>JASGLE010000036.1:5000-2405000 GCA_030179965.1 Cyperus esculentus
AAACCCTAAACCCTAAACCCTAAACCCTAAACCCTAAACCCTAAACCCTAAACCCTAAACCCTAAACCCTAAACCCTAAACCCTAAACCCTAAACCCTAAACCCTAAACCCTAAACCCTAAACCCTAAACCCTAAACCCTAAACCCTAAACCCTAAACCCTAAACCCTAAACCCTAAACCCTAAACCCTAAACCCTAAACCCTAAACCCTAAACCCTAAACCCTAAACCCTAAACCCTAAACCCTAAACCCTAAACCCTAAACCCTAAACCCTAAACCCTAAACCCTAAACCCTAAACCCTAAACCCTAAACCCTAAACCCTAAACCCTAAACCCTAAACCCTAAACCCTAAACCCTAAACCCTAAACCCTAAACCCTAAACCCTAAACCCTAAACCCTAAACCCTAAACCCTAAACCCTAAACCCTAAACCCTAAACCCTAAACCCTAAACCCTAAACCCTAAACCCTAAACCCTAAACCCTAAACCCTAAACCCTAAACCCTAAACCCTAAACCCTAAACCCTAAACCCTAAACCCTAAACCCTAAACCCTAAACCCTAAACCCTAAACCCTAAACCCTAAACCCTAAACCCTAAACCCTAAACCCTAAACCCTAAACCCTAAACCCTAAACCCTAAACCCTAAACCCTAAACCCTAAACCCTAAACCCTAAACCCTAAACCCTAAACCCTAAACCCTAAACCCTAAACCCTAAACCCTAAACCCTAAACCCTAAACCCTAAACCCTAAACCCTAAACCCTAAACCCTAAACCCTAAACCCTAAACCCTAAACCCTAAACCCTAAACCCTAAACCCTAAACCCTAAACCCTAAACCCTAAACCCTAAACCCTAAACCCTAAACCCTAAACCCTAAACCCTAAACCCTAAACCCTAAACCCTAAACCCTAAACCCTAAACCCTAAACCCTAAACCCTAAACCCTAAACCCTAAACCCTAAACCCTAAACCCTAAACCCTAAACCCTAAACCCTAAACCCTAAACCCTAAACCCTAAACCCTAAACCCTAAACCCTAAACCCTAAACCCTAAACCCTAAACCCTAAACCCTAAACCCTAAACCCTAAACCCTAAACCCTAAACCCTAAACCCTAAACCCTAAACCCTAAACCCTAAACCCTAAACCCTAAACCCTAAACCCTAAACCCTAAACCCTAAACCCTAAACCCTAAACCCTAAACCCTAAACCCTAAACCCTAAACCCTAAACCCTAAACCCTAAACCCTAAACCCTAAACCCTAAACCCTAAACCCTAAACCCTAAACCCTAAACCCTAAACCCTAAACCCTAAACCCTAAACCCTAAACCCTAAACCCTAAACCCTAAACCCTAAACCCTAAACCCTAAACCCTAAACCCTAAACCCTAAACCCTAAACCCTAAACCCTAAACCCTAAACCCTAAACCCTAAACCCTAAACCCTAAACCCTAAACCCTAAACCCTAAACCCTAAACCCTAAACCCTAAACCCTAAACCCTAAACCCTAAACCCTAAACCCTAAACCCTAAACCCTAAACCCTAAACCCTAAACCCTAAACCCTAAACCCTAAACCCTAAACCCTAAACCCTAAACCCTAAACCCTAAACCCTAAACCCTAAACCCTAAACCCTAAACCCTAAACCCTAAACCCTAAACCCTAAACCCTAAACCCTAAACCCTAAACCCTAAACCCTAAACCCTAAACCCTAAACCCTAAACCCTAAACCCTAAACCCTAAACCCTAAACCCTAAACCCTAAACCCTAAACCCTAAACCCTAAACCCTAAACCCTAAACCCTAAACCCTAAACCCTAAACCCTAAACCCTAAACCCTAAACCCTAAACCCTAAACCCTAAACCCTAAACCCTAAACCCTAAACCCTAAACCCTAAACCCTAAACCCTAAACCCTAAACCCTAAACCCTAAACCCTAAACCCTAAACCCTAAACCCTAAACCCTAAACCCTAAACCCTAAACCCTAAACCCTAAACCCTAAACCCTAAACCCTAAACCCTAAACCCTAAACCCTAAACCCTAAACCCTAAACCCTAAACCCTAAACCCTAAACCCTAAACCCTAAACCCTAAACCCTAAACCCTAAACCCTAAACCCTAAACCCTAAACCCTAAACCCTAAACCCTAAACCCTAAACCCTAAACCCTAAACCCTAAACCCTAAACCCTAAACCCTAAACCCTAAACCCTAAACCCTAAACCCTAAACCCTAAACCCTAAACCCTAAACCCTAAACCCTAAACCCTAAACCCTAAACCCTAAACCCTAAACCCTAAACCCTAAACCCTAAACCCTAAACCCTAAACCCTAAACCCTAAACCCTAAACCCTAAACCCTAAACCCTAAACCCTAAACCCTAAACCCTAAACCCTAAACCCTAAACCCTAAACCCTAAACCCTAAACCCTAAACCCTAAACCCTAAACCCTAAACCCTAAACCCTAAACCCTAAACCCTAAACCCTAAACCCTAAACCCTAAACCCTAAACCCTAAACCCTAAACCCTAAACCCTAAACCCTAAACCCTAAACCCTAAACCCTAAACCCTAAACCCTAAACCCTAAACCCTAAACCCTAAACCCTAAACCCTAAACCCTAAACCCTAAACCCTAAACCCTAAACCCTAAACCCTAAACCCTAAACCCTAAACCCTAAACCCTAAACCCTAAACCCTAAACCCTAAACCCTAAACCCTAAACCCTAAACCCTAAACCCTAAACCCTAAACCCTAAACCCTAAACCCTAAACCCTAAACCCTAAACCCTAAACCCTAAACCCTAAACCCTAAACCCTAAACCCTAAACCCTAAACCCTAAACCCTAAACCCTAAACCCTAAACCCTAAACCCTAAACCCTAAACCCTAAACCCTAAACCCTAAACCCTAAACCCTAAACCCTAAACCCTAAACCCTAAACCCTAAACCCTAAACCCTAAACCCTAAACCCTAAACCCTAAACCCTAAACCCTAAACCCTAAACCCTAAACCCTAAACCCTAAACCCTAAACCCTAAACCCTAAACCCTAAACCCTAAACCCTAAACCCTAAACCCTAAACCCTAAACCCTAAACCCTAAACCCTAAACCCTAAACCCTAAACCCTAAACCCTAAACCCTAAACCCTAAACCCTAAACCCTAAACCCTAAACCCTAAACCCTAAACCCTAAACCCTAAACCCTAAACCCTAAACCCTAAACCCTAAACCCTAAACCCTAAACCCTAAACCCTAAACCCTAAACCCTAAACCCTAAACCCTAAACCCTAAACCCTAAACCCTAAACCCTAAACCCTAAACCCTAAACCCTAAACCCTAAACCCTAAACCCTAAACCCTAAACCCTAAACCCTAAACCCTAAACCCTAAACCCTAAACCCTAAACCCTAAACCCTAAACCCTAAACCCTAAACCCTAAACCCTAAACCCTAAACCCTAAACCCTAAACCCTAAACCCTAAACCCTAAACCCTAAACCCTAAACCCTAAACCCTAAACCCTAAACCCTAAACCCTAAACCCTAAACCCTAAACCCTAAACCCTAAACCCTAAACCCTAAACCCTAAACCCTAAACCCTAAACCCTAAACCCTAAACCCTAAACCCTAAACCCTAAACCCTAAACCCTAAACCCTAAACCCTAAACCCTAAACCCTAAACCCTAAACCCTAAACCCTAAACCCTAAACCCTAAACCCTAAACCCTAAACCCTAAACCCTAAACCCTAAACCCTAAACCCTAAACCCTAAACCCTAAACCCTAAACCCTAAACCCTAAACCCTAAACCCTAAACCCTAAACCCTAAACCCTAAACCCTAAACCCTAAACCCTAAACCCTAAACCCTAAACCCTAAACCCTAAACCCTAAACCCTAAACCCTAAACCCTAAACCCTAAACCCTAAACCCTAAACCCTAAACCCTAAACCCTAAACCCTAAACCCTAAACCCTAAACCCTAAACCCTAAACCCTAAACCCTAAACCCTAAACCCTAAACCCTAAACCCTAAACCCTAAACCCTAAACCCTAAACCCTAAACCCTAAACCCTAAACCCTAAACCCTAAACCCTAAACCCTAAACCCTAAACCCTAAACCCTAAACCCTAAACCCTAAACCCTAAACCCTAAACCCTAAACCCTAAACCCTAAACCCTAAACCCTAAACCCTAAACCCTAAACCCTAAACCCTAAACCCTAAACCCTAAACCCTAAACCCTAAACCCTAAACCCTAAACCCTAAACCCTAAACCCTAAACCCTAAACCCTAAACCCTAAACCCTAAACCCTAAACCCTAAACCCTAAACCCTAAACCCTAAACCCTAAACCCTAAACCCTAAACCCTAAACCCTAAACCCTAAACCCTAAACCCTAAACCCTAAACCCTAAACCCTAAACCCTAAACCCTAAACCCTAAACCCTAAACCCTAAACCCTAAACCCTAAACCCTAAACCCTAAACCCTAAACCCTAAACCCTAAACCCTAAACCCTAAACCCTAAACCCTAAACCCTAAACCCTAAACCCTAAACCCTAAACCCTAAACCCTAAACCCTAAACCCTAAACCCTAAACCCTAAACCCTAAACCCTAAACCCTAAACCCTAAACCCTAAACCCTAAACCCTAAACCCTAAACCCTAAACCCTAAACCCTAAACCCTAAACCCTAAACCCTAAACCCTAAACCCTAAACCCTAAACCCTAAACCCTAAACCCTAAACCCTAAACCCTAAACCCTAAACCCTAAACCCTAAACCCTAAACCCTAAACCCTAAACCCTAAACCCTAAACCCTAAACCCTAAACCCTAAACCCTAAACCCTAAACCCTAAACCCTAAACCCTAAACCCTAAACCCTAAACCCTAAACCCTAAACCCTAAACCCTAAACCCTAAACCCTAAACCCTAAACCCTAAACCCTAAACCCTAAACCCTAAACCCTAAACCCTAAACCCTAAACCCTAAACCCTAAACCCTAAACCCTAAACCCTAAACCCTAAACCCTAAACCCTAAACCCTAAACCCTAAACCCTAAACCCTAAACCCTAAACCCTAAACCCTAAACCCTAAACCCTAAACCCTAAACCCTAAACCCTAAACCCTAAACCCTAAACCCTAAACCCTAAACCCTAAACCCTAAACCCTAAACCCTAAACCCTAAACCCTAAACCCTAAACCCTAAACCCTAAACCCTAAACCCTAAACCCTAAACCCTAAACCCTAAACCCTAAACCCTAAACCCTAAACCCTAAACCCTAAACCCTAAACCCTAAACCCTAAACCCTAAACCCTAAACCCTAAACCCTAAACCCTAAACCCTAAACCCTAAACCCTAAACCCTAAACCCTAAACCCTAAACCCTAAACCCTAAACCCTAAACCCTAAACCCTAAACCCTAAACCCTAAACCCTAAACCCTAAACCCTAAACCCTAAACCCTAAACCCTAAACCCTAAACCCTAAACCCTAAACCCTAAACCCTAAACCCTAAACCCTAAACCCTAAACCCTAAACCCTAAACCCTAAACCCTAAACCCTAAACCCTAAACCCTAAACCCTAAACCCTAAACCCTAAACCCTAAACCCTAAACCCTAAACCCTAAACCCTAAACCCTAAACCCTAAACCCTAAACCCTAAACCCTAAACCCTAAACCCTAAACCCTAAACCCTAAACCCTAAACCCTAAACCCTAAACCCTAAACCCTAAACCCTAAACCCTAAACCCTAAACCCTAAACCCTAAACCCTAAACCCTAAACCCTAAACCCTAAACCCTAAACCCTAAACCCTAAACCCTAAACCCTAAACCCTAAACCCTGAACCCTGAACCCTGAACCCTGAACCCTGAACCCTGAACCCTGAACCCTGAACCCTGAACCCTGAACCCTGAACCCTGAACCCTGAACCCTGAACCCTGAACCCTGAACCCTGAACCCCTAACCCTGAACCCCTAACCCTGAACCCCTAACCCTGAACCCTGAACCCTGAACCCTGAACCCTGAACCCTGAACCCTGAACCCTGAACCCTGAACCCTGAACCCTGAACCCTGAACCCTGAACCCTGAACCCTGAACCCTGAACCCTGAACCCTGAACCCTGAACCCTGAACCCTGAACCCTGAACCCTGAACCCTGAACCCTGAACCCTGAACCCTGAACCCTGAACCCTGAACCCTGAACCCTGAACCCTGAACCCTGAACCCTGAACCCTGAACCCTGAACCCTGAACCCTGAACCCTGAACCCTGAACCCTGAACCCTGAACCCTGAACCCTGAACCCTGAACCCTGAACCCTAAACCCTAAACCCTCAACCCTAAACCCTCAACCCTAAACCCTAAACCCTAAACCCTAAACCCTGAACCCTAAACCCTGAACCCTGAACCCTGAACCCTGAACCCTGAACCCTGAACCCTGAACCCTGAACCCTGAACCCTGAACCCTGAACCCTGAACCCTGAACCCTGAACCCTGAACCCTGAACCCTGAACCCTGAACCCTGAACCCTGAACCCTGAACCCTGAACCCTGAACCCTGAACCCTGAACCCTGAACCCTGAACCCTGAACCCTGAACCCTGAACCCTGAACCCTGAACCCTGAACCCTGAACCCTGAACCCTGAACCCTGAACCCTGAACCCTGAACCCTGAACCCTGAACCCTGAACCCTGAACCCTGAACCCTGAACCCTGAACCCTGAACCCTGAACCCTGAACCCTGAACCCTGAACCCTGAACCCTGAACCCTGAACCCTGAACCCTGAACCCTGAACCCTGAACCCTGAACCCTGAACCCTGAACCCTGAACCCTGAACCCTGAACCCTGAACCCTGAACCCTGAACCCTGAACCCTGAACCCTGAACCCTGAACCCTGAACCCTGAACCCTGAACCCTGAACCCTGAACCCTGAACCCTGAACCCTGAACCCTGAACCCTGAACCCTGAACCCTGAACCCTGAACCCTGAACCCTGAACCCTGAACCCTGAACCCTGAACCCTGAACCCTGAACCCTGAACCCTGAACCCTGAACCCTGAACCCTGAACCCTGAACCCTGAACCCTGAACCCTGAACCCTGAACCCTGAACCCTGAACCCTGAACCCGGAACCCTGAACCCTGAACCCTGAACCCGAACCCTAAACCCGAAACCCCGGAACCCGGAACCCTGAACCCGGAACCCCGGAACCCGACCCCGAACCCGGAACCCCGGAACCCGGAACCCCGGAACCCGACCCGGAACCCGGAACCCGGAACCCCGAACCCGAACCCGGACCCGGAACCCCGAACCCGGCCCCGAACCCCGAGCCCCGAGCGCCAAGCCCCAAGCCCCAAACCATAATTTTTACTGCTCAAGGCTCAGGGTTTAGGGTTTACGGTTGATGTGTATTTTTGTGTAGTTAAGAAAACTAATAAAAAATTAATTAGCGGTAAAAACTCGGCTTGTTTATAGTTTTTCTTTGATGTTTGACAATATTCTTTTTTGTTTCACTTTATATTGTTACAATGAAAGTTGAGTTAGACTATTGTACTAACGTTAGCATTTTTGGGCCAAAATGCTAACATCTAAAAATTTATGCTATTGCATCCGAATCATGATTTATGTTGCTCAATAAGTTCTTTATATGAAAATATCGAGGAATACAAGAAAAAATTCATTTTTAGAGTTTTCTAGGTATTTATTTTGAATTTTTGAAAATAGCTCATAAATAATAATAAAATATTGATGTTTGTACATGCTATTTTAAAAATGCAAAAACAAATTCTTAGAGAACTCTAAAAATGAAAAAATAAAAAAATTGTACTCCCCAATATTTTTATATAAAGAATTTATTGAGCTGTAATTTTGAAACAATAACGTAAATTTTGAGACGTTAGCATTTCGGTCCGAAATGCTAACGTTAGTATAATAATCTAATTCATAAAAGTTGTCAACATTATTGTACGTACTCTCATACTTCTGCGAGGTAATATGATTTAACTATATATCATCTTATATTTTTTTTTAGTCAATATAAATAAAAAGAATGCAATCAAAACGTAAATAACAAGACCATTAATATTTTTACGTCAGTTACAACTACACATTGAGTCATCTACTACTTTCTTTTATTTATTACTATACCGGCGATCAATCAAAAGTCAGTGGACAGTTAGGAACACCCACAGTTCATTGCACAGGCTACTGGTGAGTATTTTTCAAAAATAATAATGGCCTACAAAGAAATAGAAAGAGGAATAAAAGGTAGGAGTCCGAAGATCTGCCTATTGCCTAAGAATCACGAATGGCATGCGATGCGCCAGCCCAAATAGGAATCCAGTATTAAATAGGCCATGGCTGCCTTGAATTAAATCGGCCCGAAAGTCCGGCTCGAACTGGGTCTGCGGGTCACGCGGTTCGGGCCGCGAGCACGATGTGGGCCGTTGGATGAGAATCACGAGATGGCTGATCAGATCACTTGATTATCGGATTTTAACGGCGTCGCATCTGTACCCATTTTCTCCCTTGGTTGCCGTTCGATCTGACTGGCAACATGACGGAAGAGCGACGGAAGTCGCAACTTTTTACTATCTTGACGATTTATTTCATTCATTCATTCATACGGTAAAATGTAACCAGTCCAGCGCCATCCCAGTCCGACGCCTGACACTCCCCTCCGTGCTTTGCCTTGCACGGTCGATCAGGGAAAAGATTTGTCTGTCCCGTCCCTCTCCTCTCCTCTCCGGCGATCGCATCTCATCATCCATCGGAGGCCGATTTTACTGTTTCTCTTCTCCTCCGATCTCTTCCCTCCTATGCTATGCGGGCCCCCACAGGTATCCATCCTATTATTCGACCTCCTTTCTTTCTTATCTTTTCATCTCAAGTCATAAGGATAGGAATGCTAGCTCTAAGCACCAATTTCCAGTTGGTAATTAACATATCTGCTATAGCGAGACTTGAACTTTTTGAGTCTGAGCTTGATATGTCAACCTAGCATCAAATACAGCATGCCACTTTTGATGTTACCTACCTCTTGCTTTATTTTTCTTCTAAATTATACACTTTTGGTATACATGATACATAAGAGTGATAATAAATTGGTAGGGTTTTGCGCTTTGCAATACAAATAAGCCTCTTTTTGCTTTAGGTTTGCTTTAATTCACTATATAACATTTTTATTTAGTACACAGTGTGGTAATAGTTTTGATTTTATTCATAATTTATTTTACTTTTTGTGCTCCTGCGGCTGCAGGCAAAGTCATTATATGTTATTACGTTTGGCTGTACAGTTAGAACTAGTACCGGTTCCAGAGATAATTCTAGTCTATATCTAGGTTGATGTTGATGAGCTAATATAACAAGGCTTTGATTTTTTTCAGCTTTGTTTGTGATGGAGTGGATGGTTACTTAGAAAGACAATTCAATCAAGATAAAATTTATTACCATTTTTAAAAACTTAGGTTTTTGTCCTTCAGTCAAGGTTGTTGTTGATGCTTTTAAAGAGTAATAAAGTACGATGCTGCTACACAGTATCTACTTTTGGAGCGGTGTTTGACATGGTAACTCAATGACGAAGCCAGGAGACAATTAATGGAGGGGAAAAATTTTATGGTTACATTCATTTAATAAGTATATTCTATTATGAAACTTAATTTACATTTAAATGCAACATATTTTTTTTGTATTGAAATGTATTCTTAACAATGACCATATGCATGCATAGTATAGTTAATTTTATACAATCTCATGGTTTATTATTTTTTTAATTATATATGGTCCAAATTGAATAAATCAAAAGATTTAATATAAATTACCACTTATGAACTCTAATGTTTGTGAATTGATCAAAACTAACCAAAAAAAATTATAAATGATGCGTCTACAATGTTTGGGGTGGTAGGGTCAGGGGGGGTCATGTCCCCCCAAACCACCCCCCCCACCCCCCCCCCCCCCCCCCCCCCCCCCCCCCCCCCCCCCCCCCCCCCACCCCCCCCCACCCCCACCCCCCGGCTCCGTGAATGGGGTAACTGACAGGAAAGTGGAAGGAAGAACCTGGTCTATGTGTACATTTTGAAGATCAAAATGGTAATTTCTATGTGTTGTAAGTTTTGCAGAACCATTCTCATTTTGCGGGATTACATAATTCTCTGGGTTTAATGGGAATGTTCAAGACTACTCCTGCTTCCCTATCCAATTATATTTCTTTTTATCTTATTAGTAGGAAGGTGATCGCTGCCAAGTTGTATCTGCTTTTGTTGAGATTGTGTTTGGCAACTCTGGCAACCATATCCCGGTAATTTATGTTTGTTTGAATCCTATCAGGTGTTGGTTCCTTATTTTTATGCCTCAGTTTGGTCCTGTGCTTCAATTGAACCTTCAAAAGTGCATAAGAAACTCTTCATTTTCTTTACTCTTATAATAGACAAAATTAAGACTAGCCTTATCTGCATATATTTCAACTGTCTGGGGGCAGCATGTAACTAATTGTGATGTAGTGCAGATTGATAATGAGGAGGTGATCAGGTGAGGTGCAAAGAACTGTTGCATTGAAGAAGGATGAGTATTTTTTTGATGAAAGGCATGTCAGGTAATAGGATTTGATAAATGAGGAATGAAAATAATTATTGTTTTATATTTTGTCTTGTGTAATACTTATTTTGTGTTTATAATTTGCTTCAGTAAAACTGAGGTGATGAACTTATTAAGATTGCTGGCTTCTCTCAGTGAAACCCATACTGTCTTGTTCATGAAGGGAAGGTTGGTATCATTAAATGTAAAAAAAATTGTGCACTGACCTTGCAACTGATGCAGGTTGTTCTGCAGATTTATGCAGTGAGATTACTTTCTTATGCAAGTTAATTATAATTTTCAGTCTGCAAGAAGACATTCATAGATCAAAACCAAGAAGAAGTCGAGTCACACCCGAGAAGCAGCGAAAACCACCGCAGGACACTGCTCGCGGCCCGCAAGCCGTTCCGCAGGGTGCCCAGAATGCGCAGATAGACCCCCAACCGCCAAAAAAGCTTGGTCTCTCAGTGGAGTATAGGCTTTTAAATTACCCTAAGTAAACACTCGATCGCAAGCATACGATCTCGCGTATTACAGTCGGAGTCGATCCACAGGGACGAAGTTAACTCTAAACTACACTCTAAATGCAATTCTAAGTCCTAAGAAAAGTATTTTTGGTCTTTTGGTCTAAAATGGGAGTGTGGATCCACTGCCGCGCTGCTATTTTTGCAGCCACCAAATATAGAAAGTTTTCTTATTTCTTATTGTGTGGCCTTTCGTGTGTCAGATTTTAACTCGACCAGACAGGTTCCAACAAGACTAACGGCTTCCTACCTCTACATCTATCTATGGCCTGGCCTGATACTTTTGTCCCAATCTTTTCACATTTATTACCACTTATCCTTTAAGTTCTTGGCTTACGCATCTTAATATGGTATATTTTAGCTTTTAATTGTACATAAACTCTACTTAGGTTTTTATAAATACTTTTTAAAGCTATATAGACACCTTTTACTTGTACACAAACATTTTTTAGGCCTTTATAAATATTATTCAACGTTTGAATATAGAACTGCAAAATTTTAATATAGTTCAATATTTTGGCATACAGCATCCTAATTTTGGGTAAACAAATGAACAGAATAACAACCTTAGTACAGTATTTCCGTCCTTACTACCTAGAATATATGGAAATTTACAAAGCCATTAATACCTTGCTAGGTCCTTGCTAAAACCTTGCTCTGATACCAGGTTGAAAGAGGATCACTCCAAATTTCAAAACTTTTGTTACTAAGAATACGAGTTTTTAGAAGTGGAAAGCGGAAATTTTATTTCAATTAGAGATATTATACAAGAGAGAAGAGTAAGACTTCAGATGATATTATAAATTTTTTCAAAAGTCCCATTGTCAACATTGTTATTGTAAGCATTGTCAATGGATTCCTCCTCATTATTTAATTGGAACAATTATTATGTAATTTCATTTTTCCACTGATTTGTTTGACTTTTCCTAAAAATTCATTTATTCATGGACGAAGGTTGTATTTATTAAGAATTCATATGTCGCATTCACTTTTTCAAATTTTCTGTTTCTCCAATGTTATGATTACCCTTTTATCTATATTATTTAATTGGAACAATTATTATGTAATTTCATTTTTCCACTAATTCATTTAACTTTTCCTAAAAATTCATTTATTTATGGACGGAGGTAGGAATTCTCTAGCAAAATTTCTCTCACCACAGGGATTGCCGGATTTGAAGGTAGTTATTACATCCCTACAAGTACCAACAAGTTTTCCATTGTCGGTAAGTATTCCAAAGGAGTACTCCACATCAATTTCCTCAGCTTTACTTTCAAGACAAAGAAGAATAGAAGCGTAGCAACTAACATTTAAAAGTGAAAATCTTAAGATCCCCATGTTCCTATCCCCCCTTACTTTCCTCCTGACGTGGCGTAGCGCGCATCGTGCAGCGCTCGCGCAGCATGTCTGGACGTACGCGACTTCTCCAGATTCGTCGCGCTGAAATATAAATACCTATGATATGTAGATAAATGTCTGTCTGAGAAATATAAATACCTATGTTTTGTTGATGTGAATTGTTCTGTGAAATATAAAAGACTAATGTCTATCTCAGATATATAAATATCTATGTTATGTTGATAAATGTCTATCTGAGAAATATAAATACCTATCTTAGAAATATGAGATGGGGAGCATGACCGTCACGTGGGGGGGGGGGGGGGGGGGGGGGGGGGGGCCACTTCTGCCCGTCGCACATGGTCACGCGCTTTCCATTTTTGGAAAGCGCGTTTGCATTGGGTCACGCGCTTTCCATTTTTGGAAAACGCGTTCGTAATGGAAAGCGTGCTCGTCTGAGAATGTAAAATATAAATACCTGGATTTGTGATATAAATACTTGGCTTCGAAATATAAATACCTAGCGAAACGAGTTGTGCAGCGATGCGCTTTCAATATTTGATCGGTCAACACGCTTTTGCCACATGGCGTACTCTGATTGGGGGGGATTTTGCCCGGGGATTTTGCTCCGGGGATTGATAGTCTCACCCTATTTAAAAATAAAAACTTTTATTATATTACTATGAATTGGGCATTTATTCAATTTTTTTTATACAAAATATTTTTATAGTATATTTATTATAACAATGTATTTTAATTAATGTACAAATAAAATTACAAATACATAATAAGGTAATATTAAAGGCTTATAATTGAAGCATATAAGATAATTTAAAATATACTGATCTAATTTTCGAATACAGATGGAAAACAATAATTCCAAAAAAGTATATAATTAAAAAAATATAATATAAAGTCATCAAAAATGAAATATCATCAAGAATTTATCCAACTTATCCCAATCAACACGGTCGAAGCAACGTGAGGCATTACTCTAATGAGGTTTAAACGGGTCCATGGATGTTCTTATCCGGATCTTGGTTTCTCACTTGAGGGTCCTAAATGTAATAATTAACTAATTATGAATTTATGATGGATATTTTTTTAAAAAGAATATTGATTGGACTTGGAATCAACAACATTTCAGGAAAAATCTACGGTGCAATATTTTTTAAATTTGAAGTTTGATCACAATTGCCTCTATTTCATCATATATAAACGTTTCAGGAAAAAGTCTAGTAAATTTGTTGTATCATAAAATTGTCACAGAATTGGATAAAGACTTGTAAAATTGATTTCTCTTGTCTAAGGCAAGTAGATAAATGTTAATTTAACTTTATTAAAGCAAAACCCAAAAAAAAAGAAAAAGTTATAAAAAATTGAAAGGGACTTGACCTCTCATAACATTGATGAATATGTTTTAATTCCCTTTTTTCAAATGAAAGACTTGAACACAGGGGTGACGCTATCCGCAGCAAGCAAATGGCTTAAGCAGCACAACAATATTAATCTTATTTAAAAATGACGAGAATACCCTTCATCGCTCCAGCTCTGTCAGTGTCACCAGCATTTGGATTATTTGGAATAACTGCATTCTTTTTTTTTATTTTTTTGTTCGTGTCCTATAAAAATAATTAAATACTGCTTTCTTTTTTTTTTTTGTTCGTATCCTATAAAAATAATTATATACTGCATTCTTTTTTTTTTATTTTTTGTTTGTCCTATAAAAACATCAAATAATACTTGTCAAAAATACAAAACAAATACTTAGAAAACTCTATAAATGAAAACTTTTTATATTCCCAATATTTTCATATAAAGAATTTATTGAGCACCAGAAATCGTGATTTCGGACACAATAATATAAAATTTGAGCAGTTAGTATTTCGGTCTGAAATGCTAACGTTAGCATAATAGTCTAACTCTATAAATTTTATAAAATAATTAATGTCGAGATCACCTGTTCCTAACTATAAAAGTATAAATAATATATTATCAACAATGCATCTGTTAAATTAAAATAAAGTCAACGTAGCTATTATTTTTTTAAAAAGAATAACAGACCTAGTTTATTGTCTGACAAGCCACGAGTCTGGATTTGCAAATTTGTGAGCACGCCTGAATAGGGGTATCTCTGTTATTTTCTAAGAGGGCCATTAGTTGTTGCGCTGCTTGAGCCATTTAGTTGCTGTCAATAGCCTCACCCGAACACAGTCTACAATAAAACCATATTTAAATCTCACGCTTTGCAAACAGAGAATAATTTATTGTTATTTGCCAACAATCACTCCATTCAATTGTCAACAAAACTCCAGTCAATTGATTGATTGCAAAACAGAACAGATTTAACCTTTAGACACGCCCTTATATAAGGGGAGTGCTATTTTACACGCTGTTTTTGTAATTTTGAGAGCAAAGAGACAATTTCGTGTTTTAATACCTAAATTACCCTTCAATAGAACACTTGATACATTTATGGCCAACTCGGCTGTAATTAAGCTCACGCCAACTATAGCACAGATCTATGGAGTTAATAAATGATGTTGAAAGAGAATAAAATAAGCTAGTCTACTCTTCATGTATTGCTTTGATATATAAGTTTATGAAATTACAAAATTGGTGAAGTATTGCAACTAGTATCAGCTATTATTTTATAATGTTTGCAAAATCACATAAACAGTATATTGAAACAGATAAATCATAGTACCAAGCACCAGCCACAAAATATAATTTTTTTTATAAAAAATTGACACAACGATCAAAATTAAGCAACACTGCTTCATATATTTCTTGTTTATAAATCATAATATATAGGATATCTTAAAGAGCAGGGTTACACTGCCTCAAAAGTTCGGTGCCCCAACCGTGCTGCAATATCTCAGCCGCACATCATAAAACAGATGAACGGTATAGATCAAACATCAAAGTTTGTCTCTTTCTCCTTCTGCCCTCTTCATTTTCCTCTCTCGTTTCTTTCTTTTTACAAGACAGAAATGAAAACCCTTTCTCCCTAATCGCCTCCACATGAAGAATCCAGATCCCAACTCCGACGCGTCGCTTGTTCCGCTTACTCTCGGCGATGTCTCGACTTCTCTCCACCTCACCACCTCCTCGTTTTCCAGTTCGACCCCTTGTCTTCCTCCTACTTCGAGTCCAACAGAAAGGTCCTTGGTTCATTCAGTATCTCTAGTCTTGCAACCTGACGCTTCTCTCATTCAACCTCATGCCGATTATCCTATTGATTGTCTCTAATCGACTCAAGTTGCCATTATTTCTCAAGAAACTAAGGTATAAACCCTATAAACCCCATTTGTCTTTGTTAACCTTTTTCTGAATTTAGAGGTAAGTTTGGACTATTCAATTTGATGAATTATGAGGTATTGTCATGAATTAATTAATGAAGGCATATCTTTTGCTCTGGAGTAGTCTCAATTTTTAGTATAGATGTCTTATGTGATTCTAAAATTTCATTATTTTTCACTGTAGGAGTTTCAGCTTCAATCAGTTAGCACAAATTTATTATTTTTTGTTTTTAGGACTTTACACATATGGTTGGAGACAATTTGCTGGAGATGGTTAATGATCCCAACAAAGACATTGTAACTGCTAATGAAAAGGAAAATCAACTTAAGCTCAATAGCTCGACCCCAAAACAGAAAAATCCTCATGACAATGTACCGTGTGAAGGAATGGAGTTTGCATCCCTTGAAAATTTTAAAGAGTTCTATCATGCTTACTCTAAATCAGAGGAATATACAGTGCATATAAAAAAGACACTCAAGAGTTGACCGAACAGATATTCCGCACTACCGCCATTATGTGTGCTCATGTGCTGGGTTTTCTAATGAAAAAAGCGGTTTATGAGGCTGACTCAGATGAAGAAAAGATGGACTGAAGAATCTCAACTCGTAGAAGCGATTGTCCGGTAGCCATAACTGTCTCAAAGAAAAATGATGGATGGAAGGTGATTAGAGTGAACATGTAAGAGAAGAAGGCAGGCTAATAGGTCTGTATTGGTTGCTTCAAAAGATTAGGATGTAGTAAAGTTATCAGAGGACCTTTTTATTTGTGATGTTTGATCAAATAGACAAGCACTTTTGAAATATAAAAGGATTCTTACTGTAAATTTTTGCTCAGATAGAAAAGGAAAACAAGTGTGGCTGCTTTTTCTGTATATTTTGTTAGACTTGTTTTGGTATAGCAGCTGACAAGAGAATGGTTCTCTATTTATATTTGTGTATGTGCTCTTTCAAACATACTCTTTGGATATGGATTTGAATATTATTATGATGGAGTCTATGTCTATTTTTATTATTTAATTGAGTTGGTGAAAGCTGCTATTTCTCAAGTGAAGAAAATTGAAGTTGAATTTGAAATACCAGCTATGGAATATGGATATCCAAATCGTGGTTAATATGGTCCAGTATGCCTCAAATATTCACATATATGGTCCTTTTGTGTGCATGAAATTTATCATAAATTATTTTCTTTGAAGTGTTTATACAAGTTCTCACTTGCATGCAAATAGTACAATTGACAAAAAATATAGATATAACATGAAAATTGTATTACAATTATCTATTTACAAAGGATCAATGCCGAAAATACCCTCAACTAAACAATTATCAAAATGCAGTGATAAGCAAATTACCACAAATCATTCAAGACAGACAAAAAATTTCCTAAAAGAAAGTGGAGCATTCTACGGCAACACTTATTGATTTATGAAACACTTCCAAAATTCATCTTGAAATTAATACTGTAAAATGTTCCTTGAGATAAGGTAGTGCGGTTCATATCAATTCGAAACTCTGAAGCATTTGCTTAAGCTAAATGAGCCTCCTGATCTCATGAGTCATGACATTGGAACCTTGTTGCTGCAACATTTAAGAAAGTTGTTAATTGAATTGCAAGAACACAAAGCAACAACAATATAGAAAATATTAAGTCTTATGAGGAATGTACCTTCGGAAGTTTTGGTATGTCACGGAGGGGAGCAAGATAGTAACCATGCAACCCATAACAGGGAAATGATGCTTATTGTTGAACAAGTAGAAATTTGATTGAATCCATTCTAGTTTCTTCTAAGATCAGACCTGTGCATAGCACTGTCGTTGAAGTGCTATATTTTGATTATTACAGCCAAATTCATCAACCTTGCCAAAACTGCACATGAATAGCCAAGGCTATGGAATGGTTAACTGGAATCAAATAACAACTATAATGAACTAGAATACATTCTTGCCCTACAAGGCTATTTTGAATTTTTATTTTTTTTGCTATAAATACTATTTTAATTTGATCTGAGAGAATCACCTACGTGAGCTTGCACAATTTTTTTCTTAAAAAAACAAATATTAGACATACTAATGGACCAATTATCAGTAAAAACTGGGGCTAGAGAAAGCAGTAAAACTGGGGCCAGAGAAAGCATGGGCTGAGGCTATATCGTTACCGGCAGTGATACAAATTCGGCTTCCTTTTTGGTGACATTGAACCCAGGTTGTATCAGCAACGATAGTTACTGACCCTTTAGTAAGCTCTAATTTTTAAACTTCATACAGTCACATGGTGTGCTAATTAAATCAGGGCCTAAACCAACTATATTTGTTTCAACACAAAGAATAGAGGAGAGTGGTAGAAAGAGGAGAGAAAGACCTGGTTCATGGCGGCGTGGGCTGCTGACCGGAGTGCAGAGGCAAGTGGGAAGAACGTACTTTCGTGAACTGGAGATTTGTGAGAGGCAGTTCTCGAAGAGCCTCGGTTCAAAAGGGAGACTCCGTGCAGGAAGGAGATTCTAACTGCGGGGAGGGCGGTGGATTCATCCATCGAACCATAGGCCGATGTCCATGGGAAGTGGAGGTTTCCACGTGAGATTGATTTGGGAAAAGGGTTTCTATTTTCTCAGTAGATGGGGACGAAAACAAAATTGGAGGAGACACGAGAGAAAAAAGAAACAATTCGGATCGTTGATCTGTTTTATGATGTGGGGCTGAGATATTGCAGCACGGTTGCGGCACCAAACTTTTGAGGCAGTGTAACCCTGCTCTATCTTAAATTAGTAGTTGTGGCCATATGACTTGTTTGTTTCACCTGGAGATGTCAATGGGTCATATCGGATCAGGTTGTCATTATTTTATTATTTTTTCGATCCAAACTGTTTAATTTTGGATAAAAACCTTGTTACCCATACCCAACCCGAGTGGGTCATGGGACGACCGATCCCGCCTAAAAAATATGATTAAGTATTTTATTGATTAATTTAATATATGTTTAGCAAATATATAATAACAAATTCTACTATGATATTTTAACTCATTTGATTGGCTTTAAGATGCGTGCATGCATAATATTTTGTCTTCCTTATTTATCCAGCGACCTAATCCGTTGTACAAATCTTAATGCCAGTTGAACAATAAAAAACATCATAGTAGAATTTGGTATTATATACGCATAGCATCATCGTAGCCTAGCTCATCATTTAGTATATAATAAATCTTAATTAATATATAAATAAGCTTTAATTTATGTTAAATATCACAATAACTAAAAAAAGACAGAATTATATGGATCAGGTCGGGTCAATAATTGACAATCCTAGGGGCTTAATACAAAAACAAAATTTAAAACTTTTTTCTAGTAAATACATGTACAAAAAAAATTATAATTGCTAAAAGAATGTAATATTTTTCTGTACGTAGTTACCATAGTACTCATTTCAACTTCCTTTTTTTTACAGATCAATTTATCTTTACAGAAATTCCTTGAAATATCATTTGAGATATGGTGAAATTAATTTTATACAAGTTATATAAGCCATGACAATCAATAAAATAATTGTTTTGTCCAAAAAAAAAAAAAAGTGTTGCTGCTTGCAAAAGGGATCATTAATTGCATATTGCAAAAAGAGGTGTTGCTGCTTGGATTCCCAAAAACGAAGAGGATTGCTCTTTTAATGGAGGGCAAATTGGGATGAAAACATTTTTGCTCTCAAAATTGTAAAATGAGCGTGTAAAATAGCACTCCCTTATATAATTTGTCACTCCTTTTATAACGTACTGTTAGGAGCAAAAGAAAACAAAAAAATGAGACATGTGTCAGGCGAATATTACTGGGTGACATATTAAATTCATGAATTGTCATTTCCTATTGAGCCAAGTAGCTGAAACTTCCACTGAATCCTTGTTATATAGATGTGTCAGGATACCTTTGGGAGGATTTGAGTTAACTGATGCGATGTTCAAGCTCTATTTAATGGTAGAGCTGTCAAACGTTCAAAACAATCACGGAAATAGGGACTTCCGTGATTGTTCCGTTTGAAACCACGGAACTATATCCATTTCCGTTGACCGTGCCGTGATTAAAACGGAAGAGATTTTTGTGCCGTTGATTGTTCCGTAAAAATGAAACGGAATAACGATCAAAACGTCTAATTTATTTCCCTTTTCAAACTTTACAATTGAAGCTTCAGAAACAGCGTTGTAATTTGTAATTTTACCAAATTTCAAGCAATCTAATTACAATTTTAAGCAATCCAAAATTCTAAATTGTGATATTTGAATTACAACAAATAAATTCATGAAAACCTTTTCTGTTGCCAGCAACCCTTGCCAACGCCCTGCTAGCACCCCTACCCCCTGCCAGCAGCCCTTGCGAGCAGCTCCCGCTAGTGCCAGCAACCCCCGCCAGTGCCAGTAGCCCCAGCTCCCTGCCAGCAGCCCCCGCCAGTACCAGTCCACGCGCAGTACCAGCCCCTGCCAGTACCAGCTGCCAGCAACCCTTACCCCAATTTCAACAATCCTTTCCAGTACCCGGTACCAGCAACCCTACCCCAATACCAGTCCCAAATCTCCTATAATGATTCAAGAATAGAAACAAAAAACAGAAAAATCAGCACAAACAAAAAAAATTTACCAAGAATGGAAACAAAATAAATCAATATCCAAAACAATCAAATTCGAAACTCAACAAAATCAACAAACACCAGTATAAAAACAATTTAATTCGAAAATACAACAAAATTTGAGAAAAAAATTAGCAAACTCAATGAAATCAGCAAGACAACCATGAATTTGCAATTCCATGAATTCGCAACCAACATCTTGGCTTGGAGGTGCTTCGAGAGGCGCTACCTCTTCGAAATGCCTTCTCCTCGAGCACATCACGGACCTAGCGTACGGTGCGGTGTTTGGTATAGAGTAGTGAGCATGTCCGCGTGTGAGAGTGACAAAGAGCCGCAGAGAATTCAGAGATAGGGGAAAAGAGGAGCGGCCAGCGGCGCAGTGCTACTGTGCTGGTTTAGGGTACGGGCAAGGGTTATCCTGTCATCGCGTGCACATCCAGCCAACCAGCACAGATCGGACGGTCAGATTCTGCGCAGATTGGGTAAAGGGTTGGGATGCATTCGACTCTAACGGAAACACGGAAGGTAACGGAACAGAACTGGCCTTTTCCGTTTATCGTTCCGTTCCAACCACGGAACACGAATCTTGTCCGTTTGATCGTTCCGTATTCAAAACGGCACATGAATCCTGTCCGTTGATCGTTCCGCACCCACGGAATGGAACGGCAGGACGTCATAATCCATTCCGTTGACACCCTTATTTAATGGGGCTCATTAAATTTTTGCAGTTTTTATTCGTGCTAGGGGAACAGGGAAGGGATTGTAAAAGGGGAATGCTATTTTGAGGGCAAGAATTCTTATTTTGAGAGCAAAGAGAATATTTTTCATATTACCACCCATCTTGCCCTTATTAAATACCAGCCTCTCTTTCTTCTCATTAAACCATGCAAAAACTAATAAAGAATGCTATTAGTGAGTTATAAATGACGGATTACTTTACAATAATAAATTAAGATATACATTGTAACTATATATTAAATTATTAATATACATTTTGTAAGATGTATCAATAATAATGATCAATGATTAATATAGTGTATGGACCTCATTCCATAATTTTTGGTTTCATGCCTGCCATATATATATGTATAGAGGAGGGATTTATTGACAATGGATAACTTGACAATGTTGATAATCTCACTTTTTAAAAATTTATAAAAAATCATAAAAAATCTTAAAAATAGAAATAAGTTTACAGAAGTATTGCTTAACTTATAAATTGATTATGTATCCGATTATATTCAATTGAAACAAGTAGCTCTCATTTTCTTTATAAGCGATGACACATTGTTGACAAACTTCAATTTCCGCTTGATGTTTCCGATGATTATATATGTAGTAGCTACGACCACATATAACATATTCCCGAGGTTGAGGCTGCCCCGAGTGCTCACACAACAAGGAACATGTAATAAAATTAAAATGAATAAACTTGACACAAACACTCCCAAGAATCTCCCTTCCCTCCCTTATTTTATTTCAACAGAATATGATTTGTTACATAGGAGAAAAGAGCAGAGAGTTGATATGTATCTCTAATGTTTCATGCTTCTATTACAAGTGGGAGGAAAAAATAAATAGAGCTAGGAAAACCAGAAACAGCAACAGGAAGCCTCTTCCCCAAGGAACGCATCTTGTGCAGCATGAATTGAGGATTAGTTGCCCAGAATAGAAGATTTGGGAAATATGCAAATCTTGCCTTCAATCTTCTAAATGCAGTGAATAATCTTCTATATATTCCAACACTCCCCCTCAAGTTGAGGGTTTAGGGTTTAGTGAATAATCTTCTGTATGTGAACACTTAGATCCAATTATTCCAACACCGAAATTGGATGTATCCAAATAAAATCCCTCAACTTAAGAAGTGACAAAAAACGGATAAATGAAAGTTCAGCAACCAATTATAGATTTGAGGTATAGTTTAGTAACCTCCCATAAAATTTATCCAAGAACTTAAGAAGTGACTTGTGACATTTGACTTCTGTACTTTTGCTGTGCTTACCATTACCACTTTACATTTTTTTTTTGACATGACATGACATAGATTTGATTTTACTTTATTATAAATGTAGGGATTGACATGCCATAGATTTGATTTCACTATGCAGCGGCAGTGTACTATAGATTTGATTCACTTCATTAAGGGAGAAAAATAATAAAAGATGAGATCCCATAAATTACTTGTTTTATACACTTGTGGTACCATGTCCAGTACTCATGTGTTCATAGATTTGATTTTACTATGCAGCGGCAGTACTATAGATTTTATTCACTAGAGACTGTGCAATGGAGTTGTCTAGTACGAAATGGAATGCCAAGATTTGTATATGTTGTCACATAAACTACATAGTCTGGCACTGTGCAATATCATTCGCAGATTTCATATATTATGTCATTTCTGAAATTTTGATTTATGATTCTCACTAAATTTATTATATAAAAATACTTGGACATACAAAAAATTTTCATTTTTGGAGTTTTTTAGTAATTGTCTTGAATTTTCAAAATGACTCAAAATATTAATAAAATAATGCTTGTTTGTACATTAATTTTAAAAATTCAAAAATAAATACTTCAAAAACTTCAAAAATGGAAAATTTTTGTATCCCCAAGTATTTTTATATGATGAATTCAATAGGAACCATAAATCAAAATTTTGGGTATGCCAAAGTAAATTTTAGCTGTTAGCACTTCATGCCGAAATGCTAACGTTTGCACAATAATTCTACTCGTCACAGCATTACACAAAAGATAAATAGATATAAAGAAACTCGATTATTTTATCTTGTGTTTTCTTCTCTTACTGCAAGTAAAGATTTCATCAAAATAATAATAATTACATGAATAAAATAATAATATATTGATGTTTGTGAATACTTATTTAGAAAATAAAAAACAAATACTTAGAAAACTCTAAAAATAAAAAATTGTATATTTTATTCCCCATTATATTAATATGCGGAATATATTTAACCACAATAAATCGTGATTTCGGACACGGTAACATAAATTTTAAGACGTCAACATGTTGGACTAAAATACTAACATTAGAACATTAGTTTCACTAAATAATTAGATGACCACACATTAATTGGATTTGGTTCAGCTATATGTTTCATACGGATCAACATTCAAAATTTCTCCAAAATAATCTGAAAATGAGAGTTTTGAGTTGACAAAAGTTAGAGATGTAATCTGACCAAAAATTAGTTGCATTTGTGTTCAGCTATATGTTTCATACATATCTCTCGAGAGTTTAGGGTTTTCCAGTTGTGATCAAAATGTGTTAGACCAAAATCATTACTCTCGAGAGATATGTACGAAACATTCAAAATTGCATACACTAGGGGGCAATAGTTGAGCATCATATTACTACCCTTTCCAAGATGACTCTTTGTTTACACTGCCTTGTCTCCTTTGACTCTTTGTTTCCCTGACTTATCTACTTTATGGTTTTTCTTTTCTTTTCTTTCATATAAAATTAAATATATATATATATATATATATATATAGAGTTATGCTACCGTTAGTCATGACTCACGGGCTACTCCGTGAGTCATGGTCCAAAAACATATCAAATCACCTCCAAATACAATTTATGTGGCTCAATAAATTCTTCATATCAAAATCTTATAGCACACAAAAAATTTCATTTTTGGAGATTTTTAAGTATTTGTTATAAATTTTTTAAAATGATACATAAAACAATTTGTATGACTTAATTATGTCAAGATTATTATGACCTATCTAGATTAAAATTTCGGACGACGGATTTTCAAATTTAGACCATAAACATTTCGGTCCGAAATTCTTATGGAAGCACCGTAGCTGAACTCATATTTTTATAAGAGAACATGATAAAAATGAGAACAATAAAAAGTATACGTAGCCCCGTGTCCAAAATCTGCACTGCACTCCCACTGTGCGATTCAATTCCAAGCAAAAGCAACCAAAAAGGTTAGGTTTGGGTCAATCCCTATCACTGACAATGTTGCTTTTTATCTCCAAAGATTTTTTAAAATTTTCGTTAGACTTGGTTTGACTTGGTTACCTCGGTATAGTGTGGATTGAATTATTGACTGCTGCCGAATAGCAACAAAACTGAGGATAGCGTTGGATGAGAACAATTTATATATAAAACGTTAAAAAAAGTAGTTCTCATTTTCTTTATAAGTGATGACACATTGTTGAGTATTACTGGTCATTATTCTTAAACTCATCAAATATTAATTTATTAAATTTACATTGGTCACATCAAATTATTATGTGGTGCATCCAATATAAAAAGACATCTAAAATCAAAATAAAAATGATATGTGCATTATCTAATAAATTGAGAAATTATCTTACATCTTAATTTTTTTTTTTTAAAATTTTAATGATAGTACCACCCGCTAGGTGTATGTTTACATCATCTAACTTTGATCTTACATTTTTTTGATATTACATGTAAAACACTGAGTTTAATCAAATGCCACATATAGTAATCTGTAAATAATTGCCCATTTTTTGTTAGAGCTTTTTAAATGGTGTTAGACCTTTACACCATGTTTGGTTAGGGAATAATGGGGAGTAACATCCTTATTCCCCATTTAAAGAGCCAAACATAAATAAATTGCTCTTCCATAAAAGATAATAGTAATGTATTCGAGCAAGTTTATACGCACTAGCAATCACAAAGGCAGGTATTAATTAATTCCTCATTTTTTTTTTCTTTTGATCTATTTCAATATCATGCATACATATATACCAACTAGGTTTCAAACTTGTATATATTAATTTATTAATTTATTAATTGCTTTATTGTTGTTATTGAGATGAAAAACAATATATATAGCTTGCCGGATATTACTGTTAATTTGTACTTAATTAATTACAACAAACCTGACATGAATTTTATGTGCAGGGTGGGACTGAAAAAAGATTGAAATCAAGCCTAGGAAATGTGGGTACTGATGCACCTATTTCATATATGCATATTAACCAGACTTGCACCTATATTTGTATCTGAAATCCTAAGTTCATTTGCATTTAGGTAGAAGATTGTCTAGAATCCAGTTACTGCTTTGATTTGGTCCTATTTTCAGGAAAACAGACCTTTTAGAGCTATTTGGACTAAATTTGGAAGCAATGAGCAAAAATAGGCGAAGGAGCACAAAGAAGATCTAATTGTGGGTCACAACTTCCTATTTTCGGGATGAAATCAAGAATAGAACTTCTATTTCTATTTCTTGCCAAATCACAACCGCCTATGCTATTTCAAGGAAACACGCAAACTCCTAATTTTGGCGACCGACATGCTAATTGCGGACCGCATTCTGCTATTTGTAGACCGTACCATGCTAAAAACAGATTTGAACATCTATTTTCTGGCGACGTGCTATTTCTGGCAATCTCCTTTGGGACTTTTCCCTTAATTTCGCCCCAAGAAACCAGAAGTTAGACAACCATATCTGGGACATCTTCTCATATAAAAGAGAGCCCTTGGGGTGCTCTCATATCATCTTGTGTTAGGTGTTAGGTCTCATGTGTTGAGTTAGTTAGTTGTTAAGTTAGTTGAGAGTCATGTCAAAGGTGGAGCTAAATGCCGCAAAAGTCAAGAAGACGGTTCCTCGCCTCTTCCTAAGCTTACTCGGTGCTTTCTTTTCTCTTATTTTGTTTATTTGTTGTAGTTATGTCTAGGTCCGAGTAGTCATGTTTGTTCTTAGTGTCTAGGATGATGTTTGTTTGTATGGATTAATTGAATACTTGATTTTCATGGTTATGCATTAAAGTTATTCTCAATTTGCTTTGCACTTAATTATAATTGTGCTTGAATTGTTTCTTGTTCGTTTGTAAGAACCTGTGCTAATTGGTTAACATAATTGCAATTGATCAAGAATTGATACTTGTGCTAATTGGGTAGTCAACTTATTGTCCAGTTGTACCAGAGAGGAGAAATTGTGGTTATAACGAGAGTTAAACCAGACCCGAGAACGGAAGGGAATTGAGTATAGGATTAGATGATTTGAACTTGTGTTTGATATTATCCTTTGAATTTCCAATTGAACTAAAATTATTTGCTAGGATTAGACGAATTGATCTTAGGTACGGGGATAATCTTTAGTTAAGGTGATAGTTGCGGACCGTAAAGTGATAGTTGCGGACTGTAAACAGCAAGAAACAACAGAGAATCTATCTCTCGGACAGTTATCTGTGGTCCATAGTTAACAACTGATGGACAATTAAGCTGGTAGCTGAAAGAGAGGCGAATTTGTATGTCTTGTAGACCGTAACCGAGAGATGCGGACCGCAGGCAATTGATCCAGACAGCAAACAGATTCTGAAAACCCTGGGAACGTTTGTTTAATAATTGTTTTAAGTCAAGTCTTTATTGTGTTTTGTTATTAAATAATTTAGGAAACCAACCTCAAACAAACCCCCCCCCCAAACAATCACATTCCCTCTAGGATTAGAATAGAGTTTAAAAAATTGTTTAGAGATATAACCGTGCATGTGGATTCGATCCCGACTATATTGCATAATATCATACGCTTGCGATTGATTGTATTATTTAGGGTAAAAGCCTATACACTCCACGCGTATCAGGTACAACATGATTTTGACGTATGACAAGAGGAAGCAAGGTCTCGTTAACAAGGCAAGGGAGCTGTCGATTTATGTGTGATGTTCCCCCGTTGTTGCTCTTCTCCTCGCCCAGAGAAAATGGTCCTTTTAAGATACTTTTAGGCCATCAAGGGTGTGATGCCTTCTCTAAAACTTCTGTTATTAGTTGCTAACTTGCTATATATGTATAGTATAATTTCTCACATAATTTATTGATTATGCGGGTTAAGAAACATATTAACAAGCATGCATGGGGAATAATTAGCTAGTGACAATGCATTTTTGACAATCTTGATAATATATTTTTTTTTTTCAAAAACATATATATATATATATTTTTCTGAAATTGTAGCAGGTCATTTTGGCATGTATATCATGTATGTGGAACTCTGTCTACAGTCAACAGAGTAAAGTCGATACTGAAGTTTCCGGAACCATCCAAATTGTCAGGCACCACTCACGACACGCACAATTACATTAACATCCCCAAGTTCTACAATAAAAATTATTAAGATCCCCACAATTTTATTATACTTTTCTAAAACTCCGTTATATTATTTTTATTTTGAATATGTAATTTTGTATTTGTTGGATCTAATCATCTAACATAATTAAGTCCGAATCATATCTTCAGCCTAGCTGTCTGTAAATAAGGTTATAAGCTATATATGTCCACAGTAGAAACAATATTTAAAGCTAAGTCCAGTCATAATCATTTTCACTCCTCCAATATATATGTCCACAGTAGCAACAATTCTACAATTCTCCCAATAAGTTTCAGTACCATCAGTATCTGGTATACCTTATCAAAACTCACTAAGTTTTATAACGTTACAAATATTAAGTTACTTGATTATTTCTTTTAAATTTCGTTGTCACAATATTTAGGAACTGAAATACCAGGTGTGGTGATAATATTATTTTGCAAATGCGCTACTAATCTAACAAACATCTTGAAAAGTATATGCAGGTTTCAATATTTTGAATCTTGACTTGTTAAGATGTTGCCAAATACTGAAATAGTCATTTTTAGTTAGCCTGTATATATATATATATATATCGACAATTATTTCGAAATCAGAATTTGTACGTAATTCACAAATCATATCTGCAAATTTGGCGACCTCATTTCAATAATTATGAATTAGTTGTTACCGTGTTATAATTATGTTTTCATTCAGCTCTCACATTTATCTTTGGATGGGATTTTTTTTTTTTTTTAACAATCGTCCAAAATATATATTATCATTTTCAAATTCAGCAATAACAATGTTGCCTACCGCCCAAATTATTTGCATATCAATATATCATTCATTCTACTAGAAAAAAAAAGAGGCACGCTAACCGAGCTGAAAAACAATCGTCCAAAACAATCTTTAGCACAGTCATCTTCTACAACAGCGTGTTTTTGATATAACATTTTTTTTTTTTTAACAATCGTCCAAAATATATTATCATTTTCAAATTCAGCAATAACAATGTTGCCTACCGCCCATATTATTTGCATATCAATTTCAGGAAGATGGAAAGACAATACAAATTAAAGAAGAGGGTAGTACATATATAGTACACTACATCATATACTATACTACATAGGTGAAATGCTATGTAGCACGGACACGCTCCAGAACAACCCGTGTCAGTGTCTGACACGTATCGGACACCGACACTCTGAAGACACGCCTAGACACGCCAGTGACACGGTCAACATGACTCGGGGACACGGTCATGCACAGGACACGTCATGGACACCTCTCTGACACGTTCTGTTGGGCAGGGACACGCCGGATGTAAGCAAGTACTAGGTGTCTGTCCGGGTGTCTTCTGTTATTGCTTTAATAGTTAGCTTGTTTAGCAAAAGCTTGGGACACCTTTTTATGATATCTGATTAAGACACACAAAACTCACCAAATTATAACCAATGAAATTTGAGGAAAATATTTCCCCTTCAGGAATCTATCTTGTAACCAACGATTAATCAATTTCTCAAAAAAAAAAAAAAATTCTCATGCTACCATTACAGCAACAAGTGATTTGTGATAAAATAAAACCCACTTTCATATAATATATGAACCTGCTGATAGTTACAAAATTATAATATTTTATTAGTCATCGTGTTCACTACCGTGTCGTGTCCTCTATTTTTTCATCATACCGTGTCGTACGGTGTCGTGTCGTGTCGGACACGATGCTCGTGTCCGAGTCCATGCTACATAGGTGAAATGAAATAAAATCCAATGCAATGTAATGTCATGTCATGATCAAGCTAGTCAAAAAAAAAAAAAATGTAATGTAATGATATATGAGATGAGATGAAATGAAAGATGCACAGAACTTATACATCGCTTTAGGCCCCGTTTGTTTCCAAGATAAAATTGGAGATAAGAGGGATAACTCTTATCACCTGTGAGAGTGGTGATAAGAGTTCTCTCTCTAAGGTTTTGATTACCTATGTTAAATCAGTATCGCTTTATCTTTGCTGAGAGAACAGAGGTAACAATTTGGCTTGCCTTGATTGTATTGTTTTGATTGTCAACTCTTTGGTCTTTAATAACAATTGTCTTGTCAGTGGCCTATTACAATTGCCTTGGTTGTATTGTAGTAGTACTATTGTTTGAGCATGAATCGTCTTGTCAGTTGTCTTTAATATTGTAGTAGTACTATTGTAGTAGTACTATTGTTTGAGCATGAATTGCCTTGTCAGTGGTCTTTAATATCGCATACATCCAAACTAACTTGAAAGAAATATTGTAGTAGTACTATTGTTTGAGCATGAATCGTCTTGTCAGCGGTCTTTAATATCACATACATCCAAACTAGAGGTGGCAGAACCCGAACCGACCCAAAAAACCCGCCCGACCCATAATTTTTCAGATAGTCAAAATTACCCGACCCGACCCAACCTGATCCGAACCCAACCCGACCCGAGATCAAATGGCATCCAATCCAACTCAAATCAACATACGATCCAAAAAAAGTAGATATTAAAATTGACCCGACCCGACCCGCCCATCACCTGACCCGACCCGACCCGAGATATTCTAGAAGGTCAAACTGACCCGACCCGAACCCGAATCCGACCCGCCCGCCCGATTTGCCACCTCTAATCCAAACTAACTTGAAAGAAATTAATGTGGAACTTAAACTACTGTGATGGCCATCTCACCAGCCTCTTCAATGTCCACATTTAAATTTTACAATTGAGGATCTCAGGCCCCAGCTGGCCTCGCCTGACCCCACAGGGAAATAAACAGTGCCGACCTATAGTGATTTATATTGGATGTGGTCCCTTTGATCTTCATCACGTGGTTCCGGGTTCTTGGTGTGACGCACGCCGCTGAGGTAATGTTGTACGTGTTGCTTCCAGAGAGCATGCAGTTGGTTGTGCTATTGTATGTACTACTCCTAAATTGGTTGTGTCAATCTCCCGTGGTCAATGAAAGGTGGGGCCAATCATGCTGGGCTGAGCTCCTTGGCTGCCCTCCTTGGCTGCCCTTTGTGTTGTTGTTCCGGACTCCACACAGAGGTGGTCATCCTAGGAGATGTTTTGCAATTTCTAAAAAAGGGGGGGTTAACGCCGTAGGTAACAGTAATGACAGTGTGATAGAGTCTCGGTAGGGATGAATAGGCTCACAGTATTCTAAGAAAAAAAATCGGACTCACAGTGGGTAACATAGTAGAGTCCATCTGGGAATTAAAAAAATGTTTGAGCCATCAAATCATTTCTCTCCTGGTTTTGTGTTTGGGCCTCTTTAGTTAGATCCGCTCCAAACATTTGTAAGGTTCCTTGATTTCTTTTTTTAATCCAACCGTCAGATCTCTTTTGAGTGGTTGTATTTGCCTTTGTATTCTTGCTTATTTGGACTCTATTTGTTTCTGTTCATCTCCTCTTTGGCCCTGCACACTGCCATTGTGCTTTCCTCCAAAAAATTATTTGGTCTCTTTGTTTCTATTATATATGTCCAGATCCTCTTTATTCTTTTGGTCCTCTTTCTTGCTTCCTGTGTCCAGCTCCATACACAGTTGTTCAGGTGAGCTTCTCCCTTTTTTTTTTCCTTGCAAATGTATTGTCTCATATTGTTCATCAATAATATCGTACTGTACTTTAATTTGGTTCCATTCATGTTTTGATTGCAGTGCTGCTCTTCTGTTTTAGGTCTCCTATTTTTTCTTCTATTGTCTTCGATTCGGTACTGGTCGCTGGTGAGTTACTTGCTGCATGCCCTTTTTTTTCGCCTTGGTGGGGACCTTTTTGGTTCTTTCTCTTAACTGTTGCTTCTTTTGCATTGTCTGTCTTCCTTCTTTACAGGTCATAAATGTTGTTCGCTTTTTCTTTAGTGCATTCGCATTTTAAAAAGGTTGACAATCTCGGTTGCATGCATGTCTATTTATTGTACTTATTTAGTGTTTTGGGCTCATTTAAAGAGGGTCACAATCTCGGTTGCATGCATGTCTATTTATTGTACTTATTTAGTGTTTTGTGGTCATGTCGTCTGCATGCACGGACGACGCCTCTTCATTTTTGGCTTCCTCTTTGCATGCATGCTCTTTTTAATCTTCCAGTGTTCTACTTTGTATCAGACGTTTGGGTTTTTGGTTGCATGCGATAGGTTGTTTCTTTTTTTGGTGGGTGAAGGTGTCACCAAGACTGACGAAATATTTTTTTTAGGGAGGGACGGTTCTTACTATATGGAAGTTTTCATTTTTCTTTGGCCTTTTTTTTATGTTGTTTTCTATGAACTTTTTGGTTTCTTTCTTTTTTTTTACTCTCATTTTCAGTATGTCTACAGAGATGTTGTGGAATGGGTTCCCAGTATTTTTTCTCACCTGTTTATCAATTTCTTCCCTATAAATACATTCTTTTTTATCTGTGCTTATCTGTTGAGGTTGTTGTCGCAGGTTCTCTCCTTACGCTCAGGGTTCTTCCACTGCTATCTTCAGGTATACATGTCTTTTTTGGTATACAATTCTAATATCATCTATAGGATCTGTTCTTTTTTTTACGTCCTCGCTTTCTTACGTTCTGTGTAGTTACTGTCGTTTTTTATAGTCTGTTTTTTTTTTTATTTTTTCAGTTATTAGCTCTCTGTTTGCTTCCTTATATTGTGCCAGATAATTTATTTTAATGACCCTCCGTGAGCTGCTGCCATATTATCGGAACATTTCGTTCTTTCCCATTTTTTTTATAATGTTGTCCCTTTTTCTCTGATACTGCATTCCGTTATGCTTTGCAGTCTACATTCATGGAGATTCTAACTATGACTGCAACGTCCCATTTGAAAAAAATGACTGCCTTTCTTGCTATGGCTGATCCTCAGTTCACTCATGAATGGGTTATCGATGCTTTCCGTTGTTGTGTAACTCTGACCTGTCCTCAGGGTGATGGGAATAACTCGCTCCACTTCTTCTGGGGTCCTTTTAACCAGTCATTGCAGGTTTCTGAGGAATTTGCATGCCGGGCGGCTGTCAAGTTCCTTAGAGACAATTATCGTACAAACAATGACTTCCAATCATTCATATTCAATCATGTCTATTGTACGGATCCATTTGATCTTGAGTATGCATTCTCTGATCTTCGATATGGCAGTACTGCTTTGGAGAAGAAGGCCAGCTCTTTGGAGGCTCAAAATATATTTCTGCAACTGCAGCTGGTACAACTCGAAGAGAAGTATAAGCATCTTGAGCAAGCTGCTCTTTTGGGTCATGATGCTACCGTCAAGAGTTTGAGTGACCAGGTTGTGTATTTGCATGAATATTCTGCCCGCATCGCAATCGCTTATAAGAAGGCCTTCGATGTTCTTACAGGTTGTGTGGGGGCGATCTCTGCCTTAGATGCACCATCTGCGCTTGGCATTGACCTGTAGTTGTGCTGCATTGGGTGGAATCTCTATCCTGCATATTTTGGGGTCTTATCTTTTTTTGGGGGGGGGGGGCTCTTTGTTGCCAATATATAGAACTTTTTAATTCTTTTCCCTTACTTTGCTACATCTTCTCATGATAGCTCTATTGGGAGTGTCTGGTATCATGTGTTAGGTTGCGGTGCCTATTTTGGAGTAATGCTGCAGTGCTGCAGAGGTTGTTAAGTGTGCACATTATGCCTAAAAAATTTTTACCCAGGATATGGTAAAAATTAAGTTATTAACTCATGGATTAGGTTGCTGTTGTTCTCTTTTTCATGCAATGCTTTCACTGATGCAACCATGAACGTTCAATTTGTTTGTGTTGCCCATGTTTCGTTCACTTCCTCTATTGAAGATTCTCTCTTTAGTTCATTTTATCACACGCATATTTATTGCCAGCAGCTCAGCAAATGGAGGGTACATTTTCTGGTAGGTCGCTCAACTTTAGCTCAAATCCATAATTAGTCGCTGGACTTCTATTTACCTGTTTTTTGTCACTGAACTTTTATGTTTATCCAAATTTGGTCACTCCGTTAGTTCTTCCATCAAACTTACGGAATAGTAACACGACATCAAATTTATGGTTAAAACATAAATTTTTTTCGTGTACAACTAAAGAAAATGTAAGAATATAAAAGGAACAATTTTTTTTAGTTTCTTCTGCGACAATTATTAAAATGATTTCATTGTTAGACATATAACAAATTTTGTACTTTATATGAAAAAAAAATTAATATTCATAACTCAAAGTGAAAATATGAATGAAAATTTTGTAATTTGTACATTCTCAATATTGTATATATTTTACATGAAAAAAATATAAGTCTAAACCATAAAATTAATGTGGTATTAACTATTCTGTTAAACGTACAGATTTAGCTATTCGGCTCTCTCAAATTCCTTTCACTGTACTCTATCTTCATGTTCCTCACACATAACTCACTTAGTTGTCATGTTCTGCTTTAAAATTGGTTCCTTATGTAGTTCGGTTCAGATGTCTTCTACCAGTAGCCATAGCAGAGATTCGACATACCTTACGAAAGAAACGCTTTCTGTCGATGAGTTGTCTGCTGATTTGGGCAAGCAACTGTCAGATCCGTCGCGCCGGTCACGAAGGCTGCGAACAGGCGCCTCATCAAGTCATCCTTATTGTGCTGATTCAGAGAGGAGGGCCACTCCTCCATCCACTAGCCAGTCTCCAAAGCGTCAAAAGATGGATGTTAACAATGAAACCAGTCTTACGGGAAACTCTGCAGTCCGTTATCGGTCACATCGTGTTCCGCCCATGCCTTCCTCGGTTTGCAGTCAGCCACCTAATTACCCTGCTCCCACTGTAGATTCTGTCTCATGTTCCATTAGTGAGAGCTCTGAGTGCGCAACTACTTCGTCTACACCCTCAAGCGGTTATAGTTATCCATTACTTTCCGGTATGGGTGTTATTCCTGTACACTTTTCCTTTGAATTATATCTGTTGCGGTAATTATGAAATATTAATACGTTATGTTCTATTAGCATCGGCAGAGAGCTCTGTTGGATATGAAGCTTAACCAGCACAAAGAATTTTTGAGAATGAAATATAATTAGAGAAGACAAAGTTTGCGATGCAAAACTGACAGCATCATTTTCTGATTTTCTATTACCCTTTATTCAAAATACAAAGCTAAAACAAGAAAGAAAATATCCTAAATAAAACTACCAAAAGACAGGATGTGAATTCCTTTCCTTCACACATTTTACAGCATATCAAATAACACCAAATAAAGTAAAATATCTAATCAACTTTAATGTGCTATATTGCACAAATATTGGAAATAAAATAAACAGAACATACATTATAAGAGCATCTCCAAGAGCTTCCCAAAACCATTCCTAAAACTAATTATTGGGAATTAGGAACAAAATTTGGTCTCCAATAGAAGCCCAAAACCCTTCCCAATTTTGGGCTATCCCAAAATCCTCTCTAATTTTAGCTATTTTGGTGGCTTTTTTGGGCACTCCCAATCCAACTTCCCAAAACTAAAGCCAAATCCAAACCATTCAAATGTATTGGGATTTGTATTTTGGCCTAGTTTAAATGTATTGGGATCCATATTTTGGGAATCTGTTGGAGATTGAGGTGAAATTTGCTCCCAAAAAATTTAGGATGACACCCAATATAGGTATATTGGGATCCATTTTTAGGGAGTCTCTTGGAGATGCTCTAAACAAGCTTATTTCTAACAAGCTCTTCTTCGGCGAGTGATCAATCCTTGCCAATAGATTGCGTGCCTTTCCTGAGAAATCTCTGTGAAAACGCTTCGTCAACCTCTACAAGTGATGGTATACACTCTCAGTTAGGTTTTGCGTTGTTAGTTTTGTAGGATTTATATAGTTTCCTTTCTGAATTATTTTCGCAACTTCCTACTGTACGATTGACCATACGGTTAAAATATTGCTTCTAGGAGATGAGGATACGTGTCCTGTGTTGCCAGAAATTTTGGATGTTGGCTTCCCGAACCAAATATGTCCCTTCTGTGGCACCTTTATTCTGGTATAGAGAGCGTTGTGTTTCAAAATCTACCGCTGTTAATGCAAAATATAGTCTGTGCTGTAGGCAGGGACGAGTATCTGTTTCGTTGTTGCAGAATCCTCCTGACCTACTGATGCAGTTGCTAATGCCCAACGGTTGTGATGATTCAGGTCATTTTAGGGAGCTTATACGAGCCTATAATTCAGTTTTTTCATTTGTTTCTTTTGGATGCATTGTCGATGACCATATCAATGACGGTTCAGGTCCCTACGTTTTTAAAATTTCTGGACAAATTTGTCATAGAATTGGTTCGTTACTTCCTCCAGATAATTTATTGCCTTCCTTTTCTCAGCTCTATATATATGATACAGAAAATGAGATCCGTAATAGGTTAGCTCATTTTGATGGATCTTTATCTGACAAATATCCCAAATCCTATATGATTGAGGCTCTCTCTGCTATGTTTGACGCTAATAATATACTTGTAAAACAATTTCGACATCTGAGAGACAGATACGTCAGTGGCGAATTGCCAGAGTTACAGATAAGAATACGTTCTGACCGTGATGAGACAAATCCGCAGTATGGTGCTCCAACCGCCTCCGAGGTGGTTGGTTTTGTTGTTGGAGATCTTTCTCCTCTAGAAAAGAACAGGGATATAATTGTCGAACATCGGACGAGAGGGTTAAAATGTATCAATATAGAACATCCTTCTCTTACGGCATTGCAATATCCTATAATTTTTCCATATGGGGAGGATGGGTACCATCCACGCATACGTTGAGGGGGCTCCGGGTCCAACTACTACAAGTAGAACCTTTGTTACAATGGCTGAATATTATCATTTCAGGTTGCACCCAAGAATGAACGAGGCCGCTACTCTCTTCCTTGCAGGGCGTCTATTCCAACAGGTGTTGGTCAATTGGTATGCATGTGTTGAGCTTGACAGACTAAATTTCGTTGAACAGCATCAGGCTATGATGAGGTGTGTTAAGCTCTGTAACATTCGTGAGGCAGTTCTTGAAGGAGATATGATTGGTAGAGAGTTAGGTAAGCGTGTAGTTCTTCCGGCATCGCACATTGGTAGTCCCCATTATATGTTCCAGAATTATCATGATGCAATTGCTTTGTGGCGTCATTTTGGTCCTCCGGATCTATTAATTACATTCACATGTAATCCGCAATGGCCGGAAATAACGAGACTAATGGAACCGGACCAGGGGGTAGATGAAAGGGCTGATATTGTTTGCGGAGTTTTCAAGATGAAGCATGATGAGCTTATGTCCGATATTAGGCAGAAATATCGGTCAGAATCTTCTTCTTATGTTTTGCTATTTCCTTTCAATTCTTTTCCAACATATCCGTAAACAATTCCTCATATTTTTATTGTCCTAATTATTGCAGTTATATCTCAAATTGAATTCTAGAAGCGTGGCCTACCGCATGCGCACATAGTAGTATGGTTAGCTGGTCCTCATAAATTGAAAAATGGTGCCGACATAGATCGGGTTATTTCTGCTGAATTGCCTAATCCATCCAGCAACCCGGACGGTCATGAGGTTGTAGGAAAATTCATGCTTCATGGCCCGTGCGGTGCTGCCAATAGAAACAGTTCATGTATGAAAGATAGTAAATGCTCAAAACAATTTCCAAAACCGTTTGCAACATCCACTACAGTTGGTGAGGATGGTTCGGTGGTATATCGCCATAGAGATACTGGTATCACGTATGACAGAAACGGGACACTGCTCTCCAATGCCTATGTTGTGCCCTATAACCTAGGCTTGCTAATAAAATATCAGGCCCATATTAATGTAGAAAGATGTCATAGTCCCCGTTTAGTGAAATACCTTTTCAAATATATTTGCAAGGGTGAGGATCAACAGTTCATTTACCTGCAACGTGTTAGTGTATCGGCCGAGACTGACCCAAATAAACCTGTGCCAGAGATAAATGAGGTAAAACAGTATATGGACAGTCGCTGCATCACGCCGCACGAGGCAGCATGGCGGCTATTCGAATTTGATGTCCACCAGAGTTATCCAGGAGTCGAAAGACTCTCGGTCCATCTTCCCGGTGAAAATAATATTACGTTCAGAGATTCTCAAAAAATGGGTTTTGTTGCAAGCAGCAGCAGATTTGAGCGCACAAAACTGACAGAATGGTTTGCTCTCAATCAAGTTGATCCTGATGCCCGTACTCTTACCTATCCTGAAATACTTCAGCGGTTTGTTTGGAATTCCACAGACAAGGTGTGGACGCCACGCAAAAAACAGCAGAGGCTGGGCCGAATATTCTACGTACATCCTAGCAAAGGTGAGTTGTACTACCTCAGACTCTTGCTTGGATCAGTCAGAGGAGCTACCTCATACGAGAGTTTACGCATTGTCAATGGTGTCAGCCATCCAACTTTCCGAGATTCATGTCGGGCCGCAGGTTTGCTTACTGATGATGATGAATGGGTCATTGCCATCCAAGATGCGGCCCAGTGGACCTCTTCTCCTCAGCTTCGTAAACTTTTTGTTTATATTCTGCTTCATAGTGAACCGTCAGACCCGCTTCATTTATGGCAAAGCGTCTGGCATTTGTTAGGTGACGATGTTGAACATCAGCTAAGGAATTCGTGCCTGAACAGAGCATATGCTATGCCTGACAATGTTAAAAGGAGTTGTATACTGGAATACATCGAAAAGGATTTACTCATGGCTGGCAGCACCCTTTCCTTTCACCAACTGCCGGTGCCTGAATTCGGTCTCGCTGCTACCTTGGAAAACCGTCTCATACGAGAGCATATGGGAATTAACCATGCTGGCTTACCTGAACAGGCCAGTATCATGCGGAGTGCGTTAAATACAGATTAAGATGCTATTTACGGTGCTGTTATCGATTCTGTAAATCGACAGACAGGACAACTGTTCTTTGTATATGGCCATGGTGGTACTGGAAAAACATTTCTTTGGCAAGCTATTATTGCGTCTGTTAGCTCAATGGGCAGAATAGTTCTACCGGTTGCATCATCAGGTTTGGCTGCTTTGTTGTTGGAAGGAGGGACAACTGCGCACTCTAGGTTCAAAATACCCATTGATATTGCGGGGAACTCAACTTGCAAAATTAGGCAGGGCACTCAACTTGCAAAACTGATAGTATAGTTCTCTTCCTTCAATTATACTGAAAAAAGTGTGTACTAAAAAATTACCACGGCGGTATTTCTCAACGATTAGGTGTACCTATTCACTGACTGTTTATCACATTTTTTTGCAGATGGAACCATCAGTGATGCTTCGGGATTTGACTAGCGACACACAAGGTCCAACGGTCCTGTGCAGGGTACTCAAACACTGGGATGTCGTGTATCCTAATACTGGAAACTGCCGCAATATGCGTTACCTTGTAGTTGACTCTCAGGTATTCTTCCTGTATTTCAGTTGTAAACCTACACTTTCTTTCGCCATATTATCAATGCTAATACAGGTAAACATTCATTATACAATATTCATTTAAGGCAGGTACATTTTTAGTCAAACTGTGTTCGCTGGGGAAATCTCAATCAATGTAATTACGCTTACTGTATTTCTTCCTCTTTAAGGGAACTGCGATTGAGGCTAAGCTTGCCAAATCTGACCTACCATCGCTTGCCATTAAACCGGCTGACGGTTTGGTTTATCTCTTCAGAAATTTCCGAGTAGTACTCCAATAAGTGGCTACAATGCTACGCCACACAAGTTCATAATCCGTATGAATAGATGTACTGAATGCATGAGAGATGACAAGCCCGCCAGCCCTCCCCCCCCATACTATTTCAATTTCAAAGAATTCGAACAGCTGGGTGATACTGTTAGAGGTCCACGTATCGTCATTGGTATTTTTTCACAGACTTTTATTTTGGTTTCGGTCATTAAAATGTATATTCATCATTGTGAATCTGTATAGCTTAGCTTTAGTTGCATTATTTGCATGCATATATGAAAGATCTTTGAGCCATGTTTGTTACCTCATTCATGCTGTCTCTTTGTATCCATCACAATACAATATTTATAGTCTATTGCTTTCCTTTGTAGACATAATCGGACGTCTAGCTGGCATAGGCCCCATTCAAACGATAAACACTATACATGGACCAGCTGAGATCAGAGACCTTCGCCTCACTAATCATAGGTTTTTTAAATTTATAATTCAGTAAAGCTTACAGGTATTGTTCGTAGCACCTTATCTGTTGAATCTTCTCTTTACGTCCATAATATTTTCCGATAGGAATCATTCCATGCGAGTCACATTATGGGGCACATTTGTCAACACAATCGACATTGACCAAGTAACAGCAGATTCTCATGAAGGACCTGTCATCATTGCCTTCAGCTCTTTGGAATTAAAAAATTTGCCAGTAACCTAAACTTATGAATTATTGTTTAGTAAATATATTAATATGCAGATCCTTTTCATTATCACCCATTGTTACTGACACATTTGTCCAAAAAAAAAAAAAAATGCAGACGCACCTTATCTCAAAACTTATACCGCATCATCCTTCTACCTGGATCAAGAACATCCTGAGATTATGAAATACAGGGCTCTGTAAGTTATACAAGATTAGCTGTGCTATAATACTTTCTTCTCAACAATACCTTCTTACATATACACTCTGGCAAGTAATGGCTGACTTACTACCACTTCCATTCAGATAACTCTGCACAACAAACTTTGCTCATTAATTGATATAGGCGTATCCCTCAATTCCGACAAATCTGTCTAACACTTCACTCTGCCTCGCAGGATACAAGTTGATGTGCCTCCAATCGAGATAATAACACCTGCCAATTTTCTCCCAACAAAGCCATCCAAACTGACAGTCCCTTTACCTAAGAAGCTTGAGGAATTGGTTCAGCTGGAACCGTTCAGTAACAAGGTTAGTGCCTAATTCCATTCGTTGACCTCTTTTTATTTTTCCATCTAACAACATACTTTAGTCATATCTCCAATTGCATTTATCACTGCCTATAACAGCCATACAAGTTTTCTTCATAAATCCTGTTAGAAAGTACCAAACAAAAAAAACCACCCAACATACCGGTGAAGACCGTATGAAAAAAAGACATTTCCTCTCTGTACAGTGGGCTATATCATTTTCTGACAAGACTAATTTTTCTGCAACCCAGGAACAACAGTTCCTTTGTGCTGCGACCATTACTAAACTGGTAAATGAAGAAAACTGGTCTTATTCAGCATGTCCAGAGTGTAAGACAACTTCCTACTGCGATGGGACGCCTACACAATGCCGAAACTGTAAACTCATCAGTTCGGAATCTATTCAGTGGTAAACTTTGTAATTATGTTTTCCAGAGTATATTGTAAACCAGTCGGAACCAATACAATAAACCTATATCCCGCATATATGATGAGGTACGACTAAGCTGATATTAAAATTCAGCAATTCCTCCGCTTCTGCGATCTCACTTTTAATTCTTTGCAGGTATCGGTTGGTAGTCGTTGTTGCAGACAGACCGACAACCGCTGAATTTACCATCATGGGAAAACACGCCGAGGCCATTGTTGGTGCACGTGCTGACCTAATCTACACCGAATCAATGCGCACGAACGAGATAGCCCCCCCAACACTTGCGGCCATCATTGGAAAAAAATTCCTCTTTACTGTTGAAATTAACATCTCACAGCTTCACAGACAGAAAATAGGCTATGACGTTAATAGAGCTGAACCCATGCCTCTTAGTAACACACTTGAAGGTTCATCTGATAAAAACAAGAGCCTGCCACTTCCACCGGTACCGCAGATGGACTCAATGGTCGCAGTAACATCCTCATCGCACGTAGCAAAAACTGCAACTAAAATTGCTGCACAGCAAGCATCTACAACTCATTCTGATGGTCTTCATAACTCTGCATCTTCCATACAGGCGGTCGAAGGAAAGTACACTGGACTCTCTCCTCAAACTGGAAACATCTCGCTCAGTTATACCGCAAAAAAAATTTACTATCGGGTTACAGAAAGTATTTCTGATGCCACACTTTACTCATGCATAACTAACAACAAACTATTTTGCGAAGCTCCAGCGGTAAAAGCTCTCAGGAAACGTCCTCTACATCTGAAAACCGTAAAAGAAAACTTTTTGGAGATGTCAAAGAAGAGCAGCCTGAGAAAGTGTAAGACTAATACCTATTTCTTTCCTGTAATAAACAATTTATTTCCACAACAAACATATAAAAAACAAGTTTCATGGTATCTAAATAAACTCACTCCGAAAATTTTTTCATGCAAGGCAGACTCAAAGATAACACGGATGATGCAAGCTCAGGATCGGCGCCAGCATGATAATATCTTCTAATAACTCTGTATCCAAGCTGGACCGTCATCGGCATGAATAAGCTGCATAGTTAGAGATGCAGTACCCTCTTTATTTTTTTTTTCAATAATCCCTATGGGAAGTTGTCATCTGACTTCCTCCGAATGCACGGCAATTGGTACCGACACATACTGTACGACTGTTAAGCTCGCCCAAATGAGCTGTTTTGTACAAGTATGTACATGTCATGCATCTGATACAGCTCTTCTGCGTGCCCCTTATTGTGCTACCCACTGAAACAATGCGTAAAAAATAATCAGTGTTCTTATGTTTGCTCAGTATATGCTCTTTTTAGTATCAGCCAAATACAAAGAAATCATAACGACTGCTACAGACCAAAAATGACTGCGACAATTACATATTTGGCACTCCAAAACTTCAGCTTTACAAATTTATAATATTACAAAATTTTAGTTTACAAATTTGCCACTCTCTATATGTTCAACCTATATAATTGCCATTGAGGTGGTATAAATTTGACTTTCAATTACCAAAATACATAATTGACAAAAATAGACTTCCCCAACTCATTCCGATTCAGTTTATCACTCCCTGTAAGGTACTGCTAAACTCATTGTTGTCACTAAACAATGCATAAAGAAGATATACAGTTTGTGTGTAATGTAGTGTGGGCTTTATTATTCGCATAAGATGAAACCTTCTTTTAAAAGGGAACCAGGCAGATCCAATGAAAGTATATCATACTGTACATTTATTTCCTTCAAAATCTATGATATTGTACCTATACCAGTATATGGAGAGGGCCAGCACGTGTTTTGGTTGATGGATTTCGCGATACTCAGCTTAGGTTATAGACATTTTTCCTCTTCAGGTGTTCGCCTTCCAAGAGGCCATACAATTCCCTCAGGAAATGCCAATATCTATCTAAACAAGATCTATTTTCAGAAATATTTTATTTTTTTTGGGTGAAATACATATAAAAATTGGGATGAGTTTGCAATTATACAAAGAAGAGGGATCCGTTGACAATTAAAAACTTCACAATGTTGACAGTACCTATTTTCAAAAATTTATGAAAAATCATAATAAATCTAAAAAATGAAAAATGATTTATGAATTTATTACATAACTTATAGATCGATGATGTTTCATATTTCAATAAATTTGAATATTGTTAAATAACTTATCAAAATTTTATATAATTTTCAACAGTTATAATTTAACGGACATTTAAAGAGCTATCAAGCATTGTTTATATCAAATATAATCGGATACATAATCAATTCATAAGTTAGGCAATACTTCCATAAACTTTTTCCTATTTTTATGATTTTGTATGATATTTTATAAATTTTTGAGAATTGATATTGTCAATATTGTCAACTTATCCATTATCAATGGATCCCTGCTCTTATACAAATATATCATGTGAACAGTACCAGATTTGTAAAAAAAAAATCTGTAATAACAAATTTGTAAGCTTGCAACTTTAGAGTGCCAAATATGTAACTCTCCCTTAAATTTGAAACCCTTACAACTTCTTCAGTAAAAATACATCGCATTCACTTCTAGATATAGCGCTCAAATACAATGCGCGTATTCATTTAGAACTTCATAGGAGAACACTAACATTATTTTGAACATACTATTATAAAAAATAAAAGAGGACGGTTCCAATAGCTCAATTTTCTTTGAACTAACATTATTTTGAACTTCATAGTACCTCAATCCCTATGAACACAACATAATTAACTCATCCGGTACCATCAACTATATATAAGAACCGGGACAATGTATATGTGCATGCATCACCACAGACTACCACTTATCTTCCTCTCTCTTATACTCTATTCATCAGCTTTCATTCTGTACTTACACTCTCAATACTCTTTTTTTCGAAACAATGCAGGCTACAACTCTTCTCAAACTATGGCTCTCTTACCGTTGTCGGCCAAACGATTGCTGCTCACAACTGCAAGCGACCTCCGCATGAAGGCACCTAGAATAACAAGCCGTACAGACAGACATCAGCCACAGTTTACTTCAGCAACGCAGCACAACCAACTTTAACCCAAACTTTCACTTCACCGGCCATTCCCTACACCCTCATAGCTGAAGATGTTGCCGCTCGCATGGCCCTCAACTTTATCCACCACCACTACCAAAACAATGAGGAGGTCATCAACTACCTAGCTGTCAACGTCTTCCTCAACACCTTAGAGGCATGGATGGCAATGGCAAAAATGCTGGCAGCCCAACTAGATCACACTCTGCACGTCGTCACACGTCTGTACATTACAGTTTACGACCTCACCACTCAGCTGAACCTCCTCACTAGAAATCAGCAAGAAAACCAGCAGCATCAGCAGATGGAAAACATTGGCAATCAGGGCCTTCTTCAAACAGCCTACGAAGAAATTGCGGCACTGTGCTGCAAAAATACGTGGGCATATAACAGAATCCTCTGCCTGGAAAATGAAAACAGGGAGCTTCGTGGCAACCGCAGCCATGCAACCGACTCCCAGGAGATCTCTGATCATGTTGCAGAATCTTCCCTACCCACAGATCTGTATGACAATGAACCTGCTCCAACGATGGATCCTCCCGCAAACAACTCCGCCAACAATCCACCAGCTGGACCAAATCCTGATGACAACGGTTCCGGCAATATTCCAAACAGTCCAGGAAATCCTCAAGCATGACCATGCCGTCATAGGAACAATGCAAATCCCATCTCATATTTTGTTAAGTGACATCTGTTTGCTAGCTTGGAAGCCTACTTCCCTATAAGCTCCTATAAAAACAAATGTTACCTTTTTTTATTTAATGGGCTCCTCTCCACTGTAATGTGAGGCAAACGGTTGCCTGCTAGCACTTTATAAGGCACCTTGCTATGTATGAATAAAAATGGCCTCCCAATGTTAACTGAATCTTACAAAAATATCCAGCCTACGTCATATTGTATTCGACTGTCACAACTTCTCTTTGTTAAAAATATATCATATATATCTCCATATAAATCGCACTGTATAACCCCAACAATAAACGCTAAAAAAAATTAACATACTTGCGCCAACGGCGCAACCAGTAGTCTAGTTTTCTTCAATCGATATTACTTCATTTAAGTAGAGAAAGTACATAATAATGTCAAATTACTCCTCTAGAAAAAAGATATATTTTACTATAAGAAATTAAAAAAAAAAAAAACAAAAACGAAGATGTGCGCGAGCCTTGCCTAATTTCTTAGACAACTCATTTTCTGAACTCTATTTGAGAAAATAAAATGTGTGTTTAGATGGAGGCTTCTATGGTCTATTAATCAATACTTCTGATGCAGCGATCATGCTAAATTTCAAAATTGTTTTTGCTGTTAGTATTCAATATAACAATTTCCTTAATTATTTTAAATTTGATAGATTGTACAAATAATTATGTTCGAATATAAGATCATTCTCAAATTAGGAATATGGCGCTAGAGCCATTATACAGGATTAAAACCAAACACAGAATGGTAATCCTATCGGAGCCATTCTGCGAGCGCACATTTAAGAACATATATATCAAGTCACTTCCAAATTTCGATTTATATAAATCAATATTTCGGGATACAAAAATTTTCCATTTTTAAAAAATTTAATTATTTGTTTGAGATTTTTTAAAAGTGACTATATAGACTATTGCTTTTGGAAATGAATTATATATATATATATGGACATGTTACGGTGCTTTGCAAAGTTGGGACTTTTTTTACTTTGCGTTTTCAAAATCTCACAAACGAAAACTCGAACGTCAAATCTAATTGAACCAATACATTCTTAACATTGAAATATGTTGGGATACCAAATTTTACTATTTTTAGAATTTTCTAACTATTTTTATGATTTTTAGAAAGATGACCCAGAAATAATAATAAAATAATGATGTAAAAAAGTGCCAATCTTTCAAAAATCCACAAAAATAACTAAAAAATTCTAAAAATTGTAAAATTTGGTATTTTGTATGTTTTCAATATGTAGATTATGTTTAGCAAATTAGATTGGCCATTTGACTTTTGGAATATGAGATTTAAGCACAAAGCAAAAAAGGCCCAACTTTGCAAAGCACCGTAATTATATTATATATATATATATATATATATATATATCAATATTTTGGGATACAAAAATTTTCCATTTTTTAAAAAGTTTAATTATTTGTTTAAGATTTTTTAAAAGTGACTATATGGACTATTGCTTTTGGAAATGAAATATATATATATATATGCATCTTGATAAGAAAGATCAACTGAACATAGTCATTGTTTAAGATCAATGAAACAATGACTTGCCTAAAACAGTTAAAAAGTGGCAACAAGCGTATCATTTAATTACACAAGATGAAGTGCCCTTATTTTGTCCAGTTACCCATGCATCAATCATTAATCTTGTTTCTATAATGACGATGAACATTCTCGATATAGATTATTGAATAGTAATTTAATAAATAATATCTTGTTTAATTCAAAATTTTCAAATTTTATTATTTTTTAATGTTCGATTGTTTGTGCACTACAACAAAAAGGGCATTTTGCAACGCCCTGTTTACAACGGTTATTGTTAAAAACAGCTGCTAAGATGGATCCCTACCGCTGGAACAGACTTAGCAGCGGGTTTTTATAAACAACCACTGTTAAATGTGAAGTTTTTACAACGGTTATTACCTAAAAAACCGCTGTTAAATGGGCTGACATAATTTAACACGGTTATTAGTAAATAACCGCTTTAGACTTTAGAGATTTTACAACGGTTCTTTTGAACAACCGTTGTAAAGCTGAATGTTCAACAACGGTTATTATTAAACAACCGCTGTTAATTAATTTGCAGCAGTTCTTTTTTAATAACCGTTGTGAGCGCCTTGCATGCATTTTTTGCGACATCGGCAGATCTTCATCGACTAGCAGCTAGCGCTTGTTGCCAATAGTCTTGCTGATTAAGGTCGATATTTGAACTTTAGTTCATATTTATTTTGCGTTTGTAGTACTGTATGTGATTTTGGTGCATATTTGCATAAATTAGTTAGAGTATTGTCATGTAAAGCCAATTTACCCATCCATAAACTATTTTAGGTCGGTACCCGTTCGAGATTAATCCAATAGGGATTAATCTCGAATAGTCCCCGATTTGTTACTGCTCTTTGAATACTTTGTCTCATTTAGGATTAGTGAGTGTATGCTCGCCAAGCTGGTGTCTGAGAAGGATTCGGTTCAGCATTTTTCCTTATATTCCTATGAGTATGTACGTACGAGCAATTGTGCGTTGGCGTACTCTGCGGAGCTGAGGGGAAATGCTGCCGAATTTTTCTCAGACACCAGGTTGGCAAGCATACACTCGCTAATGAGACAAAGTATTTAAAGAGTGGGTTAGGATGGTTGGCCAGTCCAAAACCAAATGTAGACCTCTTATATATACCAATATAACGTGTAAACATTTTGAACAATTACAGATGGATGCACAAAGCTGGATGTATGGTAGGCGGGACACATTTGAATATCTGGAAGGAGTTGAGAAATTTGTGGAATTCGCTAGGGAAAATGTGAGGGTTACAAATGCTCGGTCAATTCCTTGTCCTTGTCGAGATTGTCAAAATATTATGAGACAACACAAGGTTGAAGTTTTGAAAGATCACCTGATTGTTCGTGGATTTGTGGTAGGCTACACCAGGTGGGTAAGGCACGGAAAGTCTAAGGAAGTCACGTGCAATGTTGCAAGTTCGAGCAAGGCAGTACCCGACTCCAGCAGTGATGATGATGTGCAAAATTTAGATTCGGGTTTTGATATACGGGAACATTTGGGGGCTGAAAATGTAGAAACTAATGTACAAAATTTAGAGGATGATCAGTGTATTAATGATAAATTGGATGAAATGATGAATGATGTTGGACCCGAATTTGCTGATACTCCTGGATTATTTGAACTTTTAAATAGAGAAAAGAATATACCGTTATTTCCTGGTTGTATCAAATTTACAAAAATGACAGCTGTTTAAATTATATAACTTAAAAGCCAAAAACGGATGAAGCGATAAGAGTTTTAACTCTTTGCTTGAGCTTTTAGGAGAGATGCTCCCAGAGAAAAATGAGTTACCTGATTCAGTATATGAGGCGAAGAAAATGTTGTGTCCTTTAGTTTTGGAAGTCGAGAAAATCCCCGCGTGTCAACATGATTGTATCTTATACCGAGGAGAGTACGCTGATATTAATAAGTGTCCAAAATGTAATTTTTCATGGTACAAGGGTAAAGGCGATGATATTGAATGTACAAAAGGTGTGCCGGCAAAGGTGTTTTGGTACTTACCGATACTTCCAAGACTGCAACGTTTATTTTCAAATCCAAAGGACACCACTAATTCCAGATGAACTCATGTCAGGCTTGCCAGATTGTTACCATAACCTGCATGATACCCTCATGATGCAACCCAGTGGTACCAAATGCTACTCAGTACCTATGACTGACATCTTCCATCACAGTGTCGAAACTTGTATTACACTAAAACTTGAACACATCCTTGATGTCTACAAGGACAATTGGACCAGCACAGAGATCATGCAGATTTGGTGCATGTACGTACTTTCAAACTCTTGATGGATTCATAGCCATTTGATATAATAATTATGTGATATATCTATATGATGTAGGTATTGCAAAGAATTGTTGGATGGATTAAAGAGTGACAGGTTCCTATTCATGGATCCAGCTACTTGTGCTTGTGAGTACATCAAGTCACACAGGGGTGTAACAGCGACTTATGTGACAGAATTTGCCCAAATGGTGATGGACCACCAATAAATATTTCTACCATTTTTGCAAGCGTGAGAACAATACTATATTAATCTTATATATAGCAAGTAATATATAAATTTCTTCCTAATTAACCACCTCTGAGCATTTTATAATTTAATTTATAGGGACCATTGGATTCTACTTATAGTGCACTATCATGCTAAGATGGTCTATTACTACGATCCAGCAAAACTACCAATGGACTCAAATAACTGTGCTCTTAGGCTTTTTCTGAATGCGTGAGTTTTCTGATGTGTGATTCAAATTTTAGTGACTATTTGCACTTAATAATTTGTAAATTGAATTGTAACTACTTTATCGATCTTGGTTGCAGCTCGGCTAGGCATTATTGACAAGTTAGGAACACGAGCAGGCATGCTGGTCAAGGACAGATGTTGCAATTTCTCCAAATTTTTGTAAGTCAATTTAACCTATATTTATACACAAGCAAGTATGAGTTGTATACTCTGAAATGGAATTTCTGAACTGTAAGCAATTTTTGGTATTCTGAGAGGTAAGCAATTTCTGAACAGTATACCACCAAGTTAATATGCCAAGAGATTCGACTCTAAGTGGCAATTTAAGGCTTCTGGTATTCGAACTGTGCCTGCATTGCATGAATTGAGTCTTGAGGCTTGAGGTTGTCCCCTGTGGATTAAATGATTTTGTCCCTTTTCATCAACTCAAATGGTTCATGGTTGTATATATTTATTATATGTACAGGGCTCAAATCAAATAACAAAGAAAGATTGTGGGTACTATGTCATGCGGGCCATGATGGACATATGCATGAACTACGGTACAGAAGAGAAAAGTTTCCCAACGGTACAATCCTATATCTACTGTTAATTTATTTATTAATGTACATGCTTCAACAATTTACATATTACATATCACTTTTTTTTTTTATTTTACAGAGGGTCGGACCAAATGATCCATTGAGTAAGAAGTTGTATGACGAGGTCAAGGAAAATATTGTGGACTACATGGCAAGGGCAGTGATTTGATGCATTTGATATTAGTAATGTTGCATCTATTTTGGTGGATCATATACTTGTTTTGTGGATCATATACTTGTCTTTTGTGGATCATATACTTGTTTTTTGTGGATCATATACTTGTTTTTCTGGATTATATATGTATTATGTATTATCTATTCTCGATATTTGTGCTTTGTGAATGTCTTTGTACCATATATGTATTCACTGTTGGTAGATATTAAAATATATATGGCTAGCATTGGGGCTAGTCACATAAAACAGAAAAAATATATAAAAAAAATTAAAAACTAACAACGGTTATTTACTCAAAACCGTTGCACTTTACAATATAATATTAGTTTTTAATATGTACTGTGGATCTATTTTACTACGGTTGTTATAAACAACCGTTGCTAAATTTGACATTTAGCAGCTATCATTAATATATAACCGTTGTAAATATTAACTAACTGCAACGGTTATTAACTAATAACCACTGTTGAATGAAAGACTTAGCAGCGGTTATTAACTAATAACCGTTGTTGAATGACAAGTTTAGCAGCGGTGCTGCTAAACTTTTAGATTATGAATAGTTTGGCAGCCGCGTTTGCAGCGGTTATTTATTCAATTTAACAACGCCCTACAGTACAACGGTTGTACAACCGTTGCTAAAAGCCCCAAATAACCGTTGTTAAAGGACCTTTTGTGTTGTAGTGGTGTCTCCCTACCGAGCGAGTGTCTAGGCAATCTGGGTGTGTATATAATTTGTATTTTGTAACTTGTAAACTTGTGTCAGTGGGGAAAAGAAAAAATATCGAGACGATCATATATGTCAACATTGGAACTTAGCAAGCTCCCGGCCATGTTTATACTTAATAATAATAAGTTAATAAGTTAGTACCTTGATTAGGGAAATTAAGGAGGTTTCCGCATTACTCCAAGTCTCTGCTTGTTAGTACTTGGTTGCCATAGTAACTCAATGGGGCCAATCGATGCTAAACTCGTCTTTGGGCTGATTTGTTCGACTTACAGTTTAGCTACTTTTATTGGGCTGAAAGGCCTTTTCTGTTTACCCGTTGCCAGTAATAAAAATGTACATAATAACTCCCTTTTATAATTTTTTAGAATTTTGATGACTATTTTTCTATTTCTGGTATGTCAATTGCATAAGATCTCGAGACCAACTAATAGTCCTCCAAGTCAAATCCCCCTTAAAATCCCTCTAACTTTCTATTTTTGGTAAAAAGAAACATGCCGAGAATGTTACAAAAAATGGTAAATTCGTGACTTTTGCTAATGTACTTCTTCCTAATGGATTTAATTCAAAACACTCTAGCTATAAGTGACCTAAATATTTTAGTAGTTGTAAAAAGTGTTTAGATTGGTGAATTAAAATGTTAGATAGATTATAAATGCATTCAAATAAGTTATACAAATGCTTAGATAAACGTATTAAGTGTTTATATAAGTGATTCGAGTATTTAAACATGAAACTTAGGTTCTTAGATGAGTGATAAATGTGTTTATATGAGTAACAAATGTGCTTAGATAAGTATCAAAAATGTTTAGATGAGTCATGTGTGCTTATCTAGAATACAATATGATTATCTACATAAGCGAATCTTCAAAAGATTTTGTTAGACGATATTGGAGAGATGAAATAGATCGTCGGAGGAGAGCGATTGATGAAGAGATGAGAGCGTGATCATCGAAGTGATAGATTTTTGGAAGAGATAGATCACTGTAGAGATCGTCAGCAAAGATAAGCCGCCGAAAGAAATGGATTGTCGGAAGAGGTGGATCGCCGGAAAAGATGGTTCATCGGAAGAGATGGTTCAACATGAATTCTGATATTTTCTAGTAGTTCTTCTTTTCTTTCGAATTAATTATTACTTTCCAATTCTATGTTTTTTATGTTATTCAAAACCAGGATTACAGAATTGTAAACCCAAGACCATTGATTAAACGTGTCCTTCTATGTTTATGCATTGGATTTTTCTTTGCATGTATGTTGTACTGGTACATACTTGTTTTCGTGCCATAACGTGCAAAAATTAAACTAAGATTGATTTAAAACACAAACGGAGCTATTTAATAACGAAGTTATGAATGTGTTTGGGGGTTCTTTTTATCGTAACTGGCCTCAAAACATACTTATCTTTCTTTTATAAAAATTTTTACCATCGTCATCACTCTTCCCCAGATCTTGAAGATGAGGTATGGTACACCTCTTTTTTCTAGCATTATTATAACACTCGACTTATGATTGTTTTGTTCCTAATGGGATCATGCAAGTGCTGCAATTGACAGGAATTGCTGGAGTTGGGAGATAAAATCGGCTATGTGAACAAAGGGCTAAGAGAAGAAGAGATACTAGGCAAAGTTAGAGCTTTCGTCTTTGACCCATCAGCTCTCCATTTCTCCTCAGCTCAATCTAAGAAGAAGTGCTCCATATGTCAAGTAATGCCTTGAAATTCTCTTGTGATTTGTTTGTTTTTTCTATTGTCCACGTAAACTATAATTTATGGATCCTATACTGACATAAAGTATATTAATTACACGCCATCCTATATATTCTGACATAAACACTGGCACACCTCATACTCTGTTGCTTATCTTCACAAAACAATTGGAAATAAGAAAAAAATATCAAGAAATTAAAAAGAAAAGCAACTATTGTATATTTGTAATTCAACCATACCCCACCAATAATCATTGTAGCAAAATGCAACCAAACTGGAAACCAGTTTTTCAGTTTGCTTTATTTTCCTGAAATTTCACACTGGTGCTATACATATCATTATGAAGAACTTATATGAAATGGATGCAAGAATATAGCTAATGTTGTGTCATGTGGATCTTTAGGGACCATGCAGCGCTGTCGAAAATGCAAAGCAGATGGGAGGCCTTAAATGATGAAATCATAACACGTTGATATTGCATTCAAGCTTAAATTAAATGATACTACCTTTTATCATCTCTCTTTACCAAATGCAAATATAATTGAAACCTCAAATGCAATAGATAGCAGTCCACAAAAAACATTAGTATAAGGACCGCGTCTATCCATTTGAAACCATGTGCAAAACACTGCTAGATTAATAGAAGGAGCAAGAGTCATACCATCGGCCTATCTTAGTACGCTCTGCTTTCCATATACGATTGACTTCCTTCCGTTGGAATTCATCGATCAATGAACCTAAGACGGTACAATTCATCAAATGGAGAAAATTTTCCTCTCAGTACTCGAATAGCCACTGCTTTGAACTACACGCTCTCATGATCGAATAGCTACTGCTTTGAACTAGTCGAGTAGCTACTGCTTTTGGACTGTTGCCTTGCTAAGTACTAACCAATTCATTCGTACCTTGCAAGTGATCAAAAATCATATCTTTGGATGAATATTTGGGCATTTTACACTCTGAGAGCATGTGAAAATGTTCATCTCCTTAATTTTTTTTTATATTCTTCAAGTTCTCTCCTTTAGTCTTGTATGGGAGTTGTTTTTTACTTTACCCATTTGTCGTTAGCTCTTTTATAATTCTACTTTTTATTTGTACTCCATATTATATGTTTAAAATAATATAATTGAAAGACACTTTTCTGATTTGTTTTAGTTTTCTTAATTTTGTTATCAAGATTGAAAAGACCATGTAGGTTTGTAACTTCTATTGATATAAAAAGGAGTTTAATAGTAATAAGAAAATTTGAAGAAGCTTTCCTGATTTGTTTTAGTTTTCTTCATTTTGTTATTAAGATTGAAAAGACTGTGGGTTTCTATTAATATAAAAAGCTCACTAGGGTCATAGGGTGTTAGTGGTTCTCCATCTGTTTGTTAGTATATACTAGAGTTGAGGCTTCAGTTATGTGAATACATTTTATATCATACGGATACTAATTATTGCGATTTGTGCCTCATTCTTCTTCATTGTTTGATAAAGGGGTTGATAGCGCCGATGTAAAGGATTTAGATGGGATTGAAATGTCTTTCCATGTAAATTGAGATTGTATTGTTTTTGCCTTCTTATAATTATGAAAACAAGGTAGCTTCATTTGCATCCCTCATTATATTGACGCTCTTGGCTAGAATAACGACAAAATTGGAATTACATTCCAGTAATATTAAGTTGGAATAATCAATACAGATGGAAGATAATTTTAATAAGAATTCAAATGATTTAGTGAATTGTTATATCATATTTGTATACCACTCATGCATTTATGTAACACAAACTGTTACATGCCACAAAAAAGATAAAAGAGATTTAGAGACGTAAATTTAAATGGACATCTCCACTTCGGATGAAGGGTAGAGGAGTAATTTGCTAGTTTGATAACATAATAAAAGTGTATTATAAAAATAAAAGGGGATAATAGAAAGAAAAGTTAAATTTAATGGGGGATATAGGATATTAGATTGGTTTGATGGGGCCTAAAATGAAGGTATAAAATTTAGATTGGGCCAATGGAATGAGGCAGGCCCATATGATATAATTTATTGTGGAGTATGGGCCTCTTTCGGTCGAATGAAAGAGAGCGTGTGAGAGTGCGTGCGCGTGTTTGAAATTGAAAATTGAAAATTGAAAATTGAAATCAAATCCATCACTGGTAGACTGGTAAGCGAATGGCGACGGAGGCGGAGGAGGAGGAGCAGCAGCAGCAGCTGCAGGTGCAGGCGCTGCTCTCGTCGCTGGTCTCCGACATCAAAGGCTACTCGGGATCGGACCCGCTGCGCCCCTGGCTGCGGTAAGTAGTAGTTCATGAATCGATTGTCTCTTCTCTAGCTCTCTCTCTCTCTTTAAGTCTTTATACTCTTGATGATGATGATGATGATTAAATTCATTACTGACTGAATGAACAACAATCAATCAATCAATCAATCAATCAATCCATCCATCCATCAGCGGCATCAAGCGCTTGCGGACGGCCTTGCCTCCCCACGCCTTGCAGGACAAGCTCCCCCGCTTCCTCCAGAAGTGCGCCCAGACCTTCCTCTCCGACCCCAGGTACGCCAACGACGCCCGCTACGTCCGCGTCTGGATCGAGCTCATGGACTTGGTCGACGATGCCAAGCCCCTGCTCAAGAAGATGCACAACCACCAGATCGGACTCAGGAGGGCCTCCTTCTACATTGCCTATGCCCTCTATTATGAGAAACATCGCAGGCTCCAAGACGCTGACGCCATGTACCATGCCGGAGTCCAAATGTAAAACTCTATTTCTATATCTTCTCTTCTCTTCTCTTCTCCTCTGCATTATATTAATTCATCTCCCCCTTCCTTCCATTTCATCTTACATGACAGCCTTGCCGAGCCCGTCTCCGAGCTTCAAAAATCATATGACCAATTCCTTCACCGCCTCCACCTCTACAACAAAAGGAAATCACAGGTAACAACTACCTCTTTTCTTTCTTTTACTTTCCAACTTATAACTCATCCAACTACCACTTTCAGCTGCAGCAAAGGATGCCCGCCAAAAAGGAAACCACCAGTGCTCAGCCAATTGTACCCAAAGGTAACTACATTTATCCATCTCCTTACTCGAAGAATATATATTGCCAATCTTTGTTGGCAGCAATACACCTGCCTAATCTAGGTATGTAGAAAGTGTACCCCAATATTGCTTTTCTAATGTATACTACCACTTTGTTTGTACACATGTAGGTACAAACATTACGTTTGACACCATATGTGAATGTGAAATCATGAATTGTGAAGTCTTTAAGAGAAATTAAACCTCTTTTACTGCTGATCGTGCTTTTACTTAGACAGTATTACAAATCAATATTTTATAACATGGCGTCAAATTGTTTGACCTTTTAAAGATATTTTACCAATTCTGATCTTATATGAACTAAGGCTTCTGAATCATGTTTATTTGTCAGGTGAAGCTACATCAGAAAATCCATCCTCCAATGTAGGTCTTACAAAACAAGACAAGTCAAGGCCAGAAAAGGTCAAGTCTAGAACTGTGTCCACCAAAACAACAGCCTGTATCAGTTCTAACAATTTGACCCGGTACAACAGTGAGAACACAATAATGGTGCATAAGTTTGTTGATTCGGCCATAGTAGGCAAGTCGGTTGCTGAAATGTCATGTCATAATGGGTTAGTGGAGCCCACAATCACCACCAAAGAGGCCATGCATGATATCAATAACATGTTTCAAGAGCCATTAGATCTTGATCCCACAATCCAGCAGAAATCACACAGAAACAAAGGAAACAAAACCCAAAGCAAAGAAAATTGTGGGTTTGAAATTTTTGCAGATGAGGAAAGGACCGGCAAATCCAACATAAACCTAGGAAAGATCAAATCTTTCACGGGTGATTTTGCAATTTTACCAGATGAAGAAGAAGCACATAATTTGAATAGGAATTTAAAAGGCACAAGTCATGGACTCAAAGAAGATACAGTGATGATTCGAAAATTTGTTGGGTCAGCAGTTTCTGAAGAACCAAAAGTAGAGAATGCATGCCATCATGGTCTAGTGGACCCCACCATGAATCTGAAAGAAGCGATGGATGCAATCAATGGGATGTTCCGGAAACCAATGAATATGGGTGACAGACCGAGAAGAGGCCAAAAAGTTATTCTAGGGGAAAAGAAGCTAGTTGCTGATAGCAGTTTTTCTATCTTACCAGATGATGAACTGGGAGAGAACATGAATCCAGCCCATAAACCAAGTACCTTTCCAGATGGTGGCTTTTCTATTTTACCAGATGATGAATCAGAAGAGAATACAAACACAACTAGTAAACCAAATAATGTCTTGAAAGGTGAGAGCCCCGAAATGGGTATAGCTGGTTTTGGAGATGAACCAGTTGATAGTTGTGGGTCTTCAAACTCAGTTATTGGATTTATATCAGACCCAACGTGTAAAAATGTTGGAGGGGGAGGAAGCTGTGATGGTTTGTTTGAACCAACATTTTTCACAAGGCAAGCAATGGATGACATCAATGAGTTGTTTGGTAAGGACATTGATTTCTGAGGGTGTAACATGATATAAAATGAACTATTCCTTTTCTAATATCTTGGAGAAAGGTATAGTTGCTGTCCATTAGCTTTGTGGTTTCTGCCTCTCTAGTTATGTCATCAGTAAAAGGTAGAGGTAATTTGAGCAAGTGTGTCTTTATGTTATGTCAGTACTCAGTAGTTTTGGATGTTCGCCTGTAAGAATAGTTTGTTGATGTTGCTTCTATCTTTTAGTCCAAAAGTGTGGACATTACTTTGTTCAACCACAAATATCTTTGATAGAAGAGTTGTGCCACAATTAGGGATCAGCCCTGTAATTAATTTCAGCCTACAACAGGTGTACTGATCCAGCAAGTGCATTTTCACAAAATGGTACTCAAACTTCTAAAACTGCTAAAAAAAGTAAATAATATAACAAGAAGGTATATATTTACAAATAAGCAAAATGCACACAAAAGTTATCACCCAAACACCACACACACACAAAAGGAAAAAAAGAACTTGCTCACACAAGATCCATAGTCCTCTTTTGGGATGCTATTTATAAGCCATTGCAACACATAATTTTATGTACAACTTAGTATGCAAAGTAAAATACACTCAAAGAACTGCCCTTACCTCACCAAGGAAAAAGAAAGAAATATAATTATCCAAAAGTTGCATTGCATGTTAAATTTTTCAGTGTTTTTTTTTGTCTAGCTACCTTCGGTAGATGAAATTTCAAGCTCAGCCCACCAAAGTGGCGAATCTCTTGGTATCGCCACCTGTGGTGAAACCCCAGAAATCTCCTTCATTCTTTTTGCCACCTGAGGTACACTAGGCCTCTCATCTGTATTAGGATTTATACAAGATTTAATCACCTCACATAAGCCCATCAAAAGCTCCTCCGACACAGACCCATTCAGCGTCGGGTCTACCATACTCATCAGTGGCCGCTTGCCCGTCAGGTAGCTCGAAGCCCATAATACCAACAAGCCAGTATCCTCAGAAAACGGTAATCTACCTGAAACAAGCTCCAACAGTAGGATAGCGTATTTATAAACAACCGGCTCTTCTTCATCCAAGCCATCTTGATCATTTGTGACAAAGGGGTCTTTCTTGGTATTGACCCAGAAATTGATATCAGAAACCTTAGCAGCATAATCTTCAGAGAGGTAGATAGTGGATGAATTTAAGGTTTTTAATCTCGTAGGTGGGTCACAACTCTCTAGGTACTCTAGACAATATATAATACCCATCGCTATACGCAGACGTTGAGACCAGTCTAATTGCTCAGCTTCTTTAACTGCACAATACATAAGTTCCATGTTTCACATAATTTGAAGACAGATATAAGCAATTATAAGATTCTATGAATATAGATGAAGTGATTTTTCTTTTGGAGCAATTACAGATATACCCCTCATTAAAAAAAAAAAAATAGTTTATCATGCATCTACAATCTATGGAAGAAGACAGATACAACACCCTCCCTTATTGTAAATAAAAGAGGAATAACGTGGGCATCTTTTGAGGTAAAAATGGATAAGATAGGGGTGCGCTCATATACATGTTTACCATCTTATGTTTTGTAATTGGTTTTGTTTTGGTGTCACTAGAATCTCAACAGGATATGAAATTTCTGGAGCCTTTTGTGTGGATTTGGCTGCATTATGTATTCTGTGGTCATGGAGTGGTTGACTAGAGTATAGAAGTATTATGCACATGAGTGTGTAAATATCAAACCTTGTACATATTTTTTGTTTTTTTAATTAAAATATTGCGGTTGCCGCCATTTTATCAGAGAGAGAGAGAGAGAGAGCTTACTATGCAAGTGCTCCCAAAGGGTACCATTAGGGGCGTACTCGACCACCAACATGCGTGTAAAAGGATCATCGACCTTACAGTACCCCAAGAGATTCATGAAGTTCTTGTGGTTTATTTTTGACAAAACGGATAACTGTGTCACAAAGAAATCAGAGATGAAAACATTTTAAATACAGAACCATAAATCGGTGACTATAATTGTAGCATAACTCTTCGTGCTCAGTTCCTTCTTACTTCAACTTCATTTAAACGACAAGGGATTATTATGAAATGCTGTGACTAATTAAATCTTACTTTGTGTTTAAATTGATTTTCAGATATATCAGGCCACTCGACTGGTGATTTGGCTAGAGTGGAAACAACGGCAATCTCGGATCCATTCGATAGTGTCCCTTTGCAAATAGTGTAGTCAGATGAGGTTAATATAATGTTGCTAAAGCCTTCACATGCTGCATCCAGCTCAGCCCGCCCCAGTGAAGGAGTACCTGAAATAGTATCACCTGGCTTTGTTACATGTCCACAGACAGACCTTAAAGGCACATTACATAAATATATTTCTAACATTTCAGGATAAGAAGCTTTAAATTTAAAGCTCAAGATCAGTATGCATATTATTTCCTTAAATTAAATATAAACACGAAACATTGATGATGATTTCCAAACTTAAATAAAATATGCTCAAACAGCTATGATCACTGTCGAAAACCGTACAGGAGTAAACAGTAAACAAGAATAAGTTCAAGCAAATTTGATCTTTTATATTTCAGGACGGCCTGGAAAAGTAAAAAATATAATATACCGTTTTCTTTTTTCGAAAGGTTGGTAGCAGCATCTGAAAAGTTAATAAATACCATAGGCAACTTCCACATATATATTATTCTTAAATTCCAACATTATTTATTTGTGCCATCTGGATGCTGATTTTTTGCATGCATGTACTGATAGAATGGATTAGTAGAAAGCAACATCTCCAGAAATCATTTCTATAGTTGTGTAGTTCATGGCATTCTTGAGGTGAGAAAGCAAAACTGACCTGTTATCAAGGCTTTGCTGATGGGGCCACTCAACCCCGTTTTCCATGGCGTTATATTAACCTTCTTATCCCTGAAAAAAAACATATACACAGCAATGATGGCTGCTACAAAGAATACTCCACCGAATACCAGTCCCAAAATAAGAGGAGTTTTATTTGCCGCAGTTGCAGGTGGAGCTGTAGGTTGGTTTGCGATTGACGAGTCTGATGGAGGTGATGATGACCCTGACGGAGGAGGAGATGGAGATGGAGATGGAGATGGAGATGGAGATGGAGCTGAAGCCTGAGACTCTGCTAATACAGCAGCTTCAGCATTGCCTGTTAAGGATCGTAGTTGTCTCCTTTCTGACATTTCAAAATCATCTTCTTCTATGACTTCAGAAATAACAGCAAGTTCATGCAATTTCGGAGATAATTCACCCAAAATCGTATTTCCATTTATTAATCTGAAAAATGGCAACATGCATTGTCGTTATTATAAAAAATAACAAGTAACATAATTAATTCCAGACTGAATTGAGGGAGTATATCATAATCAAACTCTTACAATAATTTTAGTGACGAAATGTTATCGAGGTCTGATGTAAGGGTCCCACTGAGACTGTTGTTTCTCAAATCCAATACCACCAGCTGCTTCAACTCTCCAATCTCTCTTGGTATAACCCCATAAAAGGAATTATTACTCAGATCACTGCATTACATTACAATAAAAGGCAAGGCATTAAATAAGAAAATTACAGATTTTATTTCTGACAGTACGTCTTTACGAGCTAGCTAGCTGCTACAGATACTGAACCAGCAGCATTATCACTTATCAGAGAGGTTCATCAATTAATTCAGAAAAATAACAAAATAATTAAGAAGCAAACATGCATCCTTTTCAGACTTGCTAGAGGAATAACCGATGCACTGAATAACTTGTCAGTTCTTAATTACTTGTAATTAAATGGAGGAGAACTAAATATGGTTCATCTGAATTGTGCCCAAGTAGCAAGATGACGATAAACTAAAGGGACAATATATATTAAAACTTAGAAATTAAATCGAAAATATAAGAATGCGAAATGCTTACAGAATTTTCAAATGGTTGAGCTTTCCAATTTTGGGAGAGATCATTCCTTTGAGAGCAAGATCTGGTAAGTTCCTACCACAAAATACTTGAAAATTTTAACAAAATTATAGGATAGGACGTAAATTTGACATGGGAATTGTTATTGTTAGTAAAAAAATGACAAATATTATATATGCAGCAGAAATGAAGCTAAAAATTAAAGGAATTAACAAATGAAGGAACTTACAAGGCTACAACCTTGAGATCGTCAGAACAAATAACGCCATACCAAGAGCAATGATGTTGATGTAGAGCTCCATTTTCATTTTGTGCCCAATTTGATAAAGCGCCAAATGGGTCGTGCTCTATTCCATCTTTGAACCTCAAGAGAGCACTTGCTGTTTATTATTACATACATGAACACAAGAATATAAATATAATTAAGAGGAGAGCTGCAAAACAAACAAACACAAGGATCTTGTTAATTAATGGTGAATAATTCATTCATACCTTCAGCATCCAAGTCGAATGATGCACCAGCAAGATGAAAACTTTTAATAACTAAAGAGACCAACAACAACAAAGCCGGCCACAGTTGAACTCTTACACTAATTTCCATCTCTCTCTCACAAAAACAACAAAAAAAAAAAGATGCACAAAAACAAGAAGATTGAACGAATTATTAAAAGGGTGGGGTGCTAGCTAGCTAGCTATTCTAACTTTCTAAGAAGAAGTTGGAATCTTTCAACCTTTAGTGGGATGATTGACCCGCTCCCTCCCGAGTCCGGAGTCTCGATTGCTGAGAAGGAGAGGTGGGAGGTGGGAGAAAGAGGGAATGGAATGGGTCCAATCTCAATCTCAATCTCAATATCAATCTCAATCTCTAGTCTAGTCTAGTCTGTGATTTTTGTCTCTTTTGAGTTTTGATTGATTCCAATTCCATGCAATGCAACTCTGTTTAATTGGCTATGTGCAAGTGCATCTCATTCTGAGAGAAGGAGAGAACAAATTAAGAAGACTTTGACCTGGTCTGGTACTACCAGTCTACCACAACGTACAAGTAAACTAAGAGAAGCCACCTTCTCCTTTCTTTTTCATTTACCAAATCAACTACTACTTCCATTTCAACTTCAATATAATAGTAATAATAATAATAATAATAATAATAATACCACTTGCACTTGGTGCATTATCACATGACACCCTCATCTTTCTCATTATGTATTATATATGATATCACCTATATATGTATAAAAAAACACGTGTCTCCATCTAAACTGAGCAGGGAATACGGATCCTATCCTCCAACGAGAAGTGTACAATCAAGTACAATGGATTATGGAGAGCCCACCTCTGATCACTGATCAAGTGATGATCAAGTGATCAGAGAGTTCCCATTGAAATCAAATCCTTGCGCTGCCATCTACAGCGCATAGCAGCGGACCATTAGTTTTAGATATCCTATCCTCGAGATCTGAGTCACCACAATCCCAAAGCAACTCAAGTCCAAGTCATGTATTGTAGTAAATGTTGTACCTACTTGTACACATCTTAATTAGTGGGGGAATATTATATTATATTATTTCGTTATCTAGCTATTGCCTATTGGGGATCAATGAGTGCATCTAGTGCGCATGTCTAGCTAGCTACATCATTCATATTTTTGGTGGAATTCATTCATAAATCATGATATATATATATATAGAACCTACATTTTGGGAAACAAGCTATATATCAAAACATTGTATTGATGAAGTTCCGAGTATTGATTATGATTGTATCAAGAAATGTTAATGACATAATCCTAGCGAGCTTTTTATATATATATAGTTGTTAAGATATATGCTATCTCACGTAAAGTTAAGAGATTCTTTTCCGGACAACAATAGATTAAGGTTGTTTACTCTAATCTAAATTAAAAGATGAAGGAAAACGGAGTCAACTCTTATTCTTAATCTTAATTAATTTGTTATGTTATATATTGTGTCAGTGTTGGCCAAGGATAGAGCCTTAACGGCCAGTTCACGGATTTGAAACACACAAGTAACAATAAAGTATGTAGGGACCTTTTATTGAATCTATTTTATTCTCTCTGAATTTTTAGTTAATTTCATTTCATTTCAGTAATGGATGGGCACTGCATGAGTCGGTCCAATAACATATTGCAACTTCCACATAACAATATATATGTTATATTTGTATAAATTACATGAATCATCTTAATTAAAGTATACCAACTTAGTCTTAAAGTTTCAAAAGTACCAATTTCATCGTTAAAGTATTGATTTCATCGTTAAAGTATTGATTTCTTATTTAATTTAATCCTTAAAATTTCGAATGTACCAAATAGGTCCTTAAGTTACATTGACATATAGTAACATATCATTTTGGTATTTCAATTTTTTATTTATAATAAATTAGTCCTATCATCATCTATAAATGCTAAAATTTATTCAATAAATATTGAGGTGTTATGCTATGAATTGGAAAAATTTTGTTCCGTTTCTTTTTTTTTTATAATCGAATGATCACGATATATCTTTTAGTCACAATTAGAAAGAGACCATTACCTTGAAAAGAGAATCCCTTGATTGAAAATAAATATTTGATAGCATCGAACAAATACATTTCTTTTGTACTTTATTTATATATTCTACTAATATTTTATCACCATATGCGATGCTAAAATTTTTATGATAAACAAAAATAATAATATTGATTAAAATATACATGTAGGGACCAATTTGATCAAAGTCTAGAATTTTGAGGACTAAAATGATACTTCATGAAATTTTAAGGACTTAAATGGTACATTCCAAACTTTAGAAGTTAAAATGGTAGCAAAGTATCAAATTGGTACTTTTGACGCTTGAAGTACCACTTTGGTAAAAAGGTAATAATTATGGGAGCTGATACAAAGATACTATTATAGTTCCTATCATTGGCATTTTGACCAGTCAAACATTGCTCTGCACTTTTAAATTATGTAGCAAAAATTGTTAATATATTATCAAGCTTTTAAAAAACTTAATTTTAACTCTGTTTAAACAGTTAAACCATTTTTTTGAACCCCTCACGTTAAGTATTTGTTAAAAAAATCGTTATTTGTGGAAAAACTGTTTTTAACAAAGTTAAAATCATTAAACTCTATAAAAATCCGTGTTTTTAAAGGCGTTTAATCGCCGTTAAAATATATTGACACATTATTGACAGTCCAGAAATTTGCAATAATGTTTACCCTACACATATTAATAATAAAAAATCTAAAACTATTTATAAAAATTATCTTAAATTTTTCATTTTAATTTGGGAAAAAAATTGTAAAGTTACAATTTCCGTTACTTAAGATTTTTGACTTTTATGTACTCAACTAATTTTATAATTGTTATTTGTACTTAATCATCAAGTATAATTGTATGAGAGTGTATTGTTTAGCCTTTTTAAATATAAAAAGTATATAGAAAATTAGTACCCTTTTTTTAATCTAACGGTCGTATAATTCCGCTTTAACGTCAAACTGTTAAACGGTCAGCTCACCGTTAAGAGCCATGAAACATTTTTTAAAAGCTTGTTTATTATGCAGGTAAAACCAACTCGCCTAGCTATAAAATATTAAACAATTTGCATAAAATTTTTGCCTACAAAAAAAGCATATGATAACATGCATTATACAATCAATACGTTACATACTAAATTAATTTATGTGCATAATAACTATTTTTTACTTGCATATAATATTTGTAACATGCATTCTACAATCAATACACTGCATACTAAATGAATCAGTGTGCATGATAATCAAATTTGCATGTATATATAATAAAAAGACATCTATTAATATGCAGTCTACAACTTTAACAAATTGCATACTAATTCATATAGAGTTATGGGGTCTGTATCTCCATATCCGGTATTCAAATAGTCAATCCAAACTATTCAATGTAATCTTTGTATCAAAATCTACTAGCAAATCAAATTTTATAATTTTCAAATTTCTTTTACCATTTTTAATGGTAGAGAGAAAATAGTTGTTTTGTATAAATCAGATTCATTAGATCTAGTGCATGGGACAATACATATATAGAATGAACAATGTCAATAGATTTGAAATATTCGTTGGTGGAGACTCTTCACCATTCGCATCTCCACATGTATTCTATAACTAAGCTCTCACTGTCCAGAAGTTGTTAGGAATTTCAAATTAGTCTTATATATCAATATAATTTGGATGAATAATTGACGAAAAACGAGATAATTAATAATTTAGCTTCATTCTCATTTTTTGGGTATAATGATATTAATAATACCATTATATATAGCATGCCTGTAACGAAATTGTTTGTTGTGTCCACCATTGAGGCCAGACCGATCGAGTGCATAAATTTTACAACGTGAAAATAAATATTATATCTATCAATTAGTGGATAAATTTTACAATTTGAGAAAAAGAGGGCAAGTGGATAAATAAATTATATAAATTCTGACAGCTAGCACAATACTTTTTTTTTTATTTTTTATTTTTGGGTAAACAATTAACGGCAGGGAACGTACGTCACAGAACAGTTCAGGCATCTACCTACTCCCTGTATGTGCGAGATTGGTTCATCTAAACGTTTCTACTAAATACTAAACTAACGGATTAATATTAGTATGTAATCAATAAAGATATCAAAAGATTGGTATATGATTAAATTGGATATATAGATTGGGAGGAGAGTGCAATTTGACCGTTTGGGAAGAACATCTGAACATGGCATGTGAAGCGGCGTGGATCCAGCTTCCAACCTCTTTCAACAAAACCACATGGAGCGGATCATTGCACAAATTAATTAATTGCATCATTGCAGCTTATTAACAAAAGAGCTTTATTAGATTATCTCCACAAATTTCTCTGGTTGGCTCTATATTACAATGTGGAGCTTCTTTTATATATGGTGTAGAATTTTTCTGCCCGACTATTTGAGCTTTAAGTTTCTACGTTCTCACTAACCTCAACATTTCTAGATGGAGAAATGAGCTGGAATACAAAAAATTCTAACCCTTACGAATTGTAAGGTACTCCTTTACGAACTGTAAAGTACTCCCTTACATTGTGCTCCAGAAATTGTTTAAGAAGGGTAAGGAAGGGTAGAGTAGAGGATGGAAGAGGAGGGTAGGGTAGAAGATAGTACAAATTAGATGAATTTCTTTGCTTTAGTAACATTCGAGTGCGAAGAATGTCAAGTAGACGCACGTGAGGAAACCAAAACCGCTCCAGAGAAAGGGCAAAAAAAAAAAGAGCAAACCCTAGATGGGGAGGTTGTGCAGCCGCCGACAGCCTCCCCTGCCACCCAATCTTTCGGCTCTGTACATCCTTTTGCACCCTTTACCTGTACATTCCTTCTCCGGTGAAAACCCTAGCCGCCTACCACGGTAACGGCTGACCTCGTCTCCCCGCCTCTCCTGCCGCCACTCACCGACGTTCTTGGTCTTCATCTCGACGCCCCGTCCTCGTCACACCACGCTTCGCCCCCAACTCACCGAGCTGCTTCCGACTCACCGCGCCGCGCCCCATTGCACCGCTGCCCCGCACCATGGCCCCGCTACGCCGCACCCCCCCCCCCCTCCCAATCGGACCAAGCCATGCCCCGTCACACAGCGTCCTGCCCCGTCATACTGAACACTGCCCCCATTGCAATAGGCCTTCCGTCCTCTCCGTGCATCTTCGATTCTGAGACAACGTCGTTGCTAGGTTGCTTCACTGCTTTCTTCTTCTTGTTTTTTTATTTATTTTTTTTTATTCTATGTATGTTCTTCTTGTATTTTAATTTTGTTTTAGTGAAAATTCGAGTAGGTGTTTACCTGCTCCTTCAAAAAAACATTCGGGTGCGAAAGGAGGGAAGAAAATTAAACATATGTGATAAGAGAAGGGAGTTAGAAAATGTCTATTTTGTCCCTGTGCAAAATCTCAAAGTAAAATGGTTGTAAAAAGTAGAAGGGTCATATGGTAATTTCTTTGGTGGTCCCCTTTTACCCTTGTCTACACCGCAATTTGGGAGGAACCGAATTGGACTCTGTAATGGAAAAAAATACCTCTCTCTTCCATTCATTCCCCTCCTAATTAATTTAGTGGAGCAAGTGATGGGTTTCCTTTTGCCTTACCCTTCCATCCTTCCCCCCTGGCTACTCCCGTCTAGAGCACAGCCTTACAGTCTGTAAGGTCCACCATAAAATGAAGAAAAACCAAAAAACTGGAAGAAAAGGAAAAAGAAAAAAAATGCAGAAAATAAGTGGGTCTTATCCTTTGTTGAGACATTTTTTGTTTTGCGTTCAAATCTCATATCTCAAAAGTCAAATGACCAATCTTATTTGCCAAATACAATCTACATATTGAAAACATTCAAAATACCAAATTTTATAATTTTTATAATTTTTTTAGCTATTTTTTAAAATTTTTGTAAGATTAGCACTTTTTGACATCATTATTTTATTATTATTTATGGGGCATCTTTATAAAAATCCGAAAAAATAGTTAAAAATTCTAAAAATAGTAAATTTTGGTATTCCATAATATTTCGATATTTAGAATGTTTTGGTTAAATTAGATTTGTTGTTTGAGTTTTCGTTTGTGAGATTTTGAAAACGCAAAGCAAAAAAAGCCCCAACTTTACAAAGCATCGTAATATGTCGCTATATAGATATATATTATTGCTAAAAAAATACATCAAAGATGTGCTTGCTCTTGTAGATATTGTGAGATTGGAACAGGTAAGTGAATCGCATGCATATATTTCAATTTGCCCTTTTCGGGTTTGAAATTTGGCTGCTGATAATTTTTTTTGGAAAATAATTCCAATTTAGTACCCGGTAAAAATGTAGGAATGTTGCTAGTGGACATTCATACCGGTTATGTAAGAATGAGCAATCGAGCGAAACATTTTGTACAGACAATAACACCCGCTACAGTCTACAGATTATATATATAACTCGCCGATATGGAATGTAGGACATTAATTTGTACCGGTTGGTTGTTTTGGTTGACACTAATTTTGTTGACCGGAGCTCATTTTTTCATGTGAATTAAGGCCCAACATTGTCATTGATGTTATGATTCAGTTACCTATGATCCCACATCAAAGAAGAAATTGCAACCAACAAAAAAAAGAGGGAAACTTGTTGCGTCCATACATGGACGGTACATTATAAACACAAAGTGTCACGTGGTGGGTCTCACCTGTTATACTCTTGTGTCTATGATGTACCTTCCACAGATGGACGGTAGGTGTGTCTTGTTAAGTCATGTCCCTTGGTTGTGTCTTATTTTCTATGGTGTGTACCGTCTTGTCACATGGTGTGTCACTGTATATACTTTGTTTTGTCAAGTCATGTCCTATCTACTTTCCCTTGGTTTTGGTCAAACACTCAAGCGTACACACAATTTTGATACAGATAATTTGACCAATCAAACGTGTTCTGCACTCTTGATTTATGCATGTAAATATGTTTATTATGCAGCGAAAGTTATTTTTTTATGCATGTAAAACTAATTTGTTGAGCTTAAAAATATTAAACAACTTGCATACTAATCATTTTTGCCTACATAAAAAAATATATAATAACATGTATTTTACAACCAATACATTGCATACTAAATAAATTTGAGTGCATAATAAATAATTTTATTTACATATAGTATTTGTTAGTTATAACATGCAGTGTATAACCAATACACTACATACTAAATGAATCTGTATGCATAATAAATAAGTTTACATGCATAATTAGCTATATAGCGTGCATAAAAAAAAAAGTGTGTGTAACATCCCATAATTTTGAATTTGTATATTTGGTAATTTTAAAATATTATTTATATTAAATATTCATTTGGTTACCATATCTAATTTAGATTCTAAGATATAAATAATATCTATAAATAAATGTTAAAAAAAAAAAGAAAGACGCAACTCCTACAACTATGTTAGTGACGGTCAATCGTCAGTTACCTACATATATATGATCCCACATCACTACATCAGTGACAACCAGATTAGTATTAGTGACAAATATATATAATGTCCAACACTAAGGGCATTTAAAATAGAGGACCATCACTGAATCTCTATATATTATGTACTAGTGAGTGCATGTGTATAGCTAATAGTATCAAATGGCTTCCACATGTTTAATTTAATTGGGTTACGCATCGACAGACCAAATTAAACATGACAAAGTGTCCAGTTAACACGTACGTACGTCAATATGGGAGTGGAATTAAATTATCAAGTGAACTGGTCTATGAAATTAATATGCATGATAATTTTTAGCTTTTATTTTATTTTTGGTTACCCGTTCAATGTAATAACTAATAATTAATAAAGTCAGATTTGGAAATATTAATTCCATTTAGCTTCACAAACATAATTTCTGACTGAAAAGTGAAAACGGAGTCGGAATTATATATCCGTCCGAATCAGCTCTTTATTCAAATACGGGAAAACGGAGCTGATAATTTCTGAACGAAGGAGGGGCAGAATGTGATGTTGAAACACGATTTGGACGCCTTCAAATCCCGTCAATCCCAAATTCTAGTACCATCCGATTCCATTCTGATCACAAAAAAAATTTTCATTTCCAGTTCTATATCATGTTTGAGCGACAGTTCGGATTAGCTAGGGTGATAATCAGATTGGTGAAATACACCGGATAACGGAAACAAATAAACTATATAGCTTGTAATTATCGAAACGGATATCTGCCAACATCGTATCCGAAAGCAAAAACTTTTAGGACGGACCTTCACGAAACCCAATAAACTCCATTCAAACCCGAATATATATCTTCTCTCTCGCCTCTTGTACTCTCAATTTGTACCATCTTCTTTCGCTCTCTCTGCACGATCTTTCTCATGGGTTAAATTTGAAAATAAGCAAGTTTTTTCACTCTGACTTATCCAACTAACACTTTTCGTCTCTCTCGAATTAGCCTACGATGATATGCATATCACGGTTTTCCCGTGCTATGCGGTTCGTACGTCTATTTCTGGTTTCCAAATAGTTGATCCGAACCGCTCAATATGATCTCTATATCAAAATATGTTAGGAAACCAAATTTTACGATTTTTTGAATTTGTTTTGCTATTTTTAATGATGAGGAGAAAATCGTTATTTTGTATGAATCAGAATCCTTGGATCTAGCCATTTTCTCCCCATCGTTAAAAATAGCAAAAAAAATTCTAAAAATCGTAAAATTTGGTTTCCTAACATATTTTGATATAGAGAACACATTGAGCGGTTTGGATCGACTATTTGGACACTGGAAATGGAGATTCGAACCGCATAGCACGGTAAAACTGTGATATGTATATCACCGTAGCCGGACGTTGTCTCTCTCTCCTCTTTATTTATTAATAGACTACTAAGTAATTTCTGAACTAATAAATCGTATACGTATTTGTATACGTATCCGAAATCGTATTAGTGGATTATCCGTTTTAGGCGGATTTGGTTTTAAATTTTGAGATTTGTCTAATGTCCGTGTCCATATTCGTATTTGACTATTAAGATGTGGATACAGATTTGGTATTAGCATTATTCACTCCGAATCTGCTTCGTTTTCAGCCCTAGCTATATACATTATATATATATATATATATGCTTCATATTTTGCTTGACGGTTTTGCATTATTTTTTTTTTTATAAAGTTAAATTGTAATAGCAATGATCTTGATATCTAAATATAAAGATTAATCAGTAATGAACAATGGTCAATAAGTGAAATTAATAGAGAGATTATCTCATCGACGTTTCTTATATATTTGTGTTTTGTCATTGTTCCTGCAGCTGCTTCATCCATCTAACTTAATTTCTTCCGTTTCTATCATATCACTACACCATCTATCTCTAACTGCACCTCCAATTGCACCTCTGATCCACCTTCGTCGCACCTCCGCCCCCTCCTTCACCGCACCTCTGGCTCTGGTGGCATATATGCACCTTCACCGCATCTGCATTATACTGTGACACTTCATCAAAGATCGCAAACCGTACGCGTTAAAGTTTTGAACAAAATTCAAATGGCTTCAAATTTAAAACACTGTCAAATCTAGCTATAAAATATGTTCTGTTTGTAAGATTTTAAATTCTCTAAGAATAAGATATATAATATGAAAGAAAAGAATTGATGGGCATGCTATTGGCTATTGGGCTATTGCTAGCCTAGCGTATGTATGTATGTATGTATGTATGTATGTATGTATGTATGTATGTATGTATATTAACATGCAAGAGTCGAGAGGCCGGAGCGGGTAACAATAATACGCATGTCCTAAATTAAAAGCTGTTGGGATCCATACGGATACGGATCCGGTCCGGATCCGGCCCAGTTAAAATTAGGAAAAATGCCGCTTTATTGTATGTATGTATGTATCGATCATCAATGTAATACATCTATACTATATATATGGTTAGTTGAGTTCTCTTGGAAATTATATTCTCGGCTTGCATTTGCATTTGCATTTGCTTTTGCTTCCTCTGTTTCTTGTTCCAGTCCAGAAATATATATATAGGCTGGCGCTCCCTTGCTAGCTACAACAGCTAACTCCATCGACATCGACATCGACTGCAAGCTGCTTGTCAATGATCGCACAAGGACAAGGTCCCTCTCTACTCTACTCGATTCTGTTCTTTGTTTTCGCAATTTGTTTGCGAGTTCATTAATTGTATATGGCAAATACACTAATTGATCTATATATATATAGCTCGTGCCTGGTGGAGTTCAATGTTCATGTTGAAATCACCCATAATATATAATCATCTTAATTTCTTGGCACATCAATTCTGGGTAACTGATTATTAATTTGTTTACTGATGCGTTTGAGGTTCTCATATCTTTCTTTTCTTTCATGTTTCTTGCATCCGTTGACACTTCTTGGCCAAATTAATATCACTTCCATACTGTGGATTCTTAATTATGCTTATGCATCAATCTTTACCTGTATAATTTGTTTTCGTAGGTCAAGTATATATATAAATATAAATATTGGCCAAGATGATTCCAGAAGCTGATTCTCCATCGCCTGATGATTGCCATTCAGGCAGCAGTGATGCTGAATTTTCTGCCTCCTTAGAACAAACACTCAAGAAAGACGAGCTCAAGAAACAGACCGAAGAAAAGATTCAAGAAGATATCCAAGGGGGTACTGAACTGGCAGAACAAAGGTGGCATTTCCTGGTTTAAACCTGAAACTTAACTTCAAGATAAACTGATAGGGACAAATTGATAATTAATTTTCCTACTTGTAGGAATAGATGGCATTTCCTCATCTTGCATGCGATGGTTGCTTTGCAGTATCAATACATTGTTTCAATTTATTCCAAAGATCTGGCTTTTAAATTACATTTATATATGCTTTTCCAGGAACAATACAGAAACTGCGACAGCCACAATTGTGGTGGTGGCCAAGGAAACTAGTGATGGTAATATAAGGAAAATTAATCCAAAATATAGATATCTGATTTTTTACAAGTTGCAATTTCAATCCTCGCACTCTGATTCTAAGTACTGATTTGTTTTAATAATGATTTCCTCTTTATCAGAAGTTGACGACGTCACATGCCCTCATCCAATTGTTCTCAAAAACTTGTGCTCACACTGCGGTGAGGCTGTTGAAGAATCCGGATCGAGGGTGGCCTTTAATTACATCTACAAGGTATACTTCTTCGCCAAATTACAACCTATATATATTATCCTGATCTGGTGAGGGATAACACAAGCCATATATTACTTTCTTAATTCTTCAGGATTTGATGGTTGAACCATCAGAGGCTGACAAGTTGGGAAAAAAGTATACGAAACACTTTTTGAAGAATAAAAAGTTGATACTGGTTTTGGATCTTGACCATACTTTGATCAACTCCGTTTACCTTGATGATCTTATCGAGGAGGAGGAATATCTACTTGACCAGATCCCGAAGGAAGAAGGTAAATTAAAACCAGAAACTGTTTTGCCCATGAATACAAGTTTACAAGTCAATATATACTTTTCCTTAATTTGTAACTAATGCTATTCTCATCTTACCACATGTCAAGAACTAAATAAAGCTAAGCTCCCTTGGTTTATTTGGTAGAAAACCACTGATATGTTTATCTGTATATTATTGTGTGTAGATGAAAATTGGAGGAATATGACTAGTACACTACATAGATAATAAGGCTTTCAGTATATATTTATTTGACTTTTACCACTGACAGTCGGTTTATGTTTTTCATTGATATGCACAAAATCCGACGACCCAGAACTCTTTCAGCTTGACGAATATAGCATGCTGACAAAGCTACGACCCTTTGTTCGAACCTTCTTGGAGGAAGTAAACAATATGTTTGAAATGTATATATACACAATGGGTGAACGAGGTTATGCTGATGAGATTGCAAAGCTGCTTGACCCTTCCAGTGTGTATTTTCCCTTAAGAGTGATCTGCCGGTCTGACAGCACCACAAGAAACCAAAAGGGGCTTGATATCGTGATCGGACCTGAGAATCTGGTGATTGTTCTTGATGATTCCAAAGAAGTAAGCAGTCACTGCGATGCATGCTTTGAGTCATTACATTATATCCTGTTCTGCTTGGCGCACATAATTTGTTTAGTACAAGATTTGTAGGAATGACAGTTGATATATAATCCAATATGGTACTTTAATCTGATCAAGCTTGTAGGAATGTATATTTCTCTAGGGTTGGGAGACGAAAGGTTTTAAGATGATACCATTACCTGCAGACGAAAGGTTTTAAGTTGATATCACTTTATCTAGGTTTGGGAGAAGCACAAGGAAAACATCATTGAAATGCAGCCGTACAACTACTTTGCTTATAGCGTGGCGGGCTCCAACACTAAATCTTTAACACAGACAAATATAGATGAAAGTGAATCAGACGGCATCCTTGCAAGCATTCTTACTGTTTTAAGGGTGGCTCATGAGCACTTCTATGACCCGGTTAGCTTAATTAATTATATTAACTTCCAATAATTTACATCACAACTTGTAATCAAATTCTTGCTAAGATTATCATTGAATACATGAAACTGTTCTTTCTCAGAAAGTTCCTTGCTGAATTGGGATTTCAATTGATTACTTATTTGCTTTTGCAGGAGGTCGGAATTGATTTTGGTATGAGAGATGTGAGGCAGGTACTTGTTGCAGAGCCCTGTTTGATTTCTAAGAATACTGATATATATATATATATATATATGTTCTTGTATAATGTAAATTATATTCTTTCTGTTCCTTGTTGTTTAGATACTGGCAACAATCAAAATGGAGATACTAAAAGGGTGCCACATTTTGCTCACTGAAGAACAGCCAAATTTGGAGGCCATCTCCAAATTAGCAGAGGGTATGGGGGCAGTATGCTATTTCGATGAGGATGATTCGGTGACGCATGTCATGGCAACGGTCTCCACCACCATGATGGCAGAGTGGGCAAGAGATAACAAGAAGTTTCTGGTTTCCCCTCAGTGGATTGAGAAGGCACATTACTTATGGAAACGGCAGGAGGAGGACGATTTTCCGGTGCTTTAAAGAAAGGATTGATGGAGATGGGTATTTTAGTTAGATTAGATGTTAGTGTACAGGAATTGGCAACCAAAGAAGATGGCATCAGTGTTTAGATATGTGTTTTAGAAGCTAATCTGAATGTATTATTTATGGTGTGTACTGTACAGCTGAGACTGAGAAGATAAATCTTTGGAGAGATGGCTAACATGTGTTTGGTATACATATGTATGAGGGATCGATCTACTTGATTACACCAGATGTTTATGCACAGAAAAAATTGGAAATTTGGTTTCATGCATTGAAGAGAAAAAAATAAAGCGAGGTTGAGAAGAGATGTATGAAATGAGGGTAAAGTAATTGCAATTTCGAAATGGAAATATCTAACACAAGAGTAGATGAGAGGACAGAGATGCGGAATGTTGAGGCAAACATTACATGACATTCGTTTTGGATTATGAACCTTGGTGGGAAATAGAAAAAATCCATGGACATATATAAGCTAGTATGATGGAAGCGCAATGTCTTCCTCCTTGAGTGGATCTACTTAATAAGTTAGAATTACTATTACTATACCAAAAATGGTGGTTAGGAATTTGATTTTTTCAAAGGATCAATCGATATTTGAACATAATAGTTATGGAAGAGGTTTGGAATTTGCTTACGCCTGCCTAGCTAGTCATATAGTTTTGGTCCTGAGTCCTGACCCTCTCTTACTACAAGGGAAGTGAATGGGGAAGGACGGCAAGGTCAAATTTGACATTCTTTCAAACTAACTCAAAATAAATACAACTGTTATAACTTCCCATCCAGTCCTTTCTTTCCCTCCCTCCATACTCGGGACTCGGGAGCATAGCATGTCAGAAATAAAACCATCTCACAAGCCTTCAGTTTGTGCCAATATGGTAAACCTCGCAAACTGACCCAGACAGACCCAATCAATGCCACTCGATCAACAGAAAAACTGCTTAAAGCAGTTTAAACAGCTTATATATGTAATCTTAAGACGGCATATTAGCACTACAAAATCATTAATCAGACAAAAAAAAGTCACTAAAATACAGCTAAAGGTCTCGAAACCACAATCAACAATGCTCCTTCTTCCTGCCCTGAAAATATTAACCAAGGAACAAACTAAAACAGATAAACAACCTCAACAGATGGAAAATCTAGTCAATGTTCAACAAATTAACTTCCCATTATGTATATTTCCTCTCATAATACTTCTAACTAAACATGAAGGCCTAAGGAAGATTTCTTCTCTTTTCTGAATAGCAGTGGCAATCACAAGCCTCAAAGTCACCTGCAAAGCAAAACACAAGAAAGGGTTCTTATTAGAGGGAGATGGAATAGAAACCAATCAATACTACTAATGTCTGACAGTACATTTTGATAAAATCCCAAAACATAAAAAGAAATTACAAATGGTAATAAAATAAACAAAACATCTTGACAATAAAATATAAGAGAACACATCATAATGCTTACATATAATAACACAAACATAATCCATACAAGTAATGTCTGCCAGTACATTTTTGGCTTTTCAGCACAAGCAAAACTTGAGCTAAAAACAAACAAGTCCAGCAATGTAAATATGGTTGATTTAGGTTGTCTGCTGAAAAATTGTGCAAATTCTCTAGCACGATCTTGAAATGACAACCACACAATAAAATCTGAAGTTCTGAACAAACAATTGGCTATTAGTAACAGTCATATGGACGACTGCATTACCAGTACAATGATTTTCCAAATTTAAGCAGGATGCAACCAATTTGTAGATATATTCTTGACAATTCAGATAGGATGTACACCGCTGAAGTGTTGAAAAAAAAAAATTCTTGCTGCTTCCAGTACAGCAAAATGCTGGGTGGTGCCTAAACTACAGAAGAGAATAAAGTGACCTGAGAATTACTGCTGTTGGTTCTGTCCAGGCTGCTGGGGATTTGGTGGGGGGGGCATGCCAGGGCGGGGCGGAGCATAGACTGGAACACCACCTGGTGGAGGAGGCATGCCTGGGCGAGGGGGAGCTGGCATGCCAGGCCTAGGAGGCGCATACTGTGGTGGGGGGACCATCGGTCTCTGAGCAAAGGGCGGAGGTGGGGCATATTGTGGGGGGCCCCCAGGCCTAGGTGGGTACTGCATAGGGACAGGCGGCGGGGGGCCCCGGTAGCCGGGGACACCAGCAGGCGGGGGTGGCCGGACTACCTGTAATTGAAAGGAGCAATGGATTAGGATGTCATGTCAGTTGGTCAGTTGGTCAGCTGGTCAGTTGTAGTGTGAGAATTGCAGAGCAAAGGTAGAGGTAAAGGGGGTATAAACCCTAGATAGTATAGTCTTAGTCTACTACTATTAGGAATCCTAGGAATTAGAAACTTAATAAGAAAGAAAATGATGAGAATGAGATACCTGAGGATAGGCGACTGGAGGCGCCGACATCTGGGGCACCGGCGGCCTGGACAGCTGCGGCTGCATCATACCCGGAGCAGGGCCGCCCACTCCCCTGACAGGGCCCGCGAGGCCGGGCTGGGCCTGGACCATGGGGGCAGCAGGAACGCCACGGCCAGCGGCGCGGCCGAGGCCGGGGCCGGCAGTGGCGGCGGCAGAAGCGGCCTTGGCTCTGGACTCGTCAGGCGGGGGAGGGCCCTCGACGGTCATGGAGACGACCTCCTCGCCGCGGAGGAGGAGGAGGCCGAGAGTGCGGCGGTCCTCGCGGTCGGCGGAGGGGTTGAGCTTGGAAGGGGGGAGGCGGCGGAACTCCTCACAGTCGCCGAGGACGAGGTTCATGTGGCGGTCGAAAGCCATGAACTTGCCGACGAGCTGGCGGCCGTCCTGGATGGTGACGCGCATGCGGTAGTTGATGTACTGGAGCATCTTGGAGCCCTTGGAGCTCGTCATCTTCGGAGGTGAGGGGAGGGGAGGGGATGGCGATGCCGATGGAGTGGGGCGTTTAACTTTTCGCTAGGGTTTTGATTCTCTTATTAGGGTTTTCCTTCCTTCTTTCACTCGAGGTCGAAGTCGAGGTCGAGGGAGACTGAAATCCAGCAGGAGCCCATTTTTTTTAAAAACCGAAATTGAAAAACAAAAATATTGTCTCCGTTTTTAGATCCGCTAGATATAACCGAATTATTTTTTCGGTCCATTCAAAGGAACCAAATTATTTTCTTTTGTTCCTTTAAAAGGGAACCAAAAAAATAATTCGGTTCTATTTATGTCCTTTAAAAAGGAGGACAATCTTTCTACTTTCCGCAAAAATTGTTTTCCAATTTCAATTTCTTAAAAAAAAATTGGCAAGAGCACTCTATCAATTTCACTACTAGTACAGGAGATGGCAAAACCCAATCCGACTATCCGACTTGACAAACCCGCCCGAACCCAACTCAACTTGACCCGAACCCAACCCGGTTTGATCCGAGATATGACTTGAATAGCAGTTAGGCAACCCGAAACTTGACCTAACCTGACTCGAGACGACCCAAGACCCCATATTATTCTAGGTTACATATCCGAAACCTGATCCGGACCCGACCTAAACCCGAATTACCCGATCCCTAGACAACTCAAAATTGGACGACCCAAAACCCGACCCGACCTGAATAGTAGGGTCAACCCCATATAACACAATCCAAACAATCCGACTCGACCAGATCTGATCTTAAGAGCATTCAAATTTAATTAAGTTAGAATTGAAAATGACATGTATCACCTCATATCTCTAATCTCTAATCTCTCTAATCTCTAATCCTTTACTAAGCATGTAGTGTCCTGATCCTGCAACGGTCAGAATTAATTGTTTTAATCTGTGAATGGCTCAGATTAACTGATTTTCTTTCGGAGCTAATCTCATTCGTTAGATCACTTTGTCCCGATCCGGCAACGGACGAGATCGCTTGAGCGATTCGCACATCACCCATTCTCCGCGAAGTGGTCTCCCTCTCTTCCTTCCGCATTTAATTACTGAAAGCCTGAAATTAATTGGGATCGCTCTCTCCGCTCCTTTCTTTCTCCTTGCCCCGATGAAAAATCTCAACCTGAACCCTAGATCGATCGAGAGAAGCTCTCAGTGTCGTCTCCTTCTTTCCTACTCGCGGCCCTCGCCTCCAGCCCCAAACTCCCACCACCGTCGCTATCAACCAGCAGTCCTGACTCCTGACCCTACAACCGCCTCCCCTCCTACCTGGGATCGACAGCAGCCCCCTCCTTCGATGGAGAAAAACCATTTCTTTCCCGACCTTCGCGTAGTATCCGCCTCCGTCTGCAGCCCCGTCGTCCGCACCTCTAGCATCCCCTGCCCACCGCCCAGCCTCATCACCCGCATGTCTCCCTATTTTCTCTCTGTGGCCTACCGATAACAAAATAGATTTTTGTCGCTTACCATTTTGTTTACCCGGATAGGTTTGCTAAGCTCAGACCTTTAATGTATGTTTATTATTTTCGTTTTTTTTTTTTTTTTTTTTGATTTCCAAACTAGCCAGCATATAGAGGTACAAATAATTAGTGAACATATAGTCTTATTATTTATAAGACTAATATAATGATTAAAGCTGTTAAAATATCTCTAAACGAGTTTGTTTAAGTCATATTTGTAGGGTTATGTTTACTGGTACCATTATGTTTACTGGTACCAGTCGTACCTTTTAATTTTGGTCTTAAGCTTAGAACTATCTGTTCAAACTTTGTATGCAAGTAAAATTAAGTGGGAGACTCAAATTATACAAAAGAAATGAATTTGAGAAGCCATTTTACCAGAGTTCTTATGTATGACTTGTGTGTTATCTTAATTCGTTGTCTTCTTAATTGTTATATAAGGGTTGAATGGAGATGTTATGGAGGCTACAAAAGCTGAATCCTCAAACATCTTAGGAGATGGAAGCATTGCCAATTTCTCTGTTCTTGCTGCAAGCTGAACTATCTCAGCCAAAGGTAAGAAATTCTCAATTTTTTTTTTAATATATAAGGGGTCTCATCTGGATCATTTTTCCTTTTTTCTTTTTTAACTTTGCATAATCTCTGTTGCAATTACAGTGCAGTACAGTCAAGAGCATTACAGTATCCTTCATCAGATTACTTACACAATCAGGAGGTAATTTTCTGTTTGTCTAAGTAATTGTTTTAATGAAATTTAGTTTAATCTTTTATTTATTTGATATATTATTCAGAATAATGCATTCCCGGGTAATCGTCTCATAATACAAAATTTTGCATTTATGGTAAATGCCAATACAATATTAATCTGTCATACTGTGGAAGCACTTTTGGTAACTGCCTAAATACAAAATATTGCATTTTTGGTAAACATTCATTAATAAAAATCTGTCATTCAAAATATGCATTGATGTCAATTTTAATGCATATTCAATTTTCCATCAATAGAGTGAATTTTTTAAATTTTGAATATGCTTTTGTATTCTGTCATCCAAAATACGCATATATGGCAAATTTGAATGCATAATCAATTTGTTATATAAGGAATGCACTTTTGGAAACAAAATTTAACACATAATATTGTGTTTCTGTTAACTCTTTTTAATTTGTCATTTAAAAAAAAAAGCATTTATGGTAAATTTTAATGCAATATTTATCTGTCCACAATATTAATTAGTCTTTGAATCTTCAAAACTATTGAGTGAGCATCATGGAAATTTCTAATTTGTGTTCTTAAAGCTTAATTATGAGCTAAATTAATGATAAAAAAGTTCATTAGAGTGTGTAATTCAATGCAATTTTTACTCAATTTTTTTCCCCATCAGATTGAAATTGAGGATAGTTTGCATGTGTATATATGCTGGAGATTTTTATATGGATTGCATATTTGCCTTATGTCTAGGAAACAATCCTGAAGTGGAGCTTACTGTGAAGTGGGTGTCTAACTTCATGCCATCATATCATCGAAAGGGGTGAATGGGATCGAATGGTCTAGCATGTTTGCTTTGTGAGTGCTTAAGTTCTATTTCTTGTATTCATCTTCTTACAAGATCGATCTGTATCGTCATTCATTTTACTATGGATCTGATCGACAGATAAGCTTTGTTGTGTGAGTTGTTCCTGTCTGGCTATCAGCCTATCACAGTTGTCAAATCCTCTATTTTTTTTCCCAAAATAGTCGAGGTAGATGCTCAATGGTACTAGGAACAATCCTCCAATTATTACTCAGATGAGATACTTTCGTACTTCCCTTTCATTTGGATGTAGGCGACTGCACCTTTATTCTCTCTTTTTTTCACTCTATTTTATTACTTTTGTTCAATACATAATAATTATTTTGTCTTCAATTATCTTTTCTTATGTATGCAAGTCTCAATACTACACCAATCGGGCAATCAACAAGGATTTATTAATTTTGGATATAAATCACCCGTTGCAACGCACGGGCATTATACTAGTTAATTCATATTATCAATGCGACTTCAACGATTCACTTAATTTTAACTTTGAATTTATTTATTACTTACGACAAGAAGTGGCGGAACCATAATGATTTGAAAGTGGTGCCGAGAAGTTCAATACCTTAGTCTCTATATAATTTTCTAGAATGTCAAATTAATTATGTATAAAGTTCAAATGATAAAGAAAATTTCTATAATTGTCGTAATATCCAAATTTCCAAAATATGCATATTCAATTAATAGATTACGCATTCCTAAAAAATAAAAACTATAACATTAAAAGCCAACTATATATTTAAACAACTAAGTAATCGATGAGTCCTCTCCAATGTCTTGGAGCCAAAAAAACATTAAAACAACCTACATAGAGGAAATTTAAGAAACAATTTAATAATGAGGAGGGATCCATTGACAATACTTATTTTGACAATCTTAACAATGAAACATTTCAAAAAATTATAAAAATTTATAAAAAATCTTAAAAATGAAAAGATTTATGGATGCATTACTTAACTAGTAGATTGACAGTATTTCAAATTTCGATCAATTTGAATATCGTTTGATGGCTTATCAAAATTTTGTGTATTTTTAACAGTTGTAATTTAACAAATCTTTGAAGAGATATCAAATTTAACTTAAATTAATTATAATCAGAAACATAATCAAACTATAAGTTGAGTTAGACTATTATACTAACGTTAGCATTTCGGACCAAAATGCTAACGCCTCAAAATCTATGTTATCGTATTCGAAATCACGATTTATGGTGCTCAATAAATTTTTTATATGAAAATATTAGGGAATACAAAATTTTTTTATTTTTAGAGTTTTCTAAGTATTTGTTTTGTATTTTTGAAAATAGCATGTCAAACATCAATATTTTATTAATATTTATGAGCTCTTTTTTAAAAATCCAAAATAAATACTTAGAAAACTCTAAAAATGAAAAAATTTTGTATTCCCTAATATTTTCATATAAAAAATTTATTGAGCACCATAAATCATGATTTCGGATACGATAACATAAATTTTGAGGCGTTAGCGTTTCAGTCTGAAATACTAACGTTAGTATAATAGTCTAACTCACATACCATTAACATATCGTGCTATGAATGTATAGGGGGTCGGAAAATTGGATCAACGCAGTGCCCGAGTACGGCCTGACATTGCCCTTGATTCCGCCTCTGACGACAAGCTAAATTTTATTTTATAACTAATTGAAAATAAATAATTTAATTAGTACTAGTGGCTTTGGTATTGATGGCATGGTACTGCTGTCATAACAGATTCACTGTGCCTTACTTTCACCCCTTTTGACTTTGGTCACCATCGAGCTCACCTTTGAGTCTTTGTCACTACCAGATGTGCGGGAGCAAGGCATGACAACAGTGTTCTTGTACCAACGCCATCTCCCTTGGATTTGATTTCCGTCACTTCACCAAAAAAATAGTTTAAAAGTTCCAAAAAATCATAAAATTTGATAGTTTGCATAATCTCAATACGTAGGTTGTGTTGAGTAAATCGGTTTGGTCATATAATTTTTGTAAATAGAGATTTGATGGTAGTGTAAAAACACATTTTGCATCGTAGTGCACCATAACATAAATCCATTTAGTATTGTTTCCTACATAATTAGCATCTTAAAATAGTTATCATTAATCACATTGGATAAATTCTTTTGCAGAGTTTCTTTTGTTGCCTTACTTGTAGTTAGAACCAGATATTACTCGAGAGGTTAAGACTAGATACATGACCAGAAAAGCTGACCTGAATAGAAACTTGACATGACCCGACCTAATTTAACCCTTGACCCGACAAAACGTGACACCTGTTGACCCGAGACCTGACTCGGTCAGAAGATGGTCTTGCTGAATTGAAAATCCGACCCGCCTTGACCCAACTCGACCCGTGGCCCAATATATATCAGTTACTGTTGACCTAAAGCCCGACCCGCCCTAACCCGACTCAACCTGTGACCTGATAAATGGCGGCTACTGTTAACCCGAAACCCGACCTGAGCTTACCTAACCCGTGACCCAAATTTTGGCTGGTCAAATTAACCCGAACTGAACCCGACCCGAACCGGATTGCCACCTCTACTAGTACTCACACCCACTTTATTGCTGCGGACGGAGCCCCAATCCCCGAACATACAACATTTCAAATTATTAAATCCCAAGGAAAACCATTTTTATTCACAATAAAGAAAGCTGTGCAACTGTGCGTCTTCCTTCTATTACTAGTTTACTACTACTTTAATCCACTTGTTCAACTTTCTACCCATTTTTCTATCTATTTCTATTTATCACATCACATTTAGTTGACTTGCAATTTTAGCAGCTTCCCAATCCTATTTTCTCTTTAGCTACATTGCCTAACCACCAACAATCACTCTCTGCTTCATATCTTTTCTCAACCATTCTACACATTAATTAATTCCCCTACTTCCAAAAATATATCTTGTAAATATTACAGACATTAATATATCATTAAGCTTGCAACCCCTCCAATCTAAATCCTGTGGGGACAGCCTTACATTATTTTCCTCTGTAATTTACAAACACAAAACACTTCTATGCTCTGCTATGAGAAAACAAAAAACAAAACAAAGCAGCAACAGCAAGCAAGCACACTGATAACCCATATAAACAAGCACTAACCACCAATGCCGCAACCTCATCCCTCCCAATTTAAAACAAATAAAATTCAATCCTCGAAACATTTTGTACTTGTTCTCTCACAACCCCCCAAATTTATTTCACCTAAAATAAATAGAAATCAATGGCACATCAACATCATTTCCATCCTCATCCTCACAGCCAGCCACTACATCCAGGTGGCGCCGGTATGGCGGAACCTCGACCTTTGCAACTTCACATGCCAGCTCAGACATCTTCTTTTCCAACCTTTCTTCATGCCTTGGAAACATGCTATTGTACAACAGACTTGTGCCGCACGAAATGCTGTAAGCACTCAGCCCCTTCTCATTCAACCAATCCAGAACTTCTCTTAAAGTTACATCCCCATTTATTATCCACCTGTCCCAAATAGTCCAGCTGGCATTACCGTGCTGTACTTTCTTGGGTGGAACCGGTTCGGCCATGGAAAAGAGTGGGACTGCAAGGTTTGCGAAGGTATTGCGGTAGACAGAAAGATTAGGGTTTCGGGCAAGGGTTTTGTAGAGCTCAAGGCAGACAAGGCCAGTGGCAGCAGCAGTGGTAGTGGCAATGGCTGGGATGATCCGGCCAGCAATGAGCTTGGCCTTGAATCTATCAACCTCTGGAATCAAGTAGTTGCGGGCACGCATGTTGGCCAGGCCAGAAATTACATCCATGTGGAAGTTGGTGTCATCATCCTTGAAAAGAAAAAAAGAAAAAAAGAACAAAAAGAACAAAAAAAAAAACATCAGTATGAAAATTAAAGATATGCAAAGCTAATGGACTCTAGCATCTAGTACACATCTCTCAAATAAGTATTATACACTCAAATAGGGTTGAATGCTGTACTGGAAACCAAGCTTCGGTGTACCGCTATTTATACTGAGAATAACATTATAACCGTGCCAGAAGAATAAAGTTTATTAACACAGAAAATTAGATTGCATACTCCAATGCAATTAAAAAATTCATACCTGAAAATGCCACTAGTAAAGGAAAATATTTTTTGAATAAAAAAAGAAAATAAATAAATAAATGCAAACCTTTTCAAAGTGTATGGGCTTCATGCGAAACCCAGCAGGAAGTGTCTTTGCCAACTGATCCAGCCTAGTGATAAGCTCATCAATGACTTCAGCATCATCGATAGAAGCACTAGATATGCTAGTTGCCTTCTCATCAGTGACAATATTAACTCCCTCTTTCGGTGCAAACTCTGGTACTGGCACCTTACCGACAGCCTCCGCCAACTTTTTAGGGTTTTTGGCCCAGTCAGGCACTGGTATATTAAATGACTCAGCCCGTAAGATTGAGGCAGCCATGAGGAGATTTATGTGGCTTGGATCAGCTGGATCAAACTTCAATGGCCGAGGGAAGCGCTTTGGCGGCGACCAGAAGGGTGTGCCTGAGCTGGTCATGGAGTCTTCAGGAAAGGTGAATGTAAGCTGCTTTATGCGGCTCGAGAAGTAATCTTCAAACCTTACAGTGCAATATTGTTCTGAGTTAGGTGACAATTATTTTTATTTTTCTAATTATACTGTCAAGAGACTAAAGCATTTACACTCAAATTTTCTTTTACACTTGTTATTTTTGGGACCCATTGACAAACTCCTTTTGCCCATAACATCCAAACTTTCTTTTAGGTACTAAATGAGGACTCGTGCAAAACACTCAACTGAAATAAATTCTATATTTTGTATGCTTCCTCCAGAAATTGAAACTTAATGAAAAAAGGAACAACTGAAATAAATTACATGACCATGCAATTGAGTCAGAGAGAGAAAGAGAGAGATACTTGAGCCGAGCCCACGTTATACAATCCTTGAATGTCTCGCACCTCTCCCTTTCCAAGCATTCCAGTATGCACTCCAACTTATCCCTCGCTTGAGCATCACCTGCACTTTGCATACCTGATGTGTACCCTGCTGGATCTTCCAGAAATGCATTCACCTCAGTAGGTGTCTTCTCAAACAACCCTTCAAACTCTGAACGGGCCCATGCCAGGCAATGGTTTATGTTATGAGGGAAAGAGTGCACTGTACACATAGGAGCCTCTCTCTCAGGTGGGTCCCTTGAGGCCCCATAATTCTCTGTTAGATGTGGTATGACCACCTGAGTGTTGCATTTGGCACCTAGTGTTCCCGACTCCAAGAGGGGTTTCTGGAAGTACACACACCGTGAGTCCACATACAATCTGGCATTTATGTTGTCAAGTGCATTGACAGCTGCATCCAATTTCTCCCAAAACTCATCATTAAACACATTCTCTGTCTCTGGGCCCACCCGATTTTGGAGTGCTATTACATTGAGATTGGGGTTTATTGATCTGGCAGCCGAAGCTGCAACAATGGATTTCGACTGGCCAATGTGGGACTCGCGAAAGAGGAACTGACGGCTGAGATTGCTTTTCTCAATGATGTCATCATCAGTTAATGTTAATGATCCTGATGATCCACAAGAGACCCCCATTAGGGCTAGGTTTTTTAAGAACTCACAACCAAGGGCACCTGAACCCACCATGAAGATTTTGGCATCTTCTAGCTTTCTCTGAAGATTGACACCAAGGATTGAGATCTGAGCATCGTAACGCGAGTTGAGCGGTTTTATGTCAGTGGGGCTCAGGGGTTCAGGTGGAAGAGACTCAATAGAATCAAAGTAGAAGAACTGCCAGAAAAGAAATTTTAAAACATATTAGATGAATCTTTGTATGGGCGAGAAACAAACAGCAGATGGACACCAACATCTCTCCTTCCTTCTGAAGGAGACAGATATACGCTTTTGTGGAATGAGGAAGATGTTTGCAGGGCCCATCAGGGTAAAATATGCTGCTGAAAATTGACTGTGAACAATAGTAGTCGTACAACACAAAAAGACATGATAGTGCTTAACTTGCACTAGTGCATATCAATTTCAGTACTTTTTTCCCTTATCCATTGTTGGTTAGCACATTTATACTTTTGCATAAATAATACTCTGGTTAACCATGACAGAGAAGATAATCTCCATTATAATTGTACTGGTACAACTTCATCCCACATATAAATGAAATGAAGATCAGAAAGAGATATATAGATGTGAGAATTGTTATTTGCAAAGGTAATATTAACTGCCTCATTTTTTGCCCCCTCATTCACCTACCAGATGTGACAGAAGGGACCAATTTTATGTGGGGGCCCACTCTCGTAGGTGATTGGTGAAATGAAGCGGCAAAGCATGGAGCATGTTGTTATTGTCCATTTGCAAAATAGTGAGTGTTCCGCAAAACAAAGGGGAACAAAACAAAAATAACAACTTTTTTTTTCTCTCCAAAATGTAAGTACCTGAAAAATGGGATGAAATTTCCCAGAGCATGCTTTGACCACCTCTTGTCCCACAACGCCACCAAACAAAGCTGCCATGGGGTTCAATACCGCCTGTGACCCATTTGAGAAGACGCTGAGCACCTTTCCATCAGCTTCTCCAACCTCTCCATCGATACCCCTCACAAATTCAACAATCCTCTGCACGTCTTCCTCTGCTCCAGCCATGGGAAATCGGTTAAGCTCAGCTCTGAACTTATCCAACGCCTGAAATGCTGAGTGCAAAAGGGTTGAGCGGTCCATCTTTGAGTAGTCACTTAGGAGAAACTCGCCTGGATCTTTAATGGCTTCTCTCAACGACTTAAATTGAAGCACTTTAGGTAATTTTACCTGGGTTACTATACCCCCCCTTTTATATGTACCGAAGTTGGTGGTATCTTCTTCTAAGAAAAAGGAAAATGGCCTTGTGCCAGTGATTCGTCTTGGTTTTCCATCATTTAGCTCAGGCATTCCCTGATTTTGAAGAGAAAAATGTTTATAAATGATATCAGAGTTTTGCAAAGCTTTCTCTTGTAGCAATACCTTTTCAAATCGCAGTCGCAGTATATATTACACTTCTGTGAGCAACACATAATATCTTTGTTTGAAGTATCTTTATTTAAATACTTCACAGCTAGACCAAAGTAAATTACATTCAAGTACAGTCCCAATTAGCCAAAACAGGATCAACTCAAAAGGAAACTAAAAGTTCCATTTCATATTGTATAAATTGCTAGACAGAAATGAGTTTGAACTAATATAAACGGAAAGTTCATTATAGGTTAATGCAGATCTGTCAACAGATAAAACATCATTAATCTAAATTGATGGAAGACATTTGAAACCTATATCATGTATAATAGAATACAGTAAATATTGTTAACACCTCATCCACTGTTGACTCTGGTAATTTTCTGCATAAACTAGGAAGAACAATAGTTAATTGAGTATTTGGGACTTGACTATAGACAAAGAAATTGAACAGGCAAATGTAGCTGGCAGATATTGGGATATGTTTTACAGTAATTTGAATATCTAAATCTAAAAATAAATAATAGGGAAGTCTACCTGGATTTCAGAGAAAATGACAAAATCTCCATCCTGAAATTCAAGCCTCTCATCATCAACACACGTGACAAGTGCAGGATTATCATTGCTTATAGAGGCTATGATGCCGGTACGTGGCTCCTCTCCATCTACATCAGAGACAGTGAATTGAGGACCAAAGTCGCAAAAAACAGCTCCGAATAGTCCGCGAACCTCAGACTTAATAAAAGGGATAGGTGGGGTGTGGCTGTGGCAGTAGTCATTGAATTCTAGGGCTTGCTCTAGACTGATGTCAGTAAAGACCACAGCCTGAAAGCAACATAAAGAAAGATTAAGGGAGAAAGGAAGCGGGGGCGTGAGAAAAGAAGGGAATGATACAATTTTATTATAGAGTAATGACCTGAAAGTGAGAGAGGTGTTCCTTGAGCAAAGGAGCAGTGAGAGAGGAGACTTTGACAGCACTGTTGAGGTCCTGCAGCTTTGGCACAGAAGCCTCAGCGCGGTTCTTGCCAATGTCATGCTCACAGAGTAAGAAATTGGCAGAGAGATCCCAGAGTTGGACCTGGGCTTGATCGTGGAGGGTGACAGACTTGACTCCGGCGAGAACGAGGTTCTTGGCTGTTGCAATAGATGAACGAATTATGATTGGATTGGTGTGAGTGAGGAAAGGAAAGGATGAAATAGTAAGTACCGATCTCGGCGCCAAGGCCTTGTAAGCCGGAGACGAGGACGTTGGAGGCAAAGAGGCGGCGCATGGTGTCCCTGCCGTAGACGGCCAGCTGCCTGCTGTGCAGGTCTTCATCCAGCTGGAGCTGGTCCTGGTCCAGGTCGTCTGATGATATCTTCTTGGTGGTGGACTGATGCTGGTGGTGCGCCAGGAGGCAGAGCAGCCCGGCGAGACCCGCAGCGCCAGCGATGAGGTAGGGCCAGTACTGGCTGAGATCAGACGGCAGCATGATTATGATTATTATCGTTATTGTTATTGATTTGATCGATCCCTTCGTTTCGTTTCCTCCCTTCTCAGACAGATAGATTCCTTCCCAATGCTTTCCTTTGATTGATGCTTGCCTCGTTGCCTGCTTTGCTTTGCTTTGATTGATGCTTGGGTTTCTCTTCTTTCTTTCTCTTTCTTTGTTTGGGAGTTTGTTTGTTTTGTAACTTTTGTTTGACCAGATCAGATGATCAGATATCAGATATCAGTCGGTCGCTGAGTCTCACTGAAATCAAAGGCGTCTAATGACTAATGTAATGTGTTGTTGCCTTGTTGGACTTGGACCTCACTTTACTTTCGTTTTGTTTTGTGGGCTCAATTTCATTTTTCTTTTCTATACGTAATAAGATCCTACAAGAGAAGAGAAGAGAAGAGAAGACAGAGGCCTAACACTAACACTAACACTAACAGGCTGCTTGCTAACACCCAACCAAATCATCCCTCCTCTTATTTCTTATATTGCTTGCTATCCACAATTTACTGCAGCAAGTCAACTAATAACCCCTCCCCCTCGTCTGGATCAATGTAACATAAAAATACTACAAAATCTAATTGAATTTAATGCTCATTCATCTCTTTTTCTTTACAATTTCCATAAGCATTCATTTCCATTTTCAACATCTCTACCACATGACATGACTCACCAACTTTTTGCAACTTCATTTCTAAGACTAACCAATTCTTTATTTATTTCGTTAACCATTATCTATCTCACAAGTAGTCTAGTTCACGCATTACTTCCACCTCTCAAAATTCCATAGCGCATTCAAGTGCAGTTACATAACAAAAATTAAAAACAAACGCCAAACTTTTGAACCAGTACACACCTAAATTAATATTCATACTAGACATAAAACAGCCATAATCCTACCAACCGTTCCCTAAAATATACGTAAAATCTAATGAACAGCTAATACCACTCAGCTTCCAATCAACTTAGTTCTTTCCCCAGACAAATATGGCTCTCCCCTCTCAAGCGCCTCCATTTAGAAGTGTCTGATCAAAGTGCCACACACCTATACCAATAGGTACATTCAACATTACATCTGAAATAGTAATAAAATCAGGATGACAATTGAAATTGTATTTAATTTCCAAAAAGACTGACCATGTCCTTTCCCCACTCTTCTCAGTTGAGCAACATATTCTGAAATCTTCTTAATAGCTTCCACCTGACCGATGTGAAATGGTGTTAATTTTAACAGATCAATATAAACATGACACACTTTAAATATTGAAAAATTTATAAGAAACTATTGGTACCTGCTCTTCAAGAAATTCACCCTCAATGAAATCAGTCATCTGTGGATCATTGGCCTTTTCTGCAACCTGTTCAATCATACACATTTGTAAGTTAGCAATATACTGAGTAATATTACATTCAATTGTATAGCTCTAAATCCATGCCGAAACAGCAAGAAAGATATATAATAATAACAACAACAACAATAATATAATAATAAATATAACAATAACAATATCAATAATAAAAATAAAAAATAATAATAATATATTTTTTAAATCTTCATTAAAAACAAGCTATTATTCAAGAAATAAGTCATCTGTGGATCTCGACCAGAATACATTTTGCTCAACTTTAAAAGAGTACAGAGAAGTATTTATTAAGAAATTCAAAAAACAGGGAGAGAACGTATCACTGATTTTTTCACTTATTAGAGAATTAGCAAAGAAGAGCCAATTAGTACAATACACTTACACTGTGTAAAGCTAAAAGCTTTTCGTTAACCAGTTTCTCAAGGGCTAAAGCCAACTCCATTGCTATAAAAGAAAATCAACAACTTAAATTAATGAATTCATTAATGAGCTTCAAAGTAGCAACTTGCAAAGAAAAATATAAATTTCCTTACAAAGTCAAGTTTCTAGAATTTTGAATATTTGCTCTAATGGCTAAATTAAACATGAAACTAACAATTTATTTGATAAAAGTAATGCATTCAGTGTTCTTAATATCTGTGTAGTTCAAAGGTGGCTTCTTATGTTGGACTATAATTCTCATTTATAAACAAAATAATCAAAGTTGTTGTTTAGGTACATGCACAGGACAATTACTGATAGCCGATCTTGTGAATTTCCCTGAGAATAAGTAACCCAAAGAAGTACAAATAGATTAAGAGGGCTAAATTAATAGATAAATAGCACAAATCATAGCTATTATCTAAGTATAGAATTATCACTTGTCATGTGTGTGACCCATCAGTACCCAACAACACTTGTCCCACATATCAGGGAGGAAAAAGTTAAGTCAATTCCAATATATTAAATAAGAGGAGGGATCCATTGACAATTCCCATCTTGACAATCTTGACAATTTCATATTTCAAAAATTTATAAAAAATCATATAAATTCTCAAAAATAGAAAAAAGTTTACGGAAGTATTTCTTAACATATAGATTGATTATGTTTCCGATTATATTCAATTTAAGTTATATTTGATAGCTTTTCAAAGATCCGTTAAATTACAACCGTTAAAAATTACACAAAATTTTGATAAGCCATCAAACGATGTTCAAATTTATTGAAATTTGAAACACCATCGATCTATGAGTTAAATAATACATCCATAAATTTTTTTTCATTTTTAAGATTTTTTATTAATTCTTATAAATTTTTGAAAACCCTCATTGTCAAGATTGTCAAAATAACAACTGTCAATGGATCCCTCCTCATTAAATAATGCTATTCTTTTGGTAACATAGGATGTAGACCCAAAGATAATCGACCCGATACATAATGAAATACCAACAAAAAGTTCCCAATTACATCAGGTTTGAAAGAACTTTTAGACTTTACTACCTAAACCAATACTTAAAAATATGTTTTTAACAATGTTAGGTCTACAAGATGAGTGTTCATGAGCTTCCCACAGCTAACTATGGACAATGAAGGAATTCAACAAAGTTTAAAGAGTGAGTCAACAGAACCATGCCACACGCATATGTAGGTCAAGTAGTATAAAAACCTTGTAATAAAAATCAGACCTAAATTATGTTTTGCAATGTGTCTTATGTTAGTGGCAGACACCTGTTATCTAGCAAACTTTATTATATGATGACATGTTTAGCTGATTGATAGGTGGTAATGCTCGATACAGTAAGTACAATAGTGACATGTTATTTAATAATTAACATTGGCGACTGATAGAATGCCAGGTAAACATCCTAAAATATCCTCTACGATGTTAATTTGATATCTGTATGATCAACCAGCGGAGGTAAGATTAAGTTATGCAAACTTTTTCTTCTCCAATGAAAATGCCAGGACATATATAATCATAGAATTAGAAAAAGTAAAATTAAGAAATAATAACCATATAAGGCGTCGCCTTTCTCAGGATGATCAAACTCGGTCAAAGGCATGACAATGGAGTTGAGCTTAACACGTCCTCCCCGTTTGTTCTATAGAAATAAAAGAACGGAAATACAATAAGTTAACTAGACAGAAATGAGACTTTGGAAAGGTATAATTAGATAAAGCGATTGATTACCTGGTACTGCATGAGTTTCTCAGCATGCTCTCGCTCTTCATCACTGGAATCCTTGAAGAACCTAGGAAAGGATTAGAGAGATGAGTAATTAGGTAGGTGGGGTTACTAGGGTATGAAGGAATTAATGAATAAAAAGAGAGAGATGAGGTGTGGTGTGGTGTTACTTGGCGAAGCCCTTGAGGGCCACATTGTCGCGATCAAAGTAAGCGAACATGGCATGATAGACATAAGAGACGTTGTACTCCACACTGGAATTAATTGAATTGAATTGAATTAATAATGAGTAATTAATTGTGTAATTGGAATGGATCTAATCTAATCTATCCATCGGTCCATCCCCAAATAAATAAAAGAATGTAATAAGAAAGAAAGAAAGAGGATAGATAAGATACTTGATCTGCTGGTTGATAGCGGCCTCGCAGGCATCGAGGTAGTTGTGGCGGGCGAGGGAGCGGTCGAGCTCCTGGGGGACGAGGGGGAGCGTGGACTTGAGCTCCTCGAAGGGCTCGAAGATGACGCCGCTGATGAGGCCCTTGCCCTTGCTGTCGGCCCTGAGGGCGGTGGGCTTTCTGGTGAGGCTGAGGTGGGAGAGGGGGAGGAGGGGGAGAGAGGGCGCTGCCTTGAGGTGGAGGAGCATGATGATTTGGTAGTTTGTTTGGAGAATGGAGAATTAGGAGAGAATTAGGAGAGAATTAGGAGAGAAAGAGAGGGATGGAAAGGAATGGAAAGGAATGGGAATTGAGTGGTGCGCAGCGCATGCAGCTAGGAGGAGGAGTGAGCTGAGATAATTAATATCCAAACGCAATGCTGCCGATTGCTGCCACCTGTACCGCCACGATTTGCTTTGGCCCCGGAGCGTGTGGAAGCCTCGTGCGACTCCCCAGTCCCCAGTCTCCCCAGTCCCCAGTCCCCAGTCCCTTTACTCGTGGATTAGTGGATGGATTCCACTTCCACTCAACCTTACCTTACCTACCTGCTCCTGGTCCTCCTGCTACTAGTGCTAGTGTTGGCTGGCTGCATTCCTCCTACTTCTACTTCTACTTCTAGTTCTTGTTCCAGGCTTATCTCAAGAGTCATGACCAAGAGGGGAGGCCCGACTTATATCCATGCCACGCTCCACATCTCAATCTCATCACTGCATGCCAATGCCATGCCCACCTCACCATTTCTTATTCAACCCTTTTTTCTTCATTTTTCTTTTCATATACAATTATACAAATGAGGTCAAGCTACTCAAATTTAAATGTCTATAAAATACTCTCATTTGGGTTTCCAACCTGTGACCTCCCACACAGAGAAAAATACCTGGTCAAATTTGGTCGAACATCTTCATCCAAATACGGTTGGGCCATGCATCTTATGACAGAAAATAGAAAATGGTATGACTATGAGCTAGTTTTGGATTTTTAAATCGTACAATTTTAAATTTAAAATTCAGACATCGTAAGATAGATATTTTGTAAAATAATAATAATAATAATAATAATAATAATAATAATAATAATAATAATTTGGGACTCTAGATTTTTGATTTGTTGAATTTTGAATTGCAATATGAGAAAAACATCTCATCATTAATTAATATTATATTTTCAAAGAGAGAAAAATTCAAAAGTCCAGATGATTATGATAGCAACAAGAGAAAGCAATTTGGAGGGAGTGCTTATCCTCTGCTGTGCAGTATTTTACTGCACAACAAATCAATGATGTGGATTACAGGGGTTTTTGGAGATTGAGTTGTGATGCATCGTATTTATATCTGCATTTTTAACAGACTTGCACCTTTATTTTGACCTAAAGTTCCTAAGTTCATGTGCATTTAGGTAGTAAAATGTCTAGATTTCGATTACTGCTTTGCTTTGGTCCAATTTTCAGGAAAATGGAGCTTTTGGAGCTATTTGGACGAGACTTGGAGCACGGAGCAGCATTCTAACGCTGGAGCTCATTCCTTACGGACCCGCAAGCATTGTTGACACTACAATTTCGGCTGGTTGCTGGCGCTGGAAACCGCTTGCTAGGTTGTAACCAGCGGGTCTTCACTGAATCCAGCATCTTGCGGCCCCGCAAGCACTCCTTGCGACCCCGCAAGCACGCCTTGCGACCCTGCAAGACAGTTAGATCGCAGGTCTGTCTATTATTTGGCGCCCTCACCTATTTAAGGCGGCCTTTTAGGGTTGGAAATCATCTCTTCTTCGCCTCCCTAGTCACCAGAGAACATATTGCTTGCTTGCTTCACCATCATTTGAAGGAAATTCGAGAGAAATCTTCCTCCAAAGTGGAGACCAAGTGCAAAACAGTGGATTGTTTGATGAACTCTCTCTTTTACTCTTTTTCTTTGTTTTCTCTACTCATGGCTGGTAGTCTCTTAGTTCTTAGGGTTTAGGATGAAGTTTGCTTGTATGGATTGATTGTATGCCTGTTTAACTTGAGTTGTTTTCAATTTACTTAGCGTTTTCATGAAATTGTGCTTGTATTGTTGCTTGTTTGTATGGTAAACCCGCGGATTAGGTCAAATCCGGTGTGGTTAAGTATATCATCTAACCAAGACTTGATATTTGTACTAATTGGGTTGATAATATGGTGTCCAAGAGTATCCGAAAGGGGAAATTGCGGTTTGATGAAAGTTGAATCGAATCCTAGAACAAAAGTGAATTAAATTTAGGTTTAGAGATATTCCTATAAATTTCTATTGAACTAAAAGTGTTAACAGTACCAAAATATGACAATTGAGGGCCTAGTAACATCTCTCGTTTAATTAGAAATTGATAACTCGAGTTCAAACACCAGAAACCAGAACAGACGCTGATGTCTGTCAACTCCTTGCGACCCTGCAAGTACCCCTTGCGACTCTGCAAGCATCAGCAGACAATGCAAAACAGAGGTGCCAGCGCTGATTGCTACGCAGTGAGACATCCTGCGGCCCAGCAAGCAGCGTTGGAACCACTGACCAGTAACCCTTGCGACACCGCAAGAGAAATCTTGTGGGACGCAAGCAGTCAATCCAGGCAGCAAATTGACTCTGAAAGCCCCAGGAACACCTTTTTATCATCTGTTTTAAGTGTTATTTAGTTAATTAGTGTTTTTAATTGCTTAGGATACCAATCTTCAACAAAACCCCTCCTTTTATACCAAAACACCAAAAATATACTCTATTAGGATTTAGAATTGAATTTAGGGTCTTGTTTAGATTTGATTTCTGTCCCTGTGGATTCGACCCCGACTATACTGCATAAGATCGTACGCTTGCGATCGAGTGCATATTTAGGGTATTTAAAAGCCTATACCAATTTCCGTGTCAAGCTTTTTGATGCCGTTGCCGGTGACGGCAACATTATTTCTGAACTTTGCTTTATTTTCTTTTCTAATTCTAACTTTCTTTTGTTTCAGGTGATCAAAGCTGGGTCGATTCCCTCCTTTCTTTTGGATTTTTAAATCGTACAATTTTAAATTTTAAATTTAAACTTCGTAAGATAGACATTTTGTAAAATAATAAAATAATAAAATAATAATAATTTGGGACTCTGGATTTTTGATTTGTTGAATTTTGAATTGCAATATGAGAAAAACATCTCATCATTAATTAATAAGAATAATATATTTTCAAAGAGAGAAAATTCAAAAGTCTAGATGATTATGATAGCAACAAGAGAGCAATTTGGAGGGGGCGCGTGGCAGCCTCGCTTTCTCTAGTGGATGTGATTCCTTTTCCACTGCAAATATCATATCATTTAATGAATCATGATTTTATTTTATGGATTAAATGCCAAAAGTCTTTTTCTTTTGTTTTTGTTTTTGTTTTGTTTTTTTTTGCTTTTTGCTTTTTCTTTATCTTTTTGTGGACCGTGGTTGTGTTTATAGTTTATAGGTTGTCGTTGTGTTTGTTTTATTGATGATGATGAGGAGGAGGAGGTAGAATAAGGTGGACAAATCGAGTTCAGCTACTGACGTGGATTGATAGGATGTACAAATAGAGGTGGCAAAACCCGGGACGACCCAAACATGATCCGATCCGGTCCGATATCAAACAATATACAATCTAACTGAGATCAACATATATACGATCCAAAAAATATCAATATTAAATTTGATCCTACCCGACCCGACCCGACCCGTCCATCACCGACCTAAGATCTTCTAGAAAATCAAATTGATCTGACCCGTCCGACCTGAACCCAACCCACCGACCCGATTTGCCACCTCTATGTACAAAGTACAATTGGTTGGTTGGAGTCAGCTGAACTGAACAAATTGAAGTTGTACCTTTTGGTGTGATTAATTTTATGTAACACTACAAAATCGAAATGTGCTCACTCCTCTCTTCTCCTCTCCTCTCCTCTCCTCTCCTCTGCACATCCAAAAATATATATCACGAACACTTGTGAGATACACATAGTTAATTTTAATAAAATAAATAAATGCTTTCGAATTCAGCATAGGCATAGCACCATCAGAAACACACAGCAGTCTATTCTATTTCACCATGTTTAGTTAGGGAATAAATGGGGAATAACACCTTTATTTTTCATTTAAAGAGCCAAACATAAATAAATTGCTCATGCATAAAAGAGAATACATAGAATCTTGGCTCCTTAATTGAAAGAACCAAAATAGGTGGTATAACTTATCCCCCCTATTTAAGTAGCATGAGGCCCATGCATTTAACAAAAAGATAATTGTAATATTATTAAAATGACAAAACAATACTATAGTTAATATAACAATAAAATAATGTATGTTCTTTTTATTCCTCCACTTGCTCAACTAAACAAGAATATTTTATGGTGTCATAACTTGACACAGTGAGTTATACCTCTTTAACTTTATTCCCTAACCAAACATAGTGTTTGAGACTAGATCAGCTGCATGCTCATTTTCTTGACAAATTTATATAAATTAATATAAATTAATATAAATTAATACAAAATCATATAATACATGACGATGGACAAAATCACAAGGAAAAAAAGAAAAAGACGATTCATTGAATTTCTGCAAGAAGATAAAGACTCAAAATAAAATCGGAACTGTAAATCTTTCCTTTTGTATGCACTATGGATAGGGGTGTCAATGGGTCGGGTCGGGTCGGGTTTGGGTCGGGTCACATTATTTTATTATTTTTTCTTAAACGGGTCTGACCCGACCCGACCCGTCACGGGTCAAAAAAGGCTGACCCATACTCGACCCGGCGGGTCACGGGTCAACCCGACCCGACCCGTGTTATTGATATAGACTAATTCGGTTGTTAGATATATGATAAAGATTGCTATGGTGTAGTGGTTATATGGGTGGCAATAAGGTTGTTTATTTGGTGCCAGTGATTTAAAAACGGTCCGGGTAGGTTCGGGTCGGTCCAAACCCGCCCCGGTCTACGGGTTTCTCCAGTCCACGGGTTTTCCTGGTTTGGGAAACCTCGGAAAAATTTTGGGGGTAAGGAGATTGGACCTAGCTTAGGACCGTCCCTCCCGAGTTGCTCGGGTTGCTCGGTCCCAGAGTTATATGTCAAAAAAAAAATAAGAAAACAAAACAAAAAAAATATAATACACCTATTTTATATTACAAAAATAAAAAAATATACTTAAAAAACGAAAAATAATTAAAAATTAAATTATTTGTTTTAATTAGATATACATATATTATATTATACTATTAAAAGTTTGAAAAATAGTATTTTTATATTAAAAATAAAAAAAATTAAAATAATATTATTTAAACCGAAAAAATAACATAGAAAATCAGAAAAAAAATTTAATAATTATATTTGTTGTAAAACAAAAATTCTTCTTGAAAAATAAAATTTAAATAATATTATATTAGTTGTTAACATATGCGGGAAAAGTTGGAACCAAGTCGGGCTATCTCGGGTTATTAACCCGGTACCTCGGGTCGGGTAGGGTTGGGTCCCGAGTTGCCCCGGTACCCCGGGTCGGGTAGGGTCGGGTCCCGGGTTTTCTCGGGTCGGGTTTCCACGGGAATTTTTCTGGGAACATGGATACCTACCCTTGCGAGGACCGTCCCTCCCGGTCCCCTCGGGTTGTCCCGGTCAGACGCCCGGGTCGGATCAGTCAGTCCATTTTCCCCGGGTTTCTTGGATCGGGTTCAGACCTCTCGGGTTTTTTTAAAACACTATTTGGTGGATCTGAGTTCGAGTCACAGGACTCACATTTTTTTTCTTTTCGTTTTCTTTTACTTTTTTTTTATACTGTGTCAATTTTTTCTTTCTTTTCGTTTTCTTTTATTTTTTTTATTGTGTCATTTTTTTTTCTTTTCGTTTTATTTTATTTTTTAATACTGTGTCATTGTTCTCTTTCTTTCGTATTAATATATATATATATTTTTGTTTGCATGAGTCATACCCCGTCTCTTCCTTTCTTTGTTGTTGCTTTTTTATTTTTGCATTCCAAATATGTTATGTGCGTACCACATGACTGTATATCTAGTAGAATATTATATTTTAGAATTGCCTATTTATAATAGTTAGTAAAAATTGTGTATAGAATTAGTTTATTTAGTGTAAGATACTCTAATTGATAGATCAAACAAAGAGTGGGACTATTGTACGTGTACGTTACAAAGCACAGTGACATCGATATTTCAATCTAAACTACCAATTAAGAATTTATGTCTTGCATCAAAATGATTAATAGTGGCCTTGAAATTAACTTAATTATTATATGACGTTAAATTACAATTTTGATTTAAAGTTAACTACACCAGCAGCATCATACACTCTTTATAGAATGTTGAAAACAAGATAAAACAAAAATTAGCATTGATTGAGTGATAATTTTTATTTTATGGCAAATAATCTTTATTAATGTATAAATAAGGTTTAAGTAATGTTAGATTGCAAAATAAGCACAAAAGGGAGCGATATTAAGCGGGTCGGGTCGGGATGACCCATACCCGACCCCTCCCGTGGCAAGTCAAAAAATCTTAACCCATACCCGATCTATTTAACCTCGGATCGCTTCGAGTCGGGTCGGGTCGACCCAATAGGTCGGGTCACTTTTTGACACCCCTACCTATGGACTATGGAGCAAACACGTAGGGGGAGAGAGATCAAGTTGTACCCTTTTACAACAACTCCAATTGAGGGAAAATGGAGAGATCCATTAGCTCCTTTTCAATTATTTTTTGTGATTTGTTTTCAAATTGATTCTTAAGAGAACATTTATGCTTTTCACAAGATTTGTGGTAAAATCATATCATCATTTAAGTATTATTTTAAATATATTCTATTTACAATTTTTATAATTAAGTAGTAAGTCCTATTTAATATTTAATCAACAACATCGAATAATTTTTTGAGATTGACCTATTTAATATTCACAATTTTTATAATTAAGTAGTAAGTCCTATTTAATATTTAATATTTAATCACAAATTCGAAACTTCATATGACCTATGCAATCCTCATAATTTTAGCACAAATTTAATATTCTTATAAAAATTAATTTGAGTTTTGATTTAACAAAATTTCATAAAACTTTTTGGTTTAGAAGCATATTTGACTTGATTTAATGGTTTCAAAAGCTAATTTTGATTAACATAGATATATTCAAAAAGGAAAATTGTCAAAATGCCACTCCAAAATATTGGTTTGCCAAATTGCCACTCCAAAACCCAAATACTCTCCAAATTGTTTAAAGAATAAAGCAAAAAGATAGAGAAGATAATTTTATCACGTCCCTACTATAACTAGAAAACTGCAGACGTACTTAATTTACGTGATGTTTCATGCTTAAAATAATGTATATATTTTTTAGATTTTTTAAAGTTGTAGGAAAAATACACCAAAATTTGTACATAAAAAGAGTCATTTTTAAAAATCTAAAAAAATAGTTATAAAAAATTCTACAAATAAAAGCCAGTAATAAACAAAGTTTCAATACGCTTTTGAGATATCAGGTCGAAACGTACTACCACACTACGCTTTGCAAATTACAATAACCTTACTCATATATTTTTTTTAACTGATTACTTTATATAATGTTTTGTAATTTGGGCTTGTTACTTTTTATGTTTTATTTATCTATTTATTATTATTTTATTGAGAATCGGCTGGTTACTTTTGGTAGCAGTCTGGCTCGGGCACCGTTTCTTTTTTTTTTTTTTTTTTTTGCGTGAAGGGGTATGGGCTTTGATATCTCAATCGAAGACAGTACGTATCTGCTACCGTTGAAAACTATGTCAGTAGGGATTTATTTAAGAGGAGGGATATATTAACCATGGCTATATTGATAATCTTGACAAATTAAGTTTTTCAAAAAATTATAAAATTAATAAAAAATATTAAAATGAAAAAAGTTTTATAGATGCATTATTTAATTTATAGATTGATGATGTTCAGGTTTCAATCAATTTGATATCGTTTGATATGTTATCAAAATTTTATACACTTTTCGGCCCTGTTCAGATGTCAAGGGAATGATGGGAATTTTGATGGTTTGGGATTTTTGGAATTTTTCCCTTCACTCCGTTCAGTTGCCATTTCATTCCCATTGGGATGGGTTGAGTACCCACTTTGTACCCCTATTTCTATACAAAATTTTGGGAAAAAACAAATCAACTCCAACCTAATTATTTTTTTTTTCATTTTGATTGGGAACCCATCATATGACAACTAGGGAACCCACACCCATCATTTCCCTTCCCATAATTTTTTTGGGAACCGAACAGGCCCTTAACAGTTATAATTTAACGGGTCTTTAAATAGCTATTAAATGTCGCTTAAATTGAATAAAAGCGGAAACATAATCAATCTATAAGTTAAATAATATTTCCGTAAACTTTTTTCTATTTTTAAGATTTTTTGTGATTTTTTATAAATTTTTGAAAAATACAATTGTCAAGATTGTTAAAATAACCATTATCAATGGTCCTTCCTCTTTATTTAAACGGTTGAGCTTTTAGAAATAAATATAGTAGTGCTTTTTTAAATGTGGCTCCCATCTGTCAATGTCATATGGCAGGTTGGTACTGTACTTTATTACAAATGAGATCGTCTAACTCGTTTCGGATTGTGCAGTGCATTGTCATCCTTTGGATGGTCTTGAGATGTGTGCCAATATTAAAAATAAAATCCCCCCTAATTTCTACAGGTCGCTAGGTCGGCGATTGCGCTGCATATTGTCATACGCGTTAGCAGATCCTCTCCCACTTTACTATGTGCCCCGGGTGGGCAAGGGTCCCGGCGAGTGACGGGCACACGGGCGACGGTTGACGGCAGGCGACGGGCGATGGGTGACGGACGGGTTGGGGAGGCACGGGTTTTATACATTTTTCGAAAAAAAAAAGTTCGTAAGTTTCAAATTTTAATATACTTGTTTTTAAATTTTTTTTAAATTCAAATATTGTACAAATGTAAATAACGTTGGGGGACGGTTTGGGCAGGTGAGGAGGGGAATTGAGACAGACAAGGCGAGCGGGTATGGGCGGGATGGGCATTGGCACAACACTAAGTAGCGGATTCCAATTCAGAAAATCTCACTAGTACTCTGGTCTCTGAGTCTTCATATACCTTGCTTGTTGAATTATAGCATCTTTTTTTATGATTGTGAATTGAGATTCTCTAAGTTAACTCAAAATTTGAGTTTGTCTGTACAGTAATTTTATAAAGGGCCATTTAAATTCTAAACACTGACCGTCTTGACCGTCCTGACAGAGATTTGAAACCTATAGTCCAAATTTGTACAGAGTTAAAACTCAATTTGGGTTAACTCAGAGGATACGGATTCCTGTCGAGGAGAGTGGGTCCGAGCATGCTTAATTGGCGCGCGGCATGGGTTCGGACCAGGCTTCATTCCCCTTGGCTTTTGAAATATTTTGATCTCTGCTAGCTTGACTCTTGCCAGTTACTGAACAGGTTAAGGTTAGCATCCTCATTGTTTACGTTCTTGAATTATTTTTTTTAAACTGGGGACCGAATGATGGTCCTCATTAAGCTTCACTATCTCGTAAGTTTCCCTTAAGTTTAATATGTAGCAATATAACAACAATTCAGTCGTCTCGTCTGTTGTCATGACTTTTTATTTATGCAGAGCTGAGGTCGATACTGTTTTGTTTTGTTTTTGTTCTATTCCCTCTCTTTTATTGATTTGATTAGAGTGAAAGAAAAGCTGTACATTTAACATCATTATTACTTGAAAGCATACCAAAGTTTGCTCCAATCGGAGTCCTTACGGCAGAGTTTGCATACATCTTGCAACTATTTATGAGTTTCAAAAGGGGGGAAAGAAAAAGTTCATTTGGTGCATTGTTATGTCAAGAACAGAATATCATACTTTCTGGAACTTTGCTTTTAGAAATGAAAGCCTCATAGGACAAAACATTTGTACTTTGTAGTCACAGGAGCAAGTCGCATCGCACCATCCCTGCATGAGATATTTCAACACAAGGAGGAGAATATATACATGATTTGACCCGCACCGGCAGATACTATCCAAAGAGATTCTCTCTTTCAAAAACGATCTATTGATCTCGTCAAGGGTTATTAGAAAGAAAAAAAAAAAAAAGGCTCGCATCTCTACTCTGTTAAAATAACAAACTGACAGCATATAGAAACTAATCCAGTTGTCGAGTCCAATCAAAGGGTTCCCAATCTCTGGCAAAGCTCACTACAGCCTGTTTTTGTTTGTCAACAGTTTCATACTGTCTCTTGCGGTGCATGTCCTCCTCTGGCAGCTGCAACATCCCACGTATAACATTGAGACCAAAACCACTGTTGAAGTTAGCCTCGTCATCAATGACATGGACAAACCCACAGTCAAGGCCAAATTCCACATGAAAGTACGCGAAGTTGGGTGGGATGACTTGACGCAGGTTGCCACTTGTTGGGATCAGTTTCTTCGCATCATGCTGGGCCCACTCATCCTCTGCTTCATCAATTGCCTGCAATACCAAATAAACATATAAATAATGTTTATTCTAAGCATTCCACTAATTATGCCATAACTTTGTACATGCCAATTGTGACTGTTTTTATAGCTAGAAGCCTAGAAAACTTTTGTACATGCCATAATCCTGATAAGTGAAAACATACAAAGCCTTTAGTCCCAACCAAGTTGAGGTAGGCTAGAGATGAACTCATCCAAAGAGTAACAAGAATTTCTTATAGTCCTAACAGTAAGAAATTTGAACAGCACATATAGAAGGCATTTCTGTGGCTGTTAATTAGTGGAGGTCCGGATTCATATTGATTTCTCATGAATGACTGAATGCTAATATGGTAGCCTGTGTGGTTTTCGCCATTGCTTGTACCAAGCAAGGGAAAAAGAGAAGGGTTGTTGTGATAGGCTTGGCAAGCCAAAATAAAAGCCAGCTACTCACATGGATGAAACCCAATCAGATGGATTTCATTTCTGGCCTACCCTAACTAGATTGAGACTAAAAAATTTTGTTGTTGTTCTTGTTGTTGGCTAAATTTTAACATGAAGAATAAGAACATAATGCTCGAACTTCTTGCAGACTGCATACAAACTTCGAAGTATCTCATATTCCTTCTAAACTTTTTCCTTTTAAACACATGGACTTGAGCATTCTTGTGCAAGCAATCAATAAGAGATAATTGATATATACCAAATTTTGCAAGGAAAAGCATGACAAATATATTCCATTTCTCATACTTTCTAAAATAGAAGCAAGATATTTCAGACCAATTGGAGTAATTCTAACATTTTCAATCACATGCACAAAGAAATCATTCAATTAAGAATGAGAAAAGAAAGCAGAAGGAAAATAAATGGACCTTCTTAAAGTACATAGGAGCAGCACTGGAGAGATGAGAAGGTATTGGGATGCACTCAATCATACAATGTCTGCGCTGTTTTGACAGGCCAATCACAGTCTCTAGAAACACCACATCTTTTTCCTGTTTGGCAAACATCCTCAGGAGACACCTTTTGAAGTTACGTATCTCCTCCCACACGTTGTCGTCTATGTTTCTAGTTGCGGCTTCATGCTGATTTTTTTCACAAGGAAAAGAACAATAAGGAAGAATTAATTAAAGTAAATAATTTTGGCCAGAATTTGACATCTAAGAATCAATTATAAGCGCTAAAGTTGAACCAGAACATCTGAAAATAGACAATAGTAGCATGGTACGAAGTCCATGTTGGCAAATAAGCAAGCAATAGACCCAACAATACATGCTATCCTTGATTTTTGCTGGAATGTTACAAATCCAAAATGGCAAAGAATTTTGCCCTAACTGTGTGTGAGTACCAACTACCAAATACTATACTAACCTGCAAAGGAAGGATTATGCAGTGTCCTGATGCAATGGGCTGCCACTGGGGTAGCATCAGGTAAGTAAAATTTGCAATCGATACCACCAGATGCTTTGGCCGGGAAGGGTTCTCAAAGCAGAATAGACAACGATCCTTCTGAGTCAGCATCTGCTTTCCCATTATGCCCCTCCTCTCTACCACTTCCCCTTCATCACCCCTTCTTTTAACCTTTTTCTTGCTAGGGGCAGCTCCATCATAATCATATTCATCCTCAATGCTTCCAACAGCACTGTATTTCCTCTTTTGCATAATACTCTTCGCAAGGTGCCTGTCTGAGTCATCTTCCCTTCTTTTCTTTTCTCCTAGTAAATGTCTTGTACTACTATACCTGAACACAATAGAGAATAAAAAAAAAAGTTAAAGGAGAGTAAAACTGAAAGAGAGATTCTGAAGCTCATTTACTTTCAAACTTTCATACGTCAGACCACAATGGCATTTGAATAACCACGCTATCATAGTAAATAACCTTTAATTGTTAATAAAGAAGCAGGATGGAACCATCAAGGAAATATTCCTTTTCTTGAGTTGGGTAAAAATAATGAAATATCTAGCTAACAAGACCAAAAAGATAAGAAGAACTAAAAAGATACAAACAGAATGGCAAATCTTAATGTGTGAAATGAATTGATTAATACAAAAAAAAAAAAGAATATTTTCCTAAAACCCATATTATCTGTATTCTTACCTAGCTGATTGTCCTTGAGATTCTTCTCTTGGTACTTCAGAGGTAGCGTGAGACTGTGTTTTCTCAGCCATAGCTTCCATGTGTTTCTGGAAAATACAAATCAGAGAATTACTAATTAAAAATTTCACTTTCTGGTTACCATCTTATGTTGATTATACGTGCAGGTAAGCAAAAAACCGTTCAACATTCCTTAGGCATGTAAGTTAAAAACAAGAGTATCCCTGAAAACTGACATCTGTCTGTATTAACCCAATATGATCCCTCCCTACAATCAATCAATGAAAGCTTAAAGAGAAGAGTTATTTAACTAAAAAAGATACATTCTATTTCCATCACAGTACTAAGAAGAACTAGATCTCAGAAAAATTAATAACAAATACTGCTTGAAAGACAAGTTTAATGTCATTTGAAATGCAGCGATATTAATTAACAAGCATTAGTAAACAAAGATACTCACAGTTAGTCTATGAGCTTCTTGGTGGTTCCCCCTCAATTTGAGCTTGAAAATCTCAGCAGCAACTTGATTTGCGGTCATCCCTTGTAGTCTTGGATCCAAATAAGGCAACTCCTTTGACTTGTGGACATTATGATCATCCTTGGTTTCATGTAACCCCCCAGATTTTTGCTTCTGCACATCATCAATATCCATGCTTGTATTTGACCCAGCAGACACCTCAGTTGCATGATTTTGCAATTTTCTAATCTTGTCTAGAAAGCTTCCATCATTGTCAAACTTGTTGATCCCGGCAATGGCTTCAAATACAAGTGCTTTATCCTCAGATGACAAGTTAGTTCTATTCACTTTGTTCCTTCGCCAACTCAAATTGGTCTCCTGCCGGGGTCGTCTCATTTCAGACTGCCTATAAGGGTTTTCTGATTGAGCGGCTTTCCTACCTCGGATAGCTTGTAAGTGTGCATGAGGAGGAGCAGGAGCAGAAGGGGTAGTTGCAAGTGATGTGGCTAGGTCAGCTAACGAGCCCCATCTCTCCCCGACAACCTGCATAAATTAAACAGAAAAACCTTATATTTGATTATTTTGAACTTAATAATTCTCTAACCCAGACCAGACAGACAGGCCTAATTAATCTGCAAACAAAAGAAACAACCCCTTTCTACGCTGAAATGACTCGATCGTCTGCAGTATGACCTTTAATTTAACCACAATTAATAATGTAACTGAATAAAAAGAATACACAATTAAATAAATTTGGCAACATCTCCCCGTTCCTATCATAATGACAGTGGGAAACTTATGATTTGTATGACTTGAAACTAAAGGAACATGAAAAAGATGTATAGATTTTGACCTCTCCAAGTTTGCGTCCTTGACGAGCCGCTTGTTCGTTTGCACGCTTCAACGCTTTCAGTCTCCAACTGGCACCCCCATCGCCAAATGAGTAACTCATCGGAGCGGAATCAATCGGCCGGAGGAGGCGAGCTGATTTTGATTTTGATTTTGATTTTGATTTTGATTTTGGTCCGAGTTACTCGCTCGCCTTCCGTGAAAGAAGACGAGAAATCAAATCTAAACCGATTTGAGAGAGAGACCACCGACTCTTAAATAAATCGGTTGAGAGACCGACTCTTAAAACTGACTGACTTGAGTTGCTATGTTTAGACTTTGGTATCTAAAATCTCAATTGGCAGCCTCTGTCAATTTCTCAAAAAAAAAAATAAAATCGGTTTAGATTTCTAAAACTGACTGACTTGAGTTGCTATGTTTAGCTTTTCTTTTCTAAAACAGGGCCTTGTTATTCTCAAAGAATAACAGTAGATTCGGACTCGAGTTTCATACTCGGCCTGTAGCAATTTTAATTTTAAGATTTCTGGTTTAATTTAAAGTGTACCAAACAAAAATTTATCCAAATAAAATAAGAAGAAAACTATATTGAGCTTCAAATTAAACAAACTATATTAAAATATATGTGATATTTGAATTTTTGACATCAAAAAATTAAGATATATTTCACCTGTCAACTGACTTTGCTAAATAATTGGGAAATTTTGTATGGTTTCTAGTATTATCTTTGATTTTAGAATAATCGGATTTATTGTTATTTTTGTGATACCTCATAGTATAATAATGAGTTAATCTATATATTAATTTCACACATATAGGAGCACGGCCTAAGAATAATAGAACATAAATTCATTTATAAATGAGAAAAAGGAGCCCTTCAGAATAATTGAAAACCTATAGGGTTGAATATAGAGTAGTACCTACCGTCCACGCTGTTAATAAGCCCCGCCATTTTTTTTTCTTTCCGTTGTTTTGTTCAAGAAGGGTGCCGTGTGCTGCGCTCTCAACGTCAAATCAACCTCGTACGGGGTACTGTCTAAACATAACCTTTCCGTCTCCTTTTTCTTAAAATGAAATCCCGCCCAACCAGAAAGGGGCTTGTCACCCTCAAAACCCAAATGTATCATACTCTTCAGTTATTTCACAGTTTAGGAATATTTGGGGTAACAATTACTTATTATTTGGTAACAGTAAACCTGTAATATTTGACAGGCGCTGGTCTCAATACCAGTATATCAGCACTATGCAGCCATTAGCATATTTTTCTTCAAAATCTGAATTCAAAGTAAGTTATCTTAACTGCCACTCAATTGTAGTTAATGTATGTAATTATTTCATTTTTTCATTTAGATAGAAATGTAACATACAAAGGAATACCAAGTAACTTACTGATAAATTTTAGTAACACTTCAGTGTTTTTTGGTAACAAAATTCAATAATAATTTGTACGCTCACTGCCTTGTCATGTTTCTATTATGATTTTTTTGAATTCTATTATGTATGAAAATTGGTAACAACTGTATGAAAATTGGTAACAATTGTATGGATATTTGTAATAATTGTATGAAAATTAGTAACAATTATGTGGATAATTGTAACAAGTATATGACTTTTGGTAACAATTATATGGATAATTGTAATAATTGTATGAAAGTTGGTAACAAAAGGGGTAATTTGAGTAACGAAAGAAAGCAGTAAAGTTTCGATTTGTATAATATCGAAAAGTGGAATAACGAACGGTGACTCATTTATTGCTCATCGTTGATAAAAACATGATGTAACAACATTTATTTTGGCATATTTAAGGATGCCAAGTAAACATAAATTTACAATGGGACAAAATTCCCCAAAAATTTGATTCATTCCAACTAATTTTTTTCCACCTTTCTCATTTAAGCGGGATTTTTCAAAATTTAAATCGACAGAATTACCGTGTAGGGTTCAATTAATACGGTGGGACATCCATTTAATGCCGGGCGAAAAAAAAGGAGCCTCACGCTGAGTCGGAGAGAGTGATGAACTTCCAGAGTGTCGTAGGGGGTGTGCCGTGTCCATGCCACGTCTGCGCGAAGTCAACGATGGGCGGATGGAATTATTGACTGTGTGGACAGAAGGTATTTCCCTTGAATATATATGAAAGTTTTCATTAAAAAAGAAATTAATCTGATGGGAACGTACGTTCTATTTCTCTGCCGTTTCTTCTTGAAGAAGCCTGCCTCACTCTCAAGTCTCAACTCTCAAGTCTCAACCATGTTACATGTATGCTAGCTTCTCTTTTATCTCAAGCCTTCCTTAATTCTGATGAATTAATTCTTGCTCTCTAATCTCATCTCTCTACAACGTACGTATGTACTAGCTTCCAAATTAATTATAAAGTTTAGAGCATATATGTAATGTGGTGTACTTTCCTGTAATTCCTTGCGGTACGTACAGTCATCACTCTCGTGTATATATACACAAATTTTTTTATAAATCGAAAATAAAAAGATTTTTTTTATGGAAATAGTAAGATGACACCCAAAATTACACATACTAGATAGAGCCGATTTTCAAAATCGGTTCCTTTCATTGGAACCGATTTTGAAAATCGGTATCTTCTTTTTTTTATTTTTTTAAAACCACACCCGTTTTACACCCGGGATGGCCACACGGGATCCGTACCGATTTTCAAAATCGGTTCCAATTGAAGGAACCGATTTTCAAAATCGGTATCTTTTTTTTTTTCCGGATTTAACTGTGGCCAATCTCAGATTTTAAAAAAAAAAAAAAAAAAAAAAGTAGTTACCGATTTTGAAAATCGGTTCCTTCAATTGGAACCGATTTTCAAAATCGGTATCTTTTTTTTTTTCCGGATCTAAATGTGGCAATCTCAGATTTAAAAAAAAAAAAAAAAAAAGAAGATACCGATTTTCAAAATCGGTTCCAATGAAAGGAACCGATTTTGAAAATCGGCTCTATCTACTATGTATAATTTTGGGTGTCATCTTACTATTTCCATAAAAAAAATCTTTTTATTTTCGATTTATAAAAAAATTTGATATATACATCTCACATCTGTGTGTGGTGTGTGTGAGACAATTAATGTGGGGATTAATATTGGTGGTTTGCTTAAATTAGCTAGCTAGCGCTGATCAAGGGAGTATTAATTAATTGCACATACATGGTACGTAACTTTTGATATAATAATCATTTATGTATAAAATAAATTGAATGAGGGAGGATTCGTTATATATATATATATATATAATATATGGAGGAGTCATTTGAATTAATGGGTGTTACATTATTCCCTGCAAAACGTCTAAATTCAGCTACAATACAATACAAGAAGGCCAAATTCTAGTATCTGATACAATAATAATATATAAATTATTATTTGAAAAATAGTATTAATTAATTGTAAATTATAACTTGTACCTAATCAGGTCTAAATTATGCCTCAACAAAAATTGTATAAAGTCATAAGCTAATCAAGCTAACATTAATTGCCTCATTTTTTTTTTTGGGAAAAAAGTAGGTTCGTGTGTCCTACCGATTTTATTAGAATCTTAAATATTACAAATTAGCAATAATTGCCTCATTATTCTCCAGATTCTTTACCTAAACAATTCTTTCTTGAGTTTCTAGCTACAATTTAACAGAAAATGAAAACTTATATAAACAAATTAATTTGTTTGAATAAAAGAGGCCGGTAAAAAAAAAATGAAAGGATCGTACCATGTAATCCTTAACCAACAAATTAATCCAAATGTGGCCAGTTTAGCAGATAGTCACCCAATATTAGAAACAGCCAAGAGGGTCTTATTACTAATAGCAAACAAATTAAACTAGAGGGAGTAATTATGAGAAAATAGATAAGATACACACTGGTGAATGTCAGAAATGCTAATTAATTTTGTCTTTCCAAAGGCATCTAAATGATTGAAACATGATGCTCTCACGTAATAATAGCGGATAATAAACATAAATTTAAACAAACTTAATTACCTTGTAAACAAACCAAATATGTCATTCTACCAATCAGGTTCATATTGTATCTGACATATATAGAAGTATAATTAAGCAGACTAAATACAACACATTCTTTTTTAACATTTTTCTCTGCTTAAGAAATAAACCCACTGCAAGGCATTAATGCCATCCACGTTTTCAGTCTGAAAAAATAACAAAATTAACAAAGAATCTTCCAAGGTTATTTATTTTCTTGTCTGGGCCCAATATACTCAAATTTTTTTAGAAATCGAAATCGTAAAAAAAAAAAAAATTATGAAAAAGGAGATAGAAAACTCATCTTGACTTCATCTTTCAGTGCAAGAGATTTTCCTACAATAATTAATGACAGACAATAGCAATTTATATTTCTTTTTTTTTTTTTTTTTGAAGTAGGCAAACAGCCCACTTAATTAGCAATTTATATTTCAGCGAATTAATGCTTTTTAATTGTTGAGATCAACATGTTGGTGGATCCCTTTTAAATATGAGGTTTTCGAACGCACAGTTTTAACTTATTTCTACTGTATTTTTCCTTTCCTTTAAATGCAATTTAACTTATAATTGAAACTCGTTAGTCTGAAACACAAACCCAACTAAATACTGAACTGGCAAATGGCAATACATATATCACAAATGGATTGTCCGGAATAAGCTGTCAGTAAACGCCTTAATAACCTAAAGCGTCGACTCTCCTATCTTTATCTAAAGTGGCCGGGTGGGGTGTCCTGAGAAGATTCTGTGCAAATTATATATTAAAAAGGATAACATTAAGAAATAGAAGTACATTTTTACAAAATACATACCCCCTAATGAGGGGGGAGATTGTTGGCATCTCAGCAACTTGAAGTTGAGAGGCGTCTGATTGTTTGTTTGAACGGTCTGAATTTGTCTCTACAGTTGTTGGCATTTCAACTATTTTTATCTGTTATATTGGATTTTATTTCTATACAAGCTAGGCAATAACTATACAATATCATGTCCAATGTGAAGATTTATGTTGGATGAAATGACAGAAATTGTTGGAGACACAGTGGAGAAACGCGTTTTTGATGTTAACATCCTTTCATATCGGAAGTGGAGTAGGTCCGATGCCCATCGGACCCAGCTCTGTCCGATGAGATGTCTGGACCGTTCGATTTTAATCAAATCAAAGGCTACGGAGTGCTCGAACCAAGTAACTCAAATAACCGCAACCAAACCCGCTAACTAATTTGACCCGTTTTCTCTCCAGTGTTCCTTTCTTCTCCAAATCATTCTGTCTCATTTTTTATTTCCTTTTCTTTTGAAAGACTAAAAGGATGTTGCCTAACTCTTTGTCCTTCCCAATCCCATCCCCACCACCGCTCTCTCTCTCATTATTCTGATTTCTGACCTCTCTCTCTATGCGATTGAAGAGGGAAAATGTTGAAAGGCAAGGTCCATGTTGTGACTTTGTCACCATTACCTGTGCCAGCATAAAGGTATCCAGTCCAAGTTAAACAATTTATGATGAGGGAATTAATGAGAGATTGACATCTATCGGTCGATATTTAACCATAATTTCTGATATTTTTGTTAATTCAACTCACCCAAAGTGCCAAGCAAATATATCTATCGGTATTCCCGTATAAGGATAGGTGCTACATAACTTGTACATATTCAAAGAATAGATTAATTTTGGTGAAGAAAATACTGGTATTCTTGTACATAATCAGATTTTCCAATTCAAAAATCAACTAAGACCAAAAAGATAAATTATGATCCATCACAAAATAATGTACTGAAATACACATGAACATTTGTCACTAAACAAGAAAATTTCAAAATAAAATAGATCCGTGTTGTTGAAAATGAAAATCAAATTGCAAAGCATATCAATAATTCTTTCATCCGCAACAGTACGTTTCCATTAACAACTGTCGATCCCAGTCAGGAGTCAGCTCCCCTCGTTGAGGAAGCACCATTTTTTTGGATCTCAATCTAAGGGAGAAAAATTGTCCTCTTGAAGATGCCTCTGTTGTTGGTATTTGGGAGATTGAAGAGAGTCCAAGAGAAGGAGAGATGGGAGATCGAAGAGAGAAAGGTCGCAGCTTCTGCCTTCCTTTCAAAAAAAAAAAAAAAGAAGAAGAGAGAAAGGTCAGAGAAGGGAGAAGATCGAAGAGAGAGAAGACAAATTGGGGTGGGGTCCTGAAAAGGAAACGGGTCAAATTAGTTAGCGGGTTTGGTTGCGGTTATTTGAGTTACTTGGTTCGAGCACTCCGTAGCTTTTGATTTGATTAAAATCGAACGGTCCAGACACCTCATCGGACAGAGCTGGGTCCGATGCCAGCTCTGATGGGCATCGGACCTACTCCACTTCCTTTCATATCTGGTATTGTATAATTTTTTTATGCTAAAGTTGTATAAGCCGTTGGATTTAGTGTAGATGGATAAGAAATATAAAAGATAAATGAATGTATCTCATTATTTTATTATAGACCCACTCTGTTGGTGATATCAAACTTCCTTTTGTCTTTATTTCACTTTCTCCCCATGTGGTCTTCCTTTTTTTCTTTTAGTTTTCGGCTACAGGGAAGTCTCTATTATCCAGCCAAAGATTGAAGGAAAAAAAAGGTGAAAAACAGTAATTTTGACATTTTAACCGTACTATGCGGTTCGTATTTCCTTTTCCAGTGTCTAAGAAGTCGACCTGAATTGTTCAACGTAGTCTCTATATCAAAATATGTTAGAAAACCAAATTTATAATTTTAGGAACTTTTTTTCTATTTTTAATGACGGGAAGAAAATGACTAGTTCCAAAGAATCTAATTTGCTAAACACAATCTAGATATTGAAAACATGAAAAATACCAAATTTTATAATTTTTTGAACTTTTTAGCTATTATTTTAGATTTTTGAAGGATTAACACTTTTTGACATCATTATTTTATTATTATTTATGAATCATCTTTTAAAAATCTAAAAATATATTTAGAAAATTTAAAAAATACTAAAAATTTGGTATCCCATCATATTTCAATATCCAGATTAATTGTATTGGTCCAATTAAATTTGTCGTTTAAGTTTTGGTTGTCAGACTTTTAAAATGAATATACAATATTAATAAAATAATTAAATTCTTAAAAAAAATCTCAAACAAATAATTAAATATTTTAAAAATAGATAATTTTTGTATGACTTTGATATAAAGAATTTATTGAGCCATATAAGTCGAAATTTGGAGGTGATTTCATATTTTTTTTGAGCTGCACTCACGAAATAGCTCCATCAAGTTAAGCTCACGCTATCTTTACTCTTGCTTTTAGTATGTTAAGCAGACCAATAAAATGTAAGCAACAATTGTAAAAAATTGTTAGTTTTCAAAGGATATGTACACACCCAATAAATATGGTACTGAGAGATGGTATGTTAAGCAGACCAATAATATACCCCATAATATTTATAGCAAGGTACCATATTTTTTTTATTAGTAATTAGCAATATATGTGTAATACATTATTCCACAAAGTGTTTTTATATGTTGATCATAGCAAAGTCTTCAAAAAGTTCACAACCCCGCGGCGAAGCGCGGGGGAACAACCTAGTATATAGTAAATACTAAATGGAATGAATTTCAGTTAAAAGGAAACTTTCTCATTCTGCATGCCCCTCCATTTCTCACTTGTTTTGATGCCTCTAGTCTCTAGAGATGAAATCTAACTAACTCGCTAATGTCAGATTTGATCATTGGTTAGGTAATTTCTTATGCTAACCTTTTACTTTTCAAGTATTCACACCACAAAAGGCTTGCTAAGCTGCATAATTTTGAAGTTTTCAATATAAGAATCAATAAGAAATAAAATAAAATAAAAAATAATATTTGTAACTTTATTTTTCTTTTCTGAAGTGAATAAGCTATTTAGCAACAATAAAATTATTTATTATCAGACATTGGAAGCTTTTTATTGTCTGCAATCAATATGACAAAGTAAAATTATAGATCAATGACGAGCAATCGTTAAATAATTAATCAGATTACTTTTCTCTCTATTTGCACGTTTTCTACTCCAATTTATACAAATCAACAGAAATAGAACTCAAAGTTTCATCTAAGATCCAGGTTTCCCAAAAACAAAGAGGATACTGAGACATGCAGTTACCAGCGAAGCTGCCGCCAACACGGGGCGCGTTCATCCGCACGGCCTGGACACCGCCCCTCATCCTGCCGTTGGGGGAGTTGTCGAGGCCCTTGAGGAAGTGGAACACGGACCCGCCGACAGCGCCCATCCTGAAGGCGCCGCCCACGTCGTCCAGGATCCGGTCGGGGCGCGGCTTGCGCAAGGTCTCTGGCATCCTCATGGAGGGAGGTCAGTCGATCGGTCGGTCGGTCTAGGGTTGGAAGGAGGAAGGATGAAAGCGAGAGAGCGAGCGAGAAGAGGAAGAAAGGTTGAGAAGAATTTGAAAAGTTAATTGGAAAATTAATTCATGCTGCGATTAATTCATGTCTTATCGACGGACATGATTACTTTACTATTGAGTACAGTTTAAAAGAACAGTACCAAACAGTACCGGTTTGGGGATGAACGATCTGGATATCAAGTCAATAATTCATCTACAGGTCAGATCTATTTCATATCACTGTTGAAAATCCGCCCCCACGAGACTTTATATAATAATAATAATTAGGTAAAAAGGTATAGGAATGGCTTGACGTGGTAAAAGGAACTACACAATTGTAAAAGAAGAATAAATGGTAGAATTCAATTTTGTTAGTAGAGTGAAAAACAAAAAACAAGTGTAAAGATGGACAAAAAAGGTTGCTTGAAAAAGGTAGTTGATGTGATAATATAATTGAAGATATGGAATTGTAAGCAGGGATTAATTGAAAAAGGGGTGTGTGTGAATGGTTTGGCCGTTTGGGTCGGATCATTAGTATTTCAGCATTAGTACGTATTTTATAATTTTGTTCATTGATTATTTGGATATATTGATAAAGCAAATGAGTATGATTGAATATATATCCTTACTCCTTACTCCTAATAAAAGGAAATTGGATTTTTTGATATGAAAGTTCTATCTTCCCCAAAGAAGAAACCTCAGCCGTTGATTGTTTACATAGATTGATCACCACCGTTTATGTACATTAATGTCTCGGTCTATTAAAATTTAAGACCCACATCAGTTTTCTCACAAGGGATGAGTTTTTGGCCCTTTATTATAATATAATAATTTCAGCCAAAAGCAAGACGTGAGTTTTTTAGTAGTATATATATGATGAGTGTTAATTGTTATAGATATAATAATAATGTATCAAGAAAAGGAAGCAAGTAAGCATAAGGGAGATTGGAATAATAAGAAATGGTGAGGTGGGCAGTGGTGACATTTTAATTTTTCTATTGAGGATGTCGGACCCCACAAGAAGAATGTAGGACCCACAGGGAGAATGAATAGTACTGACCTACAGTGTTTCTTATACAGCCATGATCGTTGGATGATTATCGGATGGTCAGATATAATTTTTCTGACGTAATTCGCTGATGTAAACATATTTTTCATAGCAAAATTGTCCCAGTTATTTTTCTGTCTCTCCCACGCGTTATATGATCTAACAATTATTTGACAGGTGTCTCTCCCTAAAATATAGTATTACTAATATTTTGACTGAATTGGACAGGTGGCCCTCCTCTACTACTACTAGGAAACCCAATAGTCTCTTTTCTTCCATCTCATCTACTTACTTTCCTCTTTCGCACAGACAAAGCACCAGACTGTGCTACACTTTCAAACTCTGCCGGGCTGCAATAGTACGTTGTTGGAGCATGAGGCAACACTGCAACAGTGAGGGGAGCGCAAGCAAATTTGGGGGTCCTAAAGTGGAGGCGCCTCAATCACTGCCATCTACTCCTTGAGCGCGCCGCCCTCAACGGCGAATGGTACGGGAAGCAAATCAGGGAGTCAAATGTATCTTCCCACTCGTCTACTTCACCATCTAGCAACAAAATTCCCCATTCCGCCAGAAAAAAGGAAATAGGGAAAGGCGACAGAGACTGTTGGTGAGGTGAGGTCTAAGAGGGAGAAATCGCAGGTGGATAATGACCGAGGCTGGATGGCTGCCTTGCCTCTTGCTACCAATTCAAGAACCCTCTCTCTGATCCCCGGTCGCTCCTTAACTTTTCTCTTGAGTGGTGATAGCCAAACCTCGAAGTCCCTTCCACTTCTGCTTTCCTTTTCTCTCTTGCACAAACAATGCGCTGCAACCTCCTTATGGTTCCTTTGTGGTGAGTGTTATTTTTCGTTAGTTGGTAACATTAAACTGCACTAATCACGTGTTATCTTCTATACTAATGAGCAAGAAATGCTATATTATTTTTGTGGTATTAGAAAGAGGAACATAACAAAAGGGGGGAGGATCCTGCTTTCAGATTTGTAGAGGGGAGCAAGCAAATGGCTGATTGGTTGAAGAAAAAAAATGTGTTGGATGGGTTAACTGACACATTTCATAGAACTATACCGCAAGAGCTCAAGTCGGGGAGAACCAGAGTGTGAAGGATAAGAGGAGCGGGATATATTACTGGTGGTGATCTAGAGGATCGAGCGACAGGGTGTCACGGGAAAGTAGGAAAATCGTGTAGAGCGGCATGTAAAAGGGATTTCAACATCGAGACTAAAGTTTTGAGGAATAAGCAATTTCGGGGAGGATTTGTCTTCTTATCTAATTTCCTTTGTGATTTTCTCTATATGATATGTTTCTAATTCTTCAAGTACATTACAGTAGGTACATGATAAATGAAGAAGTATGTTTCTTGGAAATTGCTTTGTAAATTTGTGCTCAAAGTAATCAGGCAAATTATTTGCAGGAAGCTTCGGATTTATTAGTTAATTGATATGGGTTATCTTAGTTGAAAGGTCAGCGTAATCAGGCAAATTATTTGTAGGAAGCTTTACCAGTTGTTGGTTTTAGGGGAAAAATGAATCGTGGTAGTTGTTATTTTACTATAATAAAGCTAACCTACAGCCGGTACAAATTTGGTATATTTTAGTCTTAATTTTCCATATATTTTTTATTGGTGCTATTCATTATTGTAGCTAATCTTGATGTGACCTTTTTGGTTTGTATAAATTATTATGTCAGTTCTAATTATTAAACACCATTTCTTTTTTCTTCAATTTAATTTGTTGTTCTTCTACTCTTGCAGGCATATGGAAATCAGTTACTTGATTTGTCATTCTTTTCCCTTTTTTTGTTCTTCGTGTTCCATTCATGTTATATTATTAAGTAGGTATCATTCATCATTTGTTGCTCTGATCAGTTAAGCAAAATCTCATCATATTAGTCAGTCAAGAGCTTCTTTCCGCAATTCACATGAGCTCACTCCAGTACATGATGAGGGATGCCTACCTGCCTTATTTTGGAGAAGGAGATGAGAACATGGACTCATTGTAACCTAATAAGAGAAAAAAAAAAAAAGGAGCTGTACTATCCTCTCAAAACGAAATGACATTGCTCCCTTACTCAGAGAAGCCCATAACCTCATCACCTCTGAAGGTAAAATGGCTCTCTATTACTTAACCCAATTACATTTTCATTCACTTGATCATATGCTCTACTTCCTCTTTTTTTTTTTTTTTTTTTTTTTTTTCTAATCTTGGTACCTTAATCTGTTATAGATTATTATAGAGAAAACAAAGGATCTTTGAAAGAAAGTATTTGATGTACTAAAAGAATATGCATATATCATTATACACTGAAGGCCATGTTGCGCCAAAGGCGCAACCAGTTAACCTAGTGTGGAGATAAGCCTAGAAGTAGAAGGGAATGCAGCCAGCAAAGCAGGTTGAGTGGAATCCACTAATAAAGATGCCTGAAGGGACTCAGGAGGGACGCACGAGGCTTCCGCACGTTTTGGGGGCAAAGCAAATTGTGGCTGTATAGGTGGCATGAATCGGCAGCATTGCATTGCAGCATTTGGATTTTGGGGGGATAATGAGGAGAATTGGATTTTTGGGCGCAAAGCAACCTCCCAAGAGCATTTGGATTTACTGCGCAATAGCAAATTGTTCGCGGTATGGGGGTTTATGGCAGGACAGACTCAACGGTTTGGTTTGGGTCCCGTTTCTGATTTCTCAGATGATAGGTGGGACCAATATGCTGAAACTAATTTAGTAAATTTTAACTTATAGATGATATATCTACGGTGTTATTAAGCTCACGGAGGCCTCCCGTGAGCTTAACATAAAAAACATATCAAACTATATCCAAATTTTAATTTATATGGCTCAATAATTTTTTACATCAAAATCATGTGACATGCAAAAATTTTTCATTTTTAGAGCTTTTAAGTATTTATTTCATATTTTTAAAAGTTAATTATTTTATTATATTGTATAGATACTATTAAAAATTCTGAAATAAATACTTAAAAATCTCCAAAATTGAAAAAAAAAATTGCATACTATAAGATTTTGATATAAAGAATTTATTAAGCTATATAAATTAAAACTTGGATATGATTTGATATGTTTTCGGTTTTAAGCTCACGGGAGGGCTCCGTAAGCTTAAGAACACCGTAGTTTTACTCATTATTAAGATGATATCCATAATTTATATAAGAGGAGGATCCTATTGGCAATGCTTATCTTTCACAATTTTTGATATTTTTGAAAAAAACATTCAATATTTTCAAAATTTTAAAAAATTAGTGGAAGTATTGTTTTGACTTAGTGATTTATTATGTTTTCTATTATATTTAATTTAAGTTATGTCCAACTCTCCATCCATCCCCGACCCATCCTATTCCGCAGCCCGCGTCTGTCCCCCGTCCGTCCTATCGTCACTTACCTATTTAAGCTTGTTGTCATACATTTGCAATAATCTGTTATGGTTTGTTGATTAGCCAAAATGATGAGAAAAACCGTATGGAGGAAGCGAAAGATTTAGGGGAGAAGACTAGCAGTGAGGTTGTGACTTGTGATGAAAGAGATGGGCTTGGAATGGATGCTCAAATCAGCTAGCAAAAGAGAAATTCCGCTTCAAGATGAGAAGGAAGATTCACCTAAGTGCGTAGAGGTAATAATATTCTGATATGGTTTTGTAATTTTGATATGCGAGTTAATGATAGGAACAGTTTTGACCAGTATGATGCGCCTGTCAGTCTTGTTTGAAATGTATAGTGCTTTCATAATAGGTAAGTAGACCAAATCCAAGAGAGTTGAATCCTTATCTGAGAGATAATGGGAGTGGCTATCCTGATCAAGACAAACCGTCCCGGGATGATACTTTCGTTGCGTTCAAAGCACTCCCCAAATAGAAGTACAATGAAAATAACTAATTGTGGTCCTGGAGTATGATAGACCAATTAGTGTGTATAGTTTTAAATCTTAACGGTCCATACATCAGGTCCATTCACTACATTAATTAACATGGGCAAGGATAATAAAAAGGATGAATTGCCTATGTAAAAGAAGGAAGAAGTGGAATCATATCTAGAACATCATTATTGATATGAACTTCCGCTAACCAAACTGATATTTGTATGGAGTGTATTTTAAATTATACTTCATTCCTACTAATGTTATATGTTTGTACCGTATATATGTCTAGATGTATCTACACTTCTAGAGAGTTGTTGTCTTAATTCTTTTGATCTTTTTCTTACATTTTTACTGTAGCTATCACTGTAGCTATTACTGTAGAAAAATACCTCCAAGTTTAATATACTATAGTAAGGATAAGAATGAAAAGTTTATAACTTCTGTTGCAAGCTTCTTGGAGTCGTCAAAAGAATACTTCTTTCTCTTCCTCTTATCATCCCTTCCCCTTCTTAACCTAGATATCTTCTCTTCTCCCTCTTCACTACTGCCAGAATCCTCATCAGAGCTGTACCTCTTCTTACCTCTCCTCTTCTCTTTCCTCTTATTCAAATGCCTCTTCTTCTTCTTATTCCAGCCGTCATTCGATCCAACCGAATCGGAATCGACACTCCCTCCTTCCTGCTGCTATCCAAACAATCCGTTATTAAAAAACGCAACATAATTAATTAATTAATTAACAAGGATGTTGTGGTACAAAGTACGAACCTTCTGGTTCTGGAGGTTGTCCCTCGGCACAAACTTGATCCCTAAAAGCATGGCCGTAGCCGCAAGTGACGATAGGACGGACGGGGGACAGACGTGTGCTGCGAAATAGGATGGGTCGGGGATGGATGGAGAGTTGGACATAACTTAAATTAAATATAATAAAAAAATAATAAATCACTAAGTCAAAACAATACTTCGACTAATTTTTAAAATTTTGAGAATATTGAATTTTTTTTTCAAAATTTTTAAAATTTCAAAGATTGTGAAAGTTAAACATTGTGAACAGAATCCTCCTCTTATATAAATTATTGACATCATCTTAATATTGAATAAAACTACGGTACTCTTAAGCTCACGGAGGCCTCCCGTGAGCTTAAGACTGAAAATATATCAAATTATATCCGAATTTTAATTTATATGGCTCAATAAATTCTTTGTATCAAAATCTTATAGCATGCATTTTTTTTTTCAATTTTGGAGATTTTTAAGTATTTATTTCGAAAATTTTTAATAACAACTATACAATATTAATAAGATAATCAATGTTTCATATGTAACTTTTAAAAAATATGAAATAAATACTTAAAAATCTCTAAAAATGAAAAATTTTTGCATGTCACATGATTTTGATATAAAAAAATTATTGAGCCATATAAATCAAAGTCTGGATATGGTTTGATATGTTTTTGATGATAAGCTCACGGGAGGCTCAGTGAACTTAATAACACCGTAGATATATCATCTATATAAGTTAAAATTTACTAAATTAGTTTCAACATATAACACAGTGGTGGAAAACTGGGGAGAGATGTTTAGTTTGGTGGGGTGAATGTTTGTAGTTTATGTTAAGTGTTATGAAAATTTCAATCAAAATATATACATGTACTCGTCTAATTTGAAATTAAGGGAATTTATAATGTTTGGCGGTGTCATTTGCGCGCACCAATCCTGGCGACGTGTAGCTCCGCCACTGCATTATTAGTTAATAATAATACTTGAAAAACAAATTGCTTGACTGACTGTATGTATACAATTTAATTAGAAGCTGGTCATGGCAAGAGCGGAGTGTTATATATGATGATATATATATTGTCTTCGACTTGGTCTAAATGGTACGACAGTGAACTCCATCTCATTAATTTCTTCAAGTATAAATTAATTAGTTGTTTCAATGTAGTCAAAATTAGAACTCTCATCAGTAATTAGTTCATTTGGCGTACCTTCTTGCTAATACAAGTTTGTAACCTAGACATAATAAATAATATAAATTATAATATATATTTTTTTGAGACCTCGATGCGAGATAAGTTTGAGTTTGAGTTTGAGCCGGCCCATATTGCATGCACCGGCTGGGCCCACCTCAGAAAGGACAAATCCAAGCAATTAAAAATTGTTAATGGCAGCTTCCAAAGCATGACAAATAATTTGTTTTGTTTGATCATGCATGCATGAGCATGAGCATGATTCTTCTGTAGTCTGTATAATTAATTAATTAATTTATTAAGGTAGGCACCAACCGCCTCACTTCCTCTCCTCGATCTCCTCTGTAGTCTGTAGTCTGTAGTCTGTATAAATAAACAAGGGTACCCTCCCCTCCTCTCTTCCCCTTTAGTTTAATTAGTTTCTTTCTCCTTTCTTCCTTCCTAATTTTCCTTCCTTCCTCCTGCATGCATTCACACTGATTAATAGAATTCATATATATATAGTTAGCTAGTTAAGAGGATTAATTAAGAGGACTGGAGACTAGAGAGGAGGAGGAGGAGGAGGAGGAGGTAATATATAGGCTAATATATAGCAATGGGATCAGGATCAGGAAGTAGTAGTTCTAGTTCACCCTGCGCCTCATGCAAACTGCTGAGGAGGAGGTGTGCCAAGGATTGCATCTTTGCTCCCTATTTCCCCCCAGAGGACCCCCACAAGTTTGCCATTGTACATAAGGTCTTTGGTGCAGCCAATGTTAGCAAGATGCTCCAGGTATATATGTCCATCTATATATCATGCACTAGATCACTCTTTTATTTCATTTTTAATGGTAATTAATTTACTTTACTTTACTTGGTATTGGAAATTAAATCAATGTAGGATTTACCGGTTCAGCAAAGAGCTGATGCCGTTAGTAGTCTTGTGTACGAAGCAAATGCACGGATCAGAGACCCGGTGTACGGATGCGTGGGTGCCATATCATATCTGCAACATCAGGTGTCTCAGCTACAGATGCAGCTGGCTGTGGCGCAAGCAGAGATACTTTGCATGCAGATGCAGAACCAGGATTCAGCAACACCAGCATCATCATCATCATCGGTGCAAAAGCAAAAGGAATTTGTTGATGGGAAGTCATATCTGTTGCAACATGGATTTGGTGGCAATAATATTGTCCCTCAAGTACTGCTGAATAATAATAATGTGAATTTGTTCCCCACTGGCAATGGCAATGGCAATGGCAACGTTACTGTAATGTTGCCACCACAACTACAAGAGCCGCCTCTAAAAAAGGAATCTCTTTGGACATGAATGCTCAACATACATACATACATACATGTAACATTATTATATTATAAATATCGAGCATGCATTTCAACCTCTTTCACTGAATTCCTCTATATCTATATGATTTCCTTGCTAGCTTCTCAACCTCTTCTTCTTCCCTTTGCCCTTTTATTTTCTTCTGCTTTTCGGTGTTTTTTTTTTAATTTTTTAGTTCAAACATGTCCTCAGATAAGATAGAGAGGAGAGAGAAGCAGGGATTCTCGCTTGTCAAATAAATAATTTGCAATTAAATTAATGGTGCCTATATATATATTTCAGACTTCAGAGTCTTTATACTTAATTTCATCTCAAATGAAAATGGACTCAGTATTATAAATGACATTAGGAAAGCTCTGTCCAAAATTTTCCATTTTCAAAGATTTTTAAGTATTTATTTCGGAACTTTTAAAAGTTACATCTAAAACATTTATTATTTTATTAATATTGTATAGTTGCTATTAGAAAATCCGTAATATATACTTAAAAATCTCTAAAAATGAAAATTTTTTGCATGCTATAAGATTTTTTGATATAAAGAAGTTGTTGAACCATATAAATCAAAATTTAGATACAGTTTGATATGTTTTTAGTGTTAAGCTTATGGAAGGGTCTCCTTAAGCTTAAAACACGGTAGTTTTACTCTATATATTCATTCTGGTTAAATATAAAAATTTGATATTCCTGCTGTCATGGTCAGCAGTCAACGTACACAATCTAATTGAATAAATATAGTTTGAGAGCTCTAATAGTACTAGCTAAGCTAGCTAGCTAAGTTGAGATTCGTCCAATAGTATATATTAATTGGTCATCTTTACAAATTAAGATGAACTTTGTTTATTATATAAATAATAATAAATAATTACAGCTTGATTAATCGTCCAGATCTAGACGCACCTTATTTTATAAAAGTAAATTAACCAATTAGAATATAATAATTGACCTGCAGAAGTCCTAACTAGCTAGGGTTAATTTATTATAAACAGAATTTATGGGACTAATAGAATAATGCTAGCTAGTGACATAATTAATTAAACGAAAGAAATTAAGCTCTCCTATTTTGGTTTTGATAAAAGGATATTGAGGGTCTGGCCTACAAATCTTTTTTATTAAAATGAAAGTTCATAGAGAGAAGAAAAAAAATTAATATACATGAGTGAGATTTTAGTTATATATGGTCATCAATGAAATTCGCTATCCGTTTTATTGTTCTTCAATAATATATTAATAATAACTAGTAACGAGCTCACGCCTTGCTTTGGGTTGAAATTAATTATTATATCTTATAATAAAGGTCCGAAAGCTCATCTCTTGAGAAGAAACTAATACGGGCCTTAAATTTTAATGGGTCGGGACATTAATATACATCAACGGTAGTGATCAATCTAAATAAATAAATAATCAACAGCTGAGGTTTTTTCTTTAGGGAAAACAGAATTTTCATATCAAAAAATCTAATCTAGCTCCTAGTATTTTACTAGGAGTAAGGAGGTAAGAAATTAAACCTATACATATGAGCTCATCGTCAAATTAAGCGGATCGGAATTACTAGTGAGCCGTTGGCGATACATCATACATATATATAATAGATCATTCATGACCTATTATATATATTTGTTTCTTTTGCTTCTTAAAAAATATATATGATATATAGTTATGTTATGCAATCAAATTAAGCACATCACCTGACAGCTCATGATAATTAATATATAGCAAGACTAAAACTAGTCTACATCTTAAATTCTTAATTAATTTGTAAAGACGCGTACGTGTCCTTAATATATATATATATATAACTAAATATATACATATTTGTCAGTTCTCATCTGTGATCACTACTGAACCGTGGCCAATACTTATAATCTAATTGAAGCTAATATATTTATTTATTTATTTATTAATGCTAATTAATTAAGAACAAATTAATGAAGAGATTGTTTGTCTTATTAAGCTCTTCATCAAGTGTTATTTTGACGTGATCTACTGCTTACTGAAATTAATAAGCTGTATCCACATGATTAAGATCGAAGTCTAATAGATTGTATATATATATATATATATATATATAAAAGAAGTTTCAATTAATAATATTCTGCTAAATAATGCGAAAGAGAAGTAAAGTCACAATCTCACATGTCCTGTCAGAATTTTTAAATTCTTTCAAAGTTTTCTTTTCTTTTTTTTTTTTCTCTCCCTGGTGCATGCAATGTCTTAATTAATTTGGGCATAAATAAATAAATATGATGATACCTTTTGGAAAGTCTAATATATATTAGCCGGCCCTCAATTAAAGCTAGCTAGCTATTGCTCTTGGCTCAAACAAGCCCTTAAATTTTGATTTTGATTGAAATTAAGTACACCACCACAAACTATATATATATTTGATTCAGTTCAATCGATGATCACTTCTTAATTCGATCTGTTTACCCTTCCGTCTCTTTACATTTTTCTCCCGTTACTTCCATGCATCTCGTTGATTGATCAACCAGCCACTGAGCAAATAATAATTAATGATGATAATATATAATAGTTTGTTTCTACATTTTCGTCTCCATATATCCCTCCATCTTCCTGAACTTCAAAAGTTAGACCCCGTATACCAAAGTTTTGTTTCTACATTTTAATAATATATATTGTATAGTTAGTTTTTAAAAATTTTAAACAATTACTTAGAAAATTTTAATAATGAACGGATTACATGATCATAAATACATCCATCCGATTTTAATAAACCCCAAGCTATAATATAAATTTTGTCTCCTTACATTGTATTATAAATTATGAATTTATAAATTTGTATACATCTTGTTATACGCATTTTGTAAAGATGAGGAATCTACTTAATTACACCAAAATTACACTAAATCTAATAAGTTCATAATTAAAAAACTTAAAAATAAAAAATCTTTTACAATTATATTCATTTACTTATAGATTTTTTATGTTTCACGTTTTATTCAATTTGAGTGTATTTGCATCTGCCAAGCTGATGCATATAAACAATTAAACAACATCAGCATTGGCTAAGCCGATTCCAACAATAACTATTTGCTTCAGCTTGACCTTACATATAGATAGCTAACAGTTGCATCAGCTAAGCCGATTCAAATAACATATTTTTACATCAGCTAAGCCGATACAAATATTAGTGAAATGATGAAAACAATATATAGAACCAGGCCTTAATCCCTTTTCCTTGTTCCTGTACCACGTACTATTTCCATACATTTATCAAATACTAATATAATGTAAACGTCCTACGAATTTCGATCCTATAACAAGTGTGGAGACTGCCTGCTGTACTGAGGAACAAGTCATCGCAAAAAGGAAAAACGACCTCTCCATTGATTCCTTATGTAATTAGGAGAGAGGTGAGAGGCGATGAAGATCATATAGAGCTTTTAATCAATCATGGCTCCAAATGGGAACACAAGTTAGGGACTTTAAGAAGAAACTAATAATTCTTAATTATTTTCTTCAGCTAATTTATGACTAGTTATTTAGGGTCCACCATATATATCTCCTTATCATTCCTATTCCTATTAAATTAGGGAGCAGGGTGGGTACACCCATGAGTGCACAATTAGATTGTGTACTCACTTTTATATCCGTCTGATTACACAAAACTATTAAGATTTGAGCTACTTCGAGATTTGCAGCATGCTGCAGCATTTCCGATTGCTGTGACTGTGAAGAATCAATAGGATTTACGCATTAATGAACTAGATCGTTTGTGGCGGTATGACCGTTTGCTTCAGGCGGTGCAATATTTGTAACACAATCAAATTATTTAAGTTTTTTTCCTCTCAACTTTTTTTTTCTTAAATCAATCTGAAAGATGACTTGTTATGGTAAGGAATTATATGTACGGCAACATTGCAATATTTTGATGGAAGTTTAACAAAAATAAACTACTTGTGTATTTTAATTAAATCTACAATGTGTGTATGATGTATTATAACAACTTATCCATCAATTAGATATTGATTATGAGAATTTGATAAAACAAATAGATCAATGATTTATGTTGCAGCAATCCAGGACAATTAATTATATATTTTTTTTGATATAGTTTAGTAAAAATTGCATGAGTTACGGAATATGTCTAAACATATTTTGACATCAAATAAAATTTAGAGAGTCTTAATCATAAAAAATGGTGCAAAAATTATTAAATTTGTATTAATTTGTTGTGAAAATTTTATTAGAAAATCATTTTTATATAAAAACCGTAAATTGTTATTATGTTGAAATAAATAAATTACTATATTAGTTTACAAAGCAAGTTGATTGCACGAACTTTAAATAACCTTACTCCGTCACATGAGATCCTAGTCCATATTAAAATATCATTTTTACCTAGCCTGTAGCAACCACGCTTAGCATTAATGGAGGTGCAGATCCGGACCTAATCTAGATGCGATAGACTAATCCAATGGACTAAACAGTGAGTACACAATCTAATAGTGCACTCATGGGTGTACCCACTCTGCTCCCATTAAATTAAAGGAGCATGCATGCTATCTGTCTTACTAGAAAAATCCCCTTCTAAATGTCTCCTGTCATCATACCTCATTAATTGTGCATCAACTATGAACACTCTCATACAATATATATATATATATATATATATATATATATATATATATGAACACCCGATAGAACATGGTATGAACACCCAATTAGCGTGAATAGTCATTCACCAAAATGGAAATCTTTGACTAGCCTACATGGAACCATTTACCATAATACAAAATCTCGGAAGCCTTATACATAAGCCCGAGCACACCCTTCCGTGTAGATATGAATACCAGGTTAGGGCGGAGAATTAGTCACCATAACGTTATGAGACAACATATATATATATTTGTTCTTGCAATGGTGGAACTCAACTTTTGAAGTTAAAATAATTAAATGGTTGGAATATGGATCTTGACCTAGAATTATAGTGACTTAGTGAGGGATGTTTAAGGGGATGTACATGAAGATATTAATTAATTGATATGTAGTAGAAAATGTGTATATATATGATGTTAATAGATTTGACATTGTGTCTTATCTCTGGAATATTTCTAATTAAAAGTTAACTCAATCTAGGACAAACAAATGAGATCTAGCTGTAAGCATGTAGCCAATTATTGCTAAGATGGTTGTAACTTTGATTGGTTGCATGGTTCATATTTGTAATTTGTTAATTTGTTTTCTTCTTTTTCTTTTTGTGTTGATGTCGGCACTGCAATATATATATGAAGTAGAGAAGTATATGCTGAGATTAGGAGCCACTTACATCAATCATTGCCCGCTAAAGACACAAGTACGTAGTGCGTCATTGATGAAAATTAAGATGGTATAGTTCAATACATTACGTATATAATATAATAGAGGAAAGTATGTTTTTGCTCCCTCAGCTATTGAGTTTGGTTCAAAGTGCCCTCTCAACAATTATTTGGTTCAAATTGCCCTCTCAATTGTATGTATCGGTTCATTTCGATCACCCCTTCCGTTATTTTGCTGTTAATTCTTATATAATGTTAATGGAAAAGGACAGACAAAATAAATAAAAAAAAACGAGAATCCTTTCCGCGCCATTCACCCACGATGACTGACCACTCAAAAGAGTATAGGCTTTTAAATTACCCTAAGCAAACACTCGATCGCAAGCGTACGATCTCGTGTAGTACAGTCGGGGTCGAACTACAAGACAAAATTAATTCTAAACTTACTCTAAATGCAATTCAAAGTCCTAAAGAGATGTTTTTGGTCTTTTTGTATAAAGGGGGGAGGGGGGGATTATCAAAGGTTGGTTGCTTAATCAGTATAGAGGAAATAGAACAGTAAACAGAAACAGGTAAAGACTCGAAAACAGATAATAAACGGGCGTTCCTACAGTTTTCATAATCAGTTTGGTGTTCGGATCAGTTTCTTGCGGGTCGCAGGGGGTTGGTTAGAGATTCCAAAACTGTCTGTTGCCCACAGAATGTCTCCTGCGAATTGCAAACAGTTTCGTGACCTTTGTCTTACACTATCTGCAGGTACCTGAGGGCCGCAGGATGTCTCTTGCTGTCCGCAGGCAACTGACAGAGAGCAGTTTTAGTTCTAGTTCGGTGTTTCGACTCACGTTATCAATTCCTATTTAAAACAGAGATGATACAAGTTCCTCAACTCTCGTATTTTGGTCCTTCTAACAGTTCTAGTTCAATAGAAATTCATAGATCTTTTTCTAAACCTACGTTCAAGTTACTTTTATTCTAGGATTCGGTTCGGCTTTCGTCAAAACCGCAATTTAACCTTTCGGATATTCTTGGACGGCAAGCAATCAATCCAAGTTGTGCAAGTAACAATTCTTGTAAAGATGATACTCTATTAACCAACTAGATTTGCGCGTAATTTATAGGTTTACCATACAAACAAGTCAAATCACAAAACACGTTATAAAGAAAGCGCAAGTAAACATGAAAACAACATGAGTCTAAACAGCGTACAATCAATCCATAAACACGAACGTTATCATCAACCCTATAAACAAGAGATCTACTCGCTCATGGCGAGAGAAAACAAAGAAAACAAAAAGAGAAAAGAGATCATGGTAGAAGGAACCAAAGAATAACTAGACTCCACTTGATCTTCGACTTTCTTGCGGGATTCCTCTCGAAATCTCCTTCAAAATCTGATGAATCAAGCAAGGTGGTCTTTTCTCTCTGTCCCTGGCGGCTAGGTTATGAAAAGGTGGAAGAAGAGATGCCAGAAACGTCCAAAAGAACCGCTTTAAATAGGCAGAGGCGGCAAAACTGCAGACTGCGCAGCTGCGAGCTTGCGGCTCGCAGGAAGATCGTTCCAGCAAAACTTGTTCTCAAATGCTCCGAATCACGTCCAAGTGGCTCCAAAAGCCTGATTTACCTGAAATATGGACAAAAGTAAACAAATAACTGGAATCTAAACATTCTGACACTAAAATGCACATGAACTTAGGAATTTTAAGCCAAAAACAAGGTACAAGTCTGGTAAAATGCAGATATGAATGCGGTGCATCAATGACCATTATCTTATGGTTTTCTTTAAAATTATTATTTAATGATTTTCTCTTATTAAATTTTTTTATGTCGTGGTTTCTTTCTTTTTTCCGATATTAATCCCCTGTAACCCTGTTGCTCATCCCTCCAAAATGGTTTATTGGAATCATTGAAGTATAGAGTTACAGAGGTGACAGATTGTCGGGTCGAGTCGGATTCGGGTTCGGGTCGGTTTGACCAAATGTGAAATGTCGGGTCGGGTTTGCGTTCGGTCCGGTCCGGTATCGGGTTGACGGCTGCCGGCATTTTTTTGGGTCAGGTTGGGCAAGTTTTTCGGGTTTGGTCAGATTTTGCATCTCTATTCCCGGGTCGGGTTCGGGTCAGTCCCACTTTTCCTGGAACATGGGTCGGGTTCCGGTCAGTTTAACTTTCCTTGAAACTCGGATCAGATCGGGAAGGTTTTCGGATCGGGTCAGATTTTGTCACCTCTATTGAAGTATTTAGCATTTCAAATATAATGACTAAAATCATGACTTGTATTAAGTAGAAGCGATATTTCTTTCAACCGATAGCCGCAATATAAAATTCTTAAATCTCAAATTGAGTTACGAGCTTTTAGCTATTTTCATGCTTTTGGTTTACGCATGCATGAGTACAGCACTAGAAGTACAGTGTGAGATGGGGAGCCCTATGGGAGGGAGGGATAGGGGTGGCAATGGAACGGAAATGGCGTGTTCCGTTTCCGTTCTGTTATAACGGACATAACCAAAATCTGTTACATTGAGCAAAATCTATTTCGTTGAATGTTCCGTTATAACGGAACGGAACGGAACAACGGAAATACGTGGAAAATACGTGTTTAAGGCGGAACGGAGCGGAAATGATGTGTTCCGTTTCCGTTCTGTTATAACGGACGGAACCAAAATTTGTTCTGTTTTCCGTTCCATTATAACGGAACGGAACAACGGAAAAACTTGTTCCATTGCCACCTCTAGGGAGGGAAGGTCTTTTAACCGGATCAAGAGAAATAGACAAACATACAGTGTCCATTTATACGAAGAATAAAGGGGAGATCGTTTGATAGTTATATTCAACGGAGACTTAACAAAGATGACAACGGAAGGGGTGAAATGAACCGATGCATACAATTGAGGGGACAATTTAAACCAAATAATAGTTGAGGGGGCACTTTGAACCAAACTCAATAGTTGAGAGGTCAAAAACATACTTTCCTCAATATAATAATATGTTGCTTGTCAACATTATTCTAATTTAGATCCTAGCTAGACTTTTATAATTTTCTGTTAGTATTATCATATAGTTGCTTCCCAAAGTAACAATTATCAAATCTTCGCCATTTGAGCTTTTATTTATTTTTTTTAATATTATGTTTCTAATTAAGATCCGAAACAATTAATATATGCCCAACAATTAATACAAGCTAGTATATATGGATCCAAGACTGAAATTCTGAGGCACATTTTGGAGTACATATTTTCAATCGAAATTTTAATACCACTAAACAGTTGAACGAAAACAAATATTACAATTTACTAATTGAGGAGGGATCCACTTACACAACAAAAAAATTTGATAATTTGTGTTTTTAATTAGTACATCAAAATCTTTTGGTACATGATCTTTTTTTTTTAAAAAAAAAATACTATTAATTACTTTATTTATTATATTAGATTTACGGATGTCATCATAATTATTAAATATATAGGACGTTACCAAATTGCGCCAATTGAGTAATTGAATTATGGCGCCCGTTAATTGTTATCAGATAGCTATTGCATATTTCATTGTTTAAAAAATTTTGGATGAAATATGGAAGGTTAAATATTTTGAAGCAGAGTAGCAAAAAAGAAAATGCATGCACTATTCAAGTAATTCGCTATAGATGATCAATTTTATTATTTTTTTTATTTGAATGAACTATTTCTTCTTCTTTTTTATTAAAAAAAAATTCTATCAAATTGTATAGGCTAAATTTTTTTTATTTAATATGGCAATTCATGTTTATATATTATTTGTTTGCACAACTAGATAAACAGTGAAGGGTCTTAACGTACACTTTATTAAATACATGTCCGGTTGATTGGTTTTTTGTTTTTCCCTCGAAACTCTTTTATAAACTTAATTTGTACTCTTGCTGGTGGTTAGCAGAGTGTCATGACGCGATTAAACTTTGTTTGTTTAAAACCTAGCTCCAATTAAACCCTCAAACTAATTAATTGTACGAAAATGTTAAATTATATTGACAACTAACAAAATTAATTTAGTGCTCCGATCCGAATAGTCATAGGATGACATTACATTACAGTGATGCATGGTACGCCAAAATTATTTATTATTTGTTTTTTTATATCCCAAGCAAGACAAAATCGATGCTAGCTAGCTCATGGCTGGAAGTTTAAAACAGCAAATTAAACTAAAAAGTACACGAAGAGGAGTGCTACAATTAGTCAATTACCAATCATGGACACGTACAAGCATGAGCATGACATAATTGACATTGCATTTAGTTAGGTGTCCCTTATAATTAATTAGTTGTGTTTCAATTCGCTGCATTGTTATTAATTGTTTGGTAATTGTGTGTTCAAGTGCTTTGAAGGAAGGGAAATGGCAGGCTGCAGCTGCAGGAGCTAGCACTGCAAGAAGACTCACTCGACTGAAGACAAGATCCATGTCATGTCACTGAAGATTAATCAAAAGGCTTTTCTAGCTTGTGCTGGCAAGCCCATCCATCAAGGCTTGAGCTTCGGCTTGGGCTTGGTTGTTTGTGGATATATAATTTCCTCGATCGAGCCCGTATAGTATGAATCAGGACTCAGGAGTGGATCGAGAGATCGATCGATGGAAGAGAATCGAAGCTTAATTTGAAGAACAGACATATGAATGAGGTCGTTTACGTACTTTCTTTCTTCATGTATCCAATTTATAACCACCAAATTAATGGTGTGCACAAAACAAAAACATATCAAGCTGCATGCCGTTATCATGCATCCAATTCATAACAACTTATCAAAAGAACCAATCATAACTAAACATGCATTCAACATCTCTAAAAGCTATATATATATATTATAAAATTCAATATATAGTTTGACAGAAACCGTAACTGCAATTCCTAATTAAACCGCATGCAACTGGAAGGTATAATTAGTAGGGGTGTCTGACCAATAGAAGAGTAATGGCACAAGATTAACTATATATATATACTTGGATTGAGCCTTAATTTCTGCTCGATCTCATATTAATTATCATATTAGTAGTTGAGGAGGCACAAGATACAGAGTGTTTAATTAATTAATTATTAAAGATTTGCACTTGCTTAATTAAACAAGTGAAGAACATTGAGAAACACATGATGAGTAAGGGGCGAATCAATTCGATCAGCTAAACTAATTATAGAGTAGCTGCTCCCAATTAAGCCAAGGTGCCAAACATATATGCATCTCAATCGAAATAATATATAATTAATAGATCACATTCACATTTATCATTGTATATAACTTAATTAACATAATGCTACTAATTTTATTATATATATTATTAAATTTTTTAAGAGTCCGGCAACAGTGCTTCAATAAATAAACGGTTGGGATTTTGAGAGATCGATCTCATATAAGTTCGTCACAGATATATATATATATCAATCTTTGAAGACATTTTGGCAATCTAGAAGTAAAATTAGGGATAAGCACAAGGAATTAAAGAAGGAGTAACAGCAATAAGATCGATCGATGAAGGCAGCTAGCTAGCTAGAGCCTAAAGGCAGCCAATAAGAAACTGCCAATCTATTATCTAATAAAATGGTATGGTATGACTTAATTAATTAATATATACACAACCGCGCGTCTTATTAAAAGACCCAAATGAAAACAACTAGTATAGACCAATTATAAGCAGCTAAATTGGCAGACAAGCCATATGCTATGCTATGATGTTGATTGACCCACTCTCAATTTATATGTTGAAAAGTATTTTTTTCTATTTTTAAGCTATATTATTTTTAAATTTTTTTTGTAATAAAAAATATAATGAAGATTGTAAAAATAGCAGTACGTTGTGAATTAAGGGGATGCAGGCTCTTCCATTCAGGTGGTTGTCTATTTGTAATTTGATAGTCAAAGCGTCAATTTGATGAAGATGGAGCTTAGTATATTTGATTTGAGTGTCCATTCCTTGCCTTGCCTTGCCTTCCCTTCCCTTGTATGCTATATTATGATGTAAGGCCCACTAAATATGTGTATGTGTTGGGTGGGTTGATCTCCTCTCCTTGGATCTCATTCTCCTCTCCCCTCCTCTCCTCTTCTTAATAATTCATTGTGAATTTGTGATTGTGATTGTGATTGTGATTGTGGGCCGCGAGGGAGCGAGGGAGGCAGATGTGAGAGTGAGATGGGGACCCAATCAATTACAAGTATTAACCCAATGCGTATGCGCTCTTGGCTGCTTCCCTCACCACTCACCAACATTCATTCATTTTCCCATCTCGTGACTCAACTTTATTCTGCATGTCATTATGTAAACAAAGACAAGATCTCCCTACCGTAATTTCTTTTCTTTTTGAACAGTAAAGGAGTTCACTCCTTGCTTTAGGCTTATATCCGAATTATCCATATTAAAAAATAAGCAAACCATACTAATATTTTCTAATAAGATAGTGCTAATTACCAAAAAATTTTGTCTGTATATAATGTATTTATACAAGTATTAACCAACACATTCATCTTAAATAATTATTGTTAATTTAAATACTTATTGTTATTATATATATGTATTCATTCGGTAATATATTTTAATCTTTATTTCATATTTGTAGTTAAATTCACATCCAAATCTGTATCCGCCAACTACCCGTTTCGTATCTGTATCCATTTAAGGCGGATTTGGTATTAAATTTTGACATCCGTTTAATATCCATATCCGTATTTGTATCCGCCTAGATGCTAATACGGATATGGTTTTAGCATTATCCACTCTGTTTTCACCCTACAAAAAATCCAATCTCATTTTACTAGGAGTAAGATAATATACCATTACCATTACCATTACCATATATAGCAAACACGTCTTGGGCTTAGGGAAACATCATGTGAAGAATGTACGGTCATGTATTATTAATTTATCTACATATAGAATTATAAATGGTATATTATTTGATTGTGTGTTACTGTTCATGCTACAGTACCTTGCTTTGCTGCCTTTCGATCTCCATCTCACGGCTCTACTCTGTATGTGCTGACGACACATTCGGTCATGTTATGCTATTTTTCTTCCGAGATCCAATTGCCGCTTGCCGTTTTACTCCCAATCTCGGGCCCCGACTAAAGAATTCTTCGGGTTTCACATGACGCGTGTCGCGTTGCATTCCCTTCTCTGTGTGTTGTGCCACATATAGGTCCTTGCCACGATGTGTCCTCTTCTTGGCTGGACCTTTGAGCGGTATGGTGCTGTGGTGTCAATACTTTCTCAACTTTTTGCCACCTCCTGTTGCATTTTACTATAAAAGCCACCCGTTCTCTTGATTTCTTATTGAAATTGAAATTGCAAGCATGAAGACATTTTACTTCTCCTTTTCTATTCAACTGCGATAGCCACATTCTTTTTTTTTTTTTTTTTTGAGATAAAGATGAGGGCCAAGCCACTCAAATTTAAATGTCTATAAAAGACCCCTCATCCGGGTTTTGAACCCGCGACCTTCCACACGGAGAGCGTTGTCCTTAGCCACTAGACCAAAGGCCGGTTCTTGCGATAGCCACATTCTAAATGAAAAGTTTTCTTAGCATGCTAATTTTTGGCAAGCTTTCTTCTTCGCTGATGAAAAGATCCTAATCCAACAACAGTCACATGGTGAACGAGAAGTTGGAGTTGTATTATTTCCCATTTCGGGTCTCAGTGTAGTTGGCTGGCTTATAGAAATGAATTGGTATTCAAAAGAATCAGGAGCTGAGTATGGGTTGCATACTCGAGAAATTGTTTATATCAAATGAATTGATATGAACTTGTTGTAGTTGAAAGGATATAAATTGGATTGCATACTTATTTTGATTCCAGTCAAATTATCATCCGATTTAAATGGCCTTTCTCGGATCTGTAACTACACAATTTAGTGGTGTTCTGCTACAAAATTATAATCAATTTAGTGTTGTAGAACATAGAGAATTAGATTATAAATTATGATATATAGTAATTAAAAACAATTCATATAAATCATGCTGGGATGTGGTAGAACAGAATCCGACCCACCCTAAATTAAACGCCAGACATACTTGTTGCGGCAAAGCCGCAACCCTAGATAACCAGTATCTAGTGTATTATTAATTTATTATGCACCCTGGTCCATGGTGAACATCGCAAAATTAATGGCCTTACGTGTCTGTCATGTCATCAATTGATGTTGATCCCAAAAATCACTATTAGTGGTGTACAACGAGCATGTTAATATTTTTTTTATCAAAATTTGAACCCAACCCAGTTATACTGAGTTATAAAATATTGTTGCTCAACCCAACCGTAACCCAACCTAACCTGACTACTTTTTTATATACGGATTTTTGCGGGTTGTATGGGTTATGTGGGTTAAATGGGTTATAGTTTCAATGAAATTATTAATTATAATTTTTTTTTTACTTTTTGTTTAATATTGAACATGTTAATGGTGATTTATAACTTGATAGTAATATATTATGAATAACTTAAATAATATAAAGATAATAAATATTAAACATAAATTAGGAATTATATATTTGCAAATTTTTATATAAAAACATAGAACGGGCTTATAAAGTTGCAAAAATTAGTTAAAAATAATAAGTATTAAACGAAAAACACCATAAAAACTTTATATTGATCATTAAAATTTTTGAATAATAATTTAATTCTTAAATTATAGTCTTATTATTTATCTTTTTAATAAATTTATATGTAAGTTTGTACAATATTATAATTTATAAATAGTTGCGGATAGGTCCGGGTTGAACGAGTTTCTAAAGGTCCAACCCATAACCCAACCCGATACAATGGGTTAGTCAAAATCACAATCCAACCCAACTCGATAACATCTCTAACCCGGTTAAAACGGGTTGGGTCGGGTGGGCCGGACGGGTCAGGCGGGTTGAGACTTTTTGTATACACCCCTAATCATCGATGTAGCTACACTCACACCCAATTCCATGTTAACAGTTTCTGGGCCTACTTCAGGAGAAAAGATGAAAATGAAACAAACACATCGATCTCAACATTTTACTTCAAAATTTTTTGAATTAGATGTGATCATATGATCGATGAGCAATACCCTAATAGGCTAATATATATAAGTGGTGCTCCTGACCCTTATATTTATTTCAAAATAAATAATCTAATAAGAATAAAATTTAGTAATAGTAATATATTATTATTAATATCATTATTATCATTATCAATCATCATCATCATTATTATAATGATAATGAATAATCATGATCATCGATCTGATGATTTAAATTTCTTTTAAAAAGTCCATATTGTTTGGTACAGGCACCAAAAACGAATAAATTAAAGCGGTATCTTTGATTTAATGATAACTAAAAGAGTAATTCCACTTGCAGCCAGAAAATAAAAGAAAGAAGGTAGTCTAATTTGCAAAAGAATGATTCTGGCTTGCATCTTTTTGTATATCATTTCATTAATAAATGCCTTCTTGACAAGTCACCCACAGCCCCAGGCAGGCGAATTCAGATCCTGTGCGGTAACTCAAATTTTGAGTTACCTGCCCGGACTCTGAATAAGAAGACCTAATGAATTTAAATCTTGCCCGTGATATCTGCCCTTGACCGAGATCATAAATGAACGGCCCAGATTTATCCACGCAGTAACTCAAAATTTGAGTTACTTGAGAGGATACGGACTCCCAGGCAGGCAGGCACAGGTGCATATCTCTATCTATCTATCTATCTATCTAGCATTCTAGCTATCTTCAAAGACACCGTTTCTCTCTAATAAATCGATGCAAATAACCCTCCTTACATGTCGGTTTTCTGATTGAACCTGAATTCGGTCCATTAAATCCATGATAGAGGTGCCAGTAAATCCTAGAGCAGGTTAGAGTACAGTGGCCGAGTTTGAGAAAATATATATATTGTGAGAGTGGGTCAATTAATATATTTATTTATGAAACAATTAGGGGTGGCAACTAATTAACACTTGATCAATATATTTAACAAGGAGAAAACAATGCATAATGAAGACTTCTTTTATTGGAAGAGGGCCCATAACCATGCATGTTCGGCCTATGATAAGCTCCGCGAGTGGATTAGAAAGTTTCAAAAGATATCAGACCTCCCATTTGTAAATGGTAAGTATAGTAAGTTAAACATTAAATCATTTTAAAGTAGTGTTTTAACGACAGTTTGGATACGGCACGGACTGTCACCAAAAAAAAAAAACGACAGTTTGGATAGGTGCAGGATAGTTCAACCTTGTCCCGGTTCATGGGTTTCTAAGATCCTGAGTTTTTCGGATCTTCTGGATTGCTCAGGTTGGGAAACCATAGAAAAATTTTAGGGAGATGGGGATTGCACCTAGCTTATGACCGTCATTGCCAGGTTATTTGGATTTCTGCGATCGAGTTGCCCCAGTTATATGGTAAAAAAACAACTTGAAAAAAAATCTGAAAAAACATATTATACCTATTATATGCTACAAAAAAAAAAAAAAAATGTACTTTAAAAAACGAAACAATTTTTTTTAAAAAAAATATTTGTTTTAGGATAGGATGGCCGATGGCCTGGCCCCAAAACAAAATAAAAATGTTGTATGAATCTAACGGTTGATGTTAATTATGAGGCGTTTGCGTTAGATGTAAAATGAAATGAATGCTGTTGGTGATTAATTACCGTTCGGTTGTTGGATTAGAAAAGGCACGTGCCATAAAATAATGGAACGAAACTTGGCTGTTACACTTACACAAACACAAACACAAACACAAGAAAGAAATAAGTAATAAGGCAGCCAGGATCTAATTTAATTATAGAAGCGTACATAACATAAGAATATAACATATAAATAGCTCGATCGGTGGAGGTGAATCCGGCCAAACATCAGCATCATATATGTTGTTGGATTTGACACAGAGAAAGCAAGAAGCAACATATATAGCTTTTGTATCGTCTCTGTTGTTGTTTGCTTGGGTTTTAAATCTCAACTGCTCTCGATCCTCTTCCCCACGGTTAATTATTTAATTAATTAATCAATTAATTAGTATTAATTGTACAATGATTGGTGTACCAATACCAATAGCAGTAGCAGTGTTCCCTGCTTGATGTTTCCACCTTCCACCATCATGTTAGTCTGTTACTGTTCACCTTTAGCGGGTAATAGTCGTTGCCTTGCATAGTTGCAGTTGCATGCCTAGGCTACCTCTCTTAATTTGCCTATGCTACAGCAGCTGGTACGAGAATGCCTCCCTCCACTTTTTATTTGCTTGACAAGACATGTCCCCATGTTCGTCCTACATCTACCTCACTTATTTACTTATTAGTCTCTCTTTTAGGTGCCCTTTTCCCCCCTTTTTTTTTGGGGTGGTAAGCAAATTTTCTTAGTTCAGATTAAGATCTCTCCTTCAATTTCCTCTTCCCTGGAGCTTAATCCTAGTGTTGTGCTCATGCTCGAGGCGGACACGCCTGCCCGAACCCGCCCGGGCCCACAACCCGGGAAACCCGTCAAGGGTTCCGGGGGCGGGTTTCGCAAGGGCAAGGATCCGATTTTTTGGTCTCGCCCCCGCAAACCACCCCGACCTCGCCCGCCCCAACACCCGCCATCATGTTGAAATTAATTTTGATCATCCATTTTGTGTCTTCATTACTTCTCTTGATAGACCATCAAATAAACTTTAAATTTTACAAAATCTTGTCATAATCATTTTTTTCCAATGTTCTATGAGTTGAACGGTATAGATCGATCTATATTAGCTAATTCATGATGACCATTATACTTTCACACTCAATATCCACTTATGTTCCTTACTCAAGTATAGTGACTTAGTAACATACTCCATTGCAATTAATTAATTTAATTGTTTCTTCCAAATCAAACAATGAAGATGTATTTAAATCACTTTAATAGCATGTATGCACATTTTTTTACATTTTTTCTATTTAATGACCATTAAATTCAGTACATACATCGTCCAATTGAAAAAAAATAATTAACGGTAGTTAAACAAACGATGCATCTAATAATTTGTACAAATGATCATTAGTCAATGAATGTGCAAAGTTGTGAATTTTTTTTTAAAAAAAAAACTTATTCAGACTTGCAAAATAAAACTTTTCATTTTTTTGTTTTAAAAAAAACAAACTTATTCAAAAAAAGGTATGTTTAAAAAAAACTTATTCGAACTTGTTCAAAAGAAAATTTAAAACTTTGATCAAAATCAAAAAGTATAAAATCAAACTTTATTGTTTTCAAAATTAAAAAAGAAAAAATCGCTAGTGGTCCGCCCTACCCGAATCGGAGGACTCGGGACCCCACCGACGGGCTGATCTCCCCTCACCGTGATCCGTCCAACCACAAACCCTTTGCCCGCCCGTCGCCCGTCTTTGCCCACCCTTCTCGAGCAAGCCCGATGGGCATAGGGGCGGGCAAGAGCCTCCCCTCGGAACAAAACTCCTCCTAACCCGCCCATCCGTGCCCCCTGTCACCCGTGTGCCCATTGCTCGTTGGGACCCTTGGTCGCCCGGGGGCACAACACTACTTAATCCTTGTTTGGCTCCTTAAGGAGCCTCCACCTGATTAAGCTTCTCCGGCTCTCATGTACGGATTAAGCCTCCAAATGTGAGCTCCTTAGCATATATCAAGTTTTAATCCTCGTTTGCGTTACCGAACGGTCCCAGAGTTACACCAACCAAATTCTTAATTAACACTTCCATCTTAATATGTTGTACACAATCTTTACATTTATTTTCTTGTATTTTCTCTTTAAGATAATAGTATAGCAAATTATATCATCCTCCAACTTATTGTTTGATCTTTTTTAACAGTAACCATTTACAGGAGCAATTGCACAAATTACAAATGAGGTCAATAGTAGTTAAATATTTATTGTATGAAGAGTAAGATTTTTAACAAATTGAATTAGAATGTAACTGTAACTATTATAGTAAGAAACATTAAAAAAAATAACTAATCAGAACCGAGAATAGTGCTTACGGGTATGTTTGGATGGCCGAGAATAGTGCTATTTTTTGGATTAGTCAGCTATTTCGGAGCGAGTGTCAATCTAAACAACAAAAACACTAATCAGAACCATTGAGAACAACACTAATCTGCTATTCGATATGAAGTGTGGAACATTGATTTAGCATTCATTTGGGATAGTGAAAATATTAATTAAAATAAGAGCCATCGTTATTATTATTATTTTTTTTTGCTTTCTATATCTCCCATCTCTTCCCTGTTACCTCGGGAGATGAAGATTCTGTATCTAGCAATCAGATGGCTGAGGCTTTTTAGGGGGGAGTTTTGAAAGAACTCAACCGTCCAATGATCTGGATCTCAAGATTCTGAGATTGGATTGCTAACTTCAGTGCGGGAGATGAAAAGAGAACTCCACCATCTCCTCTTTCTACAAATTTCTGACGATAGAAAGGAAAATCACGGTCGACAATGCTTGCATTGTGTTCTCCTCATCACGACGAGCCGATAGACATCTCATATGCTGATATACTTTGGATATATTGCTGGGCCTGGCTCTCTCGTCTCATCTCTCCTCGTTCTTCAAATTAGTGTTGTCACCATGGTTGAGTTTTGAGTTGAAGCAGAGGAGCTCAATCCTAAGCAATTGCAAGTTGATTTGAGGTGGATGAAGCTCAAATTCCTGTCGACCTTTGTTCCTGTTTGAACTCTATTATATTGCTGGTATGGTTTTGAGCCGTATTCATCATGCATGGTTAACAGCCATTAACAAGACAAGATTGAAATAGGCTGCACATCATGCTCAGTTTTCTAGTGCAATTCTACCATTCTGGTATATATGGAATGTTTCTTAATCACATATTTTTCTTCAATGAAGAAATTGAGCTTGACCAAGATTAATATTCACTGGAGCTGATACAGGAACTCAGCCTAACCTAAGAACCAACGATTGCAAGAGGATAGTAATTCTTAAAAAACAAAATTTTCCGTGGAGATCAGTAAAAATGCTTGTGATCAGCCTAGTCTGGATATTTCTTTTTATCGTTGTTCGTAAATTCTTGCATGTGATGGTTTATTAGTAGCCTTTCTTGTAAAAGTTTGGGTTGCACGACCTCTTCCTTATATCCTGAAATTAAAATCCCAAGCGTCTCATCATTGTTTCATAGTTTTATGATATATCAGTTGCCCGACCCTCTTTTCATTCGTTGAATGACATTGAGAATGTAACGAACAAAATAAATAGATACAGAGAGCGTAATTAATTTTAGGAAAAATGTTAATTGTCCTCTGATCAATCAATCATATTTTAAAAAATAAGAACTTGTTGCGGATCAGGAGAAACAATAGTTACAAAGAAAAATGAAATATTACACTATTTTATTCATTTTCTCCATCACTATTCCAAATATACAATCTAAACAACATTTTTGAGAAACATCTTGCGTCCATTGAAAAACCGTCTATAAGTCCATAGACGTGTACGAAATGTAACATGTACGTCCTGAAATATAACAAATACATTCCGGAATATAACCTATGGACGCTATGAACGTTTTTTCTATGGACGCTATGAACGTTTTTTCTATGGATGCTAGGTATTACTCAACATTTTTACTATTTCGAATAGCACCACATTTTACAGTTCTCAAACTAATCCAAAAATCGCTATTCTCACTCACTAATCTCAATTCTACTGTTTTCACACTATTCTTTGTACAATCCAAACGCACACATGATGAATTATGCCACAATTTCATAATAATTGAGCACGAAAAATTCACTTGATATAAATCAGCATAATCTTTATGGCGATATCACGGGTCATACCAATTCACTAAAACACTAAGTTCTTACAATGCTTTAGCTCCATATGCACGAAGAAATGGAGACTGGAAAAGAAAGAAGAATAATACAAGAGATCACAAGAATCAAGAGAAAAACAATCAAGAACTAAGATCTCAAAATTGGCTATTAGAATCAAAGAATTTGAGTCAATATGAGCTCTTGGGAGGGGCTGCTCAAAGCTAGGGGTTAGACAATTTAGGAAAATTTGTTTGAAATGAGTTAGCTCCTCTATTTATAAGCTTTCTCAAAACAACCTATTCTGACAACCTGAAGCGTTGAACACTTCAGTAAAGTGTTGAATTACTTCATTAAAGCATTGTAACGCTATGTGTCACAAAAAGATTGGTTGCCCTTTTGTTTTGTAAATAATAGAAAAGAAATTGGGCGACATGGTAATTAGTAGTAAGTAACCAAAGAATGTACGCTTCCAAACTCATCTTTAAAGTTATGTTGCTTTTGTCCGGACTCATACTTGAGCCGTTAATGCTTCATTCTGAAGCGTTATCACATGAAGCGTCAACACTTCAATTAAGCATTATACAATGGGAGTGTTTGGAAATTTTTCTTTGGGATAGATACTAACCTTTTAGGATGTAATTATACTTCTGTTTCAATGAAATAGTTGAAGTATTCCACTTTTCTCAAAAAAAAAAAAAAAAAAAAAAAGGGAGCCTCAGGAATTTTTTCTCATTTTGAGACTTAGCCGATTTTTGAGTATTAAGCTTGAAGTGTTGAACGCTTCATGCTGAATACTATCATTTTACTTGTTTTTGGCTCAAATTGATTAATTTTGATATCCATTTTCCTATCCTAAATTCCTAATTAAGTCTAAACTAAATTTTTGACTAATGCATTGATCCATCTTCACACTTTTTGCAATTAAACCTATGAAGGATGAACCAAAATCTCATAAAAGTTCAAGTTAAATTTAATAATTGACTTTGCAAAATAGGAAAATTAAAGAAATTGTATAATTTCAACAATTTAAAATTGTTTAATAACACTATCTGGTGGGTTGCAATCATTGATTAGGCTAGATTAACAGAGATTTTGTACTATCTAAAATTCTGAATAGAACTTAATTAACACCTAAAGTGGAAACTAGCGAAGTAATATTTTGTCCTTATGTTACATTTATCTGAGTAGATACAAGTTAGATTTGACACATAATATATAGCTCGTTACTTATTGGGAAAATTAGGTGAATGTACCGAACGGAATAGAATTATATATAGAGCTTTTATATATGTTAATTTATAACTCAACATGCACTGCCAGCTGATTCAATTTTTAATTTGTTTTCTTAAACACTTAAAGATGGAGATGATATTATGATCGATGTGAGAGTCGTACCACCACGCACCAACGAAATATAAAACAGTCCAAATCAAAGTAGCTGCAAAGCACCTTACAGAAACTTTATTAGTTGTTTCTTTAATTATGGCGTTTGAGAAAAAATTTAATTATTATATATTAAGTACTACTCTTTTAATTCACTCGGCGCACGAGCTCGGTTTAACTCGCTTTTAGTTAGGAGTTGGTAATTTCTATAATCAGTTAAAATTAGCTAGACTAATTAGGCTCTCGTGGCATGGCTGCGGTGGTCAATTTTATTAGTATTTTACATTGAACAACGACATATATTAATTAATTGGGGATTCCCAAGTAATTAATTAAAACCAAGAGCAATGAATTCCAATATATAAATAATGATGGATATTAATGACTTCTTCATGCTTAATTATACACCGATCGAGTTAATGTGATATATTTTATATATGTGGAGGGACTAGGGAGCTTGGCTCATAATATAATAGATGAGAACACGTAGGACAGCATGTGTTGTGGCTTTAACATTGCATTTTGGGCATTACAGAATCAGTCACATATATATATAGCATGCATCGATCACAAATTAAAGATGGAATTTATATATGAAATTATAAATTGAAATTAAGGTGTGTAACATTTATGTATGTATGTATGTATGTATGCAGAAAAGTATAGTAGTAAGCAGCAGAATTAAGATGCAATAAGAGCAGCTAGCTGTAATTAAATATTAAATAATAAATAATAAATAGAGAAGTAAAGAAGAGGAAAAGGAAATGAGGGAAAGGGAGGTTGTAATTGGAAGAAGAAGATAATGGAGGGAGTAATGCGTGAAAAAGCATTATCAATAATCACCCATAATAGTAATAAGGATATATAAAATGACAAGCAAGGGAGGGAGGGAGGGAGGGACCTCAATACCTCATCCATCCATCTCCCTCTTCCTCAATTGGGAAAGCTAGCAAAGGCACATCTCCCTCTCCCTCTCCCTCTCAATCCCATTCAGTATATAGCTTGGCCTTGGCCTTGGCCTTGGCCTGCTGCTGTTGCTAGCTATCTAGTTTCAGCTTCAGCAAAGATCGATCATCATGAGTGCGCATCATAATCAGGCAGCCGTGGGTCTGAGAGCCTACTTCAACTCCTTCATTGCCTTCTTCCTCCTCCTCTTCTCCTTCTCCATCTTGCTCAACCACCTCCAGACCCATACTCATGTCGTGCCACCAGCCCCATCCATCCTCCACCCTCACTCATCTACTTTCCTCGTGGATGTCGATGTCACCCAACTGCGCAGGGACCAACAGCAACAGCAACAGCAGACTGACGAAGATCAATGCGATTTCTCGGTGGGGCGGTGGGTGTACGACAACACCACCAGGCCGCTCTACAGGGGGCCGCAGTGTCAGTTCATGCACGATGAGGTGGCCTGCGACAAGTATGGCCGCAATAATACCAGGTACCAGCATTGGAGGTGGCAGCCCAAGGGATGCGATCTTCCCAGGTACGTATCATGCAACTCATTCCTCTTAATTAATTAATTCCTGCATGCATAATTTATGATATTGATAGATACATAGATACATAGATATATTTTACTATTTTTAAGGTTTAATTAATATATATTTGAATTTCAATTGTCATTTATTAATTAATTTAATTCTTCCCTCCCTTTAATTATTAATTTCAATTATAATTAATATAATATAAATGTCTGGAAAACGGAAATTAAATTAAATTATTAATTCCTCAATTGTAAAATTCAATGAAGGTTGAGAGAGAGAATTGAATTATGTAAAACTAAAAAGCTAGCAGTGTGGATGTCACACCGCTATCACATTAATTAGTAGTTTAGTACACACTACGTACAGGTACAGGTACAGCACATCTAATCATGTCCAGTGTTTCTTACTCTTACAGTCTCTCTTTCCCCAAGTTTATTTAACTCTCAGGCCCACACACACTCACACTAGAATAAAAGTTACTCTTACTTATACAAATTTAACTAGAGCAAAGCAGATCAGATCGAGGGTCGGCCTGAAAGGTTCAATGAATCATTATTAAGTTCAACTCATTTTTTTCCATTTTGTTAAAAACAAGCAGAAGAAAAGAAAGAATTAAAAAGGGAAACTCATTGTCCTACTTCCATATTTTAAACCCCTCAGTTTATAATTTAGTACTAATCATGACTCACACCTTATTCCTACCTAATTAATTATGTACATCTAAAACATGTTTACAATTTTATTTTAAAAAGTGTTGTTATGTGGTATTGAAATGTTTGTATATAAATTATTGGAATAAATATATTTTAAAATTTACTTATTCATCATTTTAAAAAATTAATGTTTGACTCAAATTTTCCAATAAATGTTCAAATCCGATCGAAAACAAGTGAACACTTTTACATTTTATAAATAAACATATATTCCTCAATTCGTACTAAAATATATTAACATACTTTACGGTACCAAAAAGTATCGGTATTCGTGTATTTGATTAATAGGGGGTTTAAGTTAGAACTACTCCATGTAAAGCTTAAGAGAAAAGAAAGAAGTGCAGCTGGTAGAACAATACCAGTACGTATCTCCCTAACCTACTGGCTACTGTAGCACAAATTAAACTACTTGGTACTTAATTTCTGAAGAATGAAGATATATCAGGGTTTCCATTCAAATGTTCTGGCTTGCATGCGTTCCGGTGACTATATATATTCTCCGAGACTCCGATCCATGCATGGCGGTAGTTCTTGCCCAATTTCCCCTACTTCGATCATATACCTTATCCAATATTCATGTTACTGAGCAGCTTTCAGGACAAACAAAATCACAGATATTATATAAGTTGCAAATAATATATATATATAGTATAATACAGTATAGTAGTAGAAGTGTAGAACTGTACTAAAGGAGCTTTTTAATTAGTAACATTCATTAATGCCTGATGTTCTGGTTGAGTCCCTGTCCTGTCCCTTCCCTTTCCTGGGAAGAAAATAAGAAATATATATATATAGTGTTGGTTGACTCCATGAATCTGGGGGCAGCAGCAGTAGCACCATCCGATCCACTAGTTTCCAACAAATATATATATATATATCATAAAACTCTAAAATTAATTTAATGATCAGGTGGTCACATATATATCAACACCACATATGAAATGCAATGTTGTGCTAGCTTCATCTTTTTGTCATCATAGTCGTAGATGGATGCATGGTGATGGTATAATGTAATTAAACTAGCTACGATGATTATGAAATTAAACAAACAAATTAAAAGTGGTAGGTGGAGAAAGAGCAGGAGGTCAACTAATTGCCGACACCAAAAAAGTCCTTAATTTCCACATGCCTGATGCCTCCTTTCTACTATGCAAAAAAGTTAAGGAATTATGGAATATATGAATATTGTAATTGATTGGTACATATTTTCATCGTTGCATCGCATGCAAATAGACATTTACGGAGTTCATTCTTTTTAGTATATATATATATAGAGTGAGGCTATTGGGCTTCATGAAGCGCAGTGGCTAGTGCGTTTCGGCCTCATATCTCATCAACCGTAGCTCGAATGATCAATCCAAGTTGCTCACCATAATCCTGATATTGAAACCTAGTTACATACCAAAATTTTCTATTTTTAGAGTTTTCTAACTATTTTTATGAATTTCTGGAAAATGACCTATTTTATATACAAAATTTGTACATTTTCTATACAATTTTCAAAAATCCAAAAAAATAGTTAGAAAACTCTAAAAATGGAAAATTTCGGTAATCTACAAGATTTCAATATATAGATTGTGGTGAGTAACTTGGATTGGTCATTCGAGCTACGGTTGATGAGATATGAGGCCGAAACGCACTAGCCACTGCGCTTCATGAAGCGCAATAGCCTCACTCTATATATATATGGACTCCACGTCACATTATATGTTTTACCAAATTACTAATTAGTGATATATATATATTGATATGGATGCTGATGTTGGAATGCATCAAAATCATTCGCAATTGAAAATGGACAGCCTCGTACGACCATAAGTCATGCATCAATTGAATATTAATATCTGTATGTATCATCCAAATCCAATCAATATGCTTGACTCATGACTCATCATAATAATGGAATGAACAGGATACGATTTCCATCTGCCTTTTTTATGGATGTAATGTTGATAGATATATCAATTTTAGCAGAAACAAACAAAATAATACCATTTACATGATTCAGTCACCTATGGCCTATGCACATGTACAATTTAAATCTGAATGTGATGTTAATAATATAGTTAAGTTAATTAGTGGAGCAAACCAAACAAACCAACAGGCAACAACCTACCCAGTAAAGACATTAGCATCATAGCTGCTTGTTACCTTTTGGTACTCTATTATTTCTGAACAGTGCTTGATTAATTATGATCAATTATTATATGTAACCTTTTGAATTAGGTGAGATATCTCGCCTTTTCTTTTCCTTGCCATTATTTCAGTGTCGGTCACCATTAATTTATAGCAAAACTTTTCAACTCATATCATATATATATGAGTCTAACAAATTAACAATCGACAATCGTAATTCCAATTAATATATCTTCTTCTGTGTTGCCGATTGACAATGTTTGACAATGTGTTGTATTGTAGGTTTGATGCCAACACATTTTTGGAAAAAATTAGAGGGAAGAGGATGGTTTTCGTTGGAGACTCACTGAACAGGAATCAATGGGTCTCGATGGTGTGTTTGGTGGAGTCGGTTGTTCCTGCAGAGCACAAGACACGGACTTTCAACGGCTCACTCATGTCCTTTAAAGTCCTGGTAGGTACACCATTGCCAATTGCCATTGGGGTAATGGTAATGGGCTTGCATGAAAAAGGGGGCAATAACTTATTTGGCACACAAGTAACCCTGACTCACATGTCCATTTGTTAGGTTCACATGTTTTGCCTAGCAAAACTTTTCCTTACTAATCTCTTCTTATAAGTACTTTTATTTATAAGAGGCTATTACTATTTCATAATGACTCAAATCATATGTTGTCATATCCGAATTTTAACTATATTCAATAAGTTCTTGGGATAATAACTCCACACCCCCTAAACTATCCGCTTGTTACAAGTTGTCCCCAAACTTGTTTTATGAAATATAAATACTTTAAATATTTTGGCTTATGCATGTATGGGCATTGTCTTTTCACACTTTAAACTTGAATATTAGAAGGTTAATTGGTTGTTGCGGGTGTGTTTGTCACAGTTTAATAGTTTAGAAGGTATTTGTCTCAAAATAAAGTTTTGGGGGTAACTTATCACAAGTGAAAAGTTTAGGAGACATATAGTCATTTCCCATATATTCTTCATATAAAATACTTGGGATGCTTGAAGCTTTTTAATTATTTGTTTTTGATTTTCCAAAATTCATGTAGAAACATACACTAATTTATTATTATTATTTTATAGTCATTTTGATAAATTCAAAATTAATACATAGAAACTCTAAAAATTGTAATTTTTGTATCCCCTATATATGAAGAAATTACTAAGAACCATACATCAGAATTTCGAACATGACAAATTATAATTTGAGTCACATATATTTTAGATCGAAATGCAAGTATTTGCATAATAGTCTAGCTCTATATATAGACATATATATATGTTTAATATGGACTTGTTCTGAAGGCTTTTTTAAAAAAAAAAAAAAAAAAAATCTGCCTAAGCTGCTAGAATATTTGATACTCAAAATTCTATTGTCATCAGCGTGCATGCATATGCATGAGCATTAATAAATAAAACATCGATGAATTTGATTTCACAAACTCTAACAATTTTAATTAGCATGAGATAGTTTCATAATAATAAATTAAGTGTACTAATCACAGTGTTTTCACAATCATAATTTCAGTCACATAATGCTTCCATAGACTTCTATTGGTCACCTCTACTGGTCGAATCCAACTGCGACAATCCAATCATCCACCGTGTATCGAGCCGAATCATGCGTGCTCATGCCATTGACAATCATGCAAAAAATTGGATGGATGCTGATATAATTGTATTCAACGCTTATGTATGGTGGAAGCAACCCAACATGAAGATGAAAGTCTGGTAAGTGATACAAGAACCAGTGCTTCATTCTTTAAAAAAAAAAAAAAATGCATTCGAGTATAATAGTTCTATCGAAATAGTGTGTGATATATATGTTACATGTAGATGGGCCTCACAGTGATGAATGATAATCGAAGTTGTCCGTGAATTTCAAATTCCAAAAAAAAAAAAAAAAAAAAAAAAGATCTGAGTTAAATACAAGTTCCGATGGGCTATCCCTGTTCTCTTATAGTTTTCTGCTGATTGAGTCAATTGTACTTTAAAATTTTGAAAAGTATCACAATGTTTAAACTTTACAGTTAAGACTAGCACTATACTTGTATGTACATTACTTTCCATATATAATGAAGTTTTACCAACCAGGTATGGCTCATTTGAAGATGGAGATGCAGCCTTGGAAGAGGTTGAAATGTTTGAAGGTTTTCAGATTGCTATAAAATCATGGGCTCATTGGCTAGAGAGAAATCTCAACAACACCGACAAACGCATGTTCTTTGTTAGCCTCTCACCTAATCATGTCTGGTAAATATTCAAAATAAATTCAGATTTCAATCTTCATGGTGGTACAATAAATTGATAGATATTAGTTAAGAACTGCCTGATTTGGTACATGAATTGGCGGTATATACCATTATAGTTACAGGTCTTGTTGTGGTATGGCTAAATTTGTATCTCTGACTCCAAATAAAGCACCAAAGCCTCATTTTATATTAAATAGATTCTAATTATGTTAGGGGTCAAGAGTGGGGTGCGGCTCCAGATGCCACCTGCTATGGTGAAACTGAACCTATACACAAAGAGGGGTACAGGAGTTCTGGGTCTGACTACGGCATGATGCATGCAGTAGAGCGAGTAATTGAAAATATGAAACCCAAAGGGGTCAATGTGCAAATAGTCAACATCACTCAGCTTTCAGAGTACCGAAAGGATGCCCATCCATCAATTTATAGAAGGCAGTATGTTAATCTAACTGAAGCACAACTAGCAAACCCTAAAAGTTATTCCGACTGTAACCATTGGTGCTTACCAGGTGTACCAGATGTATGGAATGAATTTTTGTATGCTTATATTGTATCGTCATGACAGATTTGGAGTTGTCTCTAGATGTAATTAGTATAATTGACAGCTTTGCTTTGTTTGTTGTATTTGGAGCTTCCTGTTTTTTTTGGAAAATTTGTAATCAATATATGTATACGGATGTTACATAATTTGTAATGTAAAACATGCTCTGTAAGGAGCCTTGTACTGTGATGTGAAGGCCACAGAATTCATGATGGTAACAATTATGATATAGTAACTTCTCAAAGATACTCAATAGTTTTTATTAATATACCTTGTAGAAGTGATTAAGAAGGTATTAATATACCTTGTAAAGTGATTAAGAAGGTTTTAATCATATGTAGTCCAGAACCTCAATACCATCAAAAGAATCTCTGGGTCTCTTTAAAACTCTTGCTGTGTTGCCTACTATCTCTAAAACCTAGCAACAAAAAGCCAACACAACAATTACACGCATTACTCCAGAGAAGTTTCTAAAATTAGATTAGATTATGTGACAAGAATGACCTCAGGGCTTGAATTGAGGACTCCGCTTGACATTCCTACATCAATGCACCAAACTCGGTTGTCGTACTTACTGCTAATTTTATGTAATAATATCATCATGTTAGTAAAATTCAACATTCCTGCGTGAAGCTACATGACACGTATATCATGTTGGTAAACAAATGGTGAGTGTGGACATTCTTATCCCAACAATTGAAGTTTTCAAAGTGTTAAATTTACTGACTCTTGATTTCTAGTGAAAACACAGTCAAACTGCTACCGAACAACTTTACTTCAATTCTCCTTTGAAGCTTTTTTTTTTCTTTCATTTGGTACAAGAAACGCTGTCAAGGTCAACAAATGTCTTACAACAGACCTGTTCACTCCATTAATCTGAGGAGTATGGCCCACAACCATCCCCTTGGCTTTGATTGTCTCAAGTGTCTTCTCTGCGATAGAAGATATCTAAAAGAAAAAAGGAACAAAGATAAGTTGTAATACAAATGACAGAATTTTTGTAATTGCAGAGAAAGTTAGCAATTAGACTGAAACTCACCTGCCACAGCTGTTTCTCCAGTGGATTCAGGTCCCTAGAGTACAAGCGACTCCAAACCACACTATCATATCCCCTTAATGCGGTAAAAGGCATTTCAAGGCCATCTGTTTCTTGTATGGAACCTCTCATCCAAGCTGACACTTCTCTGTTCATCCGTTCCACACCATATTTTACTACAGGCAAATGTTATATAAAAAAGATTGTAAGGAACTCTACAATATTACACATGCATGAGATGATTCCACACCACAGGGCATTGAGCTCTGATCAAAGAATGGTTGGATTTGTGGCCTGAATTATCCGTCGATTATACAATTAGTGTGTGAATTAAGAACAGGCAGACTCTTGAACAGAAAGAATGTGCACACATGTAATGGAAAGAAGATGATGATACCATGATGTGGGAGGAGGGCACCATGGCAAAAGATCCAATCATTGATTTTGAGGACAACAGGATGGTTTGAGAGTTCAGAGGCCAATGCACCACCGGGACTGAGAAGTGCAGACCTAGCGACAAGTCCCTTTTGCCTCTGTCCGAATAGAATGCTGTCAGCAAAGAGGAAGTATAGAAGCATAGTTTAGGGGGAGAATGCTGTCAGGATGGCAGGCATATATATTAGCTGATGATGAAGATGAAAGGGATTGATAGTTTGAAGAGAAGACAGACCTTGATAAGATTCCAAGGAGGAGGACGAGGAGGAGGAGGAGGAGTCCAAGTGGTACTGTTTGGTGAGGAGGCAGGCTCACGCTCTGCCTGGAGCTGCCGCGTCTCGGACACATGATGAATCCAATTAAGAAAAGCACGGTCCCAGTCGCCTTGGCATTGTTGGCCCCAGTAGTGAACAAAGTCAGCACACTCGTCAAAGGCGGCGGGGTGGACGTACCTGAAATCGCCTTCGACGTTCAAGGCCTCATGATTGCCGTTGACCTGAAAGACAGCGCCGCCCTGAGAGAGCGCCTGCAGATGGAGGCACTTGAGGAGAGACAGAATGGCAATTTCCTGGGGGCCGCGATCAAGAATGTCTCCCACCTGAACCACCACGGTGTCGTGGCCCGTCCATCGGAAGCCATCGGGGCTCAAGACGCCGGCCAGCTGAAGGGCGCATCGGGCCTGGGAGAGATCGCCGTGCAGATCGCCGAGAGCGACGATGCGGCGGTGGGGGGCGAGGACGAAGGTGGGAGGGTGGCCGGTGAGGAGGAGGGGCTGGGGATTGAGGGGAGGAGAGGGGGAGCAGCAGCGGACGGAGAGCTTGATGGAGGAGGGATGAAGAGGAGGGGAAGGGAGGGAGGCGGGAATGAAGGGCAAGAGCTGAGATGCAGCAGCAGCAGCCATGGAATTGAAATTGGAATTGAATTGGGAGCCACAGCACCACTGACCCACCATTCCCTTCCCAGTTTAGTTTTGTTTTGTTTTGTTTTTGAGTTTGAGTGGCGTTGAGCCCTTCAAGTTCAACAAGTGGCTGTGGATCATGGATCGTGGATCATCATCAATTGTGTTCGTGGATGCTTGCTTGTTGGAATGCTTCGCACTCTGCTCCATCTCCATTCATTCTCCAATTCTCAAATACATAAGAGATAGCTTTGCTAGATGGATCATACTCACTAGTCACTTGGCCCATACCATACTCCGCCCAGCCCTATACTCATTTACATATCTAATAAATACCCAGCCTAGCCCATCTTCTTAATTAATGCCCCCCCTTTCATTTCTTTCTTTTCTTTACCAAACTCAGCCCAGCCCAGCCCAGCCCCATTACCAAACTCAGATAGTTATTTCTGATTCTTAACATCACTAAATAATTTTTTACATTATGATTTCCTCACTTCTCTTTCCTATTTCCAGATTTCATACTCATTACTCATGATGATCAAAACAACAACATGCATTCATTTTACATTGTGCTCCTCAAATACTCTTATTTTCTCCCAGTAAGTTATGTTTATCTCATCACTTATTGCAACATCAACAACTACCGTCGCACTTACAATTAGGCTCTTGCTCATGCTGCTGTAGATCATGATGCTCAAGTTCGATGGACTTGGAATGATAGACACATAAAAATGATGGATAGATATACAGTTGAATTCAGTTATCATCTTCAATGGCTGCCATTTCCTAATTTTGGTAATTTCAATTACATTTTGATCTCTTCAGGTATTCAACTGCAGCCACATGTAACATGACATCATTGGTCCTGTACCTATAAAAGGATTGGTCTGGCTTGGAGAATGGAGATGCAATCAGCCAATCAGGCATTGATGCAGAGGTATTAAACTCAACCAGTCCCAACCCGTGCCACTGGATTTATTTCAAATAGCAGTTTGTATATTTGCCACTGTAAACTAACATACTTTTGTATATTTGCCACTCAATCTCATATAATATACAAATTTATTTGAAATAGTAGTTTTTTGTCACATATATTTTTGTATGTCCGAAAATGCCCCTTCAACCCATAACATACCAATCTTCCTCTCAAAACTGTACCCAATCAAGATGTAACCCCCGCGGCTAGTTTGCAGCGCCAAGGTGCCCGTCCTTCACCATACACAACATCATTGCAAGCAAGCTCCTTGCATGACGTCCACCTCTAGGATCCCAGCAACGCACATCTAAGTTGCTCCGCAAAGCAGTCCCTGCCACCTCGTGCGTCCACGAAGTTGACCTGCCACCCCACCATCCGGCCCCGTTCATTGGAGATGGGCGATGCCTCTGACTTTCCTCCGACTTCAAAAGGACAATGAAGAATGGTTCATAATCCAATCACATCAGAATGGTTCATCATCCATCTCATCAGAATGGTAACATAAGGTATCATGCTTTCTTAAGCCGGTTGACTGTGTTTGGCATTATGAAAAGTGTAATAACCAATTCATAGATTTTGAGCAGCTGGCGTGGCTTCAAGGAAGGTGGCAGCTCCCATTTGCCATTGTGCAGTGGACACTTCGCCTCTCATCTGTGATCAATTAGAACTGAACGGACCCGAGGGGGGTGGTTTGGGGAATGATTTTTATCCCTGTTATGGATTGATGGGGTATTTTTGAACATACAAAAATACATGTGACAAAAAACTACTATTTCAAATAAATTTGTATATTATATGAGATTGACTGGCAAATATACAAAGTATGCTAGTTTATAGTGCCAATTCTCTAAATTTAACTTTCGTAATGGAAAATTTCTAAACTTAAACTTTTGGAGTGATAAATATCTAATTCTCCCTAAATACAACCTTACTTACTGCCTACACTACAAAGTGTGGAGTACTTGAGATTTTAAGCCGATAGCTATTAAGAAAACAAATCGTAAAATTTAAAATATTGATTCGTGTTAATACTTGATGCATACATTATAATAAAAGTCGAATGATATAATTTTTTATGTATCTGTATATACAAAATATTCTACGAGTTAGTTTTGTTATATAAGAGTTCAATATATAGTTATTTGAGATCTACTTTATAAATACTAATATACCACCAACAATATAATTAATCATGGATATTTGATCCCTCCTTATCTATATATTGCTAACAAATTGTTACCAACTTTTCATTACAAAATTTGCTCTAATTAAAAATAAAAAATCATTGTCATCGATCCTCATTATCTACACCCTCAATTACATGCCTTCCACTATTTTTCTTTTCCACCACACTTCTTCCATTACAATCCTATCACCACACACCTTTAACCACACCTTCACCGATCGTCGGACCTCCACGCCACTGCCCTCCATCACAACTTCGGTTGCACCTCTACCCTAAACACCATCCTATCAGCCCATCTTTGCCATCACATTGTCGTAAAGCCCCACCTGTGACACACTGCTTTGCCTTTGTCGACCCAAAATTTGTAAGATGTAAAGTTAGTTTGGCATTTTTCGACTTTTATACAAACACAGTGATTTTTTTTACAGTTTTTAAAATACATTTAATTATTTGCATAAATTTTTTTAATTGTTAGTATAAATATTTTTTTAAGTGTTAGTTAGTATAACCAATTTAATTTGTTATCAGAAAAAAGAGATTTTTTTAGGTGATACAGTCATAAGACCTATTAAAAATAATAGAACTTAACGGTATCACTGTGAACAGAGAAACAGTGATGCCAGTTCTCAAATCCGGTCATACAGTACTAGTGCGGCGGATAGAGCTTGTACATGTCATATAAATGTGTAATGCGCACCACTCGAGACTCGTATAAGTCTTCAGAAATAAGGGGAAAAAAACAGAGGTGTAATTTATTTCTAGTTCTTTTTGAAAAATTATATTGGCGGTGGCCCGACGCCCGTGGCTGCCAATTGAATAGAGCTGTCAGCTCAGCTGTGTACATTTTTTTTCACTTTCATGTAATTAGAAAAGAAAGTGTGGTAAATAACAGAATACAGCATTGCATCTGTGAGATGTTGGGTTGGAGGAGACCTAATTTACAGCTCCAAGACCAACATTTATTGTTTTAATTTATGGCATTAAGGTTACCATTTCGGCGTTGAAATTCTAATTTACACGACAAATACCGTTCAACTTTAATAAAATGCACATGCCATCTGTTAATAAAATATAAATTTATAGAGTAAAGTTTTGGTGCTCTGTTCTCAGAAGTCTTTTATAAGTTTAAACTGAAATATATATAATAAATGTTATATATATAATAAATGTTATATAAAGTTTACTTTATATGGTTTAATAAATTTCTAATATCAAATTAAATATATTCGTGGCATACAAAAAAACTTTCATTCATTGGGGACTTTGAAGTACTTATTTTGGATTTTTCAAAAGTTATATGTATGAGATTGATAATTTTCTATATACAACTGTTCATTTTTAATCAAGTGGTTTAATTTGTACATATCAATCATTAAAAATAATTTTTTTGGGAGGCCACCAAACTTTACCCCAAATCCATAATTGGTCATTAAACTTTCATTTATCCGTTTTGGTCACTAAAACTTTGATATTTGTCCAAATTTAGTCATCCCGTAAGTTTTTCCTCCAACTTAACGGAATAATTAATATAACTCCAATTTGAAACTCTGGAAGCTATTGATCGCACCCAAAAATATACACTTTTACCTAGAAAACGCCTACAGAATTAATCCAAATCATTGGCATATGCATCTGATTACATGCACTTTCTTTCATTTTCCCGTTACTGCTCTTCATTTGGTGGTTTTAGGTCACACAAGGCAAGAATCGAATATTTTGGATCTATTGGAGCAGAAAGTGACTTGGACCCCACCTTACGGTCCGTAAGACCTCACTTACGGTCCGTAAGGGCTTCATCCGGCAGCAGTTCAAGGAAGGAAAGAAATCTGGATTTGATGGCTATATAAGCAAGGGTTAGGGCAACGTTTTGGAAGGATCTTCTTCAACAAATTTCCAGCAACCTTTTTGAGAGAAAAGAGAGTTTTCTTAGGGAAGCAAGATGAAGCCAAGAAGAAATCGAGCGAAGCAAGAGGCGAGAAGACAGCAAGCCGACAAGGTGACGAGCGAGATACGCGCGTGCAACATCGAGACCAACTTCTATTGTTCTATTTCTCTTTCCTTACTTGTTAAGATAGATTGTTGTTATTGTTGTTGCATGATGACTTGTTTTGCATGCTACACTTGTTTGATTGTTGTTGTATCCGCCATGTCTGGCTAAACCGTTTAGTTTCTAGGATTAGGATGATGTTTTAACATGGTTTTTGGTTTTTATGAAATTTCTTGATTATCTCTTATTTTAGTTCCTTGGTATTGTGTATGATTGTTATTGCTTGCTAAGTTTTAGTCGCGTGTCCAAACCGGTAACCAGTAAGTGTTGGCCACACTCTAGGTTTTAAGCCATATAGTACACACGTGATTGGATTTAGTTAGTACGCAAGGTGGGTTAGAGATCCGAGAGGGCAATCAGGCAAAACGCGAGAGCTGAGCCTTACACTACCCGAGAGGGAGGTACACCTTGGGGCACCAATACCGGGATATAGGTTGGGTTTACAATCGAGAGCTGCGATCTGTATCTGTGGTGATTAGAATTGTGTTAGGAATTAAGCCGACAAACGAGAGTTGAGGTTTGGTGCTTGATACTGCTTTAACCAGAAGTAAACGCTTTAATTCCAAGAATTCATAAATACCAGTTTACTTGTATTGCGCACCGGCCGTATGCGAGAGTGACGGCCTGTACACTTCTATCTGACAGGCGTGAGAGCGCGGTTTGGTTAGTTGTGTTGATCGTACATGACAAGTACGGTTAGCGTGATCCGAGGCCAAGTGACGACTAATCCGACGTCCTAGAAACGCCTTTTATTATATTGCACTTCGTCTCTATTAATTGTTGTTTTATTTAGGACCTTTAACTAAAACCCCAAAACTGTGATTTTTACGTAGTTTAAGAAATAAACAAAGTCTAGTCTAGTTTGCCAATTGTCTCTGTGGATTCGACCCCATACTATACCACAGCTTGATCATACGCTTGCGATTAATTTGCCGTCTAGTTGGGATAATTAAAAGTAGTGCACTTTCGAGTGAACAGCTATTTTTTTCCTATAAAAGTATACAACATGTGAGAATGTAATACAAATTAAAATTTTTTATTTATTTTTCTTTCATAAATTGATGTTTTCCATAATTTTTAATTTTTATTTTTTTCATATAAAGTTTATAATTTATAATATGTTTAAAAATGTAAAAGTATTTTATTGTCATAAAAGAAAAATAAATAATTTTTTCTTTATATTCTTATGTTTTTAACATGAAAAGATATATGTCCAAACCATAAAATTGATGCATGTCATCTATTCCGTTAAGTTGGATGGAAAAGCTAATGGAGTGACTAAATTTAGATAAACATCCAAATTTAGCAATAAAAAATGGATAAATCAAAGTTCAGTGATCAATTATGGATTCAAAGCAAAGTTCAGTGACCTCTCAGAAAATTTATCATTTTTTTAATTGTACCCAAAGAAAATATCATGACCATTTAATTCAGGAAAATAAACAGTCCATATCTTTATGATCCATAAAAAAATTCATCTTATATTAATTTATATTTGTAAGTGTTCCTAAAATGTTACTAAAATTTTAATGGCAGTGCCATAAGAGAAGTTAAGAATTAGAAAACTATATCAAGAACATTTAATTATTTTCCAGCTCCTCTATATGAAAATTCTGATTCTCCTCCTGGGAATATTATTGGATTTAGCATCGGTATCGGCTGAGATCCAAAAGGGATCTCAGGACTCTGAGATTCCGATCCGACAGTTCTCGGGGACCCCGAAATTCGGACTCAGCAGATAAGGGTCTTGAAAACTGTCGGATCGATTCCTGATATCCCTTTTGGATCTCAGCAGATACCGACCCATTGGATTCAAGTAAGAAAGGGATCGAGGTTCTTTTTCGGTTTTTTGTTTTAAAGTAATTAGAAAATGTTATACTAGTGGATAACTCGATCCCAACATCGATATCTATTATATATGCTCGCTCTTTAATTAGCTTTGATCCGTAAATTAAGTGGATTGATTAATATATGAATACCAATTAATTGAAGTAGTGTGAATATGAGCCAATCAACTTTGCATTCACGTCGCATGTGAAAATTGAAGCGCTTGAGTAAAAATTGAAAACGACGTGTCTATTTTAGATATCTAGCTGGACTAGTGCATCTTCATATCTGGACGACTGGACTGGACCCATCCGGAAAAGAGGTCAGTTATCATTCGTACGTAAGCACTACGCAGTCATCACTAAATTTGATTTTTTTTTTTTTTCCTTTTACCATTTTGTGATAAAAGTATATATTTTTAAATTGACAAAAAAATAATTCATAATCAAATATTTCATTAAATAACAAATCAATTTTGAGATATACGCGTCTACGTGGGAGCGAGTCAGGGGCGCCAACACATGGTTTGGGATTACTAATTAAGTCTAGGACATGAACGACGTATCGGAACCAAAAGGTTAGGGGTCACTAGTTGCTGTAACTGTTCCATTTCTTTGGGTGGGAGGCAGCTGGGAAAGAAGGAAAACATACACCAATTCTCTAATTCACGCCTCTCTACTGAGGGTCACTAGGAGTGATGATGATGAGAAAAGAAAGCGCAGGCGAAAGAAAACCTCTTCTTCAGAAACTTTTATGGTGGGGGAGAGACCACAGTGGTCTCTCCCCCCACCATCTCTCTTTCTACTTGTTAGTTACAATCTTCTGTTTCGTTGTTTCGTTTGTTCGTTCGTCTCTTCGTCGCTCTTGTTACAAACAAGAGACTTTTCGTTTTTCTTCATTTGAGGTCTTCTACCATTGTTATGAGAAATTTGAGATGACAGATTTGCTTCAACTTCAACAAACCATATGATGTTTTAGAGATTGAAGTCTTATGGAGCAGTTACCAAGTTTCTGATCCATACTATACAAAGACGATGATATTCATCAATCCAGTAATTTGGAAAAAAGATATTATGCTTTCAGATTTGTCTCTTGTATTGGAGATAAAATTAATTAGATTGTTAAAATAGATTGGTTTGGTGGTAGTTTCTTAAATTAGGTCGTCTATTTAATTGTTATTAGTTTTGGATTAGAAATTTTTTTGTTATTTATATGGATGTAATGATATCTTTTGAATGAAATTTGTTGCCTATGGGCCTTTGATGTTTAAAAAAAAAAAAGAGTGATGATGACTTTATATAGACAGTCACAAGGTGTGATCACACTTCACAATAGGCTCTCACTAGGCATGGCTGGTGCCCAAGACTACGAAATCCCGAACCGTGTTTTGATGTCTCTGACTACTCTCGCATAGGCATGCATATCTCAAAATTGATTTGTGATTTAATTAAATATTTAACCAAAAGATTATTTTTTTGTTAATTACAAAAAATTGGAACATGTTTCTATCTTCATGCTTATTTATTTTGTACATTGTATCTTCGAATTCGATATTATGACAACTAGGACTGTATACGAGTCGAGTTGGCTCGAGATGGGACTAGCTCAAACTCGGAATGAACATTATACGAGTTGGCTTGAGCAAGCTTCTCAAGTCAGTTTCGAGCCCTGTTGATCATGTCAAATAACTTATTTTTTTTGTAAAATCAATAAACATCTTTAGTCCGCAAATATTTATCTCATAACATAATATATTGTATTAGTGTAATAAACGTACATAATCTATAAGTGAATAAACAAGAATTATTACTAAGTACAATGAAATTATACTCAAATAAGTCTTAATTGCAAACTAAAAATCAATTAGTCTTACATAATATAGTTATATGGTCAAGTTACGAGTCGAGTTGGGCCCAACTCAAACTCAGATCGTATGTTTTTTCTGTTAGACTGGCTCGAGTCAGTTTAGCTCGAGCTATTACTGAGTTGATATTGAGTCACTCTTGAGCGAGCCATGATTTACGAGTTTTTTTCTGTGTGCAGCCCTAATGACAACTCGTTTATGGTATTATTGAAAGAGGAGGGATCCAATGACACAATAAAATTTTGACACAACTATTACACTAAATCACATAAATTTATAAAAAAAAATTAAAAATAGAAAATCTTTTATAAATATATTCATTTAGTTATAGATAGATTGTGTTTCAAATTTCATTTAATTTGAGTTTCGTTTGATACTTTATCAAGAATCATTAAATTTAGACCGTTCTAATTACCATATAAACTTGATGGTCGTTGATGGAGTATCAAATGACATTCAAATTGAATGAAATTTTCACCCAAAACACTCACAGAATTACTTACTGAATACCGTTCAATCTTCACCGAAGCTAGGAGAGCCTCTTTTCATTTCTAAAAACATCTTTCTGAAAGCCTGCTAGAGCTTAGATTCGCCTAGATCCCACAATCGATCTACAAGTAAATGAATATGTTTATAAAAGATTTTTCATTTTTAAGATTTTTTATAAATTTATATGATTTAGTGTAATAGTTGTGTCAAAATTTTGTGTGATTGGATCCCTCCTCATATTAATAATTAGTTTGCATGTGTGTTTTGGGTGTGCATAGCAGTACGTATAGCAGCCTTTTGTGAAAAGGAGAAAGACACTACTAGTAGTAGAACTAAAATTATAGGGTATGTTTGGATGACTCTGGAATAGACTATTCCCGAGAATAGCAGTGCTAATCCAAATCAGCTGCGATCCAAACAAACAAGTTCAATTCGGAACAGCTTTGGGTTAGTGTTGTTCTGCTGTTCTAGGGAAACGATGGAATAGTGAGAATAGAGATTAGCGGAGTCAAAAAAAATAGTAAAAAATCACCATCCGATTTCTTTATTAATTTCTTGATTCTTTCTCTGCCATGTGAAACGATAGAAAGAGAAAAACAACGGGTAAGACATTTTCTCTCCCATTACTCAAATTCCAGACTATAGGCTCACCGATTAACGTCATTGATCCATCCCTTGCACTCTTCTCATCGGCACGAGTTGATAGAGATCCGTCTTGCTGTATATTTTTTCGAGCTTTCGTTCTCTCTGCCCCTCAATCGGCTCTCTCCGATGTATCGTCATGGTTCTCGTCTCATGACCTCGTAGTGGTTGCACCTTCACCTGGACCTGCGCCGTTAATGGTCCTTACACTCACATCTTCACAGTCGTTAGCCCCTTCATCCATGCTTTTACTCTCGCCTGTCCCTTTCATCCACACCTGTACTAAAGCTCACATCTTAAGAGCAATATTCATCTCGCTGAGACCAGTTGCGATGATAAACTCCTTTCTCTGAGTCAACCCAGTTGTATTTTTTTTTTTTTTTTTATGTAGGATCATGAAAGAAATAATGAAGTGATGATGACATAATGCAAATAATTAAATCATATTTCTTTCAATTTGGCAGATGCCAAGCTATTGTTTATAATAGTTTTAATTTTTTTAATTTAGTACTTAATAATTAATATTTTAAGTATGATCGAAATTGGATCAGTAAATAAGAGTTTCTTCAAAGCAATTAACAAACAATAGTAGTTAGACCATACAAAAAAATATTACTTTTATTCATTTCCTTCATCACTATTCCAAATATACAATCCAAACAACATTTCTTTTCATTAAAAATAGTACCAACTTTTACTATTCTCTATTTACTAACCCAAATCACTATCATCACCTACTATTCTCTATTCCTCTATTCTTATACTAATATTGCACGATCCAAAGAGGAGTAGAAATGAATGGGAGATGGAGATGGAGATCTGATGGGGGCCCAAAGAGGCACATAGTAAAGCAGACATGGGGATTGGGAATGGGAATGGGGAATGGGAATGGGAATGGGAATGGGAATGGGATCAAATCATCAAATCATGAAAGCTGAAACTGAAACTGAAACTGCGAGCGCACCAAATCCGAAGAGTACGAGGCCATCAAGATCCAACTTCTTCCTTTACTTGATTTACTGGAAACTGGAAAGGAAAAAGGAAGAGTCAGGCTTTGCCTGGCTTCTTCCAACTTAATTCCTTCTCTCTAAGAAAGAAAAGTAAATGATTCTTGGAAATAATTAAAAATAATTAAGTGTGGTCAGGGTCAGGGTCAGGGTCAGGGTCAGGGTGCAGGTCTGGTGCTGGTGCTGGTGCTGGTGCTGCGGAGTCAGGATTCAGAGTGAGGAGTGGAGCCTAAAGCTGCACATGATAGCTTTCCATGATTTGATATTTTGATCTCATCTAGCTCATATATCTGGTGATCTGGTCCAGAAATGACAGCTAGCATGCATGATCAGACATACATACATACTGATACACTCCAACTCCGTAGATATATAGTTGTGTTGTGTGTACGTGCATTCCTTTTCATTCAATAGAAATGGAGATCGATCGATGAAGTATAGTATAGTATAGTATAGTATAGTATAGTATAGTATAGTACGGATATGAGACGGATTTTATACAGATCGAGCGAGCATATATATATCGATTACAATTTAATTTATAAATACAAATGGGGGGGTCAATGGGTCATGCAGATAGCTGCCTCCTGAATGCAATGCAAGAGACTTCAATTCAATTCCCCACAGTCGCAGTGCATGTTTAGCTAGCTTTTCTTTCTGTTCTGGCAGTCATGATCTGCCACTCATCACTGCTCCCTGCTCGCTGCACTGGCCACTGGGGCTGTGGCTGTGGCTGGGGATGTGCTCCTGCTGCTGCTCCTGCTCCTGCTCAAAAGTATATTTCCTTTCCAATTCTACTACTCTTACTAGATCTTACTGTTACAGTCTTACAGTCTTACAGTACTCGCTCTCACTCTCCCAGCTTTACAGACCATATCTAGCTAGCCATGAGCTATCTACAATTCTGGATCGATCATATTATATATATGCTCCTGCTTACTCTTAAAATATCATCCATTATTATGTATATATATATGTGCACCCCTTCAATGGATCTCATTGTCATTCTCATTCCATCTTCTCATGATCTGAATCTGATCGCTCCTATATATGATATATATATCCCTCGTACGTCCGGCTGCATGCCCAATATGTTATGTTATGTTAAGACTTAAGACATCCATTCAAAATTACTATTACTACACGTACACCATAGACCATACCACAAGTGCTTCCTAATCTGAAGCCACTGCAATCAAGTCATTCATTAAGCCTCTTTCATCTGATTTTCTTTCAGATTTCACATAAATTAAGATTCTCAACCATCCAAATATAATAACGAAATTAATCAAATCTATATCTGTAGACACCTTTTTTTTTCATTCATCAGGAATCTATATCTCTGGACTCTTTTAAAATCGTCATTCATCAGGCCGATCAATAGGCTATATATGCATGTATTGGGTTCAATGATTATAGTTCTGATTTTCTTCCTATCTACAAAATATGTTGAAGAATAAAACATTTCAGCAAGATTAATTCCATTGGGGTAGCTCAAGTCCTGATTTTTGCAGAAAAATGTTGACAGAAAGAGGAAAAAAAAAAAAAGGCTGGAACCGTGAAATTAATTAAGTACTACAAACACAAAGTCGCATGCAATTTATTGAAAGATAAGTAGAAAACTATGTGCTTGCCTTGCAATTGCAAATGAGGAAGATCGAGCAGTACCTTACCTGCAGAAGTTGTAAACATTTCAAATTTGCATTTGAACCTTTCCTTTAGATTGCAGTGGTCATGAATGCTTTAATTAGTTTGAACTTTGAACGTTATTATTACAACTACTTGCCGACGACTCGAGAGCATATGCATATGCAAACAAACAACTGAACATGCACTTGTGAAGTCAAAAAAGGGAGAGCGTTTGAAGTTTGAACAATATGAAACAAACAATTTCAGGCTTCCCCATTTAGCAATAAAGAAATTGAATTGATTTGAAAGCGTCTTTAAAATCGATCAGTATCCATAGCATTACATGCAAAATTGAATGCAGGCAGAGTGATGGTACAAGTCGTGGGTGGTTCAAAGAATCAAAGGCAGTGGATTCTCATAATTCATAAAGCTAGCTAGCTAGCGTGACTGCAGTGAGTGAGTAAAGTCTGAGCGCTAGCTTTTTACTTAATGCATGCAGCCACTAATGGCACAATAATTCAATGTAGCTAGTGCTTCTGCCTTCTGAAAAAGAACACAAAAATTTAAAGCACGCCCCTGTTTATTGTCATTATTGGAGTGGAGTGGAGTGGAGGAGTAAAGTTTATATATTAGTTTAATTGCAAAGTTAGGTTACTGATTTTGTATGCAAAAGTCAAGTCATGTTACTTGTTCGATCGGTACCCAAATTACCAAATATATGAATTGCGTCAAAAATTTTACAAGTAAATCATTTGATGTCCAATTGCGCATTGTCAGTATTAACATTTGGAAACAGATAAATTGGGGGCGGGAATAGGGACTACTGACTAGGGTCTAGGGAGGGAGGGGGTAAATTAACTATAAGGAAGGAAGAGCGAGAGAGTTACCAGCTTAATTACTTTACATTTAGTTAGAAATTAGAATAGAATATATAATATAATAATGCATTGACTGACTAGTGTACTGGTACAGTACTGGTGTACTGGTATAGTGGTGGAATGTACTGGAGTGTGGTACCGTGGAGTGGAGGTAGGAAATTAAGAAGATGAAGAGGTAACAGCAGGGCAGGGCAGGGCAGGGGGCATGTGCTGGCCATTACATTCGCACTTAATTAGTTCCGGAAGGAAGGAAGGAATTGGTCCCCATCACATATATATTTCTCTGACAACTTCCAGCTAGCTGTGGCCTGTGGCTCAAACACTCATACATTCATACATTCATACGGCATGCATACGCCTCTCTCTTCCTTTTTCATTTAATCTCTCTCTTATCTTATATACTGTCACGAACGAACGAATGCAACCCCATCCATGAAGTGAAGGCATTCAAGGGAAGGGAAGGGAAGGGAAGGGAGGGAGGGGAGCTGGCCTGGCCTGGCCTGGCCTAGTCTAAGCCCATGCTGTAGCTGCACAGTCAAGTCCCCACTCCCCAGAATTATTATGCTGACAGCGCCGTACCAGCTTTATTTTTACGTCCTCCTCTCCTCTCCTCCCCTCTCCTCTTCAATATGTCCAAGTTGGAACCAAATACACTTATAAATTAAATTAATTAACCATATTCAAATTAATAATGTTTTTAGATTTTGTGTCGATCCTAATTAGCCACCTATCCTATTTTATGAAAACTGAATAAATTAATTAAGGATCATATCTTCACTCCTTTTAGAATTAATTATATATGTCATACCACGTTACTAGTTCTCGATCTGCTTAAGGTTGTTATGTATATTGATTAGGAAGGACGTTTATTTAATTTAGGAGTGCATCGATCATCGGTGGATGGATGGTCCAAAGTAAAGTAAAACTGTAAAGGCATAGAAGGGAAGGCTGTACAAGCTAAGGGATGTCACAGAATTGATTGATTGTTGTTGGTGAAGGAAGGTAAATGGGAACGATGAGAAATTAATTAAGAGGCCCGCCCGGTGTATCAGTATATGAAATGAATGTATAGTATATATAATATATTGTATGATATGCATATGATATGAATATGATATGAGCATATATTGAGTCAACAATCTCTGTAGAAATCACGTTGGCAGCCGCTGTCAACTTTTCAAAAAAAACAATCTCTGTAGAAATGAAAATGATTGCTGGAATTTAATGTTCTTAGCTACCAATTCTCTGACTCTGACTCTGAGTCTGACCCCCATCAAGGCATTATGATATATCTATCTATCATTCTATCTACAAGGAAGGAAGGAAGGAAGGAAGGAAGCGTATTTTACTATTTTTCTAGTTGTAACAAATTTAAGTTCAAAAAGAACGTCTAAGGGCTTTCGCTTCAAAATAAATAAAAATACAACGAACAAAGCAATAAGGCCCCAGAGTCTTGCTATCCTATCCTATCCTATAAATACCGCCCCTGAGACCCATGCCATGCTCCAACCCTCAAAGGCGCAAACCATACCATTCCATTTCATTTCGTTTCGTTTCGTTTCGTTTGTTTGTTAAGTCAAATGAAGAGGTGTGGAGCAGCATCTGCATCTCTAACCATTCATTCATTCATTCATTCTACTGTTGGTTCTCCTTCTCCTTCTCTGCTCGCCAATTAAGATTGGCAATGGGATGGACAGAAATTAATCAAGTGGTAGAGTAGAGGAGGATCTGTAAAGCTCAGGAGGGATAGCGCCTTAGACATTGCATTGCATGTCATGCATTACATCTTCTTTTATTTACTTTTGACAAGTACATATATATTTGGGGTCTGAAGCGCTATCTATCCTGAGTTTCATGGCTCCTCCTTACTGTTCGTTCGTTGCAGCTACAGCCATCCAATAAATGTTAATTACCAGGTATATCCATATATACATGTATTTATATATTGAGTATGTATATTTCTTCTTCTTCTTCTCCATCTTTTCTTTTCCTCAAAATATACATCCATATAATAAATTGTTACAATCTAAGTCTTGAATTTGGGTACAGTAGCACTTCACTTTTGCTTAATATTTGGATTTGCTTACTATTTTGTTAGCACTTTAATTGCAATTTGTTCTTCAGAATCAGTGATTGGAGTTGTGATTTGTTTTTTCTTTTTTTGCATAAAAAGCAGAGTACTTAAATTTTTTAATCTCAAAGTTATTCAAAGTGTCCATAATTTAATAATTTCCTCGATGACAGTTCTTGCTTAATTAATGACCAAAATGTATCAAGTAAAATTAAACCTTTTGCAGTTTTATCATGTGTTCTTTTAATTTATCCACCAATTATTTTGGTTAAAAGATAGAAATGATCATGCACGTACATTAGGCCTTGAAGTGCATATATCGCATCATGTAATGGGCATGCACATACCATTTTGGAGGTTTGCTAACATTGTTATTTGAGTAAATACTAAATAGTGAAGGTAGTAATTAATTTGTAGTGAGCTTTCATCAGACATTACATCGTTATAATTGTAGTTTAATTATAGTTTTGCATTATCATAAATGAAATGAAATGAATACATGCTATGACAGGAACAGGAATAGAAGGGAATCAAGAAAGAAAGATGCAGTGGGCTTCGTTCAAATCGTATTAAGTAGAAGGAAAAAGTAGGCCCGGCCCGTAAGCTAGGATGTATAGGATTGCAAGCTAGCCTACATTATGAAATTTTGGGCCTTTTCTTTCCTTTCCTTTCCTCCCCTTCGCCTATCCAAAACCAAAACCAAAACCAAAACCAAAACCATGCACCTGTCTGTCTGTCTTGCATACATAATACATTACACCAGACAAGTCCACCTGATGATCTGCCTATGCTTATATCTATCTAAGACCTCATTATTTAATTAGGGTATATTTTAATGATTAGATTAGCCATCACAAAAATTGATCTAACAACTTAATGAATCAATTCACTTGGCCCATATAAATATTATATATGAACCCCACGTCCTCTAAATTTCTAATGATTGCCTTCTTAAAATAAAAGGAAAGGCAAACTTCACTTTAATTTCGCCTATAAATTTGTTCTTCTATAGCTATAGGCCTATAGCATAGCATGTAAAGGAACTAGAGAAGCCCATGCTACACAGAGTACACAGAATTTCTATTTATGGCAGCCCAACTACAGTCTACAGGTACCACAAAATATCACAATGCTAGACCCAATAATCCCCTTTTCTTATGACCCCATTGCTTTTATCTTTTATTGCAGATACCAGAATTAAGTTTAAGAACATAACTCATACTATGGAATTGAGGCCAGCTAAGGAGTTAACAACTTACAATTATATGTGGAAGTTGACAACTTCAACTTTGAAATTAAGGACATGATGTGTTAACATCTTAGTGTGCACAATTTCATTTGTTGTCTGGTTAATAAATTTATTTTATTCTTTTCAGTTTATTTTTGCTACTACTGACATGGAAAGAATTACTTTTTTTGTTTTGAGAAAAAACCCGTATAGGAATTTGATTGAATTAAAAGACTGGCATTACATCGTACTTCTTAAAGTTCTGAGAAATAAAATGTACCCTTACCAGTTACTACAAAACAAAATAAAAAAGACAAATAGAAAGAAAAGAGTAACATACTTAATATCCCACTAACTTAGAATTACATTTAAAGGAAAGAAAAAATAGGAACCATTTAAATGGCTATAACACTCTGAGCTATTGTGTTGAAAAATGCCTCTTGCAAAGCTCCAGTTGTATATCATTCATTCATTTGCCACACAAAACGTTTCATGCGGCAACCCACTGAACGAAATTGATTCATCCTTCATTCCTTCGATCTTCCACTACAATTTTACAGTTTGTTCATATGAGCACTTTCTGCGCCATGTTTGCTCCTCGCCCGCACCACTCTTGAATTGCAAGCTGTATATATAGTAAGATCTGCTGAAATGAGCAATCGGTAACTGATGTGCACTAAACTGTCTGACTGAGAGAACAACTGATATGCAATACCAGTTTTTGTTGATTGGTCCCACGATGCATCGGAAATTATCACTTCAACATCTGCTGGTATTATCAATGACTTGACCGTCGTGACCTTTTTCCATATGCACCATAAAATGTCACATACCAGTGGCAATTGTTGCTTGCCCAATTTAGTTGCCACAAACAAAATAGCATCATGAAACCTCAATGGCAGGTCTTCAATTGCAAATTGAGATTCGAAGCAAACCATGCACACAGCATGTGAACTGAGCCCTCACAAACTGTCTCACCACTCCCCAAGTCCCACATCACATCATGTCTAAAAAACTCTCGAGATTTCAACATTGCCCGCCATAAGGGTGTGATCCTGGGTGTTTGTTGCATGTCCCAAAAGCAACCATCATTGACCTGTTCGGGATCTCGGATCCCCAAACCTCCCTGTTCAAGTGGTTTTCAAACCTTCTCCCATGCAATGAAGGACATATACCGGCTTTTTTCTAATTTGCCTCGTAACAATCTGCGCATTATAGCAATGATCTCATTGGGAGTCTTCTTTTGTAGCATAGCAATACTCATGTAGACGACCTGGTAATTTAGCCACCGCCTTTACCACATCCATCAAAGGGATGCTCGCTTGTAAAGCTATGTGCTTTCATTCCATCGTACCAGCACATGATGTTTTTTCTTTCTTTCCTTTGGGTAACAATGCCAATTAATGTGGATCTGTTAAGGTGGCACAGCCCACATGAGACAATAATCGCAATTTCCACCCATAAAGCAACTCCAACATTTTCCGGTCACGATCTGGTGAGTACCATCTCCTCCATGAGTGGACGCTGGTATACAAACAGGATAGACACATAAACTGATAGAAATATGGTTTTGAATTAAATAGTAGTTTGATTATAGATGGAAGAGAACTTGATAGAAATATGGTTTTGAATCGAAAATAAAAAAGAATGATAATGAAGATTGTAAACAGGAGAAGATGTAGAATACATTGAGTGACATACAGAAGGAAGAAAATATTGAAACTGTTGTTATAATGGATGCACCGGTGACTGGTTAGCATCTATCATCTTTGTTTCAGTCGAGTGCTCATCCTTTGTAGCGCTGCATTGCGTAGCGCGGAATGCGAACCGTTAGAACATATTGAGATTGGAGCCAGCACAGATCTCGAGATGATTTAACGGTTCACATTTCGCGCTACACAATGCAGCGCTACAGAGGATATGGAATCGTTTGAGGAGGGCCTGGTAAATTCTATAATGCTGAGAGACCAACTAAAAGAAATAGAGAAGATATATGGGCTGTTAAATGTGAAGCCGAGATGGATCAATGGAATGGTAGGTATACTATCAATAAATAATTAAATATCAATGGAATATGGGCTGTAGAATGATGTGTGTTAGGGGCTGACATGGGCCGAGGGAGGGTTCAAACCGAATTTACCCTGTTAATCTACACATACCATCTTTTTTTTTATCCTTTTTTTCTGATCCTCTGTATCGCGTGCCTTACTGTAAAATTATGGGCCGAGTATAGATTGTCTATCTGTGACCTGGTCCGATGTTTCGTGTACGAGATGAGCTTCAGAAACTATTTTTTGAGATTTTTTGTGAACGTTTTGCGTGAGAAAGTGCAAAATTAGTTATTCTGCATTTGTTATACGGATAGTAGCACAGAAGTACTGTGGATTTCGTTGTTTTATGTTTGTCAAGGAATCTTTCAAATAAAAATATATATATAAAAAATTTGTTTTATACGGCTGAGTTCCATCCCAACTCAGCCGCATTTTTTTTCAATATTTATTTATAATAAGTTTAAAAAAACATTTCAACGAAACAGTAAATTATGAAATTTGATGAATTTTTATACGAGAAGATCAAAGAGATTTTTACAAAAATTGAAAATGCACTTAAAGTTTTAAAAACATAATAAACTAAAATGGAATAAACAATAACTCAAAATCAAAACAAAAACTAAATTTGTTGAAAAACATCATCATATTGAGTCTGTATACATAGTCTAGTGTTGTGCTAACGGGCAAGGGCGGGCCCCGACAGGCGACGGGCCAACGGACTACAGCGGGCGACGGGGATGGGCAACGACGGGCACGGACGGGTGGGTTAGGGGGGTTTTGTCCCGAGGGAGGCCCTTGCCCGCCCCTTTGCCGTCGGGCTAGGCGGGCAAGGGCGGGCGACGGGGTTTGCGTTGCTTGTTATACATAGCATCCGAACTTTCCTCCAATATCTATATCTATACTCCTTTAAAAAGAAGCTAAGAAATGGACTCTCTATTGATGGTCATAGTCTAACTTATGCCTTAATCTCCATCCATCAAATAATGAATGGCTTCTTCTCTTCGATCCTTTCACTCTATTTAGCTTGAAAGAAACTTAAAATTGCCTGCAGCAGCGTGCGAGTATGTTTCTAGTTAATTAAAATCCATCGGATGATAGAGACCTATTAAATTTTAAGATCAAAATTATATAAATAAAAGTTTTAAAAATTTTATTAATACCAATCCGCAAAAATTGTATTAAAAATTAAAAAAATTAATTTTAATTAAACTTAAAATTTTAAAATCCGAAATGCAAATAAATTATTTAAGATGTTTAATTAAAATCCAAAATAAAAAATATGAAGATATTAAAAATATGAAATTAAAAATGTACCTCCAGGTGCGATTTGTAGAAGCCGGTTCCTTCGGGCAAAGTATATGTTGAACATATCTTCAACCGCTTTGCTCACAATTGCATCCTCATTTCCACTCGTAATACCTAAATTGGAGTTGTATATTCGTAGCATTTTTACCGCGTAAAACTTTTTGTATGTTGGATGGAGACAGTTTGCAATAATCGTGAGGGTGGGCGCGGGGGGCGGGCACGGGAGGGCGAAGGGCACGGGCGGGAAGGGCGACGAGGGGCGGGCGTGTTTCGGGGGGCGGCAACAAATATCCAGACCCTTGCCCTTTGAGACCCGCCAGCCTGAACCCAAGAGGGGCGAGCGAGGATTGTGGGCCCAGGCGGGCACGGGCGGGCGGCCCGGGACGGGCGTGAGCACAACACTAACACAGTCTAACAGAGATTTCTAAAAAAACTTTTAGTGATAGAGTGAGTAAAGTTTATGGTAACTTAAGTTACAGTAAGTTATTGTTTCTATGATTAAATTACAGTAAGTTACAATAAGTTATTGTTTCTAAAAAATGAGAAAAACAATAAGTTACCGTTACTATGATTAAAAAGTTTATGGTAACTTATTGTTTCTCTAATCTTTTTTATTAATTTTATATAAGTAAAAAACAATTATATGAATATATTGTTTATAGTAAATTTGCATGGCTCTGACAATTGAAGGAAATAATTATCATTTAACAATTAAGAAGTATATGCATAAAACAAATATCATGCATGACAACGGCATAAACTCAAACTTTAAAAACTAACATAAAACAAATATCACACTACCTAAAAGTAAGAAATCTATCCATAAAACAAATCATGCATAAAAACTGCACAGATTTAAAAAAAAAATTCCATAACACAAATATTACACTGCATAAAAGTAAAAAGTTTATGGTTCATAAAAAATATCATGCATAACAACAGGATAAACTCAAACTTAAAAAACTTGTATAAAACAAATATCACACTGAAGTCTACACTAAAAAAATATCATGCATACCAACTGCAAAAACGAAAACTAAAAAAAAATAAATTGCAGAAAACAAATTATCACACTACATAAAAATAAGAACTCTATGTATAAAATAAATATCATGCATACTAATTACATAACACAAATTAAAAAAAATAATTTGCATAAAACATATGTCACACTGTATAAAATACCATACTGTATAAAACAAGTATCACGCATAACAATTGTATAGAAGACAAACTTTAAAATTTTGCATTAAATAAATATCACACTACATTTTTGTTGTGCCCAGGCCGAACTGATGGCCGGGTCAGGGCGGGTAGCACCAGGTTGTTCGGGTGGGTTGCCCGGGGAGGTTTGGGCGGTTTGGACGGTTTGTGCGAGTTGCCCAGCCGCCCAAGGCTCTGCGTGTGGGTCGCTTGGGAGGTTCGGGCGGTTAGTACAGTTAGTGCGGATCGTCCCCGGCCGCTCGGGATAATAATGGGCGAACCACTGGTCGGGTCAGGGCGGGTCGCCTCGAGAGGTTAGTGCGAGTCTCCCCGCCTGGGTGGTTCGGGCGGGCGGGTCGCCTCGAGCGGTTCGGGCGGGTCAACCCGAAAGGTCCATGCAGGTCCCCCTAATCGGTTGGTGCGGGTCGCCCCGGCCAGTTTGGGGATGTTCGTGCGGGCCGACCTCGGGTGGTCCGAGCGATTGGTGCGGGTTGCCCAGGCTGCCCGAGGCTGTTCGTGCGGGTCTCCCCAGGCGGTTCATGCAGGTTGCTCAGGGTAATAATTGGCAAATTGCTGGTCGGGTCAGGGCGGGTCGCACCGGGCCATTTGGGCGGTTCTGGTGGGTCACCCTGGGAGGTTTGTGCGGGTCTCCCCGGGCGGTTGGTGCAGGTTGCCCCAGGCGATTTGGGGTTGTAAGCTGTTTGTGCGGGCGGCCCTGCGGTTTGGGAAGTTCGTGTAGGTCCATCCCTGGGCGATTCGTGCGGGACAATCTCGGGCGGTCTGGGCGAGTTGCCACGGGCGGTTCGGGCAATTGGGGCGGGTTGCCTAGGCCGCCGGGGCTGTTTGTGCGGGTCGCCCAAAGAGGTTTGGGCGGTTAGTGCGAGTCACCCCGAGCGATTCAGGTTGTTGGTGCTGTTGCCCAGGCCGCCCAGGGATGTTCGTGCGGGTCGAACTTCAATAACACAAATATCACACTGAACTTTATGCATCAAACAAATATTATGCATAACAACTGTAAATCACAAACTTAAAAATTTGCACAAAACAAATATCATGCATAACAACAATTCATACTGCAGAAAAATAAGAAAACTGTGCATAAAACAAATATCATGCATAACAACTACGTAAACATAAATTTAAAAAACTTGATGAAAACAAATATCATAATACGTCATAAAAGTAAGAAGTTTATGCATAAAACAAATATCATGCTTAACAACTATATAAACACAAATTTAAAAAAACTTCCGTAAAACAAATATTACACTGCATAAAAGTAAAAAGTCCATGCATAAATCAAAGCATAACAAACTGAATAAACATAAACTTAAAGAAAAATTGCGTAAAGAAATATCACAATGCATAAAATTAAGAAGTCTAAGAAACAAAACAAATGTCATGCATAACAATTTCATTAACTTTGATAACACAAATATCATAATGGTTAAAAGTAAGAAATCCTTACTTAAAATAAATATCATGCATAACAAATGCAAAAACACAAATCGAAAAAAAAACTCGCATAAAACAAATATCGTACTGCTTAAAACGAAGAAGACTACATAAGAAAAAAACATCATACTTAATAAACGGATAAAAACATACTTAAAAGAACTTCCATAAAATAAATATCACAATATATATATATAAAACTTATATCACAATATATATATATATATATATATATATATATATATAAAATAAGTAGTCAAAATCACAAACTTCAAAAAAATTATGCATAAGACAATTATAATGCATAACAACTTGATAAATAAAATATTAAGAACACTTGCATAAAACAATTTAAGTCCATACATAACAACTGCATAAAACACAAAATTTAGAAAAATTGCATAAAACATTGTACTTCCTAGAAGTAAGAAGACAATACATAAAACTAATATCATGCATAACAAACGCATCAATACAGACTTAAAAAAAAAAACTTGCATAAGATAAATATCACACTGTATAAAATTGAGTAGTTTATGCATAAAACAAATATAATGCATAACAACTGGATAAACAAAATCTTAAGAAAACTTACATAAGACAAATATCACACAGTATAAAAGTAAGAAGTATGTGTATAAAACATTTATCATGCATAACAACTGCATAAACGGAATCTTTAGAAAAAACTGGTATAAAACAAATATGACACCACATAAAAGCAGACTATGCGCAAAACAAATATCATGCAAAACATCGGCATAACACAAAAAAAAAAAATTGTAAAAGATAAATATCATAATACATAAGGTATGAACTATATATGCATAAAACAAATATCAATCAAAACAACTACATAAACACAAACATAAAAAAACTTGATTAAGACAAATATCACACTGCAAGAAAGTAAAAAATTTATGCATAAAACAAATATTATTCATAACAACTATATAAATGGCAAACTTAAAAAACTTGTATAAAACAAGTATCATATTGTATAAAAGTAAGAAGACAATGCATAAAAAAAATATCTCGCATAACAACTGCATAAACACAAACATAAAAAACTTCCAAAAAACAAATATCATACTTCATAAAATTAAATAGTCTATGCATAAAACAAATATCGTGCATAACAATTACATAAACACAAACTTAAAAAACTTGCGTAAGACAAATATCACATTGCATAAAACAAATATAATGCATAACAAACTGCATAAACACAAACTGCAAATACAAATATCATGTATAACAAACGCATAAACACCAGCTTAAAAAAATTACATAAAATAAATATCACACTATATAAAAATATAAGCTTCAAACAAATATATTGCATAACAACTGCATAAACAAAGACTTAAAAAAAGTTTATGCATAAGGCAATTATAATGCATTATGCATAACAACTAAGAAAACTTGCATAAAACAATTTAAGACATGCATAACAACTGCATAAACACAAAATTTAGAAAAATTACATAAACCATTATACTTCCTAGATGTAAGAAAACGATGCATAAAACAAATATCATGCATAAGAAACGCATCAACAAAGACTTAAAAAAAAACTTGCATCAGATAAATATCATACTGTATAAAATTAAGTTGTTTATGAATAAAACAAATATAATGCATAACAACTACGTAAACACGGACTTGAAAAGAACTTGCATAAGTCAAATATCAAATTGTATAAAAATAAGAAGTCTATGCATAACAAGAGAAACAAAATCTTAAGAAAACCTGTTGTTCACTCGCAAGTGCACTACTTTTAAATCCCTACTAAACAACAAATCAATCGCAAGCGTCGACTAAGTTATAGCGTAGTGCCGGGTCGAATCCACAGGGACAGTTGGCAAAACTGGATTAGACTTTGTTTATCCCTAAAACTAGGGTTTTTGGTGTTTTTCCTAAATTAACAATTGAAAGATTAAAAGACGAAATGCAGTAAGATAAAAGCGTTTCTAGGACTTTGGACTAGTCGTCACTCGGCATCGGGTCATGCTAACTGTACCTGTCATGTACAATCCACACAACTACTGAACCGCGCTCTCGCGTCTGTCAGATCGAAGTGTACCAGCCGTCGCTCTCGCGTACGACTGGTGCGCAACACAAGTGAATCGGTATTTATGGATTCTTGGTACTAACACGTTTAGTTCTGGTATCAAACGATATCAAGCACCAAACCTCAGCTCTCGCTTGTTGGCTTGATTCCTAACACAGTTCTAATCAACAGAGGTACAGACCGCAGCTCTCGCTTGTAAGCCCAACCTAAGTTCCGGTACTGGTGCCCCAAAGTGTACCTCCCTCTCAGGTAGCGTAAGACTCAGTCGTGTTTTGTCTAGTTGCCCTCTCAGATCTCTAACCCAATCTGTATACAAACTAGGCCCGGTCACATGCATACTAAGGCTTCAAAACATAGGGTACTGGCCAATACCTACTGGTTACCTGTTCGAGCACACAACCCAAGCATAGAATGCAGTTTCAATCCTACCCAGTACACAGAGAACTAAAATAAAAGGTGACCAAGTAATCACATAAATACCAAGTATCAAGTTCAGCACATCATCATAATCCTAGAAACTATGAGTTTAGCCCGGCATGGCCACAAGCAAATAAATGCAACAAGCAATACAAGTCATCATACACACAAAATAACACGAATCTATCTCAAAAGGCAAGTAAAAGTGAAAGAACAATATGAAGATTTGCTCTGTGTGTGCATGCGCGTGTATTCGCCCGTCGGCTCGTCGGCTCGTACTCGTCAAATCTCCGATCGGCCTCCTCCTCTCCGGCTCGGCTTCCTCCCCAAGAAACCTCTTTCTTCCTCTCAAAGGTAGATGAAACGTGGTAGGGAACATGCCAAATCCGCTGCTCTGATCGCAGTTTATATAGTCATCAATTCTAGATTCTTGCCAATTATGCTCTTGCTGCTGGACGTAACCCTTACGGACCGTGAGGTGGGCTTTAGGTCTAACAATGCTCCAAATACTCCATAATCTTCACTTCTTGCACCAATTGACCTGAAATAACCAAAGACAAAGCAGTTACTGGAAAAACATTAAAAAAATGCATGTAAATGAGTGTATATGCTAATGATTTGGATTAATTCTGTAGGTGTTTTCCTAGGTAAAAGGTATGTATTTTTTTGGTGCGATCAACTCCCCCAAGTTTATTTCTTTGCTTGTCCTCAAGCAATGGTGTTCTAGAAAAAGGGCTAGTTCCAAATGGCTAACCGTACCTACACAAATCCTTAATCCAAGATGCAAAAAAGTCACAAATGAATTTTCTAAACATGGGCTACTCTCAGGGAATTCTGACATGTTTTTGTTTTGAGTTCGGGTCTTTGGGAATTTTTCTTGGTAATTCACTTTTATTTTCTTTTTCACTCCACGGGTGCCCTACTTTTGAAACAATTTTCCAAACCATCTTTGAAATTGTCACTCAGGATTAGTTTCCCGATCGGATGAACGACTTGACCTTTCTCCCATGTGTGTACCTTTTTATTCACAAGCGATCCAATTGAGGAGGTCGGGACTCGTCAGCCCTCGTCACTGACAGCAGGGTTATTATTCATGTCCCCTATTCTGTTTTTGACATCTTGTGGTAACCACTTATTCTATTTAAAAAGTAAAATTGTTTTTGGGATTTTTGTTTTCTCTCTCTTTTTTTTATTTCTTTCTTCTTTTTCTCCTCTCTGTTTTTTTTTTTTTTTTTTAGAAACTCAAATGGATCATCAGGTACAGAAAGGTCCACATAAGGTGTCAGAAGGGTTAAGACAATTCATCGTCACAAAATACCTAACCAATTATATACTCAATCACTTTTAGGACAAGGTTCCATTTTCCATGCACCGTGGGTTAGGTTGAAAAAGGTTTGTACAATTTCCTTTCGTAATTCCACTGAAAAACCCGTAAATAGGCAATTAAGTACCAACTCAAATAATCCCTTGCTTTGATTTCCCAATGTTAAATTTCCCATGTTTAAAACTAAGAAGTCTAAGCATAACAAATGTCATGCATAACAAACGCATAAACACAGGCATAAAAAAATTGCATAAATAAATATCACATTGTATAAAAAAAATTAGTCTAAGCATAAAACAATATATTGCATAACAACTGCACGACCCTCACTGTATCTTTAATTTTTGAAATATTATATAGAAACCGCATAAAAATTTGTATATAAAATGGATCATTTTTTAAAAATATAAAAAAAATAGTTATAAAACTCTAAATATAGAAAATTTTGGCATGCAACTCGGTTTCAATATTAAGATAATGACACTGACCTCTTTAAAGTGTATAGGCTTTTAATTACCCTAAATAATACCCTCAATCGCAAGCGTACGATCTATTGCAATAAAGTCGGGATCGAATCCACAGGGACGGAATTATTTCTAAACTATGCTTTAAATTCTATCCTAATCCTATTTAGAATATTTTTGGTGTTTTTGTGTAAAAGTTTGGGGGGGGTTTTGTTTCAAGATTGGTTTCAGGTGCAATAAAGTAAATAACAGTAATTAAAGACTTTTAAACAGATGCTAAACAAGCGTTCCCAGGGTTTTCAGAATCAGTTTGCTGTCTGGATCAACTGCCTGCGGTCCGTACTTGTCAGGTACGGTCCGCAGGGTATACAATTTCGCCTCTCTTTCAATTACAGATTAATGATCTGCAGTGGTTAACTGCAGTTCGTAGATAACTGTCCGAGAGATAGATTTCCTGTCAGTTACTTGGGAGTGCGATCCGCAGTCTGTCACACTACGGTCCGCAAGGAATAAACAGAGAACAGTTTTATTTCAGATCAGATATGTTGACTAAAGTTACCGATCCCCAACTAATCCTAAGCAGTTACAAGTCCCTCAACTCTCGTTTGTTGGCGCCTTTAACACTTTGAGATCAATTAGAAATCTTTAGGATTATTTCTAACCTAAATTCAATTTGCTTTTGTTCAAGGGTAAGGTTTAACTTTCGTTATAACCACAATTTCTCCTTTCGGTTACTTTTGGATAACTACCCAATTAGCACAATAATCAGTTCTCAATTCAATTGACGTTATACTAACCAACTAGATTGGGCCCTAATCTATAGGTTCTTATCAAATAATCAAGAAGCAATTCAAATGCAATTATAATCAAGCTCAAAGCAATATTGAAAATAACTTCAAATCATAAACAATTAAAACATGATATTCAATTAATTCAAACAGACAAACATCATCTTAGACCCTAAGAACTAAGACAACTACTCAGACATAACAAAAGATAACATGATTAAAGAAAAGGTAAATAACTTAAAGAAGAAAGCACCGATTATTTTGGATGACGTTTGAGACTCGTCGGCGCTTGAATCCTTCTTCTCCGAGTAATCTCCCTCTTCTTATCGACTCTCTAAACTAAACTCTCAAAAGTAAAGAACTCTCGACTAACTAAACTCTTACAATAGACTCTACTTTAACAACTCTATAACTTGACTCTACTCTCGACTTGACACCAAACTTCTTCAAAGGATGATGATTATATAGGCTTGGATGCTCCCAGTTTTAGCCTTCATTCTTCTGGAACCGACCCCTAATTTATGGAGCAAAGGACAGAATTAGATACCTTCAATTGAAACTGCTCCAGAAAATAGAGGTCCCGTCTGATTTTGGCCTTCCTGCGATCTGGCTTCCTCAGGTGCGAACCGTACTCCCCAAGGAACAGGGAGTCGATTGCCCTAAAATTGGATTGTCGGCGGTTGTGCTCAGCCCAGATTTAGCTGCTCCAGTTTTGATCTGAGTGCGAACCGCACACTCGAGATTGCGGTTCGCACTATGTATATTCTGTGTGCTTCTTCGCCTATTTTTGTTCATCTTCTCCGAATTGGGTCCCAAAAACTTAACTAACTCAAATTTAAACATCTAATTAACTGATTTGCTACTAAATCTAAAATTCCTAACTAAAATAAAGGTAAAAATCCTAAAATAAATAGATAAAAATACGATGCATCAGACACGACCCGAAAAACCCGCCCGACCCGACCCGAGTTTCAGGGAAAGTCAAACTGACCCGACCCGAACTCGACCCGACCCTTGTACCAGGAAAAGTGAGACTGACCCGAACCCAACCCGACCCAAACCCAACCTGACCCGTGTTACAGGAAAAGTCAGACCGACCCGACCCGAACCCGAACCGACCTAGGAATAGAGGTGCAAAATCTGACCAAAAGTGACAAAAAACGACCAAACCCGAAAAACCCGCCCGACCCGACCTGAACCCGACCCGACTCAAAAAAATGCTGGCAGATGTCAACCTGATACTCGACCTGACCCGACCCGAAAAAATGCCTGCTGCCGTCAAACTCGAACCCGACCTGACCCGACATTTCCAGTTAGTCAAACTGACCTGACCCGACCCGAACCCGAACCTGACCCAACCTGGGAATCTGCCATCTCTAATGAGCAACTTGATTGGTCATTCGAGCTACGAATTAGGAGATATAACGTAAAAACACACCAACAATTACGCTTTACAAAGCACAATAACCTCATTCTTTATATATTACATACAATAATATCAACTTTATTTGAAAGAAGTTTGAAAATATTAAGAAACAAAGCTTAATTAACTTCATTTTATATTGATTTTACTGTTAATATATAGTGGACTTAATTAAATATTTTAAAATTCTCTATTATAAAATATTTAATAACAAAATGGATTAAAAAATGTAAGCCGAAGCAACGCGAGACCTCGACTTTAGTATTTATCTATTTAATGGTTGGCTTCTTGGCTTCTCCGACCGAGAGCTTATCCCCTAATATATGATATGGTGCTATGCAACACATAAACTGTTGGATCACCTCGAGATTCGGATTTGCACGAATCCTAAGGAGATCCAACGGTCCATGTGCTGCATGGCACGGTGATCATATGTTAGGGGATCGGACAGTCGGAGTTGACTTGACAGCTGACCTAAATGACGGACCCAACTTCCTTGTAATTAAGTTGCCTTGGTCAGTTGCTGGCGCCACGGCACCGACAAAATAGACCTCCTATCTGCGTACCGCTTTCCTTCTTCCTTCCTTCCTTTCTTTCTTTCTTTCTTTCGTTCAAGATCTAATAAACTCTCTCCCAGTCCCAGCGAAAGAAAGAAATAAAGAAGAATACAATCTCAGATCTCAGATCTCAGAAATTAAGCTCAGCTGCCATGGCCACCGCCGCCACCCAATCCCCCCCTGTCATCCCCATCTCCAACCCTTCCACCGTCCCTCCCGCCCTCGCCCCCTCCGATCCACCCCCTCCCGCCGCCTTCCGCGCCTTCCTCTCCCGCCTCTCCGACTCCCTCCGCCGCTCCACCTCTGACCTCCGCCCCTGGCCCGAGATGGTCGACCGCTCCGCCATCTCCCGCCCTGCCTCCCTCTCCGACGCCACCTCCCGCCTCCGCAAGAACCTCCCCTACTTCCGCGTCAACTACACCGCCATCGTCGCCCTCTCCCTCGCCCTCTCCCTCGTCACCCACCCCGTCTCCCTCTTCCTCCTCCTCGCCCTCCTCGCCGCCTGGTCCTTCCTCTACCTCTTCCGCCCCGCAGATCCCCCCCTCACCCTCCTTGGCCGCACCTTCTCTGACAAGGAGACCCTTGGGGGCCTCGTCCTCCTCTCCGTCGTCGTCATCTTCATGACCTCCGTTGGATCTCTCATCATCTCCGCCATCACTGTCGGCGCTCTCCTCGTCTGCATCCATGGCGCCCTCCGCGTCCCAGAGGATCTCTTCCTGGATGAGCCCGATCAGCAAGGGGGCGCTGCTGCCGGATTGCTTTCCTTCCTCGGCGGGGCGGCCTCCTCAGTCGCATCCGCTGCTCCGCGAGTCTGATCTGATCTGATCTCCTTCATTTGTACCAGCAAGGCAAGGTGTTACCCTCCTTTATGTACACTCACATCTCAGATCCATCCATCTTCTACTATGATACATACATATGATGTTGATGATATGTGATGATAGGAATCCAGGAATCTCAGATCTATCTTGTAATATCATACTGTTACCATTTATACATTTATTATTGATTGATTTTCTGCATTTGTGTCAAATCTGCATGAACTCATCGTAGATCTAACCATGTTGATTTTACTTTATGGACTTGTTTTCTACAGCATCTTAATTTTTTCTATATTGATTAGATGACAGGAATTGGTCTTTGTTTGAGGCAATACTATAGAGTTCTTATTAACCCTATTATTATTTCCTGGTACTCATCTTGTTTTGTGTAAAAGTAGAACAAAACAAATACATAAAACACCAATCTGTTGTTGATTGCAAAACTTCTATTACCAGTGACATCTGAACCATGAATTGATTGCACAACCAGGCATGTTAGGTAGGCCAGATGCCATTTATGTTTGCTGTAGGAAATAATTTGTTTTAAATTAAAATGGTTGAGCCATTAGTACCAGGTTCTGTACCAGGCAGTATCCTCAACTTCAACAAAGCAAATGGTTGCCCACTTTGCCTATGCTTGTTCTCATGTTGCTTATAGGAAGGAATTATTTGTTACACTTGCTGGTCTTCGGTGTTGCAATCTGATCTCTTGGGACAAAATTCTATTTCTTCCATCTTCATAATTAAAAATAAATAAATAATGTCTGCTAAGATATATTAATTTGTTTTGAGCATGGGGACTAGTATGGCAATTGAGCAGTTTTATTATTTCCTATCCGTGGAATCAAAGTGTATCATTATGGTTATAGAAAAAGACGTTTCCACACCTTGTCGTCAATTTCCAGTGGATCAATTGCTTCCTTCAGTTCTTGTCAATTTCCAGTATATCAATTGCTTCTTTATCTTGTCCTTCATTTGTGATTGCTATAATATTAAAACGATATGTTTGGTGGAGTGGCGCGTTTCTTCTTTGTTTGTTTAGTTGTCCAGTTTCTTTAGAAACACCGAAAGAAATGAAAACAAGGTTGGGGGTAAAGGACGTGGCTCAATATTATTTTGCAACTTATCGTGCAAAGCAAACCCTTTTCAATCGTAGCCGTTGAAACTGGACTGAAACCAGTTGCTTAGGGATCAGACAATTTAAAACAACTATGTTTATTGACTCGTTGTACAGTACAGAAACAAGCGGGCCAGAAAGAAAATGTCAATTTTCACACAATGAAATTAGTCATTGTACTGCGTCAACTAGGGTTTTTCAGTAAAATCAGCTAGAGCAGCATTAGCATTCTTCGAGTTCCAACTTTCAAGCGTATTTTTTGGTCCTTGGCTGGTTAATTAACGCGGCTAGATATATTTCGGACTTTGGCAAAATGTCAGCAATATTTTTTATTAATATTCAAAATTATTGCGGAGATTTATGTCTGAAAGGTAACTGCCTTTACAATATATTTTCATAATGGGTGATATATATAAATAAATAGTTGGATTGAAAAACAAAACAAACAAAAAGCTAAAGGGTGTGTTTGGATAGTGCTGAGTAGTACAAACTTCAGAGTAGTATCGTTATTTTGAACTGGGGTGCGATCCAAACATAATTTAGCAATTCTGAGTAGCACTTGGTTAGTGCTACTCAGCTAACCGATGCAGAAGCTGGTTTAGTAAAAAGTAGAGCTGGTGATGCTTCCATGTATTAAAAAAGAGAAATACCTTCTGTCCATAGATAGACATTCATAGCACTCACAAGAGTCACGTGGTGGGACCCATCGTCTCACTCTCTTGTGAGTACTATGGACCGTCCATATATGGACAATAGGTCTCACTCATTAAAAAAAACTACAGAGACCATTATTTATTATATTCTTTCCACTTTTATCTTCTCTCTCCCAAGAGAAGAAGGAAAAGCTTACTCTCCATTGTTGCTCAAATTTCTCAAATTTAACAACATTATTGGCAAAATTATTAGTACGATTCTCTTCTCGCTATTAGGACGAGTAGATTGAGATCAGTCTTGAAGTTCTCTTGAAGTTGATGTGGCGCAGTGAAGGTGGCGATGGCTTTTGGTTCTCTCATGGTTGTGGCAGGTCGCCATGGTGGTAGCACCTATTCTGAGCTCAAAAAATTGATGCTCATTGTGCATAAGTTGGGTCCATACATATATACACGTTAATTATCTAGTAATATTGAATAGGGACAGAGGACTCACTTGAAAAGAAAAAAAATATTAATATTTATCCATCTATCGTGTCACTAGTCACTACTCTAATCTAGGGGTGTAAATGAGCCGAGCTGGCTCAGTCTGGGGTGTGTGCGAGCTCGTTCGCTACGGGAGCGAGCCGAGCCACCTCGTTTAACAAACGAGCTCCGAGCTAAGTAACCCAGGTCAAGACCGCTCGTTTATTAAACAAGTGAACTCATTTAGCTAGTTTATTAAACGAGTTACGAGCGGTGTGAGAGGCGCGACGGATCACGGCTGGACGGAGCGGCGGAGACGGGCGTGCGAGGTGGGAGGCGTGGGGCTGGCCAGCGGTCCAGACGGCGGCGAGGCGTGGGGCGCGGCGTCCGATCGGCGGCGAGGCGTGGGGCGCGGTTTGGGAGTAGTGAGAAGAGAAGAGGAAAGAAGTGGGATCGGTATAGAAGTAGTGAGAAGAGAGGAGGAAAGAAGTGGGATCGGCTGGGTGGGAAGGGAGAATGGGTTTAGGGTTAGGACTTGGGCACTTATATAGTTAGATAATCGACGGACGGATGTAACTCAGATATCTTGATGGACAATCCTGATTGACTCGTTTATTAAACGAGCTAACGAGCCCCATAGGACTGAGTTGGCCTATGTGCGAGCTCGCTCATTTAATTAAATGAGCTAACGAGCCAGCTCGTTAGTGGCTCGAGCTGCAAACGAGCGAGCCAATAACGAGTCGATCCCGAGCTAATAACGAGCGAGCCACGAGCTACGAGTTTTTTTGCCACTCCTACTCTAATCCATACCATCCAAACAACATTTTTACTAACCAAAATAGCACTACTTTCATACTTCTCAAGTTAGCACTACTCTCAATCACTAACCCAAATATCATTACTCTTACACTAATCTTTGCACCATCCAAATGCACCCAAAATGTTTATCGGCATCAAAACAAGAGGAGCTCTCATATATTATTGGATGAGGCACGCAGCAGTTCAGCATGATTACAGGATGCGTAGAAAAGAGAAATAATTATAACGGTGCGAGACAGAAACTGATGCAACTCTGTTGAAGGCCTCAAGCATTGATTAATACAAATAATATGCTAGCTAGGCACCGTATTATTATATACAAGGACACTGGACACCCAACAATACTGTATGTAGATTAACAACAGATGGATACAATACAAGATCAAGTTCCTATCTTGCTGCCTAAATAGACTCGGGTCTCAAAAAGAGTAGTCAACTCCATGCCCTTCAATTAAGGCGGTCATTTATGTGCCCAATTTTCAACTTGTCCATCATGTATTCTGTATTCATGTTGTTCCCATATAAAGGCATAAACTTTTCTTATCTATAATCATTTTGATGGAGGGTGGGGATCCAATGAAAACTAAATTTGGTGACAACCACTTCAACGAATCTTCAAATAAATATAAATAAAATATCTAAAATATAAAATTTTGTATAAACATACTGAGAAAGCACATACATTGATTGGGTTTCAAATTTTGACTAATTTAAAAGTCGTTTGATATTATATCAAAACTCATAATATTTTGAACCGTTGGAAATATTAAGAAATTTTAATGAAATCCGATAGAGTATCAAATGACAATCAAATTTGTTAAAATTTGAAACACAATCGATCTATGAGTTTCACAACATATTTGTACAAAATTTTTATTTAAAGATTTTATATATACTTATTTGAGAATCTGTTGTTACGATTGCCACTAAATTTAGTTGTGACCAGATCTCTGCCCTTTGATGAATATATTCGGGAAACCAATTTTGTTTAATCTGAATTCTCTACAGGGAAATTAAAAGTACATATAATATATAGGGAAGATAACATGAAAAGGGTGTTGAACTTGAACCTGTAGTAAAGGACAAAATTAAGGGGGCTACTTATTTTTATTTGATGAAGAGTTTTTGGTAAAGCCGAGTTAGGGCTGGGCCTGGGCTGCTGTATTCTGTCTGGGAAATGAACAAACACATTTAAAAATGGCAGGCACAGGGTCAGAGATGCTGTAACCTGTTTTTTTTTTTGAGAATATGCTGTAACCTGTAAATGAAATTGAAGTGGAGTCCGTTGTTTTTTATGCAACTACAGTCTACAGTTCCTTCCTGCCTGTCAATAGCAATAATATAGCATCAACGTCTTAGGCTCGTAGCTGGGTCATCTCATCAATTCTCAAACAGCAGCTGAGGCAAGGTTGAATTGACTATTGTCTATTGAGAGAGAGATAGTTGAATGGAGTTCGCTTTGATTTTAGGATTAAAATTAAAAATCTTCCTAGAAATATATAAAATCAAGAAATGTAATGTAGGTGCCAGGGATAGGGATAGTGTAATGAATCTCTGAGTATTGTATATAAATGGAAATTAATTAGTATATATACAAGGTTGGAGTTTAAGAAGCATTGGTGATTAATGTTGTAAGTAAATTGATGAGTTTGTAATAAAATAATAAAAAAAATAATAAAAAAAATAATGTGAATATAGATGGATTATTTATGTGTGTTGTAAAGAAAGAAATGAAAGCATGAGAAAATAAAAGAGAATGATATGTGGAGCATGAGGTAATTGATGATGAATTTAATTATAATTATAATTAATTAATATAATGAGGGTGTATGGGGTGTTGAGTCAAGGAGTGGAGGTAGACCAGACCATATATATTTATTGCCGTTGAGATCGAATGAAGTAGCCGTTGCTTGGCCTTGGCGTTAATAATAAAAGAGAGAGAGAGAGGTGCTCTATTGGCGCTCCAAGGGAAGGGCTGGCTAGTCACGTGTGAGGCAGTGTTTTGTTTGTGCCCACTCTATTCTATTCTACTGCCTGCTGCTCTGCTCTGCTCTCCTAGCCGTTACCCCCCCTCCTCCTCATTCTATTCTCTCTCTCTCTCCATCTCCATCTCCATCATCTCCATCTCCGGGTAGGCACTAGGCAGCAGCACTAGTCTTGGAGGCACAAAACTAAACTAAACCAAATTAGAAACATCATAACATAACATAAACATAGGCAAAGGCCGCAAGGCAACTCACTCACTCCCCTCCCACCTTCACTTCACTTCACTCTCTCCTTCCCTTTCCTTTAGCTAGTCTTCTTCTCAAGACCCTTTGCCACCTCTCAACCATCTCCATCTCCATCTCAGCATGAATGAACAGCCCCACCAGCATTTCCTCCTCTTCCTCCTCCTTTCTCTTCTTCTCCCTGCCTCCGCTGCAGCTCAGCCTCCCGATGGTGTCATCATTTCACTAGCCGACTACCAAGGTCTCCAGGCCCTCAAGCATGACCTCGCTGACCCCCGCGGCGTTCTGCGCTCCTGGAATGGTTCTGGCCTCGGTGCCTGCTCCGGCCAATGGTACGGCATTAAGTGTGTTCAAGGCAAAGTCATTTCCATCAGCCTCCCCTGGCGCGGCCTCGCTGGCACCCTCACCCCCAAAATCGGTCAGCTCACCAGCTTGCGCCGCCTCAGTCTCCACGACAACTTCATTTCTGGTGCCATTCCTTCCGCTCTCGGCTTTCTCCCTGATTTGAGGGGCCTCTATCTCTTCAACAACCGCTTCTCCGGTTCAATCCCCCCCTCAATCGGTAACTGTCTCAGTCTCCAAGCTCTCGATTTCAGCAATAACTCTCTCACCGGCTCTATCCCCTCCTCCATTGCCAATTCTACTCGCTTATTTCGCCTCAATCTTGGCTTCAATAACTTGTCTGATCAAATACCTGCCTCCCTGTTCATGTCCTCATCACTTGTTTTCCTCTTCCTACCAAACAATAGCCTCTCCGGTTCTATTCCCGATAGGGTAACAAGTTCCAGTAGCCTCAAAGAGCTATCACTTGCCAATAACCAGTTAACTGGAAGCATACCCACCGCAATTGGCTCACTACATCAAATTGAAACTCTCGACTTTTCAGGTAACTCTTTAACGGGAGACCTCCCCTCTTCGTTGTCAAATCTCTCATCTTTGGTAGTACTTAACCTCGAAAGAAACCAAATTGAGACCCAAATCCCTCAATCTGTAGATGGCCTAAAAAATCTCTCGGTTCTCTCTCTTAAAGGGAACAAATTTTATGGAGAAATTCCTGATTCCATTGGTAACATACCCACTTTGACCCGACTTGATCTATCAGAGAACAACCTCAATGGCTCCATTCCCATCTCTCTAGTCAACTTAACAAATCTGGTGTCCTTCGATGTCTCGTACAACAACCTATCGGGTCAAGTCCCAGTTTTACTGGCACAGAAATTCAATTCGAGTTCTTTTAGAGGCAACATACAACTTTGCGGTTACACACCTTCCCTTCCTTGCCCTGCTCTCTCCCCTTCTCCGGTTCCGTCCCCATTTTCTTCGCCTCCATCAGTCCCCTCCTCCCAAACCAAGAAGAAAAAGCTAAGCACAAGAGACATTATTCTCATCATAACTGGCTGCGCTATCGGATTGTTACTTCTCTTCTGCTGCATCCTTCTTTGCTGCTTGATAAGGAAGAGGAATAGCAACAGTGTGAGCCCCAAGAGTAAACAGGCGGCGGCCACTGCATCAAGTCGGGGCGAGAAACCTGGTCCTGCACCTGAAACTGAGTCTGGTGGGGGCGATTTGGGTGGTAAATTGGTGCATTTTGATGGGCTGTTGGCATTTACAGCGGATGACTTGCTGTGCGCAACTGCTGAGATTATGGGAAAGAGCACTTACGGCACAGTATACAGGGCAACTCTGGAGGATGGAACTCAGGTTGCAGTAAAGCGGCTGCGGGAAAAGATAACAAAGGGGCAGAAAGAGTTTGAAGCGGAGGTGAATGCACTCGGCAAAATCAGGCATGAGAATTTGTTGGCCTTGAGGGCGTATTATCTGGGACCGAAAGGGGAGAAGCTGTTGGTCTTTGATTATCTGCCAAAAGGGAGTCTTGCTGCTTTCTTACATGGTTAGTTCTCTTCTTTTCTTCCTCCCCTCTTAATTCATAATCTGGTTTTGTTTATGTACTTTTATAGTCAATTGCTTTCCACAAACAGTCTGAATATTGATATATGTTTAGAAAACAGCAAGGCCATGAGAAATTGGGCCTTAATGATACCAGTTTGAGAATACTAAGATATAATAAAGTTTCAATTAAGTGAAGTGGCAGAAGTACAATGATTGACCCCGTTGATCTCCTTTCTGATTGTTAAGTCTAAGCAAATCTAATACTTGGTTTCTGACAACTCAGCTCGAACTCCTGAAACATCAATTGACTGGCCGACACGCATGAACATAGCCAAGGGGACGGCCCGGGGGCTGGTTTACCTCCATGACTCCACAAACTCAGTCCATGGAAACCTGACAAGCACCAACATCCTCCTTGACGAATCCCTGTCCCCCAAAATCGCTGACTTTGGCCTCCCCCGCCTCATGTCCGCGGCTGCCAATTCTGCGGCCCTCGCTGCGGTGGGTGCTCTGGGCTACCGGGCCCCAGAGCTTTCCAAGCACAAGAAAGCGAACACAAAGTCGGACGTGTACAGCCTTGGGGTGGTCATACTGGAACTCCTGACGGGCAAGTCGCCGGCCGACTCAGTTACGAACAACGGGGTAGACTTGCCGAAATGGGTGGCGTCCATAGTGAAAGAGGAGTGGACGAATGAGGTGTTCGACTCGGAGCTGATGAGGGAGGCGAATGGCGACTTGACAGGAGATGAGCTGTTGAACACACTAAAATTGGCATTGCATTGCGTGGACCCTGCACCGGCATCCAGGCCAGAGGCCCGGGATGTTCTGAAGCAGCTGGAGGAAATAAGACCAGAAGGGGGCGGTGGTGGAGCCGGTGGAGGCGAAGGGGGCAGTGAGACAGGTGAGGCCTCTACTAGTAACGTGTAAAGGGATGGGAATTAGAATGAGATCAGATATAGAGTCTGCGCATGTTTTCCCTTTTTATTATCGTTTTATTATTCTTTTTTAAATATGATAGCATATTTATTTTATTAGTTGCAATAATCATGATGTATATGCTAGTATGTATGTTATAGGGATATGAATGATTCATCATTTACAATTACAACATTCTTTTATTAATTATTATACATTTATATGGTAGCATTTCTTTTATTTTGTATTATAGGGAGGTGTCAATTATGCATGCTTTCACTTTGAATTCAAGGTGTGATTTTACATACACCAATGGAACACTGTATATTTAACAAATTAACAATTAACATTTTAATGTTTTATTGCAAGACGAGAGCGAGACGAGTGAGTATTCATTAGTTTACCAAGCCTAAAAATAAAATGAAGTTTGAATTAGTGACGGAGATGGATGTCCGAACCCTTTGGATCATATAGATAATTAGGCCCAATATCAACATGTGATGATAATTAACAAGAGTCCAGATGTTATATTTATTATATATGGTTGTTGATGTTGATCCATACTCGCAGTCGCAGAGCCCTTCAACCTGTCTGACATGGAAAAGCCTAATCCAACCCAACCCATTAAACAAACTCCAACCAAATCATACACCAATTTAAATTCTCACTCACCTGATTCTTAGTCTTAGTAGACTCAAACGTCATTTTACAAGAAAATATATTGTCAATTCCGCTGTAGAGTGGCTTTTGTTTTCCCTCCACAGTCGCTCAACCAAGCTCCTAAGAAATATATAGGATAAAAAAAACTTTAGTAAAACTAAAATTTGAGTAAAACTATTGTGAGTTTGAGCGCATCTTAAAAATATATCAAAACAATTTTAAATTTCAATTTATATAGCTCAATAAAATTCTTTATATCCAAATTTTATGGGTACATAGAATTTTCATTTCTGAAAATTTGTAAGCATTTGTTTGAGATTTTTTAAAAGTGATAAATAAATATTGATTATTTATAAATATTATACAATCATTTTAAAAAACTTCAAACAAATACTTAAATTTTATAAAAGTTGAATCTTTGATTTTTGTTAGTACTTGATGCTCATGACAAAAAATTAACATGTAATTATTTGAGATTTAATTTAATGTGCACCTATTATAAACCTATCATTTGATCCCTCTTCATTTTTTTTTTTGATATAAAGATGAGGGTTAAACTACTCAAATTTAAATGTCTATAAAAGACCTCCCATCTGGGTTTCGAACCCGCAACCTCCCACACGGAGAGCGTTCCCCTGATCATTTATTAATACATGATGCATATATTTTCATATGCGAGCGTACCAAAGCATATAAATAATTATGAGATGTATATTATATGCATGCTGATAATCCCTTTTCATAATTAGTGGCAAAGGTTTGATGGCAAGAAGACTGCAACCGAGTGCTCATCCTCTGTAACGCTGCATTGTATAGCACGGAATGTGAGCCGTTAGATCATCTCAACATCTGTGCTGGCTCAAATCTCGAGATGATCTAACGGTTCACATTCCGCGCTACACAATGCAGTGCTACAGAGGATATGGAATCACTGTAACCACCCATAATTTGTACACTGCACCAGTGCACCTACACACAGAAAGAAAATGCTGCTTGTGTAGTTCAGTAGTTGTGTTGTGTGTACACGTAACACACTACACATGAGTGACACTGCCATCAACCGGCTTCTAAGTTCCAACATAACAATATTCCAATTAATTTCGGTCAATCCCATCATTCTGTTCCCAATTTGCAACGACCTCATCACCTGCACAGCTGCACTCCATCGATCAGCATCTCATCACTCTTCATCATTGTTTTCTTTTCCTCTTTTCATATTCTTTTTTATATATATATGCATTGCTCTTCGCCACTTGGTTTGGTGTATCACACAAAATACCAAAAAGATATCAGAATAAATATCACAGTTATAATATTAATAACAATTCTAAATGAAATATTGATAAGTTATTATCTTGAAATATTCACAGTTATTAATTTATAACGATTAATATATATATAATTAAACCAAACGAGTGAATAATTCACTTTATTTCCCTACTTTTTTACATGGGGCCAAAGAAAAAAGGAACACACTTTTTGATATAAATCAATCTCTTACAGCAATCAATTGAGTGATCTACAGTGCCAACCAGAACTAGTCTTTATTTTCAAGATTTTAGCGCAAACTATCCTATCCATATGTGTACATATAGCTAGGCCGATCGATCGACAACACATGCATGTTGAAACAACCATTCTCATATAATTAGATAATAGATAATATATAATATATAATTTGAGCAATCAGCTGCTAATTAATACTTTACATTTGCTAAATTTTGAATAGGGGTCAAACGAGAATTTGCATGCTGTTTTCGACTGGTATATATTGACGCTGAGTGCATACATCCGTACTTAAAAAACCAAAAGCATTATTTCTTTCATTCTCAAGAACCAGTATTTGGACTAGTGAGTAAGGCCAACACTCTTTGTGCGGGTTCGAAACCCAGATAGAAGTCTTTTATAGATATTTAAATTTGAGTATCTTAATTCTCATCTTTATCTTAAAAAAAATATTTCTTTCGTTGTCTGTTATTTCGAAAAAGTTACAAAAGATATGGAACACGTATTATAATCTTTCTAGAAGGACTACGTGTACGGGTTACAAATCAATTTAGAGATCCTTTATATACGTAAAACGGCTCCATATTATCATTTTAGAGTTCAATTGATCGATCCAGACTGCTCAATATGATCTCCATATGTTAATGTTCGTAGTTCTAGACCAAATTTTATATTTAAAAAAAAATAATTATATTTTTTTTATAGATAAGAAAATCATATTTTTGAATAGTCGATAATGTTTACATTAAGTCATTTTCTAATTATTTAAAAAAATAGTAAAAAAGTACAAAAATAATAAAATTTGGTCTACAATGACATTTATATATAGAGATCACATTGAATGTTTGGATCTATCATTTAAACTTTAAAATTGATAATATGTAGCCATCGTATGAGACATTTCGTACTATTAATAGTATCATAGCTCATTCTACTCATATAAGATTAATTGTAATAATGGAACATAAACAGGGTCAGCGGGCTTTTTTCCCATTCCTAGCTAAAGCTAAAAACATAATATCTAATATCTAATGTTATTTTTCCTTAAAACATTGGGATGGTCCCTAAAATTAAGCCCCCCAAAGTAATATGTTCTTCAATATTAGTTATGCTGATAAACAGTAATGATTTGGCTGGACTTGTCGTTATCGTGGATATGTTTATTACGTATATATAAATGGAAACTTAATTACGAACAATTCATGAGTCGGATGTATATACATGTCATGGGTGTACGTAGACTTTGACATTGTATTGGTACGGTAATGCATGCATGCATAATATATATATATATATATATAGAGTAAAACTAGTGTGCTCCTAGGAGCACGGAGACATATATATAAATATGTTATGTTTCTTAAGTATATGTTTTGGATTTTTTAGAATGACCTCAAAATAATAATAAAATAATGTATAAAACTATCTCATATTTAAAAAATACAAAATATATACTTAAAAATCTCAAAAAATGGAAATTTTTTGTATCCTATGATATTTTGATATAAAGAATTTAATGAGACCCATAAATCGAAATTTCAAGATGGTTTAGTATAATTTTTGAGTTAGGAGCACGGGAGGCCTCCGTATTCTTAGGAGCACCATATTTTTACTATATATATATATATATATATATATATATATATATATATAGAGTCCGGCTACAATAATATGCATAGCACGGTAAAAACCGTGCTATGAGGTCTGTATCTCAGTTTGCGGTGTCCAAATAGTCGATCCGAACTGCTCAACTTAATCTTTATATCAAAATATACTAGCAAACCAAATTTTATAATTTTTAGAATTTTTTTGCTATTTTTAATGATGGAGAGAAAATGGCTAGATCCAAGGATTCTGGTTCATACAAAATAACGATTTTCTCCCCATCACTAAAAATAGCAAACAAATTCTAAAAATTGTAAAATTTAGTTTCCTAGTATATTTTGATATATAGATCACATTGAGCGGTTCGGATCGATTATTTGGAGACCAGAAATAGAGGTACGGACCACAGCACAGTAAAACCGTGATATGCATATTACCGTAGCCTAATTCTATATATATATATATATATATATATATATATATATATATATATATATATATATATATACTTTTGTTTCTTTTAAAGAATATATACATATACAGAACTATATATTCTGTTTTTCAACAATATTATATATTATATAAAAGTTAGATCAGTAGCAGTGCTTTAATTATAATTAGATATAGAAGAGGCATTTAGACAACATGCAACCACCAATGATCACCATGCCAAAATGGAATGATTGATGTGAAGGTGTACCAACTTTTGCCGTGATTTAACGACAAAACACTCACCAACTAAAACAACACACTTAAACAAATGCCATATCAACCTCTCAAATTATATTTTTAAAAATTCCATGCATCCATAAGAAGCAAAGTTCATTGCTTTCTCATCCTTTTTTTGCTTATTTCCAGCGCTACATCTGACAACCAAAAAAGAAAAAAACAAAATCTATTTTATATATATGCACATCATAATCCAAACAACTAAATACAAACTACCTACAATTTTGATTTGATCCGATCAGTCAGAGTAAGGTTCGAAACAAATACATCAAAAGCAGGTATGTGAAAGCTAGCGATTACCCAAAATCGAGGTTTATGTATTATGCGAATTAAATGGAAAACAATGCGAGCGCAAAAAAGAAACTTTTGTAGAACAAACACACACACATATATATACAAATAGAAGCAAAATGGTGGTGAAAATAATTGATCTCAACACCTAACACATCCAAACAATTATCATAACTTATCCAGATAATAAGATTTAGATAAGGTTACAAAAAGCTTAAAATGAGATTTACATAAGGTTAAATGATTGAATATAGAGCATTTTTGCAATAAAATTTTGGTGTAATATATTTAAAACCCTTACTGAAAACGTAAACCGAAACTTGAAGAACTTATCAAGAACAGGATCTTCATGACATAAATTCGCATTAACTTTCCTCTATATGTTTATTTAGTTATGTACGATATGGTATGAGAATGAATGTTAATATTTTATTAACTTCAGTGCGTTTAAACTAGGCAAAATTTGCATGGAGATCAGGAAGTACGCAATATGACATGTGGCGTCATGCTTGGTATTACTTTTTTTTTTTCCGGCTTACATCAATCAATATATTGAAATTAATTATGTTTTCTCTATATTGATATTATTAATTATGAACTATTTTAAATAGAGGAGCGATGCAATAATCAATGCCCATGTTCATAGCAAGGTTCTAAATTGCGATTATAGCGTCATCGCAACAAGGTCCCCGAAAAGCTATCGTGCTATAGCGGAAACTATCGTACGTAGCATATCCAATAATTTCATAATTAGTATTCTATATTTAATATTATTTATAATTTTATATTTAATTTAACATTATCATGAGTTCCATAGAGCAAATAAGCACCACAAAATTTCTTATGGAACTATAATATTAGCATTAAACCGGTACAAAATCCAGATTACAATTCAGAATTTACCTAATATAATATATCTTTTTTCTATTTAAAAATATTTAAGCCATTACAAACTATTTCATTTCGTACAAAAACAATGTAATAAGTACTAACTAAGTTATTTTCCAAAAAAAAAAAATCATTTTGAGCATAAAATATATACTATGACGGATAGCGCGCTATTTACACGCTATAACGCTATAGCGCCTGTTATTCGTGCTATAGCGGCAATAGCGCTACTTGCATAGTGTTGGCCAATAGCATCGCGTTTGAGGCCTGAAAACGCTATAGCGCCGCTATTTAGAACATTGGTTCATAGTGACTATTTCATTATTTAATGTACATGTAAATATAATCAAAATAATATAAATTTTTGTGTACATACATATACATATACATATACATATATATATATATATATATATATATATATATATATATATATATATATATATATATATATATATATATATATATATATATATATATATATATATATAACATGATATTTAAGAGTTTGAAATGCTGTTCTTCAAGATTTAATTATAAGGTCACTGATTAGTCACCAAAAATATGATTATTTGATTGCTACGTACTTTTTGAATATAGCACATCAAGATATATATCAACTAAAATAGTATAGTATGTGCTGTACAGTACTTGATAGCACATATACTTTACATATATACTTTCTTGTTTTTTTTTCCCCTTCTTTTAATTGCATATTAATTAGGATATATATGTCCGACAAATTAGTTTGTCGACACTACATCAAAGTGGGAATGTCCCCCCAAAGTCCCAAAGTCAGGGCTTTGTGTATATATATCAGGTTGGAGGTGGATTAATGTTGAAATTAAGTATTGACAGATCAGCTAATTAATTAACTAAGATGCCATATTGCCATTAATGTTTAATTATAATGATTGTACTACGTACACGAGTGACTCTTAATTTTGAAAATATACAAAGTTTAATTGACGGTAAATTTCATTTGCAGTAGTTAAGGAATTATTATTTAATTATTAGGAAGACATATATTAATTCATGCACACATTACATTAATTAATAATTCGTTATACTTAGGAGAAAACGAAATTCCAAAGACCACTGTCGATCGATCGACCTTCCAAGTTTTAAGAAGAAAAAACAAAAGGTGAAAGGATGGAGTAACACCAAATTTGATTTGGTGAGGAAGTATGATTTGGGCCCATCATTAAATAATTGATCTATGTATATATATATATATATATTTATCTACACACACATAGCAAGCATATATAGCTAGCTATTTTATATATTTATCTACACACACATAGCAAGCATATATAGCTAGCTATTTTATTAAAAAGAAAAGCTATATGAAACCATTAATTAATATATATGCCGAAAAGATCTAAAAAGTTTATCATGTCATCATGGGACCTGAGGTGCTGCCATGATTAATTAGCTCGTACAATTAACTTTACATGCCAAAATTAAAAAGTGCTGAAAAACTGGGGAAAAATAAAATAAAATTTGGGCATATTAATATTACTTATAAGCTTCTGCAGGAGCATTATTATATCATATACCGATATACGGATGTGAATCGATTTTAAACAGCAATGTAATTAGTGCATATATATATATGTACGTAACTAGCAAATACTTAATTTCCTTCGTGTTGTTGTTCATAATATTAGAAATGAGACATCATCTTCTTCTTTTGCGGTTTTGCCCCCCCTTGAAGAGTAATTAATCTGGAAATAGGTAGTAGGAGAATGTCAATGCAGGATAACAACAAAATATGAATTAATGTTTCATTAAAATGAAAAAAAAAAACAGAAAGCGATTGGATGAGCACTCTGTCAACATGGTTCTGTAATTGATTTGGATTGATCACACTCTAACAAAAAACAAAATGGGGGGATGTTCCGTAAGTCGCGGACAATATTTTTGGGGTCAGTTTCAAAGCCACATTGTTTCGACAATGATCAAATTAAAAAATTAAGTCACTTTTTTATATGATTAAGATAAATTATAAAATATAGCAGACTGAAATTCTTGATATATAGGTTCAAGTGAATCATTAAATCAATCAGCACTTTAATTAGATGATGATCATGACGACAGAGATCATAACAATAATAAAATAATGCTAATTAATTACTCTTATTAGAAAAAAAGACAATAGTAATTACGATACAAACCAGAAAAATTAAAATAGGGAATTTGACCCCAATTAATTCCTATCTTAAAAAAAAAAAAAAAAAACAACCACCAAAATTAATACCCAAATGAGGGAATTGTTTGTTAAATAGCCACATTATTTATTCATTTTAACCAATTTTGTTAATATATTTTTTAATAATCAATTTAGGTACAAAATAAATTGAAATAATAGCTCATTTAATTTGTATGACAAAGTTATGTACGAAATATTTTGAATTATAGAGTCATTAATTAGTATGAATATTGAATACTACAACTCATTTAACAAACAAAAAAGGCCAAATTGGGTAGATACCCTTCGAAACTTTGTTTATTAGATAATTGACCATCAAACATCTAATTAAAGATATTTACCCATTAATTCTTTGTTCTCTTTTATATATGCCCATCAAAATAATTTAAGTATAATATAAACATATTTCATTAAAAAATAAAAGAAATAAGAAGCAAAAATGACAATTTTGTCCTTTCTTACTCCTCTCCCCTCTACTTCTTGAAGAAGCACTGTCCTCTTTCCAATTTATGTATCTTTTGAAAATGACAACATGCTCACGCATGATGTTATGAGAAAAAAGAATTTCCATTTCTAGTCGGTAGAGGTGGTAATTTGTCGGGTCGGGTTGGGTACGGGTTTGGTCAAATGGTAATGTCGAGTCACGGGTCGGGTCGGGTTGACGACTGCCGACATTTTTTCGGGTCTTTGGTCATTGCGGGTCGGGTCGGATATCAGGTTGACGGCTGCCGACATTGTTTCAGGTCTCAGGTTATTTTAGGGTTAGGTCGGGTATTGGGTTGACGGCTGGTGGCATATATTTATTTCATTTGATTTCGGGTCGGTTTAGGTCACCAGATTTCTGGATCATCTCGAGTTTCGGATTCAAGAAGTAGAGGGGAGGGGAGTAGAGAAGGACAAAGTTGTCATTTTAGTTTCTTATTTTTTTTTAATGAAATATGTTTATATTATTTTAAATTATTTTGATGGGGTATATACAGAAGAGAATAAAGAATTAACGAGTAATACCTAAATTAGATGTTTTATGGGTAAATATCTAATAAATCAAGTTTTGAAGGGTATGTATTAGCCAAAAAAAATGATGTTCGATCCAACAGTAAACTTCCTCGATATTTTTCTCTGTTAAATAAGAAAGAATGCGCCGACTCTTTTCATAATGCATGAACAAAAAGAAAATATTATCCTCGGGAAGTAACGGATATATATCAGTAGGTCACGTACATATAGGATTGCGACGCCTCAATGAAATCTGTTTATGTTAATATAGAAAATTTGGTCCTTTACAAGTTTACTCGTATATATAATTTGCTTGCCCCACGTGAGATCTTATCATTATATTATAGGTTAATTAATTGAGGTGACATCTTACTTGCTGCTAGCATTGACTCATGATTTGTTTATTCAAAGAGTAAGGACTCAATTATATATATTTCTTGTTAATAATATATATATAATAAGAAAGAAAAAAACTTCGAAATGATCACTGTTGGTAATGGTAGGTTTCTCTCAATTTAGTCATTGAATAGATTTACTTAAATTGCAATCATGGTGCGGTAGCTGTTTTGCTATATATAGATTGGTTGTTCATTAAGGAATCAATCATACATGGAAATAACTTCAAACGTTCATTTCCTTAATTTGCAGGAAGTTAATTAATTAAGCTGAACACAAGTATTCTTCTTCAGAAATTAACCAGCTTGCATGTATGATTGATTAGCTATTTAATTGGGACGAATATGCCTACGGGCCTTGTGAGTTCAAAAAAAAAAAAAAAAAATTGGGACCAATATACATATACGAGTATGCATGTATACACATTTTACGTACCGTAGAAAAGGTAAGCATGGAAAAAAGGGTTCAAGTTTACATGCACCAAAATCCAACAACTCTTAACTAAAAGTGTAGACTAAGCCACTAACTAAGGCTCAGCTTGCTTTAATTTCTTCGGTAGAGGGAATGAGGGAATTAGGGGAAATGGGAAATTGATTGGTGCTAAAAAGGTTCTTGACCTCTAGACCTTCAAAATAGTCAATAAAGGCTTCTGCCAAAATCTTTCCTCCATTTGGTTATGGGCCCAATTAAGTGGTTATATGTTATGATTAATTAGCTAGCTTCATGCAAAACAAAACAGACATTCATCTTAATTCTATTAATTTATTCTCAATACAGAAAACAATATATATATAGTGCTCATGGTTTTATATTTCCTCTTTTATAATTATGTATATATGTGGTCTTTAATTAATTAACCACGCGGGTGTTATAAATATGACGGTGATTAGAAATATGCATGCATGTTAGTTTCTTTAATTTCTTCTTAGTTGTAACAAACTCAGATCAATTAAAAAATTAATTAGAAATTTAGAATGAGCATATATCTGATAAAATAAAATGGTCTTCTTATCATTGCAATGCATATAAATAAAGAAGTTATTATTGCGCTGCATGTTCTGCAACCTAGCTTTCTGTGTAGACGAAAGTCTTCTTATTTGTGCTTAATTGTAGGTTATAAGTAGCTTACAGAGTGTTCACCACCTTTTCTTTTCTTTTCTTTTCTAATATATATATATCAAATCATGATCAATTAATTACTCTGTCCAAGTACGTACAGATATATATATTTCAAGGTTTTTTATTCTCTGTGGTGTAAGGTGATTCTTTATGTAATATTATTTGTAAAGAAGTATTTGTATACGTACGTAAAGAAGTATTAATTTGTTTACTTGAGGGTACGTACAAGTAGTAAGGATCATCGATGTGGGAATTATAAGTGTGCTCACGGAAGGCTGCCTTGTTTATTTGAAGCGAATTTTATGTCAATTTGATATTAAGCAATGTTTTTTAATTAATCAATAAACTGGCTGCCCCTGTTTCATTAGAAAGTAGAAATTAATTACAACCAAGATATAGTGTGCAAAATCAAGCAAAGATATATGTGCCAGAACTACCCACTGGCCACTGCTAAACTGTATATGAGTGCCTAATTTTAGTCTTTCTTTCTCGTATAGAAGTTTCACACTTTTGAGTGTTAGAATTATTGTACACTTAAGAACCTCAAAATTCAAATCAGGTATTAAATAGATATATACCATATATAGCGGAAGCAATTTGATGAGCGTGTTTTCTTTCTTCGATCATATACCTCAAGTTTCAGGTTTCTTCTTGTCAGTTTGTGGCCTGAAACCTTGAAGAGAAGTGGACCGCAGTTTGAAACCAAGCCTACGTACATGCATGATGCATATATATGCACAAATGATTCTTCCTCTAATGACATATATAAATCTGACACTTTGAAATAGTGTTTCTCGATCGATCGGACCTTAATTCCTCATCATGATCGATATATATCGGGGCAGCTTTCATGGCAATGGAACCTCAAGTTCAATCAACAACCATGTTATCAGTTGAGTTTATCAGGTAATAATGTAGTATATATATCATCATATATGATTACTGTTCAATATGTACTCGATCGCATTCGAAGCAGCACAATGTACTGAAGCGCGCTTTTCAATTAATATTTATTAATTAAGTTAAAATATATAATAATTAATTAGGTTTAAAATTTCCACTTATTTTAATACTAATACTTTAGAAGAGTGAATATATATAAAATTAGCATACAATTCATGTTGTCTGTGTGGAAATTAAGACCACAAATTGCAAATAATTAAATGCATCACTCCGCTGGAGCTCATAACTAGTTTTTAGTATCTGTATTAATTATTAATTAGGTCCCATTAATTGAAAACGATTGCATTACTCCGATGGTTTGGCCCTCAAAACATAATAAATTAAGAAGCAAAACAGTGTTATGTTCTGTTGCAAACTCAGCCTGTCAAACAATTTAGCTAGCCATTTGTCGAACCCTCCTTAATTACAATTATTATTATTATTAATTTCTTTTAGTGAAACATGTCTATATCTATAATTCTATATATATATATATTTTTTTTTTTTTGAAAAAGTGGTAATAAAACCACCGGTTTCATATGAAATCAAATCAGAGTACATCTATAATTTTATATATTCATAATCAAGAAAGGGGGTGTGATGTAATTTTATTTGCAATATAAGATACCTAGCTTGTCCTTTTGAATGAAAGCTTGACAAAAGCCGAAGAAGAAAAAAGGCTCCTAACAAAGTTGTGGTGTCCTCTGTTGTTTCGTTTCATGACTAAGCCTTGTTCAAAACGCATCATGAAATTAAAGTTACCACTAGTCACTAATAAGTTAGATGCCTTGCTAGCTAGTAGTTGCACCAAATATTTTTTTATTAATTTGGTAGCACATGGGACTGGGAGCTAGGCCTCATATACTTAATTAATTAGCCATATTAATTATAATTATATTAGAAATATTAATTAAGTAATGCCTAGATTATTCACCAATCAACACAAACCGAAACCCTAAACATGACACAGACATGCATATAGATATCAGTCCTTTAATTTGGACGCACCAATATATAAGAAGACCATGAATCCCTGTTTCCATTGCACATCAGATTAGAGATACAAACCCCAAACCAATAGACACTTAATTCCCAAGGGCTTAACAAAAGTATAGCTAGCCTTGCTTTGTAGTGCAAGTAATGGAGACTACACCACCATTAATCTCGCTCCTTTTCCTCCTCTGCTTTGCGTCCTTCTTTGCCAATGCCTTCGGAGAGTACCATTACCATGAATTCCTTGTATGCGCTTTCAGTACTCCTAGCTAGCTAAACATTATATAATAATTTGTTTGTTGTTGATTAGTTTCAAGGCATGACATGTTATAATTTGCTTTATTTTTTATGTTGTGAGCTCACATGAGCTAGCACATTTTAATTTGTCATTAATTTAATTACCATGGAAACTTGGTTATTTTGTGGGAATAAAACGAACATTTTAGTTTGTAGTTAACTTTGTCAAGTTGTTCTTAACGCATGCATGCTTACATATGGTCAGGTGGAAGAGTCGCCGGTGAAGAGGCTGTGCAAGACACACAATAGGATTGTCGTGAATAGTCAATTCCCTGGGCCGACATTGGAGGTCACTGATGGAGATACACTGGAGGTCAAGGTTACCAACAAAGCAATATATAATGTCACAATCCACTGGTACAACATATTTTATCACTAGCTAGTAGTGCTAGTTGCTTCATCAAGTACTTTATATAAATGCAAGTATAACTCCCTTGTTTTTAAGCATATATATCAACATATATAGTGTTTCATCTTGCATAGTTGCATGAAGAGGAAAATGAGCAATATTTGCTCTGAAATTAACATAAAGAGTGCCTATCATGTATTGAACAGTAGAGAATGTATGTTTACTCTGAATGAAAGTACGTACATAGTATTTTTTATATGTATATCCGTTGATTGTCGCCACAAATCCAAATTCAAGTATTACTTTTCTTATATATACTTGCAGAAAGATCTTAAAAATCATATATATTTCCATATAATAATTGCTCTATATATATATACAGGCATGGTGTCAGGCAGTTTAGAACTGCATGGGCAGATGGACCTGAGTTTGTGACACAATGCCCAATCCGGCCTGGTGAGAGCTACACATACCGGTTCACGGTACTCGGTCAGACCGGTACTCTCTGGTGGCATGCACATAGCTCATGGCTCCGAGCAACTGTGTATGGTGCGCTGATCATACATCCCAAGGGATACTATCCTTTCAGAAAACCTGACAGAGAAATCCCAATTCTTCTAGGTACATTTATATATAATTTGATGTATTTCTCTTTGCGTCTATTAAGTTTTCTCATTGCTAAAAGATTGATATATTCGAAAAAAATGAAAAACAAATTGACAGATATGATTTCAGAGTTGATCTGGAAAAGTGCGGCGAAGGGTGGGTGGTGCCTAATTAATTAATTAATTAGTAGGGAGGGTTGTTTTATTAGGAAAAAGAAGCATGTAATCATTATTACTTAATTTGGTACGTGATCGATCAAGAATGGTGGTAGCAAGCTGTGGCTATGCCTTGCCAATTATTAGCTCTAAGTTTGAAGGGCATAAGTTTAATATTCACGATCAGTGAACATAATCTGGGGACCATTTAATTGTTCTATTAATCTATCTATTCCACATATTAGATATATAGAAGTATATCTAGATTCTGTTACTATTGGCAAAGATGGCATGATAAGCTAGGCATTTTCTGTGCTGTGCACCCGGCCACATTTGCTTATTTACCAATTAAGCGGCCGGTTAGAAATGTTCTATATGAGGGAATGTACCAAATTCATAAGAAAATAAACCAGCAGAAATCAAGCTATGTAATAAGCTTAACTAGCCTTCCTTGTACCTATAGTTTTCTGGTAAAAGACCCTACAATTCCATGGAGAGCAATTCATTGGCAAGTTTGGAATGCAAACAAGTCCAATAAGAACATTATTATTATAATTTAACTAGTAGTAGTTAGTCTACCGTGCTAAATTAAAGAGCAAACCTTGAGGCCAATCAACGCATATATTCCATATATAGCTCTTTACTCTTTAGTTCTCATAATTCTTTAAAACCTTTTGGAGCATGGCCTCATAATTATTAGTAACCTAAAAGTATTCTTAAAGGGAAGGATGATTAGAAAAGAGTACCCAGAGTTTTGTTATATAATGTTTTTTAACAATATTAATTCATGCCAAAGAAAAAGAACAAGAGAATGCTTTATCTTAATGTTTATGCTGAAATTTCAAATTCCCTCATCTTTCATCCGACAACTTCTCTCTTTACAAATAATTAAGCTCAATAACATGGAAGCATCACATGGATGAATCTTTCATGATTTTTGTCCTTGCAAACCTCAATTCTTTCAAAAGCTATTTTTTTTTTTTTTAGTAGAAAAGTATTTCACAGCTAAGACAAAGGAAAACATGTATTAATTTTGTGGAGGATCCTTTTCATATGCTGGCCAGAGAATGAAGCAATGTGGTAAATTTTTGCTAAGATGTGCTATTTGATGTGTTGGAAGATAAAAGAGATGGAGGAAAATAGTCTACTTTTAACTCACCCATGGTTTTTTTTTCCCCTAAATTTTTGCCAAAAACAATCAACAATTTGATCACTAACGGTGATTACTGAAGTGTTACAAGACAAGGAAAGCAAAAAAGGCCTTTCAAAAAAAAATAAAATAAAATAAAACACGGAAGGATTTTGAATACCTTGCAACTCTCTGAATTTTACAAAGATTATCATTTTTACTGCTTCAATTTGATCTCTAAAATGATTTTTTTTTTTATCATATGTTTCTGAGATTCCATGAATCGATCTGCACTGTTAGTTTATCGACACAATCAAAGTTCGATCAAATGCTATATAATCCATACAAATCAAACAAATAACTTGAGCAAGAAACTTGGTGTGTCAATTTTAAGCTCTTAAACTTACGTAAAATAAATTTGAAATATTTCTTTCGTTTTTAAATAATTAAGCCTCTTGATTTTATGACTGAAAACTCAAACTAGTATATAAAGTGAGTAATTGGTATGAGACAGTTTAAATTGTCAATTTACAAATTGTCCTTCCTATAAAAAAAAGTAAACAAACTGCACTTCTATCCAAATTTTTCAACAAAATACCTTTGTAAGACCCATTTTCTTGTTTATTACCCTTCATTAACCTTTTATCCATTTTATCACTCCCTCCCAATTCCATCCATATTAAACAAGTTCAAATCAATTTTTCATAAGTATTCATTATACTTAAAATTTAAAATAATATGTATGACATTTTATGTAAATGAAATACAATTTTGAACGGAATCCGACAATTGTACCATTTTAAATTTGAAAACCCTCAAATTGCTTTTAATTTTAAAATGTTAATGTGAAGATTGAATCAAAAGTAATGGAATGGAGAAGGGGAATGAAAGGTAATAACGAAGAAAATGGGTCCCACAAGGATATTTTTTTGAAAAATTTTGATAGGAAGGTGCTTTATTTCAACTTTTTCATAGGAAGAGCAATTTATAAAATCTCCCCTAAAACAAATACTACTGTTTGTTTGGGGCATTTATGATTGATTAACAGTACCTGTCTTATTTTCTAGCAAAGAGTTGTTGGGGCGTCTAAGGCTACTCTCTTTTCATTTTTAGGAGGTGCATCAAAAATTTAAAATCCTGCTTATTTTGCAGAAAACACACAGAAATAGAAGAAAGAAAAGGACAATTCTCTTTTGTGAAAAGAACGAACAGAGGATTCTTTTGCGCGGAAAGGAAAAGAAAAACATTAATAGGATAAAAAATGAACAGGAAAAAGATGAGAAAACAATTTGAGATCCAAGGAGCAGTTTATTGTTTCTGAAATGTCTTAGAAAAAGCAAGGGGGCATCCATCAATGTACTTGAGTGCATTATACAGCAACTTTTTTTTTCAACAACAAAAACAAAACAAAGACAAAACATAAAATAGGGGGCCAACACGTTCCTACAAGATTTTGATGAAGATACCAGACATGATACAATTAACTTTAGTAACAGCTTTAATTTAAACTAACTGCTAAAAGCTGCATGTTAAACTAGCCCTGGTCCACACATAAATTCAGAAATGGTGCCAGTATAATTGATGCATTCAACTTTAATCTTTTTGTTTATCGCACAGGTATGTTAAAGCATTGACCTGTTTTTCATATAGATACAGCTTAAAATGAATCCAAAATCGTCCTGGTACAGCTTCCATACAAAAGAGAATATCTGGAGCAAATTCACTTTGATTTGAGCAGTACATTGGACAATTATGTTCTATCTGGTGAGAGTCTACCGTACTTTTATACTGTTATGCGATAATCTATATTACACCATATTGCAGGAGAGTGGTGGGACCGTAATCCAATTGATGTAATAAAAAATGCCACCCGATATGGAGCAGCTCCAGATATCTCCAATGCATTCACCATTAATGGACAGCCTGGAGATCTTTATCAATGCTCTAGCAAAGGTGACTTCAGTTATGAATTTTATTGCTCTAATCAGAATACATAGACCAATTGATTTTGATACATAATATAATGGAAATAAATATGAGCCAGTATTGGTCTCCTATTGTGAAGAAACAAGTAGAAAATATACTAGCATATGTTATTGCTTCAACTAAAAAAATCCATCACCTTTTGCTAGATATCATCCAATTTTCAGCATAACAAACATGCTAGGTCAAAATCCTAAATGTGAGTTACAATGAGTCTTCTCACTAGCTAGATGTTTTCTAAGTTCATTGTACAGCAAATCATTCTGAACAAACCTGATTTTATTCTAATTAAATAATTCAATAAGTGCTCCTGTTTCTGTTTTGACAGAGACAACGGTGTTTCCCGTGAAGGCTGGTGAGACCAACCTCCTTCGGTTCATAAATGCAGCCTTAAATACTGAGCTATTTGTTGCCATTGCCGGACACAAGATGACAGTGGTGGGGGCTGATGCATCATATGACAGACCTTTCGACACCTCCATTCTGATGCTAGGCCCCGGCCAGACCACTGATGTGCTGGTCACTTTTGACCAGGCTCCGGGGAGCTATTACTTGGCTGCCCGGGCCTACGCCAGTGCCCAAGGTGTCCCTTTCGACAACACCACAACCACCGCTATCATAGATTACAGCACAGAAACTAATAAACAAGGCAAAAACTCCAAGCCCGCATTTCCTACGCTCCCAGCTTACAATGATACTGCTATTGCCACAAAATTTTCTGAGAGTTTCAGGAGCCTGGAAGCCATTAAGTTACCTCAGCCGGTTACTGAAAATCTCTTCTTCACTGTGGGCGTGGGGCTTTTCAACTGCCAGCCCGGCAAGAAGTGTGGTGGCCCCAACGGGACCCGGTTTACGGCTAGCATAAACAATGTTTCATTTTCTTTACCTTCCAATTTTTCCATACTCCAAGCACACTATCATAGCATACCAGGTGTATTTACCACAGACTTCCCAGCAGTCCCACCTGTGCAGTTTGACTACACTGCACAAAATGTGTCTCGCAGCCTATGGCAGCCAGTTGCTGGCACAAAAGTCTACAAGCTGAAATATGGGTCGGTGGTGCAGGTGACGCTGCAGGGGACTAATATATTTGCAGCCGAAAGCCATCCAATACACCTCCATGGAAATGATTTCTACATCTTGGGACAAGGCTTTGGTAACTTCAATCCTAAAAAGGACACGTCAAAATTTAATCTGGTTGACCCACCCTTGAGGAATACTGTTAGTGTACCAGTGAATGGCTGGGCAGTTATTCGATTTGTGGCAGACAACCCAGGTGTGTGGCTCATGCACTGCCATTTGGATGTGCACATTACTTGGGGTCTTGCCATGGCATTTTTAGTTGAAGATGGAATAGGTGAGCTGGAAACTTTGGAGCCACCTCCTAATGATCTTCCCCTTTGTTAATTTACAGATGAATCACAAGAAAGAATATAACTGAGAAAAGGTACATAGATACATCAGTGTGCCACTTAGGTTGATTTCTTGACACATTTGTTGCTTTTGGTTCTATTTGATCGATTGATGGAAACTTGTCCAGTGATTATAGCAATTATTTTTGTTGTAGAACATATTTATTATGTAATAAGATTAATCATTTTTATTGTTAAAGATATTATGTAAGTCCTTGGAATCTCATTGCCAAATGTGTCCAGCTACTTCGCAATTCTATGAAATTGCAAACTCCCCAAAATGAATAGAAAAAAAAAAAAAGGTGAGGGTTTGTATAAGCATTGCTGCATTGATTTCTATTATGGAAAAGAAAATAAACAACTGAAATCTTGGGTTTAAGTTGGTTTATTCACTGTTAGATCTTTTTTTTGATAAAAATTCACTGTTAGATCTTTTTTTTGATGAAAGTTCACTGTTAGATCTTTTTTTTGATAAAAATTCACTGTTAGATTGAAAGGAGAAAATAACCAAATGAACCAAATCACTCAATGCACATTTATAAAACCAATCACACAAATGAAGTTGGAATGGAATAGAAGCAACTAAAAGAAACAATAGGGGAGAAGAAAAGCTAAGATATACAAGTGCCATGTTAAAATGTACAGGCGGAGAAATAGAGAAGTGGTTTTAATCTACCTGGTCAAGCTACAAACTTTAGGCAGCGAGTATCATTGTGTATGAGCTGACACCTACAAGAACAAAATCTAACACCACACCTGACACAAGTGTAGGGAGCAGCATTGCCACATACGGTGCAAAAGTATCGGCGAGAAGCGGTGCTGGGGGGACCAACTGCAGCTCGCAGGTAGGTGGGGACGTGAGGGGGCAAGGACTCTAGATTTGCCTATTGGTTGTGTTGGTATAATTTAATTAGAAAAAATAATATGGTAAATGATAAAGAAGCAGGCATATATACTTATATAGATAGTAAAGAAGGTAAAGAAGAGAGGAGAAATAGGAAGATTGACCTCATGTAAGACTTGGAGAAAAGATGTCGGGGGCCTTTTAGCGTTTTCCAAGGCTTTGGCTTGTCTGGTTTTTCGTTTGGTGCCCCCCTTGGGCTGCTTCTTTTGACCAAAAGCTAGAGAACCGAATGAATAGAATAGAATAGAAGCTGAGATGAGGTGAATGAAATAAGTATGAATCGGTAGAAGAGATGAAAAGGGGAGGGGGAAGGTAAGGTAAGGTACCAGGTTGGTCAAGGGCATCGTCCATAGAATCGTAAAGGTCGTCATCGTCATGGAGGTCGAGGGGCTCGGGCGCCGCATTGTCGCTCTCCAAGGCCTCCAGGCGGGCGAGGGCGGCCTGGCAAGGGAAGGCAATTAAGGATTAAGATTTAACAGCAAGCAGAAGTCGCAATAAGAATAAGAATAAAAGGTAGCAGCTACCTGATTGCGGTTGTCGGTGCTGGCGAGGGCGGCGGACATCTTGGTGGCCATCTTCCTGGTACGGGAGGAGGTCCGGCGGAAGGGCGCAGCTGCTGCGCTCTCGTCTCCCATCATTGGATATTTGGATCAAATGAAATGAAAAGGAGGAGAGTGGAGTGGATTAAGACTAGAGAATGAGAATTGAGAATAGGGTTTTAGCAAGCGAGCGAGAGAGATTTCAGATTGGGATCAGCGCGGGGAAGAACAAGACTGAAACGGAATTATTAGGAAATAAAAAAAGTAAGCAGGTTAGTCCCTCATGTTTTATTTATCGAATCGAATCCAACTTTCATCTGAATCAAACTTCAACCGAATTGAATTGAGAGACTTAGAACTAAACCGAATTCGAACTAAAATCGAACCAAACTAAACCAAATCGAACTAGCTCGAACTCGAATCAAACTCCGAGCTCAATCATTATAATTTTATTTTTATTTTTCATATTACCATAAATAATTAGAGCTAAAATAAGTGTATTATTTTGTCCTTCTTCGATAATATAAATTAATTTATTCTTACTAATTAAATTATGATTAAAAAAATTATATTTTATTAATTTAACGATAAAATAAGTATATTTTGTTAATTAATTAAATAATAAAATAGGTATATTATTACTAACAACTTTGACAATATAGTTTAAAATATATACAAATTATAATATATCGAGTTATTATAAATCGAATCAAGAAAACATCGAGCCGAGCTAAATCAAATACGAGCTCAGACGGAATCCAACTCAAGTCTCCAGAGTAGAGTGACTGACTGGGACTGTGAGTAATCACTAATCAGTATAATAAATAAAAACAGTCGGAGGTTGAAACTGCAAAATTCTTTCGGAATTCCGATCGATCAAAGAAACCCTTGTTTCTTGATTCTTTGTTTGTTTGTTGCATACAGCATACTTGCATTGGATCGGAGGGAGGGAGCATGGCCTACGAGGTCTCCATCTCCGGCGCCGCCCTCGCCTCTCTCCTCCACCTCGCCTCCTCCTCCCCCTCCTCCGCCTCCTCCGGTCTCCTCTGCGGCCTCACCTCTGCCTCCTCCCCCTCCTCCTCCTCTCCTCCTCTCTCCGACTTCGATCCCTCCCCCATCCCCAATGCATCCCCCTCCCTCTTCATCACCCGCCTCTTCTCCTTCCCCGACCCCCTCTCCTTCTTCTCCCCCCAAGGCCACCTCCACGCCGCCTTCCTCCGCTCCCACTTCCCCCCCGATTCCCGTCCCCCTCTCCTCGGCTGGTTCTCCTTCCGCCGCGCCTCCTCCCTTCGCCCCTCCATGCGCGACCTCGCCGTCTCCCTCTCTCTCTCCCAAACCCTAACCCCCTCCAACACTCCCTGCCTCTTCCTCCTCCTCTCCTCCTCCCTCTCCCCCAACCGCGCTGTCCACACCCATGACTACCGCGCCTTCCTCCTCACGTCAACCACCCAAATGCCAATGCTGCAGCCCGTCTCCCTCCATGTCCTCAATGTCGGCCCTGCCTCCAGCGGCGGTCACTACGGCTCCTTCTCTCCTCACTTCTCCCCTCTACCTGCCGTGCCCTGTGCGCTCCCATCCGTCCACCATCCTCATTCCATGCTCATCTGGTTTCTTTCTTTATTTCCTTCTTTATTTCTTACTGCATGCATCAATTCATCAATTGCCTTTTCTTTATGTTTGTCTCACTTATCCTGAAACCAATACTGCAGTGATGAAGGGGGGCAGAAGAAGAGCAACGCCGATCAAAGTTTGCTGCTCATGAAACAAAAGGCACACCACCAGAAAATTCTTGATGAGTCAACAGAGGGTTTTGAGGTAGATAGGTTAGAAAAGCTGGTCGGGGGCTCTGCTAATGTGTATACGCAGGAGATTGAGGACTTGTATGCCAGTATGTTGCGCAAGCTTCAAAGTCTCACGCACCAGCTTGAAAAGACGTCCGCTCTGGTTTTTGAGCAAGTCAGTCCCTTCTTTATCTTTCTATGTAACTTCCTTTCCATGTATCGTTTGATGTGCATGCTTTCTGTCTTCGAGTACCTCAGATGTTTATGTCACTACATTGTTCTGCATTCCCTTAAAATAAAAGATACTTAAATTGCCTCTCCTCTCACATCATATAAGGTAGAACAGTGGGTTTCTTTACACCATTTGCATCGATGTTTTTTAGATGCAACGGGTGGAAAGCAAATAATTTCTCCATACTTGGAAGACTATGTTTTATGTTTGTTAAGCACAAATTAAGTTGTATCTTCATAAACATCAGATGTGATTCCCTTTGCTGTGGTTTACCATAATGTACAATATTTTTGGCTCGGATAATGGGGATTATACTATACCTTCCTACTTCCAACATCTCTGTACAAAAGCACCTAAAGATGTATTTACAGTTTTGCAACAAAATAAGAAACACATTTACATAGTGTAAGGAAAAAAGAAATGAACTAAATAACAGTAAAATTTTCAAATTAGGCTGATGGAAAATAGTATTACTCCTGGATTGTCACTTTTGACTGCTATGAATTGCCAACTGCTGGTTCACATTGGATACAACAAGAGGACATCATTGAAGCTTTCTAATTATAATGGTACAGGAAAATCGGAATTTGGAACAAAGATGTAGATTAGCTGGAATGGAGTGAAGCTGACAGAGGGTATGTCATATCCAACTTTTCTGATGTTAAATAACATCTGTTGAAGTTATTTTTCTTTTTTCTAAACTCAAGACTTTTGTGTGTTCTCTCTTTTGTTTTACAGTTGCCGCTATTTGCAGGAACTGATTGCCTCTTATTTTAGTGCTATGGTGTTTGCTTCAATTCTTGTGGGTAACTGGAAAGTGCCTATTTGTATTTGTATCAATTAACAGTCAGTTTGGTTTTTGCTCCTTACGCCAGAAAAGGTAGTACTTCTGTTGTATACTAATGTTCATGTGGTTCATGTGTCCATTTGGCGATGAATTGTGCTTTCGGCCCTCAATGCCAGTTCTTGTGCTCTTGGGTATAAAAGAGGGACTCCAATGTATTTTGTCAAGAACTACTTTCTCCTCTACTGAGAAGAGTCGGAACTGATTGGATTTGGATAATGGATATTTTCCACTCTAGTAGGTTGCCCTTTTAGTAATGCTGGTAGATTTTGTATATTTGTGATTTGAGAATTTCAGAATTCAAATGAATAAACTTTTGATTGTTCTTTTCCTACTAGTAAACTGGACGCATTCAGGCTTGCACAATGCTTAAAGTTGAAGTTGAAAGTTGGAATGAAACGCGTTAGAGGATGATTGTATCTTTTGGTTGATATTCAATGAAAAAAAAAAATACGATAAACAGATGAGCTAAGATGCTAGCAAGTATCCCCACCACATCGCCTAATTTCCTCAGTGAAAAGCGCCTATTACAAATTAACTTTATCAAGTGCCTCTGCTCTTTGTTTTTTTTTTTTTTTTTTTTTTTTTTTTTTTTTTTTTTTTTTTTTTTTTCTCGCCTTGCATAAAGTTAGTTTTAATAAGTCGATACTTATCTGATCCGAGTTCCTACAAAATTAAAGAAATATTGAACGATTTTTGCAACTCATAATTTGCTGTTTGGGGGCGATTTTGAAAATTTTTATTAAATTAAATATGTTTATCATTTTACTGCCAAATAAAGAAAAACGAATCCATCACTTTGATTAATTTTGTCATGTTAAACTTAGTTCGGACAAATATTCTAGAATGTCATTTTAGAAAATTGCGACCCCTATAATTCTCGTATTTTTTTTTTCTTGACATCCAGCCAACTAAATAAATATTTGGTTTTGGTCATAAACTGCGACTCCGTCTTGCATTCAGGATGGCATTTATCCTGATCTCGTGCTTAAATCTGATTGTTCATGCTATTTGGTAAAATTCCTTCAAAGTAGGTAACAGAATTTCATTTCTTCTCTGGTTCTTAATTGAACTATTATTTTTTTAATCATTCTTTTACAAGTATATATTTTTTGATTGCCCATGAATTATATATCTGTTGCTGATATCAGTGCAAATGTGATATTTCAAATTTTTATTTGAAACATCACCTTGGTATTTTTCATTCTCCTATCTTTGCAATTGTAGCTTGATGTACTTTTTTTTTTTAAATCATGCAGGGAGATTTCTTTTTTGTACAGTAATTAAGATCCACACTCTCTGAAAAGCTGACTTCTTTTTTTAATTCTTTCGTGGTTTTTCGACGGATAAAGTAGTTAAAATCATCGATCTTTTCAGTTCATCACACTGAATTTACTTTGACATGAAGGTGTACAGAAGAACAGGATCCATCTCATCTTACTTCTACTGTATTTGCGAAATCTCTCTTTAGATTCACATCATGCTCAGCACATTCTGGTAGCACTACAGAATTAAACACTGCAGTAATTAATATCAGAGTAGAAATTCAAGGGATCATATTTGTTAAAGTTTACAGGGCACTCAGAAGAAGAACTCGATAGCAAAGAAATCTCATATCGCCCATTTAGATACTACCCTCCATGTCTAGAATTTCAGAAGAATGTGTGTGTTATCCTCTACCTCAAAAGCAAAGCAGATAATGTAATAGTTCAATTGACTTTTAATGTTCTAGACACAAATCATAGATGGAACACAACTATGCCGGAGCCGAACAACTGAGTGGCACACTTTTATTAACAGCATGAAATTAAGTAGGTGGGGGCTTTTCGTTCTTTGTAGGAAAAGCATAGTATGTTAATTGTCATGAAATGGCATGTCTCGTTAACTGTTGTTAGAGGACCTTTTGTGGAATCAACCGTTAAGGTCGTCGTCCCTCCTTCTGACATGCATCATAAACTCGGCCACCTAAAGTGCATTCTCGCAGTGAGGTCTGTCTTTGCAGCACAATTTTTCTTTTGATGTGGCTTCAGAGTTGTCCGTCAATCTTGACGGAACTACCAGTGGAACGGGGCCAGAACTAGAGTTATAATTGATCTCCTGTACCAGTTGTAATTTTTCTTTGACTGTCGGTGTTGCATTTGGAGAATTTCATGATACAGTAGAGGTAGCCATGCATCATTTGATTTTTTTCCTTGGATGATTAAACGATTTAGTAGTAGATTATCAGTGATATCGAACCAGATATAAGGCAAAGGGGCCTTCCTATATATCCGCCCTTTCTGATTTTCATCCCTAGATGAAACACAGATAATCATCTATTTTTAACAGCAAAATTTTCTAAACATGGTTTGGTTTAACAAATCTATGTATGATATTCATTTAGCTAGAGGATTAATTAATTAATTGATTCCAACTGTAACCTAATCTGTCAATAGATCGGCCGTATCATTATCATATCCATGGCTACCTCATCTTTTTCTGAAACATCCTCGACAAGGCCGATTGAGAAATTTGTTGGGTCGCATCAGTTCAAGATCACAGGCTACTCGATCGACAAGGCGAAAGGCGTTGGGTATAGCATCACCTCTGCTACTTTCAAGGTCGGGGGATACGATTGGGGCATCTGTTTCTACCCCGAGGGAGATAACGAGGAAGCCAAAGGCTTTGTTTCCTTGTACCTCGATCTCATATCACAAGTGACCGATGTTACGGCGCAGTTTAATCTGATCCTACTTGATAAGCATGGGAGAGCCCCCCTTGTGAGCCGTTCATCCAAGCTCTGCTCCTTTGACGGTGGCAAGAGAAATAGTTCCTGGGGTTTCGCCCGTTTCATTGAGAAAGATAAGCTCGAGTCCTACCTTGAGGGTGACAATTGCTTCGTCGTCAAATGTACATTGTCCGTTCATAAGGTATCTCAATTGGGAGTGATGGATGCATCTCCTTTTGTCGTGCCGCGCAGCAACATGCAACAGCAATTCTTGCGCTTCTTCGAAAGTGGAAATGGGGTGGATGTTACATTCAGTGTGGATGGACAAACTTTTGGAGCTCACAGGAGTATTCTTGCAGCAAGGTCACCGATTTTTAACGCCCAATTTTGTGGTCCCTTGAGGGAGGCAGCAGTTACCATCAAAATCGAAGGGATAGAGGCACCGGTGTTTGCAGCTCTACTCAAGTTTGTCTATTCAGATTCATGTCCTGAATTCGAAGATGGGGATCAAGAAACAAGCGAGGGTCGGCGGCAGAAAGTGATCATGGCTGAGCATCTGTTGGTAGCTGCGGATCGGTACGGATTGGATAGATTAAAACTGATTTGCGAAAAGATGCTAGGTCAGAATATTAATATAACAAACATGGTCAGCTACTTGACCTTGGCTGAATTCCACAACTGCATCAAGCTAAAAGATGCATGTCTCAAATTCATAGCTCAGTCGTACAATTCTTAGACTCTTTACTTGTACTCATTGAAACACTAATAATCTGATCGATCATTGACTCACAATCTGATACCAAGTTAATTACCCTTATCACTGTTACATTCTTTTTTTTTTTTTTCTTTTATTTATGGATGTATTTGATTTCCTTTTGGATTTTCTTTTTAGTCATCATTTTTAGATATCTTCCTACTGTTGAGCTGAAATACAATCTCTGCATTGGATTGTCAAAATAGTGATTTGGATAGTGAAGACAAATTTATCCACATTAATATTTTGCTATATGATTCACATCAATTGATGTATCCAGTTAAATTTGTAGCTCGGAGGTAAGAGATAGATTATTGAGTGAAAGCATTGATCAGTTGTTCAGTGATTTTCATCTGCAGAGGATTGTAAATTTGTAGCGCTTTTCAGTTTTTGGTTCTAAAATCCAGATTCAGATGTGGTGGCGTTTTCGGCTTAATTTGTGGTTTTAAATTTCCAGTTACTAATTTTCCTTTTAGCACACGTTGTCAGATACTTGGAAGTTGGAACAAATACTTATTCTGTATGGAGTATGGTGCCCAATCTATAGGATTGTATTATTAATATCTTTTTGTTAATTTTGCACATCCTAATTTGAAAAAGGATTTCAAAAATAATGAAAAAAGAAAGAAATAAAAAATGGCAAGTTAATTTACTTTTACTTGCGGGCTTGTCCCTCTTTGAGAAGGCTATCTTTTTCAGCCCATAAAGATGGCCTACAAACATAATATCCCATTAGTTCGATTGTGTGCGATTTTAGAAAATTCATTATTTCAAAATAGGCGTAAAATAATATCAGAACATTACGACTAAATAAAAAAAAAGTAGAATAAAGCACCATTTATATAGTGATCGATATAGAACTTTTATTTATTTTCTCAAATCATGTCAATATTATTATTATCATGCATCGAGTCACAACCAACACATACAGATCGATTGCACCTCAATTGCAATGACAGTAGAATTCCACAGGACCATTGCCGAGGTCGAGCGCCTCTTTCGACTCTGCACTTGCCGGAATGAGCTTGCAATGAACTTTGCATGAATCAAGACCATCAGCGGCCGGACTCTCTGCTCCTGCGGCATCAGCATCGACTGATAGTATTCGTCCCGACTTCTCTTCTAACGAACGGTGCAGGGAGGCTAGTGCCTTTGCAGGAGAGAGCGAGGTGAAAGAAACTAAGAACATAATAACAAAGCATACGGCTTTTGCCATTTCTGAAAAAGGATATACATGCATTTACAATTGTATATCGATCGGGTGGTTTATTTATTTATTGAACTGTGAGGTTTAATTAATAGGTTTGTGTTTACTTTTACGTTACCAGGTGTGGCGTTTTCAATTGTGATAAGTTGCTTCTATTTCTAAGATTATATTAATGAAATTTAAGGTTTCCAGTTGTGGCCCCCGTACGTTGAATGCAATATGGTCCCCACGGCTCAGTCCCTCACCTTGCACATAAGAGCGTCAAGTTCAAGACTCCAATAATAATCTTCCTTCAATCTATAAACTAAAAAGATAGATAGATTTTAAAGCTTCCAAGATATGTCACATCATCAATTTTCTTAGCTATTGGATCTATTGTTAACTATCAATCTAATGACTAAATTATATTTGCTCTCTTCACTAGAATTTCAAAAGGCATACATAGAGACATTAAGTGTAATCAAGTATTCCAAACCAAACTCGGATATATCATATGCTAAAGAGTTGAAATCCTTAAAATGACATTCCTGAGAATTCGTACGTTCCTTGGAATCAATTAAAGAATGAAGCAAACACCTCCCAAGTCTCCAGCGGGCAACACCTGTCTGTCATGTCTCAGGCATCATGCCTGTCATACTTTATAGTTCTTCCAGTGACAAAGGCAGGCAGGGGTTTTGGGGGGTCATGTACCCCCTTAAATTTGAGAAAGTTAATTCATTTTTAATACAAGATTTGTCCCCCTCTAATTAATCTTATACACAATTAGTTGGTTAATATTTTGATAATTATTTTGTATAGTTGTAAGGATTAATTGTAAAATGTGCTTAATAAAAAAAATTAATATAATGATTTGTTTTTTGTCTTATATAATATAATTCTATTAATAGCTTGTGTATTCATAAAAATAATTTCTTCTCTAAGATAATATATTAAATACGAATTATACAAAGCGTTTTTTTTTTATGATAAGACGATTTATACAAAACATTAGCACATACATCTTTTATTCTTAACAAAACACCTTTGTAGAGATATACTTCCAATGTATTATTTTATATTATAGTTATTTTTACATTGTTTTTGTTGTTGCAACATATACAACAATTTAGGAACATGAAATATCTTTATATTTCAATGTTGTACTACTTTTTTAATTTTATATTAAATTATTTTTGTTGGCTTAAAAAAATTTGTCCCCTGCTATAGGTTTGTTCTGGCTTCGTCACTGAGTTCTTCCATGTAGTTGTTTACTTCAAATTAAAATTATATCAACTACCCCTTCTACTAGCCTTATATCTAATATTGATTTTAAGCAAAAAACAGACTTTTCCCACACAAAAAAATTTGCTTTTGTTTTATTTTTAAACTGTGCGTACGAGTAAATTTTTCACTACTTCCAATAAAATCGCAAGCACACTAATTCGATGTGTGTACCTCCTGAAACTTTTTCAAGACAAATCACTTCTCAACCAAAAACATACAGATTGCCTAAGGTCATTTTCCGTTAAAACAAACAAACAAGAGAGATATACAGATTTCATCAAAAATTGCTTAATTTGGCATGTTACCTTGTATCAAACTAATTTAAATAGCTTCGAGTTTTTCTAGCTATGCAATTTAAGTTCATTCCTGTCTAACCCTGAATTTTACTAATTACTTTTTTTCTATAGGAAAATGAAAGAGCATAAATAATTATAAAAAAAGAAATAAAAGAAGAAACTGATCAGCAATTTAGAGTGCAACTGCAGAGCAACATCTCTTCCCCATGGCTTTGAGGCCAGTGTTAGTCCAACCAGAGCCATCTTTGTAGCACTCCACCTATTATTCCAAAAAAAAATGCATAGAAAGAAAGAAAATTATATACAATTAGTTATGATAGTAAATAAAAAATAAATCATCTGGAAAGAATTTGCAGAGGTTCAAGTGGCGACATGTAGAATCAGAATCAGAGTAATTTGCTGGCTAAAGTATGAGAATACCCATAAAATACTGCCCATATGGAAGCAAAAAATATCAACAAAACTATTTTTAGCTAATCCAAAAAAAAAAAACAGAGAAAAATGCAAAGAGAAGTTAAACATACAGTGTCTAAGATGAGATCATTGTCAGTGATGGCCCCACCAATTGCATACAAGGAACCACCTAGAACAGCAGTTGTCACATAACCACGGGCACAATTCATCGATTCTGCCATCACCCACCTCGGCATTCTTGGGTCATAACTCTCCACAGTCGAGGTGGTCATCTCCCCATCATAACCTCCTACTGCATAACTAGAATACATTTAAGGATAATAAGATCTCATTGACCAATTATTTATCTGTAAAGCAACAATTCGGTGCTCAGCTGCTTGCCTGCTTGGTGTAAACACAAGGAACGATACTATTCATTCTTTTTCCATCAAAACCTCAAAGCATGGTAGCAAAAAATTATGTAATATGGTGCCTATCTATTTTTTTTGTCAAAAGGGAGAAATTCCAAACAAATATGTTTGATGAGGTCTCAAAGTTAGGATTAACTATTTATACCGTAGTTACCTGCTCCTGATTGTGACAAGATGAAGAGCCTATGACAACATCATACTCCTCTACCAATATGTATTGGAGAAAACTCTCTAAGAAACATAGCATAAAATGTATGGAAATTTTTTTTTTTTTTTTTAACAATGCTATTTTTTTAATTTTTGTGTGAATGAGAAAGAGAGAGAGGCTCACAGTTTTCCATTTACTACGGCAAGAGAGTGACAACCTCTTCTTGTATTCATGCTTGAAATTTTTTTCCAGTAAGGTTCCCTCACGTCAAGTCTCTCTCCTGTACTGAAGTGTCATAACACAAACAAAAAAAATTCTTAAAAAAAAAAAAAAAAACAAACAAACAAAAAATTTGATAGGACATGGAAAAAGGAAAAAAAAAAAATGTATATGCCGAGAACAGTACAAAAGGAAGAACCGGACCTCAAATACTTTGCCCCATCATATCCACCAACAGCATATATGGCACCATTGAGTACAGCAGCATCAAATGTAGATCTCTAAACAGTAAATAAAAAATATATGTACATTAAATTGAATTACATAAACAAAATTGAACAATATATATTTAATTCTGTGACTTGTATATTTGATGTCAGGAGATGAATTCAACATCTGAAAGAATCTTTCAGAAGTAGCATACATTCATATCCCCTTGTTAATGAGGTATCTTCTCCACAGCTTAAGAAGTATCATGAATGCTCTATAGTTTGATGTCCTGACTAGATGATTTTTTTAATGGGCATTATGAATATAACCAAATGTAAAAAAACACAAGTGTCAGATACCTTCTCAAGCATAGGGATAAAATTGACCCACTTTCCAAGAATAGGATCAAGCATGTCAACTTCACAGAAATATTCACTTGAGTTCTTTCCACCTATCATATAAATCTTTCCATCTATGGAAACCCCAGATAGACATCCCTTCTCAAGGGTAAAGGGTGGTTGTGGAGTCCACTCATCCTTTCTTCTATCATAACATTCAACTGGAATGAAAATAATAAATTGTAAGCAAACCGCATCTTTTTAACCATATGGTAATATTTTCTATAGAACACAAAAGGCACATGCTTGCAAATACAATATGGCTACCCTTACCAAAAGCATGACCTGAAAAACCATGTAAACTGAAGGTAAGGTCATGTACATGACCATGTGCAGACAACATGACATCAAAAGCAGAAATAATCTAAATTCCTGACAGAAGAGACAGAACTGAAAACAAACCAGTAAATCTAATTATTTACAAGTATGATGTCCTAAACAAATGCAAATGATATGAACCTAATGTGACCTGACCTGACAGATGCACTCAAAACTTAAGAAATTAATTGGCCTCAGAACTTGTAAAATTAATTAGCCACAAAAGTGAGATATAATATATTTTTCTTTCGTCTTTCCCCATTTTTGCTCACTTCAATTCAGATTATAGCAATTAGAAAAATATATTTACCAGTGTCAAACCAACTGCCATCATAGCCACCAGCCACGTAAATCCTCCCATCAAATGCAGTCACTGCCACATAACTCTTTGCATTGCTCATCGGCCTAAGCGGTGTCAGTACATCCAAGGATGGTGAAAACGAGTCAAAATCTGATAAGAATGAATTGCCATTATCACCCCCAACCAAATATATGACATTATCTGAGCCCAAGTACTGCTCGACAAACTGCTCGAGTGAGCTGTAGTTATCTGGAGGACCTAAAGTGGAAGAAGATGATGCTTCGAGTGATGACTCTAGACTCCTTATGCGTAACTTTAGGCTTGAGATTTTGTCATGAGATTCTTCAATTGTTTGTTTTAGCTGTGTAGTCAATTTAGCTGACTGTGCCTGTGTCAGATAGATGGTTTTTGACTTGTAAAAAGGCAATATTATCAGATATTAAATAGGAACATTTCTTTAATGCAGACCCTGGTAAATAGGAAGCCAATTGCATTTGTCTGTGAAATCTGAAGCATAATACGTACTATCACATACAATGATCCAACAAACAGCAAGGAGCTAGGTTTTATTTGGACACTATAAGTTCCAGTTAAGTGAAAATGTGCTAAGATTGTTCAGGAATGGTGTATATGCGATTGTTCACTCTGGAAGTAATATAAATAAAGAAAATGTGCTGAGAACCAGCCTTTGGTCTAGTGGCTAAGGGCAACGCTCTCCGTGTGGGAGGTCGCGCATTCGAAACCCAGATGGGAGGTCTTTTATAGACATTTAAATTTGAGTGGCTAGACCCTCATCTTTATCTCAAATAAAAATAAATAAAGAAAATGTGCTGAGAAATGGTACCTGTTTTCCCTCAAGAAAGGTGATGCGGTCTTTTAGCTCCCCAACAACTTGTAACAACTAGAGCAGATAAGAAAGTAAATGTATTATTGTAGAATTAGCATAATTATAAAGTTTCAACTAAAATGTAAATTATACTGGTGCAGCTTGGTTGATTTGAAATATGAAAAATTACCACAACAAACTATGAAACTTGAAGGGGGCACAAAAGAGAGAAAAAAAAAAGAGTGCTAAGAAAAACCTCATCATGTGCAAAATTGTTATTTCCTTTTGGACCCCACTTGTCCGTCAAAGAACTTTTAGCTCTGGAAGTATAAGCCTCAACCTGTCCGATTCCTGTAGAGCTAGATGGATCCCAGCTTTGACGACTGGCTACCATCTTTCGCAAGATAGCCAGCACATTCTCTTTCCCTCTCACATCTTCCTGAGTATTATCATTTGAGCTTCCATTTGAATTCCAATTTGAACTTGAACTTCCACTTTCTGCCAAAACCTCCCAGTCAGAAATTGTGTCCTCATCAGACTGACATGACTCCACATCCTTTCCGTTCATCTTTTTTTCTATTTCTAATTTTTGTGGTTTATCATAGGCCTCCTTAAGGGAGACAATGGGAGGTGGTACCCTAAAGTTCATTGGGTTTTTAGAGGGCTTGAATAAAGCCATCAAAACCCTTACTTGAGCATGATCGAGTTCAAACCAGAATTTCAAGGGATCATAATAATTGTCAAAAATGACCCTTTTGTATTCATCTTCTTCAAGTGGCTGGCATGGGGACATGATTCGAATTGCTACCTTTGTAATAGAGTGAAGAAAAAAAATAAGAATCAGATCATATTGATATCAACAAACACAATAACTTTTGTATAATAGCTTGACAAAGTCCGCATCAAGGCAATATGTTTGGTTAAGTAATTACTATTTAGGAAACTGTTTAGGGCCTTTACATTGTCTGGTTTTGTACAGCATGTATTGGAATTAGGCTGTGGCTTGCAGAGATATGAATGGTGCAAGCCTAGAAAAAAATTCACTTGATTTTTTACAAAGCCAGGTTTTGAAGTTACTTTTGATCTTTCTCTTCCCGATTTGCACGCTGATTGACAACAAACCCAGGTTATGTTAGAGAGCACCCAGCACTTCAAAGTCTAATCAGGGAAACAATAAAAATGGAATGCCCCCTTAAAGGATTGATATATGAAAATAGTTTGAAAGATTAAATTTGTGTGCCCCCATCATGTCTTCAATTTCAGGAAGTTAAAAAAAATAAAAAAATTAGAATAGAATAGAATAGAAAAAGAACTCAGGTCATTTTGTGTGATCTATATATAAGATTAATCATCTGCTGAAGCCAAAGATTGGGGCATCTTTGCTTGATCTTGATGACAGCAGAAACACATAAAATCATCATATAACATGGCCAAATCCTTTCATTTCCATAACACATCTCACTGCCTACGAAAATGAACCCCAAGTCTAAGGCCATTGTGTACCACTTGCAAGTAGAGACTAGAGAAAGTAATATGGATTGATGGAGCACACATAATAACCTGAAGTTATCAGCAAGTTTCCCACTTTACATTATATTATAGATACATTATAATTAGTAAGATTACCTGAGCTGCAAAAGGGGTTTTCTCAGAGCCTCCATTTGTCCATGCGTAGGGGTCAATATTCAATTGGCCGCACCCCGCAGCATCATACAAGCCATATAACTTCCTGTTGCTAGAGTTGAATAGAAACAGGGGCAGTCCCTCTTCTATATTTCTCACATAAATGAAATGTTGCGAGGATAATCCTGGAAAACAAAACACAGATTAGAAATACAGTAGGCACTAAAATGCATTGTGGTATGAAATTGTACTGGTAGCAACCAAGTCCAAAACTATAGCCAAATTACTAAGCATTAGAATTACAGGAGAGGAGGGGTTTGGTTAATGGTTACAATTTGAAGAATTGAATTTAAGAATTACCAAAGAGTTGTTTCTGATGGCATTCGGCGAGGGTGGCGCGTGTGCAGCTGAAAATGACGCCTCCCAAATCACACTTCCTTAAACTTCGGATTGAGTCTGAGACATGGGTGTCCTCCTCAGGGTTCTTTGTGCAATTCACCGAGTTCTTAGGGATCTTTTTTTGGTGCATAGTTGGTGTCTGTCTTATGAATGCCATGCCATCAGTATGAATGCCACTACTACTAGTGTTGAAAATGAAATGATAAACAAACAATAAATCTAGAAGAAGGCAGGAACTTTTTGTACATTAAGACCTGGGAAGATTTTAAGAGTAATTAAATTGCTTATTTCTTTTTGTATACATATCAAATTGAGGAAAAGAAAAGAAGCAAACAACAGTGAAATCAGAAATAAATACTGAAAAAGAAAGAGATAAAAGAGATGGAGATGTAAGAGAAAGTAGAAGAATGCATGACATGCAATGAACAAGTCATTTGAAAATAAGAATGGGCACTGAGAAAGAGTGAATTTAATACAAGAAAAGGCGTTCCGAATGAATTGTGAGTGTAGAGGGTAGAGAGTGAAGGAGTGATGAAACAGTAGAACGTACAGTAGATGGAATGGAAGGATAGATGGAGAGAGGGAGTACCTGGAAATAGGAAATGGCTCTCTTCTCTTCTCTGCTCTCCTCTCCTCTCGTCTCCTCTCGTCTCCTCTCCTCTCCTCTTTTGTTTAGTTGAGTGTGTTGCTAGCTTGCGATGGAATGGAATAGAATGGGGAGGCACCAAGCCAAGGCAGGAAAGAAAGAAAAGAAAAGAAAGTGGAATGAAGTTGAGTAGAGTTGTTGGGTTTGGGTTTCTACTTTCTATCTGTGTCTATTGTCTAAAGAAGGAAAAGGATTAATGGGATGTGGCTCAGTGGCCTGGCCGATCATATTCATACCATTTCCATTTCCATCTGCATTACCCTCCAGGAGACAGATGGATGGATGCATGGATGCGTGGATGATCATCTGAATGAATCTCAAACTTAAACGCACTCAACGCATCATCGCTCCCGCTCCCACTCCCACTCCCACTCCCACTCCCACACTTTCTTTATTTATCTGCGTTGCATACTGTCTGTATGCATCCTGCATATCATTATCATTATCAACCCTTTCGCTCCCTCCCTACTCCCTAGTCCCTTCATACAAGTTACTTACATCTCTCTCAACTCAACTCTCAATCTTCCCTTCATATCTTTTTTACTCACTCGTTCAGTCATAGACTAATAGGGGGTACTGCTGCTACACGACAGACGACGTACTGCAGTAACTTTTTTTTTTTTTTTTTGAATGCTACGTACTGCAGTAACTGCACTCTACTGTCAGTACCATAGCTTTTTCCAGTTTCCCCAGCTAGTCTGCTACTCCCCAATTATTATTTTGCTCCTACGTACCCATCAAAACTTACTAAATAGCCAATATACCCATCAAACACCCATAATAGCCAATATACCCATCAAAAGTCATTTTTCTTGCTTTTATCCCCTTTAATTTATAAAACCAACTATTAATATGTTATAAAATTATGAAATTACTTTTTTACCCTTCATTTAAAGTGAATATGTTCATTTAAGTGTGTTAGATAATAAAGTGCGCTTATCTTGTCTCCATGTCATGGTTATTAAGCACCATGATTTTCTCGATATTGAAAAATATAGAAAGAGAAAAACCAAGAGAAATAAAACTCATTTTAGTATTAAACGCTACTAACTCTTAGTCCCAGTATAAATACTATGTTGTGTATCAATATTTGTATAAAGCATGGTACAGAGACAATGAGAATATGAAAGGATTCTAATAGAAGAATATTTTGACAAAAAAAAGCATCCTACGTAAGAAATTAACTCAAGACGTGGATGTTAAAAATCATTGTTGTTTATTTTCTTATCTTATCGGTCATCCAGTCAAGAATACTAACGAAGCTCACCATTTAATATAAAGGGTATAATGGTCCATTCAAATTTAATATTAGTTAAATTATGTGTTAAATAAATAAAAGGGGATAAAAGCAAGAAAATTGATTTTTGATGGGTATATTGGTTATTATGGGTGTTTGATGGGGATATTGGCTATTTAGCAAGTTTTGATGGGTATAGCAAAAATTAAGCCTATTATATTCTTATTATTCCTATTAGTAGTATTATTACTATTATTACTTATTAATTTGTTGCTATTGTTATTGTTATTATTATTATTACTATTACTATTATTATGAGTAAATCTAGCGTGCTCTTAAGCTCACGGGGGCCTCCCGTGAGCTTAATACGTTTTTGGAGTTAAGCTCACGGGAGGCACCGTGAGCTTAAGAGCACGCTAGATTTACTCCTATTATTATTACTATTATTATCTCTAAAATATATACTCCATAAAGAGTGGTAGACATCCAAACACCTTAACTATGCCACATCATCAATGTTATCTGTCATTGATTTTGTTTGAAACTTTTCATCTACTTTAATCTAATAGCTCTTATGTTTTTTCTATTAGCATTAAATAACATAAATATAATATGTCTAAAACAAAATTTAATCCTTAAAATGATCTAACATTTATGTGTTCTTATATTTTTATCTACCAATGATTGATTTTGTTTGAAACTTTTCATATACTTTGATCCGATGGCTTTATATGTCTTTTCTATTAACATTAAATAACATAAATATAATATGTCTAAAACAAAATATAATTCTTAAAATGATTCAACATTTACGTGTTCTTATATTTAAATTATAGTTATAATATTATTTGTATCAAAAGTTTTAAAACTTATGTTAAAAATTTTGTTTAATATTAAGTTTTATAAAATTCTTAATTATTTTTTTATACTATTTTTCGGAGCGAAGCCCAAGTTGCAGCTCTAGTTATTATTATAATTGTTTTTGTTGTTAGTTTTTTTAAGAATAGTTTCTTTTTTACTTCAAACTACGAGCTAGACTATTATACTAACGCTAGCATTTCGGACCGAAATGTTAATGGCTTAAAATTGTTGTTATTGTGTCCGAAATCATGATTTATGGTGCTCAATAAATTCTTTATATAAAAATATTGGGAATCCAAAAATTTTCCATTTTTAAAGTTTTCTAAGTATTTGTTTTGCATTTTTGAAAATAGCATGTACAAACATCAATATTTTATTATTAATTATGAGCTATTTTCTAAAATTCAAAACAAATTCTTAAAAAAATCTAAAAATGAAAATTTTTTGTATTCCCCAATATTTCCATATAAAGAATCTATTGAGCACCATAAATTGTGATTTCGGACACGATAACAACAATTTTGAGCCATTAGCATTTCGGTCCGAAATGCTAACGTTAGTATAATAGTCAAACTCTCAAACTATTAATCAAATTACTTATAAACCTTTTTTTTTATTCAAATTGTCCTCTCAACTATCCAATTTGCTTCAATCACATCCCTCTTTCTGTTAAAATGTTTAATTTCTTATATAACTTATAATTAATTGAAAGAATATCAACTCTATTACCTATAATTTTAATACTATTTTTAATCAAAAATTGGAACTCTTCATTGAAAATGTTTTCACCTTTTATCTCAAATTAAATTTGATGTACTATAACAAATCTCTATTTTATACAAACTCTGTTCATGAATAAATAAATTTTTACGAAAAGTCAAAGGAATTAGTGGAAAAGTGAAATTACTTTTATGCCTTCAATTTGTAATCATTACATAATAAATGTTCCAATTAAATAATATAGATAAAAGGGTAATCATAACATTAGAGAAACAAGAAACTAATAGAAAAATAATATCGAATCGGTAAATTTCATTTAATTGGGGACAAGTTGTAAAGGGTATAAATTCATTTAATTGTGGACGGAGGTTGTATTATTTGTACAATCAATTTTTCTTTTTGACAAAATATAATTTGGAAGGACTTGTTCTGCTCAATAGCATATCTGAAAAACTAACATCAATATTAATAATTGGATTTCTTCAAAAATGAATAGAATTAGGGTAACTAGACTAATAAGTGTATTATTAATGCTTCAACTGAATAGCTTAAGACTAATAAGTGTCAAAAATGAATAGAATTAGGGTAATGGATGTAGGTCTAAGCTAGTGTTGGTATTAGGTTGTTTTGTTTCTCTGTTAATAGGTCTTCACCAAATTCTGATGCAAAGAGGGCAATCCAGAAGGACTAAGGGGTTGTAACACAAATCAAGGGAAGGAGAAGGCTAATTTCAAATTTATGTGTTTCACAACTTTTGTTAAAAGACCAAGTGTTGCTTAGTAGTTGAATATTGGTTTGTTTCTTAACTAATGTCAGTTTTTTTAGGTTAACTAGAAGTATGGATGTTAGCTAAAACTTGTAGTGGTAACCCTACTGATCCGGAGGTGTGGATCAGATTAAAAATTGGTTTTGTTTCTTAATGAAACAGGTGACTATGTCACTTTTTTCAAAAACAAAAAAAAATATTAATAATTGGACCTAGTGAAAGCAATTATATTTTGACAAGGATGCATCTGAAAATGGGCATATTTTCATTTAAGAGAAGCACAACCACCCCAACATTTCGAAGGAAGGGGAGTAGGTCCGATGGGCATCGGACCCAACTCTGTCCGATGGATAGTTTGGACCGTTCGGTTTTAATCAAATCACAAGCTACCCTGTCAGAGCGCTTCAACAGTTCAACCAACCAAACACAAATTCCCACAACCAAACCCGCTAACTAATTTAACCCGTTTAGTATCCCATCCCAATTTGTTTTCTCTCCAGCGTTCCTCTTCCTCCTTTCTTCCCTAATTCAATATATCTCCTCATTTTCTTTTTACTTTTTTTTTTTTCTTCTGTAAAAGTTTTAAGGATGCTGATTTCTACTCTCCTCCCCATCCATTAGCACCCCTGCTCTCTTTCTTTCTCTCTATTTTGACCTCTGTCTCTGTGCGATTGGAGAGGTTAAAAGGGCAAAATCGATGTTGGGATTTTCATTTTCTCACCATTACAACCATAATTATCTACTGGTAATCTACTACAAGGATCAATGCTACCATTATTCTTACATATTCAAAAGAGAGAATAACTTTGGAGAAGAAAATTTCAAAAATCAATTGAGACCAAAAAAATTGTCAACTTAGACTCGTAATGGTATGTTTCTGTTAACAAGTGTTGATTCCTAGTGGACTCTTCCATTGATCCTTAAATGAACCGCTTAAATCGATCAGCATGCGAGAGAGAGGGAACTTGGAAGAGAACAGAGTTCGAAGAGAAAGAAGATAAATGGGAAAGGAGTGGAAGCGGGTTTTAATTAGTTAGCGGGTTTGGTTGTTAAAATCTGAATTCGGTTGGTTGAAGCGCTCTGACGGTGGCTTGTGATTTGATTAAAATCAAACGGTCCAAACCGCCCATCGGACAGAGTTGGGTCCGATGGGCATCGGACCTACTCCCCTTCCCATTTCGAAACATCTTTTCATTTTGAGCAACATCATTTCCTCATTTATGCATTTCCGTATTAAAAACAAGTCAAACTTTGAACTTGCACGTATATTTATAAGACTCAATAATTTTTGTATAAATTGTAAGCAACTATATTTGGACAGGTTAACATTTCCGTAACTATTGTCCAACGTTGAGCCATTAATTATTTAGCAAAAATATCTTTGCTTGATGATATCATAGACACAGATAGCGAGAGGTCAGAGGAGGGAATGTCTTCAATATTTTCTGTTTTTTTATCCCATCAAAATCTTAAGCTTAATATCGATATTTGCTACTAATTACAACTTCATATTCTTGCCGTCTGCATATATTAATAAAAAAATCTTAATATTAAAACTAAAAAATATGCGGATTTTTGAATGATTACGATGTTTTCAGGAGTAAAACTATTGTGTTAACTTTTGCATTTCACTCTGAAATGCTAACGGTCCAAATTATACTTTGTCACGTCCAAAATTTTGATTTATAATGCTCATTAAATTCATCATACGAAAATACTAAGCGATACAAAAAAAAAATTTTCGTTTTTGAAGTTTCTTAAGTATTTATTTTGGATTTTTCAGAATGACTAAAAAATATTAATAAAATAGTACTTATTTGTACATGGGTTTACAAAATCTGAAATAATTACTTAAAAAACTCCCAAAATAGAAAATTTATATATCCCTAAATATTTTCATATGATGAATTTAATAGGAACCATATATCAATTTCAGACGTGACAAAATATAATTTGGACCGTTAACATTTCGGACTGACGTGCAAATGCTTTTACAGTAGTTCTACTCTGTTTTCAGACCACAGAGAAGGACACGAGAACAACTTCGAACTCTTTTTTTTTTTTTTTCGTTTTTTATATGAGCCGCTCAACAAAAAATCGAGAACTATGAACCTGACTTGTTTACAAGGACATTACTAAAGGAGTGAGGACCCCAAGTAAACAACTCTGGTTCTTCCTTTTTTTGTACGTTTTTTTGGTTATTTTGTTAGTATTTTGTCAATATGTTTTTCTTATATTTGTTAGTGTAATATGGAGTTAAATGTATTTTGGTTATATTTACTTAGTTAGTAGTTCTTATTAATTAGCAAATAAATACTCACTAAAATTATAAATATTTGTTGATGAGTTGTGATACAATGCATATCAATGCTCTCGAACAACACATAAAAACTTTTTTGTTGAAATGAATGAAACCCAAAAACTTCAGAATTTGTTGAGCCTCACCTTCAAACGACCAACATTTTTATAAGAAACTCTAATTGGGACATGCTACACGGGTGACGGGCCATGTATAGCTAATGACAAATATATATGCTTAATGATGAATATGCCTATAACTCGCTCAAAATATCCTCAAAAAAGTTTGGAGTGGCCTCAAAGTATTATTGTATCACAATTTTTTTGCCCCAGAAAAACGTGTTTTCTTCTTCGAATCTTGATGGAAAAGTTAGAAAAAACATTGGTAGGAAGGAAACACATGATACTAACGTTAGTACTATGGGCGGACTCATTCTTTTTGCACTAATGATTATAATTAATTATTAAGCTAAAAAAATAAGCGGTCCATAATTTAAACTAAAATGAGGCATATTATATTATAGGTTACGACTGACTATATCATCATGTTGAGTATCATTTTTGTACCTTTCCAATGAAACGGGATCGATCGATCGAGGTTGTGAAAGAAATTCATTTTCTGTTTATGTTCGGTATAATTCTTCTCATTTCCATACTACATTGTTGCTCCCTCCTACATTCTTTTGTTATGTTATGTGCTACCTGTCAATTGTCTTTGAAATTCCTACTAAATCAAAATTCAATTGTGCTTCTCAACTTGTTATTTTGCTACTTATTTGTTATCATATGTTGGACTCATAAGTTACAACTCAATTACCAAATCTCACCACTTCATTTATTTCTAATCTATGATCTATCCAATACAAAAATTGGAAAATAATATATTTGGCAATTCTGAAACGACTAATTTACTTTTGCAGAGAAGCGCCAGTTACTTGTACAAACAACATCAATTCTCCTATTGCAAATATACACTCCAATTAATCTGTGCTTACGCCAAAACCTGTTAGAAACAATTCATCTATACTTCATAACCATGAAAGAAAAGAGATGTCACTCCCATACAATTACTAATATCTAACACTAAAGGGCAGGCAAAAATAAATAGTTAACAAATAAGAAAATTTCTATTGTGATGATAGTTTTCTTTATTTTTATCTCAGCCAAAATCCTAAACGCAAGTGCAGCACCTCCCAACTAAACATTAACAAAAAAAAAGGAACAATGATGATAGCTTAAGGAACGAAAAACATATTTTTCAGTTACTTGCAGGGGGGATCAAATAATCATTTGATCCTGCCCTAATTGCCGGTGCAGCTACGCCACCATCACTTGTGGCATTTTCTGGCACCTCAACTGCAGTTGCATCAGAGCTGATCCAGACGTGCTGCTGTACCACCATAATCGACATCTTCTCTCCATCATGTTGTGCCAACATGTCACCCAGAATTCCCAGCTCTGTGCACTCACTCCACTCGGCCAGCCCACTTGTTAGTGGTGACCGTTCCTGCCGCTTCCTCCTCCCAACAATTACCAAGTCGTACTTCTCGCTCATTGAGCTTGTTTCAGGAAACATAATAAAGGTTAGATATTACATTTTCTGGTAGTTTAAAGTCGATGGGCACATTGATTTGATTGGTATGGTATCACTATCACCACAAGACAGATTCAGTTCAAATTATTTTCATCTTCCTCTTTTTGCTGTTTAATTAGTTCAGTGGGTGTGAATGTAATGACACAAATATGATGACTAGTCAGCCTATCTATGTAAATGTGATACTGAACTTGTCGGATTTGTATCCGCTACCATAAAAAGCTACGGTAGGGTGCTACCATTGTCACTGACGGTGAGGCCCATATTTAAAAAGCACCTCCTATTTCCAAAAATCTCAGCCATGTAAACTAGCCCAAGGGGCCGTGTAAAACAATTGCAGCATCCTGCCATAGTTTTTTACCGCAGCAGATACGGTCCTGAACTTCTTGTATCAAGGTTACTATTGTTTGCCAACTCCACCCCATTAAAGTTTTATCACTGATAGTGTTGGGACTAATATATGAATGTATCATGTAATATAATACCAAAAGAACAAATCAAATAAGAATAAATTAACTGCCGGACTTCAAAGCTACAAATGATGCTTCATATCAAACCTGACAATAGCTGATGTCCCCTCTCCATCATCCACAAACTTCTCCATGAAGAAGGCTTGATCGTTGCTAGCATGCTGCTTCTTGACTCCCTCTATGAAACGCTCATCCTGCATGTCCCGCCTGTTCTTGTCCTCATCCGAGCGGAGGAGGATGCGTACAACAGTGAGCTGTGTGTTGCGAGTCAAGCCCATGCGGGACCCAACTGCCAGTGCGTCACGGTCATCAGGCCCTCCAAGGAAGTACACCCCAATGCGCTGGAAGAGGCTCATGGTGTGCACATACGTGGAGGCTGCTGGAACTGCGCGATCAACTAGGATGGCAACTGAGCATGGCGCGAAGTCCAGCACCATTCGGTTTACCATCTGAACTGATTGCTTCGAAGTCTCCCTAGTGTAATCACAGTCAATTAGTGCTTCAGAAAATAGCAGAAGTTCAGTTCTGAAGGCATGCCTTGTCTAGATTATATTTCAAACAACTTGGTAAAAAGATGTGACTAATTTTCCAAAAGTGAAGTTTAATTATTGCATATTGCCTGCCTCTTCAAACTGAGTTCATATATTATACCTTCTTGAAGTAGCTATACAGAAGAAAAAAATTACATTAAGTTATTTTTTCGCGAGTTATATGCTAAGCACATATATTTTAAGCTCATCAGTCCATGATCACCATATTATTTGTTATACTACATCTACATTGCATGAGCAGAGGTTATTGAAAGATCTATAGTGTCTCTCTGTCATAGCATATGAATGGGACCTTTGCATCTTATGTACTGACCAAATTATAACTTATAATACCTCGCTCCATCTGATTGTTTATGAAATGGCAAAACAATGAGGCGGCACTTGCAGTTAAGTGCAAGAGAGCAGATGTCATTATGCATAGTGCTGTATGGGCATGAGGACACGAAGGGTTGGATCGAAAGGGACCCTGATTCGTAGCTGCTGTTCTGCTCAAAGTACCTAAATGCATTAACAATCCTGTCAGAAGCATTCATGGTACCACGGTCACGACGCCGTTTGTACGTGCGAAGAAAAGAGGAGGCTCGACCAGACAAGTCTGATAAGTGGAGCACAGTAAGTGCAATTGGTTTGCCAGGGCTAGGATTGGTAGCCTCAAGCAGATCAAGGACAGGTGCCACATGTTCTTCAGTGTGCAAGCAGGCTAGAATCCGAAATGCTGTGTGGCGCTTTGCATGCTCTATTGTGCGCCGCTTTGTGGCCACTATGTGAGCTGATGGGTTGTAGAGGCACTTAATGAGCAGTGTTGTCATGCCGGTGACTATCATCACCGAGAGGATTAAAACCGAGAAATGCTGTCCTGTTGCTTTCTGCAATTATGTAGCAAATGACTCGCTATGAGATACACACACATGCACACACACGAACACGCAGAAAATGAGACAAATATTGATATGAACTGGAACCTGTATTAGCAACCAACTTACTGGACCTTAATTATTTGGTAGACTAGAATCCAAAATTTCAATGGTTTAATATCTGCATGAAGTTCTTTATTATTATTTTTTTTTTTCTTATAGGCCATAAGGCCAACCTATTCTGGTTAACGTTGACGATAGTCATACGCCACATTTCCCTGTCAGAGACGATGGGAACATTGTCACTTTCCATTGCATTTTTATCTTATATAATCTACTACGATAAATCCGATCTATATACTGTAAAAAGAATAAAAAGCATATTGATGAGTTGATCCCATGAGTCATGATTCTGAAGCAAAGGCTATATATTGCACCAATACACAAGGACAAGATAAAAAGGGACACTAAATAAAATGAAATAAGTTATTTTCCAGATAAAAATCAACACTAAACCTGAGAATCTCCCCAATTATTGATGAAAGCAATTTCAATGACACCTCTGATATTTAACATGAGCCCAAGACAGAATGCATCTCGGATTGATAGCTTGTAGAATAGTCCGGCTACCATGGAACCAACAAGTTTCCCCGCAAAACAAACCACTGCTATTAGCTCAAGCACACTCCACCTGTCATACTTGGATGACTGTTATGTTCTTCAAGCATTCAACAACAATATATTTTAGTGCTACTTTACTGGTACAGTATCAGTAAATTAGGTACTTTACAGTTAGAGGCCGGGCTATGCTTAGAATATGGTACGCTAGAACCAACATCATCTGCTAGTTAGCATAAATTAAGTATTGGCACCTTAATAGATATGACAACACACCTGCTTGCATTGTTGAGCTCCTTCAAATCAGTCCTATACCCAGCCAAAACAACATAAACAGGTAAAAACATGGTGGTAAAGAATGAGTCTAAATGCTCAGTCAAGGTTATTCCAAGTGGCATGCCACCTGGCAGAAACAGACCAAGTAGAACTGGGCCCAACATGTACTTGAACCCAAGCACCTCAGTCGTCAGTGCAGATAACAATGCAATGATTATCAGCCCTACAAAGTACCTTCAACGAAACATAACAATTAGAACAAAGCATTATGTATTGTTTTTTTTTTCTCCTCTTCTTTCTTTACCCATACAAATCTGTAAGTAGTTAAAGAGATAAAGAGAATTAAGATGGTAGATGTTACCCCTCTCCGAGGAGCTCCCCAGGAGGTGTCTTTTTCTGGATAATCCACACAACAGTTGGGCGTACGACTACAAATAATACAACAAGAAATGCGATAAATGATGCAAGAATTTCCAGAGCAGCTGCTGGGCTTTTTGCCCTGGCAAAGAGGACACCCGCAAAAAATAGGATCTGTCAACATTATACAAGACTGATTACATATCTATTGTGTCCCACTACTAGCAAACCTAACTTAGTATATGGTTACAAGTTTAGTTACCCTCATGACCCAACTAAAGACATCAGTGACAAGAGAGGCAGACACAGCGATGCGACCAAGGTCAGAGCTGAGCAAATCCAGCTCAGCCAAGGCATCAGCTATGACAGGAAAAGAAGACAATGAAAGCCGGATCACCAACTCAGCAACAAGAGTTGTGCGTTGCAAATCGACTGGGAAGGAGTCACGCATGGTATAGAAGAGCATCAGAGCAAGGGTCAACGGGAGTATCGAGCCGACGAAACCGACAGCAACAGCGCTACGGGCTGGCCGTCGTAGGAGGCCGAGATCAGTTCTGACGCTTATGGAGAAGAGGAAGAGGATCAAGGCAATGAGGGAGATGTTCTCAAGGAGGTACATACCACGCTCAGGGAACACCAAAATACGGAACTTTAACTTCTGGCCTAGCAACGACGGCCCCAGCACTATACCCACCTACACACACACACAGAAAAACACATTATATGAATATAATGTGGGTGTATATTTACAACGATTTACATACAGAAGCTGAAAGCCTGAAACTGTGTATGAACTTAAATAATTGGTACCAGTATTTGAGTGACCACACGGGGAACACCAATGCACCTCAGAAAGAAGTCAGCGGTGGAGTTGAATATGAAGATGATAGATAGCTCAAGAAGAAGCAGCGGTAAGGAAAATCGAACTGGGACATCCCCAAGAAAGATGCCTTGTGAGTTCACCAGGTTATTGTCGTAGCAGGCGGCCGTGAACGGCTTCACCGCCGTTGGGTTGAAGCCTGATGAGTTCTTCAATGACATTTTCTATTTGTTTCTTTTTTCTTAGTTTTTTACCTTTTTATTCTCCCTTCTCCTTCAAAACATTTCTTTTAGATTATATTGTTAAGAAGTCTCAGGCAAGTGCTTCTTGGAAATTGAATGGGAGAACAGGTAGGAGGATGGGGAAATCTTTGAGCTATTTTTGGAGTTTGAAATTGATGGAGCAGTGAGAAAACATGGCAACATATGTGCAGCAAAACCAGACACATAATAAACATCTGAGAGAAAACAGTTTTTTCCTTTTTTTTTTTGTACATTTGGTATAAGGGACTGAGATTCCTGTGGTGTTAACAAATGAAGTTACATTTAAACACAGATGCTGATGAGCAAATCCAACATACTGAGAGCAGTAAAATACTGTGTGGATACAATAGCACATGGTAGCATGCTGGACCTGTTAATTTTGCTTGGCATTTCAGCTCATGGTTTAAACACTAGATGTTGATGTAGAATTGTAGACCACTCACGGCGTTATATATTTGGAAAAAAGGAAGAAGCTCTAATTATGGCAGACCGTTAAAAAATGGTTACAATTAGTTATAATAAGAGAGCTTTTGGTTGATTTTACGGATAAATAAACTACCTAAGCCGAGGGATGGAGCAATCTCCTCCCTAAATACTTGGAAAGAATGTAAGAAAAATCAAATAAAAAGAAGCCACAATGATAAAATTTGAGCAGGAACTTATTATACAAGAAGGTTGTTTGACAAACTGATATAAACATTTTCACAAACAGCTAGTGGGCAAAGCAGGGCACATTCAACACTTGGTAGTAGACACACTAAAATGCAAAATGAAATGAAACCAAGAAACCTTACAGTACAGTACAGTAGCATCCTAACATACTATTTCATTTGCACATAGAAATTTCTGCCATGATCGCATTCTCTGGTCTGCCTCCCCTCCCATATTCAAACTTGAAAAGGGAAATTGATCAAGTTGTGTCAATTGGGAGAGTAAGGAACTACAATTATAATATGATAATTGTGGCCCATTTCGAATCCGGCCCGGCCCGGTTTAGTGTTTTACTTTTAACTGCTCAGTCATTACCGGGCCGGGCCGGGCCGGATTCAGGATTAAAGAGATTAAGAAGGCAATCGCATGTCCCAATTTAGGAAAAATCACACGAACACCACAACTGAAGAAACTGTTATTATATGTACACATTGCATACAACATACAAAAGTTAACATTGAAAGTACTAAAACGACATACAAATTCTAATCAAATGACCATATTATATTATATGATCATGGCTGGAACCTTACTACAACAACAATTACCTTGGTCTATCTAATAGATAAATTAAAAAAGTATATAAAACATTTCACTTGTGGGAATTTTATTATATCAAGTAATCAATCATCCTGCTCAGCCATTTTAAATGATGGCCTGCGCCAGCTCAACGAGCTCAAAACACGCGGCAATTTCAAAATCGAGTTTGCTCGGCTAACCCCATCCAGAGCACTGTATTCTTCTTCTTTCAGCCCATCATTCCTTGCTTCCTTAACTGCAGTTGCATTACGTAGACTTGTTGTCAAAGATTTTCCACGACATATTGACCTTGAATTGCTAGAAGTAAGCTCTTTGAGGAAAATGCATATGACGGCACAGTCGTCGATCTTAGAGGTCGGATGATTGTGCTTCCATGCCCGCACAGCACGCTTCACCAGCTTCTTCGCAGCATCGGATGGTTTCCTTGTCGATGAGACTATCTTGATCACTTTTTCGTTGGATAAGACATCCCAAATCTGCAAAAGTTTCAAACTTTCAATTCATTTCAGATGTTGGTAGTTGTAGTAGTACCAAGTACCAGCTAGCTAGCTTGGCACCAAAATATTGACTTGACTACAATCAAAATTACCAGCTAAATAATAACTACTTTGTTTCTTTTTCATTTCTGTAACTTTTTTATCATAATTCCAATGATCAGTGACGGAATATAGATTTTAAGCCTCTTTATTACAAATTAAACATAACAACATTGATTAACATTCACAAATTGCGGTGAGGTAGTGCTGCTATAACTGGTACAGTACCAAAATCAAGGACAAAAACCGAATTACAGCAAGGTATATATTGCGCAATGTAAAGAAAGAATTTTGTTATTATTTCCACTTATCCCTCAGGCTGAACTTTTTATAGGAACAAATAGATGACAGTAGCTTATATAATTTCTGACTTACTCCGTCAGTAGCAAGTACCAGAAACTCATCTTTTTCCAATAGTATCCTATGAGAAACTTCAGGAGTAGCAATAAGCCCGAATTCCTTGAGGCAAAAATCACCGAAAGCTCTTGACATGGCAAGGCCCGGTGAGTCATCGTCTGGCAACCACATTCGAGGCACATCAGGCTCCTCTTCTAGTGCAAAAGCTCTTCCATTACAACTTACTATCCTTTCAGTCTCGCCTAAGAATCATAATCAATAAACATCAATTGGGGGATTTTCAAAAAATAAAAATTGAAGAGAAACACACGAACATCAGTCAGTGATGGTTTCTACCACACAACAATGGATATGAAGTCTTACTCGGAACATCCGGTTTATGGTCTGTAGAGAGCTGGATAGGTACAGGCCGGTTTTTACCGTCTCGTGTGCAAAGAATCGCACGTGAATCTCCAAGGTTAGCAACCAGCAAATGCTCCCTCTAGTTGAAAAAAAAATAGAAATTAATTAAGAGCACTATTCAGAAATCGTTGCATTGATTCTGTACATTATTGGGTTTTATATTTTTCAATTATTTTGAACTGTAACCTACCACTCTGAAAATGGAAACGGCCGTGGTACCACTACAAATACAGTCAATATTACTTCTATGCTTCAAGTCCTGATCCAACTCCTCAAAAGCCTTGTTAAAGCCATTCCTCCACGAAGAAATCAGCCGGTCTCCATCACATCTATCACCAGAACACAGTTCAGAACTATCCCAGGGATTCGAGTTCACCCCGACATTATTGTCCAAATCGTTGCTCTGGTGTGTTGATTCTAATACAGCAAATAGCTTTGCTGGTAATGCATCACGCACATAGCGAGCCACCTTATGCCCGTACGGGCCATGTCCGTCGAAGACGCCGCAAAAGATCTGGCCTTTCTCTTCACAGAAATCCTATATCATCTTAACTGAAAGATGGTCAGTACATGGCGAAAATTCAATTACCATGGAGTTCATATTACTAAAATATATTGTGTGAACATAAACTATTATGAATTCATTCTTTTTTTTAAAAAAATCAATTTATTTTGCTTATATATGAAATTGGAAAAGGAGTGGATGCTCCCTGGACCTTACCTCCCAAATGGTCATGGTGTCTTGGTTGATCCCCTTCCTGCCTTGCTGAGTAAACATTGAAGCATACCTACATGATCCCGTAAGCATGACGACACGCGGCACTACTCCATTCTTACCAGTGTTTGCATCCTCTCTCTTTTCCTTCTCAGTGCACCATTCAGCACCAGATAGAATCTTGTTTCTTCCATCTTGATCCACAGATGAGACGCATGAAGATGAAGACGAGGCCTCTTGTTTGCTGATGCAACCACCCATGTCTAATGCCTATTGCCTACAGAATTAAATTGAAAAACTTGGTTTTGTTGCTAAATATGTAGAGTGGAGAGGAGAGTACTTTTTTTTCAGATTTGCCCCTCTAGTATTCAGTATTTGTTGCTATTACGACCTTCCACTTTGGATTTCATACAATAAATTAATTGTGTGTAAACTAAAATCAGAGGAGGCTAGATCTATATAATAAGGTCACAAGGAAAATTAAACAACTTTGATTGAATATGCTGAGTGGGGTCTTTGGACTGTGAATATATGTAGCAGCTAGAGGTGATGTGATATATGTATAATATTTATTTAATGACTACCCTACAGCATAATATATATAATAATAATTGAAAGTTGCATGTGTGTTCGATTTGTATATATATAATTATCACGTTTAGCTAGGTGAATATTAATTAAATCCAATAAGCTTAATTATTAGTGGATGACGATGATCAATTATTACCGATCGATTAAATGTATGAAGTAACTGGTCAGATTATCAAATTAAAATATGGACATGATAATTATCACGGAGGTCAAACAAAAAACTCCCATTAATTTAATTTAACCCCTCGTTGCATATATATATAATAAAAAAAGAATAATAAATAAAGCAGTTGTTGTCATATGAAAATGAAATGCAGTATGTATATATAGTATCATAAATGTGGAAGATATATATAGGTGGGAGGTTTGATAACTTAAAGGTGCTCAGAAGATGATGGCAACATTAAATATATATCAAAACTGATCAGAAATAATTAAATAATTAGACATGTAACAGAGAGCATTAAATGGCCGAACACTCAGAAGTTGTACTGCGCGCATGTAAGGTGTAACGTGGTAGCTGAAGCTCTGCTTCCCGATTTTTTTATTAATAAATAAAAAAAAATAAGAAATCACGAGTATATACAATTCAGTTCAGAAATCACGAAACTAGACATTCCACCTATAAAGAAGGCGGACCGATTCCGCCTAGAAAGAAGGCGGACCGATTCCGCCTAGAAAGAAGGCAGACCAATTCCGCTTTCTTTCTAGGCGGACCCATTCCACCTAGAAATTAGGTGGACCAGTTCATATTCAACACTGTCACCTTTCTTCTCTTCTCCTATTTAACTCGTCCCAACCGCATTGCAGTTTTCCAAGTCTTCGATATATCATAGTTCTAAAAACATGTATTTTCATTTCTCAAAAAGAAAAACTTTGAAGGATTATCATATTCGACACTATAAAAATCCAATTATAACATTGCCGCCAGCATACACCACAACTGGTATCGTTCTGATAATTTATAAAAAAAAATAAAAAAAAACACAATAACGATTTATATTATTAAACTAAATATTTAGATATTATATAAAATAATTCAAAAATATTAAAATATTGCTGACCTATAGGCAGTGTGAGAGAGCAGCAAACTGAATAGTTGTAGCTTGAAGTTGCGTATTGGAATTTATATGAACTGGTCCACCTAGAAATTAGGTGGAATGGGTCCGCCTAGAAAGAAGGTGGAATCGGTCCGCCTTCTTTATAGGCGGAATCGGTCCGCCTTCTTTCTAGGCGGAATCGGTCCGCCTTCTTTGTAGGTGGAATGTCTAGTTTCGTGATTTCTAAACCGAATCGTATATACTCGTGATTTCTTATTTTCTTTTGTTTATTAATAAAAAAATCGGCCAACAAAAGCAGCATATATATAACAGCTTAATTACATCTAACCAACTAAAATAAATAAATACATGAGTTGATATGCAATTAATCAAATACTTATCCAAAAGGTCACATTTGGGTGAACAATGATTATATCCAGTGACATTGCTAGCCATGCATTGAGTATTTGAGTTGTTTAATTATCTACATAATATATAGAAAATTTGATATGCAATTAATAAAATAAATGGGCACCATGCATATAATTAAGCAAGGTTCCAAATTAAATATGATGGAAGGAAGCAGAGCCGATTTTTTTATTAATAAACAAAAGAAAATAAGAAATCACGAGTATATATGATTCGGTTTAGAAATCACGAAACTAGACATTCCACCTACAAAGAAGGCGGACCGATTCCGCCTATAAAGAAGGCGGACCGATTCCACCTTCTTTCTAGGCGGACCGATTCCACCTTCTTTCTAGGCGGACCCATTCCACCTAATTTCTAGGTGGACTAGTTCATATAAATTTCAATACGCAAACTTCAAGCTACAATCATTCAGTTTGCTGCTCTCTCACACTGCCTATAGGTCAGCAATATTTTAATATTTATGAATTATTTTATATAATATCTAAATATTTAGTTTAATAATATAAATCGTTATTGTGTTTTTATTTTTATTTTTTTATAAATTATCAGAATGATACCAGTTGTCGTGTATGCTGGCGGCAATGTTATAACTGGATCTTATAGTGTCGAATATGATAATCCTTCAAAGTTTTCCTTTTTGAGAAATGAAAATACATGTTTTTAGAACTATGATATATCGAAGACTTGGACAACTGCAATGTGGTTGGGACGAGTTAAGTAGGAGAAGAGAAGAAAGGTGGCAGTGTTGAATATGAACTGGTCCACATAATTTCTAGGTGGAATGGGTCCGCCTAGAAAGAAGGTGGAATCGGTCCGCCTTCTTTATAGGTGGAATGTCTAGTTTCGTTATTTCTGAACTGAATCGTATATACTCGTGATTTCTTATTTTTTTTTATTTATTAATAAAAAAATCGGAAATTCCTTGGCATTTCGAATAAACAAGTGTATGATAAAATGAGCAAAAAGCACAAGGGTAAAAATTACAAGGACCTCAATAAAAAGTAGAAAAACAAAACTGATTAACAAAACAAACGAATAACAAAATAATTTGAAAGAATAGAAGAAAGGAAGAAAATCAAAAGCCCGAAACCAAACCAAAAAAAGGAAAAAAAAAAAGGACCCTGATAAATGCCCCAGATTTGCCGATTTTTTTATTAATAAATAAAAAAAAAAGAAATCACGAGTATATACGATTCAGTTCAGAAATCACAAAACTAGACATTCCGCCTAGAAAGAAGGCGGAATCGTTCCGCGATTCCGCCTTCTTTCTAGGCGGACCCATTCCACCTAGAAATTATGTGGACCAGTTCATATTCAACACTGCCACCTTTCTTCTCTTCTCCTACTTAACTCGTTCCAACCACATTGCAGTTGTCCAAGTCTTCGATATATCATAGTTCTAAAAACATGTATTTTCATTTCTCAAAAAGGAAAACTTTGAAGGATTATCATATTCGACACTATAAGATCCAGTTATAACATTGCCGCCAGCATACACGACAACTGGTATCATTCTGATAATTTATAAAAAATAAAAAAAAAAACACAATAACGATTTATATTATTAAACTAAATATTTAGATATTATATAAAATAATTCATAAATATTAAAATATTGCTGACCTATAGGCAGTGTGAGAGAGCAGCAAACTGAATGGTTGTAGCCTGAAGTTTGCGTATTGGAATTTATATGAACTGGTCCACCTAGAAATTAGGTGGAATGGGTCCGCCTAGAAAGAAGGTGGAATCGGTCCGCCTTCTTTATAGGCGGAATCGGTCCGCCTTCTTTCTAGGCGGAATCGGTCCGCCTTCTTTGTAGGTGGAATGTCTAGTTTCGTGATTTCTAAACCGAATCGTATATACTCGTGATTTCTTATTTTCTTTTGTTTATTAATAAAAAAATCGGGATAATAAACCCAAAGTTGTGTCAAAGCGCGCTCAAAACCCAAAACTTCAGAAAAGCCCAAAATCTTAGAGCTAAAATTTCCGTGCTGTATCACCTATAAACCTCTATATGAGGCCCAACAATATGGAACTTTAAATGTGGAATCCATCCTTTTTTTTTCCTTTTCTTTTTTTTAGGCAATACAGTTATTTCCTTACTTATTTTTCTTTTAACATATGCTACCAATGGTAGATAAATATCATCTAACATTTCATTCATGAGAAAAAAGAACAAGTTACTTTATTTTTATCTATAAATTTGACATTTTACAAGACCTGTAGTATACAAATACAATTAAGTTAGGACTAAGCCATAACTAATCTGAACATGGTAACAAAAACGAATCTTAGAGAAGCCTTTTCACATCTATAGCTGTTCTGTATATAAAAAATGAAGAAAATGTGTTTTGAACTATAAACCCTAGTAAAGAGAAAATTGAACAAGAAGCATGAATTCAATGTCGATCGATCAGTTGTATTCAGAAGTACTGTATGATCTGCCCTGATTCTGCAGCATGTCGGGAAAGTACCCGTTCATGCTCGTCTGACTGGGGTTAAACAAGCCCGGCACAGGCCGGGCAATCAATGTGTTATTGTTCAGGCGTGATCCACGGCCGGAGGGCAAGTCGTGGTTGTGTTTCCCTTCATAGGTGGTTATGACCGAGCGTATGTCATGGGCGGCCCTCTCGACGTGCTTCCTGACGGGGCAGCCGGAGGTGGTGCACTTGTAGTAGCTCCTGGGGTTGGGGTTGCCCTTGACGACCTTCTGCCCGTACTTGCGCCACCTGTAACCATCGTCTAAAATATCCACGTCGCTGGTGGTCTGCACCACGACGCGTGGCTCCTTGTGGGGCCCATTGCCAGAGACCGACATTCCCTCGCTCTCATCTTCTCTCTTTCTGTGTCCATAACAAAAATTCACTACGTTAGATCATATAATATGTAATAATCACCTTAATTTCACTAATAATAAATAATGGAAATAAAATTTTAGAATTTTTTTTATTAATTACCTCTTAGAATTCCACTCGTTCCCATCGAATCCATCGCTGCTCAGCTGAGAGCTCATCTCTTTCTCCTCGAACCCGAACGAAGCTGAAGAGTTCTCAGGTGTGGCATCAGAATTACCGGCAAAACCATGATCTCCGTAGGCTCGAACCGGTTGTGTTGACCCCGAGTTTCTTCGGGTCGAAACAGGTTTCGGGTGGTTGTGCTCTCCCTTGTACACAATCTCAGTCACCCGACCGTCAATCAACGACTTCTCAACCTTCTTCTTTACCGGGCAGTTCGGGTGCGTACACTTGTAGTAACTTCTTGGGTTCTCACTCGCCTTCACCTGCTTTTGCCCGTACTTGCGCCAGTTGTATCCGTCGTTGTTGCTCTTCTGATTACTTGCAGTCGTCTGCCCTGTATTGTTCGAGGTTCCCGACTTTGAGGGCTGCTGGTTCCACGACTGTTTGTACTCCTGATAGGCAGGTTCCTATACATATTAGCGAAATTAGAATCGTTAACAAATTAATTAAACTGGTGAATTGGTAAGGCATCTATCACATAATATTAAACTTAGAAATTAAAAAGACGTATATATATACCTGATCTGAAGAAGTGTGATTGGAAGCTGGAGCATGTTGGAGTTTATTGTGTTCGGTGACGAAGGAGAAATCAGAGGGCAGTTTTTGTTCTTGTTCTTGCTTGATGCTCTGGTGGTCGTATGCGCTCCGCCAGTCGAAGGATTGTGTCGGGAAGACACCAACAGTCGGAGATGGAAACATCTGCAATTAATTAAGCATATATAAATGAAATTAATTAAGGTTTCATGATATATATATATGTGTATATATAATTGAAATTGAGTAAGTAATCTGAAGTGGATGCAGATAGGGGATGAGTTCTTACGGAAGAGGCGAGAAGGACGGGGGAGTCGAGGAGGGCGGCGGGGCTGAGGCCGGAAGGGAGAGCAAAGAAGGAAGAAGGGGAGATGGGGTTGGGGGAGAGGGGGAGGGAAGGAGGCGTGATGGACTTGAACTTGGGGATGCTGCTGCTGCTGGTGGTGTTGTTGCCATCATTGGGGTGATCATGATCAGCTGCAGGGGAGGAGAGCAGATCGGTGAAGGAGGGGGTGAAGAAGGAGAAGGGGGATCGCATGTCAGAGGTGTCCAGGGCCATGGCGCGCAGCAAGCAATTCAATTCAAGCTGTTACGTTTGAAATTAAGATTTGGTTTGAACTTAGAACTTGGAACTTTGAAAGGAAGAATGGAATGGAATTTGGGGAAGTAGTGAGATGAAATGAAATGAAAGAATGCGGTGGTAACTGCCGTGTGAATATATAGCAGTCTGACTCCGTCTCAAGTCATCCTAGAGACCAGTCAACAGACCCCACCCTGCCCTGCTTCCTTCACTTGTTCTTTTCTACTGTATATCACACTACTCTATATTTCTTCATATGCTCATATTCATATATGCCATATGGCCATATGGGATATGGGGATGGCTGGCTGAGTAAGTCGGCGTACAACTACTTGAGTGAGTGGGGCAATTATTGGTGTTACCTTTTTATTTTAATTTAAGATTATAAGATGAAGAAGTGGTGATGTAATGGTATGTGGAAGCAAATGAGATTTGAGGGCAATGTAAGGAGGAGGGCTGGAGGGAGGAGCTTTCTGAGAAAGAGAGCAGCAGCTTGCTTATTTGACCGTTGAATGGTCCAACTTTGAATATTTGACTGGCGGCCGCGGCTGACTGCTCTGCTCCTCCTTGATCTTCTCTTGCATGCTCTGCCCGCTCGGCTACCTGACAACATTACAACAACATACATCTCATCTTCTAACCATTTTCTTTTACAAACACTATATACTCTCTGCTCATCTTTCCCACCTCTTCTAATTACAAAATTTATATATTTTCTTAGCTAGGTATAAATTGATGGACAGTGGAATGCCACACACATGTCTGCAGATTTATATTAGTGTTTACTTTTGTCAAGGAGTCAACTTCAACGTGAGAGATTATCTGATACGTCAGTTCCTTTATTCTAATTTAATTTAACCAATCCACTTGGTCTCAACTCCGCAAGCAATTCTTTTCTGTGGACAAATTCCGTGCCACTACTCTGCACAGACTGCACTGCCCTTCATTTGCAACTTCTTTGAGCATCACAGTTTGTCCCTTGTGCCATGGCAGGCCACTGTTGAGGCTTGCAGTGGCAGCTATTTTTTACATATTCTAGTACTAATATAATGTTACAAAAGTTTGCACGAACTACTTCATGAATATTTATTAACTAAAACGTATCCCCAAAAGTCCGACCCACATCATCAATTTATGATGTTTCGATTAGAAATATCTTAGGTTGCTTACAATCGTCAATATATAATATATTCATTTCAAGAGAAAAAACGTATGTTTTCATCAAATTGATATGCTAAACGTTGATGAACAATTTTAACTTCTTTTTCCAACCTAAATTACTATTACAAATTTTTCTCAATAGTCTATACTTATTCGGGACAATGGAATGGATCCAAATCTTTGTTTAAACTAGAGCGCGCGCAAGCGCCTGCTTCGTGGCGGGGAAGTGTGTACTTTGTAGGCACTCCACAATTTTATTGTAAAATTTATTTAGTTAGATTGGACAATATATCCTTACTAATAATAAAAGCATATTGGAAAAAATGATATGAAAGGGCTATCCTCACATCTGAGCTGTTGATCGTTTTCTTCGATAAATCAGAACCGTTGATGTATGTTAATGCCCGTTGACGTTCTCAGCCCATTAAAACTAAGGCCCATATAAATTATCTCAAATTAAGGTCCATTACATATTATCTTAAAAGTTTATTATAAGAAATAATAATTTCAGCTCAAAGCAAGGAGTAGACTTTTTACTAGTTATTAAAAATGTGCAAACTAATTGTATAAGACGAATTGGACCAATGGATAAAAGAATGGAATAGAAGGACCAAACAAAAACAAATCGAGTTTTTTTATCTTTTCGGTAACTGTGAACCTGTGATGCATCAATAATTTTTTTTTTTACATATTTCAAATTTTCTTTAAACATTTTAATCTTATTCAAAAAACTTACTTCTATAAGAATTTTTTTTATCCAAGAAAAGTGCTATGGACTGATTAAAGAGGTGAAATTGGATATAATGTAGTCATATTTTCCGTCTCAACAAAGGAAAATGTTGAGAATATGATCTCCAACTGATTTTTAAGAAAATATCAGGATAAAAGAATTGGTAGCAAAGCCTATCTAATATAAAAGAACCACTTACAGATATAAAATTCTATAATTCTAATACGTGAGTATACACTGTTAAATATTGACAAAAACTTGTTTGGATCATAACCCACTTGTTCGCAGCGGATGTATCAATATAACAAGCAGGCCCGGACCAAAATCAATACAACGAGACCAAATCAACAACTTTGTACCTAATACCTAACAAAAAAGAAATTGATACAACGTTTGCTGGTTACTTCGCAAACTGGGTCCTTACCTTATTATCGAAGCCTCATATCAGGCTAAGGTTTTAAAAACTATATTTTTCTCTCGTCATAAAATGCATACAGGTCCAATACTGTGTATATTGCAAAGCAAAAATAATAGTAATGTTGTGAGCCCTATAGCTATTAATTAGCTATTGCATAATAGTTTGGATAAAAGAGTTGGGTTGTGGCCTTACTTGGGTCAGGCCCAACTCGTATTTAAAAAAAGGCCAATTGTTGCTGCTAAGATTAATATCCCCTCATTTTTTTTTCCTTGTTAGACATGGTGTAAGCTACTATTTGATTTCTAGCTAGATAGATAGAGCTTAGACTTTGATAGAGGGTGCCTTAATTGGATGAACCATTTGAAATTGGTGTTATTACTCTCTTAATTAAGCATTCTCTTGAAACTCACTCTGCTACCCTGTTTGTGTTATCTTCCTCTTTCTTGTAGTTTACAACAATTGTTAATTTTTGACACAATTTTTTTGTTTCTTTTATTTGAACATACAACTTATAATTGCATTTTGTCATACCTAGCTAATTGTCCTTTCAACAGCAGTGCTGCTAAAAATTTACTTTTAGTCCTAGAGGAGAATCAAACTGAAACTAATATAGATACAGTTGAATCTACTCAAGAATCAAAATAAACAGACATACTTTTCAATCTGAATCTATCTAGCACTTAGCAGCATGCTCAAATAAGCACTACCTACCTGTTTGTTGCATTCCAAAAACCAAGGAATATTGAACATATATACATGTCAACAAATTAACTGTCCAAGGGATCAGAATCGCTGAATGGGTAACTCCAAATTTACTGTCCCATGCCATGATGAACATGAACTATTAAGTATATTAACCGAGGCCGAGGCTACAGATGCAACGAATGTGCTGTAGAGTTATGTGCAGTAGTAAAGTTGTTAAAAATGGGTGATGAAAGGTGAAAAAACCAATAAATGGCTAAGGCCCAATTGTACTGATCTAATTTATGAATAATTAGTTATAAGCACATGGTGATGGAAGAGCAGTAAAGTTAATTGGGGCCAGAGCTTTGACAGTCGTGCAGCATTTACTGGCCCATGCACTTGACTTTCCAGGCCCAGCTCAGTCCTGGTGCATCTAATTCTATATGCTTTCCCCTCTTTCATTCGATCAGCTCGATCTTACAAATATTAGAGATGTAACTCTATTAGAGCTGTAACTCGGCTTCACCCCGAAAAGTAGTATCAAATAAATTATTAAAAATTTTATAAAACTTTAAATGTTTTTATTAAATAAAACTTGAACGAAATTTTTCATTTTTTATGTAATTAATTAATTATAATAGTATAATAATTTATGGATAATAACATATAAATGTTGGACCATTTCAAAGATTAAATTTTGTTTTAAACATATCGCATTCATATTATTTAACAAGGAAAGACAAAATTTGTGTTAAACAAGAAAAGTGGTATCAAATAAATAATTAAGAATTTTATAAACTTCAAATGTTTCAAATATTTGTGTTAAACAAAATTTGAACAAAATTTTTATATTTTTTATGTAATTAATTAATTATAATAGTGTAATAATTTATGGATAATAACATATAATACCTGATCATTTTAAAGGTTAAATTTTATAGATATATCACATTCATCTTATTTAGGAGAGCTAAAAAAAATATAAGTCATAATTGAGATGCTTTAAAAATTAAAAAATCTAGCGCTTTTTGTGCAGTATAGATTACAGTGATAATGAAATTCACGCTCTCACCCCTTGATTTCTATCCACATCTTTTGTTTATCGACGGCACAATATGTATCTTCCTCTTCCTTGTACGTACGTGTTCCTTGATCTTCGATCGCTTGCATGCAAATTAAGCGTTTGACATTTATATTTATAAATGTTACCTAATATTTAGAACTGAAAGAGGATATCAAATCCATACTATCTATAGATGTATTCATATTAAATGATTTGTTATTCATATTAAATGATTTATTATGTTAATTATTTTATGTAGCTAGTGTACACTTCATATTACATATATATAGAGTTATGTTATGGTGCAACGGGGTGCAAAACACGTTTTTGCACTACCGTTTTCAAATCTCACAAACCGAACTTTTAAATGTCAAATCTAATTGAACTAACACATTTTACATATTGAAATATAGTGGAATACCAAATTTTAAAATTTTTAGAAGTTTTTAACTATTTTTTTATTTTTTGAAAGATGGACCAAAAATAATAATAATAATGCCATTTGGAATATTAAAAAGTATCCATCTTTGAAAAATCTGAAAAATAGTTAAAATGTTTCAAAAACTATAAAATTTGGTACTTTCATAATCTTAATATTTAGATTGTGTTGGGTGAATCAGTTTGGTCATTTGAGTTTTAGAAATAGAGATTCGATAGCGGTGCAAAAACGCATTTTGCATCGTGTTGTAACATAACATAACCCTACATAGATATGAGTACTAACATGAACAGTACCGGTTTTGATATCTACGTATTGAATTATGCAATTATTATTGTACGTATTTTTCTATATAAAAAAAAAAAAAGTATTACAACTTATTATATCGCTCTTATTGTACATAAGTTTTTTTATTCTCAATAACTGTTTATGTTTAAAAGTTATCTTTTTGGCCTTCAGAATAAGTATTTCCTTAATAATTAACAATCCATATGTGGCAAGGGGGGAAAACAATGATTTTATTGTAATGAAGTGGCGTAATCGAGCCCTATGCTTTTTGTTGGTTTTAGAATGGAGGGCTGAGTACGACTGTACGAGGAAAAAGAACTCGCATGGCCGGGTCGAGTTTTTACAAAATAAAATCAAATGAATTAAAGGTCCATTCGGCAAATTAAAGAATATAGTTAGTATAGTGTCATTGGATTAGTAAAAATGGAAGAGTGAAAAATAAAATCGATGTTTTGAAATATTCGGAAAAACAAAAATATTGTTTGGAAAAAATTGGAACTATTTATGTTGGTAGTTGCTGCCAATTTTTCAAAAAAAAAAAAAACAAAGAAAAGAAAAGTAAAGAAAAATTTGAGGCTATTCCATGTGCCATATGAGAACACTGATGATTCTAGTATTCCACCAAAGATTTGGAATACAAGTCTAATCCAAATGCTATTTCACTTTGCTAATTGGTGTTTGACATATTATATTTTTGTTGGAATGTTGATTTGTTTTTACTATTTTTTTTTTTTTAATTTTGGAATAGAGGTGCCAACTGCCAAACGGCCAATAGTTAGAAATACCATCGACTTACTAAGGAAATGTTGAACCAAACTGATGATTAGTTGTAGCACAATGATCTTCAAAAGTCGAAATAAACAAAGATGCAGCGACGACTGGTTCGATTTCTTCATTAGATATTATCTCGATTAACAATTTTCAGGGGGTGTTTGATGACAGCATGATCGAGTAGTGGTATATCTGGATCCAAATGCTGCCGGATGGAATTAAGAACAGATCAACATAGGAAATTAGGAATACTGTGTACTCGTGAGTCACTATCAGTATACATGGAAGCCTCTTTCTTGTCAATTAATTCTAAGAATTAATTCATTTTCAACAAACGTAAGAATCTTTTTTTTTTTTTGTTTTGTTTTCCTTTATCGCACGTCAAGAAAAAAAAAATTTTCTTTATCGCACGTCACAAGTTTTTTTTTTTTTTAATTATTATTTTATCGCAGGTCAGATGTTGAGCTTGAGCTTGGATAACGCATTTAATTAAATTGCCCTTTAAGAATGGTAGAGCCACTGGGCCATATAACATTTCTGATACAATACCGATATTATGCAACAAAGCTAGGCTCTTTAAATTGAGCACACACAGCGATCGAAGAGCAAGAAAGATACCAATTAGTATCAGCAAAGGCGCTCAAATCAAATCAAAAGAATGCTATCATCACCACGTTCGCCGGTGCCGCATTATAAGAGGAAGTTGAAGCTCCTCGAGGGCCACTGCCTCGCTGCCGTTCACCGTCCGGTTCTCATAGTGTGCACATTGATTTTCATCGTTGGCGCCGCCGCCTGCTTGTGCTATCATTATCACAGCAGTGCTCAATATAACAGTAACAATATTGATCCCGATTCTGCGCGTTCCTCTAGCACGCCGCACGTTGCTATCTGCCTGGTGGGAGGCGCCAGGAGGTTCGAATTGACGGGACCAACCATCGTGAAGCATGTGCTGAATGTTCTGCCGGAGGCGGACCTCTTCGTGCATAGCAACCTGGACTCGGACAGCTTCACGTTCGGACTGTTGAGGATGGCCCCGCGCGTAACGGAGGTGAGGATAAGGCGGCCGGAGCCGGTGCCTGAGACAGACGAGCTGAGGAAGTTGCTCATGGGGTATTCGGCGCCAAACGGCCTTCAGGTCCGTTGTTAAGTCTATTTAATGAATGCAACATAACTAACTAACTAACTGTTTAACTAACTATTTAACTAACTGTACAACCGATGGAATGATGATTGATGATCGAACAGGGTTTGCTGCAATACTTTGACCTGGTGGAAGGCTGCCTGGACATGATCCGAAAGCGCGAATCGGAGGGCAACTTCACATACGAGTGGGTGGTGCGCACGCGGGTGGACGGCTACTGGTCGGCTCCGCTGGACGCAGAATCCGCCTTCAAAGCGGCGGCATCGGGATCATACGTTGTGCCCGAGGGAATGCGATGGTTTGGTCTCAACGACCGCCTGGGGATCGGCAGCCGCAACTCCTCCGAGGTGGCTCTGGCGCGGCTGTCCCTGCTGCCCCGCCTGGCCTCCGCCGGCCTCTCTAACCTCAACTCCGAAGCTGCGTTCTACACGCAGCTGGTGCGATCCAACATATCCACGCAGGAACTCAAATTCCCGTTCTGCGTGCTGTCGGGCCGCTGGTTCGACTACCCACCGCTGGCCCCATACGGCACCCCCGTGGCATCCATCGGGAGCCGTGGCCCGCTGAGCGGGGCCTACTGCAGGCCGTGCATCCCGCAGTGCACGGGCGAGTGCGTCCAACAGCTGAACATGACGGCGGAGACAATGTACGGGTACACGGAGTGGAGGAACGGCACGATGGAGCTGTGCGATGCGAACCGGGCGTGGCCGGAGGACTGGGAAGAGATCTTCGACAGGGTTGCGGGGGAGGAGGCGGCGGATGTGAGGCGGAGGGCGAAGGAGATGAGGGCGGGTGAGTGCGTGCGGGAGATGGACGAGCTGAAGAGGAAAGCGCACAGGTGGACTGCGCCCGACCCCATCGAGATCTGTATTCTGGGTCTCTCACGCATCCAGACGATTTGACGATCTATCTATGATTCTATCTATTCTGAATTCTCGATCGAATGCTAGTAGTGCTATGCTAGGTAGCTACTCTGATGTTGGGGCCCCGTCATTGTTCAAATTTCATTCATTAATAATAATCCTCAACTCAACTGATTAATTGCTTAACCTCAGTCATGGAGCAATATTTACTCTAATCTACTGTTACATCTTTTCAATATATGGAAACTTCAATGATCGTACATTTATTCAGCAATCTGATTAAATCTTATGAATTATGAATTCCAATGACCCCTTCAACCACTTGCTAATTGACGATTACCAGTTACCACACTGACATGATTATCTTCATAATAATGATATTCAACTGATATACAAAGTACGTGCGCAGCATACAGATAGGACCAAAGGAAGACATCAGACCACATATAAAAATGCAACAAAATTAAAACGAATACTGATCATGTCATTAACTTCTTATTCAATTACAAGTATAATTGTTCAACAAATAAATCAATCAATCAATCAATCCAGTTTATTAGAAAAGAAAAATAAAATGAAATATATCCTCATATATAGAAATCAGTGGCACAGCAAGATCAATCATTCATTACGGAAACGGCACAAATTGGGGACGTACCAGCTATGCGGTTCTCGCAACGGACAACAATGTTGTGCTGCCTTCGTGCCAGTCGCTATGTCTATCATGTAAATTTCACACGCGTACTCCCAGTTCTTACCAGTATATACTGATTTGAAGCAATATATGGAGTTTGCTCTGATCCCGGCAGATTGATCAGCTCTGAGTGAGAAGCAACCGTGCATGTCGATGAACAACGCGTGGTCACCGATGTTGTTCACCTTGACCCAACATGGCAGACCATTTCCGTTCCCAAAATCTAACCGATGCACGTGCAGCAAACATTGCCTTTGATCGCGTTCACAAACTCTAAGGATTTCTCCAGAGACGACGACAAGGTGTGCCGGTCCAACCAAACAGCCGTAAGTCGGGGGTACTGGTATGGTATAAAGCAGTGTACCGGTATCGATATCCATGACTTCTATGACCCCAGCGCTTTCCTTCGCACTAAAAATCATGTTCTTGAAAATAAGCTTACACCTGGTATGGTAATCGCCGATCACAATCTTGCGCCATTTGTCGTCCCCGGGACGACAGAAAGTCAACTTGCAAGTGACAAGATTATGGCCGAAGTAATAGAGATGTTCTCCGACTTGACCTCGCCATGGCCCGATCCAGTTAAGGCTGCCTCCGTTCTCTTTTGCCGGGAGAGAGATCTCGTCATTGTTCAGCGGATTGAGAAGAGTCAGCCGGTCGACTACAGTTACCTTCCGCCTCTCATTGGGAGAGCCGGTACCGGTAGCAACAGGTGCAGTGATACGGTTGTAAAGACGCGCAAGCAGGTAGCCATTGGAGGGACCGAAAAGCTTCTTGTGGAGTGCATTGGGGGCAGGGATGGTGTAGACCTTGTCGAAGGCGACGGAGTAGAAGAGCAGGTTGGACTTGCGGTGCTTGAGGATCCAAGGGAATTGCGGCGGCAGGTCTGACACCGGGGTAGAGGCACACCATGCCCGGCAGACGGCACGGAACCGAATGAAGTCGCATATCTCAAGAAGCCTGATTGCAATGAGATTGAGGAGATCCGGTGGGAGGCCGGCCCAATCCCTTTCGATTACTGGTGCATCTTCATCGTGATGGATCTCCATGGGTGGAATTGGAAAGGTTGATGTTGTAGTGGTAACATGGAAGTAGTAATTAAGGATTGGCTGTGTGTGTTAAGTTTGAGGTTAATTAATTAGTAAGGATTGATTGTTCCTGCAGATTGCTTGAGGGAAGGGAGAAGGGGGAGAAGGGGAGAGGAAGATGATGCCAGTGCCAGTGGGTTACTTTATTAATTAATCAATTGATGATGATAACAGGATGGATGGAGATTAGCAATGAAGGAGTAGAGATGGTCAATGAATAACCAAAAGGAAAATTCCTCTCAGCTCAGCTCAGCTCAGCTCAGCTCAGGGTAAGTTGTTTCTTCGTTGAGCTCAGGCCTCAGGCCCTTTCTTCCATAGTTCCATATATGCATATTTCTAATCTATTCTTTTAAATTAGGGTGTGCTAATGGTAATGGACAGATCCCAATGATCATCCAAACCTTTAATTTCTGCTCAAGCCCAGACCATTGCACAAAGGATTTGTGCATTCCAGGTCCAAACCATGCTATTATCATTTAAGGCCCATAGTGTGTTCAGATTTGGACCACATGGGCTTTGCCCGTGGACTTCATCAAAATCATGTAAACTGGATTATTGAGCTAAAAATGTACTGCCTCGTTTTTTGTTTCCTTAATTCATTCTAGTCCGGCATTAGTTTATCAAGTTAATTTGTTTTCGTTTCAATATAACAAGAAATTATTGTGAATCAAACATAATTTTTTACCGAATGAAACATGTTTCAATTGGAAGCGAAAAAACGCATATAAGAAAAGATGGAAATTTTTAAAAAAATAAAATAAAATAAAAAATCTCAAAAATAGAAAAAATGTTTACGGAAGTATTGTTTAACTTATAGAGTAGTTATATTTCTGATTATATTCAATTTATATAATGTTTGGTACCTCTCTAAAGATCCGTTAATTAACCGTTAAAAAATTAATATAAATTTTGATAAGCTATCAAATAATGCTCAAATTGATTGAAATTTGAAACACTATGAATCTTTATGTTAAAGATATGTTTATAAATGTTGTTTCATTTTTAAGATTTTTAAGAATTTATTCTAAAGTTTTTAAATTTTTATTGTCAAGATAAGCATTGTGAATGGATACCACCTCTAGCAAAAAAAAGAAAAGAAAGAAAACAATTCATTCATAAGCATTTAAATTAGATTCACAATAGAAATCATTCATAATCATACAATCTCATGTCAAATCTAGACGAAAACTAATCAAATATGCAAAATTTTAAACAAAACTGGAACTAAAAAAAATATATATGCGTGTACGTGTTTGGTTTGGTGGGCTTAGAAGCGACATCAGCATATATGGACCACGACATCCATTAGCAGCCCTATTTTAAATTAGTTTCGTGGGCTGCTAAGTTCTTCTTGGGTGAGTTGGAGATCGGAGGAAGAGTATGGAGATCAGATTACACAATTTTGAAAGATGGATCCCTTGATGGGCGGGCTCCTCAGGTTAAGAGATTATTGGGCTTCATGGTCATGGTGGTAATCAATCAATATCGGGCCTAGCATATTGCAACCTACGGCCCCAAGTAAAGTACGTTATTAATTTCTACTCATCTCATCATCTGTGACTGTGACTGTGATGACGCCTCTACATCTACACTGCGCGTATCAATATGCTGAACGCTGAATGGTGGAGAATATTATTATTTATTTATTATAGCAAGCACATCACTTATTCACATAGTCAAATAAACGTACCACCGGATAGTACTGTACTGTGTCTGCCTGCCTTCCTCGAATCAAACCTTCCCCAGCCATCGCTTCTCCTTTCTTTTATTTAATTTTCATTCAACGGTGCTTAACCATTTCAATGTGGCTCCTAAACTATTAACTTTCTTTCTTTATTTTTATTTTTTAAAGATTGCCGCTGCTGACTTTTTTTTTTCCCTTATCGGAACAGGTTAACCTGAGTGCTATGTCACGTTTAATGTTTCAACCCTTCATCTCTTTTATTTTTAACAAGTATGAAGTATGAAAACGTCTCCTGGAGACCTGGAGTAATTGGTAAATAAGTAAATAAATAAAACAAAATTAAAAGTTAATTTATTTTGTCTCGGTTTAATTTTTGGAAGAGACTAATAGTCCTCTAAACTAAAATCCCCCACGAAAATCTTCCGAACTGACTTTCTATTTTCGGCTAAAAGACAATCCCAGTACGCATCCCGAACTTGCCAAAAACGAAAAACGTGTTGCCAGCCTATCCACTAGCTCTCTCAGCAACGTGTTGACAGGCCTACAAAAACACTCACCAGTTTCCCCTAAAAGTGTTTATATATTTTTGAAGTGTTTATGTACTATTGAAAAGCGTTTATGTACAACTAAAGTCAAATTATTGACAGGCTCACTTGGCCTACAGAAACAGTTACCATTACACCCGAAAAGTGTTTATATGGCTTAAAAAAATGCTTATACAGAAGGTAATTACATGAAAAGAAGTGTTTATATGACTTTAAAAAGTGCTTAGATAAGATTGAAAAGTGTTTATACAGCTTTGAAAAGTGTTTATACAGCTTTGAAAAGTGTTTTGGTTTCTTACAAAATTATTTACATGAAAAACAATAAGTGTCTTATATTAGTTGCAAAAGTGTTTACTTTTCTTTGAAAAGTGTTTAGTTTTCTCAGAAAGATGTTTAAAGAGTATCAGTGTTTATATTGCTCGTCGGAGGCGAGGGAGGGATCGCGACCGTCGGAGGCGACGGAGGGATCGCGACCGTCGGAGGCAACGGAGGGCTAACGGGCTGCGCATTAATCGGGTCCAAAAATGAAGGGCCAAAGGGATCGAGCAGGCCTACAAGGCTAGGGGATTTTAGCGGGGACAAGGCTACGGGGATGGTGACATTTTCTCTTAATTTTTTTATCGAAAAATACATGCTCGCCTTTTTGGTTACGTTAAATTGTTACAACTTACAAGTAAGATATCATGAAAAAAAAAGAAGAAATAATTATTTAAAAAGAAAGCATTCACCAATGATATATTAATATCAAATTTTTATATCTAATCTATAGGTTAGGCTGCGTTTGTTTCGGAGATAAAAGTGGAGATAAGAGAGATAACTTTTATCACCACTCTTACATGGTGATAAAGTTATATCTCTTATCCCTACTTTTATCCTGAAAACAAACATGATTTAAGGGTGGAAAGAATGGAACTCCTTGAATGATTTGGAGTTGAGAGCTGTCCGATCAATGTCTTTAACGCTTCAAATTTGATGAAAAACATAATATGTTTCTTAAACTTTTCTAAACTAATCATTTTTGGAAAGTAACGAAAGTGGACTTTCATTGGGTGCTTATCTTTTTCAAGAAAAAAAAAAAACTTTCCCAAGCTATTAGATATATTAGAGGAGTGCCTCGCATTGCTTCGGCGATGTCTATTGAGATAATTTGCTTTCATATATTTTTCAATTTTATTATCTTGTATTTATTGTTAATTAAAATTTTAAAAATATTTTCAACTTGTCTGTTCTCTTTATTATAATTTTTGTTTGTTGACGTGTCAAATAATATGTTTGTAAATTTTCATATGTTTCTAATTTATTTGGAAACTTCTCTAAAACATAATGTTAAAATAATTACTATGATGAACTGTTTACTCATTTTTTTAAAAAATAAATGGATTTTCATTTCATAGTAACATAAGTCTAATAACAAAGTTCTAAATAAAAAAAATGACTTCAAGTGTTATCATCTTTAAATGTTAAACTCATTATCACCTTTATCTTTTTATTTATTTTTTTCAGATACTGTGCAATTCTTTATATAGTTATCTAATAATTTATTTTATTATTTTTGAAGTAGCAACATAAAATTGTACTATATATTATTTGAATTACACTAAGTTTGCTAATATTATGATGTTGATTAATCTATCACCTTTTTTTTTTTTGAGGAAAGGTTAATCTATCACTTAAATTGCATGAAAGATAGTGTACGAAATAATTGCTTCCTCAATTTTAATATCTCTAGTGATTTGTGTAACTTAGCTTAAATAGAAAGTGGATAACACAAATTAAAAAAAAATAAAGCTCATTAGTCATTAGGTTCTAAATATAACATCAAATAGAATGTCTAGACTCATGAATATGAATGTGCATATCTTATTTGGTTGCGAAGCTTAGTCAAATATCTCTACTGAAAGTTGCTGCCGAAACCAAAAAAAAAAAAAAGCTACTGTTGCCAACACATCCAAGATTATAATACTATTATAAGGATATGCACGTGCTTTTATTCGTAATGTGCAAATCAAATAACGTTCGGATGTATTTGGTACGACCATACAACAACCAATAATCATGGTCTACTTGTGTACGATTTGAACCAAATGTAAATATCAATATAAATTATTGACTGAACATCTGAACCTTATAATTATTTCCGTCAAAGATAGAAAAAATTGATAGAAATATTTTTTAACTTATATATTGTTTAGTCTTTCAATTATTTTTAATTCAATTGATATTTGATAGCTCTTCAAAAACTTGTTAAATGAGAAATGTTAAAAGTGAAAAAAATTTTAGTAAGCTATCAAACAAAATTTAAATTGATTAAAATTTGAAGCACTATTCAATCTAGAGTTTAAATAATACATATATAAACATATTTTATTTTTAATATGTTTTATGAATTTTTCTTATATTGTACAATCTTCAGTTAATTGGTTTGGACTTGGGAGGTGTATGTTAGAAAGAGGGGAGAAGTAATAAAAGAATAGGAGAAGGGCTAAATAGAAAAAGTGGGGGGGCCAGCTATAGAGTATAATTTCGTACAACAATCCGCAGTACTGCGTTTGTACTTGTCTGGCAATTTACCATCTTACCCTTCCTTTTGTTTTATTATTTCCCCTTGTTTATCTATCTATTACTCTCTCCTTTCTCTGGTGTCGTCAGTCTTCTTCCGTACCGTACCTCATCCTCCCAAATCCCAAAAGTACCCCCACCCGGTCTCCTTATCATCGCAGAGGGACGAAGGGCATTCTCGTAAAACGCGTATGCCTTCCTTCGTCAAGAAGAACTGCAACGCATTCTCCATTGTTGAACTCTGAGCAGCGATGGAAGAGATGTTTGAGAGCAGTGGGAGGATGATGAGCAAGCAGCGGATCCGGGCGGACGGCGTGAGATCGGGTTCCAAATGCTGGCTGGAGTGTCTGTCGGAGGAGCTGCTGTTCCTGGTGCTGGACCGCCTCTCCTCCGCCGACGCCAAGTCCTTCTCCCTCCTCTCCCGTTCCTTCCACCGCGTCGAGTCCCGCCACCGTCGCTCCCTCGCGCCTCTCCGCTCTGACCTCCTCCCCCTCCTTCTCTCCCGCCGCTACTCCTCCATCTCCCACCTCGATCTCTCCCGCTGCTCATCCCGCGGCCTCACCGACGCCTCCTTCGCCTCCCTCGCCCCCCTCCTCCGATCCATCAACCTCTCCTCCCAGTCCTCTTATTCCCTCAAGGCCATCCACTCCCTGGCCGACCACTGCCTCCTCCTCGAGGACCTCGATCTCTCTCACTCCATCCACCTGCCTCATGACCAGGCCGCCGCTGCCGTCGCCAGAATGCCCCGGCTGCAGCGCCTCACCATGGCCGGCTGCAAGACCCTCACCGATCTGGGCCTCGCCTCCATTGCCGTCGGCTGCCCCGATCTGAGGCTGCTCTGTCTCAAAGGGTGCGTTGCTCTCACTGATTTGGGGCTGGCTTTGGTAGCTCTCAAGTGCACAAAGCTCACATCTTTGGATGTCTCCTTCACCATGGTATCATCATTCACATTTTCATTCATTTATTTGATCATATATTTAATTGATTATGTTCAATTTAATTCATGATTACGAATTTGTAATCCAGATAACCAAGAAATGCATGCCCACCATAATGCAACTGCCTCATCTCCAGCAACTCCGTGCCATCGGTTGTCTTGCCATCGACAACACAGCGCTTCTCCAAGCCAGCAACTCACTCCAGGTATATACTCTATCCATCTCAAATCACTTACCCAACTCAAATGCATCAATTCCTCTGACAAATAATTAATTAAGAAGACTCCATGCATGCACTTACTCTATTTCTATATATGTTCGTTTCACCAGGCGCTTCATCTATCCAATTGCCAATCTCTCACGTCTACTGCAATATCTTCACTACTCCACAGTTATCCAAATTTACAACAATTGAGCCTCACATATTGTCCATCGGTAAGTTTGCATTCGCATTCCAAAAATATACGTCTTCTCCTGTTCATTTTAAGTTACATTTTCCATAACTTCAATCCAGTCATAATTAGTGATGCTTTTCATTTGTTCCGATTGCAATATAGATTCATATTTCGTCCTTACCGACTCTCAAGAGTAAATGTACACTTCATTCCATAAAGCTAGACGGATGCAAGGTCACTGCAGCTGGCTTGAAATCTCTCTCAAATTCATGCATCTCCTTGAAGGAGCTCAGCTTGAGCAAGTGTCCCGGTGCAAACGACGAAGGAATTCTAGAAATTGTGGCGAAACACAAGGACTTGAAGAAATTAGACATCACCTGTTGTAAAGACATTACAGATCGATCTTTAGCTGCCATAACTAGCTCATGTACCTCTTTAGTTTCTCTGAGAATGGAGTCGGCTACAAAGGTGACATGTGAGGGTTTACGCCTGATTGGTCAGCACTGCCGTGAACTGGAAGAGCTTGACCTAACTGATAATGATTTAGATGATGAAGGTGCTCCAATCTATTCTTAAATTATTATTTAAGATTATCTCTCTACTTCATTGAGGAAAAAGCTAACTGTAATCTTTGATACACGGTAGCATGTAATTCCAGAGGGAGAATTAAGAATGTAAAGTATATGTTCTTCCTTATTTCAGTTAAAAATCTTAAACTAACCAGCATCATCTAATTGTAGGATTGAGATACCTTGCCAGGTGCTGTAACCTTGTCAGTTTAAAAATTGGTATATGTCTGAAAATCACGGACGAAGGCCTCATTCACATAGGACGATCCTGTTCTCGTCTCCAGGAACTTGATCTGTACCGTTCAGTTGGCATAATGGATAGGGGTGTGTCGGAAATAGCTTGTGGCTGCCCCAACCTAGAGATGATAAATATGGGATACTGTACCAACATCTCTGATGAGTCTCTCCAGTGTTTGTCGAGATGCTCGAGGTTAACAACCCTCGAGGTTCGTGCTTGCCTCCGAATATCATCAGTTGGTGTTTCAGCAGTTGCTGCTGGGTGTCGCCAGCTCAGCAAGCTTGATATAAAGAAATGTTGCAAAGTAAATGATGTAGCCATGTTCTCACTTGCTCAATACTCTCATAACCTACGCCGGGTACCATTTCTTATAACTCTGTTATGAAAAGTTTGTGAAAATATTGAGAAGCAACGGAACTGTAAATAAATCTCTCCAGTAATCCAAAAAAACTAAACAAGCATTTACAAATTGTTTTGCAGATGCACCTGTCGTACTGCTCTGTTACTGATGCAGGTCTGTTAGCACTTTTAAGATTAAGCTGCTTGCGGAGTGTGACAATGTTTCATCTCTCTGCAGTGTCACCAAAAGGTCTCATGACGGCACTTTTGATGAGTAATGGCCTGACAAAAATAAAAGTACAAGCCTCATTGAAGCCGTTCTTACCGCAAGTTCTCGTCGAACATGTCGAATCCCGCGGCTGTTCAGTCCGATGGTCAAATAAGCTTTTTCAGGTAGAACTTGAATCCAGAGAGCAGTCCCAGTTGTGGTTAGCCAAATAGAAACCAAATTTGTTTGATAGAGCTTCTTTTTGCCTCTTTGTACTAGTGTAAATTTCTGTGTTTGTTAATACACATGAAACTGAGAGCTGCTAGAAAAATTAGCATATTGTTTTTGTTCGTACTTCTTCACAATGTCTAAAATTGTATATCTAGGCATCCCTAATCGAATTCTCACAACAGAGGCTTCCTCTGAGATGGTTGTAGTAGTTTAGTGTTGATGCTGCTTGTAATTGTACAATAACTAACTTGCATATAATTGAACTCATGTACGATATACAAAATGACATATTTTGTTATTTTGTTTTTGATGTAACATAGATAATAGAAGTGGGAATTATTGACACTTGTGATCGATTGTTGATATTGAATTCTTTGGAATCCAATCCACCCGTATGGCGAAATGAAATCATATATAGTATTAGTATTACCAACGGTTGGTTTAAGATTGGATGGCAGCTATATAAATGCAGTCTAGAAGAGTAGAAAATGAAAATCCACTTATCAAGCTTATCTGGAAATATCGGTTTGGAGTACAAAATGGAGAAAATGAACTGGAATTTGCAGATCTATTAGGCACAAAATAGTTTATTGGCTAGTTGGTCGTTGGCGTTGAAAAGATAAACCAATTCGAGTATCTATTTGGGGCATTGATAATAAGGACCAGATATAACTTCACCAGCTTCTCATTCTATAAATTAGAAAATTTAGAACTTGAAGCTTGGACCAGAATTTATAATTCCAGATGATAATATAATCTAACAGATTATGTTTGACTAATACGATGCTAATGCTATAGATTAATTATAGATATCAACTGTTAATTATGTACTACCTCTGTCCCAAAATAAATGGATTTTTTGTAGTTCATTTGAACTACAAAAAATCCATTTATTTTGGGACAGAGGTAGTACTATATATCATATTCATATGTTATAAATTCTAGGTGTACATGACGTGCCCGCGATTTCCTCTCCGTAACGTGGTGTACGGCTTTGTAATTGTTGGTCCAACCTCAACGTGTCCATGTCAAGCATAGGATTAGTTAATGGAACCGGTACAGTGACACCATCAGATTAAGGCTTTGATTTATTGCACTATTGGAGCTTAAATAAGTTATTTTCTCCTGCATTAATTACTTGGTCTTCGCAGACTTTGGAGACCGGATACATTTTCTTTCAGGCATTTTTTATCTTTTGCTGAGAATTAGTAAAGTCTGCTTTATTATTATATTCTAACAAAAAAAAGAGCAGGGAGACGTGTACTTTTATCTGATTAGGTACACCGTACACATCAAGTGTAATTTTTTCTTTGGAGAAATTAATACTTTGTATATTGTTGTAAAGAAATTTATGTCTTCAACTTCAAGTACTATACTGTACTGTCATTCTCTTCTTCGATTTAGCTTAAGAAATTCCAATTCAGTCTAGTTGTTCGGTTAATGGAAATTACACACGGGAACATTTCATTGCTTAATAGATGCAACTCATAACATGAGATGTCATCATGTTAGAACTTCGATCTGTATATACTTTAAATTGCCTTCTGAATTATATATTTTTTAAGTTTCAATGAGTTGGGTTATTTTGAAAAAGATGTATGAGAACGTTTTTTTTTTAGCCGATTGCCTAACACAGTGCGTTCTATATGTAGACAGCAAATAAACATTGGTCTTTTGGGGGACTTCTTAAAAAAAATAAATCCAATACGTAACCTTATGTAAATAATTGATTTGCCTTTTTAAAATGATAGTTCATATTTAAAATTTGAGCATTTTTTGTTTTGTTATTGGACTTGTCTGTGCTTTGTGATATTTTTGCAACTTTTAATGTATTAACAACATGAATCATGAGTATTGTAATATATGAAAAACTTCCATCCTCTACTTCTCAACCGAAATTAAAAAATATATAGAACTGCAAATTCTCCCCAGCTGCTTGGCTCTCCACTCTCCAATGTCAGTTCCAAACGGAGAGAGTGATCGTACATTTAGTTAATAAATTATAAATGAGTATTTTTAACCAAAATAATTAACTCATTAAGTATCAGGAGATAAGACAGAGAGTAGAGAAGTCAAATGGTCCTTTTATTTGTACTATACCTGTTTGTATGTATATCTTGTAAACTTGGAATACTTCTTTATCTCGTTGAATAGTTTATTTCATCTAATTTTCTTCCTTTAGGAGTGACAACGACGCGACGCCATTCACTTCATATAAACCTCCACCAGACGTTTCATATCTCACATTGTTTTCATTTTTTCTTTTCCTTTTATATTTTGAACATTCTATCACAGCAAGTGAATGTACTATTGTGTACCTCCCCCAGAAAATCTTCCTCCACATTTTCAACCTCTAAATTTTCTAAATAATTAAAAGTTTAAAACAGATGTACCTCCCTCCAAACTTCCAATAATTCTTGAGGAAAAAAAAATTAAAATATAGTAATAGAAATCCAACAAAATTTCGTCAAAAGATAATTGGATAAATATATGGTTTCCCCCCTCTGCCCCCTCCCCTCTTGATGCGCTGGCAGAGAGAGGGAGAGAGGGAGAGGGCAGGAGAGGGAGAGAGAGAGAGTATTTTAGAATGTTTACAACGTTTTGTAAACTGTTTTTTTGTTTTTAGAACGTTTTATAAATTGTCCATATCTTTCCAAATTCATTTAGAACATTTTGTAAACTGCCCATCTCTTCTCAAAATTCATTTAGGACGTTTTGTAAACTCTCCATCTCTTCCCATAATTCATTTAGAACGTTTTTGTAATCTGTCTTTTTTAAAACGCCAGCGCATCAGTCAGGGACGGAGGCACATATGGGCAAGCTAAGGCCTGTGCCCTACCTTAAATTTTTGAAATAAGTATTTAGGCTAGGTTTTAAGAATAAAAGTTCACATAACGAAGTAGAAATTAGACATATGTGCCTGGGCTTATTGTTAAAATACTCATACTGGATGGAGAATTGCAAAGTGAGACCCATTATAATACTTTAATGAGGAGAGTTCTATTGACAATGCTTATTTTGACAATTTTGACAATAGTTATCCTTAAAAATTTGTAAAAATTCATAAAAAATCTTAAAAATAAAAAAAGTTTTATGAATGCATTATTTAACTTATAGATTGATAATATTTCAAATTTCAATCAATTTGAACATCATTTGATGCCTTATCAAAATTTTATACATTTTTTAACGGTTGTAATTAAAAGATCCTTAAAGAGTTATCAAATAGCGCTTAAATTGAATATAATCGGATACATAATTAATCTATAAGTTAAGCATAAATTTCATAATTTTTTTTCTATTTTTAAGATTTTTTATAAATTTTTGAAAGTTACAATTGTTAAAAGAGGAGGGTTCCAATGCCTCAATTTTTTGTGCCTCAATCATGCCTCAACTTTTCAAATTTCAAATAACTCAAAATTTAAAACTAATTTTTCAAAACAAAACCGTTAGATTTGATCATATATGATATTCTCTATGTGCACATAACAAATTTTTACACTTTTTTGTTTTATTTTATACAAATCAATGAGTTATAAAAATCAATGTCTAGAAGTTGCTCAAATTAGTGCAATTTTTTTAAGTCCTTGATATCAAACAAAATAATATTCAAATTTGATGATTTTTGTACATATACATAAATGAAATGATATAGATTACATCTAACGGTTTTGTTTTAAAAAATTAGTTTTAAATTTTTAGTTATTTGAAATTTAAAAAGTGGAGGTATGATTGAGGCACAACAAAAATAAAGGCATTAGAACTCTCCTCTTGTTAAAATTGTCAAGATAATCATTGTCAATGAATCCCTCCTCTACTTTAATACATACAAAAAGAGAAAAGCACGGTTGATGTAAGAAAGAATAAATGCACAACATTAATTGGCTTTATTCTTTCGATTAACTAGGCTTTAGACAATCTAGTACATTGATTTGTGCCCAGGCTTAATTGAACGGCTAGATCCGTCCCTGACATCAGTACCTCCGGGGGTAAAGGTGTGGCACTGTATCAGCACCCAAGATAATTAGCACCCGGCCCCTCTACACTCTTCAGTACATATACGGTCCCTTAAGACTTTCAAAGAACGTACAGAAAATATAATTCGTACGTTTAACATTTCTTTGTTAAAACAAAATAAATATCCTGTCTGTATATCTTTAATTCTTTATACGCCATGAAACGGTCAACCGGTGAAGAAGGTCCTCTCCAATTAGGAAGAAGCAATGGAGGAGATATGATATCCCGTACATTAGTTGGTACGACAAGAAAGAAATTAGTAAAAGTAGAAGAAATAGTAACCAAGTGGTCCTTTGTTATGTACTTGAGCTTAATATATATACTTTCGTGCCACCATGAAGAACTAACAGCGACGCATAGCACTCAGGTCTCCACCGAATATCTCTTTTCTTTTCCCATCTTTTCTGGGCTTTGATTGATTTTTTTTCTTTTCTTTTTGTTATTACTATTTGCAAATTGTTGTTTGTTTGTTAGGTAAGTATTCCCTGGGCGGCTCTCCCCCAGAAGCATTTTATACCAATTAACTTCTTCCTTGAAAAATTTCTCCCCACTTTTTTTTTCCGAGTTAATTTTTCCTCTCTTTTTAGAATTTTAGCAAATCTAATTTTCTTTCAATAAGAAAAAAAAATACAAGCACATCCAGATTTTTTTTTTTTTTTTACAATTTTATGTAGCTTGTAATTATTTATAAATTAAATTGGGCCGGTTGATGCCATTTTGGAAAAATTTAATAATTGAATTTGGCTTTTAGCGGTAAATTCCACCATGACCACATAAAAAAGGTGAAACATCTTGGGTTCATTAAAAAACCGTTAATACATCCATAAACGTATACGGAATATAACAAATACATTCTAAAATGTAACAAATATATCTCGAAATGTAACTTATTATGCTATGGACAGTTTTTCTATGGACGCTAGGTATTACTTGAAAAAAGAAAGTCTGCAAATAAAAAAAATTAAGTTGTAGTGGTAATCCACTGATACAAAACTAATAGTCCTTTTCATGTACGGGAGATTTGTTAAGCATATATATAATTTTGGTATGAAATTCTCCGAGTTTGAAATTGGCAATGCTTGCCTGCCCCACATCCACATGGAAATTGGAATTGGTGCTTTTGCTTTGCCATTAAAATTTAGGTTTTAGGTAAACTGGGACCATTAGCTGTGCACTAGATTGTCCTTCCCCTGGTGCTCACTTCCCAGGACGTACCTCTGCTGTACTGTACCTCTACTCTACTTTTAACAACTCATTCTCCTAATCTCCTCTCCTCTTTTCTAATCTCCAATAATGCCATTGCTTTCTTGCTTTATAGGATGCACAGCACAACATCCGATAGATAATATTATAAACAAAAAGAAAATTTTGTCAACTGTTGCTTAGAATCGGATTTATGTTTCTTAATATATTTTATCGAGTAATTAATTGCACAGTTGGCCTTAAAAAAAAATGATATCCGAACATGACATGACAGAATTTCATTGTACACAAACTCTTCAAGTAAAATCGCATCATCATATGACACTTGTGTTATCTTTCGAGAATTTAGAAACTCTCTTTTTCTTTGATGCAAGTAATGAAAATAATTTGAGTTTCTTCGACTATACACCAAAATTTTTAAAGACCATAATCTTTTAATTTCTATACATCTTTTCTTCTTTAAGAAACTTCTTTAAAAAACGGCAAATTAAAAAAGAAAAATCGAAAAATAAGCCATTCGGGATTAAATATCATCAAGTGATTTACACGTATAGGTGGATCTTTGAAATCTATAATCAATTAATCACGCACACCTATGATTCTATGGACTCTTTTGATCATTGAACCAGTTAAGTCTTCCCTGGTTGCAACTCTCCTGGAATCCATTTTTATTTTCTTTTCTTTTGTCCTCTTAGTTTAATTTTATACAATTGAACAAAAGCATATAACTAACTGAGGCAGGTTGATCTGGATTTAGTTTTGTGTCCAATGGTTTCATTCTAGTTTGACACGCTTGGTTTTGGACTTTTAGTGGGATGCCTGTCCCTTCCTTGTCATCAGAGAGAAAAATCAAATAACTAAATTAGATCAGAGCAGTTTTAAGATAAAACCATTTCATTTGTTAGGTACAACGTACAAGTACCACCAGCTGGGTACTTCATCAGCTGAACCTCCTAAACTATTCTCAGTCAATTAACAAGGCTATCATGATCACCAGAGAACATTATTGTGCTCATGGCCACTCAAAAAAATTATGATATAATCAATGACATATCCAGAAATTCAGCATGTACAGAGTAATCAAATGTTCAACAATTTAGAATTCAGCATGTACAAACATCCGCATGCCATGATCAAAAATCCATGATGCCATGGTGAACTGATAGCAGGGAAGAAAAAAATAATCCTTTGAGATATTAGTACTGGATGTAATATCAGTCATCTGCTAATAGGCAGTTTGCTTTCGAAGAACTTGGCACTCGGCCTCCGACTTCAAAAATTATGCCACTCGTAGGGTTTACACCCTAATCAACAAAAATATCGTGCGACTGTTGCTTCCATACTTCGCTCGATTCCAGCTCCACCTATCGTATCAGTAAAATGGTACCTCATTTAGCCACAATATTTCACATTAAAATCAATTGATGGAAGCTTGAAGTTACTGAAATAAATTTGATATGCATACCTGAAAAGGCTTGTTAAGCCACTGAAATACACAACCACGCAACTCCACCCGCTCAATCAGAACGGGGGATATCAACGGCTTGAACGACATGTGTAGCCTGATTTTCATCAGGCTGCCACACATGAGAAGTGCCATCGAGAGGCCGTTTGGGGTCATCCCAGAGATGTGCAACATCGTCACCACTCGTAAGCAGCTGATGCTAGCGAGTGCTAGCACGCCGACATCCGTCACCGAGCAATAGGACAGATTAATCTGCAACAGAACATTGAAATGTTATATACTTGTAACATATATATATTTAGTAGTAAATAAAAGCATGAGAAATTCTATTGCAGATACGTTACGCATAGAGCATGAGCCTACCTGGCGAAGGTTATGGGAGAAATGTGCAAGCGAAAGCATGGCAGAATCGCCAATATCATAACATTTCTTTATGTCAAGCTTGCTGAGCTGCCGGCACCCCGAAGCAATAGCTGATATCCCGGCAGAGGATACCAGAGGGCAGCAACGGATCTCGAGGGTGTTCAACCTTGCACATCTTGACAAGCACTTGAGAGACTCGTCGGAGATGCTGGTGCAATACGACATGTTTATCATCTCCAGGTTGGAGCAGCCGCGAGCTATCTCCGACACACCCTTGTCGGTTATGCCGATCGAACGGTAGAGATCAAGCTCTCGGAGAAGGGGGCATGATTGCGCTATTTGAATTAGGCCTTCGTCTGTGATTTTCAGGCACAATCCTATCTTTAAAGTCCTCAGATTTGTGCATCTGGCTAGGGATTTTAATCCTACAATAAGAGATAATAGATATGTTATTATACCTATAAAACCAAGCTTTTAATCAATTCAATGGTAACTAGGAACAGATTTCCCTCTATTGAATTCGTAAAATTTATTGAAGTAGTTAAATGGGATACCTTCATCATCCAAATCGTTGTCGGTGAGGTCGAGTTCTTCCAAATTGGGGCAGCGGGAACCAATGAGCCGTAAACCCTCGGATGTAACATTTGCACATGACTCCATCCTTAGAGAAAGTAGAGAAGAACAGGAGGCGGTTATGGCGGCCAGAGAAAGATCGGTAATGTTTCTACAGCAGGTGATGTCTAATTTGCACAATTCCTTGTGCTTGGGCACGATTGCGGCGACAGCCTCGTCGGTGAGGCCGGAGCACTTGCTGAAGCTCAACTCCTTGAAGGAAACGGCGGAATTGGAGAGAGATTTGAGCGCGTCGGCGGTCACACAGCAGCCGTCTAGCTTGATGGAGTGAAGGCTGGATAGAGAGGGGAGACCGGGGAGACTGCTTACGGGGCAGGAGTAGGACGCGTCGACATGGTGCAGAGTGGGGATGTTAGCGAGGATGGCGGAGAGGCCGAGCTGGGTAATGTTCTGGCAGTTGGTGATGAGAAGTGTGCGCAGGGAGGTGCAGCCGTGCTTGAGGGCAACGAGCGCGTCGTCATTGATTCCGAGACAGCCGGCGATGTTGAGATGGTGGAGATTGGGCAGCCGAGCAACAGCCTCCAGGCACTTCTGCGTTATCATGGTGAAGGAGAGATCGAGGGAGGCGAGCTTGGTGCACTTGAGAGCGAGCAGAGCCACCCCGAGATCGGTGAGAGCGACGCAGCCCTTGAGAGAGAGAGATCTGAGATCGGGGCAGCCCACGGCAATGCAGCCGATGCCGAGATCGGTGAGCCTCTTGCACCTGCCGAGGGTGAGGCGCTGCAGCCGCGGCATGCGGGCGATGGCCAGCGCCACCTGGTCGGTCAGCTCAGGGGCGTTGGCGACGTGGATCTCCTGGAGATCCAGGCAGTGGGCGGCGAGAGAGTGGAATCCCTTGTGGGAGAAGGAAGCGGAGGAGGAGGCGGAGAGGAGAATGGAGCGGAGGGAGGGGGCGAGGAAGGAGGAGGCGATGGAGCGGAGGGAGGCGTCGGTGAGGGAGGGGCAGAGGGAGAGGTCGAGGCGGGAGAGGGAGGTGTAGCGGTGCGAGAGAAGGTGGGGGAGGAGCTCGGAGCGGAGAGGCGTGAGCGAGCGGCGGTGGCGGGACTCCAGGGCGTAGAAGGAGCGGGAGACGAGGGAGAAGGATTTAGCATCTGGCGCAGAGAGACGGTCCAAGATGAGGAAGAGGAGTTCCTCGGAGAGAGCTTCCATTAAGGAGCAGCTGCTGATCTTCTTCCTCATTCGCTTCTCCATTTCTGCTGAACGAATGAATGAATGTGAATGGATGGGAGAGGGAAGGAAGTAAATAGGCATGAGCAGATGGAGGTGATGGGACGAAATTGGCCCTCTTGATAAGCTGACTGAGGGGGTGGAGATCAGATCAGATCAGCTCTGGAGACTACCAGACAGGGGCATAAAGGACATTCTATTCATTCATGCATTCGTTCGTTCATTGACCTGACCCAAGCAGTACGGTACGGAGGACGGACGGACGGACGTAGCACATAGAGAGGAGAGGGGGTATGATGGGGAATTCACTTCACTTCCAGTGGGTGGGAGGTTGGAAAACGAAATGAGATGGGCCCATTCATTCTGAATCAATACCACATCAATTATTAATTTATTAAAGAAAGTAAAGGAAAAGTAAGATGGGGGAAAGGAAAATGGGGAAGCGGGGAAGGACGAAGTGGGGAAGGCAGTAGCAGGAGCAGGACTCTCAAGTACACCAAGGGGAGTGCGGACTGGTACGACTTCCATCCATCTCCCCTTTCTTTTTTCTTACCACGGTTTAGTTTAGTTTAGTTTATGCACCGCCCGTAATATTACCGCTCCGCCCCCCACCCCCCTTTTATCATTTCAATTTCACGCCTCACCATCTCTAAAATTCCTTTTTCTACTTTGAAATTTTATCATTACAAAAAGGCAGTGATGTGGGGAAGGCAGTAATTTAGAATTTAGTATTAATATTAAATGAACGAATATTCATATTTAATTTAACTCATTTAACATGCAAATTATTTTGTATATTATAAAATGAGGAGGAATCCAATGACAAATCTAAAAAAATGGTCTAAATTTAATTATTTTTGATAAAGTATTAAACGACACTCAAATTGAATGAGATATGTAACACTATCGATTTATTAGTCAATGAATATGTTTTTAAAAGATTTTTCCATCTTTAATATTTTTTATAAATTTATATGTTTTGGTGTAATGTGTGTCAAATATTTGTTGTGTGTGTCATTTGATCCTCCTCTTATAAAATATTGCACAAAATTATTATTGTTTTACAAAGCTATGAATGCAAATGGCAACTCATTTCATTTGAAAAGGATGGATCAGTTGACAATTTTTATTTTGACAATTTTGTTCATAGAGATTTTCAAATTTTGAAAAAAAAATGCTTAAAGAAATCTAAAAAGAGAAAAAAGAAATGTATAAGTCATCTCAAATTTCAATAAATTTGAAAAAATTTTTGTATAATTTTCAAATAGTTGCAAATTAATGAAAACTATCAAATAACACTTAAATTAAAGATAATTGAGAACATAATAAATCTATAAGATTTTAAATACATGTATAAGCTTTTTTATTTTTAAGATTTTTTAAACAAATTTTTTTGGAAAATTTTAAAAATCTTTGCTGTCAAGATTGTGAATCGATATCCTCTAATACGAATACTTATATTATATAGATGGTATTGATTTTGTGTCCGTCTTGAAAGATACATGATTAGTTGTATGGTACAGTAATAATAACAACAACAACAACAACAACATTAATAGTAATAGACTAATAGTAAATAAAAATTGCAAAAACCAAAGGAAACTACAGGTGAGAAAGTGAATTGGGGAGGTGAGAACTGAGGACACTTGGGAGAGGAATTGGAAAAGGGAAAGAAGAAGACAAGGAACAGTGGGAAAACACTAAAAATGAATAAGACAGGAAGGAAAGGAAGTACCGTACCAAAAAAGGACCCTTTTTCCGTGAATTTATACCCATTACATTACACTTGGTACACAAAGAAAAGCCCTTGGTTGGGGTGAGAATGAGATTTGTCAAAAGATGCCTTTCCTTTAGCATGACTTTGGTTCTATTCGGTGGAGGCCATAACTCTGGGAATAAACTATGTTGTGCAAATTTGAGGTGCAACCCTGAAACTGAAAGTACTTGATTCGTGATAGAACCGTCACCAAATGTAAATGCAATTGTTATTTGTATAATTGTATTGGTTGCCTTGCTGCTTACTCGGGGACCACTTATTCGGTGAAGGTCTCGTCTTTCTTAATTTACCTGTGATTATGAATATTAATATGATAACTACTTTTATGATGCTAAATTCCGTAGCTGCCCCTCAAGTCGTATGTATTCAAATTGTGTATCACTTTACGTATTCTGTCCCACTAAAATATATATATTTTTTTCTTTTTTCTAGTGAAAACAACAGATAAAAAAGTTTTTGGAAAATTACCTTTTTCATATGTAAATTTTGATGTAATTTTCACTATAATTCAAAAATCTAAACAATAGTCAGAAAGTTAGAATAATAAAAAAAATCAGTAATTTACATTATTTCAATATATAAATTGTGTTGAACGACTTAGATTTCAACTGACCTGTAAAATTTGTTTACTACAGTTTTTGAGATACTAAGCTGAAGTAATCGTTCATATATACGAAGGATAAAACAAATTAAAATAAAAAAACCTGTTCGGTGTGCTGAAAAACATTGTTTGATCATTAATTAATTGGACCATGTCAATTAGTATACAGTTGCATGTAATTATTAAACGTAAACGTTGGGCACTTACGTGCAAATGTAATTAAGCTTTGAAGTTAATATATAATTAGAGACAAACCAAGACCAGCTGGTACAAACAAAATAAGACGATTCTAACATTACCTGGAACAGCTTTACATGGACAAATATATTTTGAACTTTCCTGGAAGTTGAATAGTAATTATGGGACTTATCTGGTGCAAAAAAGGGGGCTATTTCAATGCCATTAAATATTATCTTTTTCCTCTTTTTAATAAAGAAAAAACTTCACTTTCAAAATTCTGTTTTTTAAGCATGAAACAATATTTCCTTGCAGCTGAATCTCTTTGTAAAATATAAGCAAAAAGTAACAGTCAGTTAGAGTAATTATTGATCAAACCCTGTTTAGTAAGATATATAGTCCGACATTTGAGATGAACCAAAAATTGTCCCAATTCTAAATTTCAAATGGGCTGCTCATCAACTAGTTCTTATATGTACTGGGATTAGGGGGCTTATTTGGGCCACTACAGTCTGTCTTTCCAAATGTAAGAAATAATTAATGGATTAATTACTGTAGTTACGCATTGCGGCCCCTCCCTAAACATTACATATTTTTACATGAGCCCTTTTGAAAACTCTCTCTACCCTGTCCCTATTTCATTTGATTCCCAAACTCTCTATATTTCATTATTTTCTTGCCGTTGCCGGTGCGGTTTTTTTTCTTTTCCTCCAAGTGGCATCACTAATGACATGGGTTGCTTTACTCATTTTCCTGCAGGTCATGACTCACGATGGATTTGAGAGAGTAAGGAGTAAAGACTATTGGGGTGAGAAATTAAAAATAGATTTCCTTTCAATGGTTTTGGATTACTGTTGCTAATTTAAGATTTTGAATAGAATCGGTAGGACTCATAACTTTTTTTTTTTTTTTTTAAATATTTGGTTATCATCACTTTATCATTAAATAATTTCTAAGCCAAACAAACACATCCTTAATGCGCGTAATTATACCAAACTATTGTTTATATTGCTTACGTCCGATGATACTTAGGGGTGTCAAACGCACGAAACGATCACACAAATATACTCTTGCGTTGATTGTTGCGTTGCGTTATATTTAATGCAACGAAACGATCAAAACGCCAAAAAACGATCAAATCGCCAAAAAACGATCAAATCACCATAAATCATATAAATATTAGAAAAAATAACGACAAAACTTGAAAAACAGTTGAAAAATCTATTTTCAAACAAGTAAATTAAACAGAAAAAAGTTTCAATATAAGATTTCAGAGAATTCTCATTATCAATCCCAAATCCCTACAAATCGGCAACCATCTTACCTGGCTTCTCAAATTGAGTAACCAGCCTTAAATTATTAGCATATTTAAGATGATTTACCAACATTTTATCATCACATTATCAGTATCAGTGTACCCATACCAGATTGCTATTGTACCAGTGTACTAATAATCCAATTTCAGTGTACTATCCAACATATTTAAGCAATATCAGTAACACTGTACCACTAATAGTAACCAGTGTAATGAACTAACAACCAATACCAGTGTACCTGTAACCAACTAGCTAGTGTACCAGTATATCTATAACCAACTAGTGTACCAGTGTACCTGTAACCAACTAGTGTACCAGTGCTAGTAACTAGTGTATCAGTAGTAGTAACCAATACCAGTAACCAATACCAGATCCGCAAAATTCCAAAAAAAAACTCCAAAAATTGGCAAACAAAGACAAGCTGACCTATGTATTACTCAATAGCAGCAACTCTCTCTAAATTTCGAACGATATAACACAAATAAACGAAACGGCACAACCGATTTGCGTCTTGCGTTTCGTTTTTTTAAACGCAACGAAAAACCTTTGCGTTAATCATTTTGTTCGGATGAAACGAAATGAAATAATGCAAAAACGCGTTGGATTGACAGCCCTAATGATACTTAACTGTTGTCTTCACTCTTTAATCCATTTTTCTCAATGACTAGTGATGCTGATTGCTGAAGAGTGAAGACATCCTGCATGACTAAGGAGATGAGGCAATTAAGAGCGAAATGTTTGTTCGGCTGGGATGGTCTGGGCTAGCTTTATTTGGAGTTTAGTGGAGACTTAATTAATTGCCATACGATAGACGAAATCAGGGGTCAACGGTAAACTGTAACTCTAACTCTAACTCTAACACTTTACACTTTAATTACTGTTTTTTGTCGATCGCAATGGAGTTGTAAATCAGTCAACAAAATGGATGCTGCCTTATTTATATATATATGGTGCAATTTTATTTGCTCAGTTTTTGTTTAATTTCTTTTTTCCTCTTAGTATGGTTAATTTTATTTGCAAGGCCTCCTACATATGTGCATTATCCACTGTGCAGAGTTATCCACTGAGCTTGTATACTCCACCTCTATGTACACGTTTTCAACTGTTAGACGTACATATGTTTAGGGCAGAGCCAGGCTCTTGATAGGACACGTTTAGATGTTAAAAGCAATATACGTGCCTAATTGTTAATTAAGCTAAAACACAACATAATATTTATGTTGAGTATGGAGGCACTAGCTATAACAATATTTTCTATTATATCTCAAAATATTGTTACAACTACTACTTAAATACTAAACCTCCATATACCCCTAGCTTCTTACTACAACCTAACCTCCAATTCACTACTATCTCTTGCTTGGTTTTCTTCATCCAACTCCACACCCCTATTTATACTAGTTCTATGGAGGGTGGTGGATAATTCTAGATACAAGATATTTTTCTCAAGATATTTCTCAAGTATATTCTAGACTTGAGATATTTTTCTTGTCTCTAGAACATTCCTAATAAATATCTATTATCTCCATAATTCTAGATAATTCTTGTATATGGGCTTGGACCAATTTGGGTTGGGCTTATGGGCTCAGCGTTGCTCATCTTAACACTCCCCCTCAACGCTGACTCGGTGTTGCTCTGAACTTTGGCACTCCGCGTCCATCCGGATCGTTATGCTTATTTGCGGTCGAACTTTTTGATTCTTTAGTTCTTGATCGGCACGACTCAATTGCTTGTAGCTGAACTTCTCGATTCTTTCCTTCGGAACTCTGATTCACTACCAGCCTTGGCACTGGTTCTCGTCGAATGGATACTCCTCTGCGGATCACTTGACGGGTTGCATCTCCTCGCAAGATTATCTGTCTATCACAGTCACTCCTATGTGTCATCTCATCGGCATCACCTTCCTCAGTGATGGTTTCCACCCCATCATTCTCTTGAGGCTTCTCTTCATCCGCCACGACGCAACTCATAATTCCGACCTCCTTTATGACTTTGGTCTCCTCATCGAGCAATTCTTTAATTGGTTCTTTAAAAGGTAATGACTCAAAGTCAAGCTTACTTACCTCTTTGACATCTTCGGTATCTTCCATGAAGAACGATGACTCGGAATTGATCTCTTCCTCCTCGACTTCTGTGGCATCTTCTCCATCTTTGATCGGCCACGACTCCATGTCAAACTCCTCTTCCTCTGATTCATCACTGTCGGCAACCTCTATGCCAACTACCGACTGTATTCCAACAGTCGCCACCACGTCCCAATCTTCTTCATATGGGACCTCCTCCGGCACCATCTCCACTTTGGTCGCCGCGAGGCTTTCTTCATCATCCACGATTGCAGCCGTGAGTGCTACTTCTGCATCCCACTTTTCTTCACAACTACTGCTCTCATGGATTATGTCTTGTCTTCTTGAGGTCGCCACATTACCATGGCCTTTATTCTTCTTCCGCCAGCAATCTCGTGCATAATGCCCTCTTTTGCCACAGTTATAACATCGATCGTCATCGTCTTCATTGTCATCGGATGAGTCTCGAGCTCCCCCTGAAGAATTAGTCTTCTCTTTAGGCCTTCGTTGCTGGCTAGACCTTCCTTCGGGTCTACCTCTTGACTTTCGGTCAGGTCGACCCGTCTTTCGGTTGCTGAACAAGGCCTCTTCTTCTTGCTTCAACGAGACTCCGGCCATTTGCTTCACTAGAGCCTCCTGGTTTGCGAGCATATTCTCCAGCTCCAATAGTGTTGGCTGCGTTGGCCAACCTTGGACGGCTGCTATGAACCCGCTGTACTCGGGTCTTAGCCCATTGATGAGAATCCTTCTCATCCTTTGCTCGCTGATCTTTTCTTCAGGGTCTATTTGAGCAATCTCACTACAAAGAGATTTTACTTTTGTAAAGTAATGGTTAATCATCATCTTACCTTGTGAGATTGTCATGAGCTCCTTCTCAAGTAGTTGGAGGCGCGCGTCGTTCTTCTTTGAGAAGAGTGTTGCTAGGGTATCCCAGGCTACCTTCGGCGTGGGCGCTTCTCTGATGTACTCTAGTAGCTCGTCTTCAACGGCTGTCCTGAGTACAAACATCGCCTTCCCGGCCTTGATTCGCCATTTCCGCAGAGCTTCGGCTTGCTTCTCCACGGACAGAGTTTCGGCTGGCTTCTCTGAAGCCTTCTTCTTTTTCGTTTTGGGGTCAGCAACCTGTTCCGATACCGTCTCTTCTACGGTATCAACTTTCGGCGGGGTCGTCTCAGACCCGCCTACTACCTCCCATAGGTCCTGCCCTTGGAGGTAGGACTCTATGCATGCCTTCCAATATATATAATTACTAGTATTCAATTTCTTAATTCCACCAATCGTACCTGAGAAATCCATGGCTTCAACTAGGACGGCCGACGTCTAGTAAGCCTTCTTGAAGATTTCTCCTCCACCGCACTTCGCAGTCCCGGACTGTCGTCAAGCTGCGGCTCCTTCGACAACTTGTCGATACCACTATACTGACTGGCGGAACACCGGCAGAATTCCGGCTCTATGCTTGACCCCTACCACCGACTCTGAACAAGCTCCGACAACTCCGGCTCTGATACCAGATTGTTGAGTATGGAGGCACTAGCTATAACAATATTTTCTATTATATCTCAAAATATTGTTACAACTACTACTTAAATACTAAACCTCCATATACCCCTAGCTTCTTACTACAACCTAACCTCCAATTCACTACTATCTCTTGCTTGGTTTTCTTCATCCAACTCCACACCCCTATTTATACTAGTTCTATGGAGGGTGGTGGATAATTCTAGATACAAGATATTTTTCTCAAGATATTTCTCAAGTATATTCTAGACTTGAGATATTTTTCTTGTCTCTAGAACATTCCTAATAAATATCTATTATCTCCATAATTCTAGATAATTCTTGTATATGGGCTTGGACCAATTTGGGTTGGGCTTATGGGCTCAGCGTTGCTCATCTTAACAATTTACTTAGTATTTTTAATAGACATCCCATAGAAGCATACTGTACATGCCATAGCTTCAAAAAATCAAGCCCGAGCAATTGACGGGGCTTGCCTATACACAAATCCGCCCCTATGTTTTTTTTTTTTTAAAAAAAAAAAGAAAAAAAGGATGTACATATGTGAATACATCATACTCATGTAGGGTTAGCTGCAATAAACGTTGGCTACACACACCTCACTCATGCTCGATTCGGTCTAGACTCGAGCTCGATTTAGTTCGGTTTGATTTTTTTTTTTTTTATTAGCTCGAATTCGATTTAGCTTGGCTCAATTTTTTTTTAATTCGATTCGGACTCGATTTGTAATAGCTTAATATATAGAACTTGCACATATTTCGAACTATCTTGTAGAAATTGTGTGTAATATTATACTTATTTTATTATTTAATTAATAAAATGTACTTATTTTATTGTTGAATTAATAAAATACCAAAAATTTTTAACCATAATTTATTATTAAATCAATAAAATATAGATAATTAATTTATATTATAAAAAAGAAAAATAATATACTTATTTTAGTTCTAATTATTTACAGTAATATGAAAAATATAATTATAATAATTGAGTTCTTCTGAAGCTCTTAGCTTGATTCAAGTTCAAGCTAGTTTGGTTCGGTTCAAGTTCGATTCGATCTATTCGCATGATTCCTACCAGAAATCTTACAGTAAATATTAAACCTTCAATTCGACAGTTAAACCATAAAAATCTTAAAGTAAATATAAGCTCAAATAATTGGAAAGGGCAGAGAGATCGTCGGTGATGCTGTGAGTATATATTTGTACGAACAATCTATTTTTAATTATTAAAGATAAAAAAATCATGTTTTATCCCTACCGTATATTACTTATTTATTTATTGGACTTTTGGTGCATCAACTTTTTGGTGGACCCTTTCTTTCGTAATTAGTTAAACACTTGTATATGTTAATAATAAAAAAACAATAGTAAATGAAAGGAAACAAAAGCATCTATTATGGACATATCTAATTTATAAACCAGAAAGAGGGAAAGATTTCCCATCTTTCCAGCTAGGCCATGTATCCTATATTATAACCTTTGATTTACAATTATTTTCTCTTTTGATTAATCTAACGGTTCACATAACATGAAAATAATAATGGCATGTCACTAGGAGAGAGTAATAATGATATCTCTTTGTTTTCTCTCACACATACTCATTAATGACATTCAATTCAGATCATTAATTCTAATTCCGAATAAATGAAAAGAACTAAGAAGTTCAATTAACATTATTGTATTATTTACAGTTTTATTGTTATAAACTTGTATTTTTGTAAGATCACAAGGAGACCTGATGATGATTATTATCCATGCATATATTCAGAACGTCCTATTTTTGGCTTTTAGGTTTACTATATGTTATTTTGGTTCTACTTGCTTATTATTTTTTCTTTGCCTCGGTAACTTTCTTTTGTTATAATGTACGTATATTTTTTGTGGTGATTTTTTTTAATTAATGTTTGCATCTATCGCAAAATTAATTCCTTCATGTACTATATAAACTGTAAGGTTGTGTTTGTTTTTCGAATAAAAAAATTAATTGCTTCCAATATTGAACCCTTAATGCAATTTTTTTTTTTAGTTTATCAAATTAATCTACTTTATACTATAAAGTTGTTAAGTATAACAATATCATTTTGCAATTATGTTTTTGCGAGATATATTGCGAACTACTTTTTGTCTATATGGTTGAAGATATTTACAAAACTAACAAAATTGCATTACATTGTTTACTATAAAATTCAACTTTTCATTTTTTTTATAAATAATTTCTTTTTCCGGGGCGATGTCCGAGTTACAGCTCTAATAGCAGTAATGGTCCTCCAACGTACTGCATTGGGCAATTCTCACGATGCCGAATCACGAGACAATCCAATACGTTAGGGGATCTGAATTGATATGTATAGTAGATACAAATGAAATGAGAGTGTAAGTGTTATTTGTGTCTAAAGGAGACGTGGACTTTCTATTTTATAATCAAATGACAGAAAAGGAATGAAAAAAATGTGTTCCTAAGGAAAATTAAGCATCTATAATTACGAATACACCTATAAACATTGGACATGCACTTGTATTTTGTTTGAGAAGAATCGAAGTTTATTGCTTAATTTGTGAAGTATAATAATTGGAGTCTCCTCCTTTCTGGATCACAATGTTAGCTAGGAGAGGTGCCAAAGAAAAGGAAAACAATAAACATCAGAATAAGAAAATAAAGAGAAAGTTGACTCATTGACTTGGTTCCTAGCAGACTTGCAGTCACGATCACTCAGTCAGTCAGTCACAGTCACTGAGTCAGTGGTGGAGTGGAGGACTCACCTTTCCTCTCCTGACTCCTGAGTAGGGGTGTTAATGGAAGAACGTTTTCCGTTGTTCCGTTCCGTTCCATTATAATGGAATGGATTTTGGTTATGTCCGTTATAACGGAACGGATTTTGGTTCTGTCCGTTATAACGGAACAACCTATTTCCACCCTAAACACGTATTTTCCACGTATTTCCTACGTATTTTCTACGTATTTCCGTTGTTCCGTTCCGTCCCGTTATAATAAAACATTCAACGGAACAAATTTTGGTTCCGTCCGTTATAACAGAACGTTCAACGGAATGGATTTTACTTCTGTCCATTATAACGAAACGGAAACGGAACATCCCATTTCCGTTGCCGTTTGGAACAGTTTGACACCCTATGTCTCCTGAGTCCTGAGTCCTGAGTCCTCAAGTCTCCTCTTCTCTTTACTAAAACCCCCCGCCCACACTTTACCCTTCCACCATAACAAAACTAAGAACAACACTATCCAATCCAATTAATTGAAATGGGAAACGCCATCCTCAGGTGCTTCAAAGGAGACCGTCACCATGATCACCACGACTACGATCCTCATCATTACTACTACTACCCTTCTCCACCTTCCAGCCCCCACCAGGCCCAGCCCTCTGCCGGCCTCATCAATCTCACCATCCATCTCCTCAACTTTGAGACCCATCATCTGGTATATCTAATTATCTATCTCTCCCTCTTTTATTCATGTTAATTATTAATTCATTTATTAATTAATTACTGCTACCAGTACCAGGCTAGCCAATTTTCATGCTTTAATTTGTTTTAACCAAATATATATGTGCAAAATGCATGCTGTATAGGTACCAAGAGGTCTCAATGAACATCTGGCTGTTTCCAACAAAACACTAGCTACATGGTAAACTTTTTTCATTTATAATATAAACCCACCAATCCTAGCTAGCTTCACAAGTTCACAATCAATTCTGATTTCTGAGAGAGCTTAATTATAATTATATATATAATCTGTGTTATTAGTTAACAAGCATTCAATTCGTTGCAAATCAATCAATCAATCAATTAACTTGATCACCTTTCAATTACTGTATATATATATAATCTGTCAATATATATATAGGTACGCCAAAATATTGCCGGCATGGAAGGAATCACCTCCTACAACTTCAGAGGAGGTGTCGAGCTTGGTGGCTCGTGTTTTACAGCTTCCGCAACATGAACTCGCGGTAATTTTTCATTCATTCTCCTACCACTTTAGTCCTTGCATTACTTATATGTGTGCTTGCTTTTAGTTTTAGATAAATTGGCTACCTCCCCACTTGTTTATCCGTCGACCTCCTATCCCAAACACAAATTAACAAAATCGAGTACATCCATTGACCACCATTGTCCGTACTCTATCATAATCATATTGGGAATTAAATTTGTTTATTAGAATCTCTCTATTTATTCTTTGAATGGAATATTAATTTCAATTTGTTAATCACTTTTTTTATTTCATTATTTCAGGGTTTTCTCAAGTATTATGGGCTACCATTTCCAGAGATCGAAACACAAGTATCAGACCATTCATCATGGCCTGAAGGAGTGCAGTTTGAATTACACACATTGCCTGTGAGCTAGCCACTTAATTTTTATACTAACTTTCAACAAGTACCTTCTCCGTACTGTACCAGTACTAACTATTTCCATTTTGTTTCTTTATTGTTTATTTTGTGCTTCCTTTGGAATTGATAGTGTACTCCTAGAGATCCCAAGTTATACTTTCAAGCAAAAATTCAGTTAATACTATTGTTTAACTTTTATGTGATATATGATGTTGATAGGTTGCCGCAAGGCTCGTCGGTGACGGGGATGGAATGATAGTGCATGTCAGCACAGCAGATCCCAGAGAGTCTGCTGCTGTACCAGTAGAAATACAAGAAGCTGCAATAGAGAGATGTCAAGCTCGAGCTGTTAAAGATTATGCTCGGGCTGATGCACTTTATGACTATATAAAGGAAAAGAAATATAGGTTTGATTTTTTATTTTTTAACAATTCAATTTTTTTTTCTTTCATGTCTTAATGTTATGTAGTGCCTTCATATATGTGACTGTTCTCTCCTTACTAAACAAACGAATTAAAAAGTGAAAAACAAATGATTATTGAAAATTTGAAATCAATTTATGGTTAAATCTACTTTTCTATAACTAATATTGCATGATTAATTATACCTAAACGGTTGTCAATTTTTGGATAAGAATGCTACATATTTATTTGAAACTTAATGGCATGATTGTGCCTATTAGCTTGTCAATTACTGAATAACAACGCTATATATTTACTTTTCTATTCCTATAATTTTCCTGTTGTAATTATAGGATCCTCGATGGAGATATTCTTGCACGGGAGTATCGAATTAGACTCCGGTATGTATTTCTTTGTTTTTTACTATTAGTAATATGTCCTTGCATTGCAACGGGAACATTATCTAAAGACAGAAAAGTTTTCCTTTAAATGACTTGATTTTATGGACATGATGATCTATAAATTAATTATCATTCAACAATTTCTAATTGCGTTTATATGGTACATATAATAATGTAAAAGAAAATAGTGTACTCCAATGAAAATTAATGCAAACTCACTGCAAATTGAAGTCATCGTAATTGCAGCTCTATTATATGGGTTATATGCTTATATCCGCCAATGTGAAAACAGATAGTCAATTATTACATTTAAGAAGACAAATATTAAAATATTAAATATGTTAAAAAAATAATTTTATGAAACCATCATCAAGTACAATAATAAGATATATAACTCTAATTTGTACATATAATTAATAAAAAGAAAGCCTAGTCTTACGATAAGAGGGAGTGTTTCCTTACAAAATGAAATGACTTTATTTGTATCTTGCATTTTTTTTATAAATACCAATTTTTCATAAATGACTTTATTTGTAATTTGGAAATTTTTCATAAATGCAAATATCACATCAATATTACAAATGCTTTGAGAGTTATGCCCAATTCTCAGTTCAAAAAAATATGCTAGCATTAAATGAAAAGTTATTTCATCAAAGTTATGCCCAATTTTTATTTAGTTATATATATACCACACATAATATTTTATTTTATGTTAAAAAGAAGAACAATGGCAAGACATGGCAACACAATATATTCATAAGATTCAAATCATTTCCATAAACTATTAGATTCCTTTTATGCTATCATAACAATTAAAGCATTGGAATTATAGCTAAATAAATAAAATTGCTTAAGATAGGGACTTAGATGGCATTACAAGTATTCTTGGAATGGAAACAAATCAAGGCATATTACTCAACAGTTTGGAATTAAATTAAAAGATTCTGTATTTATTCTTTTGCGGTACTGCAACTTTGTGTGTAACTATCGCAAAACATACTAATTGAAGACTTCAACATGAAAATGTTGTTGCAAGAAAATCTCAATTAAGATCCTACAGTTCATATTTGCACCAATAGCTTAAGATTAAATCTTAACCATTGGGAGATCAGGATACTTAGGTGCTTAATAAAGGAAGTAGAGACACGTACATCAATCAAATCCATCTCATGCATGCTTATTTTACAGTAGTCTCATTTCAATACTTTCATTCATTTTTTTTTTTTTTTTCACTTTGGTCTTGTCTCAATGCGCATTTTTGTCATTCTTATGTACGGCTTGTTATGCCTGTAGAGCTGCATGCTTGTAACAACATACACCTAATTGTTGGTGCACCCATTCAAATATTCTAAATCGCCAATTTCCCCATCAAAGCAACATAATAGCCATTTTCCCCATCCAAATTTAACATCCTTTCTTATATCCCCTTTTATTTATATCATACATTATGAATCTTATATTAAAAACAAAAGGACCAATATGTCCTTCTCTTATTTTTTCCTTTCTCTTCACTTGTATCCAATCAACTTCGGTGCATGTCAGGACCCAAGGGCCCAAATAATAGAGCTTCGAAATAATTAAATTAAATATGCTTAATTTTTAGATGACCAATTGAAAGATTAATGTAAAAATATTTGTTGTATCTGTTTTTTGGCGCAAATGAAACAGAGGATTTTGTCCCCATACTGGCCTTCTTCAAGCCGCACCCTAACAATATGATATCATTGATTTTGATTTTGATAGAACTAACAACGCAATAAAATTTTAGCTCATGTATCTGCACAATCTAGTCTACTGGATACAACACCACAATGAGAACTGGAGCCCATCTTCAGCGACAATAAACCCCAAATTCTTTAATGTATTTACTATTGTGGGAACATAACAAATTAACAGAATCCATATGTAGATAGATTATTACAACCAAGTGTTAATTAAATGTTTGTGCATTTAACTCATTTAAGCTTCTCAAAGGCTACTGTACATTGAAGAGCTTGAGAGAAGAAACAGCAAATAAAAAGACCTGTCTTTAATTAATGAAGGGGGCTCGTTTTTGATGTAGAGAGAGGGTATATTGGTCAATTCATTTTTAATAAAAAGCTCTGTAATTTAGTAAACAAGAAAAGGGTATAAGAGAAAGAAGATGAGACTTTAATGGGGAAAATGGCTATTATATGCTTTAATGGGTAAATTGGCTATTTCTAATATTTGGATGGGTACGCCAACAAATTGGCCCTTTTTTTTTAGAAGAAAGATGAGGGTCAAGCCCTGTAACAACATACACTTACCATGGAAACATTCTTTGGCCTTTTTATGTTTTCTGCACTAATAATGCCCTAAAATAAGCATTTTTTTTTTTGTTTGATTTCTTCTCATTAAATGAATTATGAATTGTGATAGTTAAACCTGGGAGGAATCTGAAAAAATGATACAAGAACGACATATTTGTTTATGGCATTAGGCTAGTTTTGTTGCACTAATGGGATGAATCTGTGGGTGAATTATGTTGGGCTTATATAGTCCAGAGCAGGAGGGCAACTTTGGATCCAGTTTAAGGAGCCCAGTGGTTCTTTTTTCCCCTTAAAATCAATTGATTTTTTTATTTGGTGAATATTTTGAAATATTACATATTATTGTTTGAAAAAAATCGAATGCATGGAAAACAATTATTAAGGATGTATTGGTTGTAACATAGTAAAGGATGGCCCTCTTTATCATTCTCCTTATCTATATTAGGAATGGTAAATATTGCGTTATAGTTATGCTTGTGTATGGATTATGTATTAATCTGACTTCCATTAAGCATAAGCTAATGTCCAATTTTCTTACAAAATTATAAATTATAGTGGCATAGATGCCCCAGAGATGAACCAGGAATATGGTCAGGAGGCAAAGACAGCATTAATGAAACTTGTCCAAGACAAGCATCTGAAAATATATGTATATGAGAGTGATAAATATGACAGATTAGTGGGAGATGTCCACTGCAATGGTGTCTTTATACAGGTACGATTTTATAATTTGATCCAAAAAATTTTCGTGTTGCTAGCCTTTATGTGAAAGAAATTCACTTATCTGTTCATGTACCTTTGATTTTGATACCTTGCGTCCCTATTAAAGTTCAAATATTGATAATAAATCAGCATAAAGGAACTTGACACTTTGCTCTAAGGAAGGAGTGTGCATACAAAAAACAAACAATTGAGCTCTTATTAGATGACATGTCAATACAAAATGCAAATTTACGAACAATTGAGCTTTACCAAATGGCATGTTTATATAAAATACAAAATTTACAGGAGGAATTGCTCAAGAAAGGTTGTGCTTGGCACTATGAAACTTTTGATAAACGCCCAGAATTTGCACAGGTTTTTGTTATCCTCTGGAATTTCATTTACTTTGATCTAACATTTATCTTGGCCTTATTATTTATTGAAATTGTTTTTTCCTTTTATGAGACTCATTAAGTTAAACTTGAACAGGGAATTAGAAAGATTTCGTGATCCTCAATTATATTAACTGTATCCTTGAACTCATATCAGGTTGTTACTAAAAAAAATATGAATTTTCTTGTAAGTCCAATTAACTGTATTTGATATCTTTTTCTTGTACTTTAAAGTGGCAGAGAGAGGCTAGAAATGCTGGAAGAGGTCTATGGGCAAACCCAAATCCAGTTGCACCGTGGGACCATAAGAGAAAGGAAAGGAATAGGAAAAATGGGCAAAGAAGGTGCCAGAACAGAAGGCCACGAAGAGATCAAGCTGCAGTGCCAATTCAAGTTTATTAATATTCTATATTATTCTCATTTATGGAGTGTTTGTATTATATATGTCGGTGTGTATTTGCTCTTAAGAACTGAGGTACTAGCTAGCTAGCTAACATGTATCATATTAAGCTTCTTTCTGTGTATAAATAAACAACCTCCAGTGAATCTTTGAGATTGAAGTAAGTGTGCTATAAGAAATTACATTATCTGGAATTCAATTGATGCATATATATCAACAGGCCGCATATTGCTGTGGTGACGACCATCTGCTAAAGCATGAGTGCATTCAAAGGCGGTAAGTCGATGAGAAATTAAAGACTCACTGGATCAGGTATAATGCATGCATCCTTCAGTGGCTGTGGCCACACTTAATTGTCTTCTCACTCTCATTGAGTTATTTGGTACTGGTAATTAATAAATCCATCAGATATACATATCCATTGTTTTTTTCAAGTATTTCTGATTTAATGGATAGGAAAATGTTATGGTGATACCTATTGGAATCACTGCACATCTAAGCCAAATACCATTCATCTTTGTGGATAATTTGTTTAAATTTGTTTATTCGTTCTGTTTGTCCTTGCCCTCTTATACAGTAGAATGGAAATGAGCTACAGAGATAATATTAACCTTTCTTTAATTGTTTTTGTCAAACAAATTAATTTTTATTAAGACGTTCGTTGTTTCTGCTGTTTCACTGGTAAAGGAAGGTAATTTGCTCAGCAATGTTCGTTGTTTTGATTATACTATGTCAAAGACGCAACGGGACGCGTCTTTGTTGCTAGTTTATCAATAAGCACTGAATGGGAAATAAACAGTGCTAATTTTATTTTGTTCTGGTTTGATGCATGGGCTGGACATCCCATAGTTCAGCCAGGAAATAGAATCACTGGCTTGCCCAATTATGGCGTATCCCTAAGAGAGGCAGTAGGAATGGTGGAGATACTGGCACCAATGTCGTGCTAGGTATGCTGTGTACCGACCCCACCTTCTGTCTGAATTTTCTTCTGCACTCCTACTGAAAGAATGCCTCCTGACACATGATGACATGAGAAGGCACAATATTTCCTGCACATATATTGCATTGCGTAATGTATGTAGACTGCCCGTTGGGATCGGCATGCATTGCATACGTTATTCCTGTGCCTGGTTTCTATACAAGTATGGCATCGACTACAGGTACTTCTAGGCCTTGACTGCATGAGACGGCAATGCCAGTGCAGGATGTTGTTTCTCAGTCAAGGCTGACTGGTACAAACAGTGGCAGACTATGTTCCTTTGCACATGTTGGCATATTTGGATAAACATAAGTGCAAACAATTTATCCAACTCGGCTGTTCTGCCTTTATTGCCAGTCGATAGAATTCAGAATGATGTACAGTTGTGGATGAGACATTGTGGAAGATGCCACAACAAACTGGCCGGTACCGGGGAAGGAATTTTGAGAGACAGGGAATTGGTTATTAACAAGGCTGTGAGATGCATCTGATGTTATCTTCAGGATGATAGTGCTAGATGTTGCCTCCCTTATATTTGTTATCCTTTTTATGTTGTTGATGTTATAAGCCCTTCACTGGTGCTGAGTGCCAAGGCTGAAGAGTAGTGTATTTGTTGTATGATACAGGGGTAATGCCAGAATGTCCTCTATTCTCATATGTATAATAATGTGTTTGACAGCCGCTGTCAGGTTTTATCAAAGAAAAAACAAGAAGAAGAAATCGGTAAAACAGAAACAAGCCTAGCTAACGCAAGCTATCAGTTTGAAGGTGAAAATTAAGAGGGGGAACTAACTAATTGATGCCTATTTGAATAAATCCAGTATGAAGACGATGAACAAGATGCCTAATCAAGAAACAGATCACCAAACAATACATGCATGCATATAAAGTAGAAACATAAAAGAAACAATGCTACGAACCCAACAAACCACAACAATTCGAGCCATATTCTAACATATTCCTCCGATCGCCTATCGCCTGAAGGAGTTCTATATGTATTGCTGCAAACACCAGAAAATGCAGATTTTTTGTCTTGCTCTTGTTTCCTTCTCTGGTCGATTTGCTGATATGGAGAATCTTGCAGTACTGTGCCATTACGCATCAACGATAAAGCTGTTTGGCTCAGCTTGGTTAAAGGTACATTTCTTCCTCAGTCCTTTGAAATTAATATTATAATCAGAATTTTTGTTTTCCTTCATTTGTTTGAACACAACAAATGTATGTGAAAATTAAAAATAAATTGCCACGGCACTTGATTTTTGTTAACCCAAAAACAAATTAGCTGCACATGAAACAAGTAATGATAGTAATTGCAATGATCGCTGTTGTCATTTTGTCATCCGTAAATTCATTCATGTCACTTGCTAATGACTCAGGACTACAATCGGCATCCTCACAACCATCAGTGGATGCTGATCTTTAATTTTGAATAAAAAATGAACAATTAACTGAACCAAATTGAAGTTATATTTTCTGAAAGAGGAGATCAGCACCCAATTTACTAATTCTTATTTGGCTGCATTTAAAAAAAAAATATCTATGGGTATAACTGAATTGCTACCCATTCTGATTAATACATGTAGGTTTCGGTACAGTGAGTCTGCAGTGTTCTTTGTTGTTCTTACCTCAAGAGTATGATTGGTTTGTAAAAATTTGTATTAGCAATCTACAAAGTCAGATATATGAAATATGGTGATGGTTAACTTATTGATAACAATGAATATGTATCACTTACAATTAAAGAGACTCGTTTTACTTCATTGATCAGAGCAGTAGACTAATGCCATCTTGTATTGTGCTCGATCGGCAGCATATACATACTCAAATGAACACAGATGCATGACAGAATCATAATTGCTTCATAAGATGGAGGCTGAGATATGTGCTAAAGAATGTCCTGGAGAAAATTTTCCCTGGAAACTAAATTCCTTACGAGTTTAATTTTCTGGTTTACATACCAATATTTGTGCGCATACTCATGTTGGTTTGCACACCGATGAATTGAATGGTTTAATCCCAGCAGCGAAAAAGGGTATGGTTGTCTTAAGTTCGTCACTATAATGAGGATAGAAATTTGACTCCTTAAAAATTGCTACTGGACAACGGTTGCCATGTCAGTAGCTCGCTTATATAGTATAATTCTGATATAGGAGTGTATAAATCCATAAAAAAGAAAAGCTCCATTTATCGAAATTGAAACATTTAAATTAATTAAGGTAACATATACATTCATACCAAAAGCTATATCAAATGTAATACCGACTATATATATTAACCTTCATATTACATACATAAATATTCATATTAACTCATTTAGTATTTAAGTTATTTATATAATTTATACAATACACTGTGCAAGATAAGTAGCATATATTAAACTATTAAGTTGAATAGTATCTCATTCAATGCGAACAGTAATACAGTCGGTATCAATTGATACCAATTGTATTAGTATTTATAATCAATATACATATTAACTCATTTAGTCAAGTTATTTGTATAATACATATGATACATTCTATATATTATATAGTAGATTGATGACATAAAATTGAATAATTTACAAATTTAATTTGAACACTAATACACTCAGTATCAATTTTGTTATCACTTTTGATATCTGTATAACATTTTCTTGAATTAATTATTCAAGCCGTTGGATTGGGATCGCAGGAATCTGAGATCAGATTGGATCTCAGCTGATTCCGGCGCTACGTGTATGATAGTTTTTCTCACAAATTATGATTTAAAACTATTTGATTCATTATATATGTGGTACATTATCTTTCTTAATGGGTTATATATAAGTTTAAAACATAAACAAAATTTAAATCACTTCAAACTTAAAACACTCTCAATCTATATATTTTGTGTGATTTAAGGGTCAATTAAAGTTTTTATTTTTATATAATTTGCATCTTTCGGTTTTAGTAAGAATTGGTTGCATATCAATTATCATCATTTTATTTGTTACAATTTTAAAATTGTGCATGACTCTTATTGAATTGGTACATTTTTTAGAGTTTGATTTTATTTTTCTTATTTATAAGACCATATTATATGCACACTGTATTTTTCAAATTTTGATTCTTGAACTTATATTATTAGGATTTGAAGTTATTTTGATGTGTTATTTAAGTAATCCAAATCTATGTCGCAATTCTGGAGAGAAGTTGTTTGGTCTCTTTAAAATGAGTCCTTACATTGTTATTTGCACGGTTTAGTCCACAAAAGATCATGAGATGATGGGGATACATTTGGGGGAGCTGATTCTTTTAATTGCTTCTCCTTCTCCGATCCTTTTACGTGAATTTCTTAAACAGGAGTAAAAACTAGTTACAGTTTACCCTTTTTAGCTGCTGGGATCAAGCCGTTCAATTCATCGGTGTGCAAACCAATATGGGTATGCAAACAAATATTGGTATATAAAAATAAATAAATAAATAAATAATCACCATCCTAGGAATTAATTAACAGAAGAAAGGCTCACAAGTGCATGCAATTGACTGGTACATTCATCAATTTCATACAGCTATGATCAGTAATAACATTTTTGTTTTCCCTGGAATCTCTGCTAGTGCTGAAAAATATTAAGATGTTTTGAAGAGCAACTTACCTTCTATTTGACAGATGAGCTCAAAATTCATAATTTGTTGAATGAGATGTGCTTGGTGGGGAAGATGGGCACATGAAAAACCATCCACAAAGAAGCTCCCATAAATCATAGAGAATATTATGTTTTATGTGAGAAGCTCTGACCTTCAGAAATGTAGTCTGTGTTTATAGATAGTCATGCACGTGCCCTGCTTCTCCATCTTGCACATCTCTCCATTCATAATTTCTTCATCAATGAGAAAGTTAGCATGCATGTGTGTATTGTATATCTATCTATCTGGTGTGGTTGATGATGCCATGCCTTTGCCTCTACCTATTTATAGGAGACATTCTCCAATCAATGCCTCTGCTTTAAATTTAATCACCCCTTTGTAAATTGTAATTGGTTTTTGTTTTGTTGACAATTAGTAGCTCAAAAGTTCCAGCTAAAATATGAACGAGACAATTAATGGCATTATTTTTTAAATTTAGTCAAGGATGAATGGAGGGTTTTTTTTTTTTTTTTTTGAAGTGATTATTAGTTGCATGCATGTACGTGTCTATAAATTAAATAAAATCATAAGGGACTGATTATTGCTCCACTATCTACCTATATATATATATACTCCATTTGTAGCTGTCTTTAATTGGCTTTAGAGGAAGTTGACTATATATCAATACATGCAGCTATGAAATTAAATAAATACATCTATCAAAATGTTGATTACCTTCTTTAATTAATTAATTTCATTATATATTTTCACATTCAAGGTATGCAAAGAAAGTGTTACATACATGCATATACATGTTGGGTGTTTTGTTAATGATTCAAAGAACTGTGGGTATATCTGCATATATACTTGAGTTGACAGAGTAAGACATGGTTGGGTCAGAACAGCACAATGTTGGTTGGGACCATAATGACACATCTAGCTAATTAGTGCTACTACATAAAAGTTTTTTCTTAAAAAATTGAATGTGATAGTAATGATGAAACAAAAAGTTTCCATGTTAATTTTATCTGTCACAGATCTTTTTCTCAAAAAAAAAAAAAAAAATGTCATAGATCTTGGCAGACCATCTTTGGACCCACATTATTATGAGGAGGGGAGTTGATCAACCATCAATACCATTCATTAATTTCATCAATATTACTGTTTTATTATCATAAAAAAACTTAGAAGACTAGCTAGAGCACCGGTTTCCAAATAAGCAAAGTAGCATTGATGTCATGTACTGTGTTAAGCAAGCAACGAATAATTCTGGCTAGGATTTGATGGAGACAAGCTGCTTAGGTAGCAAACAGGAGCCAATTACGTATATACTAAGTGAACATAAATAGAAATAAATGTATTTTTAGAGTGGCAAATTGTCGGGTTGGGTCGGCTCGTGTTCGGGTTCGGGTCGGGTCAGATCGGGTCAGTTTGATCAAATGGAAATGTCGGGTCGGGTTTGGGTCGGATCGATTATCGGGTTGATCACATCTGCCAGTAATTTTTCGGGTTGGGTCGGGCGGGTTTCTCGGGTTTGGTCAGATTTTGCACCTCTATTCTCGAGTCATCTCGGGTTTCGGGTTGCGTCGGGGTCGGGTCAGCTTGATTTTCCTTGAAACATGGGTCGGATCAGATTCGGGTCAGTTTGAATTTCCCTAAAACACGGGTCGGGTCGGGTTCGGGTCGAGTCATATTTTGCCAGCTCTATTTATTTTCCTCCCATGTTTCATATTGCATAGAGGTGGCAAACCGGGGGGCGGGTCGGGTCAATTTGACCTTCTAGAAGATCTTAGGTCGGGTCGGGTGATGGGTGGGTCGGGTTGGGTTAATTTTAATATCAATGTTTTTTGGATCGTATGTTGATTTGAGTTGGATTGTATACTGTTTGATCTCGGGTCGGGTCGGGTCAATTTGACTTTCTGAAAATGTCGGGTTGGGTCGGGTCGGGTTTTGCCACCTCTAATATTGCATATACGAAATTAATTCAAGAGTATTATTACTTCAATAAAACTAATTATATATGCCGAAATTCATACTTTATTCGAGGGCTTCATGAATTAGTGAAAAAAAAACAACATTCGAATTCAAAATTGAGGAGGGATCAATAACCATGGGCATTGGTGTCCATGGTGACCATTTTTTTTATTTATGCATAATTTGAAAAATCTAAACCGTTAGATGCATTCTATGTTATCTTAATAATATATACATAAAAAAGGTAAAGTTTTGACATTGTTTCGATAGTCATCAAGAAAGGAGAAAAAAAATCATAAAACTTGAACCGTTGATTTTGTTAATGCTTGATGCACATGTAAATAAAATCAAAATAATATAATTTTTTGTATACGCATAAATATGATATATACAATATATTTTATCAATTAGTTTTGTTATTTAAGAATTTAAAATATAGTTATTTAAGATTTAATTTCACGGTCACCGATCGGTCACCAAAAACATGGTTATATATTTGATCCCTCCTCTTCAAAATTATAGTACTATACAAACTATAAACAAGCCTTATTTTCAGTAAGTGTAGTTTCTTTCTTTTGTGACTTATAAACAATTTGAGATGCAATCAAGTAATTAATATTGTAGACAAAGAAATGCAGTTGTGTAAAGCCAAATTAGAAGAATCATATCCCAAATATATATGATAGAGACGTAGAGATTACCAACACAAATCGTTAGTGGATATATCTTTTTTTGTGAGACAATTAATTTGCGTAGAGTGGACATCTGAGTATATGACATGATCTGAGAGAACAAATTAAAAAACCCAAGTAAATAAAGGAGACAGCAATAAATTTTTCTCAACGACTCATTAATTTCTTAATTAAATATTGTTTCATCTTTGAGCATGCAAAGCCCCGTTCCTACCTATAAATGAAAATGAAAATGAATAGGGAAGAGTAATACCTAGCGTCCATAGAAAAATTATCCATAACGTTCATAAGTTACATTCGGGATGTATCTGTTATATTTCGGACTGTATCTGTTACATTCCGTGCATGTCTATAAATGTATATATATATATATATGGTTTTTCAATGGACGCAAGATGTTTCTCAATAAAGAAAATGTGCAAAGACTTTCAAAGATTTTAAACATCACCTTGTGCAAATAAAAAATAACAAAAACAGCTAGCATAACGTGCCTGAAAATGGCAAGCATGTTTTGTATGATAAAGGTGCATATTATAGTTTACGATATATGCAAGAAGTATTCATACATATACGGGTTTAAGCTTAATGTATTATACTAATTTGCGAACGTTTTTTGTTTTATAAAGTCAATTCTCCCTGTTCCAAAATAAATAGAGTCTTGACATCTGTTTTCACCACAATAAAATAAAATAAATAAAACAAAAGGAAATGCACTGTTCCTTTCTCCACATGGCTCCCAGAAAGATATATATAGAGCTAAATTATATGATATATACACATGCGTATATACACATTCTTATACACTAATGAAAGAATAAAATTCCACCGTCAATTGTCTATATTCGCATTCTGCTGTTTGGTATGACATACGCATATCTAATATATTGCAAAATTATATAATATATACATAAGTACATAGTAAAGCAATAGTGAGTTTAAGCTCTCAAAGTCTTTTCGTGGTTACACTTTCTAAACAAATTAAACCACCTTCATATTTTGATTTATATGACTTAATATCGAACAAATATTTATTATTAAAAATAAACTTTTTTTATCCCATCAAATTTTGGTATAAAAAATTTATTGAGCCATATAATATTTGGGAGCAACCTACCGTCCATACAAATATGCATCTATACATCCATAGATTGAGGTGTCATGCTACGTTGGAATTCATATCACCCGCTGTCATCCACATTGGTACTAGTTCTCATAGGCCCTACACCATGCAGTTACTTTTTTTCTTTTAAAAAAATGAAAATATCAAATCACAAGTCACATATTGGTCCTACACCTGCAGTTACTTTCCTGATATTTTTAATATTAATCAAAATAAAAATCATAATTAAATAAATAGGCACCCGATATTGGTATTTCGGGATATAGTCCTGCCTGCATTTGGTATACCGGCCCCAATCCAACGTGTCACGGGTCTGCTGGAAAAGAGAATCTTTCTGGGGTCCGCATTTGAAATGCCGGCTCAAGACTGGGGTCCGCCTTCACTTAACCGGCCCCAAAATATTTGGGATCCGCATTAGAAATGCCGGCCCCAAGACTGGGGCCGCTCTTTAGAATGCCGGCCCCAATATATTAAATCCGGCCCGTGATTCCTTCTTCTCTTCTCCTCCCGGCTTCCTCTCCTCTCTTCTCTTCCTTCTCTTCTCTTCCTCTTCTCTCGTCTCGTCCTCTCCTCTTAGACCCCAGCCCCGACCTGCCACCCCCGCCCCGGCAGCACCCACCCAGGCCCCAACCTGCCCCACCCCCGCCCCGACCCGCCCACCCCCGCCCCGACTGGCCCCACCAGGTATTTTTTTTTATTTTTTGAAGGAAATGTTATATAGATTGTTGTCTAGATTATTGGGTTTAAAAAAAAAAATAATTACAGGAATATGGTTAGATTAATACGTATTTGATGCATATTGTGCAAAAAATGCAAAACGGAATAATCAGTTTATAATTTGTCTGAATTCTTCAGTTGAAGTTTCCAGTGGCATGAGAGGAGAGGAGTATGTTGTATGTATGCTTCAGTTGTTTGTACGTATTCTGTCGTAATGTCCATGCTAGTGTTCTTAATTTTGTGAAGTCTAAGAGATGTAATAGAAAATATTTTATATACTATATATAAAAAATATATTTTTTATAAAGAATGTATATACTCAAATTAAATATGGTATACAGAGAAATAATTGTTTAAACAAGTGTGAAATAGTGAAGCCAAATTGAATAATTGATGCAAGTCCCTTGTGAGAAAATGACAATTGTTACAAATAACAATTACTACAGAAGGTGCGGTTATCGTGCACTACTATGATCTCGATCGTTACAAACCGGTCAAATTTCTATTTTCTATTAAAAGCATGCATGTTCATCATAAAAATAGCTTATATGCTGATATGTTTACTCTTTTTATTATTTCCATCATTCCATGTTTTCAAGATAATAATTGAAGTATTCAATTTATTAAAGAGTGAGGCTATAGTACTATTAATACTAGACCAAATTTTATATTTTTTAGAATTTTTTAACTATATATTTTGATATATAAATAACCACATTTTTTAATGGTCTTTTACATTAAGTCATTTTCTAATTATCTAAACAAATAGTAAAATAGCACCAAAAATTATAAATTTTAGTCTACAAATTTACATGGCTGGATAGTTAACAAGCCGTAATATGGCCATATCGAGTAGAGTACAGATAATAGTAAATTGGTAGTTAACAAAACATGCAATTTAATTGAGATTGCTCTATACATTTGGAAATGTCATAAATAAAGTTAATGTTGCTTGAAATTATTTCACAGTGAGCGAAATGACTGCGAGAGAAATTGGAAGTAGTTCTCGGTCCATACCCCCTCCACCACCGGATTCGGTTCCTGAGGAGGACCGCCGGCGACTCACCGACCTATTGCGGAAACCACACTGTGACAGCAGGATTTATAAAATCGAGACTAATGTGAGTTTAAATTAGAACAAATGATTTTAGTTGTTAGATTTTCTAATATTTTTTTGAAGACCATTGTAGTTGCATATCTGATGTGTATGTGTAATTTTTGTAGGCAGATTCGGTACTGGACACACAAGCGCACCGGCCCACCATTCGGTATCATCATCTGTGTCGGTCGAGACTTATGGCGATGGGGTTATATCAGGTATTGCGGATACCGCAGATGCAGGTCGACCCCAAATTGATCACAACTCTCGCCGAGCGACGGCGTCCGGAAACGCACACTTTCCACCTCCCTTTTGGCGAGGTAACTGTTACTTTACAGGATGTTAGTTGTTTGTGGGGTCTACCCATATCCGGGTCTCCTGTGACTGGACACAGTAATCTTGGGGCATCAGAGTGGGTGTCAGACTTATTGGGGGAGGTCCCATTGAAAGCATGGAAGCAAAAGACGAGACAGAAAACTGATAAAACTGGCGAGGTACACACCAGGACAAATTCGTCAAAATTTCAAATCTCCTTGAGCTGGTTGTGAGAGAATTTCAAAGGCTTGCCATAAAATCCCACTGAAGAGGAGATCGACAGGTATACATGTGCCTTTTTGCTTGACTTGTTTGGGTCGGCTCTATTCCCAGATTCATTCGGTGATAGTGTGCCTGTGATGTGGTTGCAGTTCTTCAAGGATTTTCAAAATCCAGTAAAATACAACTGGGGTGCAGCTATATTGGCCACTATATATCGGAATCTCTCCGTGGCCTCACGTGCAGGTACCAAGATTATAGCTGGACCACTACTGCTCCTTTAGCAGTGATCGTGGACATATTTCAGAGTTGGTAGACCTAGAGCTCACGCTCCATTGCCTTTGGCCGAACTGGTTGGTGACGATGTTGATGATCCAGAGAGAAGGCCTTGCTTTGCGATGCATTGGGTCTTTCAGAAAACTTATAAATACACAGGAGCTAAGTGTTCGGTCCAGGTTTATCAAGATGGGTTCGAGACTATGAGCCATACTGAGGTGTGTTTGTTGCCATACAGAGATCATTGGCATACACTTCCTGCATGTGTTGAGAGAGATCGACGATACTGGCTTGCCTGTGTGCCGCTGATTCATTTTTGGCATACCCTTCACACATGCTTTCAATAAATTTTTAGAAATGTGTTGTAGACACAGACGATGCACTGCTTGTTTTTGATGTTCGTTCCAACCAAACAATGGACTATTGAAAACATGTTTGATGCCCTTGTGGCGGTCAGAAATAACACAAATCGGTCTGTCCCCTACAACCTCTTGACGTAGCCATCTCATAAACCATCCCCAGTTTTCCCCGCTTTCAGACTCCACAAGTCCGAATGCTAGTGGTAACAGCTAATTTTCTGCATCATAGGCTGCAACCACTAAATGCCGCACACTGTAGTGAACATGTAGGAATAATGCATCTATACTTATTACTGGACGCATAAATCTAAATGCTTGGATGCAAGGCCCAAATGCCCATGCGGCCCTTGTGAATTTTCGGACATTCGGATTTGCAGTGGGAACATATTGCAACGTTGTTTTACTCTCGGGATTCGATGTACGTATGGCATTCAACAAACGAGGCAAAAGTGCGTATGCCCCGGACCATGACCCAAATAACATGGCCATTGCGGTTTCCCTTCCCCTCCACAACTTGTTGTATGTCGGCTTTACTCCTGGAAACCTTGTTCTCACCAGTCCTCCAACTGTTTTTATTGACATACCCATGTTTTCCTTCAATTCGGGCATGATGATATCCGCAATCAGCTGAGAAGTCATCTGAGCATGGTCAACCATTGCCGCTGTGCTTCTGCATGAGTGGAGAAATCGACATTTTTTAATAACTCATGCATTATCGGACCTCGTAGGAACTGAATACAACTCCCATTCGCAATTTTCATCTCTACATTTGACTCGGTATTTAGTTTGGCTGCTATCTTTGGTACGGATCCGCTTATTTTTTTCAATATGGAATTTCTTGATAGATCCTTGGTGAGAGCCCGTTTTGTGGCAAATGTCATGCCCTCCGCTATAGATCCTTCCACCGGGATACTAGGCCCATCAAAATCAACATCGCTTGATTCAAATCCGGATACATCATTTAATATTCTAACCGGGTGTTGTGGTCCACGACCCAAAAAAGGATTGTGCTGAAGCCAGCGATGTAGTAACTCTGCATCATGGTCGATCCCCTCTTCCTCATCAGACACTTCATCATTCTCATCGTCGTCCTCCGTGGAGGATCCACTAACTGTTATCTCATCGACTCAATTTGGTAATCGGAGTCATCCTCATCCTCTTCCTCGTTGTCCTTACCTCCATCTTGTTCGTTCGACACATCAACGTGGGTCGGTGTCGTCGAAGGTTCGGCATTATCAGAGAAATTATCAACCGCACGTACATTGTATGTGTGGGATGCCTCACTCCAAAATGTTTGAATTGGTTTCAAATTGACGTACAATTCAATCATTCCCATTTGAATGGTCACGGTATCATGAAAAGATTTCCATGACTTCTCATCATATACTGGCAGTTTGTTGAAAAACCAATATCCTGGTACTCCCGCATTAACTCTACCATAAATCTTAACAGAATATTGGTCCTTTGAAATTGCATTGCGGTACACAGTTCATTTACTAATTTTTCAAAGCTAGTATCTTCATTAACAAAAAATCCCAACCGAGGGCCAATGCTATATTCGGCTCCAAATCGGCCGTAACAAATTTCACCCCCATAATATACACTTAATGGCACATATGACATTTCGGACCTTGATTATCTGCTGCCAAAATTACTCAAAAAATGTAAATTTAAAATTGCGTACCAGCTTGATCATGGATAATTAACTAATTAATTTACCAACTACAGAATCAGATATAATTTGCTCCTGCATTATTTTTATGACACATGAGAATTAAATAAATGAAACATACTGACCTGGTTGATGCGAGGCCACTACCGCCTCTGCTGCCTCGCATTAAGCATCTGCTGCCTCTGCTGAAATGCGTGAGGATGCAGCGTGAGAGGGTTTTTAAAAAGGGAAGATCACGGGCCTGATTTAATATGTTGGGGCCGGCGTTCCAAAGAGCGGCCCCAGTCTTGGGGCCGGCATTTCTAATGCGGACCCCAAATATTTTGGGGTCGGTTAAGTGAAGGCGGACCCCAGTCTTGGGGCCGGCATTTCAAACGCGGACCCTAAAAAGATTCTCTTTTCCAGCAGACCCGTGACACGTTAGATTGGGGCCGGTATACCAAACGCAGGCCGGACTATATCCCGAAATACCAATATTGGGTGCCTATTTATTCAATTGTGATTTTTATTTTAATTAATATTAAAAATATCGGGTTACTTTCCGCCGCTTTCTATTTTTTGAATCCAACTTGATAAATATTAATCTAATTTGATATTTTTCAAAAAAAAAAAATGATATAAACTATTTACATCCAACTTGTGGGATACAAAAATTTTCTATTTTTCAACATTTTAAAAGTGATTACTCCATTTTTTTATAAATGTTGCTCTATATTTGACGACTGTTACATTATGGTGAATAAATATTACTTCAACTTGACATTTTTCAAATAAAAAAATGATATAAATTCTTTATATCAAACTCATATGGGATTCAAAAAATTTATATTTTTTTTAATTTTTAAGTATTTGTTTAATTTTTTAAAAGTGATTACTCCATTTTTCATAAGTGTTACTCTATATTTGACAATTGTTACATTATATTAAATAAATATTACTTCAACCTGACAATTTTCAAACAAAAAAATAATATAAATTCTTTATATCAAAATCATATGAGAAATAAATTTCTTTTTTTGAAAATTTTCAAGTACTTGTTTTTGTTTGAAACTTTTATAAAAGTGGTTACTACATTTTTCATAAATGTTACTCTATATTTGACAACTGTTACATTATGGTGAACGAATGTTACTTCAACTTAATATTTTTAAATAAAAAATGATATAAGTTCTTTATATCAAAATCATATGGGATACAAAAATTTTCTATTTTTGAAAATTGTTAAGTATTTTTTAATTTTTTTAAGTGTTTACTCCATTTATTATAAATGTTACTCTATATTTGACAATTTTACATTATGTTGAACAAATGTTACTTTCAAATTGACATTTTTCAAACAAAAAATGATATAAATTCTTTATATCAAAATCATATGAGAAATAAAAATTTTCTTTTTTTGAAAATTTTCAAGTACTTGTTTGAAACTTTTATAAAAGTGATTGCTACATTTTTCATAAATGTTACTCTATATTTGACAACTGTTATATTATGGTGAACGAATGTTACTCCAACTTTAAATTTTTTAAATAAAAAATGATATAAGTTCTTTATATCAAAATCATATGGGATACAAATTTTTTTTTATTTCTTAAAAATTTAAGTATCTGTTTATTTTTTTTTAAAAGTGATTACTCCATTTATTATAAATGTTACTCTATATTTGACAAAATTGTTATATTATGCTGAACAAATGTTATTTTCAACTTGATATTTTTCAAACAAAAAATGATATAAATTCTTTATATAAAAATCATATGATATATAAAAAATTTCTTTTTTTGAAAATTCTCAAGAATTTGTTTGAAACTTTTATAAAAGTGATTACTCCATTTTTCATAAATGTTTACTCTATATTTGACAATTGTTACATTATGGTGAACGAATGTTACTTTAACTTGATATTTTTCAAATAAAAAATGATATAAATTCTTTATATCAAAATCATATAGGATATTAACATTTTCTATATTTGAAAATTTTTAAGTATTTATTTGAAATTTTGTAAAAGTGATTTACTCTGTTTTTCATGTATGTTACTCTATATTTGATAATTGTTACATTATGGTGAACAAATATTACTTCAATAGTTCAATTTGATTACTCAAAAAAATAGGCTTACAAAAGTTTTTAAGTTATGATAACCCAAAATAAAAATGTGACATCTAAATTTATTGTAATCCACCAGTGAACTAGCTAGTCGAATGACTATAATATTAAAGTGATTAAAATTTTTTAGCTTGTCTCATTAAAAACATTAAAAAATAATAATAAATCAATGCTAGCTTTAGTACTTTCCTACCTAGACTAGCTAGACTAACTTGTCAATCGGTCACGATGAGTTAAAGAAAGCATTCCATCTTGACACTTTGGAGAGAGTTTCTGTGCTGATATGGTACGCCACGTGAGGTTAATGGATCTATGGATGATTAAATCTATGGACGGACGCACGATGTTTCCCATAATTATTTGGCTCCGTTAGCATGATAACTTTGCATTGCACAACATTTTTCTTTCTTTTGACAAGTGAGACAGACGTGCCAGTAATTAATTATGATCATATTCTATGTTAGGTGGATAAGTTGCATCTAAAAGTGTCGACCTTGCTTAATTAGAATTTAGAGGGGTGCAAAATATTCTGGTGCTAGATATATAGTTACGATGGTTCACCTTATCATGACAAGATTTGCATCGTTTCATGCATGAAACAATATTTTTAGTTGTAGCTAGCTAGTCATCATTCATGACGGTACAATGGTACATTAGGCATTGTCCATGATAAACATTATTTATTTTGCACACGTATATATACATCAATTATATATGACTTATTTTAAAGTTACTTTTATTTTTCACTCTGAAAATTACCATTAATTAGTAAATTTAAAATTGTATTTCATGTAGGTGTTAATATATATGATCATATCTTTAATTAGTTAATCAGGAAGCAAAAATAATTAGATAATTCATGCATGATATATTATTGAATTAATTCCAAAAATTTTGTTGCTGTTATTCCTAAACCCTAAACCCATTAATAATAAAAAGAACTACGTGCTTATATGGTCTCCACGCCATATATGAGGAAAACGACAAAGATAATGACAGAAGGAAAAAAACAAAGGAAAAAAATAATTAAAGATGATAGAACTCAATTAATTTAGAGGACCTTGTTTATTAATATTACTAGAAAAATTAAAGGAAGAGACATGTTATGACCGGGGCTTATTTAAAATGCTATAATACTACATAGATAAGGTTTGAACAAACTTTTTACTGTGCCTTCAACAGTATGAATGAACAGTGATTTTTTTTTTTTGATTTTTTTTATTTAGATTTCCTTTTTTGGGGTTTTTTATTTTATTTTTTTTTGGATTTCCTTTTGTTCTTTTATTGTCCAAGTGAAAGTATATAGTGCGGAGTATTTCTTAGACTGCAGCTTAGCCCGTTTGGAGACTGTCCATAAGGAGTGTCGTGGTTTTGAACAGTGCTTCTCTTTTTTTTGGATTTTTTTTTCGGATTTCTGTTTTTTTTTTTTGGGATTTTTTTTTATTGCCCGAGTGAAAGTATATGGTGCGGAGTATTTCCTAGACTGCATCTTGGCCCGTTTGAAGATTGCCCATAAGAAGTGTCGTGGTTTTCCAGATTTTTCTGTGGGGGTAATAATTACGAGAAATATAACTGAGTTAGACTAAAAATAGAGGAGTTAAATTCCTTATTAATTACTATCTCGCATTTTTGCCTTTTTTTTGTTTGTGTAACATCATCTAATATGGTTATAGTTTATATGGAGGCATGTGAATTTCGTTGTGGTCTGTTTTTTGGGATTTTCTTTTTTTTTGGGATTTTTTTTTTGGGGTTCTTTATTTTTTTTTTTTTGGGATTCTTTATTTTTTTTATTGCCCAGGTGAAAGTACATGGTGCGGAGTATTTCTTAGACTGCACCTTAGCCCGTTTGAAGACTGTCTATAAAGAGTGTTGTGGTTTTGAACAGTGCTTCTTTTTTTTTTTTGGGATTTCTTTTTTTTTTTTGGGTTTCTGTTTTTTTTTTGGGATTTTTTTTTTATTATTGTCTAAGTGAAAGTATATAGTGTGGAGTATTTCCTAGACTGCATCTTGGCTCGTTTAAAGACTGTCCATAAGGAGTGTCGTGGTTTTCCAGATTTTTCTGTGACGGTAATGATTATGAGAAATATAACTGAGTTAGACTAAAAATAGAGGAATTAAATTCCTTATTAATTACTATCTCGCATTTCTGCCTTTTTTTTGTGTTTGTGTAACATAATCTAATATGGTTATAGTTTATATGGAGGCATTTGAATTTCGTTGTGGTCTGTTTTTTGGGATTTTTTATTTTTTTTGGATTTTTTTTTATTGCCCAAGTGAAAGTATATGGTGCGGAGTATTTCTTAGACTGCACCTTGGCCCATTTGAAGACTGTCCATAAGGAGTGTCGTGGTTTTCCAGATTTTTCTGTGGGGGGTACTAATTACAAAAAATACAACTGAGTTAGACTAAAAATAGAGGAGTTAAATCTTTATTAATTACTATCTCGCATTTCTGCCTTTTTTTGTGTAACATCATCTAATATGGTTATACTTTATATGGAAGCATGTGAAGTTCGTTGTAGGACATAGATAAGGTTTCAACAACCTTTATACTGTGGATTCCACAGTGCGAATAAACAGTACCATTTTTTTTTTTTTGGATTTCTGTTTTTTGGGATTTTCTTTTTTTGAGATTTTTTTTTGGGGTTTTTTATTTTTTTTGGGATTTTTTTTTATTGCCCAAGTGAAAGTATAGGGTGCGGAGTATTTCTTAGACTACACCTTGGCCCGTTTGAAGACTGTCCATAAGGAGTGTCGTGGTTTTGAGCAGTGCTTCCTTTTTTTTGTTTTTTTTTTTTTTTAGGATTTCTGTTTTTTTTTTGGATTTTTTTTTATTGCCCGAGTGGAAATATATAGTGCGGAGTATTTCCTAGACTGCATCTTGGCCTATTTGAAGACTGTCCATAAGGAGTGTTGTAGTTTTCCAGATTTTTCTGTGGGGTAATAATTATGAGAAATATAACTGAGTTAGACTAAAAATAGAGGTCTTAAATTCCTTATTAATTACTATCTCACGTTTCTACCTTTTTTTTTTTTTTTTTGGTTTGTGTAACATCATCTAATATGGTTATAGTTTATATGGAGGCATGTAAATTTCGTTGTGGATTAGAAGAAATATAATCCATTCAATTTTTTCAATTGGATAGTTTCGGTATACCCTCTAGGTACAACTAAAACAATGCCCTTTTTTTTCCCATTTTTTTTTTGGGAATTTTTTTTTTTTTGGGATTTCTGTTTGTTGGGGTTTTTTTTTGGGGGGGATTTTTTTTTATTGCCCAAGTGAAAGTATATGGTGCGGAGTATTTCTTAGACTGCATCTTGGTCCGTTTAAAGACTATCCATAAGGAGTGTCGTGGTTTTGGACAGTACTTTTTTTTTTTGGGATTTCTGTTTTTTTTTTTGGATTTTTTTTTGGGGTTTCTTTCTTTTTTTTTGGGATTTTTTTTATTGCCCAAGTGAAAGTATATAGTGCGGAGTATTTCCTAGACTGCATCTTGGCCCGTTTGAAGACTGTCCATAGGGAGTGTCGTGGGATAGGTTTTTAGGCCGGTCAACATTTAATTTGTTGACAGTATTATATGTGATTAACAATTATGTTTGCATCTCTTTTCGATAAAATTAAAGTAAAGAATTGGATTAATCGCGCGGAGTGCGATGACATGCCTAGTTCTGATAAATATTGTTATAATTGTACATATTGGGGCAAAGTGAGAAATTAGCATATGTTGATCTGGCATTAATTAGTTTACAATAGTAGATCGATATGGTTAACATTTGTTGATCTTTATGGTCAGTAATATATTCCAAATTATTTAGATACAGCATATAACCAATATTGTCGGCCAATTCAGAGTTTGATGGTTTATTTATGATAAATCAGTTGAACCACTCTGTTACCAGAAACTTAAAATTAATTTCTTGATGAAAGACTAAGCATCTTTATTTCATATTGATCGAAAATATGGTATTCACCATATATTTGTTATTACATTTAAAGATACATCTAATTTTTTTTTTTACTTTAAAATTGTCATTTAAATACACCGAAGAGGAATATATTAATTGATATATATACAATATTCAACATATACATCTTATAAAATTTTCAACTAAAAGATATAATGCATTATAATCATATATATAAAAACATTTCAGCAGCTCATCCATATATCAATATGAAAAAGCTGGATCAAACTTAAACCGCGTGTTTAATTAAAAATCTCTTCCCATTACACAACAAATTATTAACTGGCAGCAGAAAGATGGCAATTACAATACTTAATTAATTCTCTTTTGTTCTTCGAAATAAAGTATGTCTGCTGACCATATTAATAAAACATGGATAAAATAAAAGTATAAAACATAAACACTTTTATCAAAAAAAAAAAACTATATTACATAAAACATTGTCATTGATTTCATGTTCTTGCCATAGTTTTTTTTATGGCCCATTCCTATCGTAGTTTTCTTGTTCCTAAAAAAAGGGACCGACCCACAATTTATAAAGCTTCCCCTGTTTCTAAAATCTAAGTCGTTTAAATCAATCCAGCGGCTCATATTAACTATGGCACATTCCTCATTCCTGCTAATGTTTTTATGGCAACAGATTTGGACCATCACCGAGACTACGGCCTAGTGGTAGTGACATAGTCTCTCACAGTGAAGATCGAGTTCAAATACAAACAACAAGGCTTCTTTTGCTACATTGAACTTTTAGGTTTGACAAAAAAAAAAGATGTTTTAGTTCATCCATATATATGTCCAGCAATGCCAATCAGAGTTTGATATATGTAGAAGTTAGTCTGTATGAGTAATGGCAATATTTGTGTGACTTCAATTACCATACAATTAAGTTGTAATATATATCTGGCAACTATTAAGTGAGTTAATTCATATTTTAATTAGAGAGCATACAAGTATAACGCATAATATCTTCTTCAAAAAAAAAAAAAAAGTATAACGCATAATATAGATAGGCCGAAATTCGATCTTCCTTGCCAACAAATTTTATATATAAGTTAATGTAGTACAACCAATTTTGTACATAATTAAGCGGTTTGGATCAATCAATTGAACTTCAAATATTATAATATGGAGTCGTAGTACAACCCATTTTGTACCATTAATAGTACCAGAGCCTCACTCTATTATATATCTGATGGTTAGAAGAAATGGAGAGGAAGGAAAATTGTGGAATCCAACAACAACAACAACGGGTCCAGAAGACCATATATAGTGGACGAACTTTTGTACCTGAATCCTAAAACAGGTCCAAATTGAGACCCAAAGAGGCCTATAATTGCTTCTTAGATTCGTTAGTTAGTTCAAAAGCACTATATATGTCAGTTATTTTATGTTTAAGATACATCTATACAAGTTCTTGTTATCTTACTATCTTAGCTTCTTCAAGTTAGTAATGCTTCATATTTTGATGTCACAAGTTATGCTGCAAGGATATATATAGATGCCAGTTTGTATTTAAAAAAGAAACACACACGAAGAGAAGATACGATAATTTGAAACAAATTGCATTCTACCCAAAAAAAAAAAAATAACAAAATACGAGTAAATACACTTGTGAGTTTAACCTCACAGAGACCTTGGAACTAAACTTCAAAAATATTAATCATCTTCATATAACAATTTATATGACTCTTTTTCATATCAAAATTTTGTGGAATACATAAATTAAAATTGTTGACTATATGTATAAGTTTTCCTTAAAAGTGCTGTATAAAATATTAATTGTTTTATTAACATTGTAGAGTCACTTTAAGAAAAATCTAAAAGAAATACTTAAAATTTTTAAACAAGGAAAATTTTTGTTATTCCATAAGATTTTGGTATAAAAAATTTATTAAGCCATACAGTAAAATTTGAGGATTTTTTTTTTTACTATGGTTTTTTTAAGTTAAACTTACAAAATGTTTTCGTGAACTTAAGCTCATGCTACTTTTTTCATAAAATATTGTACATAACAACTAAATTATTTTTGATTCCATAAGATATTGATATAAAGATTCTATTGAGCTATATAAATAGAAATTGGAAGATTATTTGATATATTTTTGGAGGTGAGCTCACACGGAATTAAGCTCACGATAGTTTTACTCTTCTTCTTTTGTTTATTTTGAAACTTAATCAACACAAATCAAATAGATGTGAACATTACTTGATATTAACTATAGAGTTGTGTATCAATCGGCATCAAGTTACTAACAATAATTAATAAATGCTTAATTATGTCATCAAGTTTGAATAAAATAAGGAAAATCTGACCGTATTCAAAATGGAGCTCGGTTGGATCGGATCAAAATATAATACGAGCAAAAAAAAAAAAAAAAAAAAGATTTTCGTTCCAAATTTATGTAGAGACTCTACTTAGTACTTATTAATTAATGCCAATTTTGCACTCAATTAGACAGGTTCACACTTGCTTGTGCAGGCAATCTCACGAGTCATGCCGTATCACCTACGACTACGATATAATATATAAATTTTTACTATTTATATATCTATTTCCCAATATATTGGACTTTTCAAACACAGGCGCACAGCCACAGGCTTGTCTCTGTTTCTGGTCAACAGACATACAATTTTTTTAATTTCAAGAAGTATGCACACTCCATACCATATTATTGACCTTGTTCCTAATTCTATATATTCTCGTTGATATGGGAAAAGAAAATTAAGTATAGACGCAAAGAAATTGCATAAATAAAATGTATACCTCAATTGACTGTTGCTGCCGTTCATTTATATATATATTAACGACGTCTTCCATCCTCAAATTGATCGACTAAAAACAATTAAATTAAAATTAATTAAGGAGTCAACGGAATATATAGAAAATGAATTAATATATAAATATATATAGCATGGATATATATCTTCCATTCTGATCTTCTTCTGTTGCCTTCTTCAAATTTAGCATATAAATATATGCTTTACTCCAAAGTGCATTTTTCACACTCTCCTGTCATATATAGTTTCTCTACAACAACAAACTTCAGCTAGAGTATGGTTCCAGTTTGTGACAAGCAAGTAGAAGAGACATCGATATCAACACCACCACCACCATCACCACCACCACCTGAGCTAAGAGAGTACCGCATTCAGATCCCGTCTCTGAACGAGAATTTGATCGAAAATAATAAGAGCTGGAAGAGCCGGCTCTTAGATTTCCTCAAAGCCAGTCCTTCCATGGAATGGTTCAACAAGCTCAGGTTCGATCTGAAACCAGCTTCCTATATATTATTATTTCTTGGCTAATCCTGCTATGGATCAGATGTAATATATATGGACCATTCATTTTTCATAATCAGATGGTCGTGATATATATGTCCTTTAGATATAATTCAAATTGAAGTATTTGAACAATCACAGGTTTCCCTCTCCTCTGAAGATATTCCAGCAGAAGATCGATGAAAGAGAAGAGATATCCATCTCGGTGCCATCACCCATCAGTACCCGCCGCCATTTTCATATCAACTTCATGAGGAAGATCAACTGGGCCTCCGTCTTCGCAATCCTCAAGGAGTGGTGCGAGAACCCGATGAACATCGCTCTTTCCCTCTGGTTGCTGTGCGTTGCCGTCTCCGGGTCGATGCTGATTTTGCTTCTGTTAGGGGTACTCGATACCGCCTTCCCTACCAAGGTTATGCGAAACTACTGGATCGAGATAAACAACCAGGTGTTGAACGCGCTCTTCACGCTGATGAGCGTGTACCAGCATCCGAGCCTGATCCACCATCTCTGCCTCCTCTTTCATTGGGGCCCCGAGGACGTCATGGAGCTGCGCAAATTATATTGCAAAGATGGATCGTACCGACCGCATGAGTACGCCCATATTACAGTGGTTGTCTGCCTTCTTCACGTCACTTGCTTCTGCCAGTACATGCTGTGCGGCCTCTATTGGGGGTACTCGAGGAAACAGCGACCCGAATGGGCTGAAAATATGTTCTTTATACTCGGAACTGTCACGCCGGTAGTAGCTGCCGTGTACACGATCTGTAGCCCCTTAGGAAAGGAGTATGATGACTTGGATACTGACGACGAGTCAAAACATGTCAATCCAAGTAAAACAGAAATCAAATCCGCGACCGTGAGTTTGTTTCCAAACCGGATGATTGTGAGCAAGCCGGAGTGGGTCGGAGGTTTGTTCGATTGCTGGGACGATCCGACGGTCGGATTCCTCTCGTGCTTCTGTACATTCTGCGTGTTCGGTTGGAACATGGAGAGGCTCGGATTCGGCAACATGTACGTTCACATCATAACATTCATCCTCTTATGCATAGCTCCATTCTGGATATTCAGCATCTCGGCGATGCACATTCACAACTATGTAATTGGCGACATAGTCGGCGTCGCTGGTATACTATTGTGCGCCTTCGGGCTGCTGTATGGCGGGTACTGGAGGATTCAAATGAGGAAGAGGTTCAGATTACCGAGCCATCATACCGCATGTTGCGGCTCGGCTTCGGTTACTGATTACATGAAGTGGATGTTTTGCTGGGGCTGTGCATTGGCTCAGGAGGTGAGAACTGGTAACTTTTATGATGTGGAAGATGGTAGTTTTTACAGAAAATTAGTAGAAGAAAACTGTGAGGTAATTGTTCATCAAGATGGGGCTGTCGACGAATCTGAGCCGTTGGATTTGAGCACAGAAACACAGCAAGGGGGTGCAGATGTTATAATGGATGCACCAATTCAGCCATTGATACAATTACAAACAGAAGATGCAAACTGTGTTGATTCTGAATTCTGATACAACAAGAGAAAATTAAGGATGTTGAAGCTGCTATCAACTAATTAAAGTGTGATTAATATCTTAATTAATTACTTCTATTTTTTTTGGCCACATGTCATCTACTAGTTTTACACGTGACAAGTTGTAATTAGGCGATTTTTTATTTCTGTAGCAACAAACAAATTAAATCTTGTTCTTGAATTAATCTTCTTCTTAATCTTTTCCCCATTTAAATTCGACGTACGTACGTTTTGTTCATATGTAAACTGTACATTGATAAGTTAAATTAACAAAAGAACTTTAACGACGTAGCAATTTAATTTGCTAGTAAGATAAAAATATGTTCTCTAACAATTAAAAATATAAATTTTTTTTAATATAATATATAGAACACCAATGTGGAAAGTTGCAGTTTATGTAATTGACTGTGGCCCTTAATTAATTATTAATTAGTTGATACTGAAATTGATGAGGAACCGACTAATTAAAGTCTCGAGAATGAATTAATGTATTGGTTTGAAGATTAATAAATGCTAATATAATAACAAAATCAATCATTCATGCTTACTAGTCTAAATTTGTTCATTCTTTTTCACTTAACCCAGTCCCAGTGTTATAGAATGAATATTGAAATGCATAAAAATAATAATTTCAGCTGTTTGAATTTGACAATCAGCTTGCAAATTAAAAAAAAAAAAAAAAAAAATTGATCCTGAGTTTTACATGTAATAAATTGCATCAAAAGCTTGCGGTATTGAGATGTGAAAACTCCGATTGGTTATATGCTTGAATAGGTCAATATTATTCCATAGTCAAGTCTCAAGCGCAAAGCTAGCTAGCTAAGTGAAAAAAAAAAAATTAAATAAACCATGAAGTTTAAACTATTTGGTACACACTCTAAATTGTATCAATTAATTTTTGTATTATACCTGAGATTGGACCCTTAATTTTTTTAATTTGTGGTTCTGTGTAAGTAATGATAAAACATAGATTTTAAACTAAATTAGTACTAACAAACGAAGAATGTAAAGTTCCGACTACTTAGATTATTGGACCGTACATGCATACAGAATCTTTGATTATATTGGAATTAATTTCTTAAAGCGAAATGCAAGTCCACATTAGAGGGATCATCTTAATTTACAGGTGTTGAAAAACTAGCTAGCTACTGAAATAAATGCATACAGCATACGGCAACAAATTAATTAGTAATTACCCCCCTTTGACTTTCTCCTCTTTTATTTAACAAATTTTGTGCTTTTCCATTATTATTATTACTAGAACTGTGAACGGGGATTCGCTCCGAAAAAAATAATATTACAAAAATTAACAAATATTAAAAATATAAATATATATTTTCATAAATATATTTTATTAGGTAAATATTGGATTTAATATATTTTTAGCTACATCTCAATTTATATAAAGAGTTGCAAATATTTTGAGTCTTAAATTGTTTCTTTAGGTACATCATGATATTATCTCTTTTAATAAAAGAAAATTAAATTGAGTCATTTGATTAAGATAAATGAAGAAAGAGAAACAAAATCAATGGTTGAGATGAATGATGATGTGGCATAACTAAAAAGTTTGAAAGCTCATCCCTCTTTCTAGAGTATGAATTTACCTTTGCACTTAATTAATTTCTTCTATTTTAATTTTAACTTCCCGGACGTTTTGTATACGTCGAGACGTCATCCTTAGAACCAATTAATGATTTAATGTTACTAAATTGCCATCCAAATTAAGTTGCCAAACTTGACACTTGACAGTACGCTATACTTGACTGCCCATTGAAGCCTGAAGGTATACACATTTCTGGAGTATCTCACATGGTATGACCGTTAATTAATTACCACTCTGACAAATAAGAGAATTAATTGTCAACTCTTTCTTCAAAGGATATATGCTCCTTCTACATATGTATATATATAGAAGTATATGCTTGCTCATATGAACTGCTCTCAAGTACCCAAAACTGCAGATGTCAGGTGTTTAATATATAGGTGGTGAAGGATAATTAAAGTCAGGGTGCAAATCATCCACTACATCAATATACATCAGGTATATATGAAGCTTGCTTGTTTACCAGTAACAGTCTTTCTAGTTTCTAGTGATGGCCGGTTTATGATAAATATTGTTGCAATTTGGATTTGAGCCCTGCTGATTGCAAAAACTGATGATGATTATGAAATAATTAAGCATAAGAAAATAAATTGTTGACAATTGAAATAATCGACCCGGCAATATTAGCTAACTGTATAACAGGATGCTATTTATTTGCTGTATAAGAGGGGAAAATGGTTGAAAAAACATGTAAAACTCTTGTAACTTGTAATTATTTCCGGTAAGTGAATTGATTTTAACATTTTGAATACAAAAGCAACAGAAAAAGATGGATTCAGAACTGGAGAAGATGGAGAACACCCCAATAAGACCCCAAATGATCAGCCCAAGACCGGCAACTCCAAGCCAAGTCAGACCGGAACCTCACCTCCCGATCGCCAAAAGTAGTCTTCTCGACCAAAATCAAAGCGACCATAAGAGAATTTTAGATTTTTTAAAAGCCCGACCATCAAAAGAGTGGATCAACCGCTTGCGTGGCTCGTCGAGATCATTCGTGAAGCGCATAAGCAGCATCCGTGGCATGTCAAAGTCACCCGGCTTGAAGTTTTTCCATGTGCCATTTGCCAGAAACATAAACTGGAACTCCATTATCACACAGTGCAGGATTTGGTGCTTGCATCCTATGAACATGGCGCTTCTTGTGTGGTTCTTCTTTGTTGCAGCCGGTGTGTTCCTGCTCTTTCTGCTCATGACAGGTGCGCTTAATGGAGTGATAACCGACAGCTCACAGAGAAAGAGGTAATCCACATAAAAAAACAGAAATATTTTTGGTATTTTCATGACAAACATGCAATGGCCAGGATCGATAATTCGATATCATAGCATGAGCATACCAAATTGTCCTTGACCCAATCTCGAACATGATACAAAGGTCCCAAATTTCAAGTAGTGTATATACAACTTGTTCATGATTATCTATTTCTTTTTTCATTTTTGCAGATGGACAGAAATAACAAATCAAATCTTGAATGCCCTTTTCACCATAATTTGCCTCTATCAGCATCCCAGACTTTGCCATCACTTGGTGCAAGTAATAAGGTGGCGGCCGACCGATTCAAGCGAACTGAGAAATGTATACTGCAAGAATGGGGGCACTGCGGGCCCCCACGAGAGGGTCCACATAGCATTTGTCGTGACACTTTTCCATGTCACTTGCTTCGCTCAGTACGCGTACTGTTTTCTTTTCTGGGGCTTCTCTCTTAAAAAGAGACCAGACTGGGCTGTAAACCTCTGCATGGGCGTCGGAATAGGTACACCGATTATTGCGGGTTTATACATGATATATGGTCCACTTGGCAAGAAATACACCATACCAGATCCTCAGCATGAAAATGACCTTGAGTGTCAGGTGCTAGAATCAGATCAAAATCTTGTCGACTTGACCCGACCAGTATGGATTGGAGGGCTATTCGACCTCTGGGATGATCTAACGGTTACATTTTCATCACTGTGTTGCACATTTTGCGTCTTTGGATGGAACATGGAGCGGCTGGGGTTTGGAAACATGTACGTTCACATATTCACGTTCGTGCTTCTCTGTATGGCGCCGTTCTGGGTCTTCAATGTGTCCGCATTGATGACCCATAATGAAACATTGAGGTTCTTGGTAGGCATTACGGGCATTTTACTGTCGTTTCTAGGTTTGTTATACGGCGGGTACTGGCGAACTCAGATAAGGAAGAGATTCGGGTTACCCAGTAACCCGTTCTGTCACGGTTATGCGGGTCTGAGCGATTTTGTTACGTGGTTGTTTTGTTCATGCTGTGCTTTGGCTCAGGAAGTGAGAACGGGAAACTTTTACGAGATCGAAGATGGAGAATTGTGTTTGAAAGAGAGAACGGAAGAAGAAACCGAAGCGCTGAAGCCGGTACTGGCCCCTCTAGAGAGGGAAAGGAGCACAATCATGGCACCGGTAGTCCCGGTATTGGTATAGAACTATAGATATCCAGTAGCTGAGAATGAAAGACCGGCATGTTAGATAGCAGTCAGTTGATTCTAGGATATATTGCAAAACCAGAAATGTTTTCGGAATTTACATTTTATTTTTTTACCAGTGATTTGTAAATTATCAATGCATAGATTAGCACGGTAATTATATATATTAGAATATATAGGAATAGGGATTTGTTGTTCATCAGATACAGATCATAAGAGTGTTTTGCTTCATAATTCAAATTAATTAATTATATTTCCTTTTGGTTGTTTTTTTTTTCATGTATAAGAAAAATACGATAAAGGTAAAGATGAGAAAAAGAAAGATCTAAAGTTGTGATGGAAGAGAGACTAACCGTCGCAGCTGAAACATAGCTGAGAGAATCTCTGTGGGGCATTTTCACAAACACTGGTAGCGCAATATAGTTTGACTGTTAAGTCTGCACACACACATTTAGGATAGCTCAGCTAGCCTGAGGAATGGCTGACTGGGGAGTGATGACTGGAGGGCAGGCAGAGATCGAGAATCGTATATATGTCGAGATGAGATGCAATTGCCGTCACGGCGCGCCGCGGTAGTATGCATCACATCATCATGTAGGCCTCAGGAATTGTGTCTGAGGTTTGAACAATTCTGATCAGGTCCTTTGGACAAATTAAACAGAGATGGCAAACGCAAAAGGAAGGAATTGGGCTTTTGATGGTTAACTGGCACATTATATTATGGAGCTCAACAGAGTCGAGAACTGAACTGGAGCATTCTGAAGAAAGCAAATAACAGCAGTGAAAATCAGACAAACATTGCCAGTAATACCAATTTCACAAAGGGATAATCATCATAACAGAAGAAAGTATATAATTATTTATATATCATATATGTGTCTAACCTTATAACAATTAATTAGAAATATTAATATTATTCTTCTTTTGAAACATCTCTTCAAACTATACTCATTTAGCATGCGTTCACGTGCACAATACAAGCTCTGAACGCATGCATGCATTACAATCTAAAATGAACCACTGTAAATTCCATAAAATTTTGTATAGATTATAATATATTATTTGCGAGATTTTTAACAAGAATGATTATTTTATACGGTTCACACGGTTGTTAAACTTCCGAGTGGACATGTAGTGATGGCAAGGGGCGGAGGACTGAAAAAAAAAAAAAGAAAGAAAAGAAAATAGCAGCAGGTAGAGGTGGTAGATCGTCGGATCGGATCGGGGTCGGGGTCGGGTTCGGGGTTAGGTTCGGGTCGGGTCGGATCAGTTTGACCAAGTGGAAAATGTCGGATCGGGTCGGGTTGGATTGAGTCGGGTTCAGGTCGGGTTAGGTATCACGTTGACGTCTGCTGGCATTTTTTCGGGTCGGGTTCGGGTCAGTCTGACTTTCCCTGAAACACGGCTCGGGTCGGGTTCGGATCAGTCTCATTTTCCCTGGAACACAGGTCAGGTCGGGTCGGATTCGGGTCAGTTTGACTTTCCCTAAAACTCGGGTCGGGTCGGACAGGTCGGACGGGTTAGACGGGGTTTTTTGGGTCTTTGGTCAAATTTTGAAGAGCTAAGTTGAATGGAAAAGAGAAGCGTAGGCAGGCAGGCAGCCCATTAGAAGAAGAAAAGGCGAAAAGGAAAGGAACAGGCCCATCATCCAACCCAAATTGAAAGAGTTTATTCGTTCCTCTTGGAATGGGCGCTGGCAGCTGCTAGCAAATATCTTCTTCTGCAATCAATCAATCTATCCAATCTCGGAAGAAGCCATTTCCATTCCTTCCTTCTTTCAAGTTCTCTCCTCTCCTCCTCTCCGCCCGGCGCATCCCACCCCACCGCGCCCTCTCTCAGGTCTCTCGCGCGCTCTCTTTCAAGCATTCCTCGCTGCTCCCATCCCTGCCGTCTCCGCACCAGCCACCAGGTCCAGGTCCCTCTCTTATTCCCTTCCCTACCTCTTACTCCTTCCTTCCTTCCTTCCTTCCTTCCTTTCTCTGCTTCCTTCATCATACCTAGGGTTTCCTACGCTGCAAGCCACGCCTCATTACCCATATCTGCCTCACTCTCACTATCATGCCTCACAAATCCAATGCAAATTCCAATGCTACCTCAATTCAATTCATGCCATTTCTAATTCTAATTTTGTTCATGTTTATAATCTGATCAGGCCTAATTAATTGCATGTGGTACACCCCAATCCCAATCCCAATCCCAATCCGAGCAAGCTGCTGTCATGTATGCCAGGACGCTCAAGAGCCGAGCCCACACCTTCCCCCTTCTCTTCACCTCCTTCACCTCTCGCCTCATGTCTCTTCGCTACCCCTGCGCCGCCGCTGCCTCCGCTCGCCTTGTTTCACCCTTCAACCCTAACCATAATAATAAACAATCATGGCCTATCAAGCACTACACCATCGGCAGCTCGTTCGTCTCGCATCGACTGTACAGCTCTAAAGGTGATGGAAGTAATGCTAGTGAGGGCAAACATGCACCTGTTAAGGATGCCGTTAACACTGATAAGATATTGGGAGTGAATGAGGACGTACCAGTAGCTAGACAAATTGTCAATCAGCATGCAAGGCTTGCTGAAGAAGATCAGCAGGAGTGGTTGAGCAGTGAGAAGATCTCCATCGATTCTAAGAAGAAGGAATCTGTGTTTCTAACCAGGCGTCAGAGGTTTAAGAATGAGTTCTTACGGAGGCTCATTCCTTGGGACAAGATCAATCTTTCTTTTGATAGCTTTCCGTACTATCTCAAGTAAGCCTATCCATCTTGGGTTTTCTTATCTCCCATTTCTATAACAAAGTGAACTATTCAGTAACCTGTGTTGTGTTGTTGAAAACATTTAATGCATTAGTGAGAATGCCAAGAGTTTACTAGTTGAGTGCGTGGCATCGCATCTCAAGCACAAAAACTTTACCTCATTGTATGGATCCCGCTTGGCCTCTTCTAGTGGAAGGATTTTGCTTCGTAGCTTACCAGGTCCCTTTTCCTTTTATCTGTTTAATTGCTTGTTCCTTTTACACACTAAGATAATTTCCGTTAACGTAACACAGACTATTTGAAAATACAGGAACTGAGCTCTACCGGGAGAGATTGATAAAAGCAGTGGCTCGTGAATTACAAGTTCCATTGTTGATTCTTGACAGCAGCGTATTAGCTCCATTTGTAAGGAAAAAAAAATAGCATCTTTAGTCTTAAATTACCAACATTACGCACCAGTGGCTATTAAAACATAAATGTCAGCAATGGGAAAACACACAGGAAACCAACAGGCAGACATACAATTGTGCAATTAAAGATAGATGCACAAGTGAACATTAGTAGTGAGAACCCGTCTTAGCCGCGTATTGACTGTTATCATCTCTTGATTCTCTCCAAAGGAGGAAAACTTAAGTCTTTGTTCACTTTTTGTTAAGCAGGATTTTGGGAAGGAAAGCTTGTCAGAGGTCGAGACAGATGAAGATACTGAAGACACGCCATTAGACTCAGAGATGGAGGATGACAACAACACAAGCAATGAGGATGACTACGTGAGCGGCAGCGAGGGAAGATCCAGTGAAAGTGAGGATGATCCTGTAAGAGCATCTGCTGAGGCTGCTATTGCTGCTGCAGAGGCCCTCAAGGCCGCCTTTGCCGAGGTATTCAATTGTTCAAGGATTTGGTCTGAGAAATAATGTACTTATGGAATCTGAAATTAAACATGAGTGGAAATGTAGAACCACAATGTCAGATGTTGGTAATATGATTGATGAAAGTAGTAAATTTATCCTGCACTAGCATTCTCCAGTACAGGTTTTTGTTGCAAAATTCTTTTCTAAGCTCTTTTTTTCCTTGAAATTATTGAATAGAAGGTATCTGGTGTAGATGAGAGCACCTCAACATCTGAATCATCGGAGACCACAGAGTCAGAGTCAAAAAAGCCTCTGAGGATAGGTTCATTTTTTTTTGTTTATCTCTCAAGGATAAGCCTTTAGGTCAGGTGGTCAATCGTTGATATTAATTATTATTCTTTTGCAGGTGATAGGGTCAAGTATATGCCCAAGTCGGTGCCTGCTGACACTAACAAAAGGTATCAACTTGCATTACTATCAGCTACAAACTTTAAGATAAGTATCATGTAGCAGCACAGCAAAGGAATTATGCAAGCATTGTATCATGCCTATTTTGCATGAGCCTTGATTAGTGACAATGTGTTATCGCATACAGGATCATGTTGGGGGAAATCCCTACACTTGATGGATCAACGAATGGCTATACTTTTGTTAGAGTCAGGTGGGTTTATATGACTTCCTTAGTAATGCATTAGACTCGAGCTTCAAATTTTTGCATGCGAATAAAAATATGGCTAGGTGATGTTAAAAGTTGTTTTCATTCTCTTTGCATTTTTATGTTGATTTAGGGGATGTATGTATTAATAGTCATTCAAAAGTATAATCCAACTACTATGGTTCTAATGAAACGGATAAATTGTGTGATTATAACTCAAATAGAAGCTTTATAACTTGACTACTTGAGTTGTCTGATTTTGCTTTAACTTCGATTTTAGGAATTTATCGAATGGGGCAACTGGAGAAGTGTTTGATATAGATGGGGATCAGGTAGCTGTTATTTTTGACTCAACTGAGGATCAAATTGAGGAGGCAAGCAAAAGTGAGGACCCAAAACCGCAGGAAGAAATGTCCTCCATTTTCTGGGCCAATAGTATGTTTCTGTTCCTCACTGATGTTTAAAATTTCTCTCTGGAATCTACCCTTAAATATCACAGTGCATATGTTGAACAACATATTTCATTTCATGTAGTTCAGGATCTTGTGCATGATACAGAGTCTGATGCTGATTGGTATGCAGCAGTTGAAGCGCTTTGTGAGGTAGTTGGTGTTACAAAGTTATGACATATTCACATTTTATTCTTTATTTATGACCTTGTATAATTTTTGCTTTTTGGTGTCAACTACAGATTTTGCCATCTCTGGAGCCAGTTATTGTGTACTTCCCTGATAGCTCCAAGTGGTTGTCGAAAGCTGTACCAAAGGACAATCGCAAGGAGTTTGTTCAAAAGTTTGAGGAAATGCTTGATAAACTTACAGGACCAGTTGTTCTAATTTGTGGTCAAAATGTGGTGGAATCAGCACCCAAGGAGAAAGAAAAATTTGTAAGATCAGATTTCTATGACGCTTCTGCCATCATATGTTTGAGAGAAAACTAGATAGAACATTATGATTTCAAATTTCTGAAAATATGATATCTTATGAGTTCATACCATATTAACTAGTACATATAACCTTTACAAGCACAAAAGTATCAAAATCGACCCAATTTCTTTCAGTTATCCTTTAACATGTGAATGAACAGTTATTCCTTGCAAGACCAGTGAGAAATTTTTATAAATGAGCCAAAAGTTCTTATCAGTAAAATCCATATTTGTAATTGCTTCAACAGGGCAATATTTGAGATCGTCCTTAAAATGTGAATGCCTTAAAAAATAAGGTCATTTTTCTCACCTGGTGAATAAATAGTGATTAATTTCTACATCTCTGTGATGAAATGTGAAGATAATTCTCTTTTGTGGTGATGAACACACCACAGTGGTTTATTCGTTAAGATGGGTTGCTAGAGGAAGTCTTTAAAATAGTTTCTTTTCCTTGTGATTTTAATATTTTTCAGACAATGATGCTCCCCCAACTTGGCCGGATTGCTCGTCTGGTATTACTTCCTACCACTTAAAGTAGTAAAAGAAATAAAAATATTATAATTGTTGGTGCCGTAGGAGCACTCCTTAATTAACTTTATTTATATTATTTAGAGTATTAGTTGTTGCTACTGCATCTCTAGCATTATGGGGACTATATTTCTTGATGATGCTAGTGCCTTACCTTGACTGATATATATTTTTCTCATGCAGCCCTTGTCATTAAAGCGACTTACAGAGGGACTGAAGGAATCAAAATCATCCAAAACTGATAACATATGGAAACTATTTAGTAATGCTCTCTTCTTACCTGTCCCAAAGGTATGTGTTCATCTGACTATCTGAGATATGTATAGTCAGGATGAAGTAAAAGAACAAGAGAACAACTCTTCACCTTCCTTTTCTTTCCAGGAAGAGGAGCACTTGAGAACTTTCAACAACCAGATAGAAGAGGACAGAAAAATAATTGTTTCTAGGCACAACCTCATTGAACTTCATAAGGTGTGTGATACCTTCTCTTTTGGTATCATGTATAAGATGGATCGTAGACTTGTGTTTTTTAATTTACTTTTTACTTGTTTGTATAACTTAGGTCCTAGAAGAGAACGATCTCTCCTGCTTGGATCTTCTTCATGTGAAGTCTGATGGTGTGGTTTTAAACAGGCCAAGTAAGCTTGATTTTGTCAAGAAAATGTGGAATGAGAAAATATGTCAAATTTTAGTGAGGCTTAGTTGGGATTAGATAAATGTAAAATTTCTATTTGTATGTATGAACTTCTTTTATGTGAAATTACAGAAGCTGAAAAGGTTGCTGGATGGGCCAAAAGTCATTATTTGTCATCGGTTATTCTTCCTTCAGCAAAGGCCAATAGGTTAATGATCCCACGTGAAAGGTATGAACTGCTCATATTACATCACATTACATAATAATACTAAAGAAACCCTGTTTTTAGTGGCCCGACATTGTGTCTATTTTTGAACAGTTTAGATATAGCGATTGCACGATTAAGGGAAGAAGAGAGCATTTCTAAGAAGCCTGCGCAAAATCTCAAGGTACTAGAGACATTTTATTGGTATCCATTGGTACCCGAGCTCATGCCGCATATGCTAAAATATTCGTGTGACTTCTTGGGAACTCACATTAGCCACCACTGCTGTGCAAGTTGATATTATACTTTGATAATGTGAAAAGAAAAGGTTGTAGGGTTGAGTTTTCCACTTTTTCGTAACTACCGTGTAAAGCTTTAATTTACAAAATGGATATGTATGTCCTCTATGTTGTTGGAATGTAGTGTTACATTTTAACATGCAAACAAATAACGTTAATGCAGAGTCTTGCCAAGGATGAGTACGAAAGCAATTTTATTTCTGCAGTCGTACCGCCTGATGAAATCGGGGTGAAGTTTGATGATATTGGGGCACTGGAGGATGTCAAAACAACACTTGATGAACTTGTCACTTTACCTATGAGACGTCCCGAGCTGTTTTCTCATGGCAATTTGTTAAGGGTAGATTTATTTCATCATAACTACTTTCTAGATTTCATGTCAGTAGGGTTAACTATTGCTTCCAGTTGGCTTATGCGTTCTTACGTCTCATTCAAGCAGTCATTTTGACATCTTTTTTTTTTCTTCTTTTCTCCCTTTTTGACTTCAGCCATGCAAGGGAATTTTGTTGTTTGGGCCACCTGGAACTGGGAAAACACTTCTGGCAAAAGCACTCGCAACAGAGGCTGGCGCAAACTTCATTAGCATTACTGGATCCACTCTCACATCAAAGGTGAGATGGTTTTTTCATTGACCTTTTTTTTTTTTCTTTTTGGTATCAATTGAGCTTTATTGTGTAAGATATTTCTGTTATCTAACTCTGTCACTTTTTGTTATATTAACTTAAAAACAGTGGTTTGGGGATGCAGAAAAGCTCACCAAGGCACTTTTCTCCTTTGCTAGTAGGCTAGCCCCGGTCATTATTTTTGTTGACGAGGTAAATATTTAAAATGTACTCAAATATTATATGCCAGAATTTCAGTGTATCATCTTCTTCTTTTGTATTGTAGGTTGACAGTTTACTTGGTGCCAGAGGTGGTGCATTTGAGCATGAGGCGACAAGACGAATGAGAAATGAATTTATGGCAGCTTGGGATGGTTTGAGATCAAAAGATACCCAAAGAATTCTTATTCTGGCAGCCACAAATCGCCCCTTTGACCTGGATGATGCGGTCATTCGTCGATTACCTAGAAGGTTGAATTGAGAATGCTTTTAATCAATTTTGTATTGTCTGCTGCAACTTAATGAGGGTACTGACAGAGTTGCTTTTCAATGTATATTTCATTTTTTACTATGTAGGATATATGTGGACCTCCCAGATGCACAAAATAGAATGAAAATATTGCGAATATTTCTCTCTAAAGAGAACCTTGATCTAAATTTTAATTATGAGGAGCTAGCCAATGCCACTGAAGGGTATTCAGGGAGTGACTTGAAGGTAATACCCTAAAATTAATTGACGAACTATTGATTCTTTTTTTCATTGTGGTGTGACTATTGAATTAAATGTAAACTTTCTATGTAGCATCTTTGTATTGCTGCTGCATACAGACCTGTGCAAGAACTTTTGGAGGAAGAAAAGAAGGCGGTAAGTTTCCTTGCACATTCGTTGTTGATTTTCTCACTCTATAATGAACCAATTGTTTAGTTAAAAAAATAAATACTTTTAATTAGGGTGGTGTGTCTAGCACAAGACCTTCTATTCGGCCCCTGAAGCTGGATGACTTCTTGAAAGCGAAAGCGAAGGTAGAATTTATTTATCCTCAGACATTTATGTGACCTCTATTTAAATTTTCTTGTTATCCTATCTCAAGCTAACTTAATTTTGGCAATGAAGGTGAGTCCATCTGTTGCATATGATGCGACAAGTATGAATGAACTACGAAAATGGAACGACCAGTATGGTGAAGGTGGTAGCAGGAGACATACACCTTTCGGATTTGTCAACTAACATATATTTATCATAAATGTCATGTTGCAACTAGTGTTGTAGTATCATGTAATATCTTGGGCTGTCTAGGATATAGAAAAAAAAAAATTAGCCTTGTTTTATTAGTCTTATTCTCTTTTTATCAACTTATATTTGTCCTTGAATTTTCTTTTTTTTTTTTTCCAGCCATAGAGCTGATGTATAGATCATAAGTTGCTTTTGCATTAATTTTTCTTTTTCCTAGAATTAGTTGGGGAACCAGTATTTTTTAATTTGGTAGACTGGCAGTTCATTTCTAATGGAAGAATAAGTTTCTTATGTAACACGCTGGGAACGCGGGGTGCAAGCGCCGTTGTTGTTAATTGGGAGAAAATATCTGAGTTGTGATAATTACTAATTTATATGTAAGAAAAATTGATCGAGTGCTGACATCAAGATAAATGAATTTATTTGGAAGAACAATATGTAAATATAACATCGAGAAGTATCTAGTTCAACAGCTACTATATGTCATATGAATATAGTAGATAGAATGCAACTCAATCATGTGAGACGGCCGGATCACTCAATTTACAATCCCTTAGATAGAGGTGGCCAATTGGGTAGGCGGGGCGGGTCGGGTTCGGGTCGGGCGGGTCAGTTTAAATATCTACTTTTTTTTAATCATATGTTGATTTGAGTTGGATTAGATGCTATATGATCTCAAGTTGGGTCGGGTCGAGTCAGTTTGACTTTCTAAAAAATTTCGGATCGGGTCGGGTCAGGTTCTACCACCTCTACCCTTGAATAACGCATAGGCTAAGAAGAAGAGAGTAGGCGATGCTAGATGCTTTTCTTCACACAATGGAAGGATAACAGGCAAAAACCTGATTTAGTCGCCTTCTACCCAACGTAATACCTAGAACTGTTTTTGAGAATAGGGCGGGTCGAGGCAAGAGATCTCATGGATCAGCAAGGCCGCTATAGATCTGTGAATCTATAAGTTAAATAATACATCTGTTAACTTTTCTATTTTTTTAGAATTTTTAATGGTTCGTTTCAAAATTTTCAAAATTCCTGCTGTTAACATTGTCAATGAATCCCTCCTCTAAAAGAGTGTGTTAATAATTTTGCTTTCTAGACTAAGAGGAAGAGGTAACTGAGTTTTTACATATATCATTTGAATTTTGTTTACATGTATATTAAGCATTAACAAAAATCAATGGTTCAAATTATATGATTTTTTTCCTCTTCTGATGGCCATCGAAACAACGATAAAGTTTCCTCATTTTATATGTATATGTTTATGAGATGGCTCAAAATATATCTAACAATTCATATTTGTCAATTCATATATAAATAATAATATCATTACTAAGGGCAAAAACTTCTAAACAATTCATATTCCTGATGTCATGTTTTGAAGAAACAAAAAAAAAAAAATTTGCATGCTTTGTATGAATAGCATGTGAAATGACCCACTCGCAAACTCTCTGTCGATGGATCACGCTTCTTATCTGTGGTTTGGAAATTATAATTATTCACAAAGTTTGGTTTTGAAAAGCCGAAATTATGAATCAATAAAAAAGAAAACCATAAAAGGGGATGGGCAAGGCAGGGTGGCCAAACAAATAAAAGCGGTAAAAAAAAAAAAATGAAAAGAAAGGATGACCAACAAATTGGTTGTGCTGTGCCATAATGGCGAAGAAGCTTTGGCTTTGCCAATTAAATTGGCAAGCTGGAAAAAAGACATGAAAATGGGATTTGATGATGATTAATATTGATTAAAAATGTGGGTGACTGTAAACTGTAAAGCAGCTGGAAATGATGAAAAATGAAAATTATTTTGTTTTGAAACAGACAGACAGGGATTAGATGAGATTTTAGAACAAATTCATAATCCAAAAACATGATTAGTTTTCAAAGCAATTCAACTATACCACATCATCACTATATTTTGCTATAAATTGTGTCTAAATCTCTTCATCTACTTTAATCTAATTACTTATATGCTTTCTTCTTTTTCTCGTTAGATAAGATGAGTATAATATATTTAAGATCAAAATGTAAACCTTAAAATGGTTCGATATTTATGCGTTATTATAAAACATCACATTATTATATTCACATGAAATAATTCTAAAATTATACTTAATTTTTAATATAAAATATTTTAAAACATTTTGATTATTCACTTGATATCATTATGAGTCCGGAATAACAGCTCTAATTAATGAGAAGGGATCCATTGACAACACTTAACTTGACAATCTTGACAATTTGATATTTCAAAAATTTGTAAAAAATCATATAAATTCTCAAAAATAGAAAAAAGTTCACGGAATTATTTCTTAACTTGTAGATTGATTATGTTTCCGATTATATTCAATTTAAGTTATATTTGATAGCCTTTCAAAGATCCGTTAAATTACAACCGTTAAAAAATACACAAAATTTTGATAAGCCATCAAACGATGTTCAAATCGATTGAAATTTGGAATACTATCGATCTACAAGTTAACTAATGCATCCATAAATCTTTTTTCAATTTCAAGATTTTTTATAAATTTTTATGAATTTTTAAAATGTTGCATTGTTAAGATTGTCAAAGTTACCATTGTCAAGGGATCCCTCCTCCTAATTAATATATATATATATATATATGTATATATATATATATGCAAAGTGAAAGCTACTGACTGGAGATTAGCTGTGACGCACCCAAACACAAGACTCCGAGTCTGAGGAGCTCATTCAGGGAGGGACCTGGGACCTGGGACCTGCCTACTGCGACGCGGTGAGCCGGCAACCCAACCGGCATTCATTCATTCATTCATTCTGCATCCACTCAAGTTTCAACGGCCCTGATGCCTTCGTTAATGCCAGTATTTTGGCATCGATAGATCGGCAGCCGTTGAGTCTCTCTCTCAGGGGCCAGGGCAAATGGGCAATGACAAAAAAGCAAAGGGCCTTTCGGTCTTTCGGTCTTTTGGTCTTCGGGTTTTTTCATTGTTAATTCAAGATATATGTTATTTGCACCTACGCCCCTGCAATCTGCTTTTTTTTTTTTTTATATTTTTTGGCTTTTTTGCTTTATTAGAAACTTATATGACATCTTTTCAAGTTTGAATATTTCAATAATTGCCCTGTGGCTTGGCAGAATTAGGAAAAAAGAAGTTTGTGTTGTTAAACAACTTTTCATTTGTGATCTGCACATTCTTAACAACAATTTTATTCTCGTTGACAATGATCGTATGGTAAGTTACATATCAAATATATAAAAAAAAAAAAGATATCAATAAGGCCATGTTCGGTGTTGAAAGAAGTTCCCTGGGAAACAACTGTTTCCAAGGAAAAAAATAAATTCGGTAGAGACCGAATTTGTTTTTTCCCTTGGAAACAGTACATTCCCAATAAATCGGTAGAGACCGAATTTATTTTTTCCTTTGGAAATAGTACATTCCCAATGGGAGCCGAACAGGGCCTAAAAACAAAAAAAGTTCCCAGAAATTGAGAATGATTCCAACAAGAAATGAATAATGACCAATTTTAAAGCAGAACAACTATCGTATTTGGGGTTGTTTGGCACCTCTATTCCATTATGGAATAGTAAAAGTAAATCACTATTCCAACAAAATGGGTGTCAAACATCAATTAGCAAAATATAATAGCATTTGGATTAGACTATTCCGTTATTCCTACTATATGGTGGAATAGCGGATTAGTACTCTCATGTGACTTTTGGAATAGCCCTCAATTTTGCCAAATAACATTTTTACTCTTCCGAATAGTTCAAAATATCACTATTCTTTCTACTCTTCTAACAATTACTCTTACACTTTTACTAATCCAATAACACTATTCTAGCTTAATTTGCCAAACAGTAGTTAGATTTAAGCTAGTCTTATTATATTAGGATTGTGGGACTCCAATCGTGACCGTTCATTTGGTCATGAGTTGTACAAAGTAGGCAAACAATTTGTCAAATACAACACATCATATCAGATTCTCTCTCTCATTTACTTACCTGCTGATTTGTGTTTGTTTGACTGGTTTGTTTGATTGAATTGTTAAATTGTTTGTGAAATCTTGTGAGATGAAAATTGTGTGTGATGTCTAAGTAATCGTGTGTATAAAAATTGCATTGTTTTTTTTTTTTTTTACCAATTCTTTTGATCGAATTGGGCCATTTACGTTTTTATTTGGAATTGTGTGTAATAAATTGTGTAAATTTGTCGAAATTGGTAGTCACATCGGAGATTTAGAGTGTCTCACGTAATTTTAATAAGAATACAAATTAAAACTACGTGCTTATCCGCTGCCTTAAGGCACCTGCCACAAAGCACATGGTCATTGAATCGCCTCGAGGTTTGAGCCGAATCGCCTCAAGATTTGTGTAGGCTCGAATCTCAAGGCAATCCAACGGCCCATATGCTTCATGGCACCTTGCCTTAAGGCAGAGGATGTGAAATCATTAAAACTATGGGAGTTTGACAACTGCACCCTTAAAAAACCCTCTTAACTACACCTTAATACATTTTTAATTAAAAATTCTTTTTCAAATACAACAATCACTTTTATCGGTTGCAATTCACATCCTCAATCGAACAAAACGCTTATATCGATACAATAGAAATATCAAGAATAAAAAAAAAAAATCACTCAAAATTTATGAGAGTATGAGAAAGAAAGATAAAATATTACCAATTTAGTTTTGGGGATAGATAAGCGGGAAAGTTAAGGTGCAAAGATAATTTCTCTAAAAAAACTATTTGCCTGATTTACTATCGCCAAAACTCTTTTCTTTTCATGAGGATAACAATAGTATTTAGTATTTACATTTGCCATATTAGAATCCATATATTACCGAGGTGTTGTAGGAAAATCCTCCTAATGGTAAATTGTTAATGGATGATGATGATGTTCTGCACAACTATAAATTCTATAAACCTTCGCAGACGACTACTCTTTTTATATTGTCTCGGTGGTCAACCTTTTTTTATATTTTTTCTAAGAGATGTTCTTCTATGGACAACTGTTTATTTTTAATTTAGCAGTTCAAATTTTACATATCAACTAGCTTTCTTTACAACAACAACAACAACCAAGCCTTTAGTCCCAAACAAGTTGGGGAACTAGCTTTCTTTACTTGTGCCCAAAAAATTCACCGTGACCATCCGATTTGAAAAAATGAATGGTTCATATTCCATTCAATATGTGCAGAATTCACCTTTATTTAAACAAGAGGAGAGATCCAATGACACACAAAATTTTGACACAAATGTTACACAAAAGAATATAAATTTATAAAAAATCTTTTACATACATGTTCATTTACTTATAGATCGATTGTGTTTCAACTTTCATTCAATTTGAGTGTCATTTGATACTTCATCAACGACCATCAAGTTTATGTAGTAATTAATGATTCTTGATGGAGTATCAAATGACACTAAAATTGAATAAAATTTGAAACACAATCGATCTATAAGTAAACAAATATGTTTATAAAAGATTTTCTATTTTTAAGATTTTTTTATAAATTTATATGATGTAGTGTACTATTTGTGTTAAAATATTGTTGTGTCATTTAATCCCTCCTCATACTGTATGTAAAGATGGCTGCAGAAAAATGAATTTTGAAAATGTAACTTTTGAACCAAAAAAAAGCCGACAAATGTCATCAATGACCTCCTCTTGATTCTGCAAACAACACGTCAATTTTATTATTTTGTTTTTATTTAAAATTTTTAATTTCAGCTGGGCAAGATGAAGATGAAAAAGAAAAACTCCTATGTTTATTTGACTTATTATTATTATTCCCATCATAAAAGTTTTCATGACCATAGTTTTTTAGACCATCCGATGGAATTTAGACAGAGTTTAATTTAATGATTTTTAGACAATCAAATTAAATTTAAGCGGTCCAACTTTTAAAAATTATTAATATTTTTTAAATATGTATATATATGTCTTCTTGCGAGTCTCACCCACCATATAACCATTGTAGATATTATTATTTTTAAAATTCATGACTTCTTAGATGTTATTATTATTAGTTTACAAATGTATGTATGACTTTTGTATAAAAAAAATAATACTTTCATCGATAAATTAGACCTTTGTTCCTCAAATAAATACAGATATAATTTTTCATAATATAAATATGTTTGGCGGCTTAATATATAATAAATGGTTGACCTTCTTAGTCTCCTTGGTAATGAGCTTTATTATTATTATTTTTTTTTGTAAATCTATATATTTATTTTTGGTTGTATGTATCCCATGTCATTTTCACTTTTAGAAAAAGAAAGCAAATACATACATGTATTATGTCTTTTAGAAATGAACTGGGTCATTGCACTGGCGTCACCAATCCAACAATGCCTTAATTATTATAAAATAATACAATTGGAGAATGACCAGACCAACAAACCAAGTTCATGTCTTCCTTTTAATATTACAAAATTATGAAATAGAGTATTTAAGATCACCCCCTCATTCATTTTTTTTTGTTCTTTTTTTTTTTTCCCCTTGATGATATGCAGAACAAAGAGAGAGGAGTTCTGAAGTCTGAAAATGAAATTAAGAAAATAGTGAGGTACAAGGGAGTTAGACTATTAAAAAACTTTAAAAATAATACCATAAACTACGGTTTTGAACACGATAACATAAATCTTAAAACGTTAACATTTCAGTCCGAAATGCTAATATTAATTAATATAACAGTGTAAAAAATTAAAAGAAGTAGAAAATTATTATCATGAAAATAGTGAGGTAAAAGGGAGTTAGACTATTAAAAAACTCTAAAAATAACACCATAAACTACAATTTTGAACACGATAACATAAATCTTAAAACGTTAACATTTCAGTCCGAAATGCTAACATTAATTAATATAACAGTGTAAAAAAATTAAAAGAAGTAGAAAATTATTATCATGAAAATATGCAGAAACGAGGGGGAATTGGAGCAAAGTGGGAATGAATTAAGAAATAAAGAAATAAAGAAAAAGGAAAGGAGAGAAGAGGAGAAGAGAAGAGAGAAGAATAGGCAATTAAATTGCAATTTGGTCCCTGCGAGTATCTAGTATTGCAAATCTGGGCTTCCCCCGGCGCCTCCACGCTCCCACTCCGTCTCCTCTCCTCTCTTCCCTTCTTCCCTTCTCCTCTTCTAGGGTTTCTCTTCCCCCTTCCTCCCCCCCCCCCCCCCCTCTAGGGTTTCGCTCGCATGGGTTAGTTACCCAGCCATCCATCTCCTCCGTCCACCCCCCGATTCGATTCGATTCGATTCGATTCCATTCGATTGGTTACGACTACAGACAGCGACATCATGGCATTGGGAGATCTCATGGCGTCCAGTCTCTCCCAGCCGCCCCCTCCTGCGCTCGCCGCCGTCCCCGACCCTCCTCCCCTAGCGTTACAGCCACCAGCAGCGGTACAACCAGCGGGAGCAGCGGCGGCGGAGGATGGGCCCGAGACCAGCATGCCCTACCTGGCGCGCAGCGTGGTGCTCTGCGAATCCCGCCACGAGGGATTCGAGGACGGCACGCAGAGTCGCGCCGGCCCCTCCGACGAAGGCCTCGTCTCCAAGTGGCGCCTCAAGGATCGAGTATGTCTTGTCCATCTATCTGTCACTCCTCACGCTCTTCTTTTCCCTACAAGTTTTCAGCTTCTGCTCTTTCACAAATCAAATCCACTTCTTGCTAATTGTTCTCTACTCCCGTTAGCTCAATCACTAGACCAGTACCTGTGAACCATTCTATGATCACCTTACCATGTACCCTATTGTTAGTTGTTACCGCCATGCCACCAAGATCTTTCATATGGCCAGTTTATGTTCTTAGTTTCACAGAGCTTGTTCATAAATGCAATAAAGTTTGGAATTTGGTGCATATGCATCGTTGTTCACAAATGGTTTAATCGTTTTACAGATGAAAACGGGTTGTGTTGCATTGGTGCTATGTTTAAATATAAGCGTGGACCCACCAGATGTTATTAAAATATCTCCCTGTGCTCGAATGGAGTGCTGGATAGGTAATTGTCGACATCCTTAATATTGCCCATATCCTGTTTATGGACTTTTTTTTTTTTTTTTTTGTTCAGCTGTTGGTACCTTTGGGTAGAAGTGTGGCTGCAATAATGGTTAATGAGGGACAAACAGTATGTAGGGGAGAAAATTTGCTGATTAATTAGGATTAGTCAGTGCTGGAGCTTTACTCTTGGTTCTGTAATTTGACAGGGATACTGCTTATAAGAGGCACAATATAAATTTGGGGACATACCTTAAGAACAAATATGTATTGGGGTTTATGAAGTAATCATTTTTATGTATATATTTCTGGAATTAGATCCTTTTTCCATGGCACCTCCAAAGGCCCTTGAGCACATCGGGAAAGCCTTGCATAATCAATATGAGAGATGGCAACCTAAGGTAATCGAAACCCCTGTATCTTGTTCTACTTCTTGTTGTTTGTTGTTAGGATGAATCTTGAATGTACATCTGTATCATTCCCTGTGGCAAAAGTTTTGGTAGAATACTATCTTGTATTTGCTACAACCTTTTTTGGTACAATTTTGCATAGATATCTGTATAGTGGTGTAAATATAAGGTTTGGCTTGCGGGAATTTAATGTGAGAACTGAGAAGGATATTTGAATGATAGAAACAACACATTTTCTCTGGAACGGCAATTTTTTACACATGCTTTTAAATGCTCTGACCCTCTGTTGCAGGCCCGATATAAGCTCCAGCTTGATCCGACTGTGGAGGAGGTGAAGAAACTCTGTACCACATGTCGGAAATATGCCAGAACAGAAAGAGTTTTATTTCACTACAATGGTCACGGTGTTCCCAAACCAACTGCCAATCGAGAAATTTGGGTCTTTAATAAGAGCTATACGCAGTACATTCCCTTGCCAATCAGTGATCTAGATTCATGGCTGAAAACACCATCTATATATGTGTTTGATTGTTCTGCTGCTGGGTTAATTCTAAATGCTTTCGTAGAGGTAAATTTCTTTATTCTATCTCTTTTTCAACCTGTCTTGCATGGTTGACAGACAGTGAAACTCCAGTTCCTCCAAAATATGGATGCTGAGAGCAAAATATCAGCTTAAAATGGAAGTATGAGGAGATTAAATTTAATTGATTGCATATTTATTTATGCTGGAGCTTTTCTATTTCTTTAGAGAGAAGGGTTGTTGTTGTTATTATATTCCTTTACTCGTATTTTACAGAGCTCAATTACACAATGTAGATGCAGAGCTCAGTAATTTTGTGATTTGTCTATCTGTTTCTTAATTTTTAAGCTGTTAGAGTTGATCGCGCTGGTTGCTACCAAGAGAATGTTACTCGTGTTCTATTCTCTTTCCAAAAATGTGAATTATTATGGGTAGAGCTTAATTTTATATCTGGTGTAATCTGTGCAGAGGTTAGGCTTAGACGGGGGTTCCACTGGTACTCCATCTCCTCAAAAGGATTGTATTATACTTGCTGCATGTGAGGCTAACGAGACATTGCCACAGAGTGCAGAATTTCCTGCTGATGTATTTACTGCATGTCTGACTACACCTATCAAGATGGCATTACACTGGTATTCATGCTTTCTCATGCCTGAATTCTATTTTAGCAATGGTGTTTATGATTGCCAGCATATTATATCAGCTGGTTTTGCATGTATTGGCAATTTAATGCCAATCTGAGAAAATTCATCATATGTTATGGGCAGTTCTACTAATTCTGTAATACATAAAACACAAGTGCAGTATAGCATCAGAAACAATAATTTAGACTGGTAAGCATTTTTGTTTATTTACATTTTCCATTTTGTAGGTTCTGTGGTCGGTCCTTGCTTCGTGATTCCCTGGACCACTCTCTGATTGACAAAATCCCTGGTCGACAAAATGACAGAAAAACCCTTTTGGGTGAGCTCAATTGGATTTTTACCGCAATCACAGATACCATAGCCTGGAATGTTCTGCCCCATGGTAAACATTAAAAGCTTTACTCTTTCCTCTAAAGCATCTATTGTTCTTTTTGGATAGTAAAGTGACGTTGACTTTAGTGTTCTGATAACTTGACAGTATACTAATTTTACTTCAGTGTTCTGACTCATTTGTGTGGACAGTTAACAAGGAGTTATCTTTCTTAATTCTGTGCAGAACTTTTCCAGAGGCTATTTCGGCAGGATCTCCTTCTGGCTAGCCTTTTCCGCAATTTTTTATTGGCAGAGAGGATTATGCGAACTGCTAATTGTTCCCCCATTTCATACCCCATGCTTCCACCGACTCACCAGCATCATATGTGGTAAGATTATGAGCTGTTACAAACACAACCAAACCACCATAGACACATATCTTGTTCTTCTCTTTTACAATATTAATGTTGTTAGGGATGCGTGGGACATGGCTGCTGAAAATTGCCTGTCTAAATTACCCCAGCTGCTTTCTGATCCAACTGCTGAGTTTCAGGTAACCTGTCTGAAATTTTTGGCACACAGATAAGATATACGAACTTTCATTTTGATAAATTTTGCTGAATAACTACTCTCTTTTTCCAGCCAAGCCCCTTTTTCACAGAGCAATTGACGGCCTTTGAAGTGTGGCTTGATGATGGTTCTGAGCATAAGAAACCACCAGAACAGTTGCCTATAGTTCTTCAGGTAATTGATGACTTGATAAAAGAGAGCTTTCGAAGATTTGAATTTTGAAGGATAAACAAATGCATAAATTTTCTGTGAAATATTTAGTTACTTCAGTTAACTTTTGATTCCAGGTCTTGCTGAGTCAGTCGCATAGATTTCGGGCATTGGTACTCCTAGGTAGATTTCTTGACATGGGACCTTGGGCTGTTGATAGGGTACAACTTATGTTCTTTCATTTATGTTCGCTAATATTTTTCTTGTCTGTTTTGTAGATTTAATGTCTCTCTTCTAGAGTATATATATACACTAGCATTTGATTCTGTGTATTGACTGCTGTGTTCGTTTCCCGATTATATAGGCCTTGTCGGTTGGTATCTTCCCCTACGTTCTTAAGCTACTGCAAACTACTGCAATGGAGCTGCGCCAGATTCTTGTCTTCATATGGACTAAGATTCTTGCTCTTGACAAGGTACTCCTTCGACACTTTTTATCCTTGTTTATTCTTATGTTCTCAACTCTTACTGGAGCTTAGCATGTCATATTGTGTTTAGAGATAATTTTACTTGGAAGTATTATGCATTTTATGATCTCTTTATATGCATGAGAAAAGCCATTTTTCCATGCTGAAATTGCTGGATTGATTTACCAAAACACAGGAGAAGGAAAAGGAAATTACTAAAAGCAGCACTTAAATAAGTAGCACCATACCTCCTGTATGACCTGTTGTGTAACAATACCTTTATTCCTGAGAAACTATGCATTAACACTTTCCACTATAATTTTCTGAACAGTCATGTCAAGTGGATTTGGTGAAGGATGGGGGCCACACGTACTTCATCCGCTTCCTTGACAGCATGGATGCATACCCAGAGCAGCGGGCCATGGCTGCCTTTGTACTGGCTGTTATAGTTGACGGGCACAGGAGGGGACAGGAAGCATGTATTCAGTCGGATCTCATGGACATCTGCCTAAGACACCTTCAGATCTCCCGCACTCACATGCTGACTCATACTCAAATGCACATGCATGACCCCACACATACCACGGGAACTGAGCCACTACTACTACAGTGGCTCTGCCTTTGCCTTGGAAAACTTTGGGAGGACTTTCCCGATGCCCAGCTACTGGGGCACCAATCAGATGCGCCTGGCATAATGACTCCTCTTTTGACGGAATCCCAACCAGAGGTACATTGTTTCATAATTTGCCATTGGAAAAGCCTTTTGTTATATGTCGATTGATGAACTCACTATTTGGGTGTTTTGTGCTTTGATATGTGGAATTTTCGGTTCCTTGGGCATAGTTATATATGTTGGGAATAGTTTTATATTTTCGTTGTCATCATAAACATTTTTAATGCTTTCTTTTTAAACCAGTCATGACTCATGAGTCATAATCAAATAATGAATTTGAACTACTGTATTGAGCCAGGATAAAATTCTAATTAATTTAGTCTTCTACTTGTTTATTCCATGTAAAGTAGACCACTGCAAGTACAATTTATTTTTGCAGAAGTTTGTTTAATTTTGAAGAAGCCTCTTCGTTAACTCATGTTGTCTTGTGGCATGCAGGTGAGAGCATCTGCGGTGTTTGCACTTGGGACTCTTTTGGATGTGGGGTCCACCTCATTTAGGGATGGTCAGGGGCTTGATGATGACTGTGACGATGACGATAAAATTAAAGCAGAACTTAGTATTGTCAAGAGTATCTTTCAAGTTGCTTCTGATGGTAGCCCACTGGTCAGAGCTGAGGTTGTTGCAGGTATAAACTATAAACAATTATGTTGTCAATTCTTACTTTTCAGTTCTGAGTCAATGGCCAAGGTTCTCTGTATAGAACCAACTCTAGGTCTGGGATGCATGACATTTTGAAGTCACCCATTGGCGGGGAGGATATGCGGATTAGCAAGGACATGTTGGGTCTGAACTTACTTGATAGCTGTTTATCTGAAACATATAGTTCAATAGAAGGCTAAAGTTGAAAGAAGATCTTATATGTACCACCACCGTCAGAGTGCTTTCCCTTATAGATCTCTTCTATATGATTGATTTGAGATGCTTCTATTTGCAAATGAAAAATATCTTTAGGCAGACCCAATGGTAAAAACATAGACCTGCCCATAATATTATCATTCGAGTACTAACAGCCTGTGCCAGACCGTCACCATTATTACTTACAAGGCGTGTGTAAGTTAAGAACCGATATGATCATAATGGATGTTGAAATATGTAGCATGAAGACTTGTCATAAATGGATTTCTATATTCTAATTCAGAGGTAAAATATTACTTTGTAGCTGTTAATAGTGCTTCATGTGAAAAAGAAGGTTCAAAGGCTGAGCGTTACTTTTAGTTATCCAGTATCTTTTAAGATTACATAGACTAAATTGTGTGTTCATGATTTTGTTTCTCAGCTCTTGCGCGTTTTGCTATTGGCCACAACAAACAGCTGAAATCAGTGCCACAAGAGTATTGGAAGACGCAACCAAGCAGCCGACTAACAGCGCCTCCCTCCCTATCGAACCTTACTAGCTTCATGCAATCAGGTGGAACTGCCGCCTTCCCTTGTTCCTCGGGTCCAGTTTTGCGAATTGGGAGTGACACCAGCAGTCGTGGTGGTATCTCTATCAGTAGCCCAGTGATGAACAGCTCTCCTCAGTCTGATGGCTCGTCACAGCATTCTGATCCTGGCTTAATATTAAAGGAAAACAATAATAGTAACACTAGCAATGGGGTCATAAGTTATGCAGCTAGGTCAAGATCACTTGATATAGCAACTTATTCACAGTTTATCACAAAAATGATCTCCATGGCACGCGACCCTTCCCCTAGGGTTGCAGGTCATGCTAGGAGGACTCTTTCTATGATTGGGATTGAGCCTGTGGTTCTGAAAGGTACAAGATTTGGTGGGATGATACATGCAGGAGAGTCGTCGGCCCCTTCTTCTTCGGCAAATTTGACTTTTGCAGGATTGGCACGCTCAAACTCTTGGTTTGACATGAATGCTGGTATGTTAACTTGTTAAGTTCTTTTCTTATCTTAACATGATTATTCTTCACAACAAACATATTTTTTTTCTCATTATTAGCTACTTTCGTGGGACTTGCATTTGATACCTAATGAGTCTATTGAAACTGTAGAAACACTAGTAAGATGCAAATAAAACATGTACGTACAAATACATAACATGTTAGGTGATCTTGCAACTAGATATATGTGTCTAGTTGCATTGTAAGTGATCTCATTGACATATATTTAATTATTATTTAATTATGTGAATCTTATAACGGACACATTAAATAATAAGAACCATCGCTGGAATTATTTAGTGTAGAGTTGATATGATAATCTCATGATATTTTTCTGCGATGCGAAACATAATGCACTATACGTGCTTTGTAATTGTAGGCAATCTATCCATGAATTTTAGGACACCGCCAGTCAGTCCACCACAGCAAAGCTACCTCTCAGGCTTGCGCCGTGTGTACTCTCTCGAGTTCAGATCACACCTGCAGAGCTCTCCTGATGACAAACAAACTGGTTTACCTGAAGTGCAACCTGGTGCTGGTGGGTCAACTCCAACTTCTAGAAGCAACTCAGAGGCAACCAACAATCTCCTGCCGGAGTCGACCATTTATAATTGGAGTTGTGGCCACTTCTCAAGGCCTTTGTTGACAGGCAATGACGACAATGAGGAGGTGCAGGTAAGACGGGAGGAGAGAGAAAGGGTCGCTATGGATTGTATGAAGAGATGCCAGCACTCGTGTGAGTACTGATGCTTCTCGTTCTGTGCATGGTTATTACTTATTATACACTTGTCTGGTAATAAGTATGTTCCAAGGATTAAGGTATTGAATGGTCATGACCAGCGCTAGTTACCAGTTGGTATAGAGATCTTTAGTTTTTAAATTTTGGGAAATAAATTTCGGAGCACCTGATGCCTGATACTTATTTCATAGTTCTATCAGTAAATTGAAACCATATATTCTTGAGTTGGGCGCATGATATGCTTGCTACTATGTGCTCATGAAAAGTGGGTTCTTAAATTATCATCAATAATTATGAGATAGACAGTATTTTTTTTGAGTAACTTCTATTACATCAGCTGGAACCAGTACTTTTAAAAGACTTGTATGGTTTTGTGCCAAGTTTTTTTTTTTTTTTTTTCTTATTTTATTTATGAATGAAGATAATTGGCCATCTTGATACAAGGGTCTTGATTTTTTATGCTTGAGCACAATGTAGCCTGGGAATTTTACTTCTGCTATCTCCTTAACACCCATTGTTTGTTTTATTAATAGATTTTCCATCATTCTAAAATTTTAGGTGCAAGCAAATTAAATAATCAAATAGCAAGATGGCATACGGAATTTGAGTCTGGCACAAAAGCAACATTGTTTTTACCCTTTTCTCCTGTTGTAGTTGCTGCTGATGAAAATGAGCAAATCAGGTACATTTTGCCATAGTATTTTTTCCATGTTCTTTCGTCATATTACTTTGAATTCTGTAATTGTTAGCTTAGAATTATAAATGTGATTTGGAATGAATTACAACAGAGTATGGAACTATGATGATGGTCAACCAGTGAACAGCTTTGACAACCGCCAGGACTCGTCAGAAAAGGGCATTTCCAAACTCTGCCTTATAAATGAACTTGATGATAATTTACTCCTTGCTGGCTCAAGTGCGTTTTTTTTTTTTTTTTTCTCTCTTTTACTTGCAAATGCTTGCTAAATTTGTGATAAATTCATATAATAATAGTATCTTTCTTTACCTGATAAAGATGATGGAAATGTGCGAGTCTGGAAGAATTTCACAGTAGAAGGGAAACAGAAGCTTGTAACAGCTTTCTCCTCAGTCCCAGGCCAACAGAAAAACACGATTAGAAATGCAGTTGTAGATTGGCAACAAAAGTCTGGCTACTTGGTATGTTTGTCTATTACTTTTCTCCCTGCCTATTTAATTCATCATATTTTTATGTTTTTGAAGCGAATCTCCATTTTGGTGATGTCAAATGCCTCCTGTTTTCACATCTCTACTTGCCTAAAGGATCTTTTGACTTATGCTTCTCAAATTCCTTAGTCCCAAATCCCAGTTTGCGCATAGGATCTTTATGATTTACAGAAAATATATTGATGGATACGATACTGGATAAGGTGGCATGTATGCCTTTTTTAATAAGATATTGCTGTCATCCTTTGCTTGCTTTATGGACCATAGCACCATTTGTACTGGTTATGAGTTTCAAGCTCCAAATCTTTCATTTGGAAATAAGTATTATATTTTTCTTTTGTATGAATGTAGTATGCTGCTGGTGGAGATTTATCATCTATCCATGTCTGGGACCTTGAGCGGGAACAACTGATTAGCACTGTTCCCTCTGTTATCGATAGTGGCATCTCTGTGCTGGTAATTCTTTAGTTAATTTGAGTGTATATTATTTTTTGAACCTCTATATAATTGAAGATTTTTATGGATGCCATGATTACTGTTTTAAGTGAAGCTGTTCAGATTTGTATCTTTGTTTAGGGTCCTATAAATTGACCTCTTGGGTTATATACAGCAAAACCTCGTGGGTTTATATAGACTATACAGCAAGATTCTTCCAAATAAGTCCCTAGGTTTCTCTATGTTTTCTATATTATCAGTAGGATCCTAAATAAAGGTACAAATTTCAACCATTTGCTTTTTAGTAGTAAGATGACTTAGATCCCCTAATCCACTATTCAGCTTCTCCTTGATGAAGAACCTGTCAATTGCAATAGAACAAATGTTGCATGATATCGTAACTTGGTTACTTTTACTGGCCAAAAGACGTTAAGAATTCTTTTAGGGTGTGCTCCAGAAGGGGGGAGAGGAGGGGAGGGGAAGGGAGGGGAGAATTGATCAAGTTTGAAGTTATCTGTCCAAAGTCATGTTACTTGCTCCACAACTACAATTACTAGAGAGGAGAGGAGGGTAACAAGATACAAATTATAATTATGGAGCAACTAACATGATCTTAGGCAGGTAACTCCAAACTTGATCAGCCCTCCCCTCCCCTCCCCTCCCCTCCCCTCCCCTCCCCTCCCCCCTTCTGGAGCACACCCTGTTTTCTCACACTTCAATGATTCTTATATTTCTTTTATTATTACCAGTCGGCCTCACAGGTCCATGGCGGTCAATTTGCTACTGGTTTCATGGATGGCTCTGTCAGGATATTTGACATACGCAGTAATCCTGACGTGTATGTCTAAATAAATTTCTGATATTATGTGTTGCTAATTTTATTCCATTGAATACTCGGATCGGTTTTTGCTTCTTACTTTAATTCTGGATTTCTATATCTAGGCCGATTTGTACTGCAAGGCCACACATCCAAAGAGTGGAAAGGGTTGTAGGTATTGGCTTTCAACCTGGCATGGATTCATCCAAGGTAAAAATATTGCAGACACAATGATTCATGTTTATGGATGGAATAATTTTCAAAACCCATGTCAAGCAGTAGTTAGCCTGAATTGGTTGTTGTGTTCAATTTGTTTGTAAATACATCAAGTGTAGAAGACTTTTCCTCTGGATAGAGATTGGTACCTAATTATTTCTCAACTTAACTGTGCTGCTTATACTCTTAGCAGCTAATAAACTCTTTCAAAATAAATAATTTAAGTGACCTGAGTTATAATTCTCATTGAAATATGTTGCAACAAGCAGATTGTGAGTGCTTCACAGGCAGGAGACATACAATTTCTCGACATCAGAATGGCTGGTGAGCCATACCTGACAATAGATGCCCATAGAGGGTCATTGACAGCTTTGGCAGTGCATAGACATGCCCCTGTGATAGTAAGTGGCTCCGCCAAGCAGCTGGTGAAGGTGTTCTCTCTACAAGGTGAGCAGCTCAGCATCATTCGCTATTACCCTACCTTAATGGGCCAACGCATCGGCTCTGTCACTTGCCTCTCTTTCCACCCTTACAGGTACCTTCACATTCCTTGGGTTTCACTTAAGAAATTGTCTTTAGTTGTTCAAGCACTTGGAGTGATATTTGCTAGCTAAGCAAAGAGGGTCCAAATGTAACCATTTGATGGTTTTACATAAATTTGTGCATCTTGATTGTTCTGCTTTGGAGGTTTTAGATTTCTTGGTAGTGCTCTTTTTTTGGTCAAGGTGTTGAACCTAGAGCTCCAATATAGCAGATCATTGTGATACTCTACAATGGTACCACTTCCTGGTTCATATGTAAAGTTATGTGTCTTCAACACTCTACTATTTTCTTCACCTGTTCTATTTCTTCTTTTCCTTATACTCCAATTTGGGGTGTAACAAATTAAGCTCAAAGGAGTTAGGTGGTAAAAAAAAAAAACAAAAAAATCTCCAAACCTTAAGCCTCCTATGAAAGTACCTGGTAAACTAAAACTAATTTATTGATAATCTTTACCCTCCCTTTTTGTCACTTCATGCTTAATGCAACTGAGGTTTAAATATACAGGCATAAAGAGGGACTTATTATATGCATGACTTCTCTTTACCGGCTTATTCTTTTTTATATTTGTGACTTGAAGTTGTGAACTCACGAGCATGAGTTTTGGCCATGTTATTAGCTTTTGTGTAGTTTCTGTTATATCAAGTTCCTGATATATCTGAGACTATCAACAGGGTTCTCTTGGCTGCTGGTGCTGCAGATGCCCTGGTGTCAATTTATGCAACAGATGATGGCTACCAAGTGCGATGAGAGAAGCATGTAGTAACCCTATTGTACACTCTAATCTGCCGAACAGTCACCTTTATCCATGTGACAATAACATGTTACAGCTGCTAGTGAAGATGAAATGAAAGCTCCAACAGAATCAAGAGACAGGTCTGTGAAGTGTGTATGCTGTTCGTCCGTGGACACCATTATTTGTTAGCCTCTTCTCCTTCATGCCTCTTGCAAAATCAACCCCCGAGGCTCCAAGAAAATAATACATCTTCTTACCATAGGCATTAGAAAAGATGTAAATAGTTGTTTTATTGGGATTGTGTACTTTGTGTATTTTTTTTCTTTTACTTTCTTTCTTTGTTTGTTTCTTTTTAGCTTGGTTATTTTATTTTTTTCTTCAAATGTAAAAAAGGGAAAAAGTACTAAACTGATTTATATGATAAATTAAGGTTGTGGGCACCGCTGGGCTGGTGGTTGTTGATATTGTACCCAGTTGGGATTCATGGTTTCATCAATTGTCAGGCTGAAATACTGGATTTGTGAGTTGGGAGTACTGACAAAATGTTCAGATGTGGATTCTGAATTGTGAATCTTTTAGAGGGTTGAGGAGCCGAACAGGATACGATAGTGGAGCGACGTTACTAGAAAGCTTGTCTACGTTGTAGTTGTTTATTGTTTGGCTCAACAAGGTCTGGCGCTATGTACATAAGTGTTCATTGTAAAATTAGGGAAGTAAATTTTCAACCTGTTCTTTTCAAAGTGTCTTGAGTAACTCTTTCGATGTAAACTTGATCATTTCTCCCCTGCCTTTTGCATTTTTAAAATACCACCTTCAATCCTGATTAGGTGAGCAACGTTATGTGGTCTGGAAATATGTTCAGATAGAAAAATAGATTTATTTTGCAATGATATCACTTTTTTTTTTTTTTGATAGAAAGATGAGGATCAAGCCTCAAATTTCATTAATTAATAATATGTACAAAGTGTTGTGACCGATATAGGTCAACCGTTACTATCAGTAATATAAAATGCAAAATACACGACCAATGATACGGAGGCCCCCCTATGTAAACCATGCCATAACCTCAATGCTTGTATCTCTGTTTAACAACACTTTGATACTCCATGCTTGCAACCAACCTCGTTTCCTTAAATTATCCATTGTCAAAAGTCTGTTGTCCCAGTAACCATGTGAATATGATCACGCGAGGTGGAGCCTTCAATTTCGAGACCGCGCTAATTTGTGCCAGTTGCAATGGTCTGTCCGTGAGTAATGCATAGACGGATGCCGCTGTGTAAGTTTGCTGCGCATTGCGAATCCATGTCAGTATTCCATCTTGTGAAACAGAGATACAAGCATTGAGTATCATGTTGCCAGAATGGGGAAGTGGTATCATGTTGCCATGGTGTCAGGTGGGCATGTGTAACAGGTGACGCTTGCTTCCATCATGCTTGTGCTTCTGATTCCCATTCCACCAAATCTTTTCGGCATAGTCACTATATCCCAATTGACCAAAGCCATGTATCTTTTTTGCGGGTCTTTGTCCTTATGACCATGCCAAAGGAATCGTCTCCGGATGTTGTCTAACTGGCGTATGACTTTATTGGGAATGAGAAAGGCCGACATGTAATACACAGGGAAAGCTGTGAGAACCGCATTAACCAAAACTGACCTGCCTGACTGCCTCCCATAGATAATCTGTCCGCTTTCCATCCCGGCAACGCTGACTGAAACTTGTGGACCAAAGGCTGATAGTGGACTGGTTTCAGTGCTCGATCAGAGAGCGGGAGACCAAGGTATGTGAATGGAATTATGGAAATGTAGCCGGCATACATCCAATGAGTCTCGCGATCTGTGAGCTTTGAAGTTGTGTGCCATTAACAACAATCAGTTCGGATTTGTGAAGGTTGATTTGCAATCCTGACATTTGTGCAAATATTTGTAAGATGATTTTGGTATGCGATAGTTGCTGTCTTGTAGGCTGAAGGAGCAGTAATGTGTCGTCCGCGTATTGAAGGCAGCCCAGATATTGCATCCATGGAATGGTGGTTGTATGAGTCCAGTATGTTGCAATTTGATGATCCACGTAGCGCAAGAAAGTCCATAGCTATGTCAAATAAGTACGGTGAGATGGGGTCTCCCTGCCGTACCCCTCTCTTTAGATGTATTGTACGCCCTGCTATGGAATTTACTATAGCACCTTGGAAGTACCCGGCAGAATCAGATGCTTTATCCAAAGGCACCATTGAGGTGAGAAGCCCTTAGCAGCCATTATCGTGAGTAAGAACTGGCAGTCAAGGGTGTCGAATGCCTTATAGATATCAACCTTGAATAACACCATCTGCTTGTTTTGAACATGTGCTGTATAGTGAAATCCTTGAAGGATGTTTCTCCCCTTGATAAATCCAGACCGCGTGGGATGTATAATATGCGACATGAGCAATTGCAGCCTATTCGCAAGTAATCTTTGAGAAAATTTTTTGGATTCCATTAATGAGACTTATTGGTCGGTAATCTGAAGTCAGCAGAGGATTTTTCTTCTTGGGTACAAGGACTACGTAGGAAACGTTTAGCAGAGCTAAACCAATATTTGGATTATGTAGAATTGTCGTGAAAGTGGCATGTAAATAAATCGGGTAGCAACAATGGCAAAAAAGCCTTGTAAAACTCTCCTGTAAATCCATCCACGCCTTGGTGACTTCTTGAATTTCATCTGGCTGAATTTGTGCTGTGAGGTTGTGATGCTGCGGGATGGTCTGGAAAAAATCAGTGAAGTCGAATTGCGGGATCCCATCAATGAGCAGATCGAAGTGTTGAAAGAAGATATCTGCTTTGGAGCTTTGATCAGAGTAGGCTTGATCATTGATGATTGACAGTCTGTATATATATATATATTTTTTAAAAGAAAGTGGAATACCCCACCAGTTTCATTGAAAAACTTTTTATTTTGTGCCTATGGAGGATTGAACTCATGACCTTTTGAAAGTCATCATAGTTAGCTACCACTTGAGCTACTAGGCCATTTACCAGTATGTATATAATTAACCTTTTCTGATTGGAGGCCACAAGGTGAAAGTAGGCTGTGTTTCTATCCCCATGCCGAATCCAATTTCTTTTAGCTCTTTGTTTCTATTTCCATGCTGAAAGTAGTAGGTTGTAATGATATCACTTGAGGACTAGCACATTGCTGAAGATGTGTACAAAACTCGAACATCTCATGTGACGTGAGGAAGTGTTTTCTTTAACAATGTGAACTATGTTTCCTTATTTGACAACTTAATTTTAACCTGCACTTATATACTTCATAGGCACATTACCCTATCTGAGCAAGAGTGGATATTTAGAAAGTAAGAGTTATCAATTTATTTTTAAAATCTTGGCAGCAGCTAGGGAATAGATAAAAATGTTCGACACGTGAGCACGCACGCTTTAACATGCAAACATGCAAGTGTTCGTATCCAGATGCGTCTACACGTAGTGTGTCCATGTGATACACATGGCATGTTGGACCTCTATATAATTTCAACACGTTTAAACACGCTAGCACGCGCACACATGTACAACACATGAACACGTACGTATAGCAATTATAGAAACACATACATAAATGTAATTTTGCTATGTAATAATGCATCTATTTCTTTGTTGTATTATCCTATTTAATATTTTATTTTCCAGACTTGTTTTACAAAAAAAAATCCCAAAAAAGTTTTTTTTTAAGCATTTTTTGGATTTTATGATAACTTCAAACTTTTTTCTTATTTTTTCTGAACACGTATAACGGTATAAGTCTTTTAAATTAAGTTTCCAATGCGTGTTAATAAGTGTTGGCACGTAATTACACAAACACGTATAACATGAAGTGTTACGCGTGTGCATGCTTTATGCGTGCGTGTTTAAGGTTTTCGAAAATACAACACGCATAAACACACGTTTAAGCACGTCAACACGTGTTGCACGAACACGTAAAATGTCCAACACGTAACGTGCATGCTTGTAACACGCACGGCACACACGATTATCAATTCAATAGCAGCAGTTGTCGAGATCTGAGACTTCGTTTAAGTAGTAATACAACACCTGGAGGTTTTTTTTTTTTTTTTAATACAATCCAGATTTTTACTGAATTGGCGGGTTACACAAGAAGTGCTTTCCAATAGAATACAAAGTTCATAAACGAAATAGGAAAAACCAAGCACATCTTTTTTCTGATACACAATAAGTGCCTCACCTTTTGGATGCAAAATTCCCAATAGAATACACAAGAAGTGCTTTTCCAAGAGAAACTCCTGTAAGTATTATTTCTTCCGCAAAAACAAACACATATAATCAAATATGAAGACTTCTCGGATAAGAATTTGTCAGCATATATTGTATTGCTTCAGTGTACATAAATGGCAAAAATAAGGATACAAAAATAATAACAGTAATCACCTCTCGGAGGAATGGTAATACGCGACTGTAATGACGAGTCAACCATAATTCCAATCGGCCTGTGAAAGTGTCACCTATAAGGATGCTGCAGGAATCAGGGTTTGTCCTGAGACTTTGACACAAGTGTTCCGGTGAATGTATTTCAACCTTATTTTTGTTAGTTCATATAATGAACATGACCACCACATTGAAACATAATTTTCCCACAGCAACACACATCAAACACCAAACAAGAATGTCGTTACAATTCATATCAATACTTCTTATGGCACCTTTGCTTTTCACTGCTAGGCAACTAAGCCAGATGATGAGTCGCGGCAAGTACATTCAACTGCATTTGCCTTTAGATATATATAGGCCTTAATTGAAAACATAATACTAGCATCACCACACATCAAACACAAAAAAAAGAATGCTATTACCTTGAATTCATATCAAAACTTCTATGGGACCTCTGTGTTTCACCTTTGGGCAACTTAGCCAATTGATGGGTCACAGCAAGTACATTCAAATGCATTTGCCTTTAGAGATAGGCATTGGACACTAAAAATAACACACTCGCAGAAACCCATAATGATCTCAATACGACCTTCTCTAATTACATCTATCCTAAGTTCAATAATAATTTAACAATGCCCCATTCTCCAATGTTCTCTCTCCTCTTCATCATCATCAGAATCAAGTTCAACAATCTCTCTATCATAATTGTCAGAGTCATTTTCAAAGTAATCATAAGGGTCTCTCTCCTCTTCATCCTCCGAAGGCACTTCGTCGGGATAATCAAACATTGGATTGTCTTCAGCTACAGAAGTCGTACAAGTCAAAATATTAGCCTTTACAAGTTAACATCCATAAAAACAGCCAACAAATTACCATAACCCCAGCTGTATTATCAAAACCGGCAATGAATTTTTTAGCACGCTACCGTGTGTTGAATTGTACTGTTAATATTAACAAAACATGCTTATATTTTGAGTAAATGCTTATTACTTTATATAAAGCTGCTAATTGATAATATCTCATACTTTTTTATTGAAAAAAAAAAGAAGAAAAGCCCAAATAAGGGAAAATACATCTACCATTAGAGTCTTCAGTATCGTAGTCAGAATTGGGACCATCATAATAGTCATCCTCATCGCCATTGTCTACTTGAACCCTTAAATACAAAGAAAAAACATCATGACTTCATTCTAATGACCCTAGAAATTTATTTATTCACATGCATCTTTTGGGGTAATTATAATTATCATCATCATCATTAATATCACCACCACCACCACCATCATCATCTTGATTCATGTGGCTCTGCTAAATTGCATTTCTAGCCTAATCTAACTTGTTTTGGACTAATGGTTTGTTGTTGTTGTTGCATCTTTTTGGGGTAATTGTGTGCCATACTAAAATAACAACAATATTTATTCACATGCATCTTTTCCTGTTTTCATAGCATCAAATAAAATTATTTGATAACTGGATGTCGCGGCTTAATTTCACTTGAAAATAGGTTTCAAAAAATCAAGAGCAAGCTAGGTTCCCAGAAAAATCGAAAATTTCACAGGTTCGTTTGTTTTATATCCAGCAAGTATTTTTTTTTTTTTGGACATTGATCCCAATTAGTAGAGACGGTAGATAGTTAACAAAGTTTGCATGCCACTGCAAACAGCATATTTGGTACATTCTGTTATAAGCTATGCCAGATATAGACAGAGTGCCAAAATTTCTTACAGAGGATAGTTAGCTTGAATGTCATCCATTTTGGTATCGCCATCTTTCTCCACAGTATAGAGATCATACACATAATTCTCTGAAAGTAAAATATAACATTAATTGAAGTAATACCCCAGTTTGTAAATGGCACTTTAATTATTAGGATTCACGAATGAAGTAAATAAATAATGGATACCTTCTGAATAGACGTCAGATAAAATATCAGACTCAATTTCAGTGGCTGCTGATGGTATGTACTCCCTTACAAGAGGTAAATAGTTGCATAAGATAGCTTCTTCTTCCGCAGTAGTGGCTCTGCTATGTGAGAGATACACGGTCAGTAATAAAACCTCAAAAGATAAGTTCGTGCACTGCTAATACATATTGGTAGCAGGAGGTTTCCACCAGCCTTCAAAAACTGGCACACAAATGCCAATCTATTCCTCAATTAAGTCAGGAAAGTCAAAAGGAGTATATAACAAGTTCATGGTACATTACCCTTTCTTTTCAGTGTTTGAAGTTGTTCCATCACTGGTGTCAACTTGAAGTACATCATACAGCTGGCATACCTCCTTTAAGGAATCTTTTCTGCTCTTCCATATTTGTTGAAATCTAGCATTCCTTGCAATCTCCTGAATTTACAAAAATAGCTAAATATATTATGAATAACCATGATAAGAGCTACCTCATGCTTTTCTAGCATACGTAGACTGATTAATAATAATTTAAAGCTGAGCATACCTCATGCTTCTGTTTAGCAACTTGCTTCCACTCATCTGGCTTCTGCTAACAACAAATGAAACTGTTAGTTGTGAGAAATAAACACAGGAAATAAAATGAAATTTTTCAGTAAAAGTAGTTAAAGCATTGAGAAATTGACTCCAACAGAAAGGAACATACTTTTCCCTGCTTGAACGCTCTCTTCCTCTCCTCAATTTTCATATCCTTTGAAGCATTGGAATCAGTCTGGCCAAAAATGAAGACACAAATAATGAAAAAAGGAAATTGATACGTATAATTCATTTTTACAGATAGCATAAGGTCCTATATTTCAATAGGAAAATGAGGTTTCATATCCTTTGAGCTTACATTTAGCTTGTAACACGAGCAACTAATAAATGCCGTGAATTGCACAGGTAATTGAAGTGGTAAGAGAGAAGAAACATACCATAAAAGAATGCAGAAGAGTTGTCAGTGCATCGGAGTCGGGGTTGGTGACAGTTTGAACATGTTGCAGTAAAAGCTTCTTTGATTTAGGTTCCTCAGGAGCTAAAAGAAAGACAGAAAAGAGAAGTAATGAAATTGAACCTGAAATGAAAGTATAAAAAAATTGAAAAATGAAGGATTGATGAAATTGAATGGAAGAACCTTTTGGCGCGGCTGCGGCGGAATCATCAGAGATGTGAAGGTTGTGAAAATCGAGTGAAGGTTTCTTAGAAGGTCTGTCATTGATCTCAAGCCCTGGAAGCAGAAATCAATCAATCAAACAAAGGAATGAATTGTTGTTTTGGTGAAAAGGAAATGAAGGAAGGAAGGAAAGAGAGAGAGAGAGAGAGATTACAGAAGGCATCGAGGAGTCTGGGGTGGTTGCGCTTCCTCTTGACCCTAACGACGACGGGCTTCTCGGTGGCAGGCGAGTCGGAGGGCGGGGGAGGAGGAGGCGAAGAGGAAGAGGAGGAGGCCGCGGCATGGCTGTGCGCCATTGCAGCGCAGATGAATGTGATATAGAGATGGATATGATAATGGCGGAGGAAGGAAGGGGATTGGAGCTAGGGTTTTAGCTGCGCGCGTTTACTTGAAAGAAGGGAAGAGGGGGGAGGTGAAGCCACAAAGAAAGAAGGAGAGAGAGAAGACTGAAGAGGAGGTTCTAAGAATGGATATCTCCAGCTGCTTTGAAAACGGAGAGCATGGACCATGTTATGTTGGTACAGCCTAGAGGTGGCAAATCGGTCCGGCCGGTTGAGGTCGAGGTTGGGGTCGAGTCGGGTTGAGTTAGTTTGATCAAAAACATATGTTGGGTCACGGTCTCACGAGTAAGGTTGAGTTTCGAGTGGACCAACCAGTTGCGACAGTTTTTCAAGTCTCGAGTCAGTTTGGGTTGAGTTGAGTGTCAAGTCGATTAGTGTTGATATTTTTTTGAGTCTCGAGACATTTTGGATCAGGTTAGGTCGGGCGTTGAGTTGGTTAGTACCAACTTTTTTTTTCTGTTTGTTTGTTTTTTTTTTTTTTTTTTAGGTTATGTCCGGTTTCGGTTTATCTAATTTAGTTACATCTCGGGTTTTAGGTTATCACGGTCAGGTTAAGTTTCGGGTCGTCTAAACCAGTTGGGTCGTATGATCTCAAGCTGTCTCAGGTTTCTTTCTGCTTATCATAGATCGGTTTTGGGTCAGTTTGATTTTCTCAAAAAATTCGGTTGGGTTGGATTCGGGGTCGAGTTGGTTTGGATCGGGTTTTGCCAGCTCTAGCCCAGCTTCAAGCCCTAGCCCAGCGCTAAGAACTTGGAAGCTTAGATTGTTTGGTACTGGATCAGACTCCTCACGTATAGTGATTTTATAAAGGCCCTTCGAATTCTATACAATGACTGTCTGGACCGAGACCTGAAACCTACGATCTAGATCAGTTCAGAGTTAAACTTAAATTTTGAGTTAACCTAGAGGATACAGACTCCACTGGCTGGCCTGGCCCGGGGCACCAATTCCATATCCTCTGTAGCGCTGCACTGTGTAGCATAGAATATAAACCGTTAGATCATCTAGATATCTGTGCTAGCTCGAATCTGGAGATGATCTAACGGTTCATATTCTGCGCTACGCTATGCAGCGCTACGGAGGATAAGCACCCCGGGGTGGGCTGCCCGCTGCCGTAAAGATAAATTAAAAAGAAGAGCGAGCAGCACGGCGCTGAATCTATCCATTATCAATCCGTTAAAATGATGACCAGTACCTGTGGCTGTACCGCTGCTCTCTTCTCGCTTCTTCCCGCACCACCTACTCTCCTCCTCTCTTCTCCCTCCACTTCCCGCCTTCCTAAAACCCTAACCCTCAGCTTCTCCTCCCCTCTCCGCCTCCGCCACCTCCGCCCCCCGCGCTTCGGCGACGACGCCGACGCCTCCGACTTCCCCGGGGCCGACTACTTCGACGACGAGGTCGAGGACGCCGACAACGACATCGACTACGAGATCGAGTACGACAAGATCCTCATCGATGACGCCGCAGCCGGCAAGGACGCCGCCGCCGAGTCTGATGCGCTCCTTCTCGCGCCCCTCTCCAGCGGGGGATTCGTCAGCACTCTTGGATGGGAGGCCGACACCCTTGTCGACTACCGGATCAACGAGGAGGAGTTCCATAAGATCAGCCTCTGGGACTGCGATTTCTTCATCCGGAAGGTGCCCGACCCCGACGACGATCTGTATGATTTCAGAGAGATGTATGTCAGTCCCCCCGACACTGATGTCTACTCCATTCCTAAGGTTCTTGCTCCCATGCCCAATCAGGTAGCCACTCATCTCCTTCTTTTGCATTTCATATCTCTTCAGTTCCATCTCGTATCAATTAGAACATTAATGTGTTAACAAATATATATACATTGCTGTCGAATTGTCAGCTGCTTCGGTGTGCTCAGAAAGAATATATGCTCTTCAATACCACCGAGCCGCCTGTAGATGGCCCCAGGAGCCCCCTGTACAAAACCGATCGACAGGTTTTGAAGGTACCAACTTTACTCTTCATTTTATTTACTAATATTCTCAATGTCTGCTCTTTATTACCTTTTTTTTTTACAAATATTTATGCTTCTCAATTCCAGCTACTAAAATGTAATCTACCTGTCATAGACATGATAATTGATTATATGTTCATGCCCTTTTTTGTAGGTATTCTTAACGAAGCACTACGAGAACAGGAGGCTGAGCGATGATGGTTTTGTACTTGATTTTGAAGAAATTTATGTGATTGATTCGAAAGAGAGGTCAATAACACGCGCCAAAGTTATTGTAAGTTCTATTGCCTGATGTTATACTCGGCATCTCTCTTTCATGTATTTCTTGCTTCACAGTTGGTATGAGGAAATATAATTGGTATGGTGTTGTATGGCAGGTTACTGTACCAGGAGGGAAAAATAGGGATAGAAGAAGAGATTTATTAACAATCCGTGATAATGGAACATCCTTCAAGATTATTGATGAGGTACTAAAATGATCCGAAATGCTTTTTATCCAATACAGAAATTCATTCCGGAATTAACATTGTTTCTGATTGTACCTTTTGTTACCCCGACTACAGAGTGAAAAGGATGACCCGCAGACAGTAATTACAAAACTAGAATGGAACAGAACAAGAGGTGACATGGAGAAATACCTGCGCAAGTTCAGAGATTTTGAGCAATCAAATTGGTTCTAGACTAGATGATAATATTGGACAAATTTTCTGTCACGTAGAAGTAGAATAGTCAAGTGGGTGTTATTTTAACTAAGTTCTATTTTGCAGTGTATAAAAAAAAAACCCATTATCTTAGCAAACTTCAGCATTTTTTTTTGTAGCTAGTTATTGTAGAGGTTCCTCATTCTGATTTTCTGAACTAAGCAAGAGATTGAGGCTTGGTTGCACTAAAAATTTTATATAGTGGATGCTCCTATTTCTTATAGTATATAAATCCTTAACGGTGCTTTGAACAGTTCTCCGAATTTGATCTCTGCCGTTCAATACCAGCTGACTTTAAATCTGAGCGCTTCATCTGTTGACGGTACTGTTATTTAAATAATTGGATTGAATTCTCAAACTTCAATTTGGATCCTCAAATTTGTTTGATTCCAGATGCTTCTATTGTCCTCCTCTTCGCTTTGATGGTCTCCACCTCTGATGCCTCCTGAAATCTCTGAAAGTCTAACCCAAAGTCTTACCCATCTCTCCCATTTCTTTTAGCACTCTCACTCTCCCAACCTCCATTATTCTCTCTCTTCTCCAGCTCCATCTCCTTCAAAACTGAGCCAAGCTCCGCCCTGGCACCTATCGGCTACCTACTCTCTCCTATCTCTTGTCTTGCATGACATATATTTCCACACTCGCCTCCAGCACCCGCCTCTCCGGTCTTGTCGTCGTCTTGAGCCAATGAGCCCGCCGTCCTACATTGCCTCAATGCCGAACTCTCTTGTCTTGGCATCACCAACAACAAGCAAACGACATGTGTAGCGCACCAGCTTTTACTGTGAAATCTGGCAAACTGGAGATTCCTTTCTCAGTCAAACCCTCCCTCTCCAGTGTATTGGTGGTTGATGCGAACCACCACTACCCCTGCCTCCTACTGTGAGCTCCATTGCAACCTCTCAGGAAAAGGTCCGCTGCCCCCTCTTCTTCATTGCTTCTAGATCATATTTAGAACCACATTTTCATTTAATTCCTGTTAATTTGCATTTCTACTTGATATTTGGTCAACAATATGTAAATTTGACAATGTATAATATATGTGTCAGCCATTGCCCTGTAGCACATTCCCACTACCCTTCTCAATTGCTTGAGAGCATGGTGAGTCTCTTTTTTTCAACATTTTTTTTGTACCTTTTATATTTCCACTATAGGTTTGGTTATTATTGTATAAATTAATCTAATTGAACTAATATTATCATGTTTGATGCTTAACTGCGAAGTCTAATTAAATGGTCTTTAATTGTCCTAACTGAGTGGAAATGTGGAATTGGTGATTTTTCTAAATCAGCAAGCTACCTGCAAGATTATTTTCAACATCATTTTACACTTATTATGATATTTCACAAGTATATTATAAACTAGGTGATCCAAATTTAAATATGCGAGAAGGGGCAATGGTGTACGATTTTAATCAGATTGAAAAGTTCTATTATATAGATTGATGTAAAGAATAAATATAACAATTACTTATGGTATACCATTGTTCAATCATGTATCTGTGCCTACAGAAGAGTCATGATGCAAATCTATTAGAGTTATAAATTTCCCTGAACTTAAAAAATTATTATGATTTAAGCTTTTAGATTACTTAGTTGATGAACGTATAATAGTTCAAAAGTAGAGAATTTAGAGACGTCTAAATTTTAATTATTATATTGGACTATGTGTTATATATTTATATGTTTCATACTGTCATGAATAATGCCTAAATATTAAGTGATCAAATTTGGAATAACATTTAGAAATGTACATATTTTATTTAGGATATGGACCGATTTATGTATAGTATATTTAGGTAACTATTTCTAATTGTTGATGGACCAATTAGGGATGTTACAATTAGGCTCGTGATAAAATAGCAGAAGGTTTCAGAATTAGGTTCTAAAATAGTAGTTAACCTTCATAACTCGCTATTTTAGTCAGAATTTCAGAATTGGGTTTGCTATTTTTTAGAATTAGAGTAGTATTTTTTTCGTAATAACTCGCTATTTTAGTCAGAATTTCAGAATTGGGTTTGCTATTTAGTAGAATTAGAGTAGTAGTTATTTTCGTAAGCGTTATTCTAGTCGGGATACACGAGTATATAAGGGCTAGGTCTCTAAAGCAGCATCATCAAGAAATCTAGACTTCAGATTATAAGCCATGCCGGTAGGCCCAAGCACTTGCTCTTTTTTTGTAGCTCGACATTTTTCATTTTATCATTGTACTGAAGTCATGTTATGTTTAGTAGAGACTGAAAGTCCTGTTTGTTGTTGCTTGCAGGACCAGGGAGAAGCTGAAGGTTCTGGCATAAGCAAGAGCAAAGCAAAGAAGGATGCAAAGAAGACTGAGAAGGCTGCCCAACGCCATCAACAGTGCAGAGCTGCTGCCGCCACTGTAGCTGGAGGAGCTGAATCTGATGAGCCAGATCCGCTCGCCTCCAACTATGGTGATGTACCTGACGAAGACACCAAGTCTAAACCCGTCACTGGGCGTACCTGGACAGGTATCTGCCATATATACCTCCCTTTTCTGTATTGCTTGTATGACTTTTCATTATTTTTTCTGTTGTGCCTATTAAAATTAATATATACATGTATACATTGAAGGTGTGAGGGAGTTGTGTGCTGAGATGAAGGACAAGAGCGTGTTGATTAGGGGAAGAGCGCAGGTGATACGGGCAGTGAGCAAGAAGATGGCTTTTCTGGTGGTGCGACGTAGGATGAGCACGGTGCAGTGTGTGCTGGTTGTCAAGAAGGATCTCGTCAGTCCTCAGATGGTGCGCTTCGCCACCTCCCTCAGCAAAGAGTCCGTTGTGGATGTCGAGGGTGTCGTCTCTGTCCCCAACGAGCCCATCAAAGGCACCACCCAACAGGTAACTAATCTTAATTTCTCGCTATCGACACATCCTAATTGTTCTCTAATGTCCTGATTACAACAACAACAACCAAGCCTTTAGTTCCAAACAAGTTGGGGTAGGCTAGAAATGAAACCAAGTTAGACCCAATGCTGATAGCGGTGGCAAAAAAGATGATTTTGAAAATAATAATACTCCAATAGTGAAAATAATAGTATAGTGAAATAATGATGATGATCCTACATAATAATACTACCAATGCTGATGATGATAATAATACTACCAGTGATAATGTCCTGATTGATTTCTATAAATTTATATATAGGTTGAGATCCAGGTAAGGAAGCTTTACTGCATCACCAGAGCTCGGCCAAACCCCCCATTCAACATCGAAGATGCTTCGCGTAGCGAGACTGAATTCAAGAAGGCGGAGCAGGAGCAGCAGCAGCTGGTACGTGTGGGCCAGGATACCCGTCTGAACTACCGCTGGATTGACCTGCGTACCTTGGCAAACCAGGCCATTTTTCGCATCGAATTTCAGGTCAAGATCGCATTCATGCAGTTCATGTCATCAGAGGACTTTGTTGGGATTGGAACCCCCAAGATGGTACCGGGTTCCAGCGAAGGTGGTGCAGAAGTGTTCAAGCTCGACTACAAAGGCCAGTCGGCTTGCTTGGCGCAATCGCCTCAGCTTTACAAGCAGATGGCGGTTAATGGTGATTTTGACCGTGTGATTGTGGTAGGGGCCGTGTTCAGAGCCGAGGATTCCAACACCCACAGGCATCTCTGTGAGTTTGAAGGCCTTGATTGTGAAATGGAGATCAAGGAACACTATTTTGAGGTAATAAAATAAAACTTAATTGGCACTATTAATTACTTCACAATAGTTTGTTAATTTAATTTATGTCTTTCATTTTTTATGGCAAGAACAAACCGATGATTCATTTTTTTTTTTTTTTTTTTTTTTTGAATTTGTTGATTCAATTGATGCAATGCAGGTTTGTGACATAGTTGATAGATTGTTTGTGGCAATATTTGACCACTTGAACAATAACTTTAGTGAGGAGCTTGAAAACATCAATCGCCAATACCCGTTCGAACCTCTGAAGGTAATGTCTAACATCTATTTGTTTTAATGTTTGCTTCTAGTGGTACAGCATAAATGTTATATATATCTATACTCTCTGAGGCTCTTCTGATGTTTTTGTTTTGTTTTTTTTTTTTTTTTTTAATTTTCTTGCAGTACCTGCGTAAGGCTCCTCGGCTGACTTATGATGAGGGTATTCAAATGCTGAAGGTGCATTAATTCACCTTCTTCATTTCTACTTTATGTTTGCTCAACATGTCATGTCATTGGCTGTTATTTGCTTAATTAGTATTTCATGACTAAATGATGCCTTGTTATTTACTGACTCTCAGTTTAATTTTCAACATAAAATGGATGCTGCTGTTTCCTTCTTTATTTTCTTTGTCCATGATATGTTGTATGTGCTGCTTAAATTCCATCACGGTCTCTAGAAGAGGAGTGGAAATTAAATCTGGTCTATTAAATTGTCGAAAGACCTCATAATTGTGTGACATTTTTTTTTTTTTTTTTTGCAATTAGCAATGATGTACCAGAAATAAGTATGATGGTGTTATTTGATGAATGAGCAGGAAGCAGGTGTAGAAGTGGAACCGATGGGAGACCTGAACACCGAGGCTGAGAAGAAACTCGGGAAGCTTGTCAGAGAGAAGTAATTAGTTCCTTTAATTCTTCCTTTCCATGAAACTTAATTTTAACTCATTCTATATATTGTTGTAATTAAGTACTGACACCATTTGTTCTAATGTATCAGGTACAATACAGACTTCTATATGCTGACGAGATATCCACTGGCAGTCAGGCCCTTCTACACCATGCCCTGTTATGACGACCCTTCTTATAGCAACTCCTTCGATGTCTTTATTCGAGGTAATCCTCGATCCCTCATTCCTTATTCATGGACTTTGCATGTCTAACAGCAATTTTAATTAATTATGTTGTCTAATTAAATTTATTGAAATGCCTCTGGTATATAGGCGAGGAGGTCGTATCTGGAGGACAAAGAATACACATTCACAAGTTACTGACAAAGCGTGCGGAAGAATGCGGTATCGACTTGAAAACTATTTCCGCCTATATTGAATCCTTCAGGTATGATCAAATTTTAGTTACACACTCCATATATAATTAATTTTCCTCTTATATATATATTGTGTGTATCGATCTTTAGAAATTAATTTGACTAACTATATATGCTTGCGGTGCAGGGACGGCACATTTCTACAGGGCGGGTTTGGAGTGGGGTTGGAGAGAGTTGTCATGCTGTTCTGTGGCCTCGACAACATCCGCAAAGCTTCTCCCTTCCCGCGTGACCCTCAGAGGCTCGTCCCGTAACAATAATCTTGTGCGTCTGGATACTGCAAATGTTATCTATCTTTGCTGCTTTCTTATTATTTTTGTCCCTTGAAGAATTAGGAGCACCGATCTCTGATTCTGATCTACCTGTATATATAGATAGATTTCTTTAGAGCAATTAATGTTGTCCATCTGATTATATTCTTCATGAATTTTTAACTATATGGTATGTTTCTTATATATAAAGCAATGATGTCCATATCGATCACTGTATCAGTACCAGCGCATGCATTCACTTCAGTGATATAATTAAGACTACATGCAATATATTCAAGATTAAATAAATAAATAAATAAGATTAGACAAGGACACGTACCAATCTCTGTTAAAAGGAAAACTGAAGAGGTATAAATTAAAGAAGAAAAAGAACCAATAATAGCCAAATGTAATGGCTTGCTTGGCAAATCTTCACAGCAGCAGAATGTGATGGTATTATTATTATATTACATATATTATTTGAGGTCTGGTTAAATGTTGAGCTCCATTGTCCATTATTATGCCACTGGAGCATCTTCTCATTGTTGCGCCTCCTTTTCTCCAACTTGAATTGCTTTCTCATTGCTTTTATCAAAATGCATGCTAACTCCATTTTTTAATCTAATTAATACTCGCCACACGAATAATTTGTCCACTCTGTTACCCCGACTACAGAGTGAGAAGGATGATCCGCAGACAGTAATTACAAAACTAGAATGGAACAGAACAAGAGGTGACATGGAGAAATACCTGCGCAAGTTCAGAGATTTTGACCAATCAAATTGGTTCTAGACTAGATGATAATATTGGACAGATTTTCTGTCATGTAGAAGTAGAATAGTCAAGTGGGTGTTGTATTTTAAGTTTTGTTTTGCAGTGTATAAAAACAAACCCATCCTTGAATAGTAATTGTCAAAACACAAAAACAGTATAAAAAACCAATTGAATGGCCAGCCGTGGTTATGGAGAAGGGAAAAGGTGCTATACACAAATGAATGACTGATCTTATTCGTTGAAATTAAAAAATAAATTGTTCAAATGTGGTAATTCCCAAAGCTAAATTATCAATGGGGAAAAATATCTAGATGTTGTAATCAAGGAGATTGAGCATGTAATAAGAAAAAAAAATTGCATATCCTTACTACATATAAAAACATATTGGAAAAAATGATATGAAAGAGCTATTTTCCCCAAATAAAAAACCTGAACCGCTGATCATTTTCTTGGATAGATCAGACGTGTTGATTTACATTAATGCCTGTTGACGTTAATGTCTCAGCCCATTAAAATTTAAGGCTATATCAATTTCCTCAATATAAAGCCCATTACATATTATCTTAAAAATTTATTATAAAAAATATCAATTCCAGTCCAAAGCAACACATTGGCTCTTTACTAGTATAATATATATATGTTAAATGAATCAATTATTAATATTTCAGAAAAACCTCAAATTTGATTTATTTTTCTGAATTCACTTTCATATAATTTCGGATAATTAAGATGTCAAATTTGCAGGGCTATTTAATGAAAAAGGTCCCTATGCTATCATATTATCTTGTTACACGTACATTCGTTACTATCTAAATTTAAATTCGATTTAATGCCAAAGGTAATTTCCAAATTCCAATCCATCCATTTGCATATATCCTACCTAGGGGTGTACAACGGGCGGGTTAACGTTTTTTTTATCAAAATTTGAACCTAACCCGGTTATACCGGGTTATAAAATATTGTTACTCAACCCAACCGTAACCTAACCCAACCCAACCCGACAATTTTTTTATGTATGGTTTTCGGCGGGTTGTACGGGTTACGTGGGTTAAACGGGTTATAGTTATGGTTAAATTATTAATCATATAATTTTTATTTTTTGTATAATATTGAATATTTTAATGGTGATTTATAACTTGATGATAATATATTTTGGATAACTTAAGTAATATGAAGATAATTTAACAATAAACATAAATTAGGAATTATATATAGAGTACTCATTATATATTTATTTGCTAAATTTCATATTAGAAACATAGAACGAGCCTATAAAGTTACAAAAAAATAGTTAGACATAATAAGTATTAACCCAAAACCATTATACAAATTTTATATTGATCTTAAATAAGAACTTAATTCTTAAATTATTGTTTCATTATTTATCTTTTTAATAAATTGTATATGTAAGTTTGTGTAAAATTATAATTTATAACTAGTTGCTGGCGGGTCCGGGTTAGATGGGTTTCTAAATGCTTAATCCGTAACCCAACCAGGTATAACGGGTTAGTCAAAATTACAACCCGGTAACATCTCTAACCCGGTAAAAAGGGGTTGGATCGGGTGGGTCGGACGGTTTGGCCGGGTTGACGGGTTTTTTGTACACCCCTAATCCTACCGTCTACAGTCTACGTTGCTCTTATCCCAACTTCTTCTGCACTAGATGCTTCGTTGTTGCTGCTTCGCAGCAACCAAACATATTTGGAAATAATTAAATAATGGTTTCGTAAATAGACGACAAAGGTGTTCATTTGAGAGGATATGAAAACCAATTAATGTATATAGGGGGTGTAAATAGGTCGGTTGGTCGAGTTTCATATAAGTTGGCAATCCAAATTGTTGTAGTTGAGTTGCACAAAATTTCAATCAATAACTAATCAACAAATAATAAAAATTATTCAATTCGGGTTTCAACTTTAGTGGTCGGGTTTCGTGGATTTCAATTTAAGATATTAATTGTATAAAATATAAGTGCAACTATGTTATTATGAAAAAAAAAATAATATACACTAACTAAAAGTAAAATAAAATAAGTTTTAATTAAGAAATTTAAGTATACCAAAAGTCATTACATTTATATAGAGAATTGTGACTTTATTTAGAATAATATAAATTATCTTAAAAAATCTAAACAAATTGGTCAGTCGGGTTTTATCCAATATATTTTACAAAATCCATGACCAAACTTTAATTATCGGGTTACTCAAAATTTAATCTGTATCTAACCAATTATAATCAAAATCTGTAATTTTTTCGGTCGGGTTAGTCGGGTCGGTCGGGTTGAATGGGTTGGACTTACACCCCTAAATATATATATTTATATGATTTGCATCTAAAATTAGAGAACTGGCAAGAACTTGGAAAAACAAATTTTAGAGCGGTTACCATTAAACCTTTACCTAAGTAAATGTTGTTGGATCCCTGTGAGTATACCTGTAGTGTTTCTTTCGTTTCTTTCTTTCATCCAAATCATTGCATATTAACGTTGCTTACGCCAGCACACATCAGTAGGAGGAATGACAGCCATCAGATCTTGATCAGACGGCTCAAAGGAGGGGCGGTACTGTTCACTTGGTAGAGAGCAGCGGCATCGTGGCAACTCGATGGAGAGAGCAAGCGGTGGATCAACAGATGTGAGCGCCTGAGTGATGGAATAGGGAGAGAAGGGTCAAACAACAAATAAAATAGAAACGTTTTTGCATTTGACAGCATCAGCATACATCAGCGTAAGGGATAGCAGTCGTTAGATGCAAATCAGACGGTATAAAGAAGATATGTTACTGTTCATCCGAGGGAAAAACCTCATCCTCAATTCACCGTCTTTAATTAGTCAGGAGGACATCAAGATAGCTTCAAGTCCAAGTGGCCTTATCAGATTTTTATTTTTATTTTTTTGATTGAGTAATCAGATTTTTGTTTGACTACTACTGACAGACCCCTTAATAAAAAAAAGTTGACCCTTAATTTCCTCAAAAAAAAAAAAAAATTGACCCTATTTTCACATCGAATGGTGCACTTCGACGTGGCGCCACCTCCGCAATGTGGGAATGCACACTTATTAAGATACCAATGTACCAATCTACACTGGAATTTTTGTTCAATGTAATTTTGTATGTTCTTGTAATTAGTTGTTACTTGTTACTAAAAAGATGCAACTGCACTGCATGAAATTTCTTTTTTTTTTTTTAATGTGAAATAATTATATAAAATTTTTTTGGGCATCTATATATTTGTTATGTTTAATTTATAATTTTTGTACCATAATTTTTTTTTTAATTTTACCTCCCTTTTGCTATGGATGCCAGGTGTTGTTTCTAAGATATAATGCACTGGACAATTCTTGGACTTCAACAATTGCGTCTACTTGATATTATCTCCTTTGTTCAGTTAATACAAGATCCTTTTTGCAACCTTATCCTCTCACAATCCAACTGCAATGTTATGGGTTTTTACAATACTGAAAGATCTGAATTTTGAAGGATAAAGATTGACATAAATTATATTTAAGTTTAGCACACAAATTGGTGCGCCTTCACAACTATAAATATATATATATACCCAGTATGCTGCATGACTAGTCACCCAACACAACTAATTCAAATATTCATACAACAGTTTAATTTCTTCTTGCCTGAGACATCCAGTTCAAAACTGAACTAAAGGGATGCTGAACTTTGCAGTTAATCATTACCTGTTTCTGGTAGTGTTACTTTCAGTATGTTTCAATTTAGCTCAATCTGACCATCAAGTCCTTTTCCAGGTACAACAATATATAAAACTCTCAGTTTTACATTTTTTGAATTTTCTAGTCGACGAATGTTGTGCTGATTTTTGAAGTAGAACTAACTAATGTTTGTTCCACAGGGTTTCAACTGGGAGTCATGGAAGAAGCAAGGTGGATGGATGGTACAATTTCCTCAAGAGCCAGGTCAATGACATAGCCAGTACTGGTATCACACACGTTTGGCTTCCACCACCTTCACATTCTGTCTCTCCACAAGGTTTATAATTTTTGTTGTAATCTGTCTAAATTGTAGCATTTTAGTAGTATTAGTATTATAAGTAGAATATATATATATAGTTTCTTACAGGCTATAATTATTGATGTTTTATATACAGGCTACATGCCGGGGCGGCTGTGTGATCTGAACTCATCGAAATATGGTAGTGAAGAAGAGCTCAAGGCACTGATCAGCGCCTTCCACGCAAAGGGTATACAATGTGTTGCCGACATCGTGATCAACCACCGTTGTGCTGACTACAAGGACAGCCGAGGCGTCTACTGCATTTTCGAGGGTGGCACGTCTGACTCGCGTCTTGACTGGGGCCCCAATATGATATGTCGTGATGACACGCAGTACTCAGATGGTACTGGTAATCCTGATACTGGTGCTGATTTTGGAGCTGCCCCTGATATTGACCACCTTAACTCCCGTGTCCAGCGAGAACTCTCTGATTGGTACCTAAATTTCAGCATTAATATGTTCATATAATTATTTTATCCAACTTGTGGTTCGACCGTCATGTACTCTGGCAATTATCTAACATAAATTGCATACTGTAGGTTCAATTGGCTAAAGACTGATATTGGTTTTGACGGATGGCGCCTTGACTTTGCGAAGGGCTACTCAGCCGATATTGCCAAGATTTATGTTCAAAACACCTCACCGAACTTTGTGGTTGCAGAGATATGGAGTTCACTGTCATACAATGGCGATGGCAAACCATCACCCAACCAAGATGCCGACAGGCAGCAGCAGCTAGTGAACTGGGTCCAGGCAGTCGGTGGTCCCGCGACAGCATTCGACTTTACGACACAAGGTATACTTCAGGCGGCAGTACAAGGGGAGCTATGGAGGATGCGTGATGGAAATGGCAAGGCTTCCGGTATGCTCGGTTGGTGGCCTGAAAAGGCTGTCACGTTTATCGACAACCATGACACCGGGTCTACTCAGAGCATGTGGCCTTTTCCGTCCGACAAAGTCATGCAGGGCTATGCTTACATCTTGACACATCCTGGAATACCCTGCATTGTAAGCATATATATTTATTTGGTATTACAATTCAAACTTTATTTGTAAACAGAAATAAGCATATATATATATATAATTACTAGTTACTGTGTTAATGTTGTTGATCACTTGATCTGTTAATGTGCAGTTTTATGATCACTTGATTGACTGGGGACTAAAAGGACCGATATCAGAATTGGTCGCCATCAGATCGCGGAATGGCCTCCATTCTGGTAGCACCTTACGCATCTTAGTTGCCGATGCCGATCTCTACATTGCAGTGATTGATGAGAAAGTGATCACCAAGCTCGGATCGAGGTTCGATGTCGGTAACGTAATTCCGGTGGACTTTCATGTCGTAGCACACGGCGACAATTACTGCATTTGGGAGAAGATTCACAGCTTGTAGCATCAGCTGCAAGAGACTTATATATATAGATCATAATTTTTCTTCACAAAATTTTGTCAGCAATTAAGTTTATTTAATCCGCTTGCCAAATGAAATAATTTTAAATACTGTATTAGTATTAGTATTAGTATTACTATTACATTAATAAGTGGCTTATTCTCCTTGGAAGGTTGGAGAAGTCTAGACCACACTACTGCACTGTATTTTAATTCATCAATTTTGCTTGTATACGAAAACATTGTACTTGTAACAAGCCAACAACTAATAATAAAATCTGTGAAAATAAGGTTTGTTTTTCCTTACAACAAGTCAACAACATGAATTGGGACTTACGGATTAAGAATAAAGTGCCCAAATATTCCAATACTGAGGCTTGCATTGGTTTATAACAAATCGATCTCAAACTTTTGGAGTCGAATATATATCATATCACTGATGAAATATTTTAATTTCTACGATGTTTTATGATCTTCTGTTCTCAACTTCGCCATGTAAATGCCGCGCGCACTGTATTGTCCAATAACTTAATAGAAATTAAAAAAACAAAGTTATTAAACAAATAAGAAAAGAAAATGGAACGGAAGGATTTTCTGTACAAATACTTATCCCTGCGTTTGGTAGCAGTAGTAAAATTGATTTAAGCTCTTAAATCAATTTTAAATCACCAAACGGAAGTGATTTAAGATATAGTAAGTTAATGCAGCTATATAGGTATAGTAAACTAAATCACCAACATTTCACATATTTTACACATAACATCAACTTTACTTCATCTATTTACCTCACTACTACCAAACACCACTGATTTAAGGTGATTTAATGTTTTACTCCGTTTTAACTTACTACACTTGCCAAAGAGATTATATTTCCTTCCCAAAAGCATCATAATATGATGATTTTTAAGGCTCTTTGTCCCGGTCATTTTGGACCCCGCAGGCCGCAGCTCAAATAGGTATCACACTATCAATATTACACAAAATGTTAAAAATAAATTAGGTACAAAGCAATCTGACTACATACAATTTGGAGCTCCAATTTTTTTTTTTTTATTAAAAAAATGTGTCATCTGCATGTATAGTGCAGTTAGTATGTACTTAGTAGCTAGTTATCTTAGCAAAGGTCAGCATTTTTTTCTGGTTGTAGGAAGTTGTAGGCTTGTAGCTAGTTATTGTAGAGGTTCATCATTCTGATTTTGTGACTTAAGCAAGAGATTGCAGCTTAATTAGTTGCAATAAAAGATTTTATGAAATAAATAAATGCTCTTATTAAAATGTTCACCTCCATCCATTGCTTGATTATTATGCCACTATAAGTTAAAGCGGAGTAAAACGTTAAATCACCTTAAATCAGTGGTGTTTGGTGATAGTGAGGTAAATAGATGAAGTAAAGTTGATGTTATGTGTAAAAGATGTGAAATGTTGGTGATTTAATTTACTACACCTATATAGCTGCGTTAATTTACTACACCTTAAATTATTTCTGTTTGGTGACTTAAAATTGATTTAAGAGTTTAAATCAATTTTACTACGCCTACCGAATGCGGGTACAAGTCTACAACATCTTATCTCGTGTCACACTGCCAGTGCCATCTTTTCAATCTCATGTTGATGCATCTTCTGTTGTCTTCTTGCTCCTCGTTGCGGCTTCTTTTCTTTTCTCCAACTTGAACTTCTTTTTCTCCTCGTGGTGGTAATCGGTAAACATCAGAGAAAGGCAATCAGATAAAAGCACTATGGGTTGTTTTAGTTAGAAATTAATTAAATAAAATAAAATACTTGTTATCTCTTAGACTTAATAATGGGATGAGGTGTATCTCTGTTGAGGAGGGATCCATTGACAATAGCTATATCGACAATTTTGACAGCAATGAGATTTTTTCAAAAATTTATAAAAATTCATAAAAAATCTTAAAAATGAAAGAAGTTTTATGGATACATTACTTAACTTATAGATTGATGATGTTTCAACTTTCAATCAATTTGAATATCGTTTGATGCCTTATCAAAATTTTATACACTTTTTAACGGTTGTAATTTAACGAGTCTTTAAAGAGCTATCAAATATCGCTTAAATTGAATATAATCAGAATCATAATCAATCTATAAGTTAAGTAATACTTCCGTAAACTTTTTTCTATTTTTAAGATTTTTTGTGATTTTTTATAAATTTTTGAAAAATACGATTGCCAAGATTGTCAAAATAACCATTGTCAATGGATCCCTCCTCATTTCTATTTATTAGTAAGAAGCCCACATCGTGCATTGGACTAAAATTATTACATCTTATAATAAAAGGCTGAAAGCTCATCCTTTGTGAGGAAACTGATATGGGCCTTAAATTTTAATAGGCCGAGACATTTCCATTAAAATTTAAGCCCCATATCAGTTTTAGAACTCTAGTGATATTAATGTACGTTAACGATAGTGATCAATATAAATAAACAATTAACGACTGAGATTTCTTCTTTGGAGAAGATAGAACTTTCATACCATTTTTTTCAAAATGCTTTTATTAGTAGTAAGGATACATGCAATTATCCTTGCGTTGTTCTCTTTTTATTATTATTACTATTTTTAAAATGGCTATTGAATATAGCTTTGTTAAAGTAAATGACTAAAAATGAGTAAATTAATGATTATTATTCATTTTCTTGTACATGTAAAATTGAAGAAGAAAAAAATAGCTCCATTGGCACATTATTATGAAGTGTCTCTTTTGTAGAGGTGGCACAATCTGATCAGACTTGAAAAACTCGTTAAATCCGAACCTGATCCGACCCCAGTTTCAGAGAAGGTCGAACTGACTCGAATCTGACCCGACTCGATCCAAACCGATCCGACCCGTGTTTCAAGGAAAGTCAAACTGATCCGAACTCAACCTGAACGACCCGCAACCTGAGATGACTCGGGAATAGAGGTGTAAAATCTGACCAGATCCGAAACCCGACCCAAAAAAATACCAAGAGACATTAACCCGATACCCGACCCGACCCGAAAAATACTGGCAGCTGACAACCTGATACCCAACAAGATCCGACATTTTCATTTGATCAAACTGAGCTGACGACCCAACCTGACAATCTGCCACCTCTACTCTTTCCATCTTTTTTAATCTTTTCCCTCTCCTCTCAATTTTCCTTTTACAATTGGTATCATCATCATCATCATCATCTCTTCGAATTGTAACTCCACTCGCGAGTCGCAAACAAACAAAATAATCCGCGCCGCGCTGCTCCGGCATGGCGGCGCCTCCGCCTCCGCCGCGGCCTAAGCCGGAGAAGATGGCGATGGCGGCGGATTTCTTCATGGGAGGCGCCTCCGCGGTGGTGGCCAAGACGGCGGCTGCTCCCGTGGAGCGCGTCAAGCTGCTGCTGCAGAACCAGCCGGAGATGATCAAGCGGGGCTACATCAAGCGCCCCTACGCCGGGATCCGCGACACCTTCGGCAGGGTCCTCCGGGAAGAAGGCGTGCTCGCCTTCTGGCGCGGCCATCAGGCCAATGTTATCAGGTATTTCCCCACCCAGGTAGGCGCCACTCTTTCTACCCTTTTAATCTATTCCCTTTTATTCCCCTCATTTACTGAACTCAAGCACCAATCAATCATCAATCATCAATCAGCAATGGAAAACATGTATAGTCTACCTGCCACCCATCCACCATTCTCTCACAATCTGACATACCTACGTGCAGTGCTTGTCACAGTTGCATAAATGTTTACTGAAAACCGTAGTGTATCTGTTTACTAGAAAATGATATATGTTGATCATAAATATAGAAATGTTTACTGAAAAATTATATCTATTCATCAAAAATACGGTGGACTGGTGGATAGATAAAAAGGGGTGGTCGCTACCTACGACTCATCAGCAATTATCATTGATATGCTGCCCCTTTCCCTTCAGGCATTCAATTTTGCATTCAAGGGCTACTACAAGACCCTATTCGGCCGTGACAAAGACAAAGATGGCCACCTCAAGTGGTTGGCCGGCAATGTGGCCTCTGGTAGTGCTGCCGGCGCCACCACCTCTCTTCTCCTCTACCACCTCGACTTTGCCCGCACGCGCCTTGGCACCGATGCCCTTGACCACCACGTCAGAACTCAGCGCCAGTTCAAGGGCTTAGCCGATGTGTACAGGAAAACACTAGCAACCGAAGGCGTAAAGGGGCTCTATACAGGGTTCAGTGTTAATATTGTCGGGATTACTCTCTATAGAGGGCTTTACTTCGGCATCTATGATACCATGAAACCTCTTCTGCTGGTTGGACCTTTGGAGGTTCTCTTTTTCCCTTTATCCCTATTATTACTTTCAAAGCTGCAAAATTCATTAAGCTTAGTGTTAGAAAGATTGGCATTCACCGTTTTACTAGTCCAAATGTGCATGCATTAAGCTTTCACATGTGGATTGATAATAGGGGAAAATATATAAACAGGTTCAGGTTTTGGTCTCAGTACACAAATTCTTTTTACCTGCAGTGTTAATAGTTGTTATTGTACTGAACCTACTGAGAGTACTGGCAGTGGGTTTATATCAGTACCGACCTTTTCTGTTCTTGCCATTAATTGTTACCGTTGTGGGTCTCAGTGCCCAATTAGTTCTTCACCAACAATCATAGATGGCAACTATGCACACTTGACTTGGCACATGGCTTCTGTATGGGGTTGTGATTGTTATTTTTTAGTAGTTCTTGGTTATATAATAATCAATTAAAGATTATAATGTTTGCCTATCATGTAACTATTATCTAACTGTCTGAAGTAGGGAAATTTCTTGGCAAGTTTTGCACTAGGATGGAGTGTGACGACCTTCTCTGGTATGTGCTCATATCCATTTGACACTCTTCGAAGAAGAATGATGCTGACTTCATGTCAGCCGTCAAAGTATCGAAGTGCTCTTCATGCCTTGAGACACATAGTCGCAACTGAGGGTATTTCAGCGCTTTTCAGGGGCGTATCTGCAAATATCCTATCTGGCATGGCAGGTGCTGGTGTTCTTTCTGGGTATGACCAACTCCAGCGGCTGGTCAATCGGCAGTGTAAAAGCTTTGACAAAGGAATTAAGAGGGAACTGAAATAACATTCAAAGGCATGAGAAAACTCATTGGGAGAGATCTGTTTCGACTCTATAAAAAGAGTAAATAATCTCTCATACTTTTGCTCTTGACCCTCATTAATTTCAAACTAATGTACAGAATTAACGATTGATTCTTGTTGAGAATTGTGGCAGGTGGTGTGTGAATAAATCTGTATTTGGGGGTAATAATACTGGAAGGCCAATTGTATATATTGGATTTATTTAATAATTTGGTAATCATGCAATTACAGCTAAATTCTTTTGAAGTATAGTGTAAACTACCGATACTTCTTTTTGGACTTCCTTTTATTTTACATTCCTGCTTTTATTTTTCTTGGGGTATCAATAGTAAAACTTCTACCCATTTTGTTTGGTCATGTAAAACACCTTGTAGGCTTGTACTGGTAGGAATACTGGTAAGAATACCTGTGTACAAAACCAATGCAAGTTGCAAAGCATTGGTTTTGTACACCGGTTATGTCCGGTAGGAATACTGGTAGAGGTTCAACTGTTCCCGGCCCAAATTAGCCTGAAATGGAAGAACGCTAAACCAGGTTTAAGACAAATTTTGGATTTATTTATTTGTATGGAAGTATGGCTTTTTCTTTCCAAAAAGTCTCCTCTACTGGAACTGGAGTAGCTTCTGGCAGATACTTTTCACTGGTCAGTACTGGGACCTGTCAATTAACGCATTCTATTTATAAATTTTTGAAGTGGGACGCATAAATCTTTCTGTGTGATTAAGTTAATAATATAATCTAGATTGTCCCGTTCATCTTTGTTTTTTTATTAGGCAGCTGAAGTTTTCACAGTCTGCGAACTGTTGATGAAAGAAACATCCATGTTAATTATTACTTATTTCTAGTACTGTCTTCCCTGTGATGCTGGTTCACCTTCACTGATTATGATCTTCAAGCAGCTGCTTATTCACATCCTCAACTTGTACCCTTGAGCCTAATAAGTTACTTTAGGCTTTAAATGGGAGCCAAACAAATTACCTATAGTTTTTAGGCTTTAAAAATAGTTCTTTCAAAGGTCAATTAATATGTTTGGATGAACTCTGCTTTTAAGCAAGAGACATGCATCTTCTATCACATTTCTCACCTGAACTTGTATGTTTCTATAATATGATCATCATATTATAATTACTATTAGTTACCTACACATCTATCTATCAGGCCGGTTTACATCTTGAGTATCTCTTCTAGTTCTGTAATACAAAACAAAACTTAACATTGTACCAAGAGTACAAATGGTGCCCCAGATGAGGAAGGTTTTGTGGAAGCACTTCACTCCAGTGCACATCTTATGGTCGTCGATGTCACCTTCTTCGTTGTCATAATTGCGAGCGGCCCAGTACCCAAACAAGAAGGAACTGACGGGGATATTTGCCACAAGAATGTTGTGGTTTGTGGCGAAATGCTTGGAGCCGAACAGTTCGGAGGTGATTGAAACAGCCAGCGAGGTGATTGCGCCGGTGGACATGCCTATGATTGCTGTGCCAATATATAGGAAAGGTTTTGATGGGTTGAGTAGGAGAAAGAAGGAGATTGCCATTGGTACCATTAGAAGAGACAGCGAAGCCGTCCTCGAAACAGAACACTTTCGGTTGCCACTGGATTAGAGGAAGATTTGTTAGAATTTCATCATCAAGTTTATTACAAAAAAAAAGCATTATTATTACATTAATCATGTTATGCAAATTAAAAATATAATAATTGCAGGAGCCTTTTTCCAACTTCCACTTCTTTAGTGGATGAAATTCTGCTAACTTATACTATATATTTTTAACAATCATTCTGACAAAGAAAGAGTAGTTTTTACATTTTTTTTTGGTTAAATTATGAATTTCAATGAACTGTACCAGCCAAAATCAGTTAAACATTTATAATTAAGAACTAATGTGATATACATGTATGTTGATGTTCTGTAATTACCGGTTTTACCTGGCAAGTGCTGACAGTGGAGCCGAACCGAGCTTGCCGAAGAATCCGAAAGAAGAAGAGATAGACACCAGCGCCGCCTCCGACACTCCTCTCGACTCTGCTATCTGACCCAAATTATTTGCATACACCAACCCCAGTGTGCCTCCACATCCATACACCGCAAAATACACCCAAAACTTTACACTTCTCACTAAGTCCCGAATTCCATATTCTCTCCGTTCGTTCTCACCTTCCTCTTTTGCCTCCACTTCCATAGATCTCTTGAAAATTTCCTCAAGTGTTAACGGGTATGCTGTTTTGTTGTTCGACATGATATTGGAATGCGCTTTCAACAATAACGGTACGATAAATGCTGACAGGATCATTCCTAGCAATATGGCCATTGGCATTCGTTGTGGGATTGTGAAGGATGCCGGTACGATTGCCGTTAAGATTGCGTACGTGCCGGTTAAACCTGCTATAAAGAACATACATGACAAACCGACCTTCTTCTCATCGCCAACCACCGAATTTGAGTCGCACAAGAATGGTAGTACAATAATGGCGGTGATGAACGGGACGATTGAGTCTAGCAAAAGGTAGATGCTTTTGTCCTCCGGGCTAGCCTTGCCAAGTATGACTTCCGCCATGGCAATATAAACCTTTAATGCAACAAGGACATCGTAAATCAATTAATCGAATTCGTTTATTTTCTTTAACGTATTTACATGTAAAATTATGTACGAGATCGATCAATTATATAACTTGCCTTTGCGCTAATTCCGGAGTAACTGGTTGCGAGACTAACAACCATTCCATGCTCGGATGGGAACGTTTGCATAGTGGCGACATAACAAACCGTGTTAATCCAGCAAATGCTGTTCCCAGCAACCACGCATAGTACGAAAGCATGCCAATATTGTAGTGTCGAAATTTTCCCGACCAAAAATAAGAATTGCACCCCATACCCAAACATACCGATCGCTGCACCGGTGATGAGCACAAGCCACGGGGAACAATGGCGCAAGGCAAGGCCCGAACACCACCCGAAAAACTTGCCAATGTCCGACGCGACAGCCAAATAGTTGAGACTGATTTGTGAAACTCCAAGACGTGCCTTGAGCGCTTCTGAGTATGCCGGGAAGGTGGTGTTCGTGCCATTGACGGCTTGCAGCCATACGATCGCCACCAGGGTCATCCATGGATAAATTGACATCACCAAACTAAAACTAATTTATATATATTAACTTGTTGTGATTTGTGAATATATTATTTATTATAGCTAGAACTTATAGATGAAATTAAGGATTGGAATGTCTTATATATATGAGGATATATAGTGGCCACATATATTCGATTGGAGCATGAATACCTGTACTGTACCTCTGCATCTCTTTCTGTGTATGAATGAAAGGATTTTGTTGCGTGAGGAGGTGTAAATTCTTGTTGAGTATAAGAACAAACGGGATAAATGATTGAATTTCTCTCCATTCATTACCTTCACTGGTGTCTGCATGGTGCTATATGTATATCTCCAATACTAATAAGTATCTCGATCATATTCATGCGTATGATGACTGTGTTTATATGTAATTTTATCCAAGCAAATTAAGTTATAGATGCTTAATTCTTCTTGATAATCAATATCCGTTTTTGGTAATTATTAAAACTACTTAGCTTGAGAGTTGCAGCTTTTCATAATCATGCTGATTATATAAATGGATATTTCCATTATTCGGAATAAATGGAGAAGGAAGACATGGAGGAGGAAAAGATGATGCATGGTTGAGATAATGGTGACGTTTTGACATAGTTCTTCTGGTAGATCAGACATATATATAGTGTACATACATAAAACAAAGAGAAGGAGGTGAATTGAAATGTGAAACCGATCGAGAGGATGATGTTACAACTTACAAGCATGCAGCAGGAGGTGAGGCAATGCTGGTCACTAAATTAATTTGTCTCTCAAAACATCTACAACAAAACAAAAAACTTAGGTTCTTGTGATCGAATTGTACTATCCTAGCTAGCCCTCTTGAAGCAACACACATATATATATACAGAAACTTTATGCGTCTATTGATGGACAGTCCATATATAGAAGTTACACAGAGTATAACTGTTACATCTGGATCCATATGGGGTTCATTTGTCATACAATTTGTTATATGTATGGACCGTCTATTGATGGACGGTAGGTCTTACTGATATATATATATATATATATATATAGCCTATCAACATCACAAGTTCACAACGTACATTTGCAAGCTTTGAAAAATAAAGTTAAATGGTCTTTTTCTTGCATGGAGTAATTTAGAAGAGATGGGAGCTCTCGATCACTAGCTAGATGGGACCGATGAATATGAAATGTTTTTCTAATTTCTTTCATACGTGTTTAAACCTTTTTTTAGTTTTTGGCGTCTTATGAAGGAACTCTTTCTGTTGTTTTATCTTAATTAATTATACTCAATCTCAATTCAATTTGCATAAGCAAGTGAAATTGAAACATCGGTGGGATTATCTGGCACTTAATTAATTAAGATCAATGATAAATTGATAACCCTCCAATCCAAAGATCTTTACATAAAAGATTATGTACAATATTCCTGTCCCAATGTTGCTCAGAAATCCGGAGAAAAATCTCATGGATTTTCCATAAAATTAAGGATTCTCCGCATGCAGGGAAACTAAAAACCAAAATGAAAAGTTGTAAGTAACTAAGGATATATACCAACTAAACTCTATTACATCACACTGCTAGAATTTTGTAGCTCAAACAAACTCGACCAGTTACCAGACCAACAATTTTCTGATAACAGAAAAAACAGATAACCTTTTAAAGGTTGTAACGGTAAGGTGCCAATGGAAGCAGCCAGCTTAGGCGATCGAGGATGGGCGCCATGTCGACAACAGATGCCGTAATTAAAAGCCATATATGATATATAATTATAATCACCCGCTACAGCGCTAGCACTTGTGAACTCAGATGATCTGGTATATATACTTGGAGTGCCATGCATCAGTAATTCAGTATTCAGTCAGTCATCCCGATCGATCTCCTTGTCCTTGATAATTAATTAGTATTAGATGCTTAATTTAGTTTACTCCATTGATGCATCACATATACTTGATGCATTTAGTTTTAATAACAAAAAAATTACCTTTTAGTTACTGATGTCTCAAATTAATTAATTTGACCAATTCTGATCTGCTGCAAATAAATAAAGCGATCCGATGGATGGATGGATTGTCATGCCAAAAGAAAGCCCAAAAGAGCCTTCATTAATAGTCCATCCAAAGAAAGAAAGAAAGAAAGAATGTTCCTTCTTTCTCCAAATTGTTCAAGATGCTAAATTGCTTCTCTTCGTTTTTCGGCTCGGCCCAAATTGTTCAAGATGGAATCAATTGACATAGCACTTGGGCCCGTTTGTTTCATAGAATGTAGTTCTTCATGTATTTGGAGCTGCAATGAAGTCTCTGCTGCAGTAGTTTCTAATATAGTATTTTGTTTTTCTTTTGCTTGTTTGCATCACAATATAGAAGCATATAATGTAGATTTCTAATTTATTTCTTTTCTTTATTTATTAGATGTGTAGAGTCAGCTTCCTTTCCTTTTTTTTTCATATTAAAAAATATAAGGGAAAAAACTATTTCCAAATTTAGCGTTTCAATTGCTACTGCGTTGAAAATGAGTATAGCACATGCTACTGCATTTGACATCAATTAAAAACTCTAACTACGGTAATAATATGCAAATACAGAAAAACAAACAAGTGCGCTGTTCAACTGCAGCAAGTTGAGTTACGTACATCTTCAGCTTCACCGATACAAACATTCTACATTTCTACTCGTTTCTTATGTATCCATGACATTCTCTCTCTCTCTCTCTTTTATTTATGTATTCATAACATTCTAAATTTCTACTCATTTATTACAAATGTGCCACCAACTGATACAATTTCTTTTTATTTATTTTGGTGAAATTCTTATATATTATATATCCTGAACGGTGGTTTGCACAGTAGCTCCGAAATGAATTTGATCCGTTCAGGTGTTGTCGACTGATGATCTGAGCCGTCCAGCTGTTGACATTTACTATGCAGTACTGTTAAGAGAACAATATTGTACAGTAAATCAATCTAGTCCGTCGATCAGAGATGCGTTAATCCCGACCATCTTTCAGATTGTTCCACTCCAGAATCCTCTATTCTCCCTCTCCTCTCCCTGCTCTCTCCCTGCTCTCTCCCATATAGTGAATAGCGCACCCAGTCCTCGTTGGAATTCAAATATCTAACTCCACACAAAAAAAAAAAAAAAATAAAGCTATAACCTTTCGTCCGTTGAGTAGATGACAGATATTTGCAGCCTTATTCTTCTATGATTAAGAAACAGGGAATTTTACATCCCCCCGGGTCCCCTGACATTACTAATTACTATTTTTCTTAAATCAGCTTAATTAAAACTGAACATTACATTTCATTTTGTTAATCTTTTTAGATAAATCTAGAAGTAGATACTATAATGAAGCTGAGTTGGCCTTCTAGTTCTACGCAATCAATCATTCTCCCTGAAACCCTACTGAGTTCACAGACAAATACACAATGAATCAATGATTGAAGCCTCAGTTCTTCTTTTGCTAACGCAAGAACACATGTGAGCAAAAATTTGTTCTATTTTTAAATCTCTTTGATTTGAGTTTATTAATTAATAATCTATTGTCATTAATTATTGAGATTATAGTTGTCAAGATGATCCCCACTTTTAATATAACTATATTACGTTAAACTCTGATATATAATAAGAAAAACTCTTATCATTTCCTTAGAAAATATATAAGATCAGAAAGTGTTCATTGTTCAAAATGTAATAAAAAAACGAACTGCCCACAAAATATAATCGACCATGTGAAACGTGGAGACCACGTGTCAGTGATGTGTCTTGGTCATTGGGTCCCTCATATAGCATAGGCAGATAGAATGATAGATTATATATATATTTTTTTTCCATATAGAAAATAGAAATTGAACCAGCTGGAAACATGCCAACGGACAACTCAGCAAGGAAGCTTGAGACAAGAGGACAAAATTAAATCCAGTAGAGTAGAAGTACAAGTGCATGCAAATATATTGGACCCTTGCGTGGCAATGATTATATTCTTGGTGGATGTTTTTGGGACACATGTGAACAGCACATCCCCAATTGTAATCTACAAATCCCTAGAGGTGCGTTTGGATGGGTGAGAATCTGCTGCCATAGTTGTGATGGCACCACGTGCCATACTTTTAATCTCGACGGTTGGAATTTTGTAGATTGTAGGGGGTTGTTTTTTGTGGGTCCCACTGTCATAGACACTATGACATGTGGTGCCATCAAAACTATGGCAGCAGATAAAAATCCCGTTTGGATCATGCAAGGATTAGAGGAATATAGGCTCGTTCGGTGGTGCTATTGACTTAAATATTTAAGTATTGTTAAATTACATTCGTTCGGAAAAAGAAAAAATGACTTAAAAAGCTTAAGCCTTAAGCCATATGTATGACTTCCTTAAGAATCTGGGCAAAGCTTAAGCCCTCGGTCAAAAGGAGACTTAAGAAGAAACTTTTAATCTGTGCTAAGGAACTTGTGTTCGGAAGGATTAAGAGGCTAAAGATGCTAAAAGAAGTCTAAGGAGGCCTAAGGAAGGGTTGCCGAACATGCATAGAGAATAGTAGATGAGATTAGTGAAAAAATAGTGATTTTCGGATTAGCTAAAGAATAGTAGAAATTCGGTACACTCATGACTCGCGGTGTGATATTAATTTATGTTTAATTACAGCTTATCGTTAATTTGTTATTATTTTTATAGTAGGTTTATGAAACAAAGTTACAATAAAAAATAAATGCTTAAAATATATATGTATAGAGCTAGACTATTATACTAACGTTAGCATTTCGAACCGAAATGCTAACGCCTCAAATTTTATGTTATCGTGTCCGAAATCACGATTTATGGCGCTCAATAAATTCTTTATATGAAAATATTGGGGAATACAAAATTTTTTCATTTTTAGAGTTTTCTAAGTATTTATTTTGCATTTTTGTAAATAGCATATACAAACATCAATATTTTATTAATATTTATGAGCTCTTTTCAAAAATGCAAAACAAATACTTAGAAAACTCTAAAAATGAAAAATTTTTGTATTCCCCAATATTTTCATATAAAGAATTTATTGAGCACCTTAAATCGTAGAGGTGGCAAATCGGGCGGGCGGGTCGGGTTCGGGTTCGGGTCGGGCGGGTCGGGTCAGTTTGACCTTCTAGAATATCTCGGGTCAGGTCGGGTCGGGTCAATTTTAATATCTACTTTTTTTGGATCGTATGTTGATTTGAGTTGGATTGGATGCTATTTGATCTCGGGTCGGGTCGGGTCGGGTTCGGATCGGGTCGGGTCGGGTCAGTTTGACTATCTGAAAAATCTCGGGTCGGGTCGGGTTCGAGTGGGGTCGGGTCGGGCGGGTTTCTCGGGTCGGGTCAGGTTTCTCGGGTCGGGTCGGGTTCTGCCACCTCTAATAAATCGTGATTTCGGACACGATAACATAAAATTTGAGGCGTTAGCATTTCAGTCCGAAATGCTAACATTAGTATAATGGTCTAACTCTATATATATATATATAGAGTCTAGCTACGGTGAGTCATGACTCACGGGCTGCTCCGTGAGTCACAATCAAAAAACATATCAAATCACCTCCAAATTTCTATTTATATGGCTCAATAAATTCTTCATATCAAAATCTTTTAGCACGCAAAATTTTTTTTCATTTTTGGAGATTTTTAAGTATTTGTTTGAGATTTTTTTAAAAGTGGCTATACAATATTAATAAAATAATCAATGTTTTATGTATTATTTTAAAAAATCTCAAACAAATACTTAAAAATCTCCAAAAATGAAAATTTTTTGCGTGCTATAAGATTTTGATATGAAGAATTTATTGAGCCATATAAATCGAAATTTGGAGATAATTTGATATGTTTTCGGATCGTGACTCACGAAGCAGCCCGTGAGTCATGACTCACCGTAGCAAAATTCTATATGTATGTATGTATCTATCTATCTATATATATATATATATATATATATATATATATATATATATATATATATAATTGTTTTATTATAACAGTATTCATGTTATGTAAGCTATTCCTAACTTTTGTATGATCCAAATACACAACTATTAATTCGGATTAGTGAGAATAGCTACTAATCCAATATTCCATCCAAAACATGGATTAGCTATTGTTCTTTAATTTCAAACATCCATCACTATTTTAAATATACAATCCAAACAACATTTTTACTATTGTAAATATTTCACTAAATTGATAATACGTTAATAACTATATATAGGATAATCATATATAAATTTGTCACTAAATGAGGCCAGCTGTTTCCAATAAGAGTTATAGAGATCTTTATCTTAACTGCTATATATTATTCGATTTATAGGTTCTAAATTCGTCGTTTTCTTTCATTACATAGATATAGACGATATCGATATATATCACCATTTAAGCAGACTCGACGAAGATCACTAACAAATTTAATCATCATTATATATATTTGCTATATAAAATAATTAATTTAATTATTATATAGTACCGTAATTAATTTATCATACTATGTAAGCTGTGAGAGAATTGCGATGTAAAAGTCTTTAAGATCACAGTTGTTTGAACTTTGAAGTAACATAAGAACCAACATTTAGTTTAGTGACTAAAGGAAACACTCTTTTTCGTGTGGGAGGTTACTGATTCAAAACCTGAATGAATTAAAAATCTTTTGTAAACATTTAAATTTAAGTGGATTAACCCTCGTCTTTTATTTCAAAACAAAAGTGTTTGGGAATAATATCATGAGATTCGCAAATTGGCTCGTGATGTAAAGGATGCATCGATAGCGTTAAAAAAAGAAAAGAAAAGAAAAATAGTAATAATAATACAAGCATTGTTTGTATTCTTCGCGTATTTTTTTTGGCTTGGAGCGCTTGTGGGGATTTATCGGCTCCTCTCCAATTCATACAAAAAAATGTGGCTTAATTTCCAACAATAACCAATTATAGTGTACGTGTATAAATGCATGTGAGATTTGTATATTGATTCATTTTCTTCTTACAAAAAGTATTAACAGAAACAATTGAAGTAAATCTTATTTATGTCTATGAATTCGTATATATGACTTTGAAATGAATAACTGTAATTTTCATGGGCCAATGTAAGCTTACAGAACTAATGTGTGCAATGTTTATACTGAAGTAATTATACCCATCACTAATACATTATACTCATGATTACTTTGTTCAGTTAATTAGTTCCAATTTTCATTGTTGCACTTGTAATAAGATTAAGCAGATTTGATAGAGAGCTAGAATTCGTACTTTAGAAAGATGGTAGCTTTCCAACTACTCCACGTCATCAATGTTATTGGCAATTCATGATTTTGCCAAAATTTATTCTATTTTGATCAAATATATATATCTTATATATTTTCTCTTTCCTCGTTAAATTAGACAAGGGTGATATGTTGAGATAAGTTGATGAATAATATAGGGATCTAATATATAATTCTATAAGAATAATGCTAATCAAAGAATCAGCCTTTGGTCTAGTGGCTAAGGGCAACGCTCTCTTTGTGGGAGGTCGCGAGTTCAAAACCTAGACGGGAGATTTTTTATAGACATTTAAATTTGAGTGACTCGACCCTCATCTTTATTTCAAAAAAATTATATGAGAATAATGCTAGCTTATTAGATAAACCTACATAACAAATTAAAAGCCAGAACATAAAAAAAGAGATGTGCACACTTGTGTAATGGAGAAGAAGAAAGCAAGAAGTGGGCAAACACAAAAGCGCGTGGGATAAAAGGGACGAGGGTTGAGTTGTGCATGCCAACAAAACGCTCTCACGGGCTCTTGCAATTATATATCCCTCACTCGCCTCATATATTCCCCCATTTATATTTGAATCGTAAGTAGCGACTACCTTTTTATCTATCTACCGATTCACTGTATTTTTGATGAACAAATATAATTTTCAGTAAACATTTATATATTTTTTATCAACATATATCAATTTCTAGTAAACATGTATATACATTACGGTTTTTAGTAAACATTTATGTAACTGTGACAAGTACAAAGTATATATGGGTGTGTCAGATTGTGAGAGAGATATATATGTGGCTTACTTTATAAGTGGACTCTACATGTTTTCCTTAGACCAATATATATATATAATCTCATGTTAATTAAGTATTTGGCCCTATTTACATATACTTTAATATTCTTTACATCATGCAAGCAAACAAATAAATGCATAAATTCAGTCAATTTATTATTGAGGGTAAAACACATAAGTACGTGGCCTTTTCCTTGCCTAATTATATAAATCCAAATGTCTACACTATATATATAGTGGCGGGATCCTCATATATCCTAGCTAGCAATTTGAGATTCCTCTATTTGGTTTTGCTTCTTTGCACTTTATAATTTGGTTGTCAAATTTAAACGACCATGATATATCCTTACTCCTAATAAAAGTATATTAGATATTTTGACATCAAAAGTCTATCTTCCCCAACGAATAAATCTCAGCCGTTGATTGTTTACTTATATTGATCACCACCGTTGATGTATTTTAATGTCTCAACCCATTAAAACTTAAGGCCCATATCAATTTTCTCAATTTAAGGTCCATTGCATAATATCTTAAAAATTTATTATAAAAAATAACAATTTCAGCTCAAATCAAGACTGAGTTCTTTACTAGTATATTGATGCATCGCATTCATATCTATATTTTACCGGACTTGCATCTTGCTTTTGACCTAAAATTCCCAAGTTCATATGCATTTTGGTGTTAATATGCCTAAATTCCAGTCACTTGTTTGCATTTGTCCTTATTTCAGGTTGATTGGGCTTTTGGAGTCATTTGGACGCAATTTGGAGCAAAACAGTGCTGGAATTGACTTTCCGCGGGGCCGCAAGACGAGGCGGGCAGAACAGAAGATTAGCCGCCCTAGGCTATTTAAACTCACCTTCCTGAACGTTTTTGGCATTCTTTTCACCACCTTTTCCTTACCATTTACTCTCTCTGACCTAGCCGCCATAGGAGAGGAAGAGGAGTTCGGCCTTGCTTGTGTTCATCGATTTCTTCGACGGATTCGCGAGACTTCCTTGGAGAAACCGAAGATTGAACCCTTCTCGCTCTTCTCCTTCTCTTTAGTATCATGAACTTCTTTATTTCTTTGTTTTGTTGTTTTCCTCTCGCCATGAGCGAGTAGACTCATAGTTCTTAGGGTTGATGTTGATGTTTGTGCTATGGATTGATTGTACTTTGTTATGATTCACGTTATTTTCATAGTTACTTGTGCTTTATCATTTATGTGTTCTTGACTTGACTTGTTTGTTTGGTAAGCCCGCGGATTAGGCCAAATCCGGTGCGGCTATTCGAATATCCAATGACCAAGAATTGTTATTTACACTATTTGGGTTGATTGCTTGCTTTCCAAGAAATACCGACAGGTTGATTGCGGTTCCGACGATAGTCGAACCGAACCCGCGAACAAAAAGTAACTTGAACGTAGGTTTAGACATAAATCTGTGAATTTCTATCGGGCTAGAATAGTTACAAAGACCAAAATACGACGGTTGAGGGACTTGTAGCGAATCTGATTTGCATAGGAATTGGTAGCGTGAGTTAGAACACAAACCAGAACCAGATCTGCTCTCTGTCTGTCGTTTGCGGACCCGCAGAGACATCTTGCGGACCCGCAGACAACTGCAGAGAGTGCAAGACAGAGTTTTCGACATTGTTTGTGAACACAGGAGACATTCTGTGGTCATCGGGCAGTGTCGGCATCTCTACATACCTCCTGCGACCCCGCAAAGACATCTTGCGGGGCCGCAGACAGTCAATCCAGAAGCCAAACTGAAGCTAAAAACCCTAGGAACACCTTTTTATTACCTGTTTCCAAGTTTTACTTACTGCCTTTACTGTTTTGCACCTTCTACCGTTTAAAACCAAAACTTGCACCTTCTACCGTTTAAAACCAAAACTTGACAACCCCCCCCCCCCCCCCATTTTATTATAAAAGACTAAAAATATTAACTTAGGATTAGAATTGCGATTAAAGTCTGGTTTAGAGTTAATCCCGTCCTTGTGGTTCGACCCTGACTGTACTACGCGAGATCGTGCACTTGTGATCGAGCGTTTGCATTTAGGTAAATTAAAAGCCTATACGTTTTAGGACATCATATAGTAAATATGTTTTGAGTACTACAATAAATATATGTAGGTATATGTCAATGCACATTCCAATTGTTTAATTAACTGTCGTGCGATTAGTTACTTAATTGACAATACCGCCCGTGGTTTTATTGAAGTGTACAAATAATATATATATTTATTTATGACTGCAACGTACTGTGCTTATATATATATATATATATATATATATATAGAGTTATGGTACAATAATATGCATATCACGGTTTTACCGTGCTATGCGGTCCGTATCTCTGTTTTTTCGGTGTCCAAAAGTCAATCCGAACCGCTCAACTTAATCTTGATATCAAAATATACTAGCAAACCAAATTTTAGAATTTTTAGAATTTTTTCGCTATTTTTAATGATGGAGAGAAAATGGCTAGATCCAGTGAAAATGACGCTCTCTGCATTCTTCACTATCACATCCATTGCCTGCTCTTTCAACAGCATGTTCTGGCACATGTCCGACACCTCGAGAACCTCGAGCGCGTTCGAGGATTCGAGCGAGCACAGGATGCGCTTCTCGCAGTACTTCCTGAGGTAAGGGATGTCGTACTTGTCTGCTGCGAGGAGCAGCGAGTAGTAGTGCCTCTCGCTCGTCTTGTCCGGTACGTAACCGTGATAGAGAAAGTGAAGAAGAGACTCGAGTTCGTCGTGCGTAAGCTCGGGCAACGATATCTCTTCGTCTACCGGGGCCTTGCATTCGTCGGGTGCCAGTATGTTCTTGAAGACTTGCGATCTCGCCGCCTGCATATACCCAAAAACATATATGCATTTAACACTTACTAAATGCAAAAAAAGTAGTGTTATAACATGTAAAATGAACGATAAAATAGTTCTTCTGTGAATCAGCTAAGCAACCTTTCATTTTGAATCGAGCAGTTCTTATCAAACATGTATCTTTAATTATATCTAAAAGACATATCACGACCATCCGATTATGAAAAAAAATAAATGAACGACCCATATTTCATCTGATCCATAACAGAATTAGCCGAAATATGGAATGAGAAGTTGAATTTAATAAAGGTGATTAAAAAAATGTTACCAAGAGAGATTTATGGGCTGGAATTGGAGGCCCATTTCCAGGTTTAAGTACAATATCTGTGTGGAGTTGTTCCCTGAATGCAGCCCCAAAACTTTCTAAAAAGCCCAATTTATCATCCATTTCTAATTCCTTGTGCTTCATCTCCTTGAGCCGCTTGAATGCATCTGCAACACCCTAAACCAACACAATCAGTACCATTACCACTACCAGACTACCTAATCTTCATAATGCATATATAGTTGGAGACATGTTATATGAATTATTAATTCAGTCGGTTCACATTTTTTCACGCCATTTTTAAAATTCATCTTAATATATATATGATATATAATATTCCCTAAAAACAAAATTAAACATTAACCTCTTAATTAGATGATTTATGCAATAATAAAGAAAAAAATATTTTTTACATGGAACAGTAAAATCAATAAAAAATAGACTCTATCAATAAATAGACGAGGAAAAAAAAGAGAAATTGCAGGCTTAAAAGTAACCTAAAATTAAAAGGTGAAATGAAACTTTTGTACATATAGATGCAAGAAAAAAAAAAAGTAAGAGAAATAAGCTTAAATAGCTTCATATAAAGACTACAAATTTAAGGAGTAAAGGAGAAGAACTTGCCTTAGATAAAGTGGGCTTTGATGAGTTTGAGCCATGGCTTCTGGCTGATGAAGCACCGGTTTCTCGGTCTGAGCTCGATTCGCTGAAGAAGGAGATGATGCACTTTGCGCCCTCGAAGCAGCTGGCGCAGATGCTGTTCCGGGGCGGCCGGTACAAGGAAGCCAAGGGGCTGCAAATGCAACAATCCATTTATTTTGCTCTCTCTTCTGCTCATCAATCACAATCCTCTATATATGAATTGGATTCACAGGCTAGCTACATATATATCTGTGTGTGTTTTTTTGTTCAAATGGTGGGTACTGACTGGTGAGTTGCTACTTTCATATAATTTTTATATTTATTTGTTTCTTTTTTGTTATAAAAGTTGGAGGTTTCCTAAAGATGTGAGAATATGAATTATTGTAGACGCTTTTTATTTCTTATAGTTATATATATTAAATTTGAAGTGTGCTCATTGACTATATTACCCCTCCCACAAACAAATTAAATATATATAGGCACTTTTAATTCTGACCTATATATTAATTTTCAGGAGTTATCAATTTGCTATACTTGTATAATATCGATCACAAAATAAAGTTGGTCACGTATATATACTTCTCTATAGAGAAAATATACTATATAAATTCTTACCATATATAAAAACATATTGGAAAAAATGACATGAAAGGATTATCTTTCTCAAATAAGAAACATGAGTCGCTGATCATTTTTTTTTTATAGATCAGAACTGTTGATTTACGTTAATGTCTCAGCCCATTAAAATTTAAGACTAATATTAATTTCTCAATATAAGGCCCATTACATATTATCTTAAAAATTTATTATAAGAAACAACAATTTCAGCCCAAAGCAACACATAGGCTATTTACTAGTATATATATATATAGTATATAACTTATAATTCGTTGAAGTTTGAAGGGTAGAATTGCCCTTTCACTCTATAATTGTTTGCACTAGATGGATCAAATAAACAACTGAAAATGGAGACGTTGGCGTGAGAGAATGATTGCTTCCAATGAATGACGATGACTTTCCAACTCCTAAGATATGTCATATACTCATATGTGCATGTAGAAAGAAAAAAGTGACAACTTTAAGTGGTTCTTCTCTCCATTTTCAACCTGGAAATATGCTTTCCTCTTTGCTTTCTATAATCTATACAATGACAAGCAATATTTCAATGTTTCATTTAGTAAAGTTTTATATATGGCCTCATTATCCTTTTCTTATAGGAATAGCATTTCATATATATATATATATACTATATCATTGTCAAAAGGACCCTGGCTAATTAATTATATTTATTGATAAATTTTTTCAATAGAATTTCATTAATGTTGAAAACGTAAAACAATTATACCAAAAAATATACAACATGAAAAAAAATCATACAAAAACTATGATCTTACCTTTTAATTCCTGTAAGGATTTCGAATTAAATATCGAATCCAAACTTGTTTATTTTCACTATGAAGTATGACACATCTACATTAAATTTCATACTTTTTAGAGTTCATTCAATGACAAATCAAGCTATTAAAAGTGAAAGATAAAGTTAATGACTATGAACATTAATTAGCATTATTCCCACCTTCAAAATAAATAAAAAAGAACAAAGAAAGATTAGCATTATTCCCTTTATATTAATTATAACTTGTGTGATATCTTCATTAAATTTAATTAATAGACAATTTTATCTGATGAACAACAAACAACAAACAATAAAAATAATTTATTATTTAGAATGTGACATTAATTTGGGGAATAACATGACAACAATTTAATCAAGCACACTTAATTAATTGGAAGAATTTTGTAAGATTAATTTGTACTACTCAACAGAATTCGTTTGACATGTTCTGCAAATTTACTAACAAAAATCATCAAGCTATCAATGCCAAACAGTTTCCAATGATTAAATAAAAGTACTAAATTGCACTGGAACATATTAAATGGAATAGAGTAAATCAGAAAGAAAATAAAAAAAAAAAGAAACTGGAGTTGTAGAAAAGGAGAGCAAATATATAATATAAGTATATAACAAAGAAAATTAGGGAATTGAGCCTAAGCAAGCCAACCACTAAGTGGCAACTCTCATAAACTCCAACTTCTATCTTGTTATATATATATATATATATTCTGATTTCTGAACAGCACCACCAAACTTGTTGAAGGTTTTAATTAAAAAGTTTATGTTAGAAGTTGTAACCAACTATTACAATAGTATTTCTAAGTGTTAATTAATTAATTAAGTGGCCACCTAAGGCACTTAATTTCTGTAGGTCCAACTTACTGATCATAAAGATATTCGTTTTGCAATAATCTTCTTAATTAGAATATATATATATATGATTATAGCAAGGCTAGCTACTAATTAAAAAAAATGTTTTAATGATTATATTGCAACATTTGATAAATTAATAACGTATATACGTTGGTGGTCCCAAAGTATGATGCATATATATTTCTCATCTATATCTATATATATATTCCATTTGTTCATAATTTCAACTATATATAAAACCAGAAAACAAAAGAAGCTAGCTAGCCACTCGAGAACGTTTAATTTCTGGAATATTTAGGCAAACAATCTGGTCAATTTATTGAGCAAAATGTCTTTATCCATCCGCATGCATGTGCACCTTTGATCAAGTATATATAATTCTTCAAATGTATCATCATGAATTTATTAATTTGTGCCAATTCATATATAGATACCTCTTGTACCTGATATATATATAATGCAAACATATATCATGCATATATGTATGAAATGCAATTACAATACTTTTTTTTTTGTGTTTTTCTATGTATAATATGTCATAATTATTTGATCAGGCCACTTCGAAGTCAAATAATTAATTACTACAGATAGATATGTTATAAATAATTAGTATAGGCCAATTGATTCAAAAATACACTTTAATTATTACGCAAAAAGACTTTTAGATTTCATTAATTAATTTATCTCTCCTGTAGTTTCATTTATTTTTCCAATATATATATTCGGACTATGGTTAATTTGTCCTATAATTCCAGTTGTAAAGCTTGACAAATTCTAAATTTGAATCAAAATCTGAGGCTCTGCTTTTTTACATGTGTAATTTATTTGATATTAATTTTTTCTGTTTGAAATAATATCTGGTTTCTGTTGTTTATTGGCAACTACTTCAATATATTTTTGCTTAGTTTTCTTATTTGCTAATTTGGTGATTTAAATTTTATATTAAGAATCAATCATTCGTATTCATATTTGAAATCTTGTTGAATACTTCATGGCCCGCAACTCCGCAAGCATTTTGCAAATTGTTTTGTTTTTACAAGTAAAAAAAAAAATGTTACAGAGGCATCAAAGATATCCCAAACTCCATATATATATATCATAATATCATAATGTTAGTATTAAAAAATAATTGCTTATTCATCAATAACTTTTTATATATAATATGCTAATTATTTTGTTCAGCATAATTTATATACCAATTTGAACACAAAATTAACTACTTAATTAACATATACTAATATAAATGGTATCCATTTTATTATGTACGTATGTATCAGATTTTTTTATAAATATGTATGCATCTCTACATGTCATAACTAAACTCGAAAATGCATGGTTGAAGTTGAAGAGAAGAGAAGCACTCCAGATAGAATAATAAACAAGTTTGCTCAGTGGTTGGCTTTATATACTTATCTTATTTTGGAAACAGATATATATATAATTATATATGGGAACGAAAGTTGACCTCACAACAAATCCTCAAAATTATTAGATATATGATCGGATTGACGGATTGTGTGTTTGTCCGGTGGAACTTGATTTTTGGGCGTAGTTAATATGTCTCTTCTTTATTAGGTTAGAGCAACGATGATGCTACGTATTACCAACTATCCATAACTGAATTATTAATTATCAATTTATCATACACGATAATCAAGCTTTGAAAAAAAAAAAAATAGAGTTTTAATTCGGATATTATTCAAAGCCATTTGGACAGTCCAAAGGAGTTTAAGAGCCGTACGATCTAATTGTTAGTAATTGATCAACTGTGATTTAATCATGTAGGTGCTAAAAATAGCATGCTGGTTATATTTAGAATGATGTGGGTTACATGCTATCACCGCTGATAAACATATAAATTGAATCAAACGGTGTAGTCATGACTTTGGATGGAGACCATCCAAATCGCTCTGGACCAAATTCTAATCCTTTAATTCTGTTTAAACCGTTAGAACACATTTCAGACCTATCATCAAGTATTAGTAAAACACAGATTTAATAATAGATGATTAATGAAAAAAATGTTTTTAAGAAAGTTAAGATTGTTAAAATTGGTGTTTCAGTGGTGTCTAAACGCTGTTAAAATATGTTTGGATATGATAGTTTCACAACTCACATTAACTTTTGTCTAGTCATGTTAACAATCGAAAAAAAAAAAAATATTTCTCACAATTGTCTGAATTTCTTTATTGTAATCTTTTGATTGAATGATTAATTTTCATTACTTCATATTTTCAATTTATATATATCATTAAGTATGATTGTATGAAAGTGCATTGTCTAGTCCTTTTGATTATTAAAAATATATTAAATGACTATCCTTTTTTTTTTATTTGATGACTATGTAATTCCATTTTAACTGTTAACTATAAAATAGTCAACTCAGTTTGTAAAACGTTTTGTTTTTTCCCCTTCAATTTTGTGCACAATATATGAAATGCACAGCAATATTCCTAGCTAAAAGATAACTCCTAATGACTATGTGCTCTTGTGTATTTACAAGTTGCAACTTTTTTAGTAATAAAGTAACACAATATTTTCAAGATATTAGTGACCTAGCAACAAAATTCACACTAAATTCGACGTTTTTTTTTTTTGTTCAGCAAATGTTTCCGAAAGCATTTTATAATTGCCGAAGGAATAATACCTCAAAAGGAGGTTGTGGGTTCGAAACCCAAATAGAACATTTTTTTATAGACATTTAAATTTGAGTGACTTGATTCTCATCTTTTTAATAAAAAAAATAAATAATACCTCAAATCAAAAGCGGAGAAAAAGATGGACTATATTCTAAAAGAATGATTTCAAATTTTGGTCATTGTTGCTTGTTGGGCCATTGTAGCAAACGAAATGATTCAGTTCGTTTCAAAATGTAGCGAGAATTTTAGTTTAAACCGGAGACCTGAGCAGAGAACGAGGTGTCTCTCTATTTAGGCCCAAATTGATATGGGCTGAGATTCATGTAATGTTATTGTTTGCTATATACATCATGGCCTGTGTCTACATTCTTTTGGAATGCCATTTCCTTCCGGATCCGAATCCGCTGTTTTCTTTTCAGAAAATAGACCCTGCTTTTCTGATTGGACGGTCCGATCGGTTGATACACCAATTTCAAAGTACTTCAGTTTTTACTGCACGAATCTCAAAGTACTTTGATGTTTCTTAACCGTCGGATCAAGAAAAACATGGTCTGCTATTTGGAAAAAAAAGGGTCTGCTATTCTAAAAAGAAAAGCAGAAGATTCCGATCCTTTTTTTTCCTCTAGTTTTTAGTTACCAAACTAGCTTCACAAGTCGGTACATATACATTCACCATGTTTGGTTAGAGTATAAGTGAGAAAAGCAAGATAATAAAGAGGATAACTAAAGAAAAAATAATGAAAAAGGCAAGAAAATACTTAAACTACTCAAACTGCATTAAATTTACAAGGCACTTCAAATAGTTAATATGAATATCTCATCATGGAAGAACACATACTGACTTTCCCTTTTTTGTTATTTCAAACAATTAGGATAATGTACAAAGGTTTGAAATATATATATTATGTATGTAACTACCCCGCATTTAATCCGGCCCAAAGATCGAACTCATTGGTCGAAAAATTAAAACCCGGGGGGGGGGCGGCAAATCAATTGCTCACAAATATTACCCCACTGGTACTGTATTCTCCGTATATACAATACAACAAGCTTTACCAGCTCCACCTCTCGTCTTTGGCAGCTAAATCCCACTCATCCTCAGGTGCAACCTCGAGAACTTCACTTACATCGGCTGCGGCATGGCCGGTGTTGCACAGTAGTAGAGCCACACCTGACACCATCGCTATTGTTGCTGCCTTGATGTGCATTCTACAAAGGACATTCAACAAGTAACGGTCTGGTCAAGCTCTAAAACGATGATGTCGATAATATAAGTACGTTTTTTTTATTTACTGCAGTCCTAAATACAGTGAACGGGACTAAGCTTGCATCTTTCTTTTGTGTTTGCGGAGAGGTTTCAAATTGAGAGTTCTTCGTATGTTTATATAAACATGTGTGAATTTATTCAGCTTTTCTTTCTTCATTGACACGGATGCTAATCAATGTACAAACACTCTTTATTTGAGAAGTAAGAAACTAAGAACAACAAATTTAGGATCTTTTTTTTCGTTGAATAAAAAATTATGAAATTAAATAGTGTATTGCACAACAATTATATAAAGTACCTAACGTAATTGCGACTCTTGATCTTGCGGTTATACATGAGAGATGCCCCAGCAGCTAGTACCACCAACATACCTGCTCCAAGAAAATGAAAATAAGTACCGGTACCGACAACTTAGCCTGACCAGTGCATTGAGGTATCAAAGAATTCGGTTCTATCCTATTTTCTTCGAAATCTTTTCAAAATTGGTAAAACCGCTTGATGCAGATGGCACATAGATAGTGAACTTGTGATGACTGCGTATCAATCGGTACCAAACCGGTATGTCTTTGTCTTTGTCTTTGTATAGAAACGCACTATGCATATGGCAAATTTGGGCTTTGATTAAGGTAAGGCTATACTAATGAAGAAAAGATCGAGGCTTTGGCTATCCGAAATTCAATTCAATCAACACCAAGTAATCCTTAATTAGCAGTTCCCCCAATTCAGGATGATTCAGCTGAAGGGGAAGCTCAATCCAATCCAATTCCAATTCCAATTCCAATTCCAACACAATCACCCAGAATTGATAAAGCATCAAAAACAATTGATACAAAAAGAATTGAAGCATCTTACCGATGCCGGCGAGCTTATTGTCCACAACCAAACCCTGCACAGAACTCATCTCAAAACAGAATTTCAAGCTCTCAATTGGGGATTTTTGTTGGGTTTTTCTCAATGCAGCAGTGTGTGTGTGTTTGGATGATAACAAGATGTGAGAAGTATATAACCTGGCAATGGCATGGCCATGGCAGAGAAAGGGGAGATTAATTAAGGAAGGAAGAAGAGGAGGAGAAAACCTCGTCCCATCTTTCTGCTGCTGGTTTTGATCCTGTCGCCAACAGAAAATATGAAAATTCAATTCAATTGAGATCGCAAACTCAACATCATCATCACTGCCCCCTGGATTTTCCTATACTACCTCATCTCCGTTTGCACAGAAATGGACATTCACTTTTTAGTTTTTATTGAGTAGACTGGATAAATGCGGCTTGTTAACTGGAGAGGATATGATAAGAGTAAGTTTATCCGGTTAGATTTAGTTTTTTTTTTGTTGTTTTTCTCTTTCTTTGTTGAAATGCAGCGTCCGTACTGAATATTTATTAATCTTATCCTCAAAATGATGGACATAGTTTTGTCCATTTTATCAACCAAAAAAAAAAAAAAAATCTTATCCTCAAAAACTTTTTCTAATTTCGGATTTTAGGTAACAACACTCCGCTTTCATAATGTAAGTTGTAACACTACTTTTACCCTATCCATTTTTGTTTGTTTGTTTATTTATTTTTATTGTTTTGCATTTGGCAAAATTATAGTTTTAGTTAAAAATGGTCATCTTCTAGATATATATAGGTTAAATTAAACTGGACCCATGCATGACATTCACATTTAAAGTGTTGGGAATTATGATTGCTCATAGAAAAATGGTGTTAGGTATAAACTCTCTTTATCTTACAAAGCAGTTCCTATCCTGCGGCTGCTTAACCCAAGGTTTATGACTCATGTTTTCTTTTCCTTGTCATTTCGTACCATCCACTAATACAAAATAGATAAAAGGGTTTAATTATTAGTTTATTACAAATTTGGCCATTAGTTTTGACTTTTGTTGTGGCTGATTTATTATGATGCTCATTCTGAGAATTCTGGTGGGGAGCAAGAGCAAAGATCCGAACTTGGGTATTTCCAATTTATAATATTCAAATTAAAAGAATTTTCTTCAATTCTGGGTCTCTGGCATGTTATGTTATTACCGTCAAAATATAATGACCTAGTACTTATGTGTGACACTCTATTAACATTTTTTTTAATATTTCAATTGTACATTCGTTATTAATTTTTTTTTTCAATGGTAGAGAACCATTTTTGTAATTAATTAACATATGTTAGGTGGGTTTAAATATTATCTTCATTACTTCATAGTGGAAAAAAAAAAAACATGAAATTTGAAATTTGGTTTCAGTACAAGATTTATAATTACTTTTGTACTCCTTATTTCATATATAATAAAACAATAGAATTTATAGCTATATATACTGGAAAATATTCCTTTTGTCTAACTTGGTAGCTTATTAACTTGTATTAATCTAGATGATTTTGAAGACTTCATTTAATTTCAGGTACAATATTTGGAGTTCTTGATTCTAACAATTTAAACATTGTTATAGAGCTTATATAAGGGGATAAAAATAGAGAAATACCTTGTGTCCATCCATAGACGGTCCATCACACTTACAAAGAGTCACGTGGTGAGGCCCACCACATCACACTTTGTGAGTGTGATGAACCGTCCATAGATGGACGGTAGGTCTCACTCATAAAAATACATCTGGAGTGTACAGCTATGGATATTATTCTTTAACTCCAAAAAAACATCTAGACTAACGCGCGAGGATGTACATATATATTGGTGATAAAATAAATAATAATACAAACAACAATATTTAATCAATTCAACGTTTATAATTGATATTATACTTCAGTCTCTTTCCAACTAATAATTATATGGATAATGAATTAAAATTATGTCGAGAAGAAAATTATTTTATACTGCAGACGTCAGCATAACTGATAAGATTTTAATTAATTGCGAGTGCTAAAATCTTGTTCCTCTTTGTGTGTTGATTTCTTCTCATATAACCCGCTACACGAATAGCAGTTTTTGAACGCAGAAACTTCGGTCTGCACACTTTTAATCATACACTAGACATTTTTGGGTGTGTTTAGATGCCTCACGAGTAGTGTGCTACTCATATAATAGATGTGATCCAAACATGATTTAAAGATTTGGAGTAGCTAAAAAACAACACTACTTTGCTAAACCATTGAAATGCCGGTTTAGCAAATTAGTAGTGTGCTACTCATAATTTTTTCATTCTTTTTTCTCATTACTACAAAACATACCATCCAAACACAAATTTACTAATCCGAATAGCACAAAGTTAGTACTAATCTCACGCTACTCGAGTTAGAACTAACCTCACACTACTCTCAACCACTAACCCAAATATCACTACTCGTGCACTAATCCTTACACCATCCAAACGCACCCTAGGAAGCTCACATCGTTATTCCTAATAAAATGATATTGAATTGTTTGACATGAAAATTCTATCTTCCCAAAGAAGAAACCTCAGTCGTTGATTATTTACTTAGATTGATCATCACTGTTGACGTACATTAATGTCCCGACCTATCAAATTTAAGGCCCATAATTAATTTCCTTACAAGGGATGAGCTTTCGGTCCATTAAGATATAATGATTTCAGTCCAAAGCAAAGCGTGGGCTTTTTACTAGTTTTGAATGAAATACAAAGAACATATATGTTGCTAAAGCACCCATATAGATAATGAATCTTTAAAAGGCACCTTAATTTTCTGCCATAAACAAACACACTTCAAACTTGAAGCATCATCGATCTGTTTTCTCATGTGCCTGAGCACTGAGCAGCGAGATGAATTGCCTCATTGACTAGTAACGTATATGTTCTAAATGAGACTACATCTGGTTTTACACCTCTGTCAAGCATCAAATCAAGCACCTTATAAGCTTCCTTGCATTAGCCATCTTTGAGACACCAAACTCTGTAATCATTTTGTGAAGCAACTCAAGGGCAAAGCTAGTCTTTTCCGCAGCGCAAGCACCCTTAATAAGAGTTGTGAATGAGATCAAATCAGGAGAGCAGCCTATCTTTGGCATTTTGTCGAGCACCATAGCTGCAGCCTCAGAGATCCTGTTTTCCTGACAAAGGCCCTTCAGTAACGGACTGAACACCGGTGGAAGAGACCGAGCGCTTCGGGGTGTGTAATGTTACCCGACTTACAGCACTCTCTCATGAGCTTTTCCAATTGGCGCGTGGCCATGGGTCAGGGTTCAGATTGATGGAGAGGTGCCGTGCTGAAACCTGAAAGTGAGGTAACTAACGGTATAGAAAGAAAACCGGTACAGCAACAGCAACAGCAACAGCAACGGTACTCAATTCTTCAGTCTTCAGTCTTCACTCAGTCAGCTCCAGGGCTCGAGGCTCCCACCCAGGTTGGAAGGAAGTTGGAAGTTGGAACTAGGAGAGAAATAGAATGGACTCCAAAGTCTATACCATGTTTTCTTGTGACGTATTATTGGGCTTAGTCCAGTTCTAGTTCATCTGGCTTGTATTTATTTTTGAGTAAATTCATCATTTGTTCCTCAAACTATCTCTAAAAAACTAAATTGGTCCTTAAACTTTATATTGTACCAATTTAGTCCTTAAACTTTTATAAACGGATTGAATTAGTTCTTCAACTTCTTTACAAAAAAAAAAAAAATCAAATTAATCATTTTGCTATATTTCTTGTTGACATTATGCATTATTTGCCATGTGGACTTTAAATGTGACACGTGGGCTTCCGATTCAACTTACCATGGTAGATAGAGGTGGCAAAATCTGACCCGACCCGAAAAACCTGTCTAACCCAGTTTCAGGGAAAGTCAAATTGATCCAAACCCGAACCTGACCCGTGTTTTAGGGAAAAGTCAGACTGACCCGAACCCGACCCAACCTGTGTTTCAGGGAAAGTCATATTGACCCATCCCGAACGACTTGAAACCCGAGATAACCCGGGAATAGAGGTACAAAATCTTACCAGACCCGAAAAACCCACCCGACTCGACCCAAAAAAATGCCGGCAGTCGTCAACCTGGCCCACATGGCACATTTATAGTCCCCATGGCAAATAATGCATTCATGTTAACAAGAAATATAGCAAAAGGACTAATTTTGTTTTTTTAAAGAAGTTGAAGGACTAATTCAATCCGTTTATAAAAGTTCTGGGACTAAATTGGTGCAATATAAAGTTTAAGGACCAATTTATTTTTTAGAGATAGTTTGAGGACCAAATGATGAATTTTCCCTTTATTTTTGGATACATTTTGGTATAGGTGGCAGATTGCCGGGTCGGGTAAATGGAAATGTCAGGTCGGGTATCGGGTTGACGGCTTCCGGTATTTTTTCAGTTCGGGTCTGGCAGATTTTTCGGGTTTGTTCAGATTTTGCACCTCTTTTCGAGTTATCTCGGATTTCGTGTCAGGTTCGGATCCGTCCGACTTTCTCTGAAATACGGATCGGGTTTGGGTCGGGTAAGATTTTGTCACCTCTACATTTTGGAGCATTCTGCTTTTGTGCTACATCTACAATTGAATTTTTGTAATTAAGAACTTAACAGTTTGCCCTGTCTGAATTTTGCAACGAGTAAAACCCACCCGTCCAGATTCAAGAAGGGAAAATTGTACGGATTTGAGGTCACTAGTTATTTTGCGCGCTCTGCTGCGTCTAATTAATATTTCTTAAGATAGTATAAATTAATTAACATTAATTGATAAATATATTCTAAAATTTTGGAATAAATAATCTGATAAATTATAGATTTATATTTCAATAAAAAATACTTTTGTTCACATCATGCATAACATGAAAAGCAATTACATTTTTATGAAATTTACAATGTAGAATACTGACTGACTACTAATGAAATCAATAGCTAATTGGCACAAATTGAGAGCTTGGTTGGAATTTCATTATTCTTTTCTCATCTCCTCAGGCTTAAATGAAAAACCATAGAAAAAGAAAAAAAATGGGAATGACACTTTGGAAATGGAACAAATATGTGCTGGCTTCCAATCTTTATCAGGTCTTCTTATATGGTTAGAATCTCATCACCTTTGATGATTAGTGACTTTAATCCGAAAGCCAAACCAAGTATTGAAATCTCACAAATTTCAAAGCCTTAGTGCTTATAAGAGGACTCTCTAGAACGATACCATATGCTTTCATTGTAACAGTTTAATGCTTGCTATGTGTTCGATGAAATGCAAACCAAATCTTGTAGGGGTCATTCGACAAGGTAGTTGGTTTAAATATTTAAGCCTCACTAAGTCACGCTCGTTCGGAAAAAGAAAAAGGGCTTAAGAAAGCTTAAGCCTTAAGCTATGGGTATTGTTTCCTTAGAAATCCGGGCAAGGCTTAAACTCCGGTCAAAGGAGGCTTAAGGAGAAACTTTTAATCTGTGTTAAGGAGCTTGCGTTCGGAAGGATTAAGAGACTAAGGAAGCTAAATGAAGTCTAAGGAGGGCTAAGGAGGGGTTGCCGAACGGCCCCGTACTGTTTTGTGAAATTGTGTCTTTATTTTTTTTAATAATTTGAATGTTTGATTTAGCGATATCAACATAGATGATTAAAGCCAGCTATCTTTCCGTTCTAATTTTATTGAGAAAATATCAAGCAGGTTCCAGAGATCCAATGCACTTGATGATTGATGAAATAGAAGAATTCCACAAACAATTTGTTGAACTTAAGATACCAACGGACGAAGTCGAGCACAGTAGTGATATTTTTCATTGAGTGCTATGTAGAGTCCATACAATGGACATTTATAGAAGTCACATGTGAGATGACAAATGGGACCCATGTGGGCCCATGTGTAACCAATACACTCACATGTGTGTCCTATGGATATCCATTGTATGGACTCTTAATATTTCCCTTTTTCATTTTATACTAACTGAGATAGTCTTGGAACCATTTTTAGTATCAATTAGTATAAACAAAGTAATACAATATAGGACCGAATTGAAATTTAGGGATCAAAGTAATACAATATGAATTAAACACAAAAGTTCAGAGACTAGAATAAGAAAAAAAACTAATTTAGAGATCAATTTGAACTAAAAAGAAAATTACCCATTTTCATGAGCAAACAGACCAACAATTGTGAACGAAGCTAGCTGAGGCATACATGATACATCCACTTTATTATTTCCTCTTCCATTCCTCTATAAAACATAATTACATACACCAGACAAATAAAGTTCATAAAAACAAGAGATACAAATATTTTCTTCTTCTGACCCTAATAAATTCAAATTTCTGAATCAAGGCTGTGTTGCTTGCAAAGATAGCTCTCACTGGGTCATATGATAATATTATAATTAATTTAATTAGCTAGGCTAGAGATAACTGATAACTCATTCTAAAACCAGTAGCTCAATCTTTCCTCCTCCTCATCCATTGAAAAAGAAGGAGAACTCTCGGTGTGGTTATCGCTCTTGCCACCGGTATATGCATCGGCATGGCTCGTATTGCTGTAGTAGTGCAACATGGCTGCACTCGACAGCATCGCTAGCGTCAATGCCTGCGCGTGCATCCTGCATTTGTGATTTTGTACGCCATATCAATCAATATATAGAGAACTAAAATAATTTCATTAAAATAACTATTAAGAGAAAAAAAAAAGGATAACTATTAAGAATTCAATTCTGGTACATATGCTGACATGATTTATTAATTTATTTGTTACTGATAATGATCTCTTTCCTTTTCATTGTTTTATACTTTTGTGGATTAAAATTGTCAAGTAAGATTTGCATCTTCCTTGGAGTTGAACAGCAATATTTTCTTTTTAAATAGAATTTTAGTGTTACAACATTGGAATGTTGTTTGGTATACCCTGTGTTAATTTGTTTGTGTTTTGATAAAACTAGAGCTGTGAATTGGGGTTTCGCCCCAAAAAAATAATATTACATAAATTAATAAATGTTGAAAATAAATATACATTTTTCATATATATATTTTATTAAATAAATATTGAATTTAAAATATTTTCCATACAATATATTTTTAGCTACATATCAATTCATATAAAATAATACAAAGAGTTGCAAATATTTTGAGTCTTAAATTGTTCTTTAGACAAATTATATTATCTCTTTAATGAGAAAAAAAAATATTAATTTGAGTCATTTGATTAAGATAAAGAAGAGAGAGAGAAAAAAATTAATAGTTGAGATTAATGATGATGTGACATAGCTAAAAAGATTGGAAGCTTACCCCTCTTTTTAGAGTATGAATGTGATTAAGTGACATCGTGTGATTAATTAATTACCTGGCATGAATGAGACGAAGGCTGGGCTTCAGTGGTGTTCTCGCTGCATTGTATGCAAAGGATGCTCCCACGGTAGATGCCCAAAATGCTCCTACATTTTTTTTTTTTTTTTTTGAGATAAAAAGATAGGGTCAGTCACTCAAATTTAAATGTCTACAAAATACTCTCCATTCGGATTTTGAACTCGCGACTTCCCACACGGAGAACGTGGCTCTTAGTCACACAACCAAAGCCCGGTTCTTAAAATGCTCCTAAATTTTGAACAACCAGATGCAAACTAATAAGAGGCCGGGTAGACATTTTTTACTTCAATTTTTTGTAGAGGTGGCAATTCGGGCGGGCGGGTCGGGTTCGGGTTCGGGTCGGGCGGGTCGGGTCAGTTTGACCTTTTAGAATATCTCGGGTCAGGTCGGGTCGGGTGATGGGCGGGTCGGGTCGGGTCAATTTTAATATCTACTTTTTTTGGATCGTATGTTGATTTGAGTTAGATTGGATGCTATTTGGTCTCGGGTCGGGTTGGATTCGGATCGGGTCGGGTCGGGTCGGGTCAGTTTGACTATCTGAAAAATTCCGGGTCGGGTCGGGTTCGAGTCGGGTCGGGTCGGGCGGGTTTCTCGGGTCGGGTCGGGTTCTGCCACCTCTAATTTTTTGAGAGAAAGGGATCGGAGTTACATTATTATCATGAGCTAATTAAGTTTGTGAAAATGCTCCTTGTAACATATATTAATTAACTGCTTCAAAAAACATATATTAATTAAGAAATGATATAAATAAATAAATAAATAAATAAATTGTAGTTTTTTAATTAATTACCAATGCTAGTGAGCTTGTGCTCGGCAATCCAAGCTTGCAGGGCCATTAATTTCTATTTAGGCTGAGAGCTTCAGAGACCAATTAACTGAAAAAATTAAAGACAGTTCTTGTACAAGTGGGATGTGAAATTGTGAAGTACTGGAAAATATTTGAGTGCGGTTTAAAGGAAAGGGAGAGTTTTGGGTTTGATTTAAAGGGGACAATGAGCCCATGCTGCCCATGGTTATGGTCAAAACCAGATGCCAATATGCCATACATTTGGCAATTGGTAAGCAGATTCAGATACAAGTATACTCTGTGGGGCTGCACCCAATGTTTTGGGACACCTGGTTTTATAACTCTTTTTCTCAAAGTAGGTGTGGTTCAGTTCATCGAATCAAGTCTGGTGTAGTCCTCAAATCCTCGGTAAAAATAAAAAAAAGTAGTGTCGGCTCATTTGATTTTTTATTTTTTACTTTTTATTTTTCTTGAATTCCTAAAGCATCTTAGCAAAAAAATTTTGGCCAATTTGGACCGGTCTACTAATTAAAAAAAAGTGTTAGTAGCTTAATTGATAATTAGAGTGATTTCAGAAAAAGGTGTTACTAATTTACATGAAATGTAATGGAGATCAGTATTTGCGTGTTGGAAAAAAAAATGAACAGATAAGACGATTTCTCATTTTCTCTCAATGCAGACTGCAGAGTAATTTATTTTGTTTTTTTGCCTTCCATTTATTGTCGATGCAAACTTATTATTTATTTAGAGCATATATATTTAACAGCAAGTTAACCAATTAGTGATCAATAGCGAGTTTATTTTCATTATTTTCATTTTCATTATTATTATTATTATTATTATTATTATTATTATTATTATTATTATTATTATTATTATTATTATTTTCATTATTATTATTATTATTTTTTTCTACGAAGAACTAGATGAAAATTTTCGCTTTCCAGTTTGAGTGTTTGACGTTCCTAGAGAAACGGAATAAAATAATCAATAAACATTACACACTTACACCTAATAATTTTCTCTGTAGAAGCAAGCACAAGAATTGATCCATAACATCTTGGCAAATTGGATAATTAACTGGTTAATATACAAATAAAAGATAAGGTTTTCTATCTTTCAATCTGATGTTGCTTTTGGCAAATTGGATAATTAACTGGTTAATTATTCAATAATATTTCATATACAAATAATTTTACCTCACAGTAGTTATTGCAATCAGTTCTCAAATTGATCGTGAAATTTCCAGGCTTGAAATACTTAAGTAGATATCAGAATCCATTAAATTCGAGATCTTTTGCGAGTTTAGATCCCGAATTCGTTATTGAAAAAAAAAAAAAAACTACGGCAGGATCCTGCCCTTTTGTATGACAGCCGGGACCCACAATCTGAATGAGCACCCCTATTGCTAAATATTTTCTGGTGAGAAATGGTCTAAATTAGTTACTCTGCAATGAGGAATTACTCTACATCTTGATTTTACTGTACTAAATTAAAGAGAAATATCTTTGCGTCCATTGAAAACCTGTCCATACGTCCGTAGACATATACAGAATTTAACAGATATATTTGATTTTGTAACAAATACATCCAATTTTGTAACTGACGCTATGGACGGTAGGTATTACTCTAAATCAAATGTCTAGCTAAATGGTTCCCAAAAATGCCAAATCGATCCATAACATCTTGATTTATTTATATATTTTCATTCATAATTTCAATAGTACAAAAGAGGGCACAACCAAAAACTAAAGGTTGTATTGTAAATCATACATAGTAGCTCTGTTTCATATAGTGTTCTTGCTTAAAATGGGTCATCCATAACTCTAAATCCACCAGCTCATCTTGTCCTCATCGGAAGACGGGAAATCCTGTTGAGCTTTGTGGTTGTGATTTGCATCTGCATTGTTATTATCAGTGTTTGCGTTGTCGTAGTAATGCCAGATCGCCGCACCCGAGAGCACCGCCAATGTCAATGCCTGAGCATGCATCCGGGCATGGATGAGACGAAGGCTGGGCTTGAGAGGCGTTGTCTTCGCAGTGTAGGCCACCGAGGCTCCGACAGTGGATGCCCAAAATGCTCCTATTGTATATAAAATCCAAGAGAAAAAGAAAAGAACAAATTAATGAGTATAAAAATTGGATTCCCTGTTATAATTATAAGTTATGAAATGCAATTAAAAGGCAAATAAATGAAGCATAATTTATGGAAATTAAGTAAGGATTGAGTAAGTACCAATGGTGGCTAGCTTGTGCTCTGCAATCCATGCTTGCAAGGAGGCCATATGTGAGTTTTTGTAATGCTGGTGTGAAGAAAGATTGGTTAAAGAGAAAAGGGAGAAGTGAGTAGATAGTGAGGTTGGTTGATCTGAATTGGGAAGAGAGATCGATGGAGCTTATTTATTTATAGGAAGGATTGAAAGTAATTGAGTTTATAATATTTTTTTAGTAGCCAGCCACTGGTTTGGGTGTAAACCGGGGCTGCGTCCTAATAAGAAAGAGAGAAAAATATGAAAATTTAGTATGTGGGCACTGGGCAGGCAACCCAAGGTTTATGGCTGCTGGGTTTAAGAATTGTACGAGTACTGGTACGCGCAGCACTTGGGAATATTTTAGTTTATTAACTTGTGGATTTATTTACTGTTCCGTTATGTTGGAAATCAGATGGAATAGTAGACGAGGGTCCTGTTATCGCGTTCGGGTTCGTAGGATCATACCGAACGGCTCAGATTGAATCCAAAGTTTGGTTTTCAAAGCCACAGAGAGTTTTACCGAATAGATCTTGTCCGTCCATTTTAATCTAACGGTGCTAAATTGAAAAGCTACCTTCATTGCTTTTTTCTATTGTTATTTTTATTTCTTATTATTATTGTAGGAACAGAGAAAAGTAGGAGTGATGTAATAATTAGAAACATATTTAGTTGTGGGCTTGAGGCATATATTTCTCAGTTTTTCATTTATTAATTTTAAGAAAGGTGGTTGTGGGCTTGTGGCACGCATTTGAAGTTGGAAGTTGACATGAACTCTTCATGGATTCAAAATTTGTCATGAGATCCATAAGTAATTTGCTATTGGTAATTTGCTATTGGATTCAAAATTTGTCATGAGATCCATAAGTAATTTGCTTAGATTCAACTGATTAGTAATTTGCTATTGTTCACGGCTTCACGCTAGGCTTTTTTTCATCCAGGCAGGGTATTTAAAATTGGATTTCACTAATATTATTGTTTAGAATTTAAATTTGGTGCATCATGATAAAATCGCATAGCCTTAGCCTTAGCTAACAGTGCTGGGCTATCCTTATTATCAGGCTTTGGAGCCCATTAAGGCAGTAGGCCCGATTAGAAGGAACAAAGTCTGCTAGCCGGGCTGTAAACAAATCGGAGCTTGACTATTATACTAATTTTAGCATTTCGAATCGAAATACTAACGCCCCAAATTTTATGTATCGTGTCCGAAATAATGATTTATGGTGCTCAATAAATTATTTATATGGAAATATTAGTGAATATAAATTTTTTTCATTTTTAGAGTTTCCTAAGTAATTGTTTTGAATTTTACAAAAGAGCTCATAAATATTAATAAAATATTAATGTTTGCACATGCTATTTTCAAAAATGCAAAACAAATACTTAGAAAACTTTAAAAATAAAAATTTTTTGTATTCCCCAATATTTATATATAAATAATTTATTGAGCACCATAAATCGTGATTTCAGACACGATAACAACAATTTTGAGGCGTTAGCATTTCGGTCTGAAATGCTAACGTTAGTATAATAGTCTAGCTCAACAAATCGAATCGAATCAAATTTGATCTAAATGGAATTTGAACCGAAATGAGCTGGAATCGAACCGAGCTAAACTGAATCGAACTAGCTCAAACTCGAATTGAGCTCCGAGCTCAATTATTGTAATTTTATATTTATTTTTCATATTGCCATAGATAATTAGAGCTAAAATAAGTATATATTATTTTGTCATTCTTTGATAATATAACAAATTTTTTATATTTTTACTAATTTTATAATAAATATGATAAAAAAACTATTTTTATTTAATAATAAAATATGTATATTTTGTTAATTAGATAATAAAATAGGTATATTATTACAAACAATTTTGACAAGATAGTTCAAAAATGTACAAATTATTATATATTACGAATCGAATCAAGAAAAAATCGAGCTGAGCTAAATCGAAATCCAGTTAATAAAAAAGTCAAATCGAGCTTAGAGCAAATCGAACTTGAGCGAATTACGAGCTACAAACGTTTTTGCCAGTCCTAGCTCCCTCTTCATGAGTGCACATTTCCTAGAATGGTCAGATTACTTCAAATCATGGAGTTGTCAGAAATTATATTGGAAACAATATGTACTACTGTAGCGGGCGGCTTCGAAAACCGTCCACAATAACTTTTTAGGAGTTTTTTTGGGGGGTTTTCTCAGATCGGGATCACTTGCTTTTTTGAAAAGAACAGCCGGGACTGCTTTTCTTGATCCGACGGTTGGGAAACATCAAAATACTTTGAGATCGGTGCAACAAATACCGAAGTACTTTAAAATCGGTGCGGCAACCGATCCTGACCGTCCGATCAGAAAAGCAAGGCTCTGCTTTTCTCGAAAGAAAAAGAAAGCAGCAGATTTTTATCCCCCATTCCTCGGTGGAATACCCAGGGAATTTCAATTCCCTCTTCACTGAGTGCTCATCCTCTGTAGCGCTGCATTGTGTAGCGTGAGATGTGAACCGTTAGATCATGGGCTGTTCGGCGGTACCTCCTCAGTGCTCCTCAGGACTCCTCAATGTATTAATCCGTCTTAATTGTAACGAACAACGGTTCCTCAGGACAGATCAAGGGTGCTTCTTCAGGACCAATTGTTGAGCCGACCTCCCCCCTTCCTCAACGTATTGCCCTTTAGAGGAGGCTCCTCAAGCCTAAAAATAGCATTTGATTTTACAACATTACCCTCTCAGGAGAGCTCCTTGAGGAGGCACCAATATTTTAATCTTTTTTTTATTCTTCTTCATCTTCACTCTGAAGCACAGTAACCTAGACAGAAAAAGAAAGAAACGTTTTCTTTTTTTATTCTTCTTCATCTTTTTTTAATCTTTTTTATTCTTTTTTGGGTGTAGCAATGTGGTTAGTCAATAATTTGGGATGATATTTAAAAATAATAATAATAATTTGGGATGATATGAGATCTAGCTTATAACGAAAAGAAAATTAGTATGCTGGTTTGTACTGATTCAACTGGTATTTGTTGGTTCAACTAAAATTTGAGGGGTGATATAGTCTTTACATACAAAATATATTTTTCTAAGCCTTTGCTCTTGATGCTAGCAACGTCCGAACAGTGGCTCCTCAAAGAAGATCAATGTTTTGATCCTTCACCGCTTAATCCTTGTTGCCGAACAGGCACCTTGAGATTCGAGTCAGCGCAGGTCATGAGATGATCTAATGGTTCACATCCTGCGCTACAGAATGCAGCGCTACAGAGGATATGAAATCCTCTTGACTCCCTTCTTTATTCTTGGTTCATCACATCAAGTCATCAATCAATCGTCCCTTCTTAGTAGTTCGCGCATGGCATGTGAATGTGATGGCACTGGTAGTGACGATGCCATGGCCATGGCCATGCCCACCTCCCCCGATTCCGATGCCCAATCGAACTCAACGGACCGCCTCTCCGCCCTCCCCGACGCCCTGCTCCACGCCATCCTCGCCCATCTCCCGACCCCCCTTTCCGCCCGCACCTCCCTCCTCTCCCGCCGCTTCCGCCACCTCCATCTCTCCTCCCCTTCCCTCCGCCTCGTCTCCCGCCACCTCCCTCCCCCCAAGTCCCTCACCTTCTCCGCCATGGTACGTTCCTGCCTCTTCCCCCGCGACGCCGCCACTCACCCCCTCCACTCCCTCCTCCTCGACCATGCCGACGCCGATGTCCCCGCCATCGTCTCCAAGGCGGCGTCCCTCGGCCTCCGCCACCTCACAATCGACTCCTGCAGCGCCGCCGATCTCCGCTCCTCCATCCCCATCATCTTCTCCATCCCAACCCTCCAAACCCTCGCCATTGCCCCTACTCTCAAACCCTCCCCCCCTTCCCGCACTTACATCCTCCCCTCCCCCTCCTCTGCCGCCGTCGCTCTCCCCCGCCTCGCCTCCCTCTCCCTCTCCCTCTCCTTACTCGACGTCCATTCTCCCTCCCTCGCCGCCCTGCTCTCCCAATTGCCCTCCCTGCAGGATCTCAGTCTCCAGCTCTGCACCAATGACGCCGTCACCATCGCCTCGCCCTCCCTCACCAACCTCCACTTGGTCATCGTTCTTCCCTCGCACAATTCGCACACTCTTGAGTTATCCGCTCCCTCGTTGCAGATGCTCTCTTTCGAAACGCACGGATCGTTCTACTCTCTGCCTGACATTCGTGCCCACCTTCCTTCGCTCAGAAAAGCTGTCATTGGCCTTCATGATCTATGTCAGACACACCTCCCTGCTGTTTCTACCTTTCTCGCTCACATCTCCCATGTACAAGAGCTCGGCCTTCAAATAACCGAGAGCGAGGTAAATTAATGATCTACTGCTCCTTTTCTTTTATGCAACATTGTCATGTTACTTGTGATTGAATCAAGGTTTCAATCTGAAAAAAGAAAAAAAAAAAAAAAAAAAAAGGAAAACAAAATAACATTAGAAATGCCCCGCAAAGTAGTAGGAAAGAAACAAATGGTTCATTTCATATGAGGAGTTAGTAACCTTAGAATTGGAAATTGGATGGTGAGACTAAGAATGCAAACTGTTTGGTTTCCCTGACATCAGTGCGATTTCTACAGGATGAGATATTTCCGTTTCCAATCTTGTTGGAACCAGGCAAAGACCCACCAACTTTTTCTAATCTCAGGCACTTGGATGTGACCATGTGCTTTCATGAGCACAACTTTGGTGCCTTTGCCACATTGCTTTCTCATTCTCCTGCTCTGGAATCGCTGACTCTGCTTCATAAGGTGATTGCTTCTTCCAAGTTTTAAATTTTGTAAGCGTATGCTGTAAGAATCTCATTTTTCAATTCCTTTTTCTTATGCCTACGCTGTGAGCAAAGCTTCTTATAAAATTGGCTATGTCATATGAATGGGTGAAGATTTAATAGTGACTGACCTCCAGTTGATCCATTTATGGATCTGATGTAACTTGGCAATGTAATATTCTGAACTGTTGTCCACTTTGGGATCTAAGTTGGGCTAACTTAATGTCATATTTTGTACTGATATGTCTGATATTAGTATATATTATGTATTGATTGGTCTGATATTTGTTTGTATTAGTGTGTGACTGAGATGACTACCATTGGGGTCCGAAATTATTTTGTTTCTTTTATTTTTCTCTTTTGAGAAAGAAACCAGGAGTGATATTGTTCAATGCAAAACCTTAGTAGTTAGGGCTTAGACTTCCATGTGTTGCTTCAATCCTCTAGGTTGAAGTTTCTTGTTGTTTGTTATTAACATTTTTTATTCTCTCTTATCTTTTCTCTATTTTTTTAAACAAAGTTTTAATTGAACCTAGAACTTCTGCATTAGCTTCAATTGACCCCATAATTACTTTGTTGAATTGACCTTTTGAATTACCAGATTACAATTCTATGATAGTCATTAATTTGTCTTTTCTGCATCTCTCAATGCTTTTTGATGGGATCCAGAAATGTAACTTGGTTAAGCGAGCTTCGTTGCTGTTTGCATAATTTCTAGTTTTTTGTCCAAATGCTCCATTGTATTGCCACTACATCTGATATACATACATTTCTGTCCCTAGGTTCCCAAGTTCAGTTATAGGGCGAGAGAGAGGAGCCGGAAAGATTGGGTATCAAAGCTTTCACGTAGTGTAACTGATAATTGTGGCTATGCTTCTTTCCGAAATCTCCATTTGGGGCAACATAGTAAAGAATTGCAATTGATTATGTCGCAGGGTAAAAGATGTACCTCTGCGAAGCAAGCGCATCACTAGAAAATAGAGTAGTCTAGTAAGCTAAACAAAGTTAGTTTTATGGTTCCGCTTGCATGTTGTATCAGTTATTCTCCTGAAGATAAATATGGGTAGCTGTATCATATTTTGACTGTGTTGTATATAATATAGGGTAAAATTGAGATTGCAGAAGCATGTTTGTTAAAATCTTTACTGAATATGCTTTTGTATGTAACGTGTGTTTATGTAAATTAGATTGGGGAATTTGTAAAGATTGATTGGAGTTCATGGAGTTCACTAATTCTATATGAATGTGTAAAGTTTAGCTCAGAGTTATATATCTGCTGATATTATATTCAGTTAAAGTTCTTAGGACATTGGACATGGAACCAAAGAGTAATTAAGTGCTGGTAAAATCTTTTATCTTGTAAGACATACTGTTTCAATTTACAGTTTCACAACAAATAAAGAGTTCATTATCTGTCATTTATGAATAGATAATATATATGGAGTTTTTAAATGTATATGTATGGTGATTTGGTTGTTTTGATGAATAAATTAAACCTCATAATGCACATCAAACAATCACCAATACTATTATTTTGATACTTTCACCAAAAAGAAAACAATCAAACCACCACCCAGTACTACTTGAGCAGGAGCTTCTGTAGTTCTCAAGGAACAATTATTATACAAACAGATTACACCCTCATTTCAATCTTTCTTTTCTAGTTCAGGTTGTTTCCATAACGAGTCTCCCCCAGTTCATCTCATTTGTACCTGTCAACTGGTCAAAACACTGTTTTGCAAGATACAAGAAAAGAGTGGAACTTGCAAAATAAACCGGATATTAGAACTACATACTTTTATTGGTTAAAGGTAAATATTGCAAGGCTTACATTACATATATGGCAGACACAAACTGCATTATAAGTGCACAGCAAGTAAAGAAAACTGCAAACACAAGTACTTCAACAAGAGAACAGGACTTCTCCCTTCTCCTTAATCACACCATTAATTAAAGACTGTTAATATAAGTAATTAAGCTCTCTTAGTTTGTCTTCCTACAGTTCTTTCTAACTTCTCCATTGGTACCAGTCAACGGACCGATGTTCCCCATGTTGGTCATCGCTGCCTTGAAATCGGCAAAAAACTTGGCTGAATTCGAAGAATAACCCGAGACTTGCGAATCGGTTGATCCACCGTTGTACAGCTGCTGGTCGGAGTGCAACAAAGCCTTATTCTTTACCAGATTTTTGTAGTAGGAGTTGTCAAATGTGTTAGGGGTAACGGCATCGAGCGGCGAGAGGTTGTCGTCCCCTCCGGTGCTGGGGCAGTTCGATTGTAGCGATGTGGCGAGTGAAGTGTCGATGTTTGTTTCGTTGTAGATACGGGTCTTGAATGTCGTGCACCGGGCTTGACCAATTGTATGGGCACCTAAGTGATAATAAACTCAACTTATTATGACTATACAATGACGTCGTTAATAGTTCGTTAGATTTAAGAATGTCTCTACTGCGCTTAGTTAGCTTCGATTATACATGGAGGTATGTAATCTATACCTGACAGCGCTATAAGGTCGGTTGTACTGAGACCTTTGTTGGAGAAATCAGAGATGAGGGTGCTCAGATCAGATGTCGGCTTCGGAATGTTGCTGTTGGCATCACTGAAGCTTGCAGTCGTGGCGTCTCTCCGACCCAATTGAACTGTCCATGTGGGACCTCCCAACTATAATCAAACAAACAACAAAGCAACTTTTCATGAAATGTTTCTGTAACTTATTAAGAGAGGTTTAACTGATTAATTATATGCTGATAGTCATGGTGAAATAAACATACCGCTACCACTGAGTCGCGAGCTACAATGGCAAGGATATCTGCGCACGACACAACTTGGGGGCAGATTGCTTCTAGCTTCGATTTGATGGTATCTATCACTTCGAAACCACGTATCGAGTTGTTGTTTGGAGCCGCAGTCTTCTCTCCAGTAAATGTTGGAGTGTCGTCCAGTAGCACCGACCCGTCACAACCCTGCAGTGAATTTCTGAGTTAAGGTACAATGCTCTTGAGTTCATTGCAGTTAACTATGCACTATTTTTGCAGTTTTCTTCATTACCAACATACTAATTAAGCATATTTTTACAATGAAATGTAAACTGATAGATTTATATATGTTGCGTCATTATTTGTCTAGCCAACGTGTTTTTTCATAGTACAATAAATGTGAACTTGCATGCCCTCTTCAGTTAAATGATCGATGTATCCTTACATTAACAAAGCAGTCATGAAAATGCAGGCGCAGCAGGGAAGCGCCCATCCGGTGCTCTTTAAGCACAGCAGAATAAACCGCTGATCTAACAGCCTGAAATGCACCAGGACAGGTCTTATCATAAAAGCTAGGGGATAACTGCGCCGACGCAATCGCAACCAATAAGAAAGAAAGGAAGATGGAGCAGTATGCTCTGAGAGAAGCCATTTTTCAGACTGTTAGATAAGAACTAAGAACTAAGAAGAGGTGTTGGAAGGAAGAAAGTGATTTGTGTTGAGGTGGTGATGCTTGTGCTAGCTTATGGTTGTATTTATAGGTACAAAAGATGGCCGGTACCGGTACGCCTGAAAATATAATGCAACTTTTATGTAATTATTACAATCTCCGTCCACAGTTAAATGAATTTATACCCTTTACAGCTTGTCCCCAATTAAATAAACTTTACCGATTCGATATTATTTTTCTACTCATCTCTTAGTTGTCTAGTAAAGTTATTTGAATCCACTTGTTTCTCCAATGTTATGATTAACCTTTTATCTATATTATTTAATTGGAACAATTATTATGTAATGATTACAAATTGAGGGCATACAAGTTATTTTACTTTTCCACTGATTCCTTTGACTTTTCCTAAAAATTCATTTATTTATGGACAGATGTCGTACAAACTAACAAATGCTGGTACAGGAGTCAAAAATCCTAATCCAATGTTTGAAAGCACTGTTACAGAATAGTGTGCATGTGTAAAGGAAAGCAAAGGGTTGCATAATGAAGACCAATTAATATTTCATCTGGTGTTTGAAACAATATACTCATCCACAAACTCTCTCTACATCCTTACTCTCTAATAAAAGCATATCGAATTTTTTGATATCAAAATTCTATCTTCCCAAGAAATAAATCTTAGCCGTTGATTGGTTAATTAGATTGATCACCACCATTAATGTACTTTAATGTCTCAATCCATTAAAACTTAAAACCCATATCAATTTTCTCAATTTAAGACCCATTACATAATATCTTAAAAATTTATTATAAGAAATAACAATTTCAGCCCAAAGCAAGGCATCAGCTTTTACTGGTATATAAAAAGGCATGTAACAATTTTGTATTCACTTTTTTTTTTTTTTTTTGATCAACTGTATTCACTTTTAAGCATGCATGTATTTCATGGGTTTGGCAGTATATATAATGTGTGCGCTTCATTACTTGTACATATATTGGCAGTTAAATAGACTAAAACAGAACAAGCAAATAACATTGGCTGCCTTTTAGAAAATATGTTGAAATGTTGGACAATTTTTTACCAACAAGTCAAGAAAATAGTAGAAAATAAACAAAAAAAGAGGGAAAAATTAGATAAAACATGATATTGAAGGGGATACTTAATTTTTATCATTTGTTGCTTAGGAATATGAAATGTATAGGATTAAGATTTCCTCCATATATTTGACATAAACTTTTTGGGTCAATGACTTTAAATGTGTCACTTGACAAAAGCATTTAGAAGAAGCGTTGATTATCTTTCAACCATAAAATGTGCCAAAAAAAAATGTAGTATGATAAATCAATCAATGATTCAATGTACTTTTGTGATGCAAAGTGTGGAATTCTTAATCCAAAATTGGGGTAGTTGAAATTAGGAGACTTCCTTGCTTAATTGTGATTCTTTCTCCATTCAATGTTAGCATGTGAACATATGGATTCATAGAATCTTACAAGTCAAGAAAATTTAAGTGCGCATTTTAATTGATTAATCTGCTCATGCATGCCAAAATTCCTATGATTAGTGCTGGGTAAGATGTTTGATTTCAAACTCGTTGCTCTTATGTGTAGAGTAACAGCTAGTGATCACCCTTTTATCTATCCACCGGTCCACCATACTTATAACGAACAAACATCATTTTTTAGTGAACATTTATATCTGTCCGATCAACATATATCATTTTCCAAGTAAACAAATACATTACGGTTTTCAGTAAAATACTTATACAACTGTGACAAACAACATGTAGATGTGTCAGATTTTAAGAGAGGTGGATGGGTGACCTACTTTATAAGGTGGACTTAACATGTTTTCCTATATAAATCACCAAGTTTAAATGGTTATCGAGCAGGTCACAGCAAATTCTCACTTCATTGAAGAGAATGCTAGGTTGCTAACTAGCTAGCATGTTAGTTCCAATCCCCCTTTGCAGACTTTTGATGTAAGAGGTAAATTTTGACAACCAAATTGGATATGAATTTTCTATCCATCATGAACTGTAAAGTTGAATTGGATAAGAAAAATTTTGTTTCTGCTAAGTTTGTTGGTATATAACCATATTCATCAAGAAGCCTTTCATGACTTTTTCTTCAAAAAAAAAAAAAATAAATAAATCCTCAATATGTTATAGAGTTATTGTTTGACTATGCATCACCAGCAAAATGCCTACATGATGAAGTTCAAAGATAGCACACAATCATCAGAACATGTAACAAAATGACAAGTCAATTGTTACGGATGATGCCAGTCACAATCAACAACACACTTTGGATAAATAATGTTTCAAAAAATGCACTCCACTGAACTGATTCCAGTTATGCAAGAGTGTGACGCATGCCAATCTGTTCAGACTTAACTATTTGACTTGAAATAACTTTGCTGCTCATTAATTAATCAAAAGATAAAAGGCTACATATTAATTAATCAAAAGATTAAAAGCTACATTAGTTGATCAAAAAATAAAAAGCTACTTATTGGCATACCCCAGCTTGATTGAGCTCACACGTACTTTTGTTTATTAAAACGCAGGTAAATTAATTAATCAACATTACAAGGGCCTTTCATAGAACATATATCAGCTTCAAACAAATCTAATATAAATTTGCAATTAATTCACAAAATGACATACAAAATGATCTTTCAAAAAAGAAAACATGATGACATACAAAATGTTGCAGTCCGCATCTGTACCGGTTGCTGCATATAGCAACTCTCCAAGTTCTACAAAATGTTGAGAATTAAATCATGACTAGAATTCAAATGCTGTTTGTAGTCGAGAGAGCTGCCATTCATCAATAGAAACTTTTTCGTAAAAGCGAGGTCATAAATTCCAGCACCAAAAGAGCATGATGCGAAAGTCTTCCATTGTCAACTAAATGTCTTTCAAGTTTGAAATCACACATGCATGCTTCTGAAAAGAAGGCCTAACATTACTAGAAGACCGCACGTAGTGCTGGTTTGATTTTATGAGAAATCAATGGATTAGTAAACAAATCCAGTTGAAAACCCATAAAATAGAACTTATTTGTTTACTAACAAGTCCTCAATTCGACCTCACTTTTGTAGGGATGGACTTCAATGCATGGAGTGGCCAAATAATTGAGGTGAAAGAAACTCTAATAGGAGAAGCTTTTGACATACCTTTTCGGCTCTCTTCCCTTCAAGCTAGGATTGCAGTCAAATTGAAAACAAAACTAACACTAATTAAAAGTATTTATTTACACATAGTTTGAGACTAACATACGTGAACTGCTGCCAGTAAGGAGACCCCAAAAATTCTACAGCTAAAGAGGCTGGCCTTCTTCATTTCCTACACTTTACAAGGATCAGCAAATACCACTATTGTAAATAGTATTCATTAGATGTCAGGACTCAGGACACTACTGCTACCCATCCTCACTTTGATTGACTTTATCTTTACTCTCGTCTAAATATTGGAATGGCTCTTTTTCAGCTTCTTCGACTATAAGCTCCTCTTCATCCAATTTTGCAAAATAATCTCTTTGTTCCCTCACAAAATCTTCAGGTAATGTAAAATTCTCTGGCTACACAAGAAGAAAAGACACATAGATTAAATTATCTCAACCTGGGTATCATTTTACTATTTAAGAAAAATTTGGGCATTTCTTTGTATCTATGATTGGAATCTGCAAAGCTCCAAGTTCAGAAAAGGTCAGCTCAATGTACCATAATATACAAATACACTTCTTGAGCAATGGGAGGCATTACTCATCTAAACTCTTTAATCTGTTCATAAGGTAAATAGGTAGACTATCGTCTAACGTTTGAACCAAGAAAAAAAAAAGGTTGTTGATTAAGGAAATAGACCATAACAATATTAATACATAAAAATACTAAAGGGCACAATGAGAACAGTAAAAGAAACTAAAGAAGAGATAAAGCAGTGACATAGATATACATGTACCTTTTTACGTCTTTTGCATGGTGCTGAAGAAACTAGACGGTGAGTATCATTATTATCATCCTTTTTTGACTTCTTTCCTCTGCTTTAAAAAACATTTCCAACAATAATGAGACGGAGAAGTGACTTACATTGTAAGAAGAATAGGTCAATAGATTTTGAACTAATATTTCTGTTGAGTACCAAAATCTAGGGGGAAATCAAGAGAATATTGATAATTTCTACCCTTTCTCTATGCATATATCTGTTTAGATTTCTTCATCTGTATCTATTTACTCAATATCTATGTAATTATGTCCTAAGAGATGTATATGCACACCCATATCTGCACACTAGCTTATTCCAAATAAGCATGCAACCTGCTAAAAAATAAATTCTCCTGATAACAAAGGTTGTTACGAATACATACTTCTTTTCTTCAGTTTTTGTTCTACGAGGGGGGCAACTGAGTGCATCATTGGAAGTAGCATTTTGTGTGTGCTCTATCCTGCTGGCGGTTTTCCTTCTATAAACAGTTGTTTGCTCAGACAGACTCAACAAGTTACAACCACCACGACCTGTTGCAAAAAGAGAGACATCAATGAGATAGTTGAATGGTAAATTTCATTGTCTGAAAATCACAGCATTTAACATATACTTGAGCAGAAGTGACTATTAACTATTCCCGTGCATTTGAAGATGAACCCAAAACTAGCGATCAACATTTGTTAGGCACACACTATCATTTTTCCTACTAATTTGTTAGGCAGATTTGAACTACAATGCACTTTTGTCCATGAACACGAACCTAAATTGACAAATGGCCTCATGTACTGCAATGTGGTATTGTAAACCACTAATCCTTTGATATATGTTTGAATTTGACATATTACTATAGCTAGAAAAGCTGTATATCTGATACTGACATAGCTGGTAACAATGCAATAGCAGCAGACAAGCAACAAAAGTGAGCAATTGAGGTAGTTACCGACAGATCTGAGTTGGTACGTACTAGGAGCAGAAAGAGCAAAGAAAAGAGTAACGAAGGAAGCGACCTGAATGGAGATCTGAAGAAGGTGGCGCCATGGCCGCAGAAGAAGAAGAGGAAGAAGAAGAAGCGGCGAAGTGGCGGCTGGTGCTGGTGCTGAGAATCTGAGTTCGAGATCGGAAGTCGTGGGGACGGGGTTGGGGGTTGCGGCTGGGGGTGGCGTTGGAGAGATCGGAGAAGGGGAGTCGGCTAGGGTTTGACGGCTGGGCGATGAGGGTTTGCGCATTGTTCTTCGTCGCCGTCTTCTTCTTCTTCTTCGTTTTCGTCTTGTTATTCTTCTTCTCCTCCTCCATCGGGTTTGAATTGAAGGCGAGCGAGCGAGCGAGCGAGCGAGCGAGAAAGAATCACTTCACTTGAGAGTTATTAATGTCTGCAATGCATCCGACTTCCAGAATGGACTAGACTCCACTCCACTCACTCTACACTCCTCTACACAAGTCCTTTGGGCTTTTTTGGGCTTTTGTGGGCTTTGGGCTCTGCATGACTGCATCTTCTAGCGATTTTCCCCAATTCCCTCGCAAGTAGCGTTCTAAAAAATGGCACGCCGTGGCCAATTCCGGCACGGAACGGTACAGGTACGGATGGTAACGGCACGGATAAGGCACGGGCACGGATACGACACGGGTCATTAACCGTGCCGTGTCTGAGTTTTGAAGATTTTGGAACGGCACGGAACAGTATGCATAGTGTTCCAGAAACGGCACGGAACGACACGAAAAAACGGCATGACACGGAAAGGTTGTCAGACACGGCACGGTAACGAAACGGGACACGACAGACACGACATAAATAACATAGGTGGCACAGGTAGGAAATGATAGGACATGGGTAGACACGGATAGGTTACGGGTAGGACACATGTAATAATTCCGCCTATATTTCAAACATAACCGGTCCCAAAGCCCAAAAAAAGAGGAAGGATAATTTATAAAACATTATGTTTATTAATTAAGACAATTTTCATAGTATATTGATACTTTTTAATATTTTTTATGTATTTTAAATTTTGAAAAAAATAATTTAATGACTTTTTGGGGTAAATTTTAATTTTTTTATGTTTTTTGGAATATTTAAAATTTTTATGTTCGAAACGAGTGGGTACGTTTAGCACGGTTAAGACACGTAGATACGACACGGTAGGTCACGCATCTGATTGGACACGGCACGAATAAGTCACGGCACGATAGACACAGTGTATATTATCCGTGCCGTGCCTCCTCCTTCCAATTTTTGATACGGCACGGCACGGCACGAAAAAAAATATTAATAAAAAAAAGATACGGCACGGCACGGCACAAAGGCACGGCGTTTCTGAATACGGTACGGCACGATTTTAGAACTCTACTCGCAAGGCACCGGATCTCTCACACTCACACTCTCACTCTCAGGCCCTTCACTAATCACCATTCCTTTTCATAGGCCTCACATTTCCAAACTATCTTTCAGATCATCTACTACACAACTTTATACTTTCATTCACACAACAAACATAAATCCAGGCTCGCACCCAACTTCATAAATTTATTAATCTGTCTGTGTCATATGAATCCATACTATATTGCATCAGTATAAATTATATATCAATATCACAGACGCACTAATTATTAATTAATTTTAAATCTTAAATATTATTACAATTCTTTCTTTTTTGATGTAGATATTATTACAATTCTTACAGATTCCCAGTTTCAAACCAAAGTTAACCAGTTCAAACATAAATAAATGCAGATTTCAACAAGTCAAAAGTAGTTACTTTCCGCATCAGCCAGTGAGTGATATTGCTACCTAAACTAAACATACATAAATCATTGTCAATCGATGATCGACGCGCCAACTTCATCATATCAAATCAAATAACAACTGCATTGACAATGGCGTCTCATGTACCAACCAACCTTTCCTTCTCCATCTCCTTCTTCTCCAGCCCTTTTTTCTTTTTCCCTCTCCTGATAACATTAGACACTAAAACTGCCAAAACAATCTATATACCAATATGTCGTTTTGTTCTTAAGATTAAGACAATTAGTATTAATTCCATCCACCAAGTCTTAGTGGAATTGAAATCCCCTAGGGTATTCCACGGTGGAATGGTCAAAAACCTCTCTAAATTAAAAGCTACTGTGCACGGTTTTTTAAGCTGCCTGCTATAGTACTAAATATTATTTTCAGTACAATTTCTGACCACTTCATGATTTGGGGTAATTTGACCATTCCAGTGGATGTGTACTCGTCTTAGTGACCCTCTTTTAAGTTGTAACTTGTAAGTAGCATGCATAATTTTGTTATTATTTTAGAGATGCCTTTTTTGTAATATAAAAATATATAAAATTCGATGTTTCGTAATATTTCAATATTTAAATTGTGTTCAGCAAATGGAATGCACAGTTGAATTTTCGGTTTCCGAATTTTAATTCCATAGCATTGAACACCATATTGCTATGAGAAACATCTTGCGCCCATTAAAAAACTGTCCATATATACATCCATAAATGAGTACAAAAAGTAACATATACACCTTAAAATGTAACAAATTCAACCCAAAATATAAACAGATTCACTCTAAAATATAACCTATGTACGCACCATAACGCACTCTAAAAAAGAGCAAAAAACAATGTAGATTTATGAGGTCAGAGGGTGAAAATAAGTGTTGTGTAGCTTGAGATGCAAGTGAGCTCGTTTAGGTTTCTCTTTCAGTCGAATCCATCGTGGTAGTTCACATTTTGTTGTCTAATTGAAGGGAAAAAATGCATCATGGGAAATGCTTGATTCATCTTGAACTGTCCTTAAAGAAAGTAAAAAAAGTTGTTTATGTGATAACATTAACATCGCCATGGTTCGTTAAGTGGTCATTAATCAAGGAAAATAACCTATTAATTGAATGTGGGTCCGGGCTGTCATTCAAGTATTCAACGCGTTGTGAAAATGACAAAATAGACAAACACAGGAGTGGTGGCACTTTACTCTTAAAAAAAGAGAAACATATATTCTGAAATGTAACATATACATTCTCAAAATGTAATTTATAGACGTTATGAACAATTTTTTTTTATGTATGCGGAATTACTAAAAGAAATGGTCTGATAAAAACTTCATCTTGGGAATTTCATACCCTCTATAGCGCTACTGTGTAGCGCGGGATGTGAACCGTTAGATATCTCGAGATCTGTGCTGGCTTGAATCTCGAGGTGATCTAACGGTTCGCATCCTGCGCCACACAATATATGCAGCGCTACAAAGTACTACCTCCGTCCATGAATAAATGAATTTTTAGGAAAAGTCAAATGAATTAGTGAAAAAATGAAATTACATAATAATTGTTCCAATTAAATAATATAGATAAAAGGGTAATCAAAAATTGGAGAAACAAGTGGATTCAAATAAGTGAATAGAAAAATAAATTCAAATCAGTAAACTTCATTTAATTATGGACAAGCTCTAAAGGATATAAGTTTATTTAATCGTGGACGGATGTAGTACAAAGGATGAGCACTCCATCTAGGGTTGCATGATATAAGCTTCAAATTTTGGGACACAATTAAAGTATATATATATATATGTTCATCTCATCCTATGATTTGATCATTCGTATTGATGATGAATTGCGGACACAAGACATTTTGTCCTCAATTATTCTATGGGATTCTATGAAAAGTCTTAATTTTTTGCACCCAATTAATTGTTTACATGTGGTGAGTCATATCAGCCTTTAAAATCAAATAATTAACAACTACATTGTCAAATTAACAGACCTGTTATAGCTTAATTATAAGGAATAATATAGTTTTTCACAAATTATAACAACAAGGGCAGGTATATATATATCTTACGCGGCGAACAGTGGAATTAATCAGTTTATAATTAGTTGTGATCGAGTTGCAACTCATAAATGAAAATCTATTCGTTTTTTGTGTGCGACAGAAAAAGGCGAAATTAATAATTATATTTCACCGAACTCATGTTTCTTTTTGGGAGTTTGTTAAGAGAAGTATTCTATTTTGTGCGACTCTAATTAATTGATATAAATATAATTAAAGAAGTTACTAATCTTACATTAACCAATTCGATTTTTATATGATTCTTTATAAAAAAAAAAAAATATTGTACACTTGTACTTGATCTCTCTGCGTTTTGGGACGTGATCATTCCGGGGCTCAACTCGGGTATAATGATTCATTATTTTTTTTTTGAGGAAAGTCTGATTTTAGTCTCTGAATTATTGTATTTTGTTCAAATTGATTCTTAAACTATTTTTTTTGTTCAAACTGGTCCCTAAACTGTTGCATTTGGTTCAAATTAGTCCTTGAATTATTTTTTTTTTCAAATTGATCTTTAAATTTATATATTTGGTAAATATAATCCCTCCTAGATACTTTTGTTTATACTAATTGATACTGAAATTATTTCCAAATCATATTAGTTAGCATAAATGGAAGTAAAATGAGGAGTAATACCAATTAAACCATATAGTTCAAGGACCAAATTGAACCAAAAAATAGTTTAAGGACCAATTTGAACCAAATCCAATAATTCATGAACCAATTTGAACCAAATCCAATAATTCATGAACCAATTTGAACCAAAAAAGAGTTTGGGGACCAATTTGAACCAAATATAATAATTCAGGGACCAAAATCAGACTTTTCTCTCTTTTTTTTATACCACCACACGACCCGATCAAAATAAAATGATTAAGCATTTATTAATGAGGAGGGATCCATTGACAATGGGTTTTTTTTGACAATATTGACAATCATATCTTTCAAAATTTTATAAAAATTCATAAAAAATCTTAAAAATAGAAAAAAACCTACGGATGTATTATTTAACTTATAGATTGATTATGTTTCTGATTATATTTAATTTGAGCGATCTTTGATAGCTCTTTAATGAGCCGTTAAATCACAACCGTTAAAAAATATACAAAATTTTGATAAGGCATCAAACGATGTTCAAATTGATTGAAATTTGAAATACTATCAATCTATAAGTTAAATAATACATCTATAAACAATTTTTCATTTTTAAGGTTTTTTGTGAATTTTTACAAATTTTTTAAAAGTCCTATTGTCAAGATTGTCAAATTAAGCATTGTCAATGGATCCCTCCTCTTTATTAATTACTTTATATAAATTTAAGCAACTTAATGTTATTTTTTTTTTTTTTTGAAAAAAAGTGGGAAACCCACCAGTTTCATTAAGAAACTAATGATTTGGATGTCACAAAACCCCGACATCCATAGGGTATTTAAGTCCTACTTATAGTACTTTAATTACATATAGGTCTATGACCATCCGCAACTTAATGTTAATTACATATAGGATCTTTTATTTTTTTTTTTTGAAGAAATAAGCTAATCGCTTGTTTCATTATTAACAAATTAAAAGGTTATTTACAAAATAGAAAGTACAACAATCAGAGGGAGATGTAACAACAATCAGTGATATATAGTCCCTATAAGTGGATTTTCTTATTTAAGCCTAAACTCTGTAAGTAAGCTATCTTGTTGTCTTCATGAGTTCTCTTTCTTATATTTCCCACCAGAATTCGATTATATACTTATGTTATTTATATATAAGGTTAATTCTATAATTATATATAAGATTATATCAATATTATTTCTGTTTGTCTAATATATGTCTATATGTCTATATATATGTACTTATGTTACTTATATAATATTGATCTTACTTAATTAGTGTGCATTTAAAAGCCTTAGTTAGTTTTAAACTGTCATTGAACCGCTCAGTTAACTCGAACCTTAATTTGATAAAGTGCTTAATTAATTAATTAATCATTGCGATCTATTTATCTTCTGATAATTTGATAAAGTGCTTAATTAATTAATCATTGCGCCCATTTTCATTAATTTTGTTTTAACGATGGATCTTAATTAATTTAACTTAGAAAGAACCGTACGTACCCGTATGATCAGAAGCAAACATAATTAAGTTAGATTTCAAGTTAATTAATTACAAATTATTCCCCCAAGTTCGATTATATATATAATAAACAAAATTCATACATACGTAAATCAAGAATCCTGCTTCGTAGCGCTGCATTGTGTAGCGCAGAATGTGAACCATTAGATCATCTTGAGATTCGAGCTAGCATAGATCCTGAGATGATATGGAATCCTGATATATAGATAGTTTACAAATTTCACCCCATAATTAATAATTAAGGAGACTCCGAAATATTATAGCATTTCATCAAAACATGATTCTGTGTTGTGGTATAACATATGCTATATATATATATATATAAACACAACATTTGGTATATAATTAATTAAGAAGAATAAAATCGGTCATAATCAAGCAAAAAGCTAATTAATTAAGTCATCTGTACAATTAAGTGCCACCTAAAACTGACCTCACATATATATAAAATAGCTTACTATACGCCACATACACATACATACATATAGATAACTCCACTATATATATAAAGACCAATTAATTACCTAGTATATAATTAACTATATATATATACACTTCCATTTCTGTGTGACTTATTAGCAAAACATGGCTATTTCCCCTTCTACATCACTAATTCCCCTTGCTCTTCTTCTAACCTTCCTCCTAATCTCCAATGCTGAACTCTCCACAGACTACTACTCTTGCTCATGTCCAGCCCTGTTGCCGACTGTCAGAGGCGTGGTGGCGTCGGCTGTAGCCAAGGAGCCCCGGATGGGCGCCTCCATTCTCCGCCTCTTCTTCCATGATTGCTTTGTTAATGTACTATTATTAGCTAGCTTGTTATGTATTGTAGTATTTATTTATATTCAATTTGTTTTAGCTAGTTAATTAGTACATAAACTAAATATTATCAAACATATATAAGCAAGCATATGTATATATATATATATAGTAGCATATATTTATTACATAGGAATCATGTTCTTTTTTTTCTTTGTGAATATATATATCATGTTTAGAAAGGATTTCAAATTAATTAATTGAGGTACTGATAATTATTTTTTTCTGAAATATTACATGAGTTTTATCCTTAAATAAATAGTGGCAACCGAAACATATTCAGAAATCTTGAAATCTAATTCTGTAAGAGTATGAATGATACCTATCGCTGTTTATTTAATTATTTTGTGGTGTTGATTAATATATATAATAAAACGTTTGTGTTTGTAACTAGGGTTGTGATGGGTCGATACTCCTAGACGACACGGCGACGTTCACCGGAGAGAAGACGGCGAAGGCGAACAACAACTCGGCGAGGGGTTTCGAAGTGATCGATGATATAAAATCAGCAGTGGAGGAAGCTTGTCCGGCTGTTGTCTCCTGTGCTGACATACTCGCCATTGCTGCAAGAGACGGTGTTGTCCTTGTCAGTATATATTCTATATATATATACCCTACATTTTCTCAGAATATCAAAATTAATTTAGATGATACTTTAAGAAACATCCTGTGTCCATTGAAAAACCGTCCATATATATATATACATCTATAGACATGTACGGAATGTAACAAATACATTCTGAAATGGAACATATACATCCCGAGATGTAACCTATGAATACTATGGATAGTTTTTATATGGACGCTAGCTAGGTGTTACTCATACTTTAAGCTCTTGCATAGTTAGAACTACATCTGCATCCATGGTCTTAATAACTTTTAGATAAATTTGATTCGTATGATTTCATCTTGTTGAAGTATACTATATTCAAAGTTAATTTCATACAAAAAAAAAAAAAGGATAAACAACTAATTATTAAACTCTAATTAATGCCAATAAAGCACATTTTACTCTAAGAAAATAATAATTGTAGCCTACATCCTTATTTTGAAAAATAATTTTAGATGTACGAATTATATATTCTTCATCATTTAGATATGAACTTAATTATTTAAAAATTTGATAGCCATCCAGCAAAAAGACAATGAAATTAATTTAATTGTTTTTTAAAATAAATCTTAGATCACTCTGAATAAAAGTTTAACTAAAAAGAAAACCTAATTCGGTTCAAATCTTTTAAGTGTGGTTTAATTAATAAGAATTATGTAATACATCAATTTGATGTACTAAAAGATTAAATTAGTCTAGGCAAGAGCAATCATCATAAGGGGAAAAAAAAAAACATTCCTACTAATGGAAGATATGCCCTGTGATCATGAAACATGAATATATCATAATTAATTGTAATTTGGTAATCATAAATAAAGCTGATTCTTTATGTGTTTAATTAGTTCCTTTAATTAATTCCCTAATCGGGTATATATATAAAATATATGTCATCTGACAATTAATTAATTAAAAATGGCAGCTGGGTGGGCCCAGTTGGGCAGTGAAACTGGGAAGGAGAGACTCAACAAAGGCAAGCAGAGCCATGGTCAAGAAATTCATCCCCACACCAGCATCAAGCCTCAGTGACCTCATCGCCAATTTCTCAGCTCATGGCCTCTCCACACAAGATTTAGTTGCTCTTAGTGGTAATTTATTCACTAATTATTATTTATTCACTAATGAATTATTTATTTTTTGAGGTTCTGACTGATACCTAATATTTAGAATGACCAATATATGAATTTTTAAATTTTTGCTGATATTATGCCAAACCGAAATTGAATTTTTCAGGAGGTCCAAATTTTTAAAATATTAATTCTCATTCGTCTCCTTCTTTTTCAACTTTGATTAAAAATTTGAAATTAGTTAGTTAATTTAATTTTGAAGGATGATAATTAAATGCATCTTTTATTTTAGTTTATTTTGACAATATATATACTTGATGATTAAATGCTGAAATTCATGTTCCAAGGGTTGAATTCAGCTTCAAACATTTAGTATTATAATATACAGAAGTTTTAAATTTGAATTATCAAATAGTCACAAAAAGAAAGGACAAGAAAATAAACATTTGTATTATGTACTCAGTGTGTATTAACACTTTTGAGATCAGATATATAAATATTTCCATTTGAGGTATTGACACTGTTGTCTTGTGGATAAATGTTACTGAAAATAGGGTGTAATTAATTAATTAAGTAAAATCTTTCTTTAGTTTTTAATGAAGATAAAACATATATTGTTTTTTTTTTTCCATTTTCAACCTAGCTAAATAAAAAATGTGAACATATCATGATTAACCCAAACATCAGAATAAATTATGTTCAAACCATATTATATATCAAATATGTCTCAAGTAGAGTTGATATATAATACGACATCAGAAAAGGGACGTCACAAGTCATTACGCTTAGGTAAAACGTGACAGCACAGTACATAATTAAAACGACGTATATATATATACACACACATTTGCTAGCTACTGCCAACTGACCTAGACAATGATAAAAATTAACAGGTCATGAAAAGTGAGAGAACACAAGGTACATCTGTCGCATTTTAGCAGAGTTTTCTGCATTTAATTAGAGGAGAGTAATTAATTGCCAGTGAAAATAACAAACGATGTTATTTGATATATACAAGCTCCACCGACCCATGGACTGACCTACTAATTCTTTGAGGCACCAAGTCTTTTTTTTTTTTTTTTAATTCTTTGCAGCAGCTGCAAAGTTTTGTAGGCTGATATCGAACTCTCGATTTTTTGGTAAACAACAGAGTTAGGACTCTTTGAGGCACCAAGTCATTTCACATAATGAGTAATTGTTCACTTGATAGAATAAAGAAAACATATATAAAATAGGGAAGGGATCACGTATTCACGTGACAATTATTTATCTTGACAACCAATACAACTACATTCAAATAGATACATAAAAATGTTAAGAATAAAAATCTTTAATTTATAGAAAATTTCAATGTACTCGTAAATTGATTGTGTTTTAAGTTCTATTTAATTTGAGTAAAATTTGATACTCTATCAAAAATGTTTAAATTTGGATTGTTGTAATTACCAAACAATTTTGATGGTTCTTGAGTCTTGACAGAGTAACAAATGACACCCTAACTAAATGGAATTTGAAACACAATCAAACCAAGAGTATATGAATATGTTTGTAAAATGTTTTCCATTTTTTAAATTTTCTATAAATTTATTTGAAAGTGATTGTCAAGATAAATAGTTGTGATAGGATTCTTTCACTACAAAATAAAGAAAATGTTTTGGTTCTGATGCTATTATAAGCCGTTTAGCAAGGTATATATTCATATTGTTTGACTAAATACTTAACTTGATAAATAATTGCGGGTTGATATAGGGCCTATAATACTTGGCCCAATAAGCTATTATGGGTCTGCACTCAATAACGTTGATGACACATGTATAGCACCACATCAATGCCACATAAGATATGGATACTGAAGGACAGACGAAGAATAATGTCCGGTACTATATATTGTTATTTGCTATTCAAATATTTGGGAGAGAATAATATTTCAAATTGAAGAAGAATAGTTTAGTGACCCTAACCAATTGTTGAATTAACTATTATTCTCAAACCTTAAATTAGTGACTATTTTTGTTAATCCACCAATTAATTCAAACACACCTATCTGAATGCTAACTATTAGAATTTAGAGGTGCCAACAAGTCTTGGTAGAGCAAGTCATCCCCGAAGGACTCAATCACAAGTCAAATGAGTTGACGCAACTAATTCAAACTATACAAGTAAGCATTAATTAATAATTAATTTTTCATGTTTCAAGGAAATTACTGTTAATAATTATATATCAAGAATTAGTTTTATATATACAAGCGTTTTAATTAAGTTAAATATTAAAAATAACAAAAAGAAAAAACTTGATTAAACGGATTGGCTCGATGCTAGTCGACCGACTAAAGAGAAGTAAAATAATTTTAGCCTATACTAAACCATTAATCCTCAGATCATTTTTAGGTCTAGATAGGTTAAGATCAGGTCAGATAAAAATTTTATTTTTATTTTTCTTTGATAGAAAGATGAGGTCTAGCTATTCAAATCTTATATTGTGAACTCTTCTCAAGTTACCATTTGAGTTGGTCAATATTACTTGAGATAATTGAGATGTTAGGATAACGAATTACACCCTTAGGCCGTGTTCGCTTCATTTCCACTAGCCCCTGTGCGGGTGGGAAAAGGCAAATTTTGTGAGAGCGAATTTGTTTTTTCTCACCCGCACAATAGCAGATGGGAATGGAGCGAACAGATCCTTATTGTGAAAATCTTCTTAAGTTGAAATAAAAGACCGCACGTTTGCTATTTCGTACTTGAAATTTAATCTTCTTTTAAAAAAATTTATTATGAGCGATGATAATATTGATATATCAACCTACTAGTTTACTCAAGTTAATAATGGATGAATTGAACATTACTTACATCTAGCTGAACTAATTAACTATTCACGATGGCATTGGCATAACGATAACAATGGCAATAATATTGATACATCAACTTCCCTAAATAGCTACGACGATTGGTAGTTAATTTAATTTGGTACTATAATTCCTAGATCTCCAAGGTTGAACTAAATTCGTTGTACCAACTAATTAGTTGATAATTTGTTTGTTCTAAATTTAAAGAATGATGATGTATCAATGTGCAGCGAACATTATAATAATTATTAAAGGCGACCTTCATTTGGTATATATTTATACGGATAGTTGTTGTTTTTTGTGCTTACATGCATAAAGCTAGTATATATATATATATATCTCCGAATAAAGTTAATTAATTTGGTGCAACATGCCAATTAGAGTAAACCGAAGTTAATTTTATTATCCTATGTTATTTTCAGGACAGATCTAAGAAATTGTTAAGCTCGGACACAAATTGTCTAATATGGAGCAAATATATCGTGAGCTTAAGCTCACGAAGCCTTTTGTGAGCGCACTTCCATAAACATATCACATCACCTCCAAATTTCAATTTATATGGTCCAATAGATTCTTTATATCAAAATCTTATGGGATACAAAAATTTTCCATTTTTGAAAATTTTGAAGTTTTTATTTAGGATTTTTGAAAAGTGATACATAAAACTTGATTATTCTAATAATATTGTATAGCCATTTTTCAAAAATCACAAACAAATACTTAAATATTTTCAAAAATGGAAAATTTTTTTATCCCGTAAGATTTTGATATAAAGAATTTATTGAGCCATATAAATCGAAATTTTAAGGTAATTTGATAGGTTTTTGGAGGTGCGCTCACGGAAGAGCTCCGTGAGCTTAAGCTCATGGTATATTTGCTCCTAATATATGAAACAAGGAGTTCTATTACATTGTATTTTGCTTGGCAAATAAGTATTGTTTAATATAAAAGACAAATTAGTACTAATAAATATATTTTAAAAATCAAGCCTGGGCACGAGCCTAGGCTTGCCCATACCTAGGTCCGCCCTAGTTATTTTTTGGTTAACAGAAATATCTTTCCAATTAATAGATATTGTTTTTCATTTAATAGACACATTATCGTTTCCAATTAAGAAATAGACAACTATGTCCAAGTACATGAGTAGTGTCAGACAGTGAGAAAGAGGTATAAGGGTAGGCAACCTTCATAGATGGACAATATATGTTTCCTATTTGATTTTGAACATTTCAAATTTCAGCAACAATTGAATAATTAACAAAAACGCGCTGACATGAATTTTTCTGTATGATATTACCAACGCTTTTAATTGAGGAACAATTTTATTTTGAAATTGAAGTTGAACAATTAATTTTAGTGAGTAAATAGCATTTTTCATGTAATTGTACTTGTGTTCAATATGAAGGTAAGAATATTCAAAGACTGAGCTCAAATCTCTTTAGTAACTTTCGTAAACCCGAAAAAACTTGCCCGATGACCTGCCCTGACTTCAACCCAGCATGACCCCTGTTTTGGAGAAAGTCAAACTGATCCAAACCCGACCCAACCTAAACTCGAACGACTCGAAACCCGAGATGATCCGGATATTCGGTGACCCGAAACCGAATGACCCAAATGACCCGAAACTCGAGACGACTAGAAATTAAATGACATAAGAATACACCTGCAGGTGTTAATTAACCCGATACTCGACCCAACCCGAAATAAACCGAGACCCGAAAATATGGTGGCAGCCGTCAACCCGATACCCGATCGGACCCAAAATAACCCGACACCTGAAAATTTGTTGGCTCTGGTCAACCTAAAACCCTATCCGACCTGATTCGACCCGTGACCTGACGTTTCCATATGATCAAACTGACCTAACCTGACCCGATCTGACAAATTGCCACCTCTACAAAACAACGTTTGGATGGAGCCCGGTTGGTGCATGGTTAATTAATTGGTTGTTGTCGATCGATAACGATGCGATCATTTTAGTCTTTGGGTTGTATTTAGTTTAGTTTATAAATGATTTTCTTTTCTCGTTGAATATAATCATATATCCCTCTAAAATTATTATGTCAAAATCATATTCAAAGGTAGTTTGCAGTATCACGTACGCGAGGCATACGAACGCACAAGTAACGATCGAGTACGAGGGACAAAGAAATGGTTAGCAGCAACAATCCAATCTGTGAACCAAACACAACAACCAAAAATTAATTAATTTTGGAGACAGAAATTAGATTATAAATATATGTTTTTTTCATCGACCATACGGCTGGCAAATTTCCAAACTGTTTTTTTTAAGTAAAATTATTAATTTAATTTAGCATTTTTAATTATTGATTTAGTTATCTTCTCATTTTTAATTATTATGATTGGAAGGCTTATATCATTTTCATGTAGGCTAGCTCTTTGTTCTCATCTATAGAAAGAACACATTTTGAGTATTCAATTATATTGTTTCATTATACCAATTTTGAGTTCTGAAAAATACTTATTTTAGTTTTATGTTATAGATTAATTTTAATTATGAAATTAATTAATTAGCATTACAGAAAGTCAGTTTATTTTAATTAGTCAATAATTCTTTTTTTTTTTTCAAAAGGAGCTCACACAATCGGACTAGCACGGTGCGTGAACTTCCGATCGCACATATACAACGATTCCAATGTCGACGGGCCCTTTGCTACGACAAGAAGAGCGTCCTGCCCTCAAAAATCCGGCTCTGGCGACAACAACCTCGCCCCGCTCGACTTGGAGACGACAATGAGCTTCGACAACTACGCCTTCAAGAACATCTTGAGCAGCAAAGAGTTGCTCCACTCCGACCAACAGCTACTCAACTCGACATACACGGCATCCCTCGTGGAGTTCTATAGCAACGATAACGCCGCTTTCTTCGCCGATTTTGCTGCTGCCATGGTCAAGATGGGAGATGTGCGACCACTCACCGGCACCAAAGGTGAGATCCGAGTTAATTGCAGAAAGATCAATTAATTCACCAAGGAACCATCATTTCTTGTGGTTTGATTTGTGGGTATATATCTTCATCAAAAAAAAAGAAAAAAAAGATTTGTGCGTATATAATGCTTAATTAATTTGGGAGTTTGAGGATATTTCTTTTTTATTTTTTTATTTAGATAGAATATTTATGGATTTTTTTTTCTATTATGGGTGATGATGAAAAATATATTTCTGCTCATTTTTCTTTGAAGAAATTAATGTGTTGTAAATCTGTCTGTGTTTGTTTGGCATTGAAATTTCGGAGGAATGCATGTGAAGGATTGAGACTTGTGTCAAGTGTGTTGTACCTTCCTTGAAAACACTCTTCTTCTTTCCTTGAAAACAATTGATCACGCTATATAATATAATTATTTCATTTTGATGAAATAAAAAGGTTGAGTATTTTAATTAGAAAAATTCTGAGTTAAAGTTGAATTTTTTTTTTCAGGTTGTTTAATTCTTAATACAATATAAGCTCATTTTATTTCATCCAATTTCTACGACTAAATTTTTTTCTAAAAAAAATTCTAAATCTATCTACCTAACAGATTGAGAGGAGTCCAACAAAAGATTATGAGATATATAAAAAGGATTCTAATCATAATGGTTTTCATCATACGAAGAGAAAGATGTAATAGAACATTTATTGACAAGAAGAAATTGATCAACACTCTATTACAAGAAATCTCGTTCGAAACCTCGTCATTAATCCTTTGCCATATATTGTATTTTTTTTTCTTTTTTTGGTATTTTGGTTTAGTTTATTTCTTATAGCTAGTACTTTATTTTATCTTTTTTTAAGATCCTGAATCTTTTGAGACTGAACCTTTGTAAAAACTTGCTTTAATAATAAGATTTCCAAAAATGGGGGCTAGACCCTTGCTTTTACTCACAAAAAAGAAAGATATATAATGTAATCGTTTAATTGTTTGATTGTTTGCATGCACCTTATATATATAGAAAAATAAATGGAACGAATTGGACCCTGCTGCAATATCAGGAAATGAAATCCTCTGCGGTAACTCAAAATCTGAGTTACTGCCCGGACTGCCTGTTAAAAGACGCCCCTTGAATTCAAATCTGACTGTTTTCTTTTTCCTTGACCGAGATACACATCCAATGACCCAAAATCGTCCACATAGTTGAGTTACTGCAGAGGATACGGACTCGCGATATCAGTCTCATGGGGCTCGTTCGGCGGTTTCATTGGCTTAAATATTTAAGTATTGCTAAGTCACACTCATTCGGGAAAAGAAAAATGACTTAAGAAAGCTTAAGCCTTAAGCCATGGGTATGACTTCTTTAGAAATCCGGGCGAGGCTTAAGCCCCGGTCAAAATGAGGCTTAAGGAGAAACTTTTAATCCGTGTTAAGAAACTTATGTTCGGAAGGATTAAGAGGCTAAGGAAGCTAAAAAGCCTAAGGAGGCTTAAGGGGTTGCCGAACATGCACATGATTTCATACCCTTGTTGTACTGCATTTTGCAGTTCGTGACAACGTGAACCGTTGGATTGTCTCGAGATTAGAGGACAAGCACTCCAGTCCCATCTGACTGAAGCCTCGAGGCTCAGCACACCCCTGATTTCCTTTCATGCAAGTGTTATAGTCTCTGGAACAGTACATACGTGGATTTATAATTTAAGATTGTAAAAGATATATAATTAATTAGCATCAAATTGTTTCATTTTTCTTAATCAATATTGGTATATTCCGAAAATATATTTGAATTTAAATTCTTCATTTATATATTTAGAGGGAACCATTGCAATGTTTATCTTGACAATCTTTTTGCAATGGGACTTTTGAAAATTTTGAAAAAAAAAAAAAATCATTAAAGCTTCTTAGAATAGAAAAAAGTTTATGGAAGTAGTATTTTACTTATAGATTAATTATGTTTCCGATTATATTAAATTTAAGTGATTTTTTATAGCTCTTCAACTACCTGTTAAATTACAACCGTTAAATAATGTGTAAAGTTTTGATAAACCTGAAACGATTTTCAAATTGATTAAAATTTAAAATACTATCAATTATAATTATAATTATAACTTGAATAATATATCCATATTTTTTTATTTTTAAAAGTTTTTATATGGATCTCATTGTCATGATTGTTGTTATTGAGATAAGAATTGTCAATGATCCCCCCTAGCTCATTTATTCATTTGTGGGTTGGCGAACGGTTCTGATGTCGTTTGCAGAAGCCACGAGAACGGTTAGTGATGGAAACGCCATCACAGAAAGCAGGAACCCCAATTAAATCACACGTCAAGCTCTAATCTGCATGGAAAATAACATCTAATCCACTATTGTTTGCTTACTAATTACTATCCAACCCTTTTCAAAAGCAGAGGAAGGCAATATATATGTCTACGAGTAATAAAGTTCCTAATTTACCAACCTTATTAGTTATTACATATATATACGGATTTTGAGTTGACCATTTAATTTTTTCTAAAGTTCAACTTCAACATGCATGTTCCAACTTCTAAAAATATGCTTGTAAATCCTTAATTAGAGTTAGGAATTAAGTAAGCTATAGTGTGAGAATATGATTTTGAGTAATACCTAGCGTCCATATAAAAACCGTCAATCGAGTCCATAGGTTACAAGTACGGATTTGTGCATAGGCAAGCCTCGTCAAGTGCCTGGGTTTGATTTTTCGAAACTATGGCATATGTAATATACTTTCATGGGATATATATTGAAAATACTAAGTAAATACCATGTTGTGCCTTAACTTGATTAGCAAATTAGGCATATATCTTCCTCTTAAGTCTAAGTGTGCCATGGCTTGCTCAAGAGTCTGGTTCCGTCCCTGATAGGTTACATTCAGAGTGTATTTATTACATTTCAGAATGTATATGTTACATTCTGTACCCGGTTTAGGGATGTATGAACAGTTTTTCAATGGACGCAATGTTTTTTAGATCAATCAATTGCATATTAATTTACTCTGGCCAGAGATATATATATATAATACTATATATTCTCTTTTATAATAAATGTACTCAATGTTTTATATATCTTTCTAATTAATGATAACAAAATGATATTTCTGCAAAAGCTATAACCAATCAATCTTACCATCTTTATATGGATAAATCACCCTGCATTTGAATAAAACATCCCAATCATGCCACCTTCTTAGCTAAATTTCTGTCTTGTTGATGGCACATGCCCTTCAACAAACAGCAAGTACATGTTTTCTAGCTTAATTCTTGTGCATATAAATAGCCATCCATGTACACAATGTGTTATCATCATTCATCAGCAGCAGCATATAATTAACTAATTAATCCTTCCAATTAACTAATTAAGCAATGGCTAACCATAATTCTTCCATCTCCAAAATCTTGTCAGTGATTGTGTCTCTGTTGTTCCTCATTCAAACCTCCAGTGGCCAATTGACCCCAAATTACTACTACTCTTCATGCCCCCAAGTGTCCTACATTGCGAAAAGCATCGTCGAGTCAGCACTGGCATACGACGCCAGATTGGGCGCCTCCCTACTTCGGCTCTTCTTCCATGACTGTTTCGTCAATGTACGTACATTTTAAACGCTCCCTTTTACCTACTGATTATTTTGAAAAAATCTTAGCAACAAATTTTGTGTGATACATTTATATATATGTTTGGTCAGGGATGCGATGCATCGGTTCTATTGGATGACACGGCGACGTTCACCGGTGAGAAGATGGCGAGGCCCAACAATGGCTCGCTACGGGGTTTTGACGTCATTGACCAAATAAAGCAAGCAGTTGAGAAGGAGTGTCCCGGTGTCGTCTCCTGTGCTGATATCTTGGCAGTCGCTGCAAGGGACAGTGTCGTTACTGTATGTTACTACACTACATATGTTTGATTTTGACCTAATTTGGCATGTATCCCTCATTTGGAAAATGATTAAAACTAGCATGTGTCAATGTTGATTATTAAAACCGACTCGAGTCGTGCATGGACCGACGACATGAGTAGACACATAATATGGTATACAAATATAACAAAGTTAGAGACTTAGAGCTGAAAAAGATAGACAATAACATTTGTAACTAATGACTAGTTAACTATACAAATTTGTGTAGTTAGGAGGGCCATATTGGGATGTAAAACTTGGAAGAAGAGACGCGAGAGGAGCAAGCCTATCGAAGGCGAACAAAGATCTGCCTACACCGACATCCAGCCTCAGCAGCCTTACCTCCACATTTGCTGCTCAAGGCCTCTCTTTCAAGGACATGGTCGCTCTCTCCGGTAATCTTGCATTCATCAAATTATTACTACCGCCTTCGATGGGCATGTTGTTATACTGATACTCTCTGATTGATTGAATTGTAGGTGCACACACGATTGGCAAGGCGCATTGCGTCAACTTCCGCTCACACTTGTACCAGGACACGAACACGAACGGTTTCCTCGCAGGATCCAGGAAGTACGTATGCCCCCCGGTGAACGGTACGGGCGACGACAATTTGGCTGCTCTCGATTACCTGACTGAAAACAGGTTCGACAACAGCTACTTCCAGAACCTCGTTGCGTTCAACGGTTTGCTCCACTCGGATCAAGAGCTCTTCAACGGAGGCGCCGCTGACACCCAGGTGCTGCTTTACAGCACCTGGCAGGAAGCCTTCTTCTCGGATTTTGTCGAAAGCATGATCAAGATGGGTGACATTAGGCCGCTCACCGGGTCCAAGGGGGAGATCAGGAAGAACTGCAGGAAGATGAATTAAGCTCTGTATCAATTGTTTGGTTTGTGGGTGTGTTTCTTTTGCAGTAGGTCGGGTCTAAAGACAGCAAGCATATTACTTAGGACAGCAAAATCTCTGAATTATATAGAAGGAAATCTGAGAAAATCATACTATAAATGAAAAAATTTTGCTGTCCCAAGCAATATTCTTGCTTATTCTTAAGCCTGACCTTTGCAGTGATATATGCTACTGTAGACAGTTTGGATTTGGGTCAGGGTTTTGGTTTGTTAATTAGGTGTGAATTTGTGTGGATGTGTGCATGTAGACTTGTCAATCGATTTAGAAATTTCAGAATAAAAATAATTGTAATTTTTTGTCAAGTTTTGTTATTAAAATTTTCAAACCAAATATTCCCCCCTGCCCCCCTCTTTTCCAATTTAATATATTAAATATGCCAAATATATATTTCCCTCTTCCATGTGTGTAGACAATATTGGTTTAAACATGTGCACCAGTAAAATAGGGACGAATATAAAGTCAATTTCAATAGCTGGAGCTAAAAGAGCAATCCGGAGTATTATAGCTAAGCATTATATTACATATATGGGGTTCCAAATTATGAGGGGTATGTGAAGAGGGCGGTGCCACAAACTCAAAAGAGTTCTCGTCATCTTACTACTTTTTTTTTTTTTGATTTGGAGGGGGGAATTAATAGTTGGGTGCTTAATTTACTGCTAGTAAGTAAACGCTTACGCCTCGTTTAGGGCTGAAATTGTTATTTTTTATAATAAATTTTTAATTTAAGATAATATGTAATGGACTTTAAATTGAAAAAATTGATATGTGCCTTAGGTTTTAATGGGTTGAGACATTAAATACGTCAATGGTAGTGATCAATCTGAGTAAACAATCAACGACTAAAATTTATTCTTTGAGGAAGATAGAACTTTTATGTCAAAAAATCTAATCGCATTTTTAGGTAAAGATAGTGGAAGTCCTTGCATAGTTGCATGCACTGAAGTCTGAACATTCAACACTTGGGAGTTTGATGGACGACCTTTTAATGATTAATGATTGGGACTAAGTTGTTAGGTTCACATCAAGATCCTTCTATATATGTGTTATATGTAAAAGTTCACTTTCTTCCATGGCAGGTAAGTAACAGTGTGGTGTGGTGATTAGTTATGTTAAGAGAAACTAGTAAACAGCCCACACCTTGTTTTGAACTGAAATTGTTGTATCTTATAATAAAGGGTCGAAAGCTCATTCCTTCTGAAGAAACTAATATGGGTCTTAAATTTTAATGCGCCAGGACATTAATGTACGTCAACGGTGGTGATCAATTTTAGTAATCAATCAACGGCTGAGGTTTCTTCTTTGGGAAAGATAGAACTTTCATGTCAAAAAATCTAATCTCCTTTTGTTAAGAGTAATGATAAATCATTGTTTAACTGTTCGTCCAGTCCAAAGGAAGGCCAGTAGGACTATTATTAAAAAAATGGAGACATGATAATTACCCCTCTTATCCATCACCAATACATTTTTAGTTGAAAATTTATTTTCAAATGCAACAAATTACTTTCTATCGGTTGCAGTTCACATCCTCAACTAGAGGTGGCAAATCGGGCGGGCGGGTCAGGTCGGGCGGGTCGGGTCGGATCAATTTTACTATCAGTTTTTTTTTTGGATCGTATGTTGATTTGAGTTGGATTGCATGTTGTTTGATCTCGGGTCGTGTCGGGTTTGAGTCGGGTCAGTTTGACTTTCTGAAAATGTCGGATCGGGTCGGACGGGTTTTTTGGGTGGGGTCGGGTTTTGCCACCTCTATCCTTAACCATACAAAATACTCGTACACGTACAATAGAAAGATAAAGAACAAAAAAAATTCACTCAAATTATATGAAAGCATAAGAGAGAAAATATATGTTACAAACTTTGCTTGAGAGTAGATAATGGGATAAAGATCATTTCTCAAAAAAAAAAAATATATTTACGAAAGTACAGCAAAACTTTGCAATATTATATATGTTTTTGGAACTTTTTCCGATTTCTCTCTTTCCAGAAATTAATTAATAATTGACGACCTGCTTACTTAATATTTTTTCAATAAACTTGTTTTTTCCTTTTTCTCAAATATTGCGTAAGATTTTATTCAGAACAACAATATATAATTTTTTTTTTTTTTGAGAAGGTGACATTGGCTGTCAATAATTACCCAAAAAATGAGTAAATTAATTTATATATGCGGGAATTCTTCTTATATAAATTGGTTACGAAATTGTGTAAGTTGGTTCTGGTACTGTGATATCCTTATTAATGCGGGTTGTTAGAAAAAGCTCACATATGCACAATATAATTGAATAATCTTTTTTTTTTTTTTGGAGAAGTATATTATAATTGAATAATCATTCTCACCATATTTTGGCTGTCGTGTACAAAAAGATCGATCTTAGCGCGTTGTGTTGTGCCCTACTTTACCAAAAAGGACGATATTTTCCTCGTGTTTATACTGGGACTATGAGATACTTATAAACTAAGACAAGTGTGCTTCATATTATCATATATATAAACATAGTATAATGTACACAAAGGCAATGTAGAAGCATGCTTGATGCTTCAGGATCTCACTTTACGGAAAGATATTTATACATACGCATGCAACTTTTTTAATAAATAAATACTGATCAAGAGATATACTAAAATTAAACAAGGACTCAATTAATTATAAAATGTCCCTAGATCTCTATATGGATGAAGTATGAACTATGAACTTATAAGGATATGTTGTTGATTTGTCAGACAATATTAATTGAGTAGAGTCGTAGGCAGCGACCACCCCTTTTATCTATCTACCGGTCCACCGTATTTTTGATAAACAAATATCATTTTTTATAAACATTTATATATCTCCTATCAACATATAGCATTTTTCCAGTAAACAGATACACTACAGTTTTCAGTAAATATTTATGCAACTATGACAAGCACATGGGTGCATGTAGGTGTGTCAGATTGTGAGAGAGACCGGGTGGATGTGTGACTTATTTTATAGGTGGACTCTACATATTTTCCAATTGAGTAATACCTAGCATTCATAGAATATTTGTCCATAACGTCCATATATTACAAAATCGGATGTATATATATATATATGTTACAAAATCAAATATATTTGCTACATTTTGAGTGTGTCTACAGACATATAGACACATTTTAAATGGACAGAAGATGTTTCTCATATCAATTTAATATGTTGGCAATGGTCACATAATGCCTGTACTATATTTGTGATATTTGTGGAGTCGGTGAGTCGCCTTGTTTGACCCAAGTCAACCCTGCTATGAACACTAACAGTTGGGCAGCACTTTACTCGTTTTAAGTGACAAAAATATTGACAACATGCAGTACTTGATTAACTTCAAAGCAAATCAAGGATGAACATATCTTGCATTATTTGAGCTAGGCAATGCATGGCAAAAGTCAAGCCTTTTTTTGTAAGAGTTGGTAGAAAAGCAGGTACACATACAAGTCAAACTGAAAAGACTTTTGCTTTCATTTCATAGTCTATTTTTTTTAAGTTTTTTAATATATAAGGAATTTTGCTCAAGAGCACCTAACATTTTGATTGAAATTATATTGGGTAAAATTGTGGAGAAGGGATACAATTACAATGCTTGACACTCATATTAAATCATTGCAAGGATAAATTAATGAGAATATCTACAAACAAAAACAAGGTTCTATTAATTGTTCTTAATGGTGTTAATTATGCATATTAATTTTAATGATTTTGATAGTCAAGTATATAAATTCTACATGATTCCCCAAAATGGATTTTTTTTTTTTATTTTTTTTATGGAGACTTGAGCGATATATAAACATAACCTTCTAGACGATAATTAGTATATATCCCCACTAATATTTTTCTCTAATTAATTAACCTCCTTACACAGATAAAAATTCCATATCATTGTACTTTAATTACAAGCTAAGACATACAAAAGAAATCTTCTCCGGATTTTCATATTAATTTAACAATGACCAGTAAAATTTAATAGAAAAAAAATTTTCTTTGGATTATGCCCTTTTAATCATTCCAAAAAACTACATATATTCACAGGATAATATTTTGTTATGTGATGGTTACCAAGAATGAAGTATGACATTTAACTGCATTTAAAACTACTTAACATTCTCACTGGTAACTAAACTTAATTAAAGCTAAGGTTCAGTTCCTTTTATTTAACTGATGTGCTATGTAAGATAATGACTTGTGCAAACAATGAAACTTGGAAAATGGAAAGTGACAACATGTTAGTTAGTTAAAAAAAAAAAAACACTATACATTATAAAATTAGATTCCCTCCTTATAAATAGCCTTGATCTAATTGCCCTCTATCATCATCTCATCAAACAAAACCTTCACTGAAATCTCCTAAAACCCTCTAAATTCTCTGCCAATGATGGCCTCTGTGACTAACACATTTGCCTCTTTTGCTATCCTTTCTCTTCTCCTTTGCAGCAGTACTAATGGCCTCTCGACCGACTACTACTCGTACACATGCCCCGATTTGCTAACTACGGTGAAAGGGGTCGTGGCTTCGGCTATTGCGAAGGAGGCACGCATGGGCGCCTCCTTGTTGCGGCTCTTCTTTCACGACTGTTTCGTTAATGTACATACAATCCTGTATTAATTTTTTATACAATACAGCACAAATGCTGTGTAAGAGTATTAGATACCAGAATTATACTTTTAGTTGCAGAAAGCTGATACTTCAATTTTTTGCAGGGTTGTGACGGGTCGCTACTGTTGGATGACACGCCGACTTTTACTGGGGAGAAGACTGCCAAGCCGAACATCAATTCGGTCAGAGGGTTTGAAGTGATTGATCAGATAAAATCCGCTGTCGAGGCAGCATGCCCCGGTGTTGTTTCGTGTGCTGATATTCTGGCAATTACCGCCAGGGATAGTGTCGTTACAGTAAGTTTAGGAACAAATTACCATTTTCAATATAACGATTTGAGTAAAATTATAGCAAATGTAAAATGAACCATTTCATATAGTAAGTTGAGAATAAAATTGTAAACTTAATCCATATCAGAATTCAGAACACAACTAATGTATCAGATGAACTTCTCTGGTTTGAAATGAAACACAAACATTTATTTGATTTTTTGGTTTTCGAATTGTATAGCTCGGAGGACCGAATTGGGATGTGAAGCTAGGAAGAAGAGACTCGAAAACTGCGAGCCTCACAAAGGCGAACAACGACATTCCTCCTCCCTCATCAAGCCTCAGCAATCTCATCTCCAAATTTGCTGCTCAGGGCCTCTCTGCCAAAGACATGGTTGCACTCTCTGGTAATTTCTTCTGCAAATTGTTTCTCTTTTCAAATAACAAATTCGACCAAAACTATCCAATTCTACTTTTTTTTTTTTCTTTTTAGGGTCTGTTCGGCTGACTCAAATACTGTATTTTGTAAGAATTGAGAGTCTATAGGAAATAATTTCTATCCCCTGACAGTACTATCAATCCCTTATAGGAATTTAATCCTCTAAAACACTTGTTTTTACAGGAAAAAATTAATTAGCTTTGACTAAATTATTATTTTCCTATCAATGATGGCTCTTCGTAGGTTTTCACCCAATGCAACCTAGATTTCAATCTGTTCTTGTAGGAAAATTTTTCTTTATGATCAGTAACTATCGAACATTACCTAATATTTTTGAAAACTCATGATAGTCAAACATGTAATGCAAATGCATTAATCATACTATATGAAACTAATAAGTCAAATTGCCTCATAATGATCATGTAGGTGCTCACACAATCGGTCAGGCGAGGTGCACCAACTTCCGCGCACATATATACAACGACAAGAACATCGACACCTCCTTCGCCACGACGGCTCTGCAGCCCGTGTGCCCCAGAACGAACGGCACGGGTGACAACAACCTCGCTCCCCTGGACTTGCACACCCCGACCACCTTCGACAATTTCTACTTCAGGAACCTCCTGAGCACGAGAGGAGTTCTCCACTCCGACCAAGAGCTGTTCAATGGCGGGTCCACTGATTCGCAGGTTAAATCCTACGGCAGCAGCTCGACCGCTTTCTTCTCGGACTTTGCTGCTGCCATGATCAAGATGGGGGATATCAGTCCCCTCACTGGATCCAATGGTGAAATCAGGAAGAATTGCAGGAAGATCAATTAATCAATTTATAATGCTTGCAAAAAGCTGATGGCTTTTCTTTTGTTTCCCCCTAAATAATTAGTACATATGTAACCTGATTGATTTTCAATTCAGGTTTCATATATTTATGTGTGTTTTTTTTTTTGTTCTTCATTTGTGGGAGATGGTGAAGAGAAAGGATTAAATGTATGCAAATCTGAATTTTTATATGATAAACCGATATCTTATAAGAAAATGCTTAAACTTTACATGGCCTAGAAAAGTAAAGGTTCCCAAAAGGTGTCACAATCATTAGATTTTTCTTAGCCTTTGAAGGTTAATGTTGATGCCGAAAACAAACAAAGAAGGCAGAATATGTAACAGATAAACAGCAGTACTGGTAAATTGGTACAAACTAAAATCGGATAAAAGAATATAAGATGGTAAGATCGGTACATATTCAAAGAAGGTGTGTAGCTAGCCAGTGTGATTCTCTTTGTTTAGTTTTTTAATGCTATACAGTTATTCTCCCCTGAATTAAGAGCCTCTTCCAGAACAAATTTCATATTAGAATTTTACTCCAGCACTCCCACCAAAGAATTTTTTCTTCTCGATCTGATGATTATAAATGAATATTACCCTTCGATCGACGATTATAAATGAATATTACCCTTCATGAGGTTTATCTGTAACCGATAAAATTATTTGGGTGTGAGCATATAACCTATAAAATTATGAGATTCATATTAGAATTTTACTCAAATACTCCTACAAAAAAAGTCTCTTTTCGATATGACAATTATAAATTAATACTACCCATTGTGAGATTCAGATGTAACTGATAAAATTATCTGGGTGTAAACATATAACCTATAAAATTAAGATTCATATTATATTATGCAACAAAAGGGGCAATTAATTAAGTGAAGAAGAGGATGTGATGGGCTTAGTTGTAAAGCCCAATTTACATCAAGGCCCAATCTTCTCCACTTTTGTTCTGTTCATAACTCACAAAGGCCTTCAGAATCAATCTCCTCTCTTCTTTCTTTCTTTCATTTCATGGAGACGACGAAGAGGGAGACCGGAGGCAGCTTGGAGGCTTCACTCTTGCACATAGTCCATCACCACCAAAATCGGGCGCTCCTAATCCGAGATCAGACAGGTCAGGTCCCTTTCCTTACTTCTCAGCAGAGGTGGCAAATTGTCGGGTCATGTCGGGATCGGGTCAGTTTAATTAAATGCAAATGTCGGGTCGGGTCGGGTATCAAGTTTGACGGCTATCGGAATTTTTCAGGTTGGGTATCAGGATGATGGCTGCCATCATTTTCGGGTCTGGTCGGGTATCGGGTTGATGGCTGCCGTCATTTTTCGGGTCGGGTATCGGGTTGATGTCTACCGTCATTTTTTTTAGGTCTGGTCGGGTATTGGGTTGATGGCTGCCGTCATTTTTCGGGTCGGGTATCGGGTTGACGTCTGGTGTCATTTTTTTCTGGTCGGGTCAGGCAGGTTTTTCGGGTCTGGTCAGATTTTGCAGCTTTATTCCCGAGTTGTCTCGGGTTCGGGTTCGAGTCAGTCTGCCTTTTCTTGAAAAACGGGTCGGGTCGGACAGGTTTTTCAGGTCGGGTCAGACTTTGCCACCTCTAATTCTCAGTTCCAATTTTGGTCCTTGTCAATCTCAAGATACAGTAATTCACTGTCAATCCATTTCATGTGAAATCGGGATCGATCACTGATGGGTTCAATCATCAATGGTTTTGTTTGTTCTTCTTCTAACAGATAGATCGAAAAGGAATGCGTTGAGGTCGGCACAAAGGTTGTCGAATTTACTGGTGGATACAGTGAATGGAGGGGTTGAGGAGGCGTTTATCAATGAGAAGAGAATCGAGATGGAGATTCGAGCATTGCTTGCTACCATCTCTCGGTACAAGAAACAGACTGATCAGTGGCTCACCACCACTCATGCTATGAATACTGTGTTAAAGGTTGTTCCGTGATTTCGCTTCTAAAGTCATTTCATGAAAGAATTAGGATTTATAGAATGCCAAAAATGTGGTTTAATTTATGAAATTGTATGAAATTTTATATTAAAGCCAGATATTTCATGATTACAAAAATTATCACTAAAATATTAGCAGAAAGTAGTTATAGAGATGTACCATAAATATTTCTTTTGTACAGAAGAAATAAACTGGTAAAAGAAATTGTTATGTAGGTAAAAATTAGGGCTTCCTAGCTCTGCAGCAAAAGTTATTTCACTAAAAAGTCTAATTAACAATGTATATTTTCTTGTATATATTAGTGGATTTTAGGGAAATTCAGCTTAGGACGAATTAATGTATGTATGCTGAGACCACGAAATTAAGATCTGATAGGAATTTGATTTTATATATTATTTTTGCCAGGAAATAGGTGATTTTGAGAATTGGATGAAGGTCATGGAATTTGATTGCAAGAGCATCAATGCTGCTATTAGGAGCATCCATCAAGTTTGAGTAAAAGTATGCTATTCTCTTCTGTATAACTTATTATTTCCTCCAAGTTTAGTAGAGTATATGATTATTCGATGCATGGCTGAACTGTACTTGCGAAACGGCGATATTGCAATATATGAAGGTAGCTTATGATTTCGACATGCTCAATAAATCCCATCAAATTAGTATCATATCAGTGCCCCCTTTTTTGTTCCACATAATGACAAAATTTCTTTTCCTTTTTAACAGTAATTTTCCTTTATATTATTTCATATGTAAATGATTAAATGTTGATGAAAATTGTTAGGTAATTGTTCAAGGGGTAAAAACTGAATAGCCGATGCTCCAAATGTACTACAATCAAGGAGTTGGTTGCTGAAAGCTTCCCTATTCTTCGTTGCTTACCGGTGATAAAGAAGTTCACTGCTAAGAAAGCTTAGGCGTGTAGTCTTCTGTGATGCCAGCTTACACATGCAAGTTTTGTGATAATTTGTAATGATGCTTGGTGTATAACAGATACTGTGCTTCAACATTAGTTACTATCAGATTTTTTTTAACTAAGTATTTCCAGGATGCAGAACCATGTTGTTAATTATCGAAATACAAAAAAACATGAGCCTTTAATTTTCTCTCTCACAGAATCATGGTGTTACTGGTATATCGTTTGGGCATAATGGCATGTTTGTAATTTCGATAATACAAAAACATGTTTGTACCGCTACTGTGCTTTAACGGTATCTACCTTTTGTGCTAGAAATGACTATCTGTTCAGAAATTAGAGTACAAACATGCCATCAGTCACCTACTCTTTTGTATTATGTTTTGGGCATCCAGAGCAGATTCACTCGATACTTTGCTAACCGGTACAAACATGTTACGAGCCATACCAGTTCTGTTATACATATGATATAGTATACACAAAAAGTGGATACCGTTCGTTAACTATATACATGGCAGGGCGTACATGATCAGTTGCATCCTATCGAGTATCGACCTGTCCTATAGTACAAGCAGGGATTTTGGCACTGCTTCATAATATTCCGAAAGTTTGTTCGGTTTGCCATGAATTTTACTGATGAATCAATTTGAGTTTCATTGTCTTTTTTTCGAAATGTTGGTAGCAGCTACCAAAATTTTTGAGTTTCATTGTCATGACCGTTCCAATCTCTCTCAGGAAGGACACTGCTGAGAAGCAGAATCTGGCAGGGGATCGTAGCGAGATCTCTCTTTAGCTGCAGAAGTTTTCGTTCCGCACTTTACTTTTATGATCATTTCACTAAGCATTGTTACTTCACTAACGCAATTCCTTCGTATCGCAGGACTTGTGATGACGATAAGTCCATAATTTCATCAATAAAGAAAATTTGAAGTTATTTTGTGGAACTGGTTGAATTGGTGCTGCCTGAATGAGAAAAGAGTAGGTGACTGATGTCTGATGGCATTGATTGGTGGAATTGAGTGATGGCACCATTGCTTTCCATTGCCTTGTCACTTTTCTTTTCTTTAATTTCTCATGACTTGTCATATATCTCTAATAATATGCAAATGATATATATATTTATATATATAGAATTTTTCTACGGTGAGTCATGACTCACGGGCTGCTCCGTGAGTCACGGTCCAAAAACATATCAAATCACCTCCAAATTTCGATTTATATGACTCAAATTCTTCATATCAAAATCTTATAGCACGCAAATTTTTTTCATTTTTGGAGATTTTTAAGTATTTGTTTGAGATTTTTTAAAAGTGATTATACAATATTAATAAAATAATCAATGTTTTATGTATCATTTTAAAAAATCTAGAACAAATACTTAAAAATCTCCAAAAATGAAAAATTTTTGCGTGCTATAAGATTTTGATATGACGAATTTATTAAGCCATATAAATCGAAATTTGGAGGTGATTTGATATGTTTTTGGACCGTGACTCACGGAGCAGCCCGTGAGTCATGACTCACCGTAGCTAGACTCTATATATATATATATATATATATATATATATATATATATATATATATACATATGATATGTTCAGTGTACTTGTTGAACAGAAAATGGGCAGCACTGATGCTGCCGATACCGATACAGCTCCATGCTGGTTCAGTGTGATCCTGTCAGTATATACAACACCCATTTAATGGTTTCTCATTCTATTTGTGATTACTCACCATATATTATCTGTAATTTATTGTAAATGAAATATAATAGGTGCATGTAGCGGTGCTGGCACCATATCTATACTCCATAAAGAGGGATAGATTTTCAAGCACCTCAACTATACCATATCATCACTATTATTAACCATTGATTTTGTTTGAAACTCTCCATCTACTTTGATCCAATGCTTGTATTTTTTTTTCCTCTCCTTATTAAATTAGATGAATGTGACATGTCTTAAACAAATTTTAATCCTTAAAGTGGTCCAACATTTATATATGTTATTATTTATAAATTATTGTATTTTTATTATTATCATTATTATTGTTTACTTAAATAAAGAAATTGCAATTTTTTTATATTTTTTGTTTAATATAAATCTGTAAAATTTCATAAAATTCTTAATTATTTATTTGATACTATTTTTCGGGGCGAAGCCCGACTTACAGCTCTAGTTAATATTAATACAGCTCCCATCTCCTGTTGCTGTTGGTGTTCAATTTTCAAATGTGAGATAGGGGAAGCTAATTAAGATCTCAAAAATTATATACAAAGCCTAGTTTACAAGATGTACACATGTGCTCTCTTCTGATGTTCATGGCTTATTGACTTCAGACCATAAAATAAAATAAAATAGAAAAAGACAAGGAAGTTGGAAGATTCTGTAGTCTTTTCTGTGGATGGAACGAAAAATAACATTGCATGATACACGTGCCATGGAGATTTTTTTTTTATGAAAAATCCCTTAGGTTGTAAAATTGTAAAATTTGGTTTCCAAATATATTTTGATATATAGTTCACATTAAGCGGTTCGGATCGATTATTTGGACACCGGAAATGGAGATTTGGGCTGCATAGTACAGTAAAAATGTGATATGCATATTACCGTAACCCAATTCTTAAGATAGGTAGGAAAAAGTTGCACGAATAAACATGCTGAGAAAAAACATTGAACAGACAGTATATCTCCCAGAAGTCTAAAACCATCAAAAACAATAAAACATCCAAGTCTGAACATATTTTTCAAAAAACCTGGGTTTTAATTGTGCTTGTTTTTTCTCAGTTCTGGGGCTTAAAAGTTACAAAATGACAAAGATATCAAAAAACCTATACTATATAGCTTCCTATGAACAAAACCTGGCTAGTGAACAGAACATGGCCTAAATTAGTTGGGGTGGATGGGCCTCAGTGGGAACTGTCTAAAACAGATTTACTATGGGAGGTGATAGTTGCTCCCTTAAAAATCTCTTTTATCCACCTCCCAATATATATTATTTTTAGTTAAAAGTTCATTTTGACACAACAAATATTTTTAATGGTCATAATGCATGTTCTAAATTGGGCAAAAGACTCGTACATGTTCTATGGGAGAGGAAAGAGTTAAAAAAAATTCACTCAAAATTTGATAGAGCATGAGAGAAAGAGATAATTTTAACCAATTTAACCTGAGGGATGTATAGTGCAGAAGTTAAGGGGGACAGAGATAATTTCTCCATTAATTAATAAGAAGAATTAGTTGGTCAATGAAACTGGTTACTACTTACTACTGCAACAGTACCTGACAGCTCAGCTGCAATTAAAATTGGAAGACTTGAATTTTGAGACAAATTTGACTATTTGAGCATGATTGATGATCCTGTTTCCTTCCTTCCTCTCTCCTACATGAGAAACATCTTGCGCCCAGTGAAAATACATCCATACGTCTATAAACACACTCAGAATGATCTGATTTTGTAACCTATAGACGCTATAGACAGATATTCTATGGACGCTAGGTATTACTCCTCTTACATTTCTACTTTTGTACTCTATATGTGAAAAAGGGAGAATATCATAATAATAATTTTGTCCCTTGACTCCTCCTGCCTTCATCTTGTGTTCTAAAATGGGCAATTAAAAAAGGAAAAACAAAAAAACAAAATATTGCCCAACATCGGCATAAATCATAAATCATGATATATGGCAGCAATTTATTAATTGTCCTAATTAATTCAGATAATACAAACATTTGAAATTACATGACTGACTGATACTAACATTTTATTAATTAGACATATCAATTTTTGTAGAAAGACACTATATATATAATATATGTGTGATGATAAATCTACACAGCTCATTTGACTAATGGAAGCGCAATTCTGGAGTGCCCATCCTCCGTAGCGCTGCATTGTGTAGCGCAGAATGTTAACCGTTAGATTATTTCGAGAATTCGAGCCAGCACAACCTCGAGATGATCTACCGGTTCACATTCTGCGCTACACAATGCAGCGCTACAGAGGATATGGAATCGCAATTTCTAGTGTGCAAATAAGTAACAACACACCAAACAACTATAGGGGAAGATACGAGATCTTCGACGATCGCGTACCGGAGTACTTCCGACGGCGGTGGCCAAGCCCGCGGAAGCACAAAGCCACGAACCTGATCATCCCAACCGACTTCCTTTTCTTCTTGGCGACATTTTCCTTGCTGTCGGTCCTGGCCTGCAGGTACGAGGGCGGGGGCGTTATAGGCGGAACAGACAAAGCATAGTCGGCATTGACCTTAGGTGTACCGGGCTGAGACTCCCAGACGAAGGGCACGGAGGTGGGCGCCGCGCCGTAGATCCGGAAGGACGGCGTGGCGAGAGAGATCTCTTTTGACAAGAGCCTTGCAAAGAACTTGCTCTCCTTTTTCATGTGCAGGGGGCTCCTTGATGGATCCTGAGGCTGAGGCTGAGCATTGCTGCTGTCTTGTTGCTGCATGTTAAGAACTGATTTCATAGAATACAATAAGAGGGGCTCAGAGTAGTAGTTGGAGGCTTCAAGCTTCAATTAAGAGCTGAATGAATGAATGGATGGATCATGGATGGATGCACATGCATGTTGCATGGTGAGTTGACATTGGGATGGATGGATGCAGCTCGATTTGATTCTTTTTTTTTTTTTAGTATGAGAGAGGAATTTAAGTGGAATGTGGAATGTGGGGCATATGGAATTTATAAGCAAGAGGGGGGTTTAGATGTTTCCGAATGATTATTTTAGAGAAACATGTTAAGTACATTGAAAAACTGTCCATACGTTCATAGACGTACACAGAATGTAACAGATAGTCAGGTACACTCCGAAATGTAACAGATATATCCCGAAATATAACTTATAGACAGTTTTTCTGCGGACGCTAGGTATTAATTATTATTTTATTATTGTGTGTTCTACTGTTTAGGCTTTATAGCTAGTGTAACTGTGTAAGTGTATGCATGGTGTGGTGGTGGTGCTTTACTGCTTTGTGCAGTATATTTTAGGTTAGCAATTAAAACACTTCCTTGTAGAGCCATTAATTTATAGAAAGCAAAATATTCGGAAATTATTGTTGAATGACAAGTTAAAATAATTAATTGCTTAATTAATTATTTAATTAGGAATAAATCTATATTGTTTAACAGAAATAAATCAGAGATTCCTCATAATTTGGTAAGTGCCAGTGTCTTTTTCTCGGCATTATCTAAGAAATATATCTCACTGTCTAACAAAGTAAATATTCTTTTCCAGAAACGTCATTTCAATTTTCGATTACAGGGACTGCATGAGATATATATATATATATTTTTTTTTTTTCAACACCAAAAATGCTATATATTTTGGGTGAGAATTACTCGTTCTTCTCTTGATTTAAGGGTTATCCTTTAATTTAATGTGCTGCTGTAAGGAAATACTTAAATGTCGAAATACCAATATGAAAGAACAGATAATTCAGAATAGATATTTTTTTTTTACACCATTTCAAGTGTGTTCGTTTGGATGGAAAAAAAAATGGAAATAATAGAGTAGTGAAATAATCTTGATAATAGTATCAATTTTATTATAGCAAGAAACCAATTCCTCTATTCCACTCTTTCTATATATGGAATAGAGAATTGGCTCTTGATTGCAAAATTTGGATTTCAAACTCAAAATTATTATCTAAAACAATTTTAATTAACTAAAAGGACCCAAACTCAAAATTAGCTCTTGATGAATGATGAGAATAGGCGCAAAGAAAAGATTTATTTAACTAAAAAAAATCATATGAAAATAATAAATATTTATTAGGAGCTTAATTTTTTTGTAAGGAAGTGTCAAATAATCATATATCATGCATGTCAAGCAATGAGATGCCGCACATAGTTGAGAGAGAGCGAGATCCACATAAAATCAGGTCCATAATTAATATATTAATATAATTATTGAAGTCAATTATATTGTTGTATTAATTCTATTTAAATTCGAGGTCTTGAATTAATTAGTCCCAACGCCTTTCACATCCCATTTAAGCATATAGCTAAATATAGGTTTCAGAATTAATGATTTATACTCATGTCATGGGTGACAACTGACAATTAAGGAATTAATTATGGACTCTCCGAAAAGAAATGGAGAGTGGTGAATGAATTTTCACTTTTATCAAAAAAAAAAAAGGAATTAATTATGGGTGGGTTAATTAAGGGTGACCGAGGCGTAATGAGGGTTGTTAGCATCTCCAATAGACTCCCTAAAAATGGATCCCAATATACCTATATTGGGTGTCATCCTAAATTTTTTGGGAGCAAATTTCACCTCAATATCCAACAGATTTCCAAAATATGGATCCCAATACATTTAAACTGAGCCAAAAGATGGATCCTAATACATTTGAACGGTTTGGATTTGGCTCTGATTTTGGGAAGTCATATTGAGAGTGCTAAAAACTGGGCCAAAATAGCTTGATTTGGCTCTGGTTTTGGGAGTGCTAAAAATAGGGATAGTTGGAGCATCTCCAAGAGACGTCCTAAAACAATCCTAAAACCAAAAATTGGGAATTAAAGAGAGAAAACCGTCTCCAAGAGATACCCAAACAACTATCCCTATTTTTAGCACTCCCAAGAGCCAAATCTCCCTATTTTGGTCCAATTTTTAGCACTCCCAATATGACTTTCCAAAACCAGAGCCAAATCCAGACCGTTCAAATGTACTGGATCCATCTTTTGGCTCAGTTTAAATGTATTGGGATCCATATTTTGGGAATCTGTTGGAAATTGAGGTGAAATTTGCTCCCAAAAAATTTAGGATGACATCCAATATAGGTATATTGGGATCCATTTTTAGGGAATCTATTGGAGATGCTCTTGTTTGGGTATCTCTTAGAGACGGTTTTCTCTCCTTAATTACCAATTTTTGGTTTTAGGATTGTTTTACGACGTCTCTTGGAGATGCTTTAGTTAATTAATTAGAGTTTAGTGGTGCTTATTATGTCCAAATAAATTTCATAAGAATAATTGCTTCTACTTATTGAATTGATTAACTAATTAAAAGAGTAATGTACTGTTATCTTTATGCTCTGTTAAAATAAATCAATTTCTGCCATTATGAATTATGTAACTTGATCTCATTATTATAATATATATATTTTTATTATTATTATTATATATTGTTATAGTTCTTATTATTATTACTAATATTATTAGTTCTATCATTGTTATTTTCAGACATGAAGTCTTCGAATTATTCACAATGATTAAGTACATTCTTGGAGTACGATGAAATAAATTATGGCCTATAACCATTATTCACAATGATTAAGACATTCGTATTTTATTAATTAAACTCTTTTTGTATGATGAAATATTCTTGGAGTACGTACAAACGGATAAGGTTTTCACGTTAATATGTATACAAATATCTCCATATAAATTATGGCCTATAACCATGCGGATATAAATCACAATAATTAATTTAGAGATTTATATGGCTCAATCAATTCTTTTGAAAGTTTCTAATTATTTGTTTTGAATTTTTATAAATATGATTATACAATTATAATAAAATATTCAATATTATTATACGTAACAATTTTTTTTAAAAAAATCTAATAAAAGTACTTAAAATTTTCTGAAAAATAGATTGTTTTCTATTCCACAAGACTTTAATATAATCGCTATAATTAATGAGTCATATAAATCTAATTAAATTTAGAAGTATTTTGACATGATTTTAAGATTAAGCTCAACGAAGCCTTTCGTGAGCTGTTTATTCACAGTGTGACGCCTTAACAGAATGTGCCATAAAGTGAAAGATATGAGACCTTGAATATATTACACTTTACAAATTGTAATTATAATTAAATCATAAATAAAAGATGACACTTCATCTGTTCCCTTCCATGTAAGAAATCGACCACGTCTTTATATCATATATATTATCACCTATAAAAAGCTATTTCAGATCTAATTAAACTGTTCATCGTGCAAAGAAACAGCAAGATGCAGTCAAAATGTACATGTGCTGGCATGCTCTCAATTACTCTATTTTCTTCTTTTTTTTTTCAAGTGTACGTTATTGCAACATCCTAATTAAATAAATAATCATCTCGTGGGTGGACCATGATTGGAGCATAACAAGATATCTTTATTTGCATATTAAGTTATCCTTTTTTTTTAACATTTAGATATTATCTTTTTTATTAAACCCAAAATCAATAGTAATTACGTAGTAATATAATGATATCATAATTATTTCAAAAAAATACTCAAACTGCTGAGAGGAAAAAACAGAAAGAGAATTGCAAATTATGAACATTACAATTTAATTATTTAATTACGTAGAGACTGCATTACCACAACATCGATCAAGTGCATAAAAGTATATAATTTTATAAACTCATGTTCCATTATATATTTTTAAGAGATGTGCTTGTCCTAACAAGCATCACATTTAGTTCCCACATATTAATCCACATTGCTATCATCGATATAATGGGATCATATTTATGCCATTTATTGCATGAGATATCCAATATCTCAATGAAATGATATATCTTATGTCAAAAAAAAAAAATTAGTTCATATATATCCTTATGAAAAAAATAGACTAATTTACAAATTCAGAAAAATAGATATGTACCATATTCCATATATGTTGTGATTGGAGATAAAAATGAATAACGACATCCAAACATTTTACCTAACTATAGGTTATCTATCTATATGTACCATACATGTTGCGATTGGGGATAATTACAACCCAACAGCAGCACTACAATTGTGTTTTGTTGTGATCAACTTTTTAGTTTTTATCCAGCTAGCAAACGTACATAGTAATAAAAGGTGATCTAGCATATATACTTGATCATGGAATGATTGACACCTATTATTAATTGATGTGCCTAATTAATTTATACATTGGTGAAAATGTTAATAATTAATTCTACATATTTGGATTTTTTTTTTCTTTTTTAAACACGACTAGCATGAGATTCCGATTGAAGCATCTTTTCTTTTCTTTTCTTTTTTTTTCTTTTTTTAGGGAAGATTGAAATTTTTTTTTTGTTAACATAAAATTAAAGGGGATATTTTATATTTTAGATTGTATCAAAGTTAATAGCAATAAATTTATAACCGATCAATTGATGTGCCTAATTGCGATATACACATCAAAGTTTGTAGCAAAAAAAAAAAAAATTTGATTTATTCTGTTAAGAATATTTTAGCTAGATTTAATTTATATTGTAGGATTTTTTTACATAAGAAAAAAGGGTGTGGAGAAATATTGTTGCCTAGCCTTGTTCATATGTGATAATATTTGTTCCATGTATAGATTTGAAATTCTATAACCATTCTTGTGTTACGTAAATTATCAGAGTTGATTATAAGTGAATTTTTGCTTAGATACTTTAAGATTGCCGAATTGATTTATAACGGTATGAATTGAGATTCAACGGAGATGATATCTTGTAGAGATTTCAGTGATATATAATTGCCTTCAGAAAGTCCTCAAAAACTAAAGAGGAGGGATCCATTAACAATGGTTATTTTGATAATCTTGACAATGGTATTTTTCAAAAATTTTTAAAAAAATCACAAAAAACCTTAAAAATAGAAAAGATTTTACGGAAGTATTACTTAACTTATAAATTGATTATTTTTCTGATTATATTCAATTTAAGCGACATTTGATAGCTCTTTAAAGACACGTTAAATTACAACCGTTAAAAAGTGTATACAATTTTGATAAGTCATCAAACAATATTCAAATTGATTGGAACTTGAAACATCATCAATCTATAAGTCAAGTAATGCACCCATAAAACTTTTTTCATTCTTAGGATTTTTATGAATTTTTATAAAAACCTTATTGTCAATATTGTTAATATAGCCATTGTCAATGCATCCCTTCTCAAAACTAAAAGGCTAAAAGCTTGGAATGATGTATTGTGTGTTAAAAGAGGAGTTGAGTCAATAAAATTAGGTGCTGTGCATAAAAAGGTCGATATGTCCGAGTGGTTAAGGAGACAGACTTGAAATCTGTTGGGCTTCGCCCGCGCAGGTTCGAACCCTGCTGTCGACGATTTTTTGTTTTCTTTTCTCTCACTTAGTAGTGACTCGTGAGGTCTACTTTTGTACCATAATCTTTGGTTACATAATTTTAAATCTTATCCGGTTACATGGTTTTTCTTTATGCCACAAAATTAATTGAAAACATACCCATCAAATTTGCTCTAATTAGATAGATTGTTCATCAATTTTTTTTTTATTTTTTATTTTTTGGAAAAAAGTAGGCTCTAAGGTCCTACCGATTCTATTGAATCTTAATTAGGATAATACATAGTTCAAGGAAAAACAATCCTCTAAGAAGTTTTGTTCATCAATTATAGTCATAGTAATAATACTTTTCAATGAAAAAAATAATTAAATTCGGCATTAGTTATCTAATTCATGTATTTGCTTTCCCATTGTGTTGATATAAGAACAAAATAAAAAAGCTGAATTGTTCATCATTGTGTTGTGTTAGACTGTTAGTCCCTCAAGTGCTTAAGCTGGTCAAGCAATGATCCTTGCGCATCATTGCATGCATCCAATGCACAGTTTGTCATGTGTATTGTTTATTTGTTTGTTCTTGCAAATGCGAGCTGAGGGCTCTCCAACTGATCCTGCGGGAATAGCTTATGCTTCTCGGCTTCTACAAATTCAGCAGTACGATCCTAACCGTTAGATTTTTATCGGGATCCGTAAAAAGTAATGAGTTCGGATCTCGACGTAAATTGCACCGTCAGATCCGCACAATCTGGACTCGGCTTGATAGCATGGCAGCGGAAGCAAAAATTTTCTAAATAGATGGAGGCAATATTTCACTCACAACAAAATATTATTTCCATTAATATTTCCATATGGTACATTATTTGTCCATAGTATTTGGAGAGGAGCTCTCTCTCTCACAATCTCAACAATTACACATGCCACCTATTTGTATAAACATGCTATGGCGGTTCATACATATCTCTAGATTTTTCTTTGACACTTTATGACAATATAGAATTTTCTAAACTAATCAACACAATACAAGATCATATCAAATTTTCTCCATTTATCTTGAAGCTTCATCAGTTAATCACCAGCAGTCCACATTCCTCATTTATCAATTTTCCATGCTAAGCACTTCCAAGTTGTACCCAAGCTATTCTTGTTGCTATCCATCTCCAAAATTCAACCCCAAGTCATTGCTGACTTCAACATGGCTTTGCTGTTACAGGCCAGTACAAGGTTCAATTACTCTCTTTTTTGAATAACTCAATTACTAAAGTTCTAACTGATTTTATGGTTTAGAATTTATTTTCTGGAAACTCTAGGGACCTGCAAGCAAAACCTCCAATCTATAGTACATTTTTCACCTTTTTACATTTTGCCATCACACTCACCTTTTCTGCTCAATTGTATTGTACTCAGTTATGGACACTCAGCAGTGGCGGATCCAGAGTTGAAATGAAGGGGGGGCCGGAGGAAACAATTCATGGTTCCCAAGGATTAATCCGAAAGTGGGTTTAGAGGGGATCACTTTATGATTTAAAAGATAAGAAATAATTATCATAATATAGGACTTTTATATATTTTCAACAAAATACATATTAAATTAAGAGTTAATTGTATCTTAAGTAACGAAGTATTTAATAAGTTAATCATTGTGCATGTTTAAAGCAAAAATAAATAAATTTTGACATCAAATTAACAAAAATTAATACCAAATATAAAATTGAGTTAAACCAAAAAAATTGGGGTTCAAAATTTTCTACTGGGGGGGGGGGGGGGGGGGGGGGTGGCCGGGGCGCCCCCTGGCACCCCCTTGGGTCCGCCCTGATGGACAGTGAATATTTCACAAGTCTCCTCTACCTCTATACATTTGCAACTCAGAATAATTAGAGGGATTTGTTTGTAAAATCATTTTCACTCTGGGGACTGGGGGTGCCGAGGAGTAGATCCAGGTGCCGGTGTAGTGCCGGGTGTCACCCAAAGGCTCGGGCAGCTGTTGATTCCTCCGACGACGATCGCTGCATTTGGAGCGGAGCCACCCCGAGGTTACTTAGTACCCTCCCCTTTACCCTATTTCCTAGCGCAGCTCGTAATAATATGTGGAATGAGGGTAGTACTTAGATAGAGCTTGCTCAGGCGATCCCATCAGTCCAGAGAGCTCCGGAAACGATGGCCCGAGCACGGAGAATTTCTCCGGCGACTGCGGAGGGGGAAAACGACAAGTTTCTGCGCGCTATTTTTTTTTCCTTTTCTCTTCACTGGGTCTCTGACAAGTAGGGTCAGGCCTAGTTTGAATTCCTTTCCTGTTGCCAAATCCCGTGTGATCTGTTGTGCAGCTTTCCATTTAGTAGGCTTTTACCCACCAAACGGGTTGTCGGTGACCCCTTATACGAACTTGGCCTTTCTCTTTGATGTGATATGTTTGTTGTGGCCATGCAATTGTATATTTCGGTGTGGTATCTGATATCTCCTCTTGAGCACAACAATTGGGCTGTCAGTGACACGTTACATACACGCTGCACTTCCCTTATATCACTGACATGTCTTTTAACAAAATTGTTCAAATTCTAGTTCTTCGGATTTAAGCAAGTCTAATACAATGTTATTTCAGATGTTTGGTGGTATGATATGATACTAGATAGGTGGTATCTAGGAATACAGTTTTGCGTACTATCTAGCGTCCACACAATGACATCTAGATATGTAACAAATAGGCTGATAAATAAACCACAAAAAGTCTTATTTGTAATCACTATACTCACATAAATAACTTATGAACATCGATTGTGTACACGCTTAATGTTTCCCTATAGTTTTTATAAGAATTCGAATATTTGATTTCAATAAAATTGGTCGATTGATATCTAATTTTTTTCAAAAGAAAAAAGTCAAAGTCAACAAACTTAAAAAATATTTGTATAAGAAAAGATATTCTTGCCGATCTTTTCTTGCCCCACTTTGCTTCGGTGTAATAAAATACAATAAATATGCTATGCCTAGTTATATGATTTTAAAATCCCCGTTAATACATAGTTAAATAAATAAATCCTTACTATATAAAAACATACTCGAAAAAATGTATGAAAGGGCTATCTTCCCCAAATAAGAAACCTGAATCGTTGATCATTTTCTTGGATATATCAGAATCGTTGATGTATGTTAATACCCGTTGACGTTCTCAGCCATTAAAATTAAAGGCCCATATAAATTATCTCAATTTAAAGCCCATTACAAGATATCTTAAAAGTTTATTATAAGAAATAACAATTTTAGCCTAAAGCAAATGTGGGTTCTTACTAGTCTATACTGTATTAAAAAGCACATAAGTATTGGACGTCTCCATTTTTTTTTCTCCTCCTTCAAATTTCTTTAATTCCCATTCTACCCCTTAATCAACGGTACAGATCAAAATACATTGATTTCAAATGTGTTGATGTTCTCCGATTAAACAACTTCCTCTCCATTTTGGTTTTACAAAAATGGAAAGATATCAATCAATCTTGGTATGGAAGACATCAATGTTGATTATAATTTATATTAATGAGGAATTAATGTTTTATATTCTAACATTCAATTAATTTATTGTAAAAATGAAATTTAAATGGTAAATAATTAGCTAAAAACTAAAAGCACGTTATATGTATGTATTACACGGAATGATATCAAAATTTAAAACGCCCGCATAACGGGTAGGTTCCTTGCTAGTATATATAAAAAGGACATGAGAAATTTAGATGTAAAACGAGAAATTTAAGTTTTAGTGAGTATGACATGATCCTATGATCCAATGAGAAGTTCAGATATAAAATAAGTAATCAACTTTGAAAAATTTCAAACAAGTATAACATGACATGAATTACTCTCTCTATCATTTTGTACCCACTTATTAGAAATTTATGCGCAATAGTAAGTTTTGGTTTTCACATCGGAAGGGACTAGTGAAGGAACAATAATAGGCAGTGGGGCCGTGGGGGCATTTCATAATGACTAAAGAGACGACAATTCTTTAGTTGGAGCGGCAATGTAGGCAGCGACTCTGAAGTCTGAACGAATGCACATGGACAAGGCAAGGACAAAGCAATTACCCATCAGTGGACATGGAAAATTGAAAAATATCGGATACAAATTAACAACATAACTCTTGATGCCGTACGATAAAGGGAGGGGCCAAATATCCCTCAGGTTTTGCAATGGAAGCTGTCTTTTTGTTCTTATGCAGAAATTTAAACTCAACATATGCATTTTTTATTGTTGATTTACCATTTAATACAAATAGATTTTTTTTTTAAAAAAAAACTATATCTAAATTTTTAACAATGAAAATTAATTATTTGTAAGTGGTGTAATGATGAATTTCGGGATATTATTTTTTTTGTTTTTTGAATATATTTAATTATATTGAAATGTGCTTCTGTTAATTTGGTGAATTCTTATTTTCAAATACAGTTTTTCTTAATAACGCATCGATTTCTAACAATTAAATTTGTAATTTTTAGACCAGCATTTCTTTTGGTATTCCATTTCATGTATATACTTTTTTTTCGTACAACACTAAATCTGGCACATGTGAATATCAAGGCTCCTAAATTTTGTCCTATGGTGAATAGAGTAAATTATCATGCCCTAAATTGTGCATATTATCTATTTCTATTTAAAATCGGTTTCAGAAAAATATTTTTTTGCCTTGTATAGTAATAGCACAATAACATCTTCACCAAAAATAAGTAGCACAATAATAATAATAATAATAATAATAATAATAATAATAATAATAATAATAATAATAATAATAATAATAATAATAATAATAATAATAATAATAATAATAATAATAATAATAATAATAATAATAATAATAATAATAATTATAATAATAATAATAATAATAATAATAATAATAATAATAATAATAATAATAATTATAATTATAATATGCTAATTCTGCTATAGATCGGATGAAATATGAGTCATTCATTTTTTATAATCGGATGGTCGCAATATGTCTTTTAGATACCATTAAAGAGAAATGTTTGATAAGAACCGCTCGATTCAAATCTCAAAATAAAAGGTTGCTTAACCCCTCCACAGCAGAACAACTCTAATAATAATAATAATATTAACATCCAATATAGCACTGGAGATCGCCAGTTGTGTCCTCAAAAGAGAGGACTCCTTGCTTTGTTATCCTTTCGTCCTCTCATTCTTTCATTGCAACAAACAAAAGAAAAAAAGAAAAGAAAAAAAGAAAGAGAAAAAAAGAAAGGCGAAGCGAAGTTCCCAACTTCACAATTTCCCCTCTTCCCCCAAACTAAACAAAGGTGCAAAATTCTACTTCTCCCTTTAATTTACCTTCTTCCTCCCCAAACCCCCAATTTCTATTCAGTACCCTCTAATTGATCAACCAACCTTGTGATTGGGTCTTTTGCATCCCAATTACTTTTACCTTTATGATGTTTTCTTTGTTATTTCTTTTGCAATGGAGGAGTTGGTTATGGTTTTGTCATGGTTAATTGGGTTATCCCTGTTGGAATCTTGTAATCAAGTTTGGTACTTTGATATTTGATCCTCTTCAAGTCAGAAATTTAGGGTTAGGTTCTCTAATTAGTTATAGTGATTGATTGTCTTCTCTTAGCTTGGATGAGTTATTATGGGGTTTCTGATTTCATATCTGGTGCCCATTTATTATATGTAAGATTTCATATCATGTTAATGAAGAAATAACCGAGTTTTTTTTTTTTTTATTTCTGTTGTGATGTGATGTTGTTCAAGCAGCAGTAAGATGAGGTCACAGCAAGGCTTCCTGTTTCTTCTTCTGGTATTCTGCTGGACCGTTGCCGATGCCAGAAACTTCGTCAGCACCGACATTATTGGTATGAACGACTATCGGAAACTTCAATTTTTTATAATGTTTATGGTAACACCGGAGAAACCTGATTATATAATGGCACCTAAACAATATTTGACGAGCATGTTTATTGCTGTCATGTTGGTATGGTTGTTGGTATGTACAGATGACAATTAGTTGATAACGTGCATCAAGGCCAGTTTCGGTTAGTACCATACAAGGAAGTTGTTATTTCTTTGCAAATAAATATCACATATAAAAATTAAAATATTAATATCTGTTGATATTTCTTTTCGTTGTTACGTAGCAGAAGATCAACGAACTAAAAAAAAAGTAAAAATCAATAAACCAATATTTGTATCAAATAAATATCAAGTGGTTAGTTTTGAAGGTCCTGTTCCTGTTTTGGTTGATTTTTCTATGGCTGTGGGCCTGATTTTTGCGCTATGAGTTGCAGCTGCACACCTTTTTTTTTTTAATTACATTTAGTTGCAGCAACATTTGATTGATCAGTGGTACAATAAAAACCAGTTAGCTACCTGGTACAGTCAGATTTACTGTACAAAGACGTTTCTTATGTATACCACACAAGAAGTGGCTTATGCTTTCTCTCGTCTATTTTTCTTAGTTACCGAGTATGTTGTGGTGAAATCACCGAAGGTGAAGAATAATGAGCTGTGCCAAGTATGTGAGAACTTCACAACTCAAGCTATCGACTATATGGCTGCGAACAAAACACAGGAGGAAATCATAGAAACACTCCACCATGCGTGCTCTCAGATTAAATCATTTGAAGAACAGGTAGATTAATCTTTACTTTGATCTCAGACATTCGGTTTCTCTTAACTATAGTTCTATTCAAAGAATTGATGATTCTGTACTGCTTTTTGATACCAAGCTTGACATTTTTTGCTTGATTTGAAATTTTACTTCTATGTCCTGATGCAAATGCAGTGTATTACATTGGTGGACTACTATGCTTTGCTCTTCTTCAACGAGATTTCAAAGGTAAAGCCTGAAGATTTTTGCAAGGAGGTGAATTTGTGTGGGAGCTCCTTGTCTTATTACAAGAATGCTCTCCCGACCAACGGTAACAGCACTTGTGAGTTTTGCCACCATTTGATCGAGGAAATTCTCACCAAGCTCAAGGACCCTGACTCTCAGGTTAGTTGTTGGAGTATTATGTGGTTTAGGACAATTTTTATTGTAATAATGAATTTTTTAAGGCATATAAGATACCAAAGTAATCATCTGTCACTTCCATATTACATCAAATGCACAAGTTGCTCCTACTTGCCCACATTTTTACTTGATAATTGAGGGATCGATGAAGGTTAATTTGGGTAATTCGGCTAACTGAAGAGCAAAGTGATGTTTGTTGTTCACTATTTGCGCATGCATGATCTTTCTTGCTTAGTTAGCAGCATCTTTGTGTTGCATTATTTTTTTTTTCCTTAATGGAATTATGGTTCTTTTCATGTCAATTCATGTAGCTCTACTTGGTTTCATTTCTAGCCTACCCAAACATGTTTGGAACTAAAGGCTTTGTTGTTGTTGTTGAATAATTGCAGTTTGAGATTCTCGAGATGCTTCTGAAGGAATGTAGCAAAGTCCAGAGCCATGAGAAGGAGGTAAAGTATTTGTTTGAAAATAATTCTCTATATAGACGCAAAAGTAAAATTCTTACAACTGCGTATTGGCCAAGTAAAACATAGAGAATATATCTAAGTATATATCCTATAACGTGGTTTCTAGCCGTATACCCAACTTTACCTTCCATACCTCTTTTCTCACATATAAAACAAGATGAAGATGTGTGAGGCCGGAATTGTTGGCTTGGTCTTTTGGGTATTAGTTTCTGGAAGCAAGCAAATTTATTCATATGATTTGTTCAAGAAAATGTTTAGTTAGATATTCGACGTTGGTTTTGTTTGTCAAGCTCATAATTTTGTGTGGTTATGTACCAGTGCAAGAGACTAGTTTTGCAATACACCCCTCTTATTTTGGTGAACGGTGAGAAGTTCCTGGAGAAGAACGATATTTGCAGCGCTGTCCGTGCATGCGAGGCAAGTGGAAAGCCTTCTATCAAGTCAGTTGTATCGGAGAAGTCGAAGGCTGATGCATGAAGTGGTGGTCCGTCGTTAGTGGAAAGGCTTTGCTAGCCTGCCGGCTGTATTATATGTGTAATTATTAGCTGTCTTGTATTATGAGTTCATACGTCATTTCTTTTGAACCTATAATGGCTGTCTCTAATATAGCTTGATTTGCCTGTACCTCTGATGATTTATGTTTTATAATAAGATTATTGTTCTTTGTTTTATTTAAGTCTTGTATGTTAGAGTATGTACCTTATTTATACCTTATTCTATTGTTGTGAATTTATGTGGTTTTTACTTCTGTACAGTTGGGTACTATTGTCTCTGATTATGAGATCCAGTAATTTGGCTGGAGAGAAAGGGGGTTAAAATATGTTAAAATTTTGAAGTATTTATCTTTATTTTGTACTTCATCTCTTTCTCTGGTTTTCCATCACTATTTTGTATCATCGCTTTCCTACAAAAAATCAATGAATTTTTTTGTCAAATTAGGACGTGAAATTAGTTTTGGTGCTAAGGTACAACTACTGGTGCAAACGACGGATTCAATAACACTAGGTCCTGTTGTTACAACAAGAGAAACATCTTGCGTGCATTGAAAATGCATCATAGGTCCATAGACATACTCAAAATGTAACAAATACATCTGATTTTGTAACAGATAGATTTGATTTTGTAACCTATGGACGCTATGGATAGATATTCAGAATGTAACAAATACATTTGATTTTGTAACAGATAGATATGATTTTGTAACTTATGGATGCTATGGATAAATATTGTATGGACGGTATTACTCTTACAACAATTAGAAAACGTACGGTGAGGGAAAAAAAAAAAAAAAACAATGGTACGCAATATTTCAACATGCATGCCTGAATACAGGAAAAACTTCTTTAAAACTCTTTGATGTTTCTCCACAACAACAGTGAATTGTAAATTCCAATTTCTCTTATAATTCTTGATGTTAAGTTATTAGGCAACCAAACTGAATTTGATTTGTTGTTTTTTCTTATTAGCTAGTTGAATATGCATGTATAGATCATCTGCCTTTTTAGTAATTGGGACAAAGAAAACACTCTACAATTAATTGTTTTGCGCATTAAGTAATTTGGACATATGACAAGAAATAGGATGACCCAATCACAAAAAACTCAAAAAAAGATTAATCTAGTAACCATTACAAAATTTATCATCCGAGTGTTCAGAATGATCTGAATTTTTAACATATAACTCTATCAGTCTATGCAGTGACAAAAAAAAAAGCAATCTGAACATCGAAACTGAAACTAAAACGGCGTCGGAGTCGTGATGATCTGAACCTTCCTATGTGCAATACTGCCATCCAGCAGAACTTTCCCGAGCAGTTGGCCGGAGTTGTCATTTCGACATGCGCTACAGACTCTGAACTCAGCTCGTTGGAGCCGCTTGTAGTTGAGGACTGAAACATCAGTTGGCTTCGGACACTGATTATCCATCTCCATGGAACAATAATGAAAAAAAATGTTATTATGTTACTATGATAAAGTTCCATAAAAAAGAAAAGAGTAAATTACGCTGATAGTCCCCAAGGACCAAATTGGTAGCAAATCAATACTTTAAGGACCAAATTGGTAACAAATCAATATTTTAAGGACCAAATTGGTAACTTTTAAATTTTAAGGACCTAATTGGTAAAAGGCTAATACTTTAGAGACCATCCGACGTAATTTACTCAAAAGAAAAATAAATGTGATATTCTGTGCTCTTTGATTTAACATTTTCTTGTCAAGTGTAATCTTCTATAGAAAAGTTGGACTGGTACAACAGAAACATTGATATCCCTCCCTTTAGTTTCAGAAAGAACTGCTGTCAATTAAGATTCAGAATTTCAGTTGCTTGCAGCTTTAATGAGTTTAAAACTTTAAATTGTACAAAAATTGTCTCATAAGATTGATGATTTACTCACCGAGAAACTTCTAGTCGATTCCAACAAAATCTTCTCCAAATTAGGAAAATGGTCCAAGAAGAAAGGAAGGATATTGAAGTAACAACCCAAACAAACGCAATCGGCCGATAAGATCTTTAGGTTATGGAAAGTAAGGGATTTTGCCAGCTTATTTTGCAAAAGACCCTACAAAAGAGGGAACAATATCAAATTTACTGTTTCATGGATGCATAAAAAAGATTATGCCTAAATTAAGAGCTTAATTAAGTAGAGGTGAGAGCTTAATTAAGAGCTTATTAGAGCATGCTTACCTGTATGCTTGAACCCTTTAACTTGAGAAACTGAGTATTCGAAAGTCCACTGAGAACGTTGCACTCGACATGTTCATCCTTAACGCAGCGACACAGACCGATACTGGCATGATCAACAGATGGCAAGCTCCATTGCATGTTACCTTCCAAGTATCTAACACATCCATCATAGTGAAAACATCGAAGATTTGGAGCATCGATCAACTTGATAGTCGCCTTTTCTTTCCGGCAGGAACTTTGTACCTTTAACTTTTTGAGACTCTGAGATGAAATTCCTATGCCAGACAATCCATTCAAGAATTGCAAATGTAAACATTCAAGAATGGAGCAACCACAGAGAATCATGTCCATAAAATCCTGACTGATATATAAGTACCCAAGATGCAGTCGCCTCAGTCGAGGAAGGTTCACAGTGTTTGGAGTGTGTCGGTACTGAAAGACTGTCAGGGACAGATCCTCTAGTGACGGGCAAGTGAAAAGGCCAGGAGGCAAAGAACTGGTTGTCGGACCAGCCACAATAGTAATTTCGATAACCCGAACGTTATGGAGAAGCACATGATGAATCCATGGATGTACAGTTTCGAAGAAGGGACTGTCTAACAGTTGACAGTAAAGCCGAAACGTATGAAACAGTGAGGTCCCATCACGGAGCAGCATATACATGTTAACAAAATGCCGGAACTTGTCAATGTTTGTTCTGTGCTCGCGACATTTATCGGTTCTTTCTCTAGTGAGAAAATCCGAAAAGTCGAAGAACAGTACAGGAAGAGTAGTCCAGAGATGCTTCCACCTCTTCGACAGTACCGACAGCTGAATGGCTTGCCTGGCTGTCAAGAATGACATTATCAGATGGAGTAGGCAATCAGGCAGACTGCTTATCCTGTCATCTTCGTTGCCTCTCGAGTTGCCGTCTTGCTCCATTGCCGGAACTTCTTAGGGGTATGAATGTACTTGAACAACCGATATGACGTCCCGACAGATTTTATAGCAGTGTACGTAGCACCGTGGCCGATAAACTAAAAGAAATTAGAAAAGGACCAAGTATGCAAATTAAAAAAATATACCAGATACAGAAAATCACAGAAAAAAATTCTAGATAATATGAAAATGAGATGATAAAAAATATGCTTTGGTACCAGATACCAATCTTCAAGTAGTGCTCTAGTTGATATCTGAGAGTGTGATTGGGGAAACGGGTGGTAGCTCAATTGGCTAGCAGAGGAGTTCTAGGGCTATTGTTTATCCAAAGGTCGAGAGTTTAATACCCGCACACGATACTTTGCAGCTTTGCATTCAAAAAAAAAAAAAATGATATCTGAAAGTGTGATCACTCAAATCAAGTCCAGAGGATAATTTTGGCAAAGAAGTGAAAGAGGGAATGTGATGCAGCAGGATCTGCTATGGGGATGATAATTAATAGATTAGAGGAGATGGCAATTGGTAAGCACAGTTTGAATAAATATTGTTTAATTACTATTAGTGTTTTCATAATCTTAATTACTTTGCAATCTCATTTATGGTTCATACTGTTTTCAGCTCCCAATCTTAGACTTTGGACTTCTGAAAAACTTGTTTTTATAGTTTCATAATCATAACTACCGACCACCGAGTTGACCTTCAATAAGGGTCTTGATAGAATTAAATTACTGCATGCCTTGTTAGTTGTTAGTTTGTTACAAACTAAAAGAGACGCTTTATTTATTTATTTATACCAGTAAAAAAGTCAAATCCTTGCTTTGGGCTGAAATTGTTATTTCTTATAATAAATTTTTAAGATAATATGTAATGAGCCTTAAATTGAGATAATTTATACGGGTCTTTAATTTTAATGGGCTGAGAACGTCAACAGACATTAACGTACATCAACGGTTTTGATCTATCCAAAAAAATGATCAACGGCTCATATTTCTTATTTGGGGGAAGATAGCCCTTTCATGTCATTTTTTTTAATATGCTTTTATTATTAGCAAGGATATATATATCATTCCATTTTATAACTCTTTAATTTGTACATTGGAAAAAAGAAACTAGTAGTGAAACATTGATTATTATATATCCCTATGTTAAAAAATAAATATTAATTATCTAAAAAGTTGCGAAATTAATTAAGAAAGGTCAAGCAGGGTAAGTAAAAATCAGGTGGCAAGGCATTATTTAATTTAGCGTACTTGATAAATTGAGCAGGCCTTAATTTCTAAAAGCCACGTTGATCGGACTATATAATGAAAATTAAGAAAAGTCAGAGACTGATGATGGAGTTCATGGGGCTGGGGCAACAGGTTTTATAGTGGTAGCTATGACTTATCTATCCCTCAGAGTAGACCTTGTGTACAGTGACAATCCAACAGATATCTCATATATTATCATATCAATATATCATACTTGGTCGGCTAAATTCGATCTTTTTATAGTTCTATACATGCGTGTAATCGTGTACATGTGTGAATTAATTGTGACACTAATTAAACCGCAGTAAATTTGCCGAGGGAGGATCTATTTTGGACGCTGCTTATAATTCGTCTTGACTTTACTACCGGGAAAACAGTTGACTTGGCTGGTCTTGTTACTTAAGGCTGTGCCTGTCCAAGTGTCCAATTAATAATTTTAGAGTAATAGCGTCAATAAAAGTTATCCACAGCGTCTATAGTTTACATTACGAGATGTATTTGTTATATTATTTGTATGTCTATGCAGGGACGGAGCCAGAATTTCATCATAAGGGGGGCCAAAAAAATGATGCCGCAACAACTTTTTTTGAAAATTAAAATGTTTCTATATCATATTATTACACAGTCAAAACTATTAGGTTTCATTACAAATACAATCAACATAATAAAAGACATTATACTTTAGTATCTCAATATATTTAATCTAAAATAATATACTAAATTTTTTTTCAAGAATCATAGGGGGCATATCTCAATATATTCAATCATCTTAATATATTTAACTTAAAATAGTATACTAAATTTTTTTTTTTTCATAGATCATAGGGGGGCCATGACTCCCCTAACCACCTCTGTCTCCGTCCATGTGTCTATGAATATACAGACGCCTTTTCGATGAACACAAATGGTTCTCATAATTTTAGTGGTATACGTGCATTGGGCTGCGCATGTCCTCAACCTCAACTCATGCTCTCAATGATGACTAGCTACTCAATTCCAACGTCCCCGAGAAGGCAAAAAGAATGTATTTGTATTCTCTGTACAATATTTGAAAAAGAGGAATTTTTCTATGCTACAAGCTTTGTGTTACAAAATATCACAATTTTACTTTTTTTTTTTTTTTTTTTTTGTAATTTAGATTTCAAAAAATTTGCATTCAAATTTAAAATCAAAACTGATAATCTTATTTATATTTACGAAAGATGTATGTGTATGAAATTTCATGATTTTTAGAGTTTATTTAGTACTAAAACATGTGAGGTAAAGATGGATGTAGTAAAATTAATTGATCATAATTAACTATATTCATTCATGTGTGGGTAGGGGATTGGGAATAGAGTGCCCCTCGCCATGGATTTTGATTAAAAAACAAACAAAAGGTTGAGCAATGCAGAATTACCATAAAATTCTATATTTGGAATTACTGAAAATCAACAAAAAAAATTTTTTATTTTGAGATTTATCATCATTTCCGGCCAAGAAAAGATAAATAAAGTTAAATTCAGATATGTAGCATATTAGAAAGAATAATTATACCATCATGTAAATTTTAATACAAGTAAAAAAAAATAAGAGAAAAGTCTAATTTTGGTTTCTGAACTATTGTATTTGGTTTAAATTGGTCCCTGAACTCTTATTTTTTTGTTCAAATTGGTCTCTGAACTATTGGATTTGGTTCAAATTGGTCTTTGAAGCATTTTTCGGTTCAATTTGATCCCAAACTCTATGGTTTGAATTTGATAAATGACAACAGAAAACTGGCAATTAATACCATAATGAGGACCCTTATAAAATTATGTAAAATGTCAAAAAATTAGTTAAGCTAACAAATCATGAAATCCAGCACACATATGCACTTCTTCACATTTACACCGGCACCGGAGAAGAAGTGGTGGTTCCTCTGTCCTTCTCTTGCTCCGCGGCTGCCACCGTCAACCGGCAAATAGGGCAGGTGGAGTGCAAATAGAGCCACATGTCAATACATTCCTGGTGAAACAGGTGCCTGCACGTCGGCAACTGCCGCACCTCCTCGCCTTCCTGAACCAAGCACAGGCAAACAACGCATTGCAACCAAGCAGGAACGCCGTGATCATCATCACCGTGTCTTTTGTATCCGAACGTGGGCAGGTTCGCAATGACAGAAAGATCAAGACCGGACGATTGGTTATGCGCCTGATCAGAAGCGGCTGGTACCAGGGCGGTACGTCCTCGGTACGACCTCCTGCAGCAGAAGCGCTCGCACAGGATGGAAATGGTGATCAGTGCGATGACGCAGCCGAGAGCACCCGCCATCATGAGTTCGATCTGTAAGGCTGAATTCTTGCTGTTATGATTTGCAAAATTTGTGTAGTTAGTAGACATTGCAAGAGTGAGATATATATCGTTTCTACTTGTGATTTGCAATTTGGAGGTTGTATAGATTTATTAGATTTCTCTCTAAAGATACAAGAAATTAAGGACTTAGCTCTTATTTGTGTATGAGTATGACATTTTCTTAATTTTTTTGTTTTTTGGTAAATGCATATATGAGTGTACATGCATGACATTGGATTATTGTTTGTTTAAAATGTTTGAATTATTCAGTTAGCAATAAATAATTCTTTCGGTATCAATAAGCAACGTCATAGTTCTTAGTTTATTTTTTTTCCCCTTTTTAATTTTGAGAAAATACTTATTCGCTTTAATTTGGACTAGGAATTATTATGCAAAAGTATAACTGTACATTTGGGGTCTGCACACTGTTAATTGTTAGTCCAAAATTGTAATTACAAGTATGTTTATGAATTTATCGTTTTTGATTGTTATGGGTTGAGTATATTTTGGTCACCGGCTAATACAAGTGCCCGGAGTAAGAACCAAGTCCATGTACGTACCAATTCAACGTAAATTAAGGATGTTTGTACAATTTCATAAAAATAAAAAAATAAAAAGGAAGTGGTATCGATGACATCGTAAACCCCATTAATAGTGGATAATAAACAATAAAGTGGAAGTGACCCAGAATGTTTAGAATTTTTTTATAGGATCATGAAGCATGTGTATTGTTTTTTTTTTTTTTTTTTTTCTTGAAGTAGGTAAATATGTACAATTTAATCTAATTGTTTAGATAAGCAATTTGATTTTTATTTGAAACAAAAAAAAAAAAAAAAAGAGAAGAAGAAGAGGCTAAAAGAGGCTGTACATGCTTAGGTACAATCGATTGAATTGAAGTATAATATAATTGGCATTTTGGCTAGCACATAATTGGTTGAAATATGAAGAAGAGAATTGAATTGAAAGTAAATGGAGAATTAAGGAAAAATTTTATGGATACCCAAACTATTAAACTTATCTTTAATAAATAAAAAAAAACTATTGATCTTATCTCTGCGACCGCCTAACTAGTCAAGTTATTTTCACCAATATCCAAATTTAAGGTCATGAATCCCATTTGCACCCTCTAATCTATTTCTGTGCTGTCTTAACAACTAAGTTATATAGATACTTGCGCTCTTTGATTTGAGCATTTATAAAATTAACTGCTCAGCAGGGAAGGCCCATCATGTTACACGGCCCTTGAGGCCCTAGAGGCCGGCGAACAGAGCAATCAATCGGATTCAATTTCAATGGCCTCATGAATTCAATATGAATCACGAGTCCTAGACGCTGCTGCTGAAGGCAGTCAGAGTCAGTACTCAGTAATACTAATGGCGACGCTGCTGCTGTCGCCGGGTCCGCGCTGCGAGGCCATCCTGCAGTCCATCGTCGCCGTCCACCCCCACGAGATCCCGTCGCTCCTCCACTCCGCCGCCACCTTCTCCTTCGTATACTCCTCTCCTCTCTCCCCTTCTTCATCAATCAATCAATCAATCAATCAATCAATCAATGATCATCATCGTCAATTATGAAGTGATCAGATGGAATTGAATTTGAGATGCAGGTGCTGAGCGCGTACTTCGTGATCCTTCCCTTGCGCGACGAGGGCGCCATCTCGCTCGGCCTCGGCAGCCTCCCGGCGCTCTTCCTCGCCTCGCTCCTCCTCACGCTCCTCGCCGCGCCCTTCTCCACGCTCCTCTTCTCCCTGCCCTCCCTCTCCAAGTCCAAGGCCCTGCTCCTCATCCACCGCTTCTTCGCCCTCTCCCTCCTCCTCTTCTTCTTCCTCTGGTACTCCTCCTCCCCCAATCCCCATTCGCCTCCTCCTCCTGCCTCCTCCTCCTCCTCCTCCTCCAAGGTATACATTTACATATCGAGTAATACCTAGCGTCCATATAATATCTGTCCATAGCATCCATCCATAGGTTACAAAATCAGATCTATCTGTTACAAAATCAATCAGATATATTTGTTACATTCTGAGTGTGTCTATGGACGTATGGATGCATCTTCCGTTACAAAATCAGACGTATTTGTTACATTCTGAGTGTGTCTATGGACAGACGTATGGATGCATTTTCAGTGGATGCAGGATGTTTCTCATTACATATCTAGCTATATATGCAATCCATTCCTTATCTACTCATTGATTAAATTAAATCCTAATTTGTTCTTGCTTTTCAGGATCTGCAATCGAATTCTACCGACTGGAGCAAACACACCAAGTTCTACATCGCCGTTCGTCTGGCATTCTTCCTATGGGTATCATATCAAACACTTTCCTAACTTTATGTATCCTACCTACCCTTTTATTCTTGTTACACTACTTTACTTTAACGTTAGTTGTTGTTTCTTCAAGGTTGCTTTGCTCAATCTTGTCACCATCTCCTCCACTTGGGCAAGGATTATTGACGTCATGAACAATGAGGTACTGCTACTTCCTTTCCTGCTCACAAGTCACAACCTTTAATTCAATCAATGCCTATACGCACTTTATTACTGATGGTATATCTTCCTACTACCAAATATCACAATGTCTGTCTGATCTCTCTTCATGTTCAGTCAGGTTCACGACTGTTCGGCTTTGTCGGTGCCGGTGCTACATTTGGGCAGCTAATTGGCTCCCTCTTTGCTGCAACTATGGCATGGCTGGGTCCTTGTATGATTTTCACTATTTTTTTACCACATATTTTGCTTAAAGCTTTCAGAATTTGAATCATCTCTCTATTGAATACTCTCAGATCTGCTACTCATTGCGGCTGTTTTAATGGAACTTGCCGCACAGGCATCTAAAGGAATCACACATGATGCCCACCATGGTTCTTTGGAGCTCTCCATTGCCAGGTACCCAATAGTTTGCGCAGACATTGTTGACATTGGCTTATTTATGAGCCGCAATTGGGAAAATTTCTGATACGGTGATGGGTATCAGGTCTTGGGTCCTTTTTAGGATTTATTGACATTCAGGTGGTTTTGACTGGGTCCATGTGCCTCTTCGCATTTTCCTTTTTTTTCAATTTTGTGGTATCTTTAGAAGGCTTTCTACTTCTTCTATGAGGAATATTTTAATTTATGAAGACCATGGTTTTCTATGGAAGCAAAATCGACCGATAGATAAAAAATTTCTTGGCCTATATGTCGTGCGAGTAATTGCATCTTCCTGCAAATGCAAAATCTATAAAAATTTTCTCCTAGATTTATCTGAAATTACTTCATCAAGATATGACATGATTTTGCATTAAACATTGCCAAAGATATGCATTGGTCATGCAGATTAACTGATTTGTTTCTCTCTGTTGCTTTGTACATACTTGTAGAGAAGGCACAGAAGGTAAAGCAACAGACACGCAAGATGAGGCTTCTTCTCTTATATCATCTCCAACTAGATCACCTACAAATAAAGCAAGGCCTGATCCATGGGTTCTGTTAGAAGGGTTTTCGCTAATCATCTCCTCTCCTTACCTCCTTTTTTTCTCTTTGTTTCTCTGGCTAAGTGCTGTTGTCTCATCCTTCTTTTATTTCCAGGTAGTCTGTGCTTTAATGTTCTCCTTCTGTTATCTTTTCAACAATGTACTAAATATTCATGTGCATTGTTTTTTAACTGTGTTGACGTCTCCTCTCCTTAATATGCATAGTTTTAAATTGTAGAAAGTTACTATAATAGCCATGACGGTGACAAGTGCTCTGGATAGGAGGAGATCATTTGCTCTTATAAATAGTTTTATTGCTGTTTTCATTCTTGCTGGCCAACTTACTATTACGGTATTCCCTTTATTTCAAAATTTTTTTTCTCTAATTATTCTACTTTCTCTCTTATCAGTTTCTGTATTTAAGTTATGGTTGCTATACAGGGTCGTATTCTTACAGTTGCTGGTGTCACTGTTGCTATTTGTTCAGCACCTGTAATTGCAGTTGTAAATCTGGTGTCTCTAGCAGTTTGGCCCACATGGATCGCGGTGGCTGCATCTGAAACTTCTCGCAAGGTGTTTTTCTATATAATTCTGGTACTTTGCGTCATTGCAAATATTGTGATTTGTTTTAGTTAATTTTTCATTGTTGCCAGGTTACAACATATGTTTTAGCTAGGCCGGGGAGAGAGTTATTGTTCACTGTTGTTTCACAAGATGAGAAGTACAAAGCAAAGGTAAGTTCATTGTCCATAGCCTTTTTCTATTAGAACACTTCACTTTTAACCTCACAGTTCACACTAAAGAAACTTTATTAAATATTTGGTCCTCTTCTAGGTTTGTATAGATGTGATAGTTCAAAGGCTCGGAGATGCAACAGCAGCTGGCATGTACAAATTACTTTTTGGGAATCTAAACGGAAAATCCTCTAAGGTCTCCCTTTATGCACTCCCGGTACGAGCAATCTGATACTGTCTTGTTAACATCAATCATAATTGGAATGATATATAATATGTGGTATTCCTTTTTTATTAGTCGATGCTTTCTGATACATGGCTTCATGTGTTTGTTTTACTCTAGTTCTGCTTTGTATGGCTTATTACCGCACTTCATTTGGGTCGGCGCCAATCAAATCTTGCGAGGCTTCAGTCTCTATCTCCGTCATGATGGCATTCATTACCAATGGCTAATTGCCTTTGATTAAGTTGACCTCAATTTTGTGATTGAGATTTTCTTCTCAGTATTTGCACATCTCAGCACAGATAGGAAGATATATTTCATATATATGAGATGTAACATTTCTGTCTTTTTAAAATCAACATCTTTTGTACAGTTCACTGGTTCCAAATTCTGTTGGCCTTTCAATGGTAGAATGGGGATAACGTAAAGGCCCTCACATTTTTGTTCAATTTTCTGCCAGCTAATTCAAATATTTGAGAGTCCATTCATATGGAATTGAATAGCCTACGTACATACTTATCATTCTGCACCAATTCATCACACAAAATTCCAATCGCCACAAGACTATGATCAGTACATGGTACAGTAAAATGGTAGTTGCACACTTGCTTACAGTGACCTGTAATGGTTGCAATGTATGTGTATTTCTCATAATCATATTTTTCCCATATGAAAGTATATATGAAGACTTCAATGCATAAAAAAGGATACAAAAATGGGAGTACATTTGCATATGTGAAGACATGGAAATGAATACGAAATATTTATAAAAACCATGCGTTTATATTTATATAGCCACATTGGAAAAGATTCCAGAATGCCCAAAACAAGCTTACAACAAATCATGTATCGAGTGGACAAAAACCATTCGTTTCCCCCTGTTTTTTAACAAAATTGAAACAAATTTCTATATTTAGTGTACCAATAAATACTCCTGCAACTCCAACTCATAAAAACCACAAAAAAAGGGAAAAAAAATAAACTTTTCATTTCAACTGTACGTCTGTACCGCGGCCGGCTCTATGCCGGACCCAATCTCCAAGGCCAATGGTGTGCTATTCACCAAAGAACAACCTTTCGGCACCACCAATGGCACGTCCAAACTCCTCTTCGGTAAATACGAGCTCGGCAAGATGGTTGGATGCGGTGCCTTCGCAAAAGTGTACCATGCGCGCCAAATCTCGACAGGACAGAGTGTGGCAGTAAAAGTCCTCAGCAAAACGCGAATTGCGAAATCAGGCACCTTTATCAATGTCAGAAGGGAGATAGTTTCTATGAAGAGGATTCGACACCCTCACGTAGTCAAGCTGATCGACGTGATGGCTTCGCGATCGAAGATTTATCTGGCACTCGAGTATATCAAAGGGGGGGAGTTGTATCCAAGAATCAGTGCAAAAGGGAAACTGAACGAGGATTTGGCGAGAGACTTGTTCAGGCAGCTGATATCCGCGGTTGCATTCTGCCATTCGCGCGGTGTTTTTCACCGGGACCTCAAGCTCGAAAATCTGTTGCTGGATGAATTTGGAAAGCTTAAGGTATTTCATTTTTCATTATATTAGGAAAACAATTATATTTGTATCTAAGGTTGTGACTTGTGAGGCCAATGGAGAACATACTTTGCTGAATTAATAACATTTTAGTTTCATTTGTGATTTTCTGAAATGGTTTCATGGTTTGATCTTGTTGTATCTTGACATGTATTTCATGTCTCAATAATGCTGAAATAATGTGAGATTAACTATTCAATGATAAAATGCTTATCATGTTGTAGGTCTCCGATTTCGGTCTCTCGGCTGTATCTCCGACAACCTTCTCAAACCATCAAATTCTCTTTAAAACACTATGCGGCACGCCGGCTTATGTTGCACCAGAAGTGATCAGCCGGCGTCCATATGATGCCGCGAAAGTGGACCTATGGGCGTGTGGAGTGATCCTTTTCATTTTATCATCCGGCTATCTTCCTTTCAACGATGCAAACCTCATGATGCTGTACCGAAAGATTTACAAAGCGGAGTATCGTTTTCCAAAATGGGTATCGCCCGATCTTCGGATGCTCATATCAGGCATGTTAGATCCCAATCCGGAGACACGCATCACGATCAACGGGATCATACATGACCAGTGGTTCTGCTACGGTCTCAATCAGAACCAAATTGGAAAACTGATGCAACATCGACCTGAAATAGAAGACCGAATGATGAAGATTGACAGGGAAGAAGAAGAAAGGGAGTTGAACGCTTTCGACTTGATCTCTCTGTCAGTAGGTTTCGATTTGTCAGGCTTGTTTGTATCGCAGAAAGCCGGAAAGGAGCGGATCGCATCATCAGGTACAGTAGAAGAAATATTAGACAAAGTAGAGGAGGTTGGAATGAGGGAAGGGTTCTATACACTAAAAAGAAAGGGAAACGAAGGTAGGGGCGCGGCAGCGGTACATGGCTCGACCGGCGGTTCGCTAGCCTGGGTCGACATTTACAAAGTAAATAAAGATCTAGTTTTAATTGAAGTAGAGCAGGGAGAGGTGGAAGAGGATGAGGATAAAATTGAAGGACATTTCTGGAAACAGAAACTGCTTCCAGCACTTCATGAGCTCGAAACAGCGATTGAACCGAAGATGCCGAGTTCTCCTACTTCACCTGTCTCAGTTCTGGCCGGTGCGATTTCGAGTTCTGGTGCATCTGATGATGATGAATCTGATTTGGGTCTATTTTAACAATCTTCACTATCTATTTCTATTTGCTTCATTCTTGTGTACAACTTGACATTTTTACTTCTTTCAGAGGTAGTATATCTGCTGTACATTATAAGAACTTGGTGATTTTTGTTTCTTTTTTGGTACTCGCACATTTTGTTGAAAAAAAAAAAAAATAGCTGGATTAGGAAGTTTTGTTATCCGGCTTATATTTATTATTTTTTCCCAAAAACTTTCTATAAGCTAATTTGCTTATCTTTGAAGAGAAATGTTCAAAGTCAATATATCCTGTCTTATTACAAATATTTCTTCATATAATACAAAAACACTTAATATTGTCTACTACTAGATCTGTAGTTCCTAATCATACATGATACATTTATGCTATACGATCATAAATACGAACATAATCACTAAATTCAAGATTTTTCAGTTCATCTGTTAAATTTGTGTACCCAACTGTTTACTTCTTAATTGTCCATCTTATTTGAAATGTACTTTCCTTCTTATTTTAGGGTTCATTTGGCAAATCAAGGAATAGCAATAGTAGTGCTATCCGATTAGTAAAAATAGATTAGTGGTTGTTGGAAGAGTATAAAGAATAGTGATGTTTAGAGCTATTCGGATAGTGGAAATATTGTTTGGCAAATGACAATTGGAATAGTATTGTGATAAATATTTTTAGAGCTATTCCGCTATTCGACCAAATAAGAGGAATAGCGGATTAGCAATTTTTTAGAGTTATTCGAATTGCTATTTTCTGTTTGGCACATAAGATAGCTATTATTTTGCTATTTCTATTCCAATTTTTTGTTGCCAAACACACCTGGTTTTATTATAGGTTTTCAGTAACTTCAGTAATATATCAGACTACAAACCAAAGGTTGTCAACAGCATAATACAGCCCACTCCTGCAGATTGTCACTCACTTGTTTGGGAAATAAGTAAATAAATAACTGAAAAGAAACAAATCAGATGAGAGGAACAATTATATATGAGATGTCGAGGGCTCCCGAGTAAATTGCCTTACCAGTTTACTTCCAAGTACCTATCATTCAGTGTGGTACTGTTGGGTAACAAATTTTGATATCACAATGTTACAGCTTAATAACGAGACGTTAGATCTTTGAACAACACAACTTGGTCTTTTCAACATCATAATACCTCATTTAAATACACTCCTGAGCAAAATTGTATTTGCTAGTCAAAGAATGGTCTCAAATAAACATATAGGAATCAATTTCTAAATTAGTATTCAGCTATGATACAACATACAAGCGAGATATTCCAACTAAAGGTTTTAGGAACCCCGATTATCTACTTGTATATTGCATCCATTATTTCCTCCTTTCTGCATATGGCATAAAATCGCCACTCATGTCTATTAAAAGGGTATAATTTAATGAAAAAGAATCAGTTGAATACCATATATGCCTCATGTCGATCTGAGAGCACGAACTCGCTCTTGAATCAGTTGGCGCTCCCAATCGGCAACACCTTCAAATGCATGTTCCGGTAGGTTCTCAAAGGGTTCCTTCCTTGGGTCATTCTTTGCAAGGTCATAAGTGGCACCTCTGATTGCCCTCTTGTTTGGCCCACACCGTCTTTTCGAGGTCAGTTCCTTGTATGCAGCATTGAGCTAGAATGACAGACAAACACAAACAACTAATTAAGCACACTTTCAAAACTTTAAACTGTGATTATACCAGGGATATATTGGGACCGACAGGGCTTACATTCAATCCACAAAACCAGAACATGTACGCAATTGCCACAGCCGGTGCTCTGCCTAGGCCCGCAGTGCAGTGCACATAGACTCGGCCTTTGTTTTGAGATATGGCCCACTCCAACATCGATACCGCCTTCGGTAGCTGAGTCCTCAGCGAGTCTGGATCAAAGTCCCTCGCCTACGTTTTGGTAGCACAAATGTTAATATCAGAGAATTATTATCCCGAGCAAACGATATCTTCATCGATTTAACCTTGACAACAGTTGGAATATAAATTGGCCCACAATGAAAAAATGATTTATAATTACATGCTGCTTGGCATCAGCATATACTGACGGAATGCCTAACCAGTTTAGCATCCATAAAGTAAGCAACTTTTTTTCCCCTAATTTGTCAAATCGAACCTCAGTTCGACCAAACTGGAACACAAGATTGCGATTAAAATCCGACCCGAATCTCTGCCATGTAACTCATCTGCATCCTATTTGATTAAATTGAAGCAATATGAACTGAAGCACTTACAGGTGCTCTCATGTGGTGTACCCCGAGCTCCTCGCACCGACTCAGAATAGAACCAAAATCAATGCCCCAATAATCGATATCACTGTCCTGCTGTAAGCAAAGCACAAAAGCCACATTCTCCTCCTTTTTCAGATGGTCGATGTCCTCCGGCTTCTGCGGCTGCGAACCCACGATCAAATTCTCTCTGATGATCGTGTAGTTCATACCTACATGATGCACAACACACACCCACAGTGTCACAATTCACAAACAAAGAACCCAACTTGACAATTGACAGAATTCAATTTGATCAGATGGAATTATGGAAAGATGAGAGAAGGAAGGAACAAACCGAGGTCGTGGTGGTACTCATACGGGTTGCGCATCATCCGCTTCATGGCAGTGTTGTAGTCCTCCATCATCCTGCTGCTGCTGCCTGACCCCCTCTCCTCAACCACTTCCCTCCCCGAACCGGCGCAATTGACTGAGAACCGGCGGTACCGAATTGCATTGGTGGTGCTGAGGAGCAGCAGCCGGGTGGGTGTTGTGGGTAGCAGAGGAGATGGGCTGATCATGAGATTGAGAGGAGGAATTGGGTTTCTGATGATCGCTTCCATTTTTATTTTCCTCAGAATTTAGTTTACCCTGAAAATTATGGCTCTGCTTTGCTTTGCTTGGATCGAATCGAATTGTCTTGCTATGAGATAGATGTTGCAAGAAGTGTAGAAAGATCTGAAATTTGAGGCAAAACAGAGACCGATGAGAGATCCGTGAATTCCTTGGTTGGATTCTCCGTGGTCATTATCCTACAATACATTCTGATGTATGAGCACCATATAATATATTATAACAAATAAAAGATTCTATTATGTGATTAATGAATAGGTGGCAAAATCTGACCCGACCCGAAAAACCGGTCCGACCCGTGCGACCCGACCCGAGTTTCAGGGAAACTGAGACTGACCCGAACCCGACCCGACCCGTGTTCAAGGGAAAGTGAGACTGACCCGAACCCGACCCATGTTCCAGGGAAAGTCAGACTGACCCGAACCCGACTCGACCCAACCCGGATATAGAGGTGCAAAATCTGACCAAAAATGAAAAACTCGCCCGACCCGACCCGAAAAAATGCCGGCAGATGTCAACCCGACCCGACCCGAACTCGACCCGACCTGACATTTCCAGATGGTCAAACTGACCCCATCCGAATCGGAGAATCTGCCACCTCTAGTGATTAAAAGTTTGTGACTTTTTAAACTTTCAAAAAAATTCACATTTTCTTGGAAGAGTGAGGCTACGGTACTATTAATAGTACAAATTAGTCCGTACTACGGCTCCATATTATCATTTTTAAAGTTCAATTAACCGATCCAAATCACACAATGTGATCTCGATATATAAATATCATTGTATATCAAATTTTATAATTTTTGGTGACTTTTTACTATTTTTTTAGATAATTAGAAAATGACTTAATGAAAACATTATTGACCATTCAAAAATGTGGTTTTTTTATATATCAAAATATATAGTTAAAATTTTTTTAAAAATATAAAATTTGGTTTAGAACTACATTAACATATGGAGATCACATTGAGTGGTTTGGATCGATCATTTGAAATTTAAAAATCATATTATGGAGCCGAAGTACATGCAATTATGTACTATTAATAGTACCATAGCCTCACTCTTTTTTTGGAAATATATAATTTCTTTTTAATCTTGATCCTTATATTGTTTAGAGAAAATCTTCTTTTCCCCCTTAAATGTCTCCCATCAAGATTCTATTAAAATTCTAATTTAAGATTCGGATTCTCACTAATTACACATTAATTTTGACTCTAAAAGTCGGGTCATACACTTAATAGTCAAATTTGTTATATCATATTTAAAAAAAATTTTTGTATTATAGTGTTATGGTAAATAACTATATGCGCGAATCTGGTGTTCATACCTATTCGCCAAAAAGTAAGAAATATGAAGAAGAGTGGGTGCGCTAAGCCTTTTGTTTTTGATCGACCTGGAAATACGAGCTTTAGCAGCAGACCAGACTAAGCACGTAAAAAGACAGGGTGTTCATACCTCCTATAATGAGATGTTCATAGTCGACATATTTGGTGTTCATATCTATGTATTAAAGATTTCGTGGGGGCTGTCCAAGATTCCACGTTATAGTGAATGATTCTATTAGGATTGGTCCAATATTCCATGTTCTGGTGAATAACTCTCCGCCCTAACTTGAGCGTTCATACAATGTATTATCGGGTGTTCATATATATTATATTGGGGTGTTCACACCTTATATACAAGAAGGTGCATTGACGGAAGACATTTAGGGGGGGATTTTTCTTGAGAAACGGTTAGCATAATAAACTTGTGATGTTTCATTGCAGAACAAAATACCCACAACAAGCTAAATTCTCCAAATAATATCCCGTATTGGTTTACAAATTATTAGATCTACACATGGTGATAGCTCAGCAATTACGGTTAAAAATCTACTTAAACGCACTAATCAACATTTAACTAACATTACTTAACCAACATTATAACAATACATTTTATTTCCCTGTCTAAGCGGCACACTAGTCTCAGCTGCATATGCAAGACTGCGACCCAGATCGATATTCTAGCATCACATCTAAAAGTGGGAAACCCAAAAAACCGCCTGACTCGAAACCCGACCCAAGCTAAGTTTCAGGAAAGGTCAAAATGACTCGAACCCGATCTGACCTGTGGTCTAGGAAAAGTGAGACTGACCCGAACCCGACCCGACTCGAACCCGATCCGACTCGTGTTCTAGGAAAAGTCAGACTAACCCGAACCCAACCCGACCCGGGAATAGAGATGCAAAATATGACCAGACCCGAAAAACTCGCCCAACCCGACCCGACGACCCAAACCTGACTTGACCCGACCCGAAAAAACATCGGCAGACGTCAACCCGATACCCGACACAAAAAAATGTCGACAGCTGTCAACCCGATACCCGAGCCGACCCAACAATCTGCCACCTCTAAATAAATTCACATCGGAACATCTATATATTTATATACAAAATTACTTACAAATTTTTATTTTAAGAGAAAATCTTCTTGTCCTTCTTGAATGTTTTCACCAAGTTTCTAGTTCAAAATTCAGATTCCCATAAATTATATATTTATTTTAACTCTAAAAATTGGGTTTCATCGCTTAATAGTCAAATTTTTGTGCCATAGCTTTATGGTAAATAATTATCCATGCAAATCTGGTGTTCGTACCTACTCGTTGGGGTTTGATCCCACCCAAATATATACACTTTTACCTAGGAAATGCCTACAGAATTAATCCAAATCATTGGCATATGCATCCGATTACATGCACCTTCTTTCCTTTTTTCCGTTACTGCTCTATATTTGGTGTTTTAGGACAAAAGGAGCAAGAAATCGAAGATTATGGAGCTAATTGAGCGGATTCGGATCTGGAGCCCACCTTACGGTCCGTAAGGTCTGCCTTACGGCCCGTAAGGTCTGCATCCGGCAGCAGTTCGAAAGAAGGAAAGAAATCTGGATTTGTTGGCTATAAAAGGAGGAGCAGAGCAACTGATTTTGGCATGTTCCATATCACGTTTCAGCCGCCTTTGAGAGGCTTGTGAGGTTTGCTTGGAGAGGAAGAGAGTGCTTGCTTGAGGAGGAAGCAAGCCGAGTTAGTCGGGACGCGACATTGACGATCCGGCAAGGCGACGAGCAAGGACACGCGCGTGCACACACGGAGCCGTTCTTCACACTGTTCTTTCTTTCTTACTTGTTGTGATAGATTTGTGCTATTTTGTGTGTATGATGACTTGTATGACTTGTTTTACTTGTTGCTATGGCCATGCCCGGCTAAACTCGTAGTTTCTAGGATTAGGATGATGTCTTAACTTGGTTTTTGGTATTTATGTGATTACTTGGTCATTTGTTATTTTAATTCTTTGTGTACTGTGTATGATTGAAACTGCATTCTATGCTTGGGTTGGGTGCTCGAACAGGTAACCAGTAGGTATCGGCCAGTACCCTAGGTTTTAAACCTTAGTACGCATGTGACCGAGCCTAGTTTGTATTTAGAGTGGGTTAGAGATCCGAGAGGGCAATCAGACAAAGCGCGAGAGCTGAGTCTTACGCTACTCGAGAGGGAGGTACACTTTGGGGCACTAGTATCGGGACATAGGTTAGGTTTACAGGCGAGAGTCGGAATCTATACCCTTGGTGGTTTGAACTGTGTTAGGAATTAAGCCAACAAGCGAGAGCTAAGGTTTGGTGCTTGATATTGTTTTAAACCAGAACTAAACGTGTTAATACCAAGAATTCATAAATACTGATTTACTTGTGTTGCGCACCAGTCGTACGCGAGAGCGACGGCTGGTACACTTCTATCTGACAGACGCGAGAGCACAGTTCAGTGGTTGTGTAAATTGTACGTGACAGGTACAGTTAGCGTGACCCGAGGCTGAGTGACGACTAGTCCGAAGTCCTAAAAATGTCATTTATCTTACTGTTTTAGCCTTTTATCATTTGTTTGTTTATTTAGAAAAATTATAAAAACCCTCCAAAATTGTGAACAACCCTTGCTTAGGAAATAAATCGAGTCTAGTCCGGTTTTGCCAACTGTCCCTGTGGATTCGACCCCATATTACGCTACAATTTAGTCGTACGCTTGCGACTGATTTGATGTTTAGTTGGGATTTAAAAGTAGTGCACTTTCGAGTGAACAGGGGTATTCAGACTTTCTATGATTGGGTGCTCATATTTGATGCATCGGATGTTCATATCTACCTGTCCGAGATTATAAGTAGAGCATCCAAGATTCCACATTCTGGTAAATGATTCTATGTAGGACGCGCCTTAGATTCCCGTGCTACAGGTGAATGACTATTCAACCTAACTTGAGTGTTCATAGAATGTAGTATCAGAGCTTCATATACATACATCATGTGTCTATAACTTATGTATAAGATGATATACTGAAGAAAAATATTTAAGAGATATTTTTTTTCGAAGGACATTTAGCATGCCCTTAATTTGAAATATTATCTCATTTGGAAATCAACAATAAATAATACATCCCGCATCTTTTTGATATCTTTTTTGATATGTGTGTAACATTTTCCTTATTTTCTTAATGACAATTTAAAAAAGCTTACTCTACTACTAGTCCACTCTCTTCGTGGCAAGCATTTCGATTTTGGGAGGCGAACGCTTTTTATACGCAAATGCAAGAGTCAAAGCCCCTCTTCCTCTCTTAGAAAAGTAGAAACACCTCCTCATATCTCTCTCTCTCGACTTCAAAATGGTATGATGTACTATATATGTGCAAATATTAATTTCTTCTCTATATAGTTTTCCTTAATTCAATTGCATCAAATTAATGCACAGCAGAACACAACACAGCTTAATATGATTTAATATCAATTTCTTATCTTTGCCTTGCAATTGGCATTCATTCATGCAGGCTGAAGACTATGACAATATCTGCTATGATGAGGTACGTAATATTCTTTTGATTTATCATTCCCTATTACCCTTCTGGTTGGTTCAATTAATTAATTTAGGTGCTAATAAGTTTCTTATAGATATATACTCTGTTGTCGTATATAGTGGTATATATATGTGTGTGTTGTGCTTTTCCCAGGAATACGTAACAAATTCAAGAGGCAACAAGCTCTTTACATGCCGATGGATTCCCAGAGAGACCCAACCAAAAGCTCTAGTTTTCGTTTGCCATGGTAACAAACTAACACTATATTCTTTTTTCTTATTCTTTAGTCAGAATTCAGCAGAATCAGTTCATAATATCATCATCATAGTATATATGCATTGGTTAATTTAACAATTTCATATGATCTAATTCCAAGTATTTTCGCAGGATATGCGGTTGAATGCAGCATAACTGCGAGAGGTACCGTACCAGCAACACCTGAATTATTTCATTTTAATTTTTCTGCAACTACCCAATTTTCACTGATCAAATTCTGCAGATACCATATATATATGTCTATTTTATGTTTAATTTTACTGGCAATAATTAGGTATTTTGGGAAAATTATGTACGTAATCCTAATTATCCTATATATCCAGATACTTTTATGCGATTAGCGCGTGCCGGATACGCCGTCCACGGCTTGGATTACATCGGGCATGGAAAATCATCTGGATTAAAGGGATACATTCCCAATTTCGACGACTTAGTAGAAGACTGCTCATCATTTTTCATCAGTGTTTCCGGTACGCAACTATTCATTCACACTAGATACTTATTCAAACATATATAAAAGTGTTTGCTTCTCCAGTGATGAATGCATAATAAGATTAGTACAAATGTAAATACATACAGAAAGAGGGGAGAACAGGACATTGCAGAGGTACTTGCTGGGGGAGTCACTGGGAGGAGCCGTCGCGCTTCTTCTTCACCGAAAGCACCCGACCTTCTGGCACGGCGCCGTGCTGGTGGCACCTATGTGCAAGGTCCACTCTTCAATTCATTTTTTATTTTATCTTCCCTTTGTCAAGGAAGGGAAATCCACTTTCTTCAATTCCAAATTAAAATTTCTTCCTTGCTATAGTGCTGTACACATAATATATATATAACTAAAACATATTAGTCAATGGCCACTACATCTAGGCACTAGCTCCATTAATTTGTTTGACTAAATTAATTAGCCAAGTTGCCTCCTTTTTTTCTTGAGAGATATCCTATTTAATTCTCACATCACAAGCACTCATGCACCCCCTTTTACACACCATTAATTAATTAAGAGATTCATTTCCTTTCTTTTCTTTTCTCTTCTTACTTATAGACTTCTGTAATTTTGTGGTTCCGCTCAATAAGAAAATTTGGGAGCTTGACTTCCATCTTTTTATCAAAAAAAAAAAAAAAAAAGATTCATCATCAGCAATTATATTTTCAAAAGTATCTGATTAAGGAGGTTTAACACCTCTAAGTTTAATACATTGGACAAGTAATTGGGGTGTATATATGAGGAGTGCTCATCCTCTGTAGCGCTGCATACGAACCGTTAGATCATCTCGAGATTCGAGCAAGCACAGATCTTGAGATGATCTAACGGTTCACATCCCGTGCTACACAAACACAATGCAGCGCTACAGAGGATATGGAATCATATATGAGTTACTAGAATTGCTTTTGTCGTCGACGACTTCGACATGCATTTCATTGATTAAAGCTAGGTTTTATATGTGTCATGTATATATGAATGTGAAAGATTGCTGATGAGATGAAGCCTCCGGCGTTTGTAGTCGCTATCCTCACTAAACTCGCCAATGTTTTCCCCACCTGGAGCATTGTCCCCACCAACGACGTCATCGCTTCCTCCCATAGAGTTCCTCAGAAAAGGCAGGAGGTAAACAATTAATTTGTTAGCTTAAACTAATTTCTTTTCAATTAATAGGCATTTTTTTTTCTTATTTTTTAGCTACCTATTGTCATCAGTAATCGTACAATCGATTTAGAATTGATGTTAGATATGTATAAATTATAGATAAGGAAAAATCCCTATTGCTACAAGGGAAGGCCTCGGTTAAAGACTGCCCGCGAGATGCTCGCTGTTACCTCCGATCTCGAAAAAAACCTTCATCAGGTACTCCATTCCTTTCGAGTGCTTCCTCTGCAGCGCTGTATTGTACTGCGCAGCGAACCAACAATGTGGATTATAGGGGGTTTTTTGAGATTGAGTTACACGAATCTTAAACCGAATCCAATGGCTAGAGTACTGTGCAGTAATTTAATCCATATATTACAGGTTTCATTGCCATTCTTGATACTTCACGGTGGAGACGACAAGGTGACGGACCCGGCGGTCAGCAAACTGCTTTACGAAACGGCATCCAGCACCGACAAGAAGTTCAACCTCTACCCCGGCATGTGGCACGCCTTAACCTCCGGCGAGACCCCTGAGAATGTGAACCGTGTTTTTCACGACATCATCGCCTGGCTGGACGAGAGAACCACACTTGTGAACGGGCGGCCCGAGATGGAACAGAAAGCCATGCATGATCATTTAGCCCGTTTGTCAGATGTGAAATAATTGTTGGCTAATTTTGCTATGGATTGAATGATATATGGACTGTTCATTTTTCATAATCGAATGATCATGATATGCGTTTTAGATTCAATTAAAGAGAAAGGTTTAATAAGAACTGTCTGATTCCATATTGGTCGATCCACAGAAGAACAATTCATAATTGTTTCTTGGATAAAAGGTGATTATCATGTTTTGTTAGTCCTTCTTTCTCCTCCGGTGATAATTGGATAACATAAACTCTCGTTCTTATATCAATAACAAATTGACTGACACAGGAGTTTTCTATGCGTCGAATTTTCAACTGTTTTTTTATGCAAAACTAATTATGAAAGCATATACCCCGTTTTGGTAGTGTATTAAGAATGCTGGAATGTGATTTCAAGTGCGCTTTTAAGTCGGCAAACGGAAGTGATTTAAGGTGTAGTAAGTTAATACAGCCATATAGGTGTAGTAAACTAAATCACCAACATTTCACATCCTTTACACATTCTACCCACTTTACTTCATCTATTTACTTCACTATTACCAAACACCACTACTTAAAGATGATTTAGTATTTTACTCTGCTTTAACTTACTACGCTTGCCAAACAGAGGTACAGTTGTTAGGTGTTTTTGTGAAAAAGTATCTTACAGTTGCTTAAAATGACCAAAATAAGAAAGTGGCCAGATCTCTTTTGGGGCTGAATGGCTGCTATTAGATGTGTCAACTCGAAAAAATTATAATTCCTATACAGGCTGGGCCTTGTTGGGTGTTTTCTCAATCCGGCATTATTGAAAGATTTCACACGCTCACTCACTGGGCTAATTAATCTGCATACTTCCTTAACATAAATTGCTCACCCAGCCCTCCCATTTTTTACAGATTTTAATTTTACACAGCATAAAATTTTCTAATTAAAAGTGATTTTCTTATGCTTATTCTTACAAAACCAAAAAAGAAAGGGTTCTGTTAGAAATTAAATCTGAAATGTAGCCACATATTATATCACGTATAAGCACGGCATTTTACCATTTTACCTTCCATGGGATTTATTAGGAATATTTTCTTGTTTCTCTCGTATGCGGAAGAGAGAATTCATATATACTCGATGTAAATGAAGAGTGTATTTTTTTTTTTAATTAATAAGAAAGCCCATAAAAAACACAATTATCCTATAACAAAATTTTATTATCACAGCCAATTTCAAATAAATTTATAGAAAATCCTAAATATAAAAAAAAAAATTACAAACATGTTTATCTACCTATAGATTAATTGTGCTTCAAACTTTAATCAATTTGACTAGGATTTGATACTCCATCAAAAAACCATCAAAATTATATAGAAATTATAACATTTTAAATCTAATGATTCTTGATTGAGTACCAAATGATACTCAAATTGAATGAAATATGAAACACAATCAATCTATAAATATATGAATATGTTTACAAAAGATTTTTTTATTTCTAAGATTTTTTTATGAACTATTTGAGATTGGTTGTTACGGTCGTCAAGATGAATAAATAGTTATAATGGATCCCTAATCATGACTATATGTGCAGTGTGAGAACAATCAAATTATAAATATATGAATATATCTATAAAAGATTTTTCATTTTTAAGATTTTTTATGAATTTATTTGGATTGGTTGTTATGGTCATCAAGATGAAAAATAGTTGTAATGAATCCCTAATCATGATTATATGTGTAGTGTGAGATTGTATTACCATGTCGATTATTAATTATAAGATATATTAATCTCAATGCATCGTTCATTGCAAATAAACGTTATTATTTCTCTCTAACTCGTCGGCAAAATACAAAAAGTATCACATTAACAGTGAACAATTTCCTTTTCTTTTCTTTTTTTATTTTGTAGAAAGCCCATAGGCAATACACATATCCATATAATTATTCGTTATGACAATCAATTTCAAATAAATTTATAAAGAATTCCGAAAATAGAAAATTTTTACAAAAATTTTATACTCTCATAGGTTCATTTTGTTTTAAATTTCAATTAATTTGATCGTCATTTGATACTCCATCAAAAACATCAAAATTATATAGAAATTATAACGGTTTAAATTTAATAATTCTTGATTGAGTATGAAATGACTCCAACAAATTTAAAGGCACATAACTTATTAACCACTAATTAAAATGTCATCAACAAATAAACTTGCTTTATACACAGTGATAAGTGTTGCGTCAAAGACGTAACCTTTGATCTCGTTAATTGCAAAGGTCATAGCTCGTGCTCATGGTCATGGGCCTTTTCTTTTACTCGAATAATCGTCCGACCAGTCTCATTCAATTTGAATTTTTAGACGGTCAAATCAATTCCATTCCATTTTATTTCAGAAAGAAAACACAATATTTTGTATTTTAATTAGAGGTGGCAAATCGGGTGGGCGGGTCGGGTCAGTTTAACCTTCTAGAAGATCTCAGGTCGGGTCAAATCAATTTTAATATCGATTTTTTTTTATCGTGTGTTGATTTGAGTTGGATTGCATATTGTTTGATCTTGGGTCAGGTTGGATCGGGTCAGTTTGACTTTCATAAAATGTCGGATCTGATCGGGTTTTGCCACCTCTAATTTTAATACATATATTTCTCTACTTGGACTTTTTTTTTTTTTTTTGAACAAAGCCCGTAGGCAACCCCCAATTATCTCCTGCCCAGCCCTACTGGGACTTGATCCCGGGTCTCCACAGTGGGAGCCTATATCACTACCACTGGGCCGTAGCCAAGGTGACCAGCATGTCTCTACTTGGACTTGGATCATGTCAAACCACAAGCTGATTCTATATATTTTTTTTTTCCAATTTTTATCTACTCTTGCTATTGTTTGCAATGTTCCAGTTGGGCATTAACGCGTCACATCTTATTAACAAATTGGTTGACAATTGGTGATGACATTATCAGTTAACCTAATGCTGATTATTTCTTCTCTAACCATAAAAGAATATTCCTAGCTTGTCATTACAAGATCAACAATTATATTTCTTTTCAGGTACAACTGTGCAAGACCTTCATTTGCAAAAATCACATTTACAAATAAAATATTTTGATCATGTAAATTAACTATGAAGTGCCAACAACTAAATCATACTTTTCTTTTTAAAATTTAATATTTGCTAATGACCTGTGTTCCTCTCCCATGTGATCCTGAATTTAATAAATACCTTCAAAGGCCGAATAAATAAATAAAATTGTGATGATTAAAATTAAATTTATTACAAAAATTTAGAGAAAAAAATATAGTCAACTTGATTTATTTGATGAAGATGTATGAGCAACCCGCAACTGTCTTCTTTATATTTTTTTATCCTGAAATACAAAACTCTATAATAGCCTGCACAACTGTATCCCATCAAATAAATAAATAAAGTATAGATTTATGACTAACTGTAGCCAAACTAACCGTTGGAAGATGAATTAAAAAATTGGACAAATTGTTTAATTTGTTATTATGTTTGTAGACCAATAATATTTTTAAGAATTTGGTATATAGTAACCACAAAAATTTATATAGTTTGCAATATTTTGAAATTAAGAGTAATTACTCTATATGCTAAAAGGATATGACTAAATTTTTTTTTCAAGATTTTTTTTTTCAGAATTTTTGGTTATTTTAATTAGTCCTAAACATATTCTAAGCTAAATAATTAATACATATCTACGGTCTTGCAATTCGTACAGGTAAATTTCTAATTTCATTCTGTTGATGAAAATATCTTCTAATTATCAATCCGCAGCCACTGTCAATTTCTCAAAAAAAAAAAATAAAAAATCTTCTAATTGAGAAGTATTAACGCTTTCATCATGCCCGTATTTTTTTTTTTTTTTATTAATTCTTCTAATTGAGGGCAATATCTATGTTCAATAAATTTTGAAATATTTACGCTTTAGATGTGCTAGTGCCAACAACATCTGACTGAAAGATCTAAACACCAAATAAAATGAAAATTCTTTTTAATATGTTGTTTTTGGATTATTAATTTTGTGTTCTTCTTGTTACAACGTTACAATTGATGTACTTTTTTAATTGCAATGAATCGAAGAGAGGAAGATATCTGACACCTAAGATTATTTAACTCATTGACTTTTGGATATTGGGGGTTTACAAATTTTTTTTTATTGGATTTATGCTTGAACTTGTAGCATCTAATCAAAGTCGCAGTCATCCAACGGTGGGTCGAGGATCTATCTGTATATCCGATTAATGTCACTATTAAATGTTATCATCTTATATATACATGTAAATATATATACATAAATTGTATTGGTGATTTAATACATAAATTGCTCAAATTATAACAAATTATATTTGAGCAAGAAACTTGAAAATTATAACAAACTTAATACATACAAACATAAATTGTATTGGTGATTTAATACTCATACAACAAATTATAATTATGTCGTTATGTCACATTGTCCATAATCAAATAGCTCAAATTAGTTTTATTTTTTCTCATTAAAAAGATAACATGATATGACTAGAGATTAAATTAAGGCTTAAGGTTTTACAATTTTTTGCATCTTTTAAATGAATTGAGATTTAGCTAACTACGATATCTATCTGTTATACATAACTTCAGTTTTTTTCTAAAACAAATATATTGACTTTTAGGGAAAAATATTTTTGTTTTAATATCTAGATTTTTGTAATATTATTTTTTATCGAGCGAAGGTAAGATCAATTTTCAACAAAACGGAAATGATCAAGCAGTGCTAGAGATGATCGCATATCACTAAGCGTAAATTTTACTTTTAAATTATATTCTTGTAAATTAGGTTTCTTGCTTAATGCCATGAGTAGGACAGTCACTTCCCTTGTACGTATTGGAAGTTCATTCTTGAATGAGATAATTATTAATTGACTATCATGTGAAAAACAAGGCTATTACTTTGTTCAAGCCGCCCATCATCATATATAATGTAATGTAATATCCTCTTGTGAGTGGAATCCAACCTAACCCAACTCATTATTTCAGGTAAGCAAACCATTAAATGTTGTTTTTTCTAACTCAAAAACAAAAAAAAAAAGAGTACTACCTCTGTCCCATTTTAGATGGATTTTTTGTAGTTCAAATGAACTACAAAAAATCCATCTATTTTGGGACAGAGGTAGTAGTAAATTAATGGCAATTGGCAATTTAAAAAAGTCCGTGCATAAGAACTAGTTTTTGATCTAGTGACTAAGAACAACGCTTTTTTTGTAAGAGATTGTGGATTTAAAACTCGAATGGAGGGTCTTTTATAGATATTTAAATTCGAGTGACTTTACCTTTATCTTTTATTAAAAAAAAAAGTCCGTGCATGTAATCGAAGTAGCTAAAAAGCCGGAGCAAGTGAAGCATGCATAGACCAATGCAAGAAATTAAGCTAAGAATGGTAGTAGCTTTAGTGGCACTCCACTTAGCAAGTAAATAACGATGAGTGGCTTGCACTATATAAACATCAAGGACTGCATATAATATTATATTTTGTGGATATTTCTAGATTGTGAGGAATGAAGTCAAAGACATAATTGGCAGATTGGAACTGCTAATTGGAGAAGTTGAACAACCCAGGCCATGTGCGCTTACCCAACGGAAATTGAGCCGTTCCAACAACTGATAGACATTACTCAATACTCACTGATTTATTTATTTATCCAGGACCTTTTATTTATTTATTTATTTTTGGTTTATAAGGAAAAAAAAAAGAGTAGTAGGTAGCGTCCACCCTTTTTATTTATCAACTGTATTTTTAATGAACAAATATTATTTTTCAGTAAACGCTTATATATACTAGTAAAGAGCTCAAGCGTTGCTTTGAAATGAAATTGTTTTTTCTTATAATAAATTTTTAAGATAATATGTAATGTGCCTTATATTGAGAAAATTAATATGAGCCTTAAATTTTAATGAGCTGAGATATTAACGTCAACGGTCATTAACGTAAATCAACGGTTTTGATCTATCCAATAAAATGATTAACGGCTCAGGTTTCTTATTTGGGGAAGATAACACTTTCATGTCATTTTTTCTAATATGCTTTTATATATAGTAAGGATACTACGATTTCTGGTAAACATTTATGCAACTGTGGTAAGTACATGACATGGGTGCACGTGATGTGTCAAATTGGGAGAGGAGTGGCCTAAATAAAAAACTGATATAGGAAGGAATGGGTCCAGTGGTGAAGACGTTGAAAGTGTCTTCGAAGCTAGGGGCCCCACGCGGCTGCAGCTGGTGGCGACGGCGTCATGCCACTAATCGGGTCGGGTCGGGTCGGATCCATTTCGTATTTCATTCTATTTTGTAAACCGACGAAGTGGAGGAAACGAAGTGGCAGCATAATCGTAACAATGCGTGTTCTAAGTTGTAACTTGTAACTTAACATAGAATGAATGAATGAATGAATGAATGAATGAATGATTCGCTACATCAGTGGAAACATATAGAACGAAACAGGAGACGTCTTAATGGGTCGGATCAATCAATGATCTCAGCAGCTCAGCTCGGTAGCTAGCTAGCACTAATTTATTTATCCCTTTTCCTTTCCACATATTTTATTTGACTGGATGAATACTTTCATTAATTATTTAATACAAGCAGCATTAGCTTCGTTGCTTATATTGGCTGCCTTTGTTTCTTTGGTTGGTGCTGCATCCCAATCCCAATCCCAATCCCAACTCCCCCGAAGAAAAACAAAGACAAAAAAAGAAGAGAAGAGAAAAGAAGACAAAGCGAGAAAGAGGAAAGAGGGGGCGTCAATCGTCCTAAATCAGCTCTCCATTCATTGATTGAATTTCTGAAAGGAAGGAAGGAAGGAAAGAAGGGAAGAGGGCCGGAGCAATGTGTCCGTTGAGAGTCATTCTGATCTTCCTCTCGGCCACCATCGCCGGCTTCTTCCTGCTCCGCGGCCTCAACTCCCAGCCCGACTTCGATTTCAATCACGACCAACAAGAGCAACAACCGGACGAACACAAGAAGGACCAGCTTCCCTTTTCTTCCAAGGTTCCTCTCTTTTTCCTTATTAATTGCTCGGAAAATCCCTAATATATATTGCTTCCCATCTTCAATTGTTAGGGAAAAAAAACTATTCCCAATTTTCAATTGATTAATTGCTTGTAAAATCCCCAGAATCATCTCAATGCTGCCAAACCAAACCAATTGCAATGGTACCTTTACTTTATTCAACACTCCTCTTTCTTGCTATTCTATCAATGCACTTTCTTAATTAGCCTCCAACTCCAAGCAAGGTATTTTTCATATAAATCACAATTAATGGTGCCTTTTTTAGCATCTGTAGTTTCTGACTTACCCGACCAGTTCTATTTACCAAATTAAGATGCATCCATCATACATTGATTACAAGTCTGACGCCTTACTCATTGTTTGCTAATCGTAAACTCTGAGGAAAATCTGCGCAAATTGTAATTTCCTGTTTAATCTCAAATACCGCATTTGCTTTGCAAATTTATCCGACTTTTTTGTCGACATCACTGCAAGCAAATAATGTACCATTCTATTCGTTCTTTCTTTATCTGTGTCCATTTTGTTTGTGTAAATTTTTAACCGAGTACTAACCTGTACTGTAATTTTGTCAGGTTGGATCTGCAATTTGCGGCGGCTTTTGGACATTGGTAGACATGGCTAGTGGCCGTTACCTGTGGAGAACTCTCGTCTCTCCGGCAACGTCTTCTGAAAAGGAGCAATGATACACGAACGGCATTGTAGTTTTCGTTTTAATTGGTGATTTTTTTTTTGTTTCCACTTGGAATTAAAGGAGGCTACTGCTGATATGTATCAGTTGGAGAAAAGCAAAGTAAATAGAATAAAGTTAGAACTCCATGTGATTGATTTTGGTCTGATGATCTGTGTGTATCCGAAGCATTCTAATTATCTGCTTCTTAATTTATTCTGTCTAATTTATTTATATCTCGTTTTTCATACTTGAAATGATTAAATTGTGAGTTTACATTTATTTGCTTCGCTTTGGGGAAGTTGACAAAAATTTACAATTAGTCGCGTTACCTAAAACATATTTAAGGTGTTTCTGTCTGCACAAATTAGATGCAACTTATATTGTTATGTGTTTTTTAGTTGCAGCTTACTTTTATTTTTTACTGTTAAACCTTTGTTGTTGTACTTGGACTAATGGAGCTGGTAACTTGTTTGTTTCCATTTGTGCTAAAAAAATCCACTTCTCAGGAATGAAAACCTGTGGTGAAACCATCCTGTCTGTAAATCCAAAATGATGTTCTTGTTAGTTCTGTTTTTCTATAATTTTATGTTCACTTTTGATGTTCAACTTGGTGCACCTATGCACTTCTTAACACTAAGATAGGTGTAGGGTCAGCTTGTTTGTGATACTAAAATTGCTTGAAAACCAGAATCCATTCTCCATGAGCATCAGGAAAAATCCAAGTGGAGATGCTTGATTGTATGCTGACCTGATGAATATCTGGCAATTATAAAGATACTGGCATTTGATAATTCTTACAACCAAATCGTTTCGATAATGATGCAAAAACAAGCTTATGATTATATGCTAGTTGAGAAAACCAAAACATTGACAACTTAGTACCAGTGGATATCTTTTTGTAATTTTATATGAGATTATTCTTTTTGTAATTTTATATGATGCACGTTGAAATCTGATCTGCCTAGCCTTGATTACAGTAGCTATTTCAAAGCACAATATTTGTGTCTGGACTCTGAATTTATTCGAAATGGATTTAGGTGTTTCATAGGTGGACTTGCCAAGACCAAACTTTATAATAAAGCTCTGTTAATCTTCAGTCAATTTTACATGAGTAACAATATTACTTGAAAGGATTATTCATTGGACACGTCTCCAAGAAAATAATATTTTCCGAATAAAAAACAAATTTTCAAAGTAATATTTTGTTGAATACAATCTGTATGAACTTAAAAATAATTTATTGGCCCATCATAAAACAACAGAATGAATATTTAATAATAAGAAATTGTTCAAATCAAGACAATCAAAATTCTGTTCCTGTTTGCATCCCTTTTCATTTTTAGTTTTCTTATACAAATCTGAACAGTTCAAGCCAGCTCAAAATAATATGTATATTTAAAAAAAAAAAAATACTACTTCTGGATGTCAACACAGAATTGCCCAATACCAGCAAATGATGTGCATGCATGCCTCAAATCTCTGATTGTTGTAAAAACAAAGAAAGGAAAATATCAAGGAGATATTGGGAACCTTTTGAATCAATTTACTAATAATTCCCATTTGATCATTCTACAATTGTTTCTCTATATTTTCCATTAAAGCCAAAATAAGAAATCTCCAATATATGGAATTCCTGAAGACTGCTGTCAACGAAACCATCTGTCTGATTGTTGCTGCAATTGCTGAGCAAGCATCATACCCTTTTCAAATTGAGGATAAGTTAAGAGATTTGAAGTCGGCAACCGGAGACTTGGAGGCGTTGAAGGAGGATGTAAAGACAAGCATTGTAAATGCCGAGAGGGAAAGTAGGGCTCCGACAAAGCAAGTTGAAGAATGGCTGAACAAGGCAGAGGCCATCCAAAAGGAAGCAGAAGAGATTCCAAAAGAGTACGACAAATGTCGTCAGTTTATGATCTGGTCAAATTACGCGATCGGTAGAAATGCGATGAAGAAGCTTGATGAAGTAAAGAGATTGTGCAATCAGAGAACGACCATTGCTGTGACCATGGATTTACCGGCTCCTCTGGCACAAGAAATGCCAACATCCTCCTCAAAATCGCCGATGTTAGAATCAGCGCTTAAATATATTAAAGATGATGCATATGATATCATCGGTATTTGCGGCATTGTTGGTATTGGAAAGACACATTTACTGAAGCAGATCAATAACGAGCTCTGCAAAGACAGTACTTTTGATGCGGTGATCTTTCTCACATGCTCCAAGGAGTGCTCCGAAGAGAAGATACAAAATCAAATGATCCACAAGCTCGGCCTCAATTATGGCAACAACATCGAACAGAAACAGGTGACCATCTTCAATTTTCTAAGGAAAAAGAGCTTTGCGCTCCTTTTGGATGATGTTGCGAGCATAGTGGATCTCGAATCCGTTGGCATCCCTAACCGATCATCAAACCGAGCTGGTAAATGCAAAGGGAAAGTTGTAGTCACTACAAGATCACCTGAACTTTGTGGGTTAATGGAGTTACAGAAAATGATCAGGCTAGATGTTTTGAATCGGGGCGCGGCGTGGAATCTTTTCACGGAGAAAGTGACAGATGAGACCATCAAATCTCATCTGCTCATACGCAAGTATGCGGTGGAGATCGTGAAGCAATTAGGTGGACTGCCATCGGCTATAATCGCTGTCGGAAGAGCAATGCGGGGTAAAAGTGATCCCAGTGAATGGAAGCTTGCTGCTGAGTTGCTTATGCAAGCACGCCTTCGTAATGTAGAACTTGACACGCAAAGACGGCTTCACGAGCTACTTCAAAAGGCACGTCTTTGATTACATACAAACTGTTTCATGATGTTGGATATAATTACATAAGAGGATTGTGGAATCAAAGAAAATTGCACATAATATGTCCATCATTTCCACAACATTTTCCACCTTTGTTTAAATCCTAAAATTGGGATTGCCTGTCAAGAAAATTGAGGAAGTTCATGCTCTATCAGCTTAAGAGATGAGCCGATATGCATATAGAGAGAGTTGTGAATTTAGGCTTGAAATTGGGTGGAAGGTTCTTTAAGAGCATACACACGTAATCAGAAATCTGGTACTGCATTTGCTGGTTAACAAGCAAAACCAGTACTCATTGGTTGATGCATATGAATTAAGAGAACCTACTATGTATACATTTCTAACCTGTAGCCCAAGATTAGCTGTTTTTGAATCTATGAAAATTGGTAGAACTGTTGAATCCTCATCTCGGTACAGATAATGTACCGTGCCAGATGAACCCTACATGCAGTGAAGAAAGACTGAACATAATGTAAAGTGGGAAGTGGGCTTGTTTTGAAATGTGAGGTCTTGGTAAAAAAAAAATGCTTACCAATTTGGTCATATGTTAGTCTTTTTTTTCATATGCTACGTACAATTAGTGTGATCTTAATAATGTCAATTTTTATTTGCTTCGTTTTTAATTTATTGCTGTAAACATATATAATTGTCTGTGTAATTTGGCAATGCCATCTTTGTATGATTTACTAGGGGGTTATTCAGGTGTGTAACCAAATTTTTAGGTACATCGATCTGTTTTAATGCATATTCTACGACTAGAATGTACAGATGTAAGAGTAGAATTTATTTCCCTTTTTATGTTGATAAAAGGTAATTTTATATATTCTTTTTACATGTCAGATAAATGACCAAAGGTTACTCCCCAATGCTCTGCAATATATTAAATAGGAAATGTTTTACTTCACAATAAGTCTGAGCAATCCCAACCGACTGTTTCGAATATATATAGTTGCGGCGATTCATGTTAGTTTATTTTAGTTCAGTAGTGGTGTTTAAGAGAAACATTTCAAATGACCCAAATTGATATCATCGGCGATCTCATATAAGGATGACTACTATTTTAGCTGTATAATTGGTCCACTGTAAAAAGGTTGCTCCGAGGAATGTTTTTGCTTAACTGGTGATCTCATAGAAGAATGGTTTTCGGTTTTCTTCTAAGTGTAAAATTCATGTCACATTCTTATGCTTCATTTATAAGGAACTAACAAAATTTAAAAATTCTAAATGACTGCGTTTGATCAGATAATGATATATTCAGAGGATAGTTAAGCATCGGCAATCCTGAGCATAAGCTACAAGACCAGCAAATTAAGCAACATGGCAAAAATTTTCTGTCAAGGATTTCCACTTAAGCATACAGTAGGAGGGGTTACCGTTCTGGCGAGTTGTGCATGAGAAATTGGAGCGTTTTCGTTTTGCTTCGCCTCGACAGATGTGGCGCGGAGCTCCGGAGTTGCCACGGAATAATAGAGAGAGAGCGGTGAGTGCATAAAGTTTAGAGCACGGTAGTTGCGAAAGAAAGACAGTAACAATATTTTTAAATAATTCGCGGATTATTGGTTTTTTACTTGTTTTTTGATACCAGGCGGACAATACAACATTTTATTAGTTTATTCGCAAATTATTTGTTTGATACGCAAATCATTCTCAAATTTTCTATATTTTACAAATAAATCGCGGTGAGTGTGTTAAGTTTCTTCTTTTTGGATTCTTCGGAGAGGGAAGTTTAAGAGCACGGTAGTTGCGAACGAATGACAGTAACAATATTTTTGAATAATTCACGAATTATTGGTTTTTTACTCACTTTTTGATAGCAGGCGGACTATACAACATTTTATTCGCTAATTTTCGAATTACTCATTTGATAGGCAAATTATTTGCGAATTTTCTAACTTTTGTAAATAAAGCGTGTTTAATTCTGAATTGTATCCGTACTTTGGTCTTCGCGATTTACATTTCTCGGAAAATTCAAAGAATAATTGTACTTATTGAAGAGAGACAACTCAATAATTAATGCATCCAGTCAAATCTTTCCAACTTCTCGCCAATTGATCAGATGGGGATCACCTGCTTTTCTTGATTATCAAATTCAAGAGGCCAACTTTGAGAAATCAAAGTTGTTAGATGCGTTTTCATTTTAGAGCAGGTTATTATTGTTTCTATGATTACCTGTGAACCCGCATTTGTACATTAATATGATTAAATGGTCGTTTTATTATCATTTTGTAATTTTATAGGATTATATTAATATAAAATATTGTGCTATTAAAAACAAATATTTTCCGAATAATATCGGAATTATTCCCTAATAACTAACTTTTGACCCCACTGAACGTTTTCCGAATCAATCATTTATCTCTATGGATAATGCAGAGGTGGCAAAATTTGACTCGACTCGAAAAATCCGTCCGACCCACCCGACTCGAAACCCGACCCGACCCGACCCGACCCGACCCATGTTCCAGGGAAAGTGAGACTGACCCGAACCCGACTAGACCCAACCCGACCCGTGTTCCAGGGAAAGTCAGACTGACCCGAACCCGACCTAACCCGACCTGAGAATAGAGGTGCAAAATCTGACCAGACCCGAAAAACCTGCCCGACCCGACTTGACCCAAAAAAATGTTGGCGTACGTCAACCCGACACCCGACCCGATCCGAAAAAATGCCAACAGCCGTCAACCCAATACCTGACTCGACCCTATCCAAACCGGACCCCGACCTGATATGAACCCGACCTGACCCGACCTGACATTTTCATTTGGTCAAACTGATCCAACCCGAACCCGAACCCGACCCGACCTGACAATTTGCCACTTCTAAATTAATGCTTGTCTAGTTTGCCTTAGCTGGCAGAACACATTGAGCATTTGAAACAGAAAATCCATAAAACAATAAAATAAATGTTTTAAGAATGGTATAAATTCCGAAAAAAAAAAAAAAAAGAGAGAAGGCATACTCCAAAATAAAGTGCAGGGCAAATGAATGGAACCAATTCTTTTCTTTCATGTAGGGAGATGATCTTTGTGGACAATACCTTTCGTTGTTTAATTGGCCCTTTTTGGTGGAACCCCCTTGGCTCCTGCAATTGGCTTGTTATTAACACTTTGTTTTCTGATTATTAATTATATTCACAGCAGAGTATAACTAAGGAAAGGTTTAATTATACTTTGTACATTGGTTTTGCTCTCACCATCAGCAACGAATTTCATGTTAGTTTTCTATGATATATGTCTAACTGAGAATAGAGGCCTCCATCCACCCTACTGAAAAAGAAAGAAAGAAATAACAAAGAAAATCCCTCCATTCTGATTTGATTTTCCCATCTAACATCCCAATTAAAGCTGCCTATTTGCCTCAACTAACTCACTTGCAATTCCTGCTGCCAAGAATACGCACACTTGGGCTCATTGCTGTAAGTTCTCAACGAATTCATCATTTATTAATTGATTTTGTTCCATTTTATCCTTCAGAATTTGTTCCAAAAAAAAATGAGCTGCTTGCAAACATATTTACATTGTCATCCTTCTGTATAGAGGACGCCTGACCTGATGTGTCTCATTTCTATAGTTGCTTATAAGTTTTTTGTCCTTTTTTCCTATTCAAAAGATAGAAGTCAGTCAGTCAGAGCTCCCAATTAATTTCATCAATCTGTAAATAATAGATCACTACTAGTGAGCGATAATTTTTGTTACAAATGGAAATATATGGTTCCAAAAGATAAAAGATGAAAATAATTATACAACAATGATACCAAATGTCAGAAAAATAAAATGAGAAAATAGTGAAATTCCTATAGAAGGAACTCTGTACAGTTAGAGCTATCCCGGAAATCAAACCACTAGAGTTCCTTTTATAGGAATTCCGAGTGGAAGATATTGCATTACTGACACAACATATTTGTCCTTGGTAAAACTAAAAAAATAAATCAATACGAATTGACACAGAAGATGAGAAGAACCAAAGCAACATCTGGAACTATCTTCTCTTTCTATTTATCTCACCTCTTCAAAAATATCTTTGGTAATCTGAAATACTCCATATCCACAACAATAGAAGGTTCTAGTACATTCTATACCTCAACCCAAAATGCTTTTACTTGGAAGGGATCCTTGACAATGTATATATTGACAATCTTGATAATAGCATATTTGATAAATCTAAAAAAATCTTAAAAATTGAAAAAAGTTTATAGATGCTTTCTTTAATATATAGATCGCTAGTGTTTTAAATTTCAATCAATTTGAGTATCGTTTGATGGCTTATCAATATTTTGAGCTCTTTTTAACGGTTGTAATTTAAAGTGATTTTGAACTATTAAAGAATGCTTATATTGAATATTGTTGAAAATATAATCAATCTATAAGTTTAACAATGCAACTATAATTTTTTTTCCATTTTTAAGATTTTTTAAACATTTTTTCAAATTTATCAAATATGTTATTGTCAAGAATGTCAATATAAACATTGTCAAGGATCCCTCTTCATATATATATAGAGAGAGAGTGTGTAGAGTTACGGTGTTTTGCTTTGTGTTTTTTTTTTTTTTTTTACTTTTCGCTCGTTTCTCAAGAACCATAACTCGGAACAGCTACATATCACATTTTGGTCATGCTATGGGGGTCCGTATCTCCATTTATGGTGTCCAAATAGTCGACCCAAACAACTTAACATAATCTCTGTATCAACATTTACTAGCAAACCAAATTTTATAATATTTAGAATATTTTTGCTATTTTTAGTGATGCTGAGAAAATGGCTAGATCCAAGGATTCCGGTTCATACAAAACAACGATTTTCTAAACTAATTGCTAAGTTTGTATACACCATACACTATAATTAATTAGCATATTGTATACACTTAATTAATTATAATTAAGTTACTTAATTAACTTGTATATCTATTATACACAATCAATTATGCAATACTTTGTTTGACACCAATAAAATAATTTCTTCAAAAAATAATTGATGATAAATGATGGCATAAAAGTAAATATATCTATGGCCTATATTTAATAACATCTTCGGAATGGGTCATGGGAGGAATATATATTTCACTGCACATTGGTGAATATACCGGTCAGATTGACACGTATCAATATTTATGGCATAACTTGATCATAACTTTATAGTTCTTCCAATTCGGAATGAATCATCTCCCAAAAGTTTACACAAACTGTTGAACATTAAATCACTTAGACAGTTATAGAACAACGAACACGAGTTAGTATTTTGAGTATAAATCCGACATGCTAACTCAAAATTAAATGAACTAAAATTCATATGAAAGATAAAAAGAAAGATATAAAACTTTTATGTTTTGAGTTGATCTCAATTCAGAACGAATCATTGCCAAATAATTGCATAACTGGATAGCCATCAAAATTTTTGGACTGTTATGAGACAGCTAACGCCAGTTAGTATCCTGGGTATAACTCCTAATTGCTAACTCTGAATAGAATGAAACAAAATCCGTTGGAAAAATAAAAGAAAGCTCTAGAATGTTCATGTTTTGAGTTGGTTTCAGTTCGGAACGCATCGCAGCCAACAAATCATACAACAGAGCAGCCACATGAGTAGGGGGCGGTTACCCACTACCTGCACGTTTTCTTCAAAGAAGTTTACATCTATTGCCTATAAAAAGACCCCATAGTCGGTCACAAAAGAGGGCAACAATATACAATAAGATATTGAGAGAAACCCTCCACAAAATAGAGAAAATAGATAGAAAGCTGCTCGGCAGAAAACCGAAGAAAACAGAAACAGCCAGAGGTCCGTCCCTTCTCTGCCAATTTCCATGGCCAAAACCCATGAAACTCCATCAAGCTTTCCAACAAGCCATCATTTGCCGGAAAACTCAAAGAATAGCCCATCCAAAACCATGAACTCCATTTGCCGGAAAACTCGAACAAACTTGATATGGATGTATAAATCTGTCTGTCTAGAAACAAACCGACGAACTCCATAGCGATTTTCTTCAACCAAAACTTCTCCGATGGCTACCAAACTTTGCCAGGGGATAGATCTTGAAGTCTTCCGTCCATCCATATCAAGTTTGTATGAAAATACATCCGAAAACCTATCTAACCGACATCAAAACCCCCCGAAGGTCTGGCTGACTCGTCAACGACATCACTTCTCCTTCTTCTTTCTTTATTCTTCTTGCGATCGGCGGTGCCGTCGCATCAAGAGATGACAGAGGCTCCGCCCATCATCTCTTATGACATAATTGCGCCGGCGGTGCCATGCGTTCATATTTTTGCGATCGGTATTACCGTCGTGTTCATATATTTGCGTCAGCCTCGCCGCGCGTTCATATCCTTGCGTCGGCCTCGTGCCAGCGCGTTCATAACTTTGCGTCGGCAGTGCCGCGCGTTCATAATATATAGATCCATCATGGATCGTTCCTTGAAAATTATAGGCTTATGCCTTGATTTCTTGCTCAAATTCCATTGGAGAATATTGGAGTTGCATCCTCTATGCTCTTGCTTTGACAATAGGAAACCATATCCTTGCGTCATGATAAAATTGATAATTAACATACCTTTTGAAAATTCTAGGTATATTCCTTGATTTCTTGCTATAATCCTATTTTGGACTATATTGGATGCAAATCCTTTATGCTCTTGCTTTTGGCAAAAGGGAAATATAATCCTTGAGCCATGATCAAATTATTGATCACTTGTGGAATATTTAGGCTCATGCCTTCATGTTCTTATTCAAATTCCATTTTTTGAGTATTTTGGATTCAAATTCGATATGCTCTTGCTATGGCATGAAGAAAATAATATTGATGATCAATGATAGATCATTTCATTTAGAATATTTGGGTTCATGCCATTATATTCTCGTTAAACACAATTTTGAAGTATATTGGACTCAATTGAGAAAAAGGTGATATGAATAATAAGATGACAAAAAATTATAAAACGGTTAAACCCGTAAAATGATCATGAAATAATGAAAAAGGTGGTTAAAGAACAGAGGAGTCTTATGCCTTCTATGCAAATGCAACATGACATGATACATGAAATACGATATGTACATATGTATTATGGAGATACAAGGCATAACTGATTTCGATCTTGTCATTGTGAGCATAATGAAGTGTTTGGTAAATAAGGCCGAAGGCAATAAAAATTAAACAAGTCCACATCTATATATGTTTGACTTCGATTAAATTCATGATACTTGAAATTTGAAACTTTGATAACTACTAAAATGTCTAAGTTAATCTCATATCCCATAATCATGTCCCAATATCCAATATGATTAGTCATGTGAGACTAATCTCATAACCATATAAACTAGTCATAATAAACTAATCCCATATTCCATATCCAAATATGATTATGTTAAACTAATCTCATATCAAATCCGATTAGTCATGCGAAACTAATCTCATATCCAAATATGATTAGTCATATTAAACGAATCTCATATTTAAATGGAAATCTCATATCCAAATATGATTATTCTTTTGATACTAATCTCATATATAATATGATTAGTCATGCGAAACTAATCTCATATCAAATATGATTAGACATTCGAAACTAATCTCATATCAAATATGATTAGACATTCGAAACTAATCTCATATCAAATATGATTAGTCATTCGAAACTAATCTCATATCTAATATGATTAGTCATTTGAAACTGATCTTATATCCAAATGGAAATCTCACATCCAATTTGATTAGTCATGTTAAACTAATCTCATTTCTAAATTGATTAGTCTTTTTTCGAAGAGTTGGTAGGATTCTAAATTGATTAGTCATGTCAACTAATCTCTCATTTGATATATACACTAAATCGGTCGAGTTTGATAATATACGGAGCTCGACCAGCTCCCATAAATTCATATGAAATTATTATAATCTCATATCCAAATATGATTAGTCATGTTAAACTAATCTCATATATATATTGATTAGTCATGGCAACTAATCTCTTATTTGATATAATCTAAATCGGTCGTGTCATATATGAAGCTTGACCGGTCCCCTCAAATCCATATCATGATGAATTGATCATGTGATAAAGAAGCTTGATCGATAATTTCAAATAAATATGCTGCAATTTCAAAGAGTCTCTTAATCGGAGATTCCTGAAAATGATTCAGGGTAATTAATGGCAGGAGCTTGCGCCTGTCGAAAGAATACGAACCCCATATCAAATAAAAATCCTTCATATAGAATGTATTTAGAAGGATCAACCCTAAAACGTATTTAAGATAAACGTTTCGACAAAAAGATCCAACATACTTCTTCTAGAATAAATAATTTATTGCATTCTCCAATGCAATTAGTTATATATATTATTCTTAAATAATATGCCATGTCAACAAGTACATATATGGGTTGATTTAATTAAATTCATCAGCCAGATAAATTCTTCATCCATAGCTTGTGTGGTGTGATCGGATAGGATTTATATCATATTGGGAATGAGAAAAATTAGCTAAATAAACCTCATATATATGCAATACTATTATAGTGTAAATACTATTATCCTCGTATTTAATTTTTTTGTATTTTGATATCTTGATAAGATTCTCAAATGTCAAATATGAACATACGTTAACTTGGTAATATTTAAATAATGATTGTTAGTATGACTTGTTAGTCGACATTAGCAACATGATCATTAGCACTTTTATCATCAGTGTGCAATTCTGAGATGCACCATGAAAGCCCATAAGATCTTCAAACACCGTAAAAATCACATCAAGTTCTGTGAATACAAATCATAAAGTTACATTTCCCGCTAATATCCATGCCGAAGACTGTGATCGGATCACCAGAAATCCTGCGTGGCAATCCTCCTGGAGATTTCTCTTTCTTTCTCCTTTCCTTCGTCAATGGGTGCGAGTACTTTCAGGAATTAGATTATGATCTGTTGGAGGAGAGAGAGGATCTTCTAGGGGTCTTTTATGTGTCCCATACGCACCTTTTCAGTGGCTGAACATTTTCTTTAATATGTCTCTAATTAATCCGCCCATTAAAGATTAATTAAATTAGAAAAATTAATTAATTACAAAATTTTTCTTACATGATTAACATCCTTGATCATATTGCATGCATGATAATCTTATTCTACTAAGGGAGTAAGGGGCCCGATTGATATCTTATATATTTTTTAGCATAATGAAGTAGCTAATTTTATTATATATATTTATAAGAGATAAAATCATGATTTTGTTTACAAAATTCTCCAAATTAAATCATATGTAGAATATTATCTTTATTGCTCCTTGTTATAAAGAGCGTTGGATTGATATTCAGTGATATACTCTTTTGTATGAGAAAACAAACTTCATCATATTATGAATTAAATACTTTGAAATACAATGTACATAAGCACAATTGGCATTGGATGTTCATATATTGTATTTTAGTAGTCACGTCTGATGTCTTATTTACTAATAAGCACTCATGAGATTAAATGGATATACATATTATTTGATGTGTGAAACCTGCAACATTTAATACTCACGCCAACCTCGAGAGATAATTAGTGTTCCAACCTTATTATCTTTGGTTTGAGACTTCTACGAATCTTTATTTCTTTATCTTATATTTATTATTAGTTTTTCATAATTCAAACCCTTGACTTCTAAATGAACTAACAATAAAAGATTCCTGAAACAAATGATCAACAACCATCAATTATATGAATAAACGTTTGAACTAAAATAATTATGGGGCATAACTCCAACAGGTTTCAGGTTAGCTTGAATTTTTCAAAAACAAAGTCATGTCGAATCAATGGGAAAGATGATGTGTAATAGATAAAGATGAGAGTTAGTAGTTTGGAAGGGTAAATATGACATTATAAACTTTTAAGTATTAGAAGGGTGAGTATTATTATTAATTTTGAAGGGAAAGTTCATAATTTTAAATTTCAAAGAGGTATATATGAAGAGGAGGGATTCATTGACAAAATTTATAAAAAACAACAACAAATCTTAAAAACAGAAAAACGTTTTAGGAAGTATTACTTAACTTATAGATTAATTACGTTTCCGATTATATTTAATTTAAGCGACATTTGATTGCTTTTTAAAGACCCATTATATTACAACCGTTAAAAAGTGTATAAAATTTTAATAAGACATCAAACGATATTTAAATTGATTAAAACTTTAAACATCATTAATCTATAAGTTAAGTAATGCATCCGTATAGGGGTGTCAAAAAGTGACCCGACCCATTGGGTCGACCCGACCCGACCCAAACCCGACCCGACCCGAAGCGACCCGAGGTTAAATGGGTCGGGTATGGGTCAAGATTTTTTGACCCGCCACGGGTCGCGTCGGGTATGGGTCAACCCGACCCGACCCGCTTAATTTTGCTTATTTTTGTGCTTATTTTGCAATTTAACATTACTTGAACCTTATTTATATATTAATAAAGATAATTTGCTATAAAATAATAAAATTGTCACTCAATCAATGCTAATTTTTGGTTTATCTTGTTTTCAACATTCTGTAAAGAGTGTATGACGTTGCTGGTGTAGTTAACTTTAAATCAAAATTGTAATTTAACTTCATATAATAATTATGTTAATTTCAAGGCAATTTTTAATTGGTTGTTCGGATTGAAATACCGATGTCATTGAATAATCTAATTATATACACAATTTTTACAAATTATTAAAAATAGGCAACTCTAAAATATAATATTCTAGTAGATAGATAGTCATGTGGTACGCACATAACATATTTGGAATACAAAAATAAAAAAAGTAACAACAAAGAAAGGAAGAAACGGGTATGACTCATGCAAACAAAAAAAAATATATTAATACCAAAGAGAACAATAACACAATATAAAAAAATAAAATAAAACGAAAAGAAAAAAGTACGAGTTCTGTGACTAATAAAATAAAACGAAAAGAAAAAAGTACGAGTTCTGTGACTAATAAAATAAAACGAAAAAAAAATGACATAATATCAAAAAAAATAAAATAAAACGAAAAGAACAAAAAAAGTACGAATTCTGTGACTCGAACTCGGGATGCACCAAATGAAAACCTTACCACCTCCCATGCAACCACTACACCATACCAATCTTTATGTTATATTTAATATCCTAATTTATATATATCAATAACACGGGTCGGGTCGGGTATGGGTCAGCCTTTTTTGACCCGTGACGGGTCGGGTCGGGTCGGGTCAGACCCGTTTAAAGAAAAATAATAAAATAATGTGACCCGACCCATTGACACCCCTACATCCTTAAAATGTTTTTCAATTTTAAGATTTTTTGTTAATTTTTATAATTTTTTGAAAAACCTCATTGTAAAGATTGTCAATATACTATTGTCAATGGATCCCTCCTCATATATGAAATTCTGCCAATCCCAAAATATATATGGATTTTACTTAAAATTTCTAACAAAATGAACTAACAAGCTTCATATATATTATTTCATTTCAGACCAAACTAGCAATAAATGGAGATCCTAACTGAGGTTCTCAGCCCCATGGTGCCTTTGGTTATCAAGCATATAGCCTACCCCTTCACCACGAGCAGCAACATAGAAGCTTTGGAGTTGGCCACTAGAAAATTAGCGGCTCTAAAAGAGGATACCAAAACCGAGATAGAAAATGAGCGAGGAAACACTGCTCCAACTAAGCAAGCTGAACAATGGTTCAACCAGGTGGACACTATTGAAAAGGAAGCCGAGGATATTCTCACAAAATATCGGCAGCAGTGCAGGTGCATCTGGGGCATCTCTCCAAATCTCTGGTCAAGTTACAAGATTAGTAGAAGTGCAGCTAAGAAACTAATTGAGGTGAAGAGTTTGTGCGATGAGAAAGCGAATCTTGAAGTGATTGTTCAGATGCCACCACCTCTAGTGCAGGAGATGCCAGTGGCCTCTTCAAAATCACCCAATCTCGAACTAGCACTTCAATATATCAAGGATGATGCACATAGTATCATTGGTATTTGGGGTATGGGTGGTGTAGGGAAGACACATCTTCTAAAGCAAATCAACAATGAGCTTTCCAAAGATGGTGCCTTCAATGTCGTGGTTTTTGTCACATGTTCTAAAGAATGTTCTGAAGAAAAAGTTCAGAATGAAATAATCGACAATCTTGGCCTTCAGAAGAACGATAGCACGAAGCAAAAACAGAGCACAATATACAACTTCTTGAGCCAAAAAAGTTTTGTGTTATTGTTTGATGATTTATGGAACCGTGTCGATCTTGATACAATTGGGATCCCCAACCTATCGGGTAAAAAAAAAGTTGCTCTGACGACACGATCAACGGAGGTATGTGGCCAAATGGAGGCACACAAAAAGATTAAAGTCGATGTTTTGAAAGAGGATGACGCATGGTTTCTCTTCAAAGAGAAAGCAACTGAGGAGACTATAAATTCAGATCCAATCATACAAAAATATGCAGTGGAAGTTGTAAAAGAGTTAGGAAGACTGCCATTGGCTCTCATTACTATTGGAAGAGCTATGCATGATAAGATGGGTCCCAGTGAATGGGAGGAAGCCCTTGATTTACTTAGAAAAGCACGCATGTATGATGTTGAATTCTCGGGTTCGAATATGTCTGTTTTCCATGTATTGAAGTTTAGTTATGATAGTTTGAAAAATGATACTCTGAAACAATGCTTTTTACATTGCTCGCTGTGGCCAGAGGATCAACTGATAGAGAAGAGAGATCTTGTCGAACTTTGGATGGGGTTAGGCTTAATTGACAAGCCTGAGACTGAGATACACATGGCTTATAACACTGGGTACAATTACATAAGGAGATTGGAAGCTGTGTGCCTATTGGAAGAAGCAGGTGATGAGGATGATATGATTAAAATGCATGATGTCATCCGTGATATGGCACTATGGATTGCACGTAACCAGGGAAAAGATGAGCACAAATGGATTGTTCAAACATGTACAACGTCGAAGTGTCAAGTGACAATACCACAAGAAACAGAGAAGTTGTCACTGATGCACTGTAGAACGAATGAACTTTCTATCTCTGTTTCATGTCCATCTACCAAGCTCTCTACTCTGTTGCTCCGTGGAAATACTCTGAGGGGCGTAAAAACCCTTGGGCTAGAGAATTTTTGTGAGCTAACAGTTCTCGATTTGTCAAAGAACGACCTAAGAACTTTGCCTATTGAGGTATGCGAATTGGTGAAGCTTCAATTTCTCAACTTGTCATTGAATACCTATATGATAAAAAATACATTGCCGAAAGAATTTGAGGCCCTTATAAATTTAAAATATCTTCTTTTAAGGGGAATGTGGTGCACTGTTCCGAAAGGTGTTTTATCCAAACTGAAAGCTTTGCGAGTGCTGGACAGCATTTATTACAAATTAGATGGGCGACCAGAGGTTGGATTGGAAATTTTATCATCCTTGGAAGATGAGTTGCAGTGCCTTCCAGAATTACAGGCACTCGGGATTGTTATCGATTGGGGAATAGGTACAAAAGCATACAAATCCATTACAAGTTACTTTCTTGGGAAGCCCCAGCTGCAAAGCAAATTAACTTACCTTGATATAAGAGAATGGAATACCAGGTTGATGAAATTTGAGAGAGCGAGCGATGATGACAGAATTTGTTGCCTTGGGAGACTAGAGAGACTTGGTTTTAAGAGCATGTCGTATATGCAAGAAATAGTATGGAAGGGCCTAAACCCAAAGGATGTCTTTCCCAGACTTCAAGTTTTGATATTTCAGTTTTGCTGGAGTCTGAGAAGCATCTCATGGGTCGTTGGTCTTCCATGCATTCGGGAATTCACTGTAATTTATTGCCCCGAAGTAAAGCAATTGATATGCATCGGTGAGCTGAAGGATGATGATGCAAATGCAATCATGGCAAGTCAACCTTCCTTCCCTTCTTTGAAGAAATTGATCTTACATAATAATTTGAAGCTGGAAAGTATTTCTGATACCATGATCACATTCCCTGCTTTGAGTTTTCTGGATGTTTATAGATGTAATAAGTTGAAGAAGCTGCCTTTCAACACCGGGAACCCTCCAAAAAGATTGAACTTAGAGGGCACCGAAGAATGGTGGAATAATCTTGAAATGGAGGATAGTAGTCACAGATCTTTACTACGACCTTATTTCAAGAGTAGTCACAGATCTTTACTACGACCTTATTTCAAGAGTAGTCACAGATCTTTAATACGACCTTATTTCAAGAAGTGGTAACGAATATATAATTAGACCTCAGTTATCTTTACTGAATATTTTAAGCTTGTTTTATTTGTACTACAATTAATTAATTGTTGAGGTTCCAGAGTAACTAAGACATGCGTTCTTATGTTGTTTGCAGGGAATGGTGAAATCTCATGCCCTCCGGTGAGCTGGAAAATCCTGCCAACTAATGAGGTGGACCAATAGTTTCTAACCACCTGTACTCTATTTGTTTCTTTTTCTTTTGATTAAGGCTTTGCATTTACGGATCAGGTCTCCGTTAAACTTTGCTGCCGTTTGCATATTCATTTAAAACCGTTACAAAACAATAAAATATATTGTAATGCCGATATAAATAAAAATGTGCATACCGACTCAATCATTTTTTTCTTTTGTAATATAAGTAGTTAGTTATATGAGACCTCGTACATATAAATATATGTTCATTGACATTATGATTTATACTGACGTTGCTGTTATGTCTCAGCCTAAAAATTTCAGCATTCTACTTATTTGTTAATACTTGTATTCGGCTTAAAACAAGTTACTTTCATATGAGGATGTTTATTGATTTAATTAATAAATCAATGTATACGTTAAATAATCTGAAAATTTAAATTATTTTTTAATAAAAAGTTCCATTTAACATGAAATATTTGTTTCTTATTTTTCTAACAATAAAATTAAATATATAATGAGGAGGGATCAAATGACCATAAGTTTTGGTGCCCCATCAATAATCACAAAACTAAATCTCTAATAATTACATTTTAAATTGTTTTAAAAATTAAAACTAGTTGATAGAATGTTTTGCATGTATCATGTTTTATGTATACACAAAGATTATGTCATTTTGATTTTATTTATATGTGCATCAAGTATTAACAAAAATCAATGGTTTAAATTTTATAAATTTTTTTTTTGCCTCTCTTGATGGCTATCAAGACGAAGTTAACTTTTCATTATTTTTTACATATATGTTATTGAGATGATTTAGAATATACCTAACAGTTTAGTTTTGTCTAATTATGTATAAATAATAATATGGTTATGAAGGACACTATTTTGTGTGGTTATTGGATTCCTACTCGTATATATGTAATATGGTCTTAAAAGAAGAGGAATAATGTAATGGCCCGGATTTTCACAAAGGGCAATTTGAGCCGTCCGCCGTGCTTTTCAATGCAATGCGTCAAAACAAGCAAATCAACAACACCATTTCATTCCACAAGTTCATAATACATTTTACAACATAGCATTTTTTTTATCAACATACCATAATTAAAACAAAATACAACGGAAGTATTTTTCTTACAACAAATTAAACAAAAAAAAAAATTAACTAAATCTTTAAATTTAACTTCAAAACTCTTCATTACATGGCAACTCAACAATCTCTTTCTCACCTGCGAAAAAGGGCACAAAGGTGTGCATGAGAAACCGAGTGTTTCCCAGTGCAAAAAGGAATTCCAAAACGTATACATAACGGTAGGAGATCAATTTTCAAAGTTCATTCATCATTCAATTAAATGCCAACTTAGTTCAATTAATTGTCAATTTTAAGAGTCTGTCTATTTGGTAGTGCCATATTCCTAATCCCGGTTCTTGGTTAACCGTCCCAATTCGAACACAATATAAGTCAACGAATTGTACGAAACTATATCAATGTTAATCAACAATCAATAAGTCGATAATATCAATCAAATCAATTAATTAATCTATGCTATCGTTGCCGAATTAATTCCTCATCCAGCGTCCCAGATCAATCAACAAAAGGGGGGGGAAGAGACACGGTACCGTGAATTTCTCGCAATGGGAGCAAAGCTCGAACAATGGACAAACGAAGTGATAAAATCGATAGTCTCGAATCAAACGATTACCATTCTTACAAAGGGGTCGATTAATCAATTAAATTCTATTTCTATATGTCGGATTCCATTTATCTTGACTTAACTGATTATATATCTACTGCTATATATCTTAAAACAGATATGTGTCAATCATTTAATTAAAATACGAGTTAACAATTCATTGTTTCCAGATTATCAAATAGCATCCCAAATCATACAATCTACGTAAAGAATATTTTAATTAGTTTTACTGCTTCTGTGTGAAATTGTTATTGATTAAACATAAACCAAAACATAAGTCATATTACACTTTATAAGACATCTTGATCAATAACAAGATCGTATATATGCAGAACTCAAAATTTTCTAACTCGGTCTCACAATAAAATCAATTTCACAAGTGTCTTAATCATGGACAAATTAAACAGTATGCTATAGTATCTAAGTTATATCTTTGATCAATTCTAACAATTTTTGGAAGTTTTAATTAGAAGTATGCAATGTCTCGGACAATAAATCAAATATAACATTGCGATTCATATGATATTTGATTGTTTAACGACAAAACAATCATCAAACTTGAAAATCGAATAATATATAGCCAAAAGAGGACCACACACCTTCAATTTCGTTGGTTCGTCGGATCGTCGCTTCGAGTCGGGCGAGTTGTGCCGTCTCGGTCGTCGCTTCGACTCATGCCGTCTCGATCGTCGTATGAGCGCCTCGTCATCCGCATGTGCAACACGTCCACCGCCCGGTCTTTCCTCCTTTCTCTCTGTTTTGTGGTTGCGCAGAAAATAATATATGGTTTTGAGTGATTTGTGCGGCGTCAGAGGTAGAGGCAGGGTTCAGGGTTCATAAGGGTTTTATAATTGGGACGAGCCAGGGATAGATATGGAGCATGGGATGGATGTGTTGGTTTTTTGATAATTGAGGCACCGCAGTTTTGAGTCTAATTAACTGGAACTAATGTGGCAGGGGGTTTGGTTTGTGCAAAGGGACGAACAGGAATTACAAGGGATCGCAGGGAGTTAGGTTATTAAACATAATTGTGTGAAGAGGGCTGATCGATATGGTTTGAGGGATTGGGCAAATTGATCAAAGTGTACTGTGGAAGTTGGTTAAATTATAATTGGAAGTGTGCCACATGGGGGTTTAATTATTTGGTTGTTTTAATAATTCGCATACTGGAAGTTGTTTCAGAATTCATCGAGTGTAATCAGAGGAGAAGTTGGTTATTAATTTTCGGAAATCACAACAACATAACAGGAAGAGGCACACATGATCACAGATGTTTTGACGGTGATTAATCCAACAACAATTTACACAATTTAATTATTTTATTATTATTATTTTTTTTTTTATCGTACACCCTACTCAAGAATTAATGCTAATCTGTCATATACCTTTTATATATTTAGCATCTGTAGCCTATTATTTCTATTTAAAAATCTAATTAAATATAACAATTAAGGGGGATAATTCAAATGTAAATATACCAATATGTGAAAAATAATTTAACTAATAGATTCAAATCATTAAATATGAAATTCAAAATTTTGGGATATTACAAATAAGGACTTTTACATAGGGGTGTACAAAAAACCCGCAACCCGGCCGACCCGTCCGACCCACCCGACCCAACGCATTTTTTACCGGGTTGGATTGGGTTGTAATTTTGACTAACCCGTTATGCCGAGTTGGGTTACGGTTTGAGCATTAGAAACCCGTCTAACCCGGACCCGCCCGCAACTAGTTATAAATTATAATTTTATACAAACTTACATATACAATTTATTAAAAAGATATAAATAATGAGACAATAATTTAAAAATTAAGTTCTTATTTAAGATCAATATAAATTTTTTATGATGTTTTAGGGTTAATATTATTATGTATAACTATTTTTTTGCAACTATATATGCTCGTTCTATGTTTCTAATATGAAATTTAGCGAATAAATATATAATGAGTACTCTACTTATAATTCCTAATTTATGTTTAACGTTAAATTATTTTTATATTACTTAAGATATCCAAAATGTATTATCATCAAGTTATAAATCACTATTAACATGTTCAATATTATACAAAAAGTAAAATTATATGATTAATAATTTAACCGAAACTATAACTCGTTTAATCCACGTAACCCGTACAACCTGCAAAAACCTGTACATAAAAAAATAGTCGGGTTGGGTTGGGTTACGGGTAGGTTGAGTAACAATATTTTATAACCCAGTATAACCAGATTGGGTTCAAATTTTGATAAACAAATGTTAATTTGCCTGTTGTACACCCCTACTTTTACATGTTCTTATATCAGATAATTACTTTAGTAAAAAAATATTATTGGTGGGGAATTTCCTGTAGTCCTGAGCCTCTCCAACTGATTCCTTCCGTTAAATCTTCCTATATTTTATTGTTTTGTAATGGTTTCAATGAATATGCAAACGGCAGCAAAGTTTAACAGAGAGATCTGTAAATGCAATGCCTTAGAAAGAAAAAGAAACAAATAGAGTACAGGTGGTTATTAACTATCGGTCCACCTCACTAGTTGGCAGGATTTTCCTGCCCACCGGGGGGCAGGAGATTCCATTCCTGTTTTCAGTGCTCTAAACCTGAACTTATGCAAATTAGAGCGCATCTATTTTATGTTCAAACTATCGCTTACTGTGTGTGACATGGTGAAATATATATTATTAATTTGGATTCTGATTGTTGGTCCTGATTTATATAATATAGAGTATTACCTAGCGTCCATAGAATATTTGTCCATAGTATTCATAAGTTACAAAATCAGATCTATCTATTACAAAATCAAATATATTTGTTACATTCTGAGTTTGTCAATGGACGTATGTATGCATTTTCAATAGACACAAGATATTTCTCTATAATATATATGATCACATATGCATGTTGGTCATCACTAGTAAATTATTTTTTGTATTTATGTTGTCCCGGAAACTAAAAACAATCATTAAGATTATTTCTCATCTTCATATTGTGTCCATTTGTTGGGAAGCTATGTTTGCCATTTTGTAAGCCCAAGTTGCTTGTTTTACGTTGGTTCGATGGATACCCCCTTATACGCATTATTGTAGCTCCTATCCAAGTGTGCAATACAACGAAATCCAAAAAGGAAGAACAAAAATTGTTGCTAAGAAATTTATGAATTTGAGGAAAAAAAAAAAACTTGATATATAGATGTCAGCAATTGTATGAGGACATCCACCAAGATCAATCGATTCCCTCAAATCAACATCTAGTTTGGACTTTGAACCCCCAAGCAACTTTTAGACAAATTCGCTTTGCACTGTAAATGTAAGGGCCCGTTCGGTTATGAGGTTTTGGATAAGTTTTGTCAAAATTAAGCTGTGGCTTGTCAAGATACAAATGGCGCAAGCCAGAGAAAAATCCACTCCGACTTAAATTTTACAAACCCAAGTTTTCATAGCACTTTTGCTATTTTATTTTCTCGATTAGTGTGCCGGTTGACAACAAACCAGGTTTTATAAGAGAGCACCAAACAATGCAAAGTTTGGTATTGTTGTACATAAATTAGTTTATGTACCATGCCAAATTTATTGTTTGCAACAGAAAAATGAAATAAAATAAAATAAGGGTGGAGAAAGTTGTGCTTCTACAAGAAAATAGTGATAAAACCACAATGAGCCTGACAATCTCAAATACATAACTTAGAAACTCTTAAGCATATTAATTATAAGCTGTCCATTCAAGCTCTAAAGTCTATCAACCATTTGAAAAAACTTGATCCAGCACAAAAATCTCCTTGGCACAGATGAAGAAAAGAAAATAAAGAATACTACAATGCTAGTAGTTCATCGAAACATAAATAAGTACATACAAAAAATTCATACAATTCTCTTATTGCTCTACTTGATCACCTTGCCATGTCCAAACTATATCCTTGAGACCCGGTCGAATCTCCTCCTTCAGCATCTTCTGGTACTCCAAGGTATCCCCGCTCGATTTCTTAATCTCAACCATATAATTCGTCATGTCGATTTGGAATATCTCTGCATCAATCTCTACAACTCCCTTTCTCCCTCCGTTTCTTGCCACCATTTTCACGACCCCGTTCTCCTTCTTTCTCACTCTCAGCTTCAACTTCTTCGCCAATTCTTCCAACCGCGACACCAGAACCGAGATGGGTTGTCTACAGGTAAACCACGTCTCGTTCTTGTGATCCCTCTCTACAAAGAAACCCGATAGATCGAAGCCACTAGAGAGAGAGATTATGTCAAAGGCATTCATGCTGGCCACTCGCATCCTTTCTCGCTTCTTACTCTTCACACCATTAACATTTTCCTTAGTTTTCACCTTTTTAGGAAGTTGGTCTATCTCAAAACCCTTTCTATACCAAGACATACCCCTTATCTCTTCCACAGTGATCCGAGTTAAAGGATTCGGGTCCAGAATCTTACGAAGAAGTTTCTTGAGCCTAGATGAAAACCAGGACGGGCACTTAAACTCCCCCTTCTGAATCTTTTTGTACATCTCCATTAAATTCGAATCATGAAAAGGGAGATAACCCGCCACTAAAACAAACAAAATAACCCCACAAGACCATATGTCGGTCTTAGCCCCATCATACCCTTTTTTACTCAATACCTCCGGTGCGACATATGCAGGTGTGCCGCAAGTTGTATGCAACAACCCATCATGATGATCCGACCCAATAAGGGCACTCAACCCAAAATCAGTAACGTTCAGATTATCCTCCTCGTCCAGCAACAAATTCTCGAGCTTCAGATCACGGTGGTAGATACGACGGCTGTGGCAGAAATGAACCGCATCGATCAACTGCCGAAAGTACTTGTGAGCAATTTCCTCTTTCACCCTTCCTCCCTTGGAAACCTTCTGAAACAGCTCCCCGCCTTTCGCGTACTCCATCACAAAATATATCTTCTTCTTGGTGGCCATCACTTCGTACAATTTGATTATATTCGGGTGATTCACCATCTTCATAACGGATACCTCTCGCTTGATTTGTTCCGTTAAACCGACCTTAAAAACCCTCTCCTTATCGAATGCCTTTATCGCAACCGTTTGGCCCGATTTGAGGTTTTTCGCTAAGTACACCTTGGCAAAGGTTCCTTGACCCAATAATCTCCCTACCTCATATTTATCCAGCAAAATACTCTTGTTCTCCATCGTACTATACGGATAGCTAATTACTCCTAACTCTAAAGTTTATAAATTAACCGTCCTCACCGGGGATTAATCTGATGGCTTCATCGAATCTAAGAAATTGGAGGGGGGATCTGAAAAGGATGAGCTTGCTGGTTTCATAAGAGATCAGAATGGAGTCTCCCGTTGGTGGCGTGATTTTGGTGATAGCATCAGAACAGGTGGCTTCGATGGAAAAGCACATCTTTCAGCATTCCCAGAGAATTTGATGGCAGAAATTATCTGAAACAAAAAGGAACAAAGATATTCAGTTCCACAGTTCTGCAAGAACCAACTTTTTTCTTTCTGAAACATTAAAGGGATTTACTTGTAAACATTTATCAGAAAAAAAAATTACAAATCCAGCAAATTTATCAACAGAATATCTCAAAAATCTACCGAAATCAGTATAATGGTACTTAAGTCATTCAGAAAGTGAAACCAACAATCTAAAATTTAGCAAAGTCGAACAAATTTAAGCCATTTGAAATCTTCACACAAATCTTACAAAAATCTAGCCAAATTGAACACCTTTGACCACCACCACCACAAAGACAAGTACTTTCTTCCTATCCTCTCCTCTCACTCTCAAAAATATGCTACAATTATGGCCTTAATACAAAAAGGCTGCTAATGCTGCATAATTGAATGAAATCTGCAAAATTTTGCAGCATTGAACAAGAACATTTTGACCCAAAAACAGTTCCCTAATGATTCAAAGAGAAGACCATTGTATTAATCAATTCCTTCCAAAATATACACGCAAACAAGGAACAGAAATGCCTCAAATTTGTTCCAATTAAAACAACCTCATCCGTTGCCCGTTGCTAAAGAACAAAAACCAAAAAAAGAAAGAGCTAAATAAAGCATTTTGCAATGCTGACCCATTCACCTCAACTGACACAACCATGAAAAACAATCAACAAACTGAATGGAAGAAGGGGAAGAGAGAAACAGAGAGGGGAGCAAAGAAATTACCTTTTTTGCAGAATGAGAAGGAGAGGGAAGAGGAAGGAAGAAGGGAGGTGGGTTTGTGTTGAATACAAAAAGGGATGGATATGTGACATATGAGAAAGGAGGGGTTTTAAATAGTGCAAAATTCTGGGTGATCTGGGATTAATTAGGATAATTAAAAGGCCAACTTGGAGGTGATTAAGGCGGCGATTAATCCTGATCTCAGCTGAGTTTATCCATCCATATATTCATTCATAATTTTATATTACCTTATTGCCCCTTGTTATAGTAATTGACTAATTGCTTTATTACCTGCTCAGTTACCATTTACCAGAACAGAGGAGAGGAGGGCATATGCATATCATTTGTTCTTTTATTTTATCTTTTCCCAGCTGTTTGGAATATTCCTGCTGAAGATATATACTACTGCCTCAGTTAAAGATTTTTTTTTATCTTTAAAAAAAATAAGAGATTAAAAGGAGATTAGATTTTTTTGATATGAAAGTTCTATCTTCCCCAAGAATAAACCCCATCCATTGATTGTCTACTTAGATTGCTCACCACCGTTGACATACATTAATGTTCCGACCCATTAAAATTTAAGATCCATATCAATTTCTTTTTGACCGTTTATTATAAGATATAATAATTTCAGTTCAAAACAACATGTGTGCTCTTTACTAGTATTATATTATATATATTTGACAGTTCTGGATGGATATGAACCATTTTTTTTACATCAAGCAGCAGAATTTGAATCTAACTATAAGATATAAATATAGCCCTTCACATAACAAAACATGAAAAAAAAATATGGCTCAAACAGATAGGGAAAAGTTAGGTGGTAAAATAGCCTCAATAGTCAATTGGGTGTAAATTGTAAAACCATTTTATTCTAAAAAGGTGCAATTTGAAGTCTGTTTGTCTAACAATTATATGTAATTATAGATTTCTTCAAGGACCCGGACATAAATTAAGGAATCTAGCCACGTATATTCTTCTTGATTCAATGATCCGTTTCTTTTCATTTCATATTTTTTTTTGGGTTTTCCCTTTAATTTTGTCGCCGGTCTTGTCTCTAGTGCAACATGACAACACGAGGACATGTATATGTACTCATGAAGTTAGGTACAAAGAAAGAAGATGCAATTATGGTTAAAGATTTATTGTTTGATTGGAATCCAGAATTCTTGTCGTAATTGTGAAATATAATGTGTAATTGTATACTATTTAAAGTCCAGACTCCAAATCAAATGCTTTATAAACCTAATTAAGATGCCAGATCATTTTTAATCTATTGCCTGATGCATAAGTTTAATTAATCTGTTTGCTTATTATGGTGTAATATCATTTTGTCATGAAGACAAATCTGATGATATTATATTTGCTATTGATGACTTTTAAAGTAGAGATCTTGCTATTGATCATGAACTTGTGAAGTGCTTTATTACTGGCAATTTCTACTTGTTATATATTGAGTCATACCTGCTGTCTATACATGAAAAATCTATAGTAACAACTTGTGTTATATATATAATTTTATGGACAGTCTATGTATAGATGGAAGATGTTTTCCTTATATATTGGTGTCTGCTCTGCCTGATGGCTTGATGCACACATGTGATGGTTAATGCAGGTTCCATTATGGACACATCTGAGTATCTGACAACTTACTTCAAGTCTCCAACTCCTAGCATTAATTTCATGGAAGCTAAATTGTTGTTACATCTTTTCAATGGAATCTGTGTTACATCATTTCAATGTGGTTATGGCAGTGCGAGAAAATCGCAAAGTGGTTTAGTCTGAATGCAGTGTACAACCTCTGTCCATAAATAAATAAATTTTTAGGAAAAGTTAAAAGAATTAGTGAAAAAGTAAAATTATTTTTATGCCCTCAATTTGTAATCATTACATAATAAATGTTCCAATTAAATAATATAGATGAAAGGGTAATCATAACATTAGAGAAACAAGAGACGAATAGAAAAATAATATCTACTCGGTAAAGTTCATTTAATTGGGGACAAATTGTAAAGGGTATAAATTCATTTAATTATGAACGGAGGTTGTAGTTAAGATTTTTGTCAGGTGAAAAAAAGTTTCTAGTCAGGATTTATGTTTGGTATCATTGAATTACTTGAAGGACTGTTCTGCAAATGTGTCATTTTCAAAATATTCCGAAATTGATCGAGTGGTTTGTTTGTTGTGTTGTGTGACTTGTGTCATCGTGTAAGGAAGGCGTGGCAATCTCATCTACTTGGTCCCCCTCCAACACACTGACACGTGTTCTCTGCAATGTGTCTATCTCCTGGAATAATTTAGAATCCTCTCGTTCTAACTTATCTGATTCCTATTTAGGTTCTTTTATATCGATTTGGATAAGAAATTAGAAATTATTGAGATTTTTTGTCGAATAATCTATCCACGATTTTAGTTTTGAACAATATAACAATCTTATACACTTGTCTCAAATTTCCAATATACCGCTCTTCATACTAATTAACCATTGAAAAATGAAAACAATATTGTTTTCTTTTCTTTTTAGAAAAGCTAATTAATGTAATAGCTAAATAAAACTTTAAAAGAAAGAATATTTTGTTGTTATTAACTTTTTATATTAGAGAAAGAAAAAAAAAATGTAGTCTAACTACTTTTGGAAAAGATCAAATGCAATGTAACTACTTTTTATTACCATGAATCCACAAAATTTGATGCCCTTAATAACCACATTATTATATATACATAAATTAATAAATCTAAACCATTAGGTGTATTCTAAATCATCTCAATAACATATATATATAAAATGATGAAAATTTAACACTGTTTCAATAGCCATCAAGAGAGAAGAAAAAATCATAAAATTTGAACCGTTGATTTTTGTTAATGCTTAATTTACATGTAAATAAAATCAAAATGATATAATTTTTTTATCACACATAAACTATGATATATTCAAAAGAATCAAAACATTCAATTAATTGGTTTTGTTATTTGACCATTAAAAATGTATTTATTTGAGATTTAGTTTTGTGGTTACCGATGGGGTACCAAAAGTTGTGGTCATTTGATCCCTCCTCTAAACAATATTGCTTCAATTTACTGTAAACTATCAGATGTTTCCTAGTTCCTGTAATATGTTAACAAAACTTTTTATTAATTGTTTCAATAAAATACACTACATTACTCATCGGCAAAAGGGCAAAAAAAAAAAAAAAATGAGTGCTTAGAAATTGTAGGCTCGAGCGGTAGACATAAGATGATTTTATATCCACCGTTATTGCAGTTAGAATTAGAATAATATGACCCTGCTATTGTAATTTAGGTAGGCAGATGAACACCCCCCCCCCCCCCCCCCCCCCCCCCCTCTCAATTCCAGAAGTTCTAAATGGTATACCTTAGTTTTATAGGTTAATTTAGTTAAGACGTCCAAATGGCCCCCCCTTGATTGCTCTTCTTTCACTCTTATTGCTTGAAATTTAGTTAGTGGTTTATTATGAAAAAAAATATACAATCAGGGGCGGAGCCAAACTCCGATTTAGGGGTGGTCCAACTTTTTTAGTGGAATATAGTTTTGTAACTATTAAAGAAGTTACGTATATTTTTGTAAAATTTGTAAGGAACATTTGTGTAAATATTTTTTAGGGTAGAGCCAATTTCGTAAATTTTCTTAGAAATTAAACATATTTTTATAATTTTTTAGCAAAGAGTGGTTATTTTTGTAAATTTTTAAGGGTTATTTTTGAAAAAAAAATTTCCAGGGGTGGGCCAGTGCCCACCCCTGCTCTATGCTGTCTCCGCCCCTGTATACAATATATTTTTTTTTTAATAATAAGTCTAATATCCAAATTGTATATTCGTATTCGCATTCGTATTCGCTAAATATCCGATCTGCATTCGTATTTGTTTGATATCCAATCCGTATTCGTATTCGTATCAAAAAAAAATAAAGCAGATACGGATACAATTTTGACTACTATCCGTCCGTATCCGATCCGTTTTCACCCCTAGACTGAAGTCACCGAACATTCCTTTAATACTCGTAATTTGTATTGGATATATATTTAGATGACTATGTGTGAATTAGGAAGCCGATTAATAAAGATAAAATAAAAGACAAAACATTCATTTTCAATATTTAGTCAATAATTATGAAGATCCGAATTTATTTTCTATTAAAAAATAGTACAAAATGTTTCTTTTTTTTTCCAATCTAATATAAATACTAAATATTATGTAAACTTTGTTTTCTATTCAATATTATATTATTATTATAAAAACATGCAAAGCAGGTTTCTTTTTTGGGAATATGACCCAAGACCCCCCCAAACTATTGGGTTGTGACAAGTTGGCCCCTGAACTTTTATTTGTGACAAACACCCCCCCGAACTATGCATCTTGTGACAAATGACCCCCTAGCTCTTAATTTGTCATCTAATACTTAATTATAAGGTATGAAATGACCAATATACCCTTGTGTGCTTATTTGTACAATATTTGACATAATCATGTTTATGGAGTACTTATTTGTAAAAAAAATATTGTTAATTATCATAGTAATATAATTTAATAACCACACTAAAATTTTTATAATATTATTTTATTTTATATGTATTTTTTTATTTTTATATCGTTACGTAATATACTTAGATTGAAAAAATATGATTTTTTTTGTAACCATCAAGTTAAATTAATTAATATTTTTAATTCATTATATTTTTAGTTTCATATAAATATAATATGATCAGTTTTGTATTTCCAATATTTATTATATTACCTATAATTTTCGGAATAATTAATATTTTTTTTGTAAATTAACATTATAAATATAAACATATATATTTTAAATATTGGATAACAAACATATGGGGGTATATTGGTCATTTCATACCTTATAATTGAGTATTAGATGGCAAATTAAGAGTTGGGGGGTCATTTGTCACAAGATGCATAGTTCGGGGGGGTGTTTGTCACAATTAAAAGTTCGGGGGGCCAACTTGTCACAACCCAATAGTTTGGGGGGGTCTTGGGTCATATTCCCTTCTTTTTTTTAAAAGAACTTTTTGCTAATACAACACGTTAGCTTATCTTAAAAAGATTAATTTGGATGATTGAATGAAGTTTTTTATGTTTTTGAATTTTTTTGCTAGTTATGCTTTATTATGGTCTCAAATATGTTCTTAGAATCCAAAAATGAAATATATTTTTATTGGACTATTTTGTTTTGTACCGTTAAAGCCACGGACATACAAAATTTTTTGGCCCCCCTGCTTTTCCTTGAAGCTCCGCCACTGATGTTTAGAAAAGACTTCTAAAATTTTAAAGTGAGTCGATCATATCCGTTTGTTTAATTCTAACGGTTATAAAAACAAGACTCTACTTTTCTTTTGAGAATAACAGACGACGATAAGATGCTGTTAAAAATATCCAGCAAAGTGGCAGCGCATATATTAACAGTAGTAGTGATATTTTGTTACATTCTCAGTAGCAACCTATTATGTAATTTATGAATGAAGCTTGGTGTGAGTAATAGTGACTATTGACTAATTCTATAAGTAATATTGTCTATAGAAAAATTGTCTATAATGTTCACGTGCAGTGACAGCGCAAGATGTTTTTCTAACTGAGTAATACTTAGTATTTATAGAAAAATTGTTCATAGTGTCCATAGGTTACATTTTGGGATACATCTGTTACATTCCGGAATTAATGTATCTGTTACATTCTCATACACCTCTACGGATGTATAGATACTTTTTTAATGGCCGCAAAATGTTTCTCTAATTCTATCAATGTGACTATGTGAGGCTAACTAATGAGGTGGTGCATAATTTGGTGGGTCCATCTGGTCAGCCAGCCAGTACGTGATGCGGATGGATAAGAAAGGAAGCAAGAGATATAATTTCAAGGATAAATATAACTTGCCACACATAATGTCTCTATAACACCCCAATGCACTTGGAAAAAATTTACAAAATGTCCTTCTTTTAAAAAAATTTACAGAAATATCCTTTATTTCTAAGAAAAATTTACAAAATTACTCTACCATGAAAATTTTTTACAAAAATGGTCCTCACAATCTTACAAAAATATATTTCTGCCCCACAAAATTTTACAAAAATAATCCTCCCACCCATATGCCATCTCATCACAAGGTTGTGGGGGCAAAGTTGTGGCACGGTATAATTAATTGTCCATGATTTCAATTTCAATGTTGGAGCTAAGGCGAGGTGCAGTGTCAGTGACAACAACGAGAATCCGAGATGGAAAAAATCAACTAAAATTTAGGAATTTATGTCGTTCGTTTGGTTTGGTTGTGGGTCGTTTTCTGGTGTGAGAAGTGGCGAGGCGACGCTCTAGCCAATCAACTCCACTCACATCAACCACCATTATCTCTTTAATTTCTGATTTTCTAATCACCATAATTGGTATGAGAAGTGGAATATAATTACGGTGTTCTGCAAAGTTGGGGTATTTTTTTTTTTTTTTGCTTTGCGTTCAAATCTCATATCTTTAAAAGTTAAATGGCTAAGCTAATTTACTAAACACAATTTATGTATTGAAAACATGCAAAATACCAAATTTTGTAATTTTTAGAACCTTTTTAGCTATTTTTTTTAATGTTTGAAATATTGACACTTTTTTTACATTGTTATTTATGGTTCATCTTTCTAAAAATCTGAAGAAAATAGTTAAAAAATTTTAAAAATAGTAAATTTTAGTATCCCATCATATTTCAATGTTTAGAATGTATTGATTCAATGCATTAGATTTGACGTTCGAGTTTTCGTTTGTGAGATTTTAAAAACGCAAAGCAAAAAAAAACCCGCAACTTTGCAAAGCACCGTAACATGTCACATGAGAAGTGATACATTGACATTTTACAATACTTACTTTGCCAATCTCACAATGAGATTTTTAAGAAGTAAAAAAAACTACTAAAAATCTTAAGAATAGAATAAAGTTTATAGAACTATTTTTTAAACGTATATACTGATTATGTTTTTTATTATATTTAATATAACTATATATAAGTGATGTTGTTAGCTTTCAAAGACTTGTGAAATTAAAACTATTAAAAAATATATAAAATTTTGATAAGTGATCAAAAGATATTTGAATTAATTGAAATTTGAAACAGTTAATCTATAAATATCTAATACATCCATAATTTTTTTTTCATTTTTAAGATTTTTATAAATTGTTTCAAAATATTGTACTAATTATCAAAATTGTCGAGATAATCATTGTTAATAGATCTCCTCTCAGTTGTTGTTGTTTTGATCTGTTCAAATTATATTGATATCCTTAAAGTAAATAAAACTAAACTCGCTTTATGTAAGCAACCATTTTTTTTTGTGGAAGGATAAATTTCTCACAAATATAACTAAAAGAATTAATCATTCTGATTAGGTAAAATTGCACATCTTCAGAATAATTTCAACTTCTTATTGATTGTCATTGGAGCCCTTAACTTGCTGGTCCCTGCTCCATCATGATTCATTTATAAAATATATGATTATGTTGCTTTGGAATCAATGTGGCATATTAGTATATTACAGAAGAATCTGGAGTAAATGTACATAGAGTAAGCAAACGATGGTTGAACTGCATAGCTAAGCTCTCTTTAATTTATTTGTGTTCCATATGGCAATGAAACAAGTTTTTTAATTAAGGTAGGTTAACAAGTGCAAAGGGGAAAGACAAAGTTAGGTTTGTCGACTTCTTCTTAATTAATTACAAAATTTATTTCATTCCGTCCTCGATCGGAATTATTGTTATATAAGTTATAAGCTATCATACAATTTTACAAACTTGCACCATGTTATGCGTGTCGATTTTCTATTTGCACATATGCGCTCAAATTGGTTTTATTCTCTTCCAAATTAATTAGCCAGTCTGCATATATTATATCACATCTACTAAAGAGCTCACGCCTTGCTTTGGGCTGAAATTGTTATTTCTTATAATAAATCTTTAAGATAATATGTAATGGACCTTAAATTGGAAAAAATTGATATGGACCTTGAGTTTTAATGGGTTGAGACCAGGGGCGAAGCCAGACTCCGACATAGGGGGGTCCAACTTTTTCGATGAAATATAGTTTTATAAGTATAGGTATATTTTTGCAAATATTTTTTAGGGTAGGACCAGATTTATATATTTTCTTAGAAATTCAGTATATTTTTGTATTTTTTTCTCAAAAAAGGGATATTTTTGTTAATATTTACGGGTGTATTTTTGAAAAAAAAATTTCCGCCCCTGGTTGAGACATTAAACGTTGATGATGATCAATCTGAGTAAATAATCAACGGCTGAGATTTATTCATTGGGGAAGATAGACCTTTCATATCAAAAATTCAATATGCTTTTATTAGGAGTAAGGGTAAGTCAATACCAACCTCAAGGGAAAAAAAATAACAAGAATTTTAGAGTGCTTATTGGCATGATAGATAGATAAAAAATTATATATTACCAATACCTGCCAGCCAAACCAATTAACTTGATTGTCAACTTTAATTATATATAGTTTTAAAAAAACATGTATATTAACTATTAAGACGTATTTCTTTGTCTAGATCACCAATATACATTCTAAATTGCTAATAAACACATTCATGTACAATTAATTAATTGCCGACTCATGAATTGTGGATATATATTACTTCCTGACTAATTGCTAATATACGAACATAATAACATAATTATATGAATTTTCTGATAGTACAATGATTTGATTGAACAGTACTTCATGTCTTGTCCAATTATTTGTCCGGATTATTGACTTATGCGGCGAATTGGAAAAGTGCTAATCGTACTGGAATATATTTTCTGAAAGCAACTTTATAAGCATATAATTAATTGCCTTTACTCAAAAAAAAAAAAAATTAATTGCCAATATTATTTCTAATAATTAGGGTACATAATACGGGGATGAAACTTTGTACGTACATATCTTTTATTTTTAATGAAAATTTGGCAATGCTTTTGCTTGCCACCTCAAAAAAAAAAAAATTGCCAATATTATTTTGTGTTCCTATTTTTACTTCTTCTCTTTAATTTTATGATAATTCAAATTAAGAGTATATAATTCATCTATATATGATATAAATCTTCTACGCAGAAATGAATTTTTTTGGGGGATTGGGAGTGATAGACATTGCAGTTATGAATCAAGCACTGATGGCTAAATGGATGTGGTCATGGCTGACAAAACAAAAATGGTGGAAAGAGGCAACACCCGTCCCTAGTCAGGCAATTAAACCGTGGGAATTGCAATCAGCATCAAGATTTTGGAAGGCCTTACAGAAGATGCAGAAGCCATTTTTAAATTCTATCCGATTCAAATTGGGTGATGGCACACAGATATTGTTCTGGGAAGATCCATGGTTGGGACCACCATTCAGCCAGCAATTTCCGACGTTATATGAGAGCACACCCTTCAAGCAGCACACAGTTCAGCAAATGCACAATTCAGGTAATTGGTTGGTTCTCATAAATCTTCCACAACAAAGCAATGAGACAAGCACTCTTCAGTTGATGCTAAGTAATGTCAATTTTCAAATGACATCACAAGACATAGTTCAATGGCGCCATGATGCAGTTGGATTCTCAGTTAAGTCATACTATCAATTCCTCACAAACGGGCCTCTACACAACTCAGACCTGGTTAACATTTGGAAACTTAAAACACCCCCCCGAGTACAAATTTTTACATGGCTCATGTTCAGGAATGCCATATTGACAATAGATAATTTGAAAAGGAGAGGATGGTCAATTCCAAACATGTGCTATATGTGCCATGCTGAAGAGGAGACGGGACAACATCTATTTCAAGAATGTCAGGTAATTAAAAGCATCAGACAATACATTCATGATGAAGTTAGAATACTTGCAGCAGGTTCGCAGCAGTACAAACTTGGAGACTCAGCATTGATACTGGGAACAAGTCACAATAATTAGAGTAAATTGGAAATCACGACAAGATTTGTTATTTGGAGAGAAAGATGCAGAAGAATATTCATAGATGAAGCTCAATCGCATTTACAATTGGTCAGAGAGATCATACAAGAATTTAGGAATTAGTTCCATATATAGAGATCAGACAATCATAGATATGATTTTAGTTTAATTTTCATTATGCATTCTGGACTATTTTATTTTTTCTTTTGTTCTTCTGGACTATTTTATTTTTTTCTTTTGTTTTTCCATTTTATTTTAAAATCTGTAATACAATTATCACCACCTCATGATTGTGTAACTCTTACATATTAATGAAATTTGGAGGCTTTGACCTCCATCTTTTGCATCAAAAAAAATTTTTTTTTGTCATTAGATCAAAAGTTTGTTCTTACAATAATAGTGAAGTGTTATTAGTTAGCTAATTATTAAATTCACACGCATATATAATCGTACGCCAATATATAATGTTTTAAGAATATACCCTGCGTTTGTTAGCGATAGTAAAATTGATTTAGGCTCTTAAAACAATTTTAAGTCACCAAACGGAAGTATTTAAGGTGTAATAAGTTAACGCAGCTATATAGGTGTATTAAACTAAATCACCAACATTTCACATCTTTTACACATAACATCAACTTTATTTCATCTATTTACTTCACTACCACCAAATACTACTGATTTAAGGTGATTTAACGTTTTACTCCGCTTTAACTTACTACACTTGTCAAACGGGGATATTACTTTAAATACTATGGGAGGTAAAATTAAATAGTGACAAATTAATTTTGACTAGTATGATAATTATCAAACATGTGTGATCGAGTGACATCATTACGTACAGCTCCTAGTTGTAAACTTGTAACACCGAATATCATGGCCGACGGATGAAATAAAATCTTCACATATATACATCTTGGCCATATATATATGCACTGATATTTTGTGGCATTTATATGGAGCCATATATATTTAACAGAGGGTTCAAAACGAGTATGGAACTATTTTTAACGATCGTGGCAATTGAAACTTAAATAAAAACTTACAAAATAGAAAAAAAAAAGTTTTGTAGAAATGTTATTTAATTTGATAGCTCATCAAAATTTTACACAAATTTCCATATTTATATAGTTTAACTATCTTTGCAGGGCTATTAAATATGACTCATTTAAATTTTAAACAAATTCAATGTCACAACATTTTACAAAAGTTCTATATTCTTTAAAGTTTATTATCAGCATAGGAATCAATTGTTCTCTCCCCATAAGAATTTTGATATACATTGCATGGCCTATTTGATCTGTTATTTTCTCTAATTTATGCGTGGGCGTTGTATATGGATTATGGAACATGTTATACACTTATATATCTACTATTAATGAAGTATTAACAGTGGCTCTCATCAACATATTGCATGGAAAGAAACAGAGAATCCGAGTGGTTATAGTTGAGGAGAAAATAAATAATAAATCAATAATAATGAACAGAGAGAAGATGAACACATCTGCTGCACATGTGGTAATGTGGATAAGCAAAGATCAAAACGAGTGCTGTGTCAATGACAGCAATGAGAGAGAGAGGGAGAAAGAGACAGAGATGTCTAGCTAGCGTCCACAGAATATTAGAGTAATATCTTCTCAAAAAAAAAAACAGAGACAGAGATGTATATATGCATATTATTATTAGAGTAATACCTAGCTAGCGTCCACAAAATATCTGTCCACAGCATCTGTAGATTACAAAATCAAATCTATCTCTTACAAAATCGGATGTACTTGTTACATTCTGAATGTATCTATGAACGTACGGATGCGTTTTCGATGGACGCAACATGTTTCTCTTATTATTATACATATTAGAGTAATACCTAGCATCCACAGAATATCTGTCCACAGCGTCTGTAGGTTACGAAATCAAATTCTATCTGTTACAAAATCGGATGTACTTATTACATTTTGAGTGTATTTATGAACACATATGGATATGTTCTCAGTGGATGCAAGATATTTCTCTTATTGTTATACATATCTCAATCATATCATATCATGTCAAGATATATGATATATGTCGTTTTTTTGTATGAGAAGTGGCGGAGGGACGCCCAGCTCCAGCCAATCAACACCATTGGAATTCTTGTCGGGTCAATTCCACATCCTTTTTTTTTTTTTTGCTTCTTCTTTATTAGTTTTCTTTCTCACAACCACCATCAAATTATTGCATAGGAAAATTCCACTAATGCCCTCTTTTTCGGCCTAATTCACAATATAAATATTAGAATATTTATTATGGTACTTAATAATTAAGGCGTATAGTAAATAGTAGATGGTGAAAAATCCAACTATTTACACCAAATTTTTGACACAAGAATTACACCAAACCTTATAATTAAGTTCATAAAGTCGAGAAAAACAAAAACTCTTTTACAAACATATTTATTTACTTATAGATTGACTGTGATTCACATTTTATTCATTTTAAGTGTCATTTATATTTTATTGAGTTTGTACAAGATTATATGTTTTTTTATGTTTTTTAGAAAAATAAAAACTCTATTACGAACGTATTCATTTTCTTATAGATTGATTGTGATTCAAATTCATTCATTTTAAGTGTTATTTATATTCTATAAAGAACCATTAAGTTTGTACAAGATTATATATTTTTTTAAGTAAATAAATATATTTTTCATTCTTAAAATTTTCTATAAACTTATAGGGTTTGATGTAATTTTTGTACCAAAAACTTTTGATGTAAATGGATCCCTCCTCATACTAAATACCATCTTAATTTATATAGGTCAGAAACATACAATCTTCTACACATATATAATATGGAGTAAAACTATATATATGATAGTCAATTCAAACAAGTTTATACAGATCACAAGCTACGTTACACTATAAGTTTGATCTACCCGGGTTTTTCTAATAGAATTATTAATTGTTGATACTAGATGCACATGATCAACAAAATTTTTATTTTTTTTTCAAACAGAGTCTCGCTGCAATGCACTTATTTGATTAAAAAAAAAAAAGTTGGACCATTCTTCGGATCCATCAATGATGAGGTAAATAATAATAAGAAACACGGTTTACTCGTGTAAGTTTTTTTTATGAGAAATCAATGTCAAATTTCAAATTATTCGAGCATAATTTCATTTTTCTTTTATTTTTATTTTCGTAATAAGGTTGTGATCTAAACCACCCAATTATTAAAAATCTAAAAAAGACCCCTTATTTGAATTTCGAACTTACGAACTCACATACGAAGAGCATTTTCTTTATTTTCATTTTCTTTTATTAATTTTACCACTCAAAAATTAACTTTTTTTTTTACAATGATAATAAGTTGGTGCACGTAGTAAAACTCCTTCAAATAAAATAAATAACTGATAAGTTACGGAATAATAAGATGAGATCGTCTTAGCTGGCAAGTGCTGATAACTGCACGTGAAAACCGCTACCCAAAAAAAAGTCCAAAACTTAAAATTACATTAAGAGCCCCTCAAATTAATTGAATTTACAATTTCTTGTTTAGGGGTGTAAAACGCTTGTTTTCTGATAGATGCCTATTTTATTTTGGAAAAACATGTAAAGTCCATTCTATAAAGCAGATCACTCATTCACCTCTCTCACAGTCTGACACACTCACATACACTCATGTGCTTGTCACAGTTGCATAAATGTTTACTCGAAACTATAATGTATCCGTTTACAGGGGCGAAGGCAGCGTATTACAAGGGTGAGCACTGGCCCACCCCGAAAAAAACTTTTAAAAAATATACTCTTAAAAATTTACAAAAATATACTCAATTACTAAGAAAATTTACAAAATTGGCCCTACCCTGAAAAATATTTACACAAATGTTCCTTATTAGTTACAAAACTAGTTCTATCGGAAAAGTTGGACCACCCCTGCATCAGAGTCTAGCTCCGCCCCTTTCCGTTTACTAGAAAATGATATATGTTGATCGAAAAGTTATAAATTTTCACTGAAAAATGATATTTGTTAATTACAAATATGGTGGAACGGTGGATAGATAAAAGGGGTGGTCGTTAGTTATTACTCTTTTATTTTTTATGTTTTGATCACCTATCTTGCACATGTAGATCTACCTACTTGCTAATATACACAGGAAGAATAATAAGTAGAACTATACCCTCATATATTTATTGACTTAGCAGTAATAAAGTTCCTTACTTATGTGTGGAGCTTATCACTAGCCGTAGAGGTCATTTTCCTACAAAATTTTTTATTTGACTAGCAACATTGCAAACAATGCCAAGAAAGCAACATCACATATGTAATGCCAAGGAAACAGCGAAAGCACATTGGACTTTTTCACTTTGGTAATTTTATATTGGTAAAGGTTAAAGTTTTCAACTTTTCATACCTACATTAGATAAGATAAGATCTTAATTAGGTCGATATTTATGTCGTAATATATAAATATGAATTTTACTACGATGCACCAAGTTTTGTTTGACAATAGAAAAAATTGAGCATTTACCGCGAAAGCACATTGGACTTCAACACTATAGTAATTTTATATTGGTAAAGGTTAAAGTTTTCAATTTTTCATACCTAGATTAGATAAGATAAGTTCTTAATTAGGTCGATATTTATGTCGTGACCTCGTATATATATATGAATTTTACTACGGTGCACCAAGTTTTGTTTGACAAAAAAAATTTGAACATTTTGAACCTTATAATTGATGAAAATAAATAGAAAGTGATCTCTACTGGTCATAATCTTGCACTGATTCTTACTAAAATTTGATATTTTTTTTATTTATCATATAGTTTAGAATGCTCTTTCTTTATTTATTCCCCTAAATAATACTTGGTGCACTGCAGTATTACTCTATAAATATTTATATTTTTGAAAAGAAAAGGGACAAAATGTGGTGCGCATAATTAAATTCTATGTGAAATAATGATAAGCATAATATGCTAACAAAGCATGCATAATATAATGAGTAATTAGTGATGATTGAAAACAATTAGGCGGGTTGAATTATCCTGATTCCTGAGTTATGAACCTAATTAACTAAAGGAGGTGCGAATCATACCGGAATAACTTTGTAATATTCCAAAAGGATATAGAATGAAATTGAGATAATTCCATTCGGAATCTTTTCATATATTATTAATTTTCAATGAGTGATGTTTTGGTAAAGAGCTCATCATTTTGCATCAATCGACCTATCCAAGTATTTCTTTGCATTTTTTTCCCTAATTAAGTCAGACTATTTTTTTTCCCGAGAAACACCTTACGTCCATTTGGAAAAACGTCCATACATCCATAAATGTATATGGTATATACCACATATATCCCAAAATGTAACAGATGTATTTACGTCCATTGGAAAAACGTTCATATATCCATAAACGTATATGGAATATACCACATATATCCCAAAATGTAACAGATGTATCTTGAAATGTAACCTATAAATAGTTTTTCTATGGACGCCGGGTATTACTCATTTTTTCCCCTTGTGGATAAAGGGATCCATGCTTCCATGGCCTTAGTTTCCTCATTGTTCGTCTAGATCAAACCATCTCAGCATATATTGTCTGGTACATAAACCATATCAGCATATATTGTCTGGCAAAGCCAAAGGGACTCCAATTTTTTTTTTTTTTTTTTTTTTTGAAGAAAGTGGAATATTTCACCAGTTTCATTGAAATTTTTTTATTCGTGCCCATAGAGGATTGAACCCATGACCTCTTAGAAGTCATCCTAGTTAGCTACCACTTAAGCTACTAGGCCATTTGCCAAAGGGACTCCAATTAATTGGAACTTGGCGATTTCAAGTGAAACTGGATTGGAATTTGGAGGGATGTTCTGACCGTCTGATCGTTGATCCATGGTTACGATTTAATGATAAGTTCAAACCTTCTAAACAACAAAATAATTTGTCAATTTTTATTATTTAATGGTAATAAACATTTTAGTATACCTATATAGCTGTTATTATTTCTACAATAAATTGTATTTTAAAAAAGAAATAGTATTGCAATGTGCACAAAAAAAAAAAAAAAAAAAATTGCTCTGCAGGAGTGCAATCATCATCAACTAGAAATGGAATTCTGCAAAATATGTTTCATAAGCAATAAGTTGCAAATTGCAATATGTCCCTTTTCAATACTGGATGCATAAATAAATATTATATATATGCCTTTGTGTTCATAACTACATACAGCTGGTAAAATATTAAAATGATCATTTATAAAATACTGATCAATTGTTGCAATATTGGTGCTCTAAAATTCAAATTTGCTGGGCTAGTCTATGAACAATTTCACTTGTACCAGTACCATCAGTTCATCACTTAAAGTTGTAAGAACAACTAAAATTTCATGGTATATAGTTGATCCTAATACAGTGTGAGTACAATCTAAATATCACTAATTACATACAAGATTTCCATGTATGTTGCATATCTAGACTCGTGCGGCATGATTTGTTGGACATGGAACCGACAACGTTCATGTCATGATAGAACGACAACAGAGACTCAATGATGTGCCATGCCATGTTTGTTATATCAAGATAGGCAGTTGTATCATTTAAGCAGTATCATCTCAAATCAAGGTGGCACCACCATGCCGGGGATCGCGTGCTCCTAGACTACATTACCGGTAGGTTCGAATTGCATACTGCCGCATTATTGATTTAATTACTAGTTCATTATATGACAGTTCAATGTGGCGACGTGATAATAATGTGTTATCGTTTTCGTAATATCATCTTGGCTCAAGGAGCTACCGTGCGTTCTGTGCATCGTGTGCACCTAGACTGCATCACTGGTGGGTTCAAAATGATTAGAGTTGTAATTACTGAGAACATATATATACTGACAATTGTAAATCAGCTTCTCCTAAATCTGAACAACAATGTGCAGTGCTAGCTCCTTGTCATTATTTGATAATAGAATGGACATGTATATCAAGTACCTGCACTTGATTTGGGTCAGGTTCATTGCAATAATTCTCAACTCACCATATTTATGCCCCAAAAAAAAACAAAGAAAGAAAGAAAGGACAGAATTATCAGTTGGGTACCTGAAAAAAACATTCAAAAAAAAAATAACAGCAAAATAAACATAGGCATGTTACTCGAATGTATCGAGACCAGATATGGGCGAGGTTCTTATGCATTGCTTTCATCATGTCTGAGTATTTTGAAAACAATCATTACTGTCTTGCAATGCTCTTAAATGTATAATGCTCTAGCCAATATAAGTATTGGGCACCTAGATGACTTGTTTGCAAGAGTCGTTGAGATCAAAGAACAAAGTAATAATATTTCGAGGTCATTAAATTTTAGTAATATTATGAAACTGAGTCAAAAATCATTAACTCTTATAAGCCTTACTTAACAAAGTTGAAATTTTTTTTGAAGTTTACCGTGTATTATGTCTCTGATACCGTTTTTTTCATTAGGCCTTGCATTGTTACATTTGTATATGTTTATTTTCAAGGTATAAGTGTATATTCCAAATGTAACTGATGTAAGTTTGAAACTAAATTTAATTTTGTTGCAAACTACAATCAGCAGAATCATATTGAGTGTAATTGTGATATCGGAATTACAAGGAGAAGAAGAAGCTTGTGCTTTGATACCATCAATAGTACTGCTTCAAACTGTTTAAAAGAAAAAAAGGGTGCTTGAATTAAGGTAATACAATGAAATTTCAGATATTTGGCTACATTGGTTGTCGAACTAAATATTTTTAGATGTTCAAATGCAGTTTTGTTGCTTTTCAAGGATCATTTTTGCATAATATCAGCCTGGCTGTCTGTTTTTATTTGATCAGTGAATGAATGTTTGTATAGGTCAATACTGGTATTGCTCTGGTACATGGAGTACTGGAGGATGCTGGTACTGCACCATTGATTTGAGCTAAAACAAGGATATGCTGTCAAAATAGAAGTTACAAAATTACATATTCTAGGACTATACATGCTGAATTGAATCTTGTGAGTAGTAACTTTGGCGCTCATTTCATTCAAGGCAAAAAATAATACATGTTGCCCAAATGTTTTAACCTGAAATGCCAGTAATTGTTATTTTAAATTTCAACGTTTCTAACCTTTTTAAGTGCGTTTCAATCAGAAAATCTTATGTTTTGTGTCGAATTTAAGTCATTATGGGTACAACAGCCCAATAGCTTCTTCAAACAAAAGACAAGCATAAACACAACATAAATTCTGGGAAATTTGTCTTTTAAAGCCCATTTAATTTTATAGAAAAGCTATTCAAAAGAGATATATCCTTATACCTGGCCTTCAAATAATAAGCCCAATTTGACACAACTAGTTCTGTGCCTGTCTAGGTTTTTATTAAGTAAAAGGAGCACACTTGAGGTAGACCCAATTCATTCATTGGGCCCATTTTAAGAACCTATTTCTATTTTCCCTTACATAAAATAGGCCCTTTAGTTGTCACAAAATTTAAAGCATTCTCAATTTCTCATTGTTGACAACATATCAATACTGCCTTTATTTTATTATTTATGTTCTTAAAGCAATTTGCATTTTTTTTTTTTTTATCCCAGACTTTTGTCCCAGAAGAGTATAAAGTGAATGAACAATCACATATAAAGATTCAAGAGCATGGGAGGGAGTTAAATTAGAGAAACAGCAAAAATAAAATCCGTTTTTGTAGCTACAGAAGCATGAATGAATGATACATGATGAACATGCTCATGACTGAAGAATTGAATCAGAGATGAATATGATATATATATTGTATTGATAGTAGCAAAAGGAAAGCAAAGTGAAAGCAGGCAGAAGAAGATAACAGTAACACTGTTTGCTCTCTCAGTCTCAGACTCAGACTCACTCACTGTTTGTTGTTTGTCTCTGAATTGTGAAGTTATAAGGGGCAGTGGGGTCAAGAGGGAAGGACTGTCTCTTTGAATTCTTCCTCACCAAAACAAACAGGCAATGCATCATGAATAGTTATAGGATTAGGAATCTATAACCCCCCTGTTATCCTAAATTAAGAGGACCCTGCTGTTCTCTGCTGGGCCGTCGGATTGAAATCAATGGATCGGATTTATTTAAAAAAGGCCTTCTATTATCTAAACTGAGCTGATTTAGTCCGTCCGTTTTGATCTAACGGTCGAGGTTAGAATAACAAGGTCATGTTATTCTCTTATTAGAATATAGAATAGAGGGTGCCCCATATATCATATGATATATGGGCCATGGTTGGCGGTGTTGTCAATTAATAATAGCAAACTTTCTCATAGCTTTCCCTTTCATCACCATTTTTATTGACCACCACACACGTGCACTATACGTACTATATATGCTTAATTAATTACAAGAATTCGGCCATAATTTTGATTAGTAATTTTGGTTTATGATGATAAATTAATTAATGTCATTTGAATAGTTCAGGAACCAATTTGAACCAAAAAAGGAATTCAGGGACCAATTTGAACCAAATGCAATAGTTCCAGTAACCAAAATCGGACTTTCCTCTTAGTTATATAAGAGCATCTCCATCTCTGAACTCAATCCAAAAGTGCTTAAGGGTAGCGGCAGAATAAATTAAAAGTTTAAGCCCCTCACAAGTTTAAACAGAAAAACTGCTCCATCCCAAACCATTCCCCAACTCGCGATTTTTGGGCTTGGACCATTGATCTTTCTAAGAACGTGAGCAAAATAAGCACCCGGTATCACCCGGTACAGAGACTGAGTGAGTGAGTGAGTGAGTACCTACTACTAACTACCCATCGGTATCTGCTGAGATCTAAAACCGATCTCAGAGTCCTAAGATCCCGATCCGACAGTTCTCAGGGACCCCGAGATCCGGACTCAGCAGATACGGACCCTGAGATCTGAGAACTGTCGGATCGGAATCTCAGAACCCTGAGATTGGTTTTAGATCTCAGCAGATACCGACCCTACTAACTACTATGCAATGCAAAGATGAAAGATGTACATACGAAAACCAAAAGGAAGTGATCCCTCCGTGACGGTACGTATGAGAACAAGAACTAAACAACAAACGGCACCAGTTATTCTGGTACGACTACGATTGGATGTATCCTCCTAGCTTACCTATCATCAGTCACGGTAACCCGGTAAGCCGGTAAGGTAACTATGAAGAAGAAAATTACATGAAGGGACAGTTTGCCTATAAGAAACATCTTGCCTTGCGTCCACTAAAAAAACTGTCCATAAATCCATATATTTGTACAAAATTAGATGTGGCAAAACCTAATCCAACCCGAGAAATCCGCCCAACCCGACCCCACCCAAACCCGACTCGACATTTTATGAAAGTCAAACTGACGCGACCCGACCTGTCCATCACCCGATCCGAGATCAACTGAACCTGACCTGCCCGACCTGAACCTGAACTTGACCCGCCCGCCCGATTTGCCACCTCTATACGCAATGTAACAGATATATCTTAGACTGTTTTTTTATGGACGCTATATACAGTTTTTCTATGGACGCTAGATATTACTCTTCGCCTATGGTATCACTCACATTTAAAATTGATAAAAAAAAAAAGGGAAAAACTGCTGGCCTAACCAAATTAAACCGAGAACTTATTGTAAACGATATTCGCAATGACCTGTCTTTAGTATTCCTTTTATGAAAAGTAACAATTAATTAAGCGAATTAGTTTTCGTTTCTCAAAAAAATATTTATGAAGTACCAGAAGGTTTTTACTACCATGTATTTCTCCCAATTTTTTTTTTACCAAAGTAAATTAACCATTTCGCATTTTTTTTTTTTGAGATTAAGATGAGGGTCAAGTCACTTAAATTTAAATGTCTTCGAATCCGCTACCTTTTACACGGTAAATATTATCCTTAGTCACTAAACTAAAGGCTGGTTCTTATTTTGCAGATTATTTGTACGTACACAATCTCACTGAGAGAGTATGAACAAACTAAATAAAACCATATATATATATATATATGAGATAGTGAACTTGGGACTGAACTAACATAATGTCTGCCACGTTACTCATTTTATCTTATCTTATATGATTGATTAATTATTCTTAATCAAGGAAAATAAATCATTTTTAGTGTGTGGTCACAAACTCGTCTGGTCACACTTTTGCATCATTCTGGTCTGGCACCCAAAATATCTTTCCTAATATATGTTGCCTATCATTCTATATATGTAAGAGAATATCTTGCGTCCACTGAAAAACTATCCATACATCTATACATGTGTACGGAATATAACAAATATATATACCTCAGAATGTAACATACACTCCAATATATAACAGATACATCCTAAAATATAACAATTTTTCTATGGACACTAGGTATTACTGAGTACGTAACGTTAGAACTTGGAACTATATATACGTTCAACATTCAAAGTTTTTATAAATTTATACTTGGCCGCTATATATAGTCAAAATTACTGCTTAATTAATTCAAATTCATGTTTTCTACATTATTTATACAATTAGAGTTGGCTATCACTCCACAGTTTTTTATGCTTGTAATAATTCGATAACCTTCGGGAGAAACAAAACTAAATCAAAATCCAAATATAGTAAGATTTTTTTGTATTATTAATTTCAACCGTAAATTGCGAGATTTTATATAATTTGTATGCACCACCTTTTCATTTTTTTAATTATATGAATTATGCGCACTATCCTTTTTTTTATTTACAGGTGACGGTGGCTAAAGAAAAAAGAAAAAAAAAATTTTTTGATCATATCTAGTGTCCACGAGTCTCCATCATTAAAAAAATATGAAATAAAAGTTAGAAATTTTGAGGTAGATACATAATTTGTATATATATAAAATTATGGATAGACATGTGAACAAACAAACAATAAAAATTTCCAAAAAAACAAAAAAAAAAAGAAAATACATTATCCATTTTCAAAATGCACAAAACTACAATATTTGCTTGAGTTATCAATCAAACTTCTCAATCCATTTCCTTGAAATGTACCCATATTATTCTATTTCAAAAATCAGAAAATCCTGACCCCATAAATAAACAATCCACCGCCCATTCCTTTTTTTTTCTGCTTGGAACATAGTGCAAATTCCCATTTCACACAATTTAAAAAAGCTATCCTCTTGCCTTTGATAGGTCCTTTCTCTGCAGATATCATATGATAATATGAACCTCCCATGTTACTTGTCTCATATATAGTTGCCATTCTTCTTTTCTCTATCTCTTCCCTGTGTTGATCTGAACAATGATGTGAACAAATCACTGTTCAAGGGTTAGGGACACCATGCCATTCAAGGTATGGTAGCTTGGTAACTGCTCAGAATATGATCATCATGATGAGTGAGTGTGTGCATGGCTACAACACAACACTATTCCATTGGCATCCTCTTCCAGCCAAAAAAGAAAGGCAGGCCCTGCTTTTCTTGATCCGACGGTTGATAGGCACTGAAATACATTGAGATTGGTGTAGCAGATACTGAAGTACTTTGAGATCGGTACGGCAACTAATACTGACCATCCGATCAAAAAAGCAGACCCAGCTTTTCTTGTAGATTAGAAATTGTTCAGTGTTGGGTGTGCCTAATTGCCAATGATTATGAACAAGAGATGATGATGATGATCTTAGTTAATAATGGGGGTCATGGCATGTAGAGCCTGTTGCCACACTTGCACCGCCACGCCTCCGGGTAGTACTCCGTCGGGAAGAATAGCGTACCGGGTGGCACCGGTACGTGAACGGGGTAGCATGGAGCGCACCGCCCGCACTTGTACATGCACCGGGGCGGGTACGAGCCTGGCCCGAAGCTCAGCCTACGGCGAATCGGATGTCTTCCTAAATTCTGTGCCAGAATTGGGAATTCAATAATTGGATATATGAGAACTAAATACATTGTGCATCCAAATATCTATTATTTAAGCCTACTCTCAATTTATAAAAGAAAAACACCATTTTTAACCGAGAAATCCAAGTAAGAAAATGATTAGTATATATGAAAAGCTGATTAAATTAGCAAAATTAACCAAGAAATCCAGATTGCTATTTAATTTGTTTCTATGTTTTTCCCTATATGCACATCCCCATTTTTCAATTTTTGATCAATCAAGGCAAGGGAAAGGGAAAGGGAAAGGAAATATTATTGTTTTCAAAAAATGGAACACTGCAAACTGCAAAGTGTTGAAGTTTCAAACATAATCTACAAAAATTAATTGTAGAACTAAATAACTAAACGTTACATGAAAGGTTTTCAGTACTTGATACAAATCAAGTATTGTAAGCATATTAGTGAAATTGTACCAGGTTTCAAGTTTCAACACAAATTTATTTTCAATTGTCAAATTCAATATCTAATTGGTTGACCCAGAAAGTAAATACTGCTATCTTTTTTTCCTTTTGATAATTAAGTTCGATCTAACAATAATTGTAATCGCTCCAAGTAAATAACTTCAGTATCAAATACTAAGTTCAAATTAAACCAAAATTAAAGAAACATAATCAAAGAAGTTTACCTGTTCATCTGGACTCGATCTCCTCCTCAAAGTTCTTGCATCTGAAAAATAAGGCAAAATTAAGTAATAATGTCAAAGGAAATTGTATCAGAAATTACAAGCGTACAACTGAATAAAATATACTGGTTTAATTTGTCAAAAGCCAAAAAAAAAAATTAAAAATTTACCTGTATTTGCTACATTTCTAACTAAAAATGCAAAGATGAAAAGATAATTACTTTACATGAAAAATAAGAAGGCAAAAAAATGGAAAAACAAGAATCAACTACAGATTTTGAAGGCAACCAACAATATTGTACTTTAAAACACAATGTAGGATAAAATAAAAGGAAAATAAGAGCAAATAAATGAGTTGAACAAACAAAACCTTACCGTGGGTAACAAGAGCAGAGCCGGTAGCAACCGGTACGGCGTCGGCGAGGAGACACAAGGCCAAGAGAAGAGCAACAATTGCCCAACTCAGAAAATGATGAGGCTTAAAAGAAGAAGAGGAAGAAGAAGAAGGCCATTTCCATTTCCATTTGTCTCTGATCCTGAACTTGCCTCTGATGTCCATGTGAAAATGTGATATTGTGATGCAACAATGCAATAATGTAACCAGCAGCAGCTGACTGCTATGAAGTATGAAGTATGAATCACTCACTCACTCTAGCTATAAAGAGAAAGCTTCAGACTTTCAGTGTGTGGTAGCTTAGCTCAGCTTGCTTAGCCTTAGGTTATACAACAGAAAGAGAGAGGTGAGCTGAGGAGTGAGGAGTGAGGATTCAGGAGGTAGTCTATGTTTCTGCTTTCTAGGTCTATCAATTTTTTTCCCCTCTTTTTTGGGTCTTGAAGGAAAGGAAGCAAGGGTGCTTTATATTTTGTTCTAGACTCACTTTCTCTTTCTTTCCTTCCTTGGGTCTTTTTTAGTTTACAAGTAGTAGACTTGTCTTGCTGAAGTTAATTGGTGGTACTTTATCTCACTAATTGACTCTCTATATCTCTCTTACTTTTGAGTAATAGCTAGCGTCAACTTTTTTTTTTTACTTGTCCATCGGTAACCGTATTTTTTTAATGTATAAAAATAATTTTTCAGTGAACATTTATATTTTTCTGATAATAGATTTATTTTTTTCTAGTGAACATATACACTACGGTTTCTAATAAACAATTATGTATGCGGTGTGTCATACTGTGAGATGAGTGGTAGGCTACCTTACATGTTTTCCTTTATTTTTACTTAATTTGTCTTTTCTTCTAATTAGCCTACTTATCTGAACCGTATTTTCAATAAAAAAAATTATTTTTCAGTTAACATTTATATATTTCCAATTAATAGATTTATTTTTTTCCAATGAACAGATATACTACGGTTTCTAGTGAATATTTATGTAAGCATATAGATACAAGTGAGTGTGTCAGACTGTGAGATTAGTTGTTGGATTGCCTAATTTATAAGACTTTACATGTTTTCCTTTACTTTTACTCTGTTTTCTTCTAATAACAAGGAATAAGCAAGTAATAACTAATAAGGCGTCCGACAGGACATCCAGTGCAATTTAATACTCCCCCAGGGGAGGCCCCAGCCAAGCCTCTTCTTTATTATTTCCTTTTCTCATTACTGGTACTGATAATTGAGCAGTGATCAGTGACATCTCTCTATCTGACTGACTATCTCATAGCTCTCTCGTGCGAGAGCAGACTAGCAGAGGCAGAGGCAGAGGCAGCGGTCAGAGGACTCAGAGCAACACGAGCAAAAGTCGAAAAGACAATGGAAGAAGGCTAGCTAGCTCATGTCATCTTGACTGTCATTGCTTAACTGAACACTCCACTAATGATCAACTCCCATCCCATAGTCCATACTCCATACATATCTATGCCCTAATAAAACACCCTAATGATCAACTCCCATCCCATTGCTTAACTAGGAATTCAACTACCCTGCGGTACCGCACATGGAACGGTCAAAAACCTCCCAATAGAACAATTGCGCACGATTTTTGAGACTGCCGCTACAATAATAACACATATTTTATCATACAATTTCTGACCACTCTTTGATTTGAAGTGATTGACCATTTCAGAGGATGTTCACCCCTAAACTAGAAGGGAAACATCTTATGTCCATAGGGGCTGTTCGGCAACTCCTCTTTAGGTCTCCTTAGACTTTTTTTTGTTTCCTTAGTTTCTTAATCCTTCCGAACGCAAACTCCTTAGCACGGATTAAAAGTTTCTCCTTAAACCTCCTTTTAACCGGGGCTTAAGCCTCGCCCGAATTTCTAAGGAAGCCATACCCATGACTTAAGGCTCAAGCTTTCTTAAGTCATTTTTCTTTTTCCGAACGAGTGTGGCTTAGTGAGGCTTAAATATTTAAGCTAACTACCTTGCCGAACGACCCCCTTAGCAAATAACTCATGACTGTCTGTCAATATTAACTTATTCACAAAAAGCATCCTACGTACATTACATACATATATCCTTACTCCTAATAAATGGAGATTAGATTTTTTAACATGAAACTTCTATCTTTCTCAAAAGAGAAATCTCAGTCATTGATTGTTTACTTAAATTGATCACCAACGTTGACGCGTATTAATATCCTGACCCATTAAAATTTAAGGTCCACATTAATTATAAGATGTAATAATTTCAGCTCAAAGCAAGACGTCTGCTGTTTACTAACATATAATAATTAATAAGCTAAATTGATGTTGCAATTGATGCACAGAGAATTGACTGTGGAGCACTAGTACTCCACTACAACAATTTACTTTTTTTTGTTTATTTAAGGTTTAATAATGTTATAAATTTAATTTAACTATATCTTTAGCTCAAAATTAAAATACGACATACACAAACAAAATTTTGTTTTCTTTAATTTTCGACAAGAGACTTAATTTTTAGGCAAAATTGGGTACATACCCATCAAAACTTTGATTTTAAGATATTTGCCTATCAAACCTTAAATTTAGATATTCACCAATCAATTCTTCATTTTCTTCTATATTTGCCCATCAAAATAGTTTTAGAATAAAATAAACAAATTTTGCTATTGAAAAAGAAAATAAATATTAGAAATAACAACTTTGCCGCTCCCTTCTCTTTCTTTCTCGGCTATCGGGTTAACAACTGCCAATATTTTTTTGGGTCGAGTCGGGTATCTGATTGACGTCTGCTGCATTTTTTCAGGTCGGACGGGTTTTTTCGGGTATGGTCAGATTTTGCACCTCTATTCCCGAGTTATCTCGGTTTCTGGTCGTTCGGGTCAGTCTGACTTTCCCTGAAACACGGTCGGGTCGGGTCGGGTTCGGGTCAGTCTAACTTTCCCTGAAACACGGGTCGGGTTCGAGTTCGGATCAGTTTGACTTTCCCTGCTTCCTGCCTTGGAGAAATCGGTGGGGATGAGGGGAAGGACAAAGTTGTAAATTCTAATATTTATCTTGTTTTTCTATATCAAAATTTGTTTATTTTATTCTAAAATTATTTTGATGGACAAATATAGGAGAAAATGAAGAATTGATGGGTTAATATCTAAATTTAAGGTTTGATAGGTAAATATCTCAAAACCGAAGTTTTGATAGACATGTACCCAATTTTACCTAATTTTTATGAGGTTTCGAGCTAATATTTATTACCAGAATATTTTAATCACAGTAAAAAATTTTCTACCAAGAGAGTAATTACTCTTACATTAAACGGGGAAAAGAAAGGAATAAATCTCTGAAAGGGAAGGAGGAAGGAGACAGACCTACCCCTGCCCCACTAGGGACCAGGGGAAAACATTCATTCATTAAATGAAGCTCATATTATCAGTTTAGTACGGTTAATTGTGGCAACAAAAAGATGTGGATTTTTGTATACATTAGAGCTGTAACTCGGGCTTCGCAGTATCAAGTAAATAACTATAAAATTTATAAAATTTTAAATATATATATTAAACAAAACTTTAAATTTTTTAACGCAATTTAATAATAATAATAATATAGTAGTAATACAGTAATTTATTAATTTATAAATAAGAATATATAAATGTGAGCTAAACTATTGTGCTAACGTTAGTATTTTGATCTGAAACGCTAACACCTAAAAAATTGTGTTATCGTATTCAAAATCGTGATTTATGGTATTCAATAAATTCTTTATATAAAAATATTGAGGTATACAAAATCTTTTCATTTTTGGAGTTTTTTAACTATTTGTTTTGAATTTTTGAAAAGAGCTCATAAATAATAATAAAATATTGATGTTTGTTCATGCTTTTTTCAAAAATACAAAATAAATACTAAGAAAACTTTAAAAATAGAAAATTTTTGTTTACCCTTATATTTTCATATGAAGAATTTATCAAGCACCATAAATCACGATTTCGGATTCAATAACATAATTTTTTAGGTATTAGCATTTCAGATCGAAATGCTAACGTTAGTACGATAGTCTAACTCTATAAATGTTGGACCAATTTAAGGGCTGAAATTGGTTTTAGACATATCAATTCATCTTATTTAATGAGGAGAGAAAAAAAATATATATAAATCATTGAATCAAAGTAGATGAAGAGGTTCAAACAAATCAATTGTTAATAAGAGTGATGATGTGGCATAGTCGATGTGCTTGCAAATCTACTCATCTTTATGGAGTAGGGTCTGCATCTGCTGCCATAAAAATGATGGCATGTGGTGCCATGGTTTTACAATGGCCCTTAGATTTGATTTAAACGGTTGTGATTTTAGCAAATAGGGAGGTTTTTCTAATGGGACCCACTGTCATAGGTACAATGGTACCACATGCCATCACAACTATGGCAACGGATAAAAATCCTTATGGAGTATAGATTATCAGTGTAAAAGTGAAGATTCGAAAAAATAAAAATAATTGTCATAATATGCAACTTTTATATTAAAAAACAATATAGATACTGGATTAATAAGTGTCGATTGCATAAGTAACAAAATGGCTAATTAATTATTGTCCATTTTTTAATTTTTAAAAAGATAAATTTTGACATTAAATTAACAAAAATTAATATCAAATCGACCTGAGGTAAACAGAAAAAATCAGGGTTTGATAATTTCTATGAGGTCAAGAGAGGATGGGCACCCCTAATTCCTAAAACCGTTCTGGTATTTAGCATAAAATGAAATGGTTACTCGACAAAAAAATTTAATAATCACGAGGATAGTGCCAGTCACCTTGTGGGGATCTTTACTGTTATAAATGCTAATTTGACATAATTTAATTCGGTCCAATTTCAAAATTCTTTTGCTGCAGTAACTTTTATAATTTAATTCGGTCCAATAATCATGGGCATGTAACCATCTTATTATTTATAATTTTACACATAAATAAAAAAATCTAAACTATTAGATGTATTAAAAATCATCTCAATAACATATACACAAAAAATGATAAAGTTTTAAAATCGTTTCGATAGTCATCAAAAGAGGAGAAAAAATCATTAAATTGAACCGTTGATTTTTGTTAATTCTTAATGCACTTGTAAATAAAATCAAAATTATATAATTTTTTGTATACGTATAAAATATGATATATACAACATATTCTATCAATTAATTTTATTATTTAAGAGTTTAAAATATAGTTATTCAAGATGCAATTTCATGTTACCGATCGGTCACCAAAAACATGATTATCAACTGGTCGCATCAATATGGTATGGAGCGTCAGAAAAGGCCTCTCTGTCTTTCTCACATCTTTTCACATCAACCGTTTATAAAATATTCTTTTATCCTCTCCATTTCCATAATATAAAAGGCTATTACTATTTCCATTGCTTCCTAAATTTGCAAAGGCAAAACACAAAATTATTAAATTTTAAGTCAGGAAACCTGGACTGGTCCTCTTTGGAGAATAATAGCAATTAAAGTTTATATTTATTTATAGTTACGGGGCATTTCAGTTTCACACTCGACATTCATATTCTTATGCTTCAATTAGATCACTGAAAAAATAAATTAATAAATTTGCAGGAAGATAGCTCCAGGAAAAGATAAAGGACAAAAAAAGAAATAACAATAAATGATAATGATAATAATGATGATGATTACTACTACAACAACAACAACAACAACAACAACAACAACAACAACAACAATAATAATAATAATACTAATCGTAATCATAATCATAATCATAATCATAATAATAACAATGGGCTAAATGTTGGTCAGTCTTATCAGGCCCAAAATAATGAGAAACAACGGAGAATAGCTAGTGGCCATGATATTTTGGGCCATATAACATACAACTTTTTATTATGAGAGAAGAAAAAATTCTCCTCGGTCCATATTATTCTATTTTTTTTCTTTCTTGAATCTTCAATTCGGGAATATGAGGAAGCAAAATAAGTGAAAGAAAATACAATTAATTGTTTTCCTTTTGACTTAAGGATAAACAACAATTGATGCCAAAATATTTGAATGATTTATACTAGACTGAAGTAGAGTACGGCTATAAATTCTCAAGGAGTGTCATCACTTCACTTGTATTTTGGCATAAATAGACTGATGAAAACTTATATGTATTCTAATTGTTCTTGAATTTCTATACCGTATTTTTAAATCATGAAACAAACAAATTGTTTTTAAATCATGTCAAACAAATTGGAATGAAAGTTCTTTTATTTTTTAAATAAAAAAAATGAAAGGCAATTCGTTGCTTGACACTTGACACTTCTGACTTAGTACACTTGTTCTGGTAGCTGCCTTTAAACGGAGGAAAAGAATTTAGTTTTGTGTTGACTTGTGAATGCGACAAGCAACAAATCTCTGCCAAATTTGCGAGAATTTAATTTCACAAGTTTCTACGCCCTAACAACCAAAATTCTTTTGTAGAGTGTACATGGAGCACACTACTACATGCATCCGGTAGTTGACCCCAAAAGGCGTACATTTCCTCACCTATACGGCTATATATACGCCTCATATTTGTGCTTATCCCTACTAAATTTTCAACTTAATATTACTTGCTGAATTCAATGATTCATTCCGCGGTACTATTGGCTTAAATATTTAAACATTGCTAAGCTACACCCGTTCGGATAAAGAAAGGCGGGGGGGGGGGGGGGCTTAAGAAAGCTTAAGCCTTAAGCTATAAGTATGCCTTCCTTAGGAATCTAGATGAGAATTAAGCCTCAGTCAAAAAGAGGTTTAAGGATAAACTTTTAATCCGTACTAAGAAGCTTGTGTTCAGAAGGATTGAGATGCTTGAGAAAGTCTAAAAAAGAATTACCAAACATGCAACTTATTCTTAGCAAACTCAACTTGCATAGGAGAATGAAAGAAATGATAAAATACTTCATACTCGAGAGTTGAGACTTCTAGGGTAATAAAATTGTCATAATTTTATGGTTTCATATCCTTCCATGAGATAAAAATTTAAGATTCGAGAATCAGATGGATATATATAATTTAGAAAAAAAAATCGTTTTAATGAATATATTATATTATATTGAAATTATATCATTATAGGGATAATGTAATATCTCCGGACTCAAATACTCCACTATTGTACCCCATATCTAATGATTAAAATGTCTCTGATGTACCCCTTATTTAACTGTCGAATATTTCCTATTTTGAAATCACGATGCACATAATTATCGAATATTGCTCTCTATCACCATCCTCCTCTAACGCGCCATTTGCAATCTGCACCTCCCATCTCCATTGCCATTTCCATCGTCGGCCATGACGGAACACCTTCACTGCGCGAGCTCCCATTGTTTCTCCGGCAACGGCCGCTTGCCCTTTCTCCGTCCATTTCTTCAATGGTTGCGATTACCCAGCCTTTCCACGAACACGAAAACCCATCCCTTCTACGGCCGCAAGCACTTTTCCCATCCATGGCCGCTATCACTTGCCCCTTGTACGGGCACGACCATTGGGCGGTGCTGTTGATTATATGATATGGCCGGTGCATTTATTTTGTTCTGGATTTTAACTGCAATGTTACTGTTTGTTTCAGAAGAAGTTTGCTTTACTACAATTGTATTATTGATTACATCATGGAGTATTATTATCTGTTATTAAGCAGTATTATCTGTTATTTCAGTTGGTATTATTAATGTGTGAATAAGATATTGTGACATTGAAAATAAAAAAAAATTAGTTCATATTTCGTATTTTTTAGTATTATTAGTTTCAAAAATTAGTTGCAGAAGTTTTATACATAATATGAAATGGTATTACTATTTCTGTATACTAGGTGTTTATACCTTCTATACTATGTATTATTAGTTGCAGAAGTTTTGTCATTCAGTTGTACAGTGGTCACGTATTTTGCATTGTTAGTCAAATAGGGGATTTGACTTTTTGTTGCAGTCACATGTTTTGTTGGATGTGCAGAATGCATGCGTTGTAGGTATTGGGACTTGTTATACTTATAAGTAGTATTTAGGTTTTGTTATATAGGTATTCAGACTTGAAGGACGAAAATGCTCAGTGCGCTGTTAACACATTGTTAGTATTATTAGTTGAGCTGTTAACGTATATGCGTTTTGGTCAAAGCTGGGTATTTGACCAGGGTATTGAACGCGGGTACTGTATCTTCTCCCGTTATTATAATGTAATTATAAAAACAATGATGAAATAAAAAAATTACTAATTAAAAGGCAACTGTCTCGCGCGTCCTATTTAAAAGCATTTAATTATGAGACATCAATAAATTGCTTCCCAAGTGCCAACATGTGCATTTGACTTGGATGGTGCCGGTGTAATACTTTTCATACTAAACTAAAGACCTTTGTGATCTCAATTTCGAATATAAAATGGAGAGCATATATATATATATATTGAATTTACGTGTTAAATTCGATATGACGTGCATGCTACGAAATTGAATTGTGGGCAAACAAAACAACACAAGTCAATTCTCTTGGAAAAACAAAGTTGTAAACTTGTAAATCTTTCCTACAACCTTTTTGACTTGCACATGGATTTCACATCTTTGTCAAAATTCAAAAAGAAACTATATCGATTTCAACATCCGTACTATTTGGGTGCCACCAAATTTCAAAACAATTAATACAAAATTTTAAAAATTCCGGTCAAACCGTTTGAAATTGGATTTCCGGGAAAAGGGTGACAAAATCTTACATGTAACATGTTACATGAAATTAAACTATATAAAGCCACCCCCTTTCTTCACAACTTTTTTCTATGATATAATACCAACAACATCTAATTAATCTCTCCTTTATACATCCATCCATGGCTTCTTTTTTGAGAAACAATAAACCCTTCTACACTAATTGTTGCATGTTGATGATCATCCTTCTAATTGTTCTTGTAACAATTCCACCATTGTGCAATTGCAGACCCATCATTGGATCTTCTTCTCCAAGGGATTCAGGTTCAATTCTAACAAAGGAGAGAAAGGATGCATTGGTGGAGGAGTACAAGCCTCTGTTGCTCGGCATGTTGCCGAGAGGAAAGCCGCCGCCGTCCGGTCCGAGCCCAGGAACAAATGGGAAGAACACCTAGCTAGCTCATTCACTATAAGAAAATTAAAGTTGGTTGCTTTTTTCTTTCTTTTTTTCTGTATTTTAGTTCATTAGTTGAAGAGTTTTGTACATGATATATACTGTCAAAAAATGTATACTTTATAGAATTATAGATATATCGGTGATAAAATTGTACACAGATATTATTGACATTTATAGTTTGGCCTTTTTTCTTACTAAACTTTGAACTTGATTTTTTCTTCCCTTTTGCTAATAAACTATTTTCTGACTGATATTTCACAATTTGTATTTAATGATGCATATTTAATTTTCGGATCCCCCACCAAAAAAAATTATAGTAATTTTTTTTTATTTTGTGGGTTGGTATGAATTATTGGTATGTATCCAATATTAATTTTGTTTTGCCGTTTTAGTATGGACATTGAAAATTATAATCCAGTTAGCTGGCCTAAAATGAATTTGAAAAGAAAATAATTTAAACATGAAATATCTAATTAGTTCCATCCAGAAATTAAATCACGCACAGAGAGTATGAATGCAAGAAAGAGGTTGCTAGACATTTATTGATAAGTTTGAAAAACATATACATGCATGATGTTTCATTCATTTTTTTTGCAAGGTTATTGATGAGAAACAATATTATCAAGTAGAAATCTGAAAATGACAAGTCGGAACGGACCCCTTTGACTGCTGACTTTTTAAGTGCTCGGCTGGCTGTTTTTGTTAGGCACTCGTGGACCCACGCGGCATATCTCTATCAGTCCAGATATTCGGATACCACAAAGGATACCGTCAGGATACCGTGATCTTTGACCAATTCAACTAAACCTAAATATTCACCTTAACATCTTAAATATTCAACTTAACATATTTTGCTTGACAACCAATAAAAACTCCACATAATAAAAATTTATATTAATTGCAGCATTACACTTAACACATTTTGCTTTACAGCCAATAAAAAGTACTCTTAATTTAACTTGCAGCATTACACTTCCTAACTATTCAGCTTATTCTCCTAAATATTTACCTTAACCTCTTAAATATTCAACTTATCACATTTTTTATTGGCAGTCAATGTTAAATGGTATCCCAACGGTATCCCCATAACATTTTCCTATCTCTATTTCTCTCCTCCATGACTCCATATCCTCTGTAGCTAGCGCTGCATTGTGTAGCGCAGGACGTGGACCATTAGATCATCTCGGGATCTGTGCTGACTTGAATCCCGAGATGTTTAAACGGTTTACATCCTGCGCTACACAATGCAGCGCTAGCTACAGAGGATGAGCACTCCTCTGTAGGTAACCAAAAGAGTAATACTTAATGTTTATTGAAAAACCGTTCATAACGTCTATCTATAAGTTACATTTTTGGATTTATCTGTTACATTTCAAATTGCATCTGTTGCATTCGGTACACGTCTATGAATGTATGGATAGTTTCTCGGCAGATGCTAGATATTTCTCTAACCAAATTAAAGTTTGAGAATTTTAAGTAGCGTTTTAGAAGTTGGGACTTGAAGTTATGACCCGCCAGATGTAAGAAACTTAGTACTGAGCCGCAGAAGATTTTGGGTTTTATAAGACTTGTTTTTTTTTTTGAGAAATATAAGACTTGTCGATGTTTCATTGTTTTGAGTAAAAAAAAGTGAATGCCTACTCTTTCATTGGACTTTCGTTGAGCACAAATGTCAACTTTCTCCATGCCCACTCTTTGAAAAAAAATGAAAACAAATCATGCCATGCCTAACAAGTTGCGTCATTTGACAATTAGCCGTGAATTACGACGTTTTATCATGTTATGTTATCTATATATATGCAAGTATTATTTACGTTAAATAATTTATTTTATTATTTTTATTATGTAACTTATTTTATACTAATATAATCCCACTTGGTAAGTTTCATTTAATACGAATAAACTTAAATGATATATTTTTCTATCAATTTTGGTTTATGTGTTAATTATTGCATTTAATTCATGACTTCATTTTTTCTTTTGAAATAAAAATATATGTAAGATCATTTTTGGTGTTGCGAAGTTCAGTCAAGAGTACTTCCTAATTCCGTGCATTAAAATTCTTCAGGAAATTTAGTTTGAGGTACAAACCTTTTTTTTGTTTTTATAGTTTATTAAAAAAATATAAACTTCTACTTCAAAAATATATATATATATATATACATATAGAATTTTGCTACCGTTAGTCATGACTCACGGGCTGCTCCGTGAGTCACGGTCCAAAAACATATCAAATCACCTCCAAATTTCAATTTAAATGGCTCAATAAATTCTTTATATCAAAATTTTATAGCACGCAAAAAATTTTCATTTTTGGAGATTTTTAAGTATTTGTTTGAGATTTTTTAAAAGTGACTATGCAATATTAATAAAATAATCAATGTTTTATGTATCATTTTAAAAAATTTATAACAAATACTTAAAAATCTCAAAAAATGAAAATTTTTTTGCCTGCTATAAGATTTTGATATGAAGAATTTATTGAGCCATATAAATCGAAACTTGGAGGTGATTTGATATGTTTTTAGACCGTGACTCACGGAGTAGCCCGTGAGTTATGACTAACGGTAGCATAACACTCTCTCTCTCTCTCTATATATATATATATATAAACTTCAATAGACATTTGAACTCGTGGCACAATCAATGCATTAATTAACTAAATTTGTCGAAGATAATACAGGGCCATTTGCAAATGGCCTAGTAGCTCTCAAGTGGTAGCTAACTAGGATGACTTCCAAAAGGTTATGGGTTCAATCTTCTATGGACACAAATATCTCCTAAAAAGAAATGAGAGATGACGGAAAATATCCACTTAAATCTAAAAAAAATAATAATACAGGGCCATTTACTATGAATTATGAAAGATTAAGACCTTAATTTCATTTAAACACAAACAGTGAGAGGTAATGATGAAAAATGAAAAAGAAAAAAAAAAAGTTAGGGGCATATATATGACACCTTTAATTAACACAAGCCCGTACCTAGCTAATCTCCCCCTGATCTCAATTATTATGAAACTTTGAAATGTGAACAATCGTATAAAATGGCCAATTTCTGTTGGCATAAATAATTCAAACTCTTCAGAAATATATAAATTATTATATAATTGGTTTTGAAGGTAATTTGCTATAGGCCCATACATTTATTTATACAGCAATAGGCCTAAACCATATTTTGCCAAGAAGAAAATTGTTGGGCCTAGAAAATAGAAATTCTGCAATTGTTATGACATACATAAAACCAAGCATTAGCATAGACGGGCACAATGTGCAAATATAACCCAACAACCTACATTTTATTTCATCCGTAACGATAACAATAATTGTTGTAGATTAATTACAGTCATAGAAATGTCCAAAATGGCAAATAAGAATCAGCTCTCACAAATTGAATAAATAGCAACATATATAGTTAACAAAGATATATAAAGGGTAAATATCTAGCTAGTGTCCACAAAATTAGTGTCTACATGTCCAAGTTATTACAAAATTTGAGTTAAGTGTTACCTGATTTGAGATAAGAGTTACATAATATTCTGTATGTGTGGACGTGTAGATGGTTAACATGAGGACACTTTGAAAATTCTATATATGTTCTGCTATGAATTGGTTAAACAACATTTCGTTCTAAACATGTCTCTTTAATTATATTTAAATGATATATCATAACCATTCGATTATGAAATATCAACGTCTCATATTTCATTCGATCCATAACAGAATTAGCCATCATATAAATGTCACCTCAGAAAAATTCTGTAATAATGCATCGGATCCCCTCTCCAACCACCAGTTGCTATCACACCCACAAAAAAACATTTCAAGTTGGACAAAATTTCCATACTCATCATAAGGCAATGTTCAAAATGGGCCCAAAAATCATTAGCTCTTGGCATTCCTATAAAACCTGACACGAAAAGCCCAGAATATTGGGGACCCATAACAAATAGTACCACTTGTTTGTACATTTAATTATTTAATTTGGTGTTATTCACTGACCCTCCATTTTTTGTCCTTAAAGAATGACAAATTAAGGACAATTTATTTAGGGATCATACTATAAAGCCACCAATGCGTCTGCCTTTCTGCTGACAGAAACTTTCAAAAGAAAAAAAAAATAGTTTTGTGAGATAGAAAGTGATTCCTTTTTGTACCAATCATCAAAGTGAATTACTTTATAATATTACTGCGTTTTCATGTTTTGACTGACTTTTTTTTCATTTTTTTATTCCTGAAAATAAAACCTCATAGTCACTTTATACTACCTACCAGTAAAAAGCCCACGCCTTGCTTTGGATTGAAATTATTATTTTTTATAAAAAATTTTAAGATAATATATAATGGGCCTTAAATTGAGATAATTTATATGGACCTTTAATTTTAATGGGCTGAGAACGTCAACGGGCATTGACGTACGTCAACGGTGGTGATCAATCTAACTAAATAATCAACGGCTGAGGTTTATTTCTTGGGAAGATAGATTTTTTATATATTTGTTTCTGAATTGCGTCGGTGATAATTCATAATTGGTCAAATAATTTATTTTAGGTTTTGTCTCTTTTATCTCACAGTTCTTTCGCTGACTTCTATGATAGATACATCATACAAGTAATGCACACAAATAACAGTGCTTTGGCCCCTCTGGAAAAGATGCACAGTGATCCAAAAGAATGGAAAAGGAAAACATTAAACATGTAGAGTCCACCTATAAAATAGACCGCCCATTCACCTCTCTCTCACAATCTGATACATCCACATGCACCTATGTGTTTGTCACAGTTGCATAAATGTTTACTGAAAACCGTAATTTATCTCTTTACTAGAAAACGATATGTGTTGATTGGAAAGATATAAATGTTTGCTGAAAAATGATATTTACTCATTAAAAATACGATGGACCGGTGGATAGATAAAATGGGTGGTCACTAGCTATTACTCAATGGAAAATTTTAACTTTCTATATTAAGAACAACCCATAATTAAATATTAATAATTAATAAATTAATTAAATGTACAAATTATATAACCTGAAACTGAGAGAGAGTAGCTGCGTGGTCATCTATCAGGAACCATTCCTAAAGATAGCCACTTTTGTTATTTTCCTGCGGAGAAACCTCTGTGGTGTCATGATCTAATTAAGCCTAATTGGCAAATTTAGTCTTAGTGATAGGGATAGAGCATGTGCAGCGTCACATCTTAGAAAATACATGGATGGTGACCATTCAAAATGATGACAAAAAATAAAAAATAGTTGAAGTCTGAGAAATATTTGCCGGATAATTAGAAGAGTAAGAGCTATTGTCCACTTTTTTACTTATCGACCATTTTACTGTATTTTCAATGAACAAATATTATTTTTCAGTAAACACTTATATTTTTTCGATTAATAGATATCGTTTTCCAGTGAACAGATACACTATGTAGTGAACATTTATGCGACTATAATAAGCACATGAGTGCACGTGATATGTCAAAACTATAAAAGGGTGGATGAGTGGCTTAGTTTATAGTGGTGGACTCTACACATTTTTCTAATTAAAAGTTTGCATGCCTAGTTTAATTATCTTGTAAGAAGGCAATTTGTATGTACTAGTAAAGAGCTCACTCCTTGCTTTGGGCTGAAATTGTTATTTCTTCTAAGTTATAATAAATTTTTAAGATCATATATAACGAGGCTTAAATTGAGAAAATTGATATGGGCCTTAAGTTTTAATGGGTTGAGACATTAAAGTACGTCAATGGTGGTGATCAATCTAAATAAACAATTAACGGCTAAAATTTATTCATCGGAGAATATAGGACTTTCATGTTAAAAAAATCAATCTCCTTTTATTAGCGAGTAAGGATATGATGTCAAGCTCTGTATCACTTATTAGATTGTTGGGTTCAGAGGCGGACCTCTTTGGAAGCCAACCTGGGTGCCCGCCGCCCCTTAAAATTTATAAACTTCCACTAAATCTTGTAAAATCTGTTTGGACAGTAAAATGCACCCCCCCCCCCCCCCCCCCCAAAATGCATATCCCAACATTATTTTACCTTAATAAAATTACTCTTTCTAAATCATTAATTTTCTTCTTAATAAACGTTTAAACATATCATATTCATGTTATTCAATATGAAGAGAAAAACATATAAGTTATTGGATCAAAATATATAAAAAATTTCAAACAAAATCAATGATAAATAACATTAAACCTACCACTCTTTATGGAATATAGATTTAATTGAAAGAGAAATATATGTATGCTAGGACTCGTCTTTCAATATATGAGTTGAATTTCTTGGACCATTTATTGGAAAGTATTTGCTGTGCCAAATATTTTTTATGTACTTTCTTTTCTGTTATATATGTTTTTACCAAACTTAAGAAGCATAACAATCTAAATTTTCTACTAGTTATTGAAGCACTAAAATGGCCAATTGATATCAATTTTCTAGATTAGATTTATCGGCCCCCTTAATTTTCTGTGAAGCTCCGCCACTGGTTGGGTTTAAAATGTTAAATTGAAATTGGTAAAAATTTTTAAATGCTGATACTTCTGTTAATTGTGCATCATATATCGGATTATTGACCTAGAAATGCAAACGTGATATATCAATAATTCAATATATAATATGGAACAATATCTGACCTTTCTGATTTGTCCCATATCTTATCCTGTTGTTTCTCAGAAAATTCTCTATACTGGTCTCCTGACCCATATTTATTTAATTTTCTGTTCTTTGTATTGTTTCTTTGTTCTTTTTTCCCTTTTGTAGTAACATTTATGCAACAAGAGCTGAAATCAATTTCAGCAAATTTGTACATTACAAAAAAAAAAAAAAAAAATTTGTGCACTCTGCTTGCAAATTGCAATCATGGGCCAAAAAAAAAAAAAAAAAAAATGAAAATCTGGCAGAAGAGCCATTAAAGAACCGCTAAATTTTGTCATATATATTCCGCACAATTAGGATATAAAAAACAGAATTCCCATCAGTCCATCACTACCTAATGCAAATTATGCAATGCGTGTTTCATTATAATTGGACCTCATTTTCTGTAGAGGAAACAAAGAAAGAACAACAAAAGGAAAGCATATATCCTTACTTCTAAAATAAAATGAGATTAGATTTTTTGATATGAAAGTTTTATCTTCTCTAAAGAAGAAACCTCAGTCGTTGATTGTTTAGTTAGATTGATCATCACCGCTGACGTATATTAATGTTCCATTAAAATTTAAGGCTCATATTAATTTCCTCACAAGGTATGAGTTTTCGACCTTTTATTATAAGATATAATAATTTCAGTTCAAAGCAATGCGTGAGCTCTTCACTAGTATATATAAAATGAAGGAAGAAATTAGTAAATTATATATGAGATTATTAATTAAAGGGTCAACAAGGAATGGGATGAGGCATTGCTTGTGGCAGTTTAGGTGGCTTACACTCGCCATATAAAAAAATAAAAATGCTACTATCACCGTCCGACAGGAAAATAGATATATTGATACACCATCTCTTGTTCCTAGAATTTCTCATATCATGTCCACAAATGGTACAAACCATTATGGGTTTTCATGATATATATTTTGCTTCTTCCTTCCTTTTTTTTTTTTTTTTTTTTCCCTTCTGTCTATGTAGCTAGTATTAGGAAATTACAAGTATATAATTATGCTAACTTCTTTGGAAGTGTTATCTACACCAAATTTTTTTATTTGTACATCAAATTTGATTTTTTTTTATAATTATTCTCTTTTAAATTAGTTGATTTAATTGTATCGAAATATGCCATTAAGAAGAATAATGATATTTCAAAATTATTACAATATTTTTTTTATTTCTTCAGAAGAAATATAATGATTAAGAAAAAGTTAATTCTGATGTGCGAAGCAAAAAATTTTGATATATATAGCACTTCTCTTCCTGAATAGCGCCTCAATCTTTTGTTAATTTAAAGCCATCATGAAATTCCGAATTTGTGCTTTTGGCTATTGATTGATGCTCAAGAAATGCACATATTCATTACGTTTTGACAGAAAAAGAGTATAGGCGCCAGTGCGATAATTCTAATTGTTTTATTTATAGTTTTACGTGTATTAATTATGGAAACAAGAACATTAATTAAGTTAATATGTCAAATATGACCAATATATATGGCAAACACCCATCCATGCAGTTGATTGCTAGGTTTTGCCTTTTGCCTTTTGATCATGATTATTCCTATGAGATCAATGGTATCAAATGTCATATGCATTTATATAACTAATTACATTGTGACACTTGAAATCATTTTGAGACAACATGTTCTAGCTGTCTTTAAACATCCGAATCGGACGAACAATGTTGATTTTATCAGTTTAATTACATGAACTAACATGATTTTATTAAGAAAAAAAAAAAAGAAAAAAAATGATCTGTGTATCAGTCACAATATTGCTATAACATTAACAAGGAAAGAAGTGCTCATATCGGCCAGTTACGGTTGAAATCAAATTTAATTAGGAGAAGCAAATTTATTATGAGTAAACCTACGGTAGTGTTGTTAAGCTCACATAATCATTTTGTGAGTTTAAAATAAAAAAAACATATCAAATAATATTCAATTTTTAATTTATATAGTATCAGATATAATAATTTTTTTTAAATTGTGATATATAATATATTCTTCTTTTTTGGATACTTTAGAAGTACTTATTCTAAAAAAGTGACTTATAATAATAATAAAGTAATCAATGTTTCATATATAACTTTTAAAAATCTGAAATAAATACTTAAAATATCTGTACAGCATATTTTGATATAAAGAATTTATTAAACCGACTAAAGGTATTGAACATTATTTCTGAAATTGCTAAATTTGTTTTATGTAATTCTCTTAATTTAATTTATAAAGTCGACAAGCGGGGAAGAGATAGGATTCTGTTTGAGACCTGTTTTCGTTGTAGCACTTAAAATATATTCATCTGCTGGATATCCTGTTGTGCAACAATAAATCCAAAATGGTTGTAAGTTGTGTCGGAGCAACATTATCTCTTTGCACATAATTTCGATTATTACCAATGATTATTATGTTGGACGTTGTTTCCGTACTTAGAGCCAATTATCAGTTGCAGATGAATCTCATGACGAGTAATATTTGTTAGATTGAAAAGAAAATTTTTTGTTGCTTCCATGCTCACACCCAAATTAATTTTAGAGTAATAGTTAGTGTCCACTCTTTTTAATTATCCATCGGCCCACCGTATTTTTAATGAACAGATATAATTTTTCAGTGAACACTTATATCTTTCTGGTTAATAGATATCATTTTCCAGTGAACAGATACATAACATTTTCCAGTAAACATTTATGCAACTGTGCTAAGCACATAAGTGCACGTGGTATGTCAGAACTGTGAGAGGAAGTTGATGGGTGACCTATTTTATGGGGTGGACTATATATGTTTCTCTTAATTTTATCAGTTGCAGCAGATGAATCTTATAACGAGTAATATTTGTCATATTGAAAAAAAAATGTATATATATATATTCGTCAGATTGAAAAGAAAATTTGTTTGTGGGAGTACTATACTAAAATTGAAGGACGTTATTTTCACGTTTACACCCAAATAATTTTATCGGTTACAGATGAATATCATAATGAGTAATATTTATTTATAATCATCAGATCGTAAACAAAATTTCTTTTGGTGGGAGTATTGGAGTAAATTTCTAATTAATTATCATGTTAAGTAAGAATTTTCATTTGTTAGATAATTGTTGCCGCTGTCCTGTTTTGAGGGCCCCAAAACTTGCTTGACAACAAAGCCGCACGTCTCCCTCCCGCTTTTTCTTCCTATTTAATACCTCCTCCTCCTCCTCTCCCTCCCTCCTTCATGTCAATTCAGGAGCAGAGCACACACACAGAGAGAGTGTAATTAAGCAAGTGTACCACTACCATCCATCCATCCATCCAAAGCTTGAAGCTTTACTCTGTGAGTGTACATTGTGCATACTGTTTGCAGAAAGAAAGAAAGAAAGAAAGAAAGGTGTTCAATTTGCTCAATTCAATTGGGTGTTACTGATTGAAGAGATTAAGCCATCAGCCATGGGCAACACAAAGTTCAGGCTGTCCGACATGATACCCAACTCATGGTTCTACAAGCTGAAGGAGATGGGTGGCCGGGCAGGCGGTAATGGTGCCGGTACGGGCAAGCGCATGAAGAAAGCGAAGGCGTACTACTACCAGCAGCAGCAGCACTACGCGTCTCCATCGCCTTCGCCTCCCCGCACGCCGCTGCAGAAGCAGACCCAGAACCAGAACCAGACCCAGCAGCCGGTCACCCCCAACCGGGCCTCCTACTACATCTCCCGACGGATGGAGCTCGAGGCGAACAAGCCGGTGGCCATGGATGCCCATGTCACATTCTGGGAGCCACCCAGGAAATCCAAGAGGAAGCCCAGGAGACGGCAATTGAAGCCGATCGGTAGTAGCCCAAGGCTGAGCAATTCGTCCCGTTGCGGGTGCCGTGTCCGGAGGAAACCGGCTGAATCCGGGTCCGAAACCGGGTCGAGCACCGACTGGTCTCAGCCTTGCTGCACATGCAGAGTGACCACCTCCCCGACCGACATAATCATCGACGTGACGGCAGCAGCTAAGAAACTGCCTCCAATTGTGACGAAACCGCAAAGCCCGGACATCAGACCCGGCGAGAAGCAGCAAAGCCCGGCGGGCGACAAGAAGTCACCGCCAAAGGAGCCGGTGCATAGGCTCAAGACCCGGGTGAAGAGCCCCCGGGTCCTAACCAAGAAAACCAAGCACCGCAAGAGCACCGCACGGCGTAAGGAATGCGGCGGGGCATTGGACGGCTTCGCAGTCGTGAAGTCGTCGTCGGACCCGCACCGCGACTTCCGGGAGTCGATGGTGGAGATGATTGTGGAGAACAACATCAGGAAATCCAAGGATTTAGAGGAATTGTTGGCATGTTATCTGTCCCTGAATTCAGTTGAATATCACAGTGTGATTGTCAAGGTGTTTGAGCAAATTTGGTTTGATCTTAATTAATTAGCTCTTGTTGGTAGATTAATTAGAGTTAATTAATTAAATAGGTAATTAATTGTAGATGGATAGTAGTTAGTAATTGGCCTCCTAATTGTGTTAATTGTTAAGAGTTGATTAATTATAATTAATTAATCCTTTACGCTGTAGTGTAATTAGTATATATATGACTAAAATAATTTTAATTGTACTCTTTAATTATGGTTTCTTCAAATATTTTCTCTCTTTAATTCTACTTCAAAAAAAAAGAGGATTATCTTTTAGTATTATCTGATAAATTTTGTTGTCCTGCTATGACCTTAGCTTTTGTGCAAATTTGTTCATAAAATTTCAATTTGTACCTGCACTGTTTTCCTCTGCTTTATCCCTATTTTTTTAGGTCACAGATCCATCCCTCTCACAGTTCTGACACACCACGTGTACCTATGTATTTACTACAGTCGCATAAATATTCACTGAAAAATGATATCTATTGATTGGAAATATATATATATATATGTTTACTGAAAAATGATATTTATTCTTTGAAAATACGGTGGACCGGTAAATTAGTAAAAATAGTGAACGCTTGCTCTTACTCTCCATAAATAATGTTTCTATGTATATCTTTCTTTTTCTCGAAATAGATAGAATATTTCAAAATAATAGAGAATAAAATCAATGACATTTTAATTAAGTACTCTTTGTCAGAAAAGAAACACAGAATCTTTGGACACATTTAATTGCCGCACGGATTACTCAATATATAATTAAACAATTTTAACCAAACGTGTATTAATTATAAATTGACACATGAAGCAAGGTCAGTGTCTGATTCTAGCTATTTGTTATTTCTTTATATCTACATTTTGTCGGGTCTCGTCATTGTTACAAAAACTCACAAATTAAATGGCTGCATCTTTAATTCTTTATTAGAGGTGGCAGATTGTCGGGTTCGGGTCGAGTCAGTTTGACTGAATGGAAATGTTGGGTTGGATATCGGGTTGACAGCTGTCGGCATTTTTTCGGATCGGATATTGGGTTGATGTCTGCCAGCAATTTTTCGGGTCGGGTCGGGCAGGTTTTTTGGGTTGGTCAGATTTTGCAATTCTTTTCCCTGGTCAATGGTCCTCTTAGGTTTTGAGTCGTTCAGGTCGGGTTTGGTCAGCTTGAGTTTTCCTGAAACACGGGTTGGGTCGGGTTCGGGTCAGCTTGAGTTTTCTGAAACACGAGTCAGGTTCGAATCAATTTGACTTTCCTCTAAAACTCGGGTCGGGCAAGTTTTTCGGTCGGGTTAGATTTTGCCGCCTTAGATTCTTTATCCGCAACATCTGTGCATGTACAGATAATATGATGAATTTGAGAGGACAATTTTATAAAATAGCCTACTTGTTGAAAACATCAAACAAAATGCCCTCCTTCCAAATTTTTTGCCAAAATACCCTTGTGGGTCCCAACTGGACACTCTTTTTCCTTTCCTTTACTCTCCCTCCTATTAATTTACTAGTATCTTACTCGTGCGTTACAATAGGTCTTATTTAATAAAATTTCTTGATATGAATATTTTCATTATTGTTATAACTAAATAAAATTATCCGTAACTAAAATGTTAATTGTCGTTGATTGTCCTGTCCGTATATATTATTTTATTTACTTACCATATTGTGTTTCAATTTTATGATAAAATCATCAACTGATTCATCATAGCTCATAAATTAAAAAATGGTCCCTTTAGTTCAACTTATAGGTTTCTCTAACGTTGATTATAGAATTACCAAAAAAAAAGTCTTATTGAAAATTATTTTTTCCTCTCTAATGATGTTTGATTTTTTTTTTCTTTTTTTTTTTCAATATGGTTCATTTTTTTTTTTTTTTTGAATTTCAGTATGGTTTCATTGAATTTTTTTTTATCTTTGAAGAATAAAATGGAGATTAAGTGCCTCAAAGTACCATTGAAAATAAACATATTGGCAAGAATTTAATGTAACTTTCATTGAAAATAAACAAAAGGGAAGGTAAATGGGAGCAAAAGTGGTGTATGGTTGGGCCCCACAAGGGCATTTTGACAAAGAATTTGGAGGGAGGGTATTTTGTTTGATGTTTTAAAAAAGTAGGGTATTTTATTAAATTGCCCAATTTGAGATAGGGAAAGAATTCTCTTTGTTTCGGCAATGATTTAATGATGATTTACGCAACTTTGTTTTTACCCTTGCATTTGATTATGATGTAAAAATAGTATACATGATTTAAGACTCTTTAATTTCATTAACAAAAATTTTTAACTGGGAGATTTAAACTAAATTACCGTTATTTCACATTTTTTTCCTGTTTTATCCACTTTACTTAAGTATCACCAAACGCAATTTTTTTTCAAATATTATTTAATATTTTACTCTACTTTTAACTTACTAAACTTACCAAATAATGTATATATATTGAAATTCGTATGTTTTGTTTTAATTAAATTAATTAATAAAAAGATTACACATAGCCGATTAAAAAATTAAAGATGCGTTTACATTTTTCAATGATAAAAAAGAAACTGATAATTGTTGTTAAACCAACAAACAAATTGCGTTGATGTCAAAGCAAATTATACAAACTTATATATATATACATTTCATGGAAGAATTTTTTGTAGCAAAATTACAAAACAAGGGCCATGGAAATGAGGGAATCAATTATTATTAATTAAAGACAGGCAGAGATTATAAATGCAACTGGTTATCTTGAGCTCCACAATGAATGGATTAAAAATAAAAAAAAAAAATGAAACAAAATTTGTCATTTATTTTTTTACCTTGGTTTAAAAATGTGATATGGTTGATGTAGGCCTGAATCTTCGCTTAAGACCTAGAGAACTTGGGATATGTACCAATTAATCAATCTGGTTCTTCCATTATTTAAGAAGCATGTGTCATGTCATGAATAGGCAATGTATACAGTGTCAAATTATATGTATGTAATGTAGTAGTCAATTAATTAATCTATATATCTAGGACATGAAGTTTTGGTCAACTGTAGATATATACAAGTACAACTGTACAACTTCTTTAAATCTAAAAAAAAAGAAAATCCTTTAAAAATTAAAATTAAAATTAAAATAAAATACAACCTTTTCACTTGTCAAGTTGTCATATAGTACCGATTTCACTCTGTTCTTTTGTTTGACAGTAAAAAGGGGCACTTATGTATGTGTTCTTCTCAGAAGAGAAGGACAGAAGAAAACATGGATGGAAGGAGAACAGAATAAAAGATGAGCACTTAGAAGAAAAAGTGGGCACCCATCAGTTTCACGGATAAGAATACGCTGATCTTATGAGTCAAGAGTATGTTCTACTTTTTTAATCAGACGGCTGAGATCACTTAAAGATGAAATGATTATAAAGAGGAAGTGACGAAGGCCATCCGATTATTAAGAGTAGGGTGCTACTCTTAACTCATGAGAGCAGCAGATCTCATTCCGAGTTTCACAATCTGTACAAAACTTTTTTTCTATTTTAGAGATTGTATTTATATTTATTTGAGGATCTGATGTCATCAAATTTAGTTGTCATCCGATTTGCATCTATTTAATGGTTTAAGTTACGCAGGATATATCAAACAGGGTCGTATTATATATTTTTACAGAAAATCGAGGTTATATCAAGCACATCAAATAACTTAAAATTGTTTATTTAACTATTATTAAAAAAAAATCAGAGATCATTTACACCAATTATCATTGGCTTCAATTCTGTGCCCTTTTCCTTTCAAAAGAATTGTGCCAACACAATTATGCTTGCACTTTCTTTGTGGCTTCAAATTATAATCGGACACTTCTAAAAAATATATAGAAAGTTGTGTTTGTGCTGTGCCTGTATTAAACATATTACAACCAAAAATTAAAGTTCCTTTTATATCCTTACTATATATAAAAGCATATTGGAGAAAATAATATGAAAAGGTTATCTTCCCTAAATAAGAAACCAGAGCCAAATTGATCATTTTTTTAGATAGATCAGAACTGTTGATTTACGTTGATGCCCATTGACGTTAATGTCTCAGCTCATTAAAATTTAAGGTCCACATCAATTTCCTCAATATAAGGCCCCTTACATATTATCTTAAAAATTTATTAAAAAAATAACAATTTCAGCTCAAAGCAAGGCCGTGGGCTTTTTACTGGTAAGAATTGAAAAGGGGTGGCATAGGTGGCCCTCTTCGTTATTCCCTGAGTTGCTTTATATATATGGACATCTTATTCTCATATGAATGACACCAAGTTCTTAGCAAGTTTGTCGACAACATGAAGTTGCTTGAAGAAAAGTAGCAATCATAGATTTTGATAAGATGCCACAAGATATGTTCCCTTTATTTCTTTTTCTTTTTTTGCCTAAAATAGGCTAAATGATATGTAAAGGCAAAGTGCATATATAGTAGTAATCATTTCATGAATTTGAGAATATTTAATGAGTTATAGAATATAGTAATAAATAATTAAATGAGTATACATTATGCAACTTTTCTTTCTTTTGCTAGTTAAGTGGCATGCACTATATGTAATTTTGTTTTATGGGTCTTATGGCTTGCAACAACTTTACACCGTTATAATATTCGTTTCTTTCACTAATTGGCACAAACAACTTAAAAGCTCCTACTGAGCAATCATAGGAACTAATTTCCCTCAAAAAAATAAAATCATAGTAACTAATTAAGAATCATATATTCTTTTCTACACTTGCAATTAATATACATATATATGACAGTTGAAATTGTTCATTAATGCACTAATGCACTTGATTTTAAGTTTTTAACACAATAAATTCATTGGAAATATATAGAGCTAGATTAAAATGAAAACGTTTGCATTTCACTCCGAAATGTTAATGGTCCAAATTATATTTTATATATGTTTTTATAGGAGTGAAGATAATTGAAATCTCGAAGCAAATCCAATGGCTCCTAAACAACATTAAGAGGATACTGCACTACAGAGTATTAACACAAACTAGGAAAAGTGTGCACTATATACATAACAATTTTGTTACTGTGCATGCATAATCTATGAAAAATTTAAAAAAAAGTGAATAGGTTTTTATGAGCAATTTTTGTACAATAAATAGGTAAACATCTCATGTTCTAATTGTAAAAAAGGATAGTTTATTGTTTGGCCTCTGTTTTTAAATATAAAAACGGATACGAATTGCTAGAGAATGAGTAAATTTATATTCTGAAATTATTATTATTTTTTTTTTTGAAAAAGTGGGCTCAAACAGTCCCACCGATTTCTATTGAAATCTTAAATACGATTACAAGAATTCAAAACAACCTCACAAACAGGAATCCAAGATGCATAGTTCTATCCCCTACCCTTGCATCTTAACTCCCCTAATTCTCACATAGCTATTTTTTGGAAGTGTTCTTATAAGTACAGACACTGATCATCCAATCAAAATAACCCACCTCTGGAGGTACACCCTTCTACTCCTATCCAGAGGGGGCAATACAAAAGAGAAAAATAACCACTTCTACTTCTTATATTCTGAAATTATATTTTTTTTATATTGAGGAAGCTCTACATTGTACATCATCTATCAGTAAAGGCACCAATTTTTTTTTTTTTTATTTTATGTTTAAGCCTTTTTATTTTTTATGACTATTTGATTTAAAAATCTCTATGCTGTCCCAATATTCGTTCTCTCTGTGCCACTGTAGGGGGCAGAGGTGCAAACAAAGGCCACTTTACTGTTAACAAACTTGAAAATTGCAAAAACTATGTATTTTTGTATGGACAATTATGTGACCAACAAGGTATAGACTTTGGAGGCATATAATATATAAGGTCTTTTCATATCCAATTAAAAATATTGCATCGCATGGGACCAACAAACTTTTTTTTTTTTATATAATTCAACGGTTTAGAGGAGCTTGTGACTGGGTTCAAATGTATATATATACTAGCCGTTTACCTGCGCCATGCAGCGGGCGATTATGAGTTTGTACAGCCATTATAAAATAGCATCCAGAGTTCCAACACAACAACATTATTTTTTTTTTAGGTAATATTTTTTACAGACAATTCACAGTGACACACTTATTCAATATAACACTCCATACACAAATCCTCTTGATTCTAGTAAGATTAAAATTCAAGGAACACCTTATATATGCAAGCCTTTGTAATTGTAACAAAAAAAATTTAAACCGCCAACATCATTTAAGTATCATTCATATTAACCAGTAAAACTGAAGAGCTTAACAAGTTTTTAAATATATAAATAAACTAAGAGATTGACCAGTAAAACAGAAGAGCCAACCCCCCCCCCCCCCCAAATAACAAAATTCAGTTAGATTAAGCTTAAATATACACATCACCAAACTTCAGAAAATTAAATTATTCATACAGAAGAGATTGACCAGCATGGTTACTTTGAGGAACATCAACATCTGAGAACTGTAACCATGTGCCAAGCGTCATCAGATTGAGCGAACTTGTGTAGAATGCTGGAACTGCGCACGGCCTCTGTAAGCCAATTTGATAAATCATAACTGCTATTGTCCAATCAAAGACGGATCTCAGCCGTCAGTTAAAAGAGGGGTATTTTCAGAATATTGAAAAATGTAAAAAATTGTCTGAACGATGGAGATCTTTAGTCCTTCCATGCTTTTTAATATAGAGAGAAGAGAGATATATACTCCAACTCATTTTGTTTTCAACATTTCACTGACAAATAAACTTTAATTACACATTTTATTATCTAGTGCCTCCCCCGATAATTTTATTATTAATTAAATAAAAAATCAGAATTAAATAAGAAGGTTCTCGGGACCGTATTTCTAGATTTAGGCTGTAAGGAATTTGATAGTCCGGCCCCAAAGTGTTGGTGGCATGTTTAAATATTTGTTTTATACAAACTTCGAGAAGAAATATAATTTGGTGGCCCAAGCTTGAGTAGAAAAAATATATTCCGGCCCAAACTCAGGTCCTCAAAAAGTTACTTTTTTTTTTTTAATTATGTGACTTCTTGGGAGATCGTATTTGGGGCTGGACTATAAAATTCTTTCCAGCCTAAAACCAGAAATCTAAGTTCTCATAACCTTCTTATTTAATTCTGATTTTTTTATTTAATTAATAATAAAATTATCCGGTGCCTCCCCGAGAAATGGAGAAAATATATAACATGAGATGTTCAATCAAAAATAAAAAAACATGAGATGAAATTGGCAGCTCCACTACCAAGTACCAAGTGTCAATCTTTCAGAGGAAAAAAAAAAAAAAGAAGGGTAATAAAATAGCATAAAATATTGTACGTGGAATGGAACTAGTAAATTAGATTCGTGACAGGCTGCTGCAGCTCAGTCTCAGTTTCAGACTCTCAGTGCATCATCTATTCATCTTGCAGTACTGTTTGATGGAAAGAACTACTGCCAGCCTCTTAAAGTGAAGTGAAGGGTACACTTCTTCTTTACTTACTAATAAGGTCTATGTCAACTCAACTTCCTTTCCTCCTTCAATTCAATTCAATGCCTCGTATTGTATTGTATTGTATTGTGCTGTGTTGTATTGTGCTATACTCAGCTTCTTCTACATGACCTTGACCTGACTACTTTTGTGGATGTGGTGGATGCTTTAAAGTTTAAAGCAACTTGGCAACCCCGTGTACCTAGAGAATAATAATATAATAAATATTAAATAGCATATTGCATTGCTATTTAATTTTCTCTGTTTGTATTCATATGAAATTGTATATCAATAAATTTTAGGTAAAACAGTTGTTTTTTTTTAAGAATAATAGGCTTCATTTAATAGATATACTGAGAGCAGTATTTCTAAAAAAAAATGAGTAAAAACTAAAAAAGGGTTGGTATTAAAACAATGTAAGAATTGATCAAATTTTTTAGTCTTTCTATAAAAAAATTCACTTATAATTTATATGACCCAAGACCCCCCCCCCCCCCCCCCCCCCCCCCCCCCCCTCCCCAAACACCCACCCACACACACAAAAACTATTGGGTCGTGACAAGTTGGCCCCCAAACTTTTAATTGTGACAAACACCCCCCGAACTATGTATCTTGTGACAAATGATCTCCCAACTCTTAATTTGTCATCTAATACTCAATTATAACGTATGAAATTACCAATATACCCCCATATGCTTGTTATGCAATATTTAAAATATTTATGATGTTAATTTACAAAAGAAAAATTATTAATTATTATGAAAATTATAGGTAATATAATAAGAGAAATTATCTTTGTCCCCCTTAACTACACCCCTTATCCATCCCTAAACTAAATTGGTAATATTTTCTCTTTCTTTCTGATACTCTCATAAATTTTGAGTGAATTCGTTTTATTCTTGATCTTTCTTTTGTATATATATAAGTGTTGTGTTCGATTGAGGATGTGAATTGCAACCGATAAAAGAGATTTGTTGTATTTGAAAAATGATTTTTAACTAAAAAATGTATTGGGGTGCGGTTAAGGAGATTTTTTAAGTGGTGCAGTTATCAACTCCCATATAATAATGTTGAAAATACAAAATTGATCTTATTTTATTTATATGAAACTAAAAATATAATGAATTGAACATATTAATTAATTGAACTTGATGTTTATAAAACAAATCATAATTTTTCAATCTAAGTATATTACATAACTATATAAAAATAAAAAATATATATGAAATAAAATAATATATATTATAAAAATTTTAGTGTGGTTATTAAATTATATTACTATGATAAATTAACAATGATTTTTTCTACAAATAAGTACTTTATAAACATAATATGTCAAATATTGTACAAATAAGCATACAAGGGTATATTGGTCATTTCATACCTTATAATTGAGTATTATATGACAAATTAAGAGCTAGGGCGCATTTGTCCAAAGATGCATAGTTTAGAGGGGGGGGGGATTTGTCACAATTAAAAGTTCAGGAACCAACTTGTCACAACCCAATAGTTTGGGGGCCCTTGAGTCATATTCCCTATAATTTATAAACAGTGCTCATTAGAAGGAATCACAATCTTAACGGAAAATCAACCGTTACCAACATAAAACTAACCTCTTCCATCATCTCTTCATTTGAAAAATGGAGGAGACTGAAACTTATGCCGACGTCAAATTAATGAGGGAGTTTTATCTTTCTCTCTTTAAAGGGTATATATATTTTAACAAAACAAAGTTAACGTGGATCATTTGAAATTGTTTATCATTGGATCACAATGAATTTTGCATAGAGTTTAATCATTGTAATGTAAATGATAACGAATAATTAATTTTAAAATCATTTGATATTTTAAGATGAAAAAATTTCAGGCCCTTTTCAAATGTATTTAATGAGTTTATGATGGATTATAAAATCACTCCTGAATTGAGTGTAATTGAAAATATAATCAACATATAATTAATATATAGGTTTAATAATATATCTAAACTTCTTTTTATTTTTAAAAATCTTTTGAAGATACTTTTGAATGTAATTCTCAAGATGAACGTTATCAACTGATCTCCACCCTTTACTATTATGGTACATGAAAAAAGTTTTACTGAAGAGAAACTATATTTATGGACTAATCGTGTTGCAAGTCGTCCAATCCCATACCATCCTAACTTAGCTACAATTAAAAGTTCAAAATAATCAATAGTTCAATCTTTTTCTAATAATTACTTATCTGTTCATGTTAATTGTTACTTTAGCAAAAGAAAAATGGTCCTCTTCGTTAACAACTTAACACTCTCTTTCATTTTTTTTCCAAAAAATCAATACACTGAAGTACAAAAATGTGTGATTGTTTAATAGCAAATGAGTCCAACAGATCAAACAAAAAAGTCCCGTTAAACTTTTATTAATTTGTCACGTTGGTAGCCGCTACCAACATTTCAAAAAAAACTTTTATTAATTTGTATAGCACTATGCATGGCAGCAGATGCCAACAGACTTGACATTTTTATATTATATTTATATGCCATATTGACAATATGATGTTGTTGCTTCTGTTCATGTATTGTAATATAATCCTTGAAAAAAATGATTGCGGAATGCGGACAGAAACAAAAGAACTTTTCATGTGTAAAATTATCAACCCTTTAAACCAAAAAAAAAAATGATTGCGACCGTAATAAAACAAAGAGCGGATGGACGCAAGGCAAATCAGTGTCCCGTCCTTGTCCGACACCTTTGCGATTACAAAATCATCACCCCATTCCATTTGAAATTTTGATTGATTTCACTCAAAAAAAAATACTTCCGTCCACAGTTAAATGAATTTATACCATTTACAACTTGTCCACAATAAAATGAATTTATACCCTTTGTTTGAATCCACTTTCTTCCTAAAAAAATATATATATATATATTACGAAATTCCCAAAATGTCTCTCGTCTCCTTCCAAGAATGTTCACTTCTCTACTAATTGAGAACATAAAATTAATTTCACTCTTCCACTATTTCCTTTGACTTTTACTACAAATTTATTCTTTTGTGGACAGAGGAAGTATATATTTTGATTGATAGCAATTTATATATATATAGAGTTAGACTATTATACTAACGCCTCAAATTTTATGTTGTCGTGTCCGAAATCACGATTTATGGTGCTCAACAAATTTTTTATATGAAAATATTGGAGAATACAAAATTTTTTTATTTTTAGAGTTTTCTAAGTATTTCTTTTGAATTTTAGAAAAGGGGTCATAAATATTAATAAAATATTGATGTTTGTATATGCTATTTTAAAAAATGCAAAACAAATACTTAAAAAACTCTAAATAAAATTTTTTTTATTCCCCAATATTTTCATATAAATAATTTATTGAGAACCATAAATCGTGATTTCGGACACGATAACATCAAATTTGAGACGTTAGCATTTCGGTCCGAAATGCTAACGTTAGTACAATAGTCTAGCTCATATGATTATATTCACACACAAAAAAATATATATATGATTATATTTTTCGAGCTACACTATTATACTAACGTTAGCATTTCGGATTGAAATGCTAACAGTACAAAATTTATGTTATCGTATTCGTAATTACGATTTATGGTGATCAATAAATTCTCTATATGAAAATATTGGGGAATACAAAAATTTTGTATTTTTTAGAATTTTCTAAATATTTATCTTGAATTTTAGAAAAGAGCTCATAAATATTAATAAAATATTGATGTTTGTACATACTATTTTCAAAAATACAAAACAAATACTTAAAAAACTCTAAAAATAAAAAAAATTATATTCCCCAATACTTTTATATAAAGAATTTATTGATCACCATAAATCGTGATTTCAGACACGATAACATAAATTTTGAGGTATTAGAATTTCAGTCCGAAATACTAATGTTAGTAAAATAGTCTAACTCATATTTTTCTCTTTATCTTTACTTAAACAATGTCACCACAATTTTATTATATTTATTAAATTAAACGATCATATCAATATATCTTATCTGTATATTTCGTGGACATTGACCTCTCATTTTCTCTCTGTTTCAGCGCCTCTCTAAATTCGAGGAAATCCAATGTAGATCATACTAATATATATCCATCCATCCATCACGTCTCATCTGATTTTTCTTTCTTTCTTTTTTTGGTTTTTAGGAAATTCCCGTGGCCGTGGTGATGATGAGAGTTTTTTTTTTAAAAAAAAAAATGCATGGATTTTTGGAAAGAAAAGGGTAAAAGATTGATGGGAGCACAAAAGAACAATCGTAAAATGACAAATTAAATTCATTGCCCGGTACGTACGTACGTACCTGGCACTGCCTCTATTTACTACTACCTCTGTCCTAAAATAGATGGATTTTTTGTAGTTCATTTGAACTACAAAATCCATCTAAAATGGGACAGAGGTAGTATTTAACTGGCCCTTATGGCGTAGGCTTTTTCAGTTTTCATACACCAAATGACCAAATAAAAAGTTTGGCAGTGCCTGAACTGTTTTTATTTTTTTTTTTCTATAGAGTGGGGCTATATTACTATTAATAGTACAAATTGTCAATGACGGAGTCAGAAAATTTTCAAATGGTGTTCAAGTTGTCATATCAAATACCAATATTGGTATAATAGTTATATAAAGGCTAAAAATTATAATTAGGGGGTCAATAGTATAATAATTCTTATATTTTATGGGGTTCAAATATACATTTTTTTTAAGAATATACTTATGTATCATTAAAATAACTATATAAAAATGTTCATTTGGAAAAAAATATGGGGGACGTTGTTCCCCCTTCTCTCCATTTAAATCCGCCACTGCAAATTGCACTATACTATTGGCTCATATTTTGAATTTCAAATTATTAATAGTCGATCCAAACTGCTCATTACGATCTTCATATACAATTTTACTTGTAAACCAAATTTTATATTTTTTAGAATTTTCTTTTACTATTTAATAAAATACTTTGAAATGTTACTTATTTGGATGGCTCATAACGTTTTAAGCAAGTGGTATTTCAAAGTATCTTAAAAAATAGTAAAAAAATTCTAAAAAATATAAAATTTGGTTTACAAGTAGAATTATATATGAAGATCATAATAAACGGTTTGGATCGACTATTAATATTTTGAAATTGGAGATATGAGCCAATAGTTCCATAGCTCCACTCTTTTTTATATTTATTATTCTTATTATTACTATTACTATTATTATTATTATTATTATTATTATTATTATTTTGAGGAAAATCCGTAGCACTGAGTGAAAATCTGCTGCTCTTAAAACCTGATAGCACAACCGAACTTTATTCTTCGGTTGATCACAACCGTCTGATCACAAAAGCAGGGTCCTGCTCCCAGATTTTAAGAGCACCGGATCTCATCCCATTCCACTCCACAGGAGGACAATAATGTTACTCAAAGAAGCAAAAACCGAGAACTCTTAGAAAAGATGAAACTATGTGGATAATGGAAATGGATTGAGTACGTGTAAAGAAGAATTCTTTTGAAACTTTTACCAGGCAAGTGAGTGAGATTCCTCAAAAGAACTTTTACCAGGCAGGCAGGCAAACAAAACAAAACAAGAATTTAACGAGGGAATTAGAATTTGGAAGCAGATGGTTATTGTAAGAGGATAGAAAGAAGATGATGCCAAGTAAATTTATAATTTATAATTGATAAGTAAAAAAAAAAAAAAACAAAAAAAGAACAAGGAGTGTGGAATGAAAGTGGGGGACACGTGGAGAGATATTGGCCCGTGATTTAAGTAAAAAACATAAATAAAACAGGAACTTATAGAAATCCACTCTTTACGTTCTTTAAGTAGACTTAATTAGTGGTTAGTAGACCACCAATTAATTAATAGTTAATATAATATGACAATATGTTGCTCTTGAAATCCCATGATAGATCGAGTACCTCTTTTGATTTAACGGTCGAGATGAGCTCATTGTAAGCATGATGATCAAAAGAATTAAACCCCGTGCTGCTTTTCAATTTTTAGAGCACAAATTAATTTCTTTTTCAAATATCAATTTGGTATAAAAAAATGAATGCTACATTCACATTGAATCCTCGACATATATATTACATGGATTTATTTTGGGGAACTCCAATAATTAAACATTTGTTTACTTACAAGTTGTTCTTCTATGGACAACCGTTAATTTCCAATCGAGTGATCAGATTTCACAGATCAAGTATCCCTACTCCTTTACTAATTAGCGTGTAGCGTCCCGATCCTGCAACGGTTCAAATCTATCCCTTTGATCTCTCAACGGCTCAGATTGACAAATTTTGTTTCGGAGTTAATTCTGATCTAGTTTTAGATAGATTTCTTTTCTTCGATTTTGCTTTAAGTTGGTTGGGTAAGTTTTTAACTCTATTTGATGGTTATTATTTGATTCTAATTTACAAAGATTTGTTGATTTTGATTTCTTGCTCTTGGAAAGTCATTGCTCATAAGTTTTCTCTCTTTTCCAATTTGGTAGTGATGATACGAATTTTGCCACAAATCTGACGGTTCCTACAAGGTATTTGAGAACTGACTTTTATACACCTAAGAGGTAGTTTTGTCTCTTCTAAAACTTCAAATTTTTTGCAGCTCTGAAACTAAGAGCTTCTCTAAGAGACGTCCTAAATCACTCCTAAAATCAAAAATTGAAAATTAAGAAGAGAAAACCGTCTCCAAGAGATACCCAAATAACTATCCCTATTTTTAGTACTCCCAAAACCAGAGCCAAATCTCTCTATTTTGGCCTAGTTTTTAGCACTCCCAATATGACATCCCAAAACCAGAGCCAAATCCAGACAGTTCAAATGTATTTGGATCCACTTTTGGCCCAATTTAAATGTACATTGGGATCCATATTTTGGGAATCTGTTGGAGATTGAGGTGAAATTTGCTCTCAAAAAATTTAGGATGACACCCAATATAGATATACTGGGATCTATTTTTAGAGAGTCTATTGGAGATGCTCTAACAAGCTATAATAGATTATTACTCCCAAGTTCTTTTACTTTCCTTTCTGTAGTTATGCAATAGCTGAATAGCAATTTTCTTCAAAGAGACCTTTTATTTTGAATTTTGAATTTGATTTTAAACTTTTTGGAATTTTGGAATCTGGACTTCATTAATTGGGACTTAAGCATTGACTCCTATGTTAAAAAATAAAGCACCACACTTGTGGAGTCCGTATCTGCTGCGATCCAAATCGGATCTCAGGGTCCTGAGATCCGGATCCGACGGATATGGTTTTTAGGAGGAGTTTTTGTAAATAATCAAAGCCGTCGGATCAGGATCTCAGGGTCCTGAGATCCGATTTGGTTCTCAGCTGATTTCAGCGCCACACTTGTGCATTGTAGTAATTTTGTGGTGTTGTTCAGTAAATATGGGTACCCATTGCTGCCATAAAAAACTATGGCAAGATTGTGCCATAGTCAAAATGGTCCGTTGGATGAATTTAAACGGCCCAAATTTTTGTAATAGGGGGTGTATTTTTTGTTGTGGGCCCCAGTTGTATAGATACTAAAAAAACTATGGCACAACCGTGCCATAGAAAACTACAATTCATATCCTCTGACCCGGGTCACATGACCCGAGGCATGTGACCCGTTGGACCTCCTCGGGATTCGGTTGAATCCCTTCGGTATTCGGGCAAACCTGAATCCCGAAGAGATCTAACGGGTCACATACCTCGATAGTGGAAACTGGGAAGTAAACATGACGAGAAACAGTTGATACGGATCAAAGATTGGATTAATGGGCCTGTTCGGCAAAGTGGTTGGCTTAAATATTTAAGCCTCACTAAGCTACACTCGTTCGGAAAAAGAAAAATGGCTTAAAAAAGCTTAAGTCTTAAGCCATAGGTATTGCTTTCTTAAGAATTCGGGCAAGACTTAAGCCCCGGTCAAAAGGGGACTTAAGGAGAAACTTTTAATCCGTACTCAGGAGCTTACGTTCGGAAGGATTAAGAGATTAAGAAAGTTAAAAGAAGTCTAATGAGGGCTAAAAAGGGGTTGCCAAACGACCCCAATGTGATTCACATAACACTTGACCTGCAAATGGATGCCAAATTGGAACTTTTTTTTTTTTTCTTTTTGATTATTGTTTCCAATATATATTACACTTGATTCTCTTTTTGAAGCATATATATATATCATGAAGCTATTTAATTTATGTTATCAAAACACATCCAACTACGTACTGTTTCAAATTAAGAGCAAATTGTTAAATTCTTACAAATCACCTCCCGTTGCAACGCACAGGTATTGTACTAGTTTTCTCTCTACTTCAAGTACTCTAAGAATATAATATCATAATTAACCATCTGAATTGAGACAAATAATGAACGGTTTCTCTCTCTGGGACCAAAAAATTCATTCATTCTTCGGCTCATTTAGACGTAATACGGAATGGTGCGTGCGGTCCTACTCCTACCTTATATAAATGCACAGTCGCACGTGTAGATCAGCTAGCTGCCTACACCCTCTGGCCCTGGGGTCGGTATCAGCTGAGATCCAAAAGGGATATCAGGGTTCAGAGATCCCGATCCGACCGTTCTCAGGGCCCGTATCTGCTGAGTCTGAATCTCGAGGTTCCCGAAAACCGTCGGATCGGGATCTCTGGCGTTGTGCTATGCTCTGCTCTGCATGCTTTCTCTATTATATTAGTACAGTCGGGGTCGAACCACAGGGACGGAGTTAATTCTAAACTAAACCTTAGATACAATTCTAAGTCCTAGAGAAATGTTTTTGGTCTTTTTATAATAAGAGGGGGGGTTTATCAAAGGTTGGTTGGACAAACAGTAAAAGAAGTAAAACAGTGAACAACAACAAGTAAGGACTAGAAAACAGATAATAAAAGGGCGTTCCCAGGGTTTTCTGAATCTGTTTGGTCTCTGGATCAACTTCTTGCGGCCCGCAGGAAGGTCTCTTGCGGGTCGCAGGGGTTGGTTAGAGATTCCAAAACTGTTTGCTGCCCACAGAATATTTCCTGTGAATTGCAACAGTTTTGTACTCTCTGTCTTACACTTTCTGCAGGTGCTTGCGGGCCGCAGGATGTCTCTTGCGGTCCGCAGGCAACTGACAGAGAGCAGTTCTGGTTCTGGTTCAGTGTTCGACTCACGTTATCAATTCCAAATCAAACCAGCGATGGTACAAGTCCTCAACTTTCGTATTTTGGTTCTTCTAACAGTACTAGTTCAACAGAAATTCGTAGATCTATTTCTAAATCTACGTTCAAGTTACTTTTATATCTAGGATTCGGTTCAACTTTCGTAAGAACCGCAATTTAACCGTTTGGTTACTCTTGGACAACAAGTTATCAATCCAAATAGTGTAAATAACAATTCTTGCAAATATGATACTCTATTGACCAACTAGACTTTGTGCCTAATCTATAGGTTTACCACACAACAAGCATGATACTCTATTAACCAACTAGATCTTGCTCGCAATCTACAGGTCTACCACATAACAAGTCAAGTCAAACACACATAATCATGAAAATCACAAGTAACATGAAAACAACGTAAGTCTCACAACAAAAAGTTAATCCATCGACACAAACTTCATCATCTACCCTAAGAACAAAAGATCTACTCGCTCATGGCGAGGGAAAACAAAGAAAGCAAAACAAAGAAGAAGTTCATGATACTAAAGAACCGAAGAAGAACTAGCGTGGCTTCAATCTTCAACGTCTCCAAGAAGTCCTCTCGAAATCTCCTCGAAAGATGGTGAAGATCGACTCCAAAAACGCCTTCCTCTGGTCCCTGGCGGCTAGGGCGGCGCCCCCAGGTCGAAAAGATCTTAAAACCGCTCAAAAAGACTGCCTTATATAGGCTAGGGCGTCAAAACAGAAAGCTGTCTGCGCAGTTACGGGCTTGCGGCCCGCAAGAGTGTCCTGCGGCCCGCAGGGCCTCGTCTGCTGCCAGCAGACAGTGCGTTCTAGGGCCAAATCACGTCCAAATGGCTCCAAAAGCCCAATTTACCTGAAATATGGACAAAAGTGAACAAGTAACTAGAATCTAAACATATTAACACCTAAATGCATATGAACTTAGGAATTTTAGGCCAAAAACAAGGTGCAGGTCTGGTAAAATGCAGATATGAATGCGGTGCATCAAATCTCCCCAAGCTTAAAGTCTTGCTTGTCCTCAAGCAAAACCTAGAACCTAAGAGATAAACCGTACCTAGACCTAAATCCCCAAGTAGACCTAAATGCAAAGAAAAACTTTGGGAGAATGCTAAACCGAGAATGCATGGGCAAGTTTAAATTTTGAATTGTAAATAATTGTGCACAGAAAATCAAGACGAGCGACTCTTGTTCCATGAAACGCAACCTAAATTGCAAGTAGGACTATCATACTTGTCGGACCCTAGATCTTTCAATCAAACTACAAAGTTGGTATCTCAGTTGCGTTTAAAACCCACAGTGAACATCTTTCTCATCCTTTCAATTCCATAGACCTTGAAATGCTTTAATTCGATTATGAAGAAATGGAGCCCGAATCAGTCGGATAAAGAAAATAAAAATGCATACGTCCTGCCTGATCGCGACTCCACCCCTCTTTTTAGTCATTCAAGGACCGGTCAGTCGGATGAAAGAAAAGTAAATGGTGCACTCGTCCTCCCTGACCGCGTCCCCGAGATGCTCATTGATTTGGTTTTTAAAACATTTCATTCCTTTTTGAAATTCAGACGTTCAAGACCCAAGTCAGTCGGATGACAAAAATAAAAAAGGGGTGCACTCGTCCTTCCTGACTGCAACCTTGAAACGTCATTTTAAAATTTTAATGCACTCTAGGCCATGACTTTCCACATTTCCAAACCAAATTCACGTAGGTACCACAAATGAGAAGTTACTCTTCGCTCTCAATCAGATTTTCGGTTTGCGACTTTTTTCAATTAGTACCTACTTTATTCATGGAACTAGACGCTACTGAACAAGATTCTCTGACCTTAACACAAGTCTCATGAAGTTATCAAGCACAATTTTTCACAATTCAAACGTCAAAAATTCCCATACGCCCTTGAATTCAACATTTTCCCAAAATTTTTCAAAAATGCAAACATGAAAATGAAAAATGAAGAAACAGAAAATGAAAATGAAAACCCTAAAACTCAGATTTACTCTATCCTCCCTCCCCAAGCTAATCCATGCACTGTCCTCAGTGCATAAAACATAGATGTGAGAATAAATGAGAGAGAGAAAGAATACAACCTGAGGGAATGACTATGCAGAATCGTCGGAATCTCCCCAAGCTGGCTGCTGCTATGCCGGCAGCGGAGTGGAGGCAGCAGGGGTGCGGGGTGGCGAGAGAGCTGCAGCTGCTGGTGATGTTGCATGCCTTGCGGGCCGCACTAATTGCCTTGCAGGTCGCAAGCAGCTGTCAGAACCTTGTTTCTTCTCGCTTTTGCATTCCATCTTCAAGTTTGACTCCTGAGACTGCACAGACATAACTAAAAATACCTTATGCAAAATGAGGATGAGCTAACATGCAAAATAAATGATGCAAAAGAAATAAAAGAAAAGGCAAAAGAAAAGAAAAGAAAAGACAAAAGAAAAGAAAAGAAACCAAAATCTTGGGTTGCCTCCCAAGAAGCGCTTGTTTTAGGTCCCGAGCCTGACCCTATTTGGCCACTTTTTTGCCGTGAGTCCCTTTGGCTTGGGGACCATGGTTGTCTCTCCCGAACCTGCTCCTCTTGCTCTTCCAAGCACGCCCTTGTCCAGACGGGCGCCTGTTCTTCCTTGCGACTAATAGGCCTGACCGCCCCAATTCACGCTTACTCGGGAGTGAGCCGAGCTTCCCGTCAAGCAACAACAAATTCTCTTTCCCTTGCAGTCTGTTGCACTCTCCAATCATCTTAGGCCACTCATCCAAGTTGTTCTTACCCACTTTTTCTGAGAATGGTGCTGGCAGCTGGTGGGGTTTTGGCTCTAAAGACTCTGCACCCTTGATCTCTGCTGGTGCGGTGTGCGAAACAAGCTCGGAGTTCTGTTCGGTCTGCCCTTCAGTCACCACCTCCTGCGGGCCGCGAGAGGTATCCTGCGGGCCGCAGATAGGCGGTTGGGGGTCTGTCTGTGCAATCTGGGCACCTTGCGAAACGGCTTGCGGGTCGCGAGCAGAGTCCTGCGGGATGCAAGCGGTGTGCGCAACAGGCTCGGAGTTCTGATCTGTCCGCCCCTCTGTTTCAACTCCTTGCGGATCGCAAGAGTTGCTTGTGGGGTTGCAAGGAGTGCTGGGCTGCCCTGTTTGCGTCGTTGATCCTGATGTTTGCTGGGCCGCAAGAGTCACTAGGTCAACCTGCTGGTCGCCTTGCGGGTCGCAAGGTAAGGGTTGCATATCACAAGTCCCTGTGCTAGTTGCAGTTTTCGCCACTTTCTCGGCTGATTCGGTGTTCGCTGGATCTGCAACCGTCGGGTCGGTTTCCTCTGCCGAGTTCGATCCAGCACCCGCGTCTCCTTCCGCAAGCCTCGCCAACTTCTCATCCATGGCTTGCATCTGCTCGAATATCATTTGATTCATCTTTATTTGCTCGAGCATGAAGTTGTTGAACTCGACAGGTATGGCGGGCTCGAGCTCTTGATGAGGAGGCACGTATGATTGGCGGTAAGCATTGTACGGCTGCGAGAACGGAGGCCCGTTGTTGATGGAATTCACTGGGCATTCCTCCTCCTCGGGTTGACGCCAGGGGCAGTGGTCGTAGTCATGAAAGTCCTCCCCGCAAAGATCACAAACGTGAACTTGCACCACCTTGGAGGTCGCCTCCTGCATGTCCATTTGAAATTGCAAAGCATCTATCTTAGCTTGCAGCAAGGCGAGTTGATCCTCCTCGTAGCGCCCTCGGGAGCCTCTGCAATACTTGCGGTTTGACCATTGTTGCTGTTGAGCCAATCTGTGGTAATCTCCGAAAGTGCACGGTCTGGATGATTGAGAGTAGTCGGCCATGTCGGATCGGAAGAAGCATTGACCTGAAAGAAAGAGAAAAAAGCTAAAAGAAAAAGTTAGAACTTAGAAAAGAAATTAAAGCAAAGTTTAGAATTAATGTCGCCGTCCCCGGCAACGGCGCCAAAAAGCTTGATGGTCCTAAAAGATATAGGCTTTTAAATTTGTTACTCGAAGCAGAACACTCGATCGCAAGCGTACGATCTCGTGTAGTACAATCGAGGTCGAACCACAAGGACGGGAATTAATTCTAAACCAGACTTCAATCGCAATTCAAATCCTAAATAAAGTGGGGGTTTTTGAAAGGTTGGTTTAAACAGTAGCAGATGCAAACAGTAAACAACAAGTAAATACTGGAAAACGACTAATTAAAAAGGCGTCCTCAGGGTTTTCTGAATCCGTTTGGTCTCTGGATTAACTTCTTGCGGCCCGCAGGAAGGTCTCTTGCGGCCCGCAGGAAGGTCTCTTGCGGGTCGCAGGGGTTGGTTAGAGATTCCAAAACAACCTGTTACCCACATAATAACTCCTGTGAATTACAAACAGTTTTGTAATCTCTGTCTTACACTTTCTGCAGATCCTTGCGGGCCGCAGGATATCTCTTGCGGTCCGCAGGAAATCTGACAGAGAGCAGTTCTGGTTCTGGTTCAATGTTCGACTCACGTTATCAATTCTGAATCAAACCAGCAACAGTACAAGTCCTCAACTTTCGTATTTTGGTTCTTCTAACAGTACTAGTTCAACAGAAATTCGTAGATCTATTTCTAAATCTACGTTCAAGTTACTTTTATATCTAGGATTCGGTTCAACTTTCGTAAGAACCGCAATTTAACCGTTTGGTTACTCTTGGACAACAAGTTATCAATCCAAATAGTGTAAATAACAATTCTTGCAAATATGATACTCTATTGACCAACTAGACTTTGTGCCTAATCTATAGGTTTACCACACAACAAGCATGATACTCTATTAACCAACTAGATCTTGCTCGCAATCTACAGGTCTACCACATAACAAGTCAAGTCAAACACACATAATCATGAAAATCACAAGTAACATGAAAACAACGTAAGTCTCACAACAAAAAGTTAATCCATCGACACAAACTTCATCATCTACCCTAAGAACAAAAGATCTACTCGCTCATGGCGAGGGAAAACAAAGAAAGCAAAACAAAGAAGAAGTTCATGATACTAAAGAACCGAAGAAGAACTAGCGTGGCTTCAATCTTCAACGTCTCCAAGAAGTCCTCTCGAAATCTCCTCGAAAGATGGTGAAGATCGACTCCAAAAACGCCTTCCTCTGGTCCCTGGCGGCTAGGGCGGCGCCCCCAGGTCGAAAAGATCTTAAAACCGCTCAAAAAGACTGCCTTATATAGGCTAGGGCGTCAAAACAGAAAGCTGTCTGCGCAGTTACGGGCTTGCGGCCCGCAAGAGTGTCCTGCGGCCCGCAGGGCCTCGTCTGCTGCCAGCAGACAGTGCGTTCTAGGGCCAAATCACGTCCAAATGGCTCCAAAAGCCCAATTTACCTGAAATATGGACAAAAGTGAACAAGTAACTAGAATCTAAACATATTAACACCTAAATGCATATGAACTTAGGAATTTTAGGCCAAAAACAAGGTGCAGGTCTGGTAAAATGCAGATATGAATGCGGTGCATCATATATTATGAAGCAGACTTCATGTTTATCCTATACTCGTGATCATAAGTGAATTACGGTGTTCTTAATCTCATGGAGGTTTTCTGTGAGTTTAATACCAAAAACATATCAAACTATATTCAAATTTTGATTTATATGGTTCAATGAATTCGTTATATCAAAATCTTGTATATAGCATGCAAAAAAAAAAAAAAAAAATTATTTTTGGAGATTTTTAAATGGAAAATTTTTGCATGCCACATGATTTTGATATAAAGAATTTATTGAGCCATATAAATTAAAATTTTGGATGTGATTTCATATGATTTTTGTGTTAAACTCACAGAGGCATGTTAAGTTCACGGAAGGTCTCCTTGAGCTTAAGAACACGATAGATTTACTCCTATTATCATATATATAACATCACTCTACAAAATTATATATGTATGATCATCCATCCAACTTCTTAATTTCTCACTTAATTTTTAATATCGTCCAAATTAATTGTGAGATAGATATTAGTGAGCTGTCTAGCTAGCTTGATTTGTATTGTATGTCCACGGAACATAAATTAATCCCTATATTTAATACATCAGTTTAGTTGTATATATATATATATATATATATGAGTAGGGATTCATTGATAATAGATAACTTGACAATCTTGACAATACATCTTTTAAAAATTTATAAAAAATCATAAAAAATCTTAAAAATGAAAAATTATTTATAGATATATTACTTGACTTATAGATTGATAGTGTTTCAATTTTCAATCAATTTGAACATTGTGTAATGACTTATTAAAATTTTGTGCACTTTTTAACGGTTATAATTTAACGGATCTTTAAAGAGCTATCAAACGTTGTTTAAGTAATACTTCCGTGAACTTTTTTCTATTTTTAAAATTTTTTATGAATTTTTATAAATTTTTAAAAAATGGGATTGTCAAGATTGTCAAGTTATCCATTGTCAATGGATCCCTCCTCTATATATATATATATATGCATTACTTTAATGTTAATTACTAAGAGAATGACTCATCAAACTACAATTAATTAATGTGGTCCTCCAATTGAACCCTGCTTAATTAATAACTGAAAATGAAAGTTCATCTACTTGATCAGTTTATATATTATTCCTCCTACCTTGTTGTTTCCCAATTACCCAAAAACGTTTTTCTCCCTAACTAATTACATATCTCAACATATATATATATGCCATCATTATGACACATGTTTTCGCATGAATTCTGATTAATTAAGTCTCTTTAATTTGACAAGCAATGATAATTTATAGCACCAATTTGTTACGGATTAATTACAATGAATAATACTTACAATAACTACTGTTTCGTATATAATTCCAGAAATTAATAGTGGTAATTACTTAATTTTTCGATGTAAAACAAATACTTTTTTTCTAATCATCATCGTCACTATATTCATATCGGTTTGCACAGTACAGGATCCAGCTACTAGATTCATAGAATCAATAACTGTTGGGTTCTATTGGCAGAAGGGGAGTGCTTAATTATCCTCTGCTCCACAATAAAATATTTTACTGCGCAGCGAATCAACATGAGAATTATATATAGAGGAGGCTTCTTTGAGATTGAGTTGCACGCATCTCAGAGCAGATCCAACAGTTGAAACGCTGTGCAGTAGATCGAGAGGATATGAATTCATATACGGAGCGCTTATCCTCTGCTTGTAGCCACGAAGTACATGGACCGTTGGATGGCCACAAGTCAAGTTTCGTGCAGGCCCCCGTGAGCCATATAAATCAAAATTTGGATATGATTTGATATGTTTTCGGTGTTAAGCTCACGGGGGCGAGCACCATAGTTTTACTCTATATATATGTATATATCAATCATGATATAAATTAGTAGGCCAGAATATATATAGAGCAAATATACCGTGAGTTTAAGTTCACGGAGCCTTCCGTGAGCTTAACCTCCAAAAACCTATCAACATATATATATATGTATATACTAGTGAAAAGCCCATGCCTTGCTTTGGACTGAAATTGTTATTTCTTATAACAAACTTTCAAGATAATATATTATAGGCCTTAAATTTAGATAATTTATATGGGTTTTTAATTTTATTGGGTTGAGAAGATCAACGGGCATTAACGTACATCAACGGTTCTGATCTATCGAAGAAAATGATCAACAGCTCAGATATGAGAATAGTTTTTTCATGTAATTTTTTTCAATATGCTTTTATTATTAGTAAGGATATATGTTGAAGTTCATGCTCAGGTTTCTATTCCACTGTTCTCCACAGTGAGCCATGATTCTTGAAATCATTTGTGGGCCTTTTGTGGGGCACTGATTTCTTCGGACGGTTCTGTGTGTCAATTTCAAGAAAAAGATGTCATCTGTAGTAACAACTTACAACCTACAAGATTGTATATATAAGACGAAAATAAATAAATTTGGGACAGAATTTGAATTCTTCAAAATAGAATATGCCAAGTTTAAGTTGGTATAATGGAAAAATGGAGACGAATAATTTTAGATTAATCACAGAAATAAAATAAAAAATTATAGGAATAGAGTGCCACCGGGAATTAAAACTTCAAATTTGATTGTCGTGCCTCAAAAAAAAAAAAATGATAAACCTGTTGCAAAGTTGACAAGAAAAAAATTAAAGCATATGCCTTATAAAAGTCCAAATTATATATAATATTTTTTTTTTTTGAGAAACCAAATTATATATAATATCGGTCGCATTGTTTTCTCAAAATATATAGAAGCTATCATATGTCAGAAATCTAAAGTTGAGGTATTTGTTTACGATGATTATCTTAGTCACCTTGACAATGACACATCTGAAAAATACAAAAAAAAAAAAAAAAATCATAAGAACTCTTAAAATGAAAAAAAAGTTTATAGATGTATTTTTTTTATATTTATTGATAGTGCTTCAAACTTCAATCAATTTGAATATTTTTTATGGCTTATCAAAATTGAAAAATATAACACGTCTTTGAAAAATATAAAAAATCACTTAAATTGAATATAATTCAAAAAATAATCAACCTATAAGTTAAACAGTAACCATATAAATTTTTTCTTCATTTTGCGAATTTTTAATGATATTTTTGAGATTTTTCGAAAGTCTTATTATTAAAAATGTCAAGATAACATCATAATTGGTGTTATTACATTTTGTTTTCACAAAATACTTTAAATATTAGTTTAGCTCATTCTGATTGCATTAAATCCGATAGATTTTATTTGATACAACCAGAATGTGCTACAGTTGCATCAGTATGATTGGTCTAATAATTAATTAAAAAATCGCCGACAATTAATCTTTCTGAAAGTCGTTCATAATTAAATTAGGTCTTGCCACTTAATTGACTTGTAAATTTATTTCAAGCACAACACTGCTGTAATAATGTAATGTACTGTACTAGGCACTATTCCAGTACAACTATTTTTTTTAGATTTAAGTGAATAATTTTTAGCATCTCCCGTTTCTTTTTAAGAGATATTTGTGCCTACGGAGGATTGAACCTATGTCCTCTTAGAAGTCATCCTAATTATTTTCTTTTTAAGTTTTTAGGAGATATTTTCCACCATCTCCCACTATTCCAGTACTACTAGGCCATTTGCAGTACAACCACCCTGTGTCTATATTTTGGCACCATTGTGTAGAGGCAGGGGCAGAAAAAAGTAATAGAATAATAGGGTGGGGTAATATTTATATCTATCATAAGGCATCATTTTGTAAATATTTTGAATTATGAGTATTTTTTTTATGAATTTTTTCAGGAATAGCAATTAATTTAATTTAAGCCTATATTTGAAAACAAAAAAATTTGGGTAATTAGTGGCAGGGAGCTGCCTATCCATCCCTATATTCAAACAATTATTATTATCGTACAGATATTTCTTTTTTAAAGAGCTTAATTTAATAAATTTGAAATTGGAATAACAAAATTGACTTGCCAAATTATTTTACACAATACGGACCCCATCGGGCTAGGCATGGCAGATGATTATTAATAAATATTAAGCCATCGGATGAATAATTCAATAAACTGCAATTCTGCAAACGCATTGAATGTATTTGCTAATTGCATATGATGCCCACATTTGTTAGTCTATGAAAAAGATGGCAAGCTTTCACAAAGAAAAAGGCCCAGAAGAAGGCCAGGCCCATTATTACTTTTTGTTAATTTTATTTTTGAGGAACAGGTAAAGTCCACCTTATATATTAGGTCACCCATCTACCGCACTCACAGTTCTGACAAATCACGTGCACCTATGTGTTTAGCACAATTGTATAAATGTTTACTAGAAACTGTTATGTATCTGTTCATTGGAAAATGATATCTATTCATTAGAAAGATATAAATATTCACTGAAAAACGATACTTATTCATTAAAAATACGATGGACCGGTCGATAAGTGAAAATGGCGTACACTATCATCTGCTCTTTATTTTTTTCGCCTTGATAAGACACTGAATTTGTTTTCCTATCGTTTCGTATATAATACAGTGACCGTTGATTTGATTTGATTTGATTTGTTTGATTGAGATGTTTCTCAAGAGCCTCTGTTTATGATTTGATTTGGGATTAAATCCCTCTTTAAATTTGGTCCACGCATAGCATCAGGCCTAGTTTGAAAACTTTTGTCTAGTCCTTTGTCAAACTGTGCAAATGCCAAACTTTTGGATTGCTTAGGTTAGTACTACTTGCAAACATGATTAATAAAAGTTTGAGTGGGGTGTCATTCAAACATGATTCAACAATTTGGAGTAGCTCATGAGTAACGGATTTTTATCTGCTGCCATAGTTTTGATGGCACCACATGCCATAGTGTCTATGACAGTGGGACCCACAAAAAATAGCCCCTACAATCTACAAAATCTCAGCCGTCGAGATTAATATGAACCGTCGAGATTAAAAGTATAGCACGTGGTGCCATCACAACTATGGCAGCAGATTCTCACCCCATGAGTAGCACTACTCAACTAACTCATATAATTGTTGAGTTAGTGAAAGGTGCCCAACTTGAGGTAGTGATATTAATAAAAAATTTTCTATTTATTCCTGTTCTAAGTTATTACTTTATTCATTACTTTATTCATTATTTTATTCATTTTTTTCCATCACTACTCTTAAGTTATTATCCAAACAACATTTTACTAACCGGAATAGTATATAACAGAGTTAATTAATTAGGGTGTGATTATTTATTTAAAATCTTAAACTGTGATTATTAGTTGGCTCACATCAACAGGAACATATCCTATCCTAGCAGTTATATATAATGCCAATCTTGACAATCTTGACAATGCCTATATTCAAAAATTTGAATAAAATCATATAAATTTTTAAAAATGAAAAAAAGTTGATGGATGTATTATTTAACTAATAGATTGATACTGTTTCAAATTTCAATTAATTTAGACATTGTTTGATGGCTTATCAAAATTTCATACATTTTTTAACGGCTGTAATTTAACGGATCTTTGAAGAGCTATCAAACGTCACTTAAATTAAATATAATCGGAAACATAATCAATCTATAACTTAAACAATAGTTCCGTAAACTTTTTTCTATTTTTGAGAATTTCTAACTTATCTTTTTCAAATTTTTTAAAATTAGAATTGTTAAGATTGTCAAGATAGATATTGTCAATGGATCCCTCCTTTATATATATATATATCCTTACTACTAATAATTAAAAGGAGATTGAATTTTTTGACATAAAAGTTCTATCTTCCCCAAATCAGAAATCTCAGTCGTTGATTGTTTCTTTAGACTGATCACCACCGTTGAGATATACTAATTTCAGCCAAAAGCAAGACATGAGCTCTTTACTAGTTCTAGTTAATTATTGCTAGCATTAGATGGCTTCAGTTGAGTGCTCATCCTCTGTAGCGCTGCATTGTGTAGCGCAGGATGTGAACCGTTAGATCATTTCGGGATCTGTGCTAGCTCAAATTTTGATAGATGATGGCAACTATAACACAGATAAAGTTTTTCTGTGAAGTTGTTAGTAATTAAATGTAATATCATCATCTAGATAGATAGATGGCACACAACTCAACCAATGATAGATGATTTATGGTGCTGATATTTTTGGCAGTTTAGAGATTAAAATTGGTACAATTTGTGCAATCTTTAATTTACCACATTGATCATTGATGCTTCAACTATAAACTACTGATAGTGAAAGAGATTTATAACCCTTGCAAAATAACACTATCAGAAACCTCATTGTACAATCATCCCCTGACATCCAAGTATACACACTTCACACCTTTCCACGGTGTACATCGGCACGATCGATATCGCCGGTCTTAATGACTTGCGCGCTTACTTAGAATCGAAAACCTAAGCCTACAATTATCAGGTTCAAGGTCCAAACTCAAAACCATTGCTTACCGTTCTTGCGCTGGTCATGCGACGTCGAGCCGCTCCTTTTGGAGCTCGACATGTCCTGATACGGATCCTGGAAGCCGATATTCTCGACTGAACCAACAGTCTTGAACAGTCGCTTGTTCAGCTCATGCACCAGGGTCTTGTGCAGGAGCTGGGACCGAATATCAACCATCGATCTGTTCCTCATCATGCGGCGTTTCTCTACTGTCGGCTGCCTGCCCCTGCTGGTGCCCGCGCCATGCGTAGATGATGCATCTGGTGATATGTGCAATTGTTTCTGCAGTTCGCTGGGTAAGTATGAATCTCTGGAGTTTGCCCCGAACCTAATCGACTTGTGAGAACTGGACTGCGCCTGAACCTCCCGTAAGTGAGGGTACGAATCGGCCTCAGCCTCGTTACCTGAAGAGTAGATTACAGCAGAATATTTACCAGAATGCATCGAGCTGTCGTCATCATCGGTATATTGTTCATCTACATTAAAAAGTTTTATGTACAAATAAATTGTCAAATTGACCAGTCTCAACAAGATTTCATATCCTCTGTAGCGCTGCATTAATTGTGTAGTGCAGGATGTGAACCGTTAAGATCATCTCAGGATCTGTGCTGGCTCGAAATCTCGAGATAATATAACGGTTCACATCCCGCGCTACACAATGCAGCGGTACAGAGAAGATAGGCCCGAGTTTCTTGTAAGTTTCAACACCCGAGTTTTTCATTTTATAATTACCTCTCCATCCGCCGTAGAAAGACAGGTCCTTGCAGGATGACGAGCGATCAATGCCGCAAAACGAACTGTGAGAAGAAGCGGACGGCGACGCACAATAAAAGGGATGAGTGAAGTTGCCATCATCGCCATCGCCATCTCCATCGCCGTACGAGTATTCCTCCGGTTCCGAATTGCAATCAGGCCTCCAGTCCGGCGCGAGCTGTAATATCGCCTGACCGATCATTTCTGCGATCTCTGACGGTTCCCAGTCGGTTATTTCAAGCTCTTTCACCATCTCGTGTGCCACGTCAATCGGCGTATCGCTCTTGATGTCAAATGGAAAGTATATGTTCTTCGGGTTACCTACACATTATAATTATGTAATAAGAGTGATTAAATGGTTTACTTAAATTTTAAAACACGTCGATATTTCTAACCGAATGAGGTGAATTTATAACAAAATATTCAAAACCGGTACCGTGTTCATCGGCAATCTGCACTCTGAGAAAGATGGTGTCGTCTTCGGGATTAAGCTTCCCGGTAATAGACATCTCGGTTTTCTGAACCAAATCTTTATCATCAGGCTGCAACTCAGGCTCATATGCATCTTCTTCCTCCTTTCTCGTTACCTCATGATCACCTCTTTGCTGCGGGGACGGTTTATTGTCACTTACCGAGACTGGTTTTGGACTAATGACAATATCATGATCATCCATCAAGAGGAAAGGATCTTCAAGCAGTTCCTTGGCCGATGATCGCTTGGAGGCACTCACTATACACCTCCCGATGAACCGTTTCATTTCGGGATCTTTGATGCGGTTGAAGGCATCTGGCAGCTTCCCCTATGATAGTTGTACCGAGACATGATTAATTAGCTTCATCATAAACATATGTAATCACTAAAAGATGACGATAAGAAACAATTATTGGATGTGAGTTGCTGTTAAAAGATAAAAGAAAGGAAAAAACAACGAGGCGTACCGATGAGACTTTCTTATAGATTTGAGCAGGGTTGCAGCATTCGCTATACGGGAACTCGGATGTGAGCATCTCTAACATACACATTCCAAAGGAATAGATGTCGACCAGCTCGTTGTAGTCTTCTTCGTACAGCTCCGGTGCCATAAACTCGGGTGTCCCGATGACGCTGTGTGCAGACTGAGAACCCTTGAGCATGACAGCAAGGCCGAGGTCGCCTATCTTTACCTGGCCAAGATGGCCGTTGATGAAGATGTTGTCGCATTTGATGTCGCGGTGTATCACCGGTGGATCGTGGCTGTGCAGATACACCAGGCCATCAAGAATCTGTCGCGCCCAGGTCTTGATCGCCTTGAGATGCACTCGCGGATATCTGAGTCGGTACCTGAAACACAACTATCTCAACATTACACACTAAACAATGTAAAAAATAGTGATAAAAAAAAGAACGAGAAGGCCGAAGAGGGCGTACTCTCGGAGCGTGCCGGAGGTGAACAACTCGGTTATGAAATTGAAGTTTGATTTGCCGACGTCGATCCACGAACCGTGGAATGTGATGATCGACTCGTGGTGCAGCGTGCTCAGCAGGTGGACCTCGGAGTACATCCGGTGCAGCGCGTCGGGGGTGCGCATCATGTCGTGGATCTTCGCCTGGTTCCAGGCCACCTCCCTACCGTTGTACTCGTCGAATGCCCGGTACACCGTCTTCATCGCCCCTCTTCCCAGTACATCATCAAACTGGCATTGCATTGTAAATTAATCATGCTTATGTGAATATGAATTTTGTTTCTACCAGTAAAGAGCTCAACAGCTTTGGCTGAAATTGTTATTTCTTATAATAAATTTTTATGATAATATGTAATGAGTCTTAAATTGAGAAAATTTATATGGGTCTTAAGTTTTAATGGGTTGAAACATTAAAATACATTAACGGTGATGAAATCTAAATAAACAATCAACGACTGAGATCTATTCTTTGAGAAAGATAGAACTTTCATGTCAAAAAATTCAATCTGCTTTTATTATAGGAGTAAGGATAGAGGTGGCAAATCGGGCGGGCGGGTCGGGTTCGGGTTCGGATCGGACGGGTCGGGTCAGTTTGACCTTCTAGAATATCTCGAGTCAGGTCTGGTCGGGTGATAGGCGGGTCGGGTCGGGTTAATTTTAATATCTACTTTTTTAATCCATAGGATTGTGCTAACAATTTTTGGCAGGGGGGCTATGATAGAAAATTCATTGTTTTTTTTTTTTTGTAATTATTTTTAGGATAATGATTTACAGAGTTACAACTTTTCCAGTATACGTTTTCATTTGACTTGTAAACAACAATATTAATTTTTTTATTCCAATTTTTGACTTGGCTTCTTAAGTGACAGATTTAAGGCACCTGAAACTTTTCAGGTAATGGACCAAATAAAACTGATTAATTCACAAGGGTAATTAATCACTTTAATTATGAAAAAGAAAAAACAAACAAAGTACTTCCATATATATGGAATTATTATTAGGAAAATGCATGAGAGATACCACAATCGATACTAAAATGGATACTATATAAAGTTAATCTAAACATGCTGCAATTAAAATAAAAAATCTGTAAAATTAATCTGAAACTTAATGAGATTAAAATGAAACACAAATTATATTAATTTCTTTTTGTTTCTTTTTTACTTCATCTTGCTTCCATATACATGTTCTCTAAGCAACTTTAAGGATTTAATAGTGATTCAAGTAGATGATTTAATTACGATTTGTGTTATTCAACTTAATACTAAAACGTTTCAAGTTAATACACTATTTGTTTCAAGATAACTCGTTAATATTTCAATTTAGATATATTGTACATTATAATTTGGTATCTGTTTTGGTATCTATTTTGGTATCGGTATATACGAACCGTTATTATTATTATTCTTGCAGAATAGGATCCAGTACCAAAAGACACGACTCAAACGCAATAACGTACACCAAAAAAAAAAAAAAAAAAATTCAACATCTCAATCAGAAATGGACCCCAGACACCAACTAATGTTTCATTTATGGACTCTCATGTTATGTGGCAGCAGCATTATTGTTATTGCCTGATCATGTCTTTCACTAACAATGGTTGAAAATTTATACATTTTTCTCTGATGTACAAAATAATTTATTTCCCCTTTTTTATTGCCATATAATTAATATAGTATTTATTTAATTAATTTAGTCAACTGAACCTTCAGAATATATAATTAAGCACATATATAAAATAAAATACAGTACCATTATTGAGGAATTTGTCTCCACCTGCTCTCTGTATTATGATTGTGTTCAAATAGAATACAAAATTGTTATGGAATCCCCATATTCCACAATTAATGTATTGGCACTTTATTTATTTATATAAATGAGATTCAGAGTAAACAAAGTAAATAAGTTAACCATGGTACTATATATATTCCCTTTTATTCAAAATATAAAGTAACTAATGGAGACAGTTAATATAAGGTCATGTCTAAAAACAACAAAGATATTGTTTGGGAGAGCAAAATTTTTCCATTTATAGTATGATTTTCTCAGATTTCCTTCCACATAATTCAGAGATTTTGTTGTCCTAAGTAATATGGTTACTGTCCTTAGACCCAACCTTAATATAATGATTAACTCATTTAATATCACTCAGTCAGAACATTTCAACAGGAATTGATAGCCCAATTGGTGGTTAAAAAGTTGAAAACAACACAAGATGATGTATTGAGATTTTGAAAGTTGCCAGAATATATATTATTGCATATATAATATAGCCTCTAATTGAGTCATGAAATTCAGATTAATGAACAATAATAATTGAAGTATAAAATTGCAACAGGTTGTTTGACCCCGGATTAAGCAACTAATCAACTCGGTAATACGAGTGTTTAATATTTAATATGGCGCGTCGAAGACGAAAGGACGAGTATACTAATTCGCTACCGATATATTATATCCTCCTGTTGATCATAGAACTAATCAATTGCAAATTGCTTGCAATTTACCAGTATTTCTGTAGTCGTGCTAACAACATCAGAAGAAACATAGAAGAAACACGAGATGGTCGTGGTACCGATCATTTGTAATCGCTTGTGCAACTGAATTTGCATCGATTAATTATATAATTAAGCTCCTATATATCAGATTGAAGGGTTGTAATGAAAAAGAAAACATCTACAATTGCTTATATATATGATCATATTAACGATTTTCGTGATTTTAGAAGCGAACAATTAATCTGATATATACCTATATAATAAGATGTCATGATGATATTAGTCGAGAAGCATGATTCGCAGCAACGAAGAAGAAGAAAAAGAAGAAATTCAAGGAGTATATCATATATATTATATATAGAGAGACATACCCGTCCGTAGCGGGCGGAGGGATCCGTCTCGACATAGCCGTTGCTGTATCCTCCGGAGGTGCTCGCCGCCCTGTCCCCTTTCCTCCTCGACATCGAACCGTCTCTAGTTTAACTCCACAATTGAATTGAATTGATTTGTGTATGTATGTATGTATGTAACTGGTGGTGGTGATGATTTGTTTGCAGTTTAGCAGAGGAGAAGGGGATTAAGAAGGAAGGAAGAGAATAAGAAAGAAAGAAAAGTCAATTGAGTGATGATTAGAAGAGAGGAGAAGAGAAGAGGCGCAAAGCAAATACAATACAATATGCTTTGAGATTCGTGCAACGCAAATCTTAAGAAACATGCCGCTCACGTGACCAATCTATGGATCAGTTATTACTCAGTGTTTCTGTTTCTGTTTTATCATCAACAAAATGGGGAAAAAGAATTAAGAAACGTGCAGTGCAGGCTTTAATTGGAGAGAAAAGGAATCATCGGATTTTTTTTTAAAAACTTTTTTCCTCTCTCAATTTGAAGAATTTATTGTGATTGCGATTGGGATCGCCAGGTGAAACAAAAGGAGCAACATATTGTTTGTTTCTAAATTTTTTTATTTTTCTATTCTTTGTGGTTGTGGTGTGCAATGATTTCTTTACTTTTTTTTTTTTTTTGTGGGTTGTGCAAGTTTCAAGTGAATTCATATCCCTGCTGTACTGTATTGTGCAGTTCACGATAACAACCGTTGGATCATCTCGAGATTCATGCCAACGTGGATCTCTAGATGAGCTGGTGTTGTGAACTGCACAATACAGTAAGTTAGGGATGAGCACTCCCTATAAAGTGGAGTAATGTATCTGTTTACTATAAAATGATATATGTTGATTGAAAAGATATAAATGTTCATTAAAAATACAGTGAACCGGCGGATAGATAAATGGGTGGTCACTAACTACTATTCAATAATAATTCACAATAGGAAGAAGACTAGGAGAGGTTGGGTTGGTTTGGGAAATGAAATGAAATGGAAATAATCAAAATGAAAGAGCACAAAAAAGAAAAGAAAAGAAAAGAAAAGAAAAGGAAGAGATATTGGGATGTAATATTATAATAATATAAGTTTCTTATTTTAAATAGCAAAAGAAAAACAAAGAAAGAAAGAAGGGAAGAAAGTAGAATTTATGTGGCGACGTGGCGAGGTCAGGAAGGAGGAGAGTCTGAGTGCGAGACGGCACTCGAGTTTCACCACCCACAACTTCCTCCTCCTCCTCCATTGCAATACCCCCCATGCATCCTCTCCGTTGCTTCTCTCATAATAGGATAATCTTCATTATTTTACCTACCCATTTCAATTGGGAAAAAAATGGAAAAATAAATAAAGATGAAGCAACAAATGATAATAATTAAATTAAATCAATAAAAAAATTATCATAGTTTAACTAAGAAGAATAATCTAGCCAATGGTGACAAATTGAATTAGTTAATAATCATGACGAACAAAAAAGAAAATATCAAACTCCCGCTTAATTTCTTCCGAAGGAACTTGTTATTCCAATGATACTAATAAATCAAAATATTATAACAAAGAAAAATATTTTATGATAAAATTCTACTTCCTCCGTCCACAATTAAATGAATTTATATTCTTTGTTTGAATCCACTTTCTTCCTAAAAATATATATATATATATATATATATATATTATGAAATTCTCAAAATGTCCCTCGTCTCCTTCCAAGAATGTTCACTTTTCTACTAATTGAGGGCATAAAAGTAATTTCACTCTTCCATTATTTTCTTTAACTTTTACTACAAATTCATTCTTTTGTGGACAGATGAAGTAAATCATAATAACAATGAAGAATGGAGAGATTGAAACGGGGTCCCTGGCTCTCACGTAACAGTGTTTTTCTAACAAAGGATCCACTTTGAGTGGTGCTAACCAACTCCAAAAGTCTATCCTTTTTTCCAGTCAGTCAATAATGGACCTACGTACGTACCGGGCTAAGACGTAACATCGAAATTAAAATCAGACGGAATTGTATATATAGATGTGGTACATGGAATTTATTTATTTTAGACTTTTATGTTTTACCACTCACGTAATTGTCATCCGCAAAGAAAAGGTTGATGGGAAAGTTTTGGCTCTGTAAAACTCTAATTCTTATATTAGTATTGGCTAATTCTGTTATAGATCAGATGAAATATGGGCAGTTCATTTTTTATAATCAGATAGTCATGACATGATTTTTAGATACAATTAAAAAGACATGTTTGATAAGAACCGTTCGATTCAAAATTCAAGGTTGCTTAGCTGATTCATAGCATAACCACTCGTTAGTATTTCCTGATTAAGTAGATGAGCTTATTTGTTGAGTTATAGTGTTATATGATATTTATTCTTTTAGTTCATTAATAAAGTTTTCAAATATTGAAATTTCCTCTATTGACATGTACAGAAACAAAATTGGAGTGTGATGAAAGACTATTATTTAATTTTCCCTCGATTGGGAAAAAATTAAAAAAAAAATGGTACCATGCAAAATTAACTATTTACCTGTAAAATCTAAATAATTTTCCAGATTGATTTAAGTAAGAAATTTTTTTCTTTTTTTTTTTTTGCCAACAGTAAGAATTATCTACTTGATCAAAATAATTGATCTGCTTGAATAGTTTTATTTTGGCGATAATTAATATTCTTGTTTATATTATTGATATCCATATTTATTTCCAACAAAAATTAGAACTTATAATTAATTAAATTAAGATGATCTTTAAGATCCATATGTAATATTTTTATTAAAACCAAACATACAATTAATCAAGAAACTTAAGACTATATATATCACTGCCAATCTGCTACCAGGTGGATTATTATTCTACTTACATTAAGCGTATATCTGGAACAGATTAATTTAAAATATAAGTCTCTTAGGATCTCCTATACATGCGGCATATCAAGAGTTTAGAATGAAAATTTCATATCCTAATATTTTTCTTATATTGCTGCTAATAATTGCTTTTAATTTAATTTAATTTAATTTAATTTAATTTAATTGGTATCCTAGGTCTCGTCCTATATATTCTCCTATATTATAGCATATGGACACGTTAAGGATCATATACAAATTTATACCCCATGAACTTTGAAAATTGTTTTTGTTTTTATGAGATAAAAAAAAAATGATGGTTGAATTTTGAAAAACAAAAAGAGAGAGAAGGCAGTTCTGTTTAAAATAATATATTGTTACTGTTACTGATATTTCGTTAGTTATCATATTATATATATATATATATATTTTTTTTTTTTTGAGATAAAGATGAGGGTCAAGGCACTCAAATTTAAATGTCTATAAAAGACCTCTATCTGGACTTCGAACGTGCAACCTCCCACACAGACAGCGTAGCCCTTAAATCATATATTATATTATTGTTGGTGCCGATCGATCAGATGAAGTTTGTTACTTAGAAGTTGCATTCAATGCCTTATATATGAAGGGACCATATTATATGATCATCAGGTAGAGATCGATGTCTGGTTCCCAATCCCATATTTGATATTTGATATTTGATAAGGTGTTGCCGGTATGGAAGGAAGGTGTGTTGTGTTGTGTCGTGTTGTGTTGTGTCATATATCATATCATAACGTAGGTTAAGACTTTAGACTCTGGATATTGTTGTTATCAGGATAATATATATAGTTCCTGGTCAAAGTTTAATTCGAAAAGAGGCGGTACATGTACGTCAGTACATCCAGTCCAATTGCACGGTCCGTAGGGTCGATACTAGACGTAGAAATTATATTCCAAACGGAAACACCTCGTGTCCACTCTATAGATCATCATATATCCTTACTAATAATAAAAGTATATTAGAAAAAATAACATAAAAATGTTATCCTCACATCTGAGTCGTTAATCATTTTCTTCGATAGATCAAAACCGTTGATGTCCATTAATGCCCGTTGACCTTCTCAACCCAATAAAATTAAAGGCTCATATAAATTATCTCAATTTAAGGCCCATTACATATTATATTAAAAGTTTATTATAAGAAATAATAATTTCGGCCCAAAGCATGGCATGAGCTTTTTACTAGTAGAAGATACATGAGTTATATCGTGGATCCCACTTGTCACGTTCTTTGTGTTTTCTATGGTTGTCCATAGAATGGACGCTAGGTCTTACTCGGCTAACATCAATACATCATTATATCAATCCGAATCTATACTCTGGAAAGAGGGGTAACATTCCAAGCACCTCAACTATGCCACATCATCAATATTATTTACCATTGATTTTGTTTGAATCTTTTCATCTTCTTTGATCCAATGGCTTGCATTTCTTTTTTTCTTTCTTCTTATATTAAATAAGAGTATGATAAGTCAAAAATAAAATTTAACACTTAAAATGTTCCAACAAAAAATATGGTTATTATTTATAAAATTATTATATTATTATTTTCACATCAAAAGATTTAAAAAATTATACTCAAATTTTGTTTAATATAAATATAAAATTTGTATTATTTATTTGATATTATTTTTCGGGCGAAGCCCGAATTATAGCTCTGGTATATATATTTTTGCTTGTCTTTTCTGATTTCTGCAATTATAAGTTAATGTTACATTAATTACCCAACCCGAAAAATCTGCTTGACCCAAACCTGATTTGAGTTTCGAAGAAAGTCAAACTGACCCGAATCCGACCCAACCCAACTCATGTTTGAGGGAAACTCAAGCTGACCCTAACCCGACCTGACCCGTGTTTCAGGGAAAGTCAAGCTGATCCGAACCCGACCCGACCCGACCCGACCCGAACCCCGAGATGACCAGGAAATAGAGGTGCAAAAACTGACCAAACCCGAAATACCCTGCCCGATTCGAAAAATTGACGGCAGACATCAACTCGATACTCGACCCCGACCCGACCCGAAAAAATACCAGCAGTCGTCAACCTGATACCCGATCTGACCCGACATTTCTATTCGGTCAAACTGACTTAACCCGAACCTGATCCGACAATTTGCCACCTCTAAATGTACGTATGTATGTATGTATCATCGTATCTAGACTATCAAAATATGTAAAACTATATATGTCGACATCATTTGATGTTCACTTAAAGTGAACCAAATTGAATAAGACAAATTGTGTGACGGATTATTCATTTTCCATCCTAATTAATTATTGGGTTATATTCTTTCTTTTCCTTTCTCTCTCTTTTTTTTAACTTTACGTGACTGTGAAACCCTGAAATCCGTACTCTTCTAATTGTCCTATAACACAGAGGGAAAAAAAAAACACTAACCGAAAGTTTTTTTCAAGCAACTATTTAGGGCTTGTTCGGTAGTCACTTATCGTACATAAAATATTTTTTATTAGAACACGATTTTATATTGCATTTAGTCAAAACCTATGAAGATTTCATCTCTCCGTTGATAGAAAAAAAATAATCCAGTGCCAAATAAATGTTGCCAGTGTTGTCCTGAGTCTTGTACTCTTGTTGCCCTATACTAATAAAGACAATAAACAGTCGTTGGCAAGTCCTCTTCATGCCTCTCTTTTTTCTACAGATGATATGATATATTTAGGCGTTGTCCTAGCTCCCTTTGTTCTGGGACTATTTGAAAGACCTATAAATAATAGTGATCAATTTGTATGTGACATGAGCTCATTAATGACCTGAATTTATAATAATAAATTGAGATAATAATTCATAAAGAATATATATTTTAATTTATAATTTATAATTTCTCACATTTAGGAAACACTGTTAACCGATATCGATAGCACAACACATCAGGTTTATTCTTGTCGATTAAGCTCGCAAAACGTTGTCAAGCCAACTATTTGTGAAAGACCTTTTTATAAGTTCGGATAGCTAGGTTACAATACTGTTGTAAACTTATATTAATTATATATGAATTATATATCATATGTAAACTTATATTAATAATAACTTATATTATTACTATTATTATTGTTGTTGTTATTATTATTATTATGAGGAAATATTATTTTATTATTAATTAATTTATTAATTTATTATCTTTGTGCTGGTCCTGCTGGATGTCGTACGGCCATGGGTTACAATACTGTAATTAGATCTCTGTTTTTATCTAAAACTATATTATTTTTAGTTAAATATCGTTTTCTTAAATTATAAGAATATTTTTTTGGCGGCATCTTGTCATATTCTCGTAATATAATGAACATAAAGGCATCACCATTGCAACCTTACATTTATCTTCCTAGCCACTACCAACTACTCCAATAAATATATAAATAAATAAACCTTACAATTATATATCTTCCTTGCTTAAGTGAGAAACATTTTTTGGACTCAAAAAATAATTGAACACAGGAAATTTTCAAGTCCTGAGAACAATAATGTCTCAAGGTATATGCGGCAATTATTCTTTCATCCATCTCTTTTAATGGGCTTACAAGAAACCAACAGTGTCGTTTGAAAATGACAAATGATATAGACGGCAGTTTATAAGAAAAACCATAGAATTTATTACAAAAAAAAAATAAGTGATATTAAAAAATTATTATAATTAACACAAGGTAAAATATATGAAATATAAGCAACAAAAAAATTTTGAACAAATTAAGCCTACAACCTTGACAACTAGGGTTTTTCTTATATTTGATAATACCTAGCAATTAATATGAGAACTTCATAGAAATATGAAACATAAAAATGAGTTCAACAATCGAAGTATAAATCCAACAATTTTTAAATTTTTAAAACCAAAGTAAAATAAATATTTTTTTCTAGCTAAGACGTCGAATTAACACTTTTTTTTTTCCAATTAAGCATATCCGGATTTCTTTATTTTTGGGGGTGGATGTCCTACCATTTTTAAATAAGAAAAAAAGAACAATATCTGGTATTAGAAGAAAAGTTGGGTTCGAGTTGTTCGACAATATACAAATACAAAACAAAATCATAGTTATCCAAGGGCCGAGGCAACATTTTTCCTCAAAAAAAAAAAAAAAAAAAAAAAAGCAGCAGATTGATTGTTTGTTTGTTGTTAAACTGGTAAAGAGTCCACGCCTTGTTTTGAGTTGAAATTGATATTTCTTATAATAACTTTTTAAGATAACATGTAATGGATCTTAAATTGAGAAAATTGATATGAGCCTTAAATTTTAATGGGTTGAGACATTAAAATACGTCAACAGCAGTGATCAATCTGAGTAAACAATCAACATCTGAGATTTATTTCTTGAGGAAAATAGAAATTTCATGTCAAAAAATCTAATCTCCTTTTATCAGGTTTAAGGATGTTAAACATTTCAATGTTAATTAAATACTTAAATAGAATATATGGCCTGCCCCGCAATCTTGCAAATAAAATCAATAATTTAAAAAGTGGGACCCCTAGTGGTTGGTCCTGCTGTGGGTCCCAACAAAAAATCTTGATTTTTTTTTTATTAATTTTTTTCAACTCTAGCTGCAGATTGTCTTATTTCTTTTAACAAAATTTAGCTTTTTCCTTTTCCCCTTTCTATTTTTCAATATTCAAATAAAAAAAGAACATATTTTTTTCCTTCTTACTATATCTAACTAGATCCAAAATATTATAATGTTATGTATCACTTCTTATAAATTAGTTTTTACAAATATTATAATGTTATGTATCCTGAATTTTTTTTTTTTGAGATAAATGTATCCTGAAATATAACCTATACCTATGAACGTTATAGACAGTTTTTCTATGAACACTATATCTATAAACGCTATAAACAGTTTTTCTATGAACACTGTAGACAATTTTTCTATATATTACTCTTTCAAATACCCTTCCATGGAATTCTGTGCCATATTGTGCTTGCTAGCCCCAAATATTTAGGTGAAGAGATTAAAATAATCAAATGATTATTTCATTATGCCTTTGCAACCTGTGTATGCTTGCAAGATGCTCCTTCCTTTCCAGATCGGGATCACTTGCTTTTCTTGATCCGATGGTTGAGAAATACTAAAGTATATTGAGATCGGTGCAGCAAATACCGAAGTACTTTGAGATCTATGCAGCAAATACCGAAGTACTTTGAGATCTGTGCGGCAACCGATACCGACCATCGGATCAGAAAAGCAGCAGATTTTCATCCTCATCTCCTGAGTAATTGTATTATGTAGCGTTGCTTTCACTAATGCAGTGAATTATCTACAAATTTTCTGTGAATGCTAATTTTTCTATGTATTTTTTGGTACTTTAGTAGTTTATTCGCTTTGTACATTCTAAAAAAGTGGTAGAACGGGAATTATTAAGAACAACGCAATTTGTACAAGTTAAATAGCTTTGTATGCAATGGATGTCATCTAAATAAAATGTAACCTAACTATTTTCAGCTAAATAAATTTTATAATAAAATTGTGAAGCATCTACGTAGTACATACTGCCCGCCGCGAAGTGTAATGGCTTGCACACCCTTAATTGAGATCCTCTAAGTTAACTTAAAATTTGAGTTTGCCGTACAGTGATATATTTTATAAAAGGCCCATTAAATTCTAAACACTGACCGTCTTGACTGATATCTGAAACCAACAGTCCAGATTTGCCCACGAGTTAACTCAAATTTTGAGTTAACTTAGAGATACAAAACTCCAACATTGTTCCCTCATTACCTCCCCTTCCATTTGGTTTTTTGGGGACCTTATTTCCCATATAAATGAAGACAATTGGGGGGCAAAATGTTTGGGCAAAATATATTTTTCCTTTTCTAAATTATTGAACTTTTCCTGAATGTGATTACCCAAGCATGCATGGAGGCTCCAAAGAGTTGGCTAAATAAAAGGGTTTAATGTACCTCTGAGCAAAAATGGTGCCCTTTAGTTTTAGGTGTATTTAGTTTAGTGGCAACCCCTCAAAGAGTTGACTAATAGAAAGATTCTACACTTTTTTAAATCGAACATGGCCCATATATTATATAAATACCCACGTTGAATCTGCATCTCAGATCGTATTGGAGAAAATAATTAATACATATACACCTTGTTGAACTGGCCAATTTCAATATATAATGCAGGGAACATCATGTAATAGTAGAAAAAATGATTCGCAAATATGGTTTCTAATTTTTTTTTTTTTTTAGTAAAATTGCTTCTAATTAAGTAAGTTGTTATAAGATGGATTTTAGTAAAAAAAGAAAAAAAATCTGCTGTTATCTTCAATAATAAAATAAACTAAATATATAAAATAATAATGTGGCATTGAAGGTGTACTTGGGAAAGAATTATTTCTGCAGCATTATTGAATGAATTTTATTTAAGGTAAAATTGAATGTTTATTCTTACATATGGAGCTTTAGCACAAACCATTGTTGGTTGTATTATATATATACTAATAAAGATCACATGCCTTATTTTGAGTTGAAATTATTATATCTTATAATAAAGAGCTAAGGGCTCATCCCTTGTGAAAAGAAACTGATGTGGGCCTTAATTTTAATGGGCTAGGACATTAATGTACATCAACGGTGGTGATCAATCTAAGTAAACAATCAACGGCTGAGTTTCTTCTTTGGAGAATAACTTTTATTTCAAAAAAATCCAATCTCATCTGGAGATGGATATCGATCACAACTCGCCAGTGATCGTCGATCGATCAGATTAATAATAAATAACTTAGATGGCAGCTAAAAATATGCAATATAGAATTGTATTATTGAACCAATCATGCTTGATTAATTACCAGCCAATGAGTCAACTGTCAAGGACATCATAAACACCTACCAATTAATATTTTCAGTCAATTTTCTTAATTTCTCATAAGAAATTATGCACGCTTCTTTTATATTTATTTATTATATCATAGTACTAGGTTTCAGCATAGGAAATTATATATGATCTGCCTCAGAAATATTTAGAAAATTTGAATACGTTATATATTAATTATACTATATATATATATATATATATATATATATATATATATATATATATATATATGACTTACTCGATTATTTTTTTTCCAAAAGAGAAGGTAAAAAAAACAATAACTCAATATTGATATGCTTACATATTTTATATAAAGGGTAGTGATATAATGCCACGAACATTGCCCCCAGAACTTTTGATGTGCTGGCATCTATTATTTTTAAAACTGAAAAGGAGGTCTCGCATTGAATATACGGGTATCACCCACTGGGTATGACTCATTGGGTATGCCCATTCATCAATCGGACGGGTTTGCAAGGTGTGTGTGCACAATCAAACGGTGCAACACTATTCATTAAATGTCCATTTATTAAATGCCCTAGCAATATGCCAAAGCATCTAAGGGTCTTCTCCAGAAGGGGGGAGAGGAGGGGAGGGGAAGGGAGGGAAGAGCTGATCAAGTTTGGAATTACCTACTCAAGAGGTCATGTTAGTTATTCCATAATTACAATTTTTGTCTTGTTACCCTCCTTTCCTCTTTAGTAATTATAGTTGTAGACCAAGTAACATAACCTTAACTCCAAACTTAATTAGTCCTCCCCCTCCCTTCCCGTCCCCTCCTCTCTAAGGGTTGGGGGGACAATAATAGAGACAATATTTTTCCTTATTTAAATTTGTCATTAGTTTGTACCGTGCTGAAGTAGTGTACTGCAATTGTTCTAATACCGACAAAAAACTTGTCCACATAAGTCAATTTGTTTGGTCATTTTCTATTAAAATAAAATACAATAAATAAATTGCTAACGTAACGTGAATCATCCTAGCTAAAATAAATCTATATATCTATTAATGAGTAAAACTATGGTGCTCTTAAGCTCACGGGGTCTCCCATTAGCTTAACATCAAAAACATATCAAATCGTATCAAAAATTTTGATTTATATGGCTCAATAAAATTTTTATATCAGAATCATGTGTCATGCATAATTTTTCATTTTTAGAGATTTTTAAGCATTTATTTCAGATTTTTGAAAAGTTACATATGAAACATTGATTATTTTATTAATATTGTATAGTTGCTGCTATTAAAAAAAATCTAAAATAAATACTTAAAAATCTCCAAAAATGAAAAAAATTGCATGCTATAAGATTTTGATATAAAAAATTTATTGAGTCATATAAATCAAAATTTGGATATAATTTGATATGTTTTTGATGTTAAACTCACAGGAGGCCCCTGTGAACTTAAGAGCACCATAGTTTTACTCTATCTATATATATGAGCTCTTCAAATATAAAATCGCTTTTATCAGTTGATACTTTATGATTTTGACGCTCGAAATAAAATATAAAATATGTTATTTAGATACAAAAATTGCTATTCCTACAAAGGTTATATATATTTCCATGTTTATATTTCCTCAAAAAAACAGTGAGAGCCAATATTAATGGTCAACGGATTAATGATCGAAATAGATATAACAAAAGAGAAACATCTTGCGTCCATCGTAAAACCGTCCATAGACGTACAAAGAATGTAACAGATATATCCAAAATGTAACCTATGAACTATGAACGGTTTTTCTATGTATGCTCATAAAAAAAAGTTACAAGCGCAATGAAATTTTAAACTTCTTTAAAAAGAAATTTTCCTTTGTTTTTTTTTTTTTGAGAAAAAAAGATTTCCTTTGTTGCTTCCATCTTGATATATAATAATGTTTCCTTGTTCAAATTGGTCTGTACTTAAAATGGGCCGGGTCCAGAATTTCAGATTTCTATTATGGCCATTTGTTTGACGCTGTAACGGTGGATGTATGTGTAGCATATTAAAAAATTTTAGTATACTATTTTAGGTCAAATATATTTAGATGGTTAAATATATTGACCATGTATGATTTTAGTATGTTATTCTATGTTAAATATATTGATCCTTACAAAAATATTTTAGTATGTTATTCTATGTTAAATATATTGATCCTTACAAAAATATTTTAGTATGTTATTCTATGTTAAATATATTGATCCTTACAAAAATATTTTAGTATGTTATTTTATGTTAAATATATTGAGATGGTTATGTATAATGTCTTCTATTGTGTTAATTGTATTTGTAGTTTTGAGTCACTTTTGACTATGTAATAATATGATATGGAATCATTTTAATTTAAAAAAAAATTATTGCTGCATCATTTTTTGGCAGCCTCTATGATGAAATCTTGACTTTGTCTAGATAATGCAAGTCATTGTTTAGTCTCTTAGTCAAGGTAAATTAAAGATAAGGCTGTGAAAGCAACTTAAATTAATGTGACATAAACTTCCTCTCAGATATGATTGCATAACATAACATAGAATTATGCATGTATGGTTTATTTTGATTGTCCCTAATACTATTCAAACAAGACAAGAGGCTAAGAAGATTTCCAACTGATACCAATTATTGTGTTTTTATAAAGCAAATTGTGAGACTTGATTATTCTTTTCCAATAATTAATCATATCTTAAAGTTACAAGTCTCACACAATTTGGGGATTCTATATATATGTGAACAAGTCCAGAAAATTTAGTTAATTAATTTTAAGGACATGTTGAATTTGGAATGTGTATAACTGTGGTATCTTCAGCAAAACTCACTTTGAACTAATTGTTGTAGTCCATAATTTACCTTAAAAAAAAATTATATTTTGGTAAAGTTGCTTTATGTTCAAGTGATTGTGGGGTAAATATATACCCCTCAAAATGAGGGAAAAGATGAAGAGCTCTCATTGATTTGAGTTTCAGAGCCGTCCGATCTTATCATCCGACGGTCATCATAAGTTTCAGCCCCCTCCATTTTGTTTTCAAATGGAGAGGTATTGAGAGAGGCTGGTTTTATGTAGTTTATTAAGGGTAAAAAATCAAACAAAAATGGGGTTGCCAAGTTAACTTTGTAAACTGTGGATCACTTATAAAGAAACTTACTAAAGTAAGGCTATTTGGACATGGTTTAACATTTTAATTTTTTTTATCCGAGGATTTTTCAGCTAATTTACCATAGCTATATTACATATAGCATTCAAAGCGAGGGAGCATGATTCCAAAGCAGTATATAGGCTAAAATTTTATAAAGCATTAGTGGTAGATTAGATTCAAAGGTATGGCACTTGATTGGTAGATGCATGAGAAGAAAGAATAAATCAAATTCACAATTGCTTTATTGTAAATTCTGCACAGAGATTTCTTGGCCACTAGCTAGCAATGTTAGTGTTAGATGCCACAGCCACACCTTATAAATGGTGGAGAGAATTCTTTTTTAATTGATGATCTATCTATATATATGAGTGCTCATCCTATGTAGCGCTGCATTGTGTAGCGTGGAATGTGAACCGTTAGATCATCTCAAGATTCGATCCAGCACAGATCTCAAGATGATCTAACGGTTCACATTCTGCGCTACACAATGGAGCGCTACAGAGGATATAGAATCTATATATATAGCTTCACCTGATAAACTTCGTGTATTTTGTGATGGACTAGAATCTTGTTCAAAGCCATTTGAACGGTCTCTGTCTAAAGTTATGACTAAACCATTCGATTCAACATATATGTTTATCAACGGTGATAGCGTGTGACCTCATTACTCTAAATATAACCAGATACAATGCATCTAGAGTAGTAGGTAGTGTCCACCATTTTCACTTATCCATCGGTCCATCGTTTATGCAATGAACAAATATCATTATTCGGTGAACATTTATATTTTTCTAATGAATAGATATCATTTTACAGTGAACAGATACATAACAGTTTGTAGTAAACATTTATGCAACTTTGCTAAGCACATGGGTGCACATGCGTGTCAAAACTGTGAGAGGGGTGGATGGGTGACCTACTATAAATGGTGGACTTTACATGTTTCTCATGCATCTATGTGCATGTTGTTTCTATTTTTAACGCATGCATGGTCAAATCACAGTTGATCAATTACCAACAGTTATATCGTACAGTTCTCTGAATCCTTTGAACCGTCCAATTGACTTTAGACAAAATCTGATTCCTTTTATAACACTGTGCGTTACTTTTATTCACTCAAGTTAACTTGAAATGTCGCCTTTTGGGTTTAATCTATCGACGTTTTTCGTTGGTTTTTGGTTGAGTTCATGTACCCCAGACAAGTCCAAATCAATAATTGAGCTACCATCTTATCAAATAAATAAGACGATGACAGGACCCAACTCAAAAAGAATGTAATTGGCAACTATAACAATTTTTTTTTTTTTTTGAAAAGTATGCCTTTACTTTATTTATTCTTTCTTATGGTATTGGCAAGTATTGGAATCCTACAAAGCATCCAAGTGATGAATCCATTGACGTGGGTAAACTTCTAGCACAAATCAATAAAGAGGAGGGATCCATTGACAATGCTTATAATGACAATTTTGACAATCAAGATTTTAAAAAATTTGTAATAATTCATAAAAAATCTTAAAAATGAAAAAACTTTTATGGATGCATTCTTTAACTTATAGATTAATAGTGTTTTAAATTTCAATCAATTTGAACATCGTTTGATAGTTTATCAAAATTTTATACATTTTTTAACGGTTGAAATTTAACGAGCTTTAAAGAGCTATCAAACGTCACTTAAATTAAATATAATTTGATATATAATCAATCTATAAGTTAAACAATATCTCTATAAACTTTTTTCTATTTTTAAGAATTTTTAACTATTTTTATAAATTTTTTAAAATCTTGATTGTCAAGATTGTCATTTTAAGCATTGTCAATGGATCCCTCCTCATCAATAAATGATGCAGAATTGAGAATTAGGTTTCTTTTGTATATATAGTAAAAAGTCCACGCCTCGTTTTAAGCTGAAATTGTTATTACTTATAATGAACTTTTAAGATAATATGTAATGGGCCTTAAATTGAGATAATATGAGGTTTATTCTTTGGAGAAGATAGACCTTTGATGTGAAAAAATCTAATATACTTTTATTAGGAGTAAGGATATAGAAACCTTCTATTCTAGATCACCAAATTATATTGTTCCATTAATTTACCCAAATAATCTGTAGAAGTGTACCGAGGAATTATAATTACTTTTACCTGCATATCCAAAGGCAAATAAATTCAAGTATATATATATTTTTTTACTTCGAGTGAATATATAAAGATTTCTATTTTTTTTCGACTGATATTAAGAAAATAGAAATAAAATTATGGTTTATTATGGGATAATGACACTACAAAACCAAATCATAAAATTAATCCATTGATTAAAAATTATATTTGTCATGAAAATTCAAGAGTGACATTAACACCTTATGTTCCATACTGCAAATCTTCAATTATAGAATATAAATGAAACTAATTTCGTACAAAATAAATGAAACTAATTTTAAAAAGGTATAGTATTATGGTCATCCCCATTGAAAGTTATAGTATTGTGTTTAATAAAAAAATTATAAGAAGAATTCAAAATCATTGAATGTAGATCTTGCATCAAGAGAAGTCTAATTTGACTAATTTAAATTACAGGTAGAGGCCTTATTTTCTGGTAATACATGGAACTCAACCCAATAACAAAACCCCCAAAAAATTATAAGCAATACAAGAGCATCAGCAAAAAGAATGGTGACTATTCATATAACAAGAGCATCAGCAAAGGGATTAAAATTGGTCTGCAAAATACCACGAGACGACGAAAAAAATGAGGGTTGAAAAGAACTAGTTTTGCATTGTCCTACCACCTCATCATACAAATGTTTCGAGCCATCATCAAGCACAATACAATCAGTACCAGCGGTTTGCGATATCAGATCCTGTTCTACAACTAAAAAAGGAAACGAAAAATAAAAACTACTACATATTTGCTACCAACACATCTCTGTCATTGGTGGGAGGCTGTGCGCACAAATCAAAGCTACATGAAGATTTTTATAAGAATATACACAACAGACGCCGCAAAAATGTAACAAAATTTTGTAACCTTTCCAAGACCCATACATGCAATGATCTGCATGTGCTCTTTCTGAATCCTTTGTATTCAGATGATTTTTACTTCTCTTTCCATCTTTCCTTTTTTTTAATTTTTTTCTCTTTATTTTTCCATCCAATTCTTAGATCGTCCTGACATTGGTCAATGGGTCTGCTAAAATAGATCAATTTTCTTTGTTCCTTTTGTTTTATCAGCATCATCCTGAAAGAGGTGGAAAATCTCCTTCATCTTTAAGTTTGTATGTCTGGTTATTCCTGGAAAATAAAATAAGATCACATCTTTTCTAACTATATCAAGCAGCAGTTCAGGTGGGCCTTTTGGGGTGTGTGTGCGTGTTGTTTTTTTGGGGGGGGGGGGGGGGGGGGGGGCGGGGTGCGATTTTGACAACAAAGAACATTTTCACATAATTTGGTGCAGACCGGTAGTTAAGCAGAAAGGATGATAACAATCTGTACCAGTCGTCTAATGACTGACAAGCTCATTATTGCTCTCTCAGCTGCACCAGAATACTACCAAGGTGCTACTTGTTTACCCCAGAAATATATCCCGCACTTCTAAACACATAATTAAAATACAAACAAAGAAAGTCTAAGCAGTAGAAAGTTACCTTTTACTCCTATTGGGCCCCACACTGCTTGATCTTTGCTCTGCCTGTACAACAGCTGGCACTGGCGGCGGCGGTGGCGGCGGGGACCGTAAACCGGAAGTGTAACCTGGACCATTCGTAGGAAGCACAACAGGTCCAATAGACCCAAATTCAACCTGCGGCTCCTGTGGCAATAATTGCCCATTATTCCCACCTCTATTCACATGAATACCGAGCTGGGGTGACTGCGGGATGTTCATCACCGGAGAGCGTGGAACCCACCGTCCATTGGGGCCTCGGTAAGGAATGTGAAGAGGTGGTGGAGGTGGGGGCGGTCTGTATACTGATGTGGATGGAGGATCGAAGATCGGCTCTTCAGAAGGTGCCAGTTCAGACAAGGTACCGGCTTGGTCTGGCCGGACCAAATTCCGTGATTTGCCTCTTGGATGTACGCGGTCTCGGTATGGTTGCTGTTGTTGTTGTCTCTGATGCTGCTACAAATGGAGGACATATTATACAATGGACTTCAATTAGTTTGAGATAGAACCAAAGTCATTAGGTTAATTAAAAAATTCACCTGTATTTAATCACTAGTAACATGTCATGAAAGGAAGGATTCACGGAAACATTTAATTCTAATAATTATTTTACATAATACTTTCACTGAAGATAGTTTACATACACAAGTTGACACTTCAATTCCTCCAAAATTAGTGTCTTTGTAACTTACACGATTGTGCGAATCAAAGATAATTGGAAACAAAACTAAACTGAAGTAACTTTTAAATAAATCTAAATAAGAAAAATAATTAATTAAAAAATTCATACCGACAATGGGAGATATGTGCCAGTCCCCCTTGTCTTGGGTGAATCCTCTCCGGCATAATGGTTGCCAGATGGTGGGATAATATGTGGCATTACATAATATCCAGCAGGACCCGCTGCAAAATGTGGACCAGGCACAACTCCATTCACACCTGCGTACCCATACATACCTCTTCTCCCGAACCTACCACCCATAAATGGTCGATATGCAATGGGTCCTCCAGGGCTGGAATCTGGTCCCACAGGTTGACCCGATAACATAAATAAGTCAGGCTGCTTGTTCTCAAAAAGATTAATCGCAAAGAAAAGATTCTTTACATTCTTTTCATTGTCACCAGTTATATCAGCTAACCCATCAGGCTCTGATGGCTCCTCTGGGGGAGATGCTGGGCCGGCCTCTGAAGAATCAGGCTCACTTCCACTGAATCCGTTAAGGTTCTCTTCATACATGGGCGGTGCAAGATGGGGAGGATAGCCATATGGCCTATAACCATTAGGATATTGCACAGGCATCTGTGGAAAGGGTGTATCGGTATCTGCATAGGGAGATGTGGAGGTTTGTTCAAGAACGTCAGGACGCGGGCCGTCAGAGCCATGGCGCTCAAGGGTATTGCGAAAGAAGGTGCTGACCTCATCAGGTATGGCCTCAGGAGAGAGACTCAGTATCTGGCTCAGCTTGCGGGCCCCAAAAACAAATGCACTACGTATCCGGTAGAAGTTGCCTAATTTTTAAGTTTACAACTGTCAGAGGCTGGAATTGAGAAATGACTGGCAACTAAAAGTTGTGGAAAATGATAAAACAGAACTCATTTAAGGGTTATAAAAGAAAAAATGTAAATGGAGTTATGTGATTTCTACAAATAGTTCAATGTTGAAGCTTATGCTGATAGGTATCTAAAACAAATAAAAGTTTACACAGGATTACACACATTACTAATTTAGACTTACTGAAAGTTTGGAACTAACACGATCTATATTGTGAAATCAACTTACCACAGAGGTTTAATTGGGACTGGGGTTTGGGTAAATTGAAAACTAGAGAGATGCTTCCTATAATTTAGAGAACAATAGAGAGAGCAAAAACTTGCCTCTGCTGACGCTGCGGCCGAGATTATTTGTTGGTTTCAATGGGTCAACAATGTTTAAATTCTTACGGCAGAAATCTCTAACATCATTAGGTCTGTTCGGTATCTTTACCTGGTACCGTTCCAAACATCGATGCACAAAGTCCTCTTGTATTAGCAGGTCACTTGCAGGGACCTCAGGTGCCTCAGCTTTAATTTTTGAGACAGTAATTAATAATAGGATCAACACGAAATTCAAAAAAAATTGGATCAACACAGTTATAATGAGAATGTTATTATAATTTGAGAGTAATTTTCTCAGCTTTACTTACCTACTATTTCAGGTAAGGATGCAAGAGATATGGGTCCCTGTACACTGATACCCTGAGTCTCCCAGTCAAATTTACTATAGTAATCCAGAAAACGGTATAGAACCTACATGAAAAAAATGACCAAATAGTAACAGTGAGCATGACTCTTAAGTTCTCTTGCTGTAATTTTGGTATTAACTAATCAAGGAAAAGATAAACCAAAGATGAAGGAAATGTTCACCACTAGTGGAGAGTCAAGGGTTTTGTGAAAAAGGTGGAAGATATATAAGATAAGTGTTTCTAATGCGTAAGTCGAGATCAAGCCATGATGAGCTCCAAGGATTCGACTTTCATAGTAACACCATGACTTTATGAGCATGATGCTACGCTTGAATAGGTGATCTTTTCCTATCAGAACATCCACCTACATACAGGGGATCCAAAAGAAAAAAATCAGCACCTCAATGAATAAATAAGAAAGAAAGCTCTTTATAAATAGATTTACCTCTTCAAGGAAGCAGAGAGTGAACAGACCTCCAATTTGATTAAATGAAATATCAACCACGATATTTTGCACCAGACATTTCACAAGTTTCACCTGTCATTAGCAAAAGAGGCAGAAACAACGACATTAAGGACATTAAGGCCAACATTTACAGATCCTGTTTCAACAATAAAAAAAATAACCTTCAAGAGATTGAAGATAAAGCATTCATCATCAAAAAGTTTAATATATTATTCTTTATTTGTTAGTCTCGTTTTGCAATTTATTGTGCTGCTGATATTAACCCACCTTAGTCACAATTCACTAGTAGAATACTATTCAGCTCCTCGAGACCTTTCAATTTATTAAGTCTCCAGTAATGTTGAATTCCTTCATGGTAAACTTTACCATTAAATTTCATTATTTCCATAGTTCTTATAGAGCAATCGACTCAAAAATAGCATCAGAAAACAAACCTCAGCAAGGATGAGTTGAACGTCCTTGACCTCATACATCGAACATGGGTTTTTCTCTTCCATTTGAAGAACACTCCATACAACTTCAGGCAACGAATGTTCTGAGTTTGGCTCCGCTAAAGCTGTCAGATCTATATCCCCATCAGGCAGATACGTCTTCAATGGCACCGAACCAAATGGCGATACCTAAATGAAAAAAAAAAAATTTGGTAAGAAGTTTATGTTGGAGTACTAGCCCATATCTAAGGAAAAATTAGAACCTGTGCGCAGGATTACTAAACGGGATCCTCACTGAAGAAAAATTGAAAAGAAACGAATACAACCATATAAGCAGCATAGTTTCTCAGATTCCAGAAAAAGTATCAATAATTTAAGAAGTATAATTCAAGTACAATTAGAATAGAAAAAATAAAACGTACAAAAAAACAAAATCATTAGTTCAGTATGCGTACTAAGGCATGTATGGTTACTACAATATTTATTTCCTTCGCTTATCCAAAAATATTAAATATTCGACTTGGAGAGCTCAGCAAAAGCACTGCAATTTACTAATATGTTCAATTGTGGAAGTCATTTAATGAAAAGAGTAACCGTAAAATGCACCAATTTTAAAGAATTATAACACGGTTTGCTCCTACAAATTGCCTGTCATCCTAATAGTTAGCATATGAAATGCATACATACAACCAAGGGCACTGCAGTCCTTTTTTAATTTTTAATGTCATAGAACTTCTGAGGATCCCCTTTTTTAAACAAGAAAGCCAAAAGTTTTACTGCATTAGTACAGTAAAAGTGCATGTCTACAAATCTAAATTCGGTTTTAGGATTTCTCCTAATAGGCAATGTTGCCACCCGAATAACAAATGCCACCTTCCCTTTCCCCATTAGCATGGACAAGAGGACACTTTCAATTGATAAAAAAATTGCAACCTAACTTACAGTCAAATATAAAAATTATGTGTCAAGGATATGATTACGTCTCAAAGAGCATCACGGTAATCCCTAACTAGTCTTTCTTAAATATATCCTAACTACATTCCAAACCAATTAAGCCAACCATGTGATGTTTCATACCATAGTTCTTGAGAAGAGTGAGTATGAACTATGAAACATGCAATTCTTCATCAAAATAAATTTTCAAATACTCAACAAATTAAAAAAAAAATTATCTTAGAACAGTCAATATATTTATATTTACCCGCTCAATCGAACATCACAACCAGCAAGTAGGGACTATAGTAGATTAACGTTATAAGGAGTTGAAAACTTTCCAATAGTCAAATAATAAACCAGCATGAGCTACTAGATTGTCATCCAACCTTGAAATTCAAACTATAATCAGATCAGTCGATTATATGAATATATCAGGGCAATAACCTAACCCGGAAATTACTACCGTCAAAACCTAAACCTCCCAAACTTTACTAAACTTAAATATTCAACAAACTAACATATCATCCTAGAACAGTCAAAATATTAAGCCACGCAATTCAACATGGCGACCAGAAGTTGGGCACTACAGCCGGTTAACTTTCCTACGGTTCGTGCAGTAAATACCAAAATCAAGAAACAAAAAAAGAAAAAAAGACAATTACCACGATCCCGATGTACTTTGTGATAATGTGGTTGACATACTCCACCACGGCCTTTCTCCTCTTCTCCGAAGCAATGGTCGGATGGACATGGCGTATGACCTCCTGCGCAGCCTCCTCGGCACGTCGCCATGTAACTTCATCGATGGTGGTGGGATCGGGATTGGGCGGGTACGAATGGAGCAAGCTCTCCTCGGGGTTAGGGTCCGGCAGGTGCCCATTGGATTGGAGCGGCCATGGCTCAAGGTCTCCCATGGCGAGAGAGCGAGAGAGAGAACCCGCACCAATTCACAGCTCAATCAAATCAAATCAAATCAAATCAAAGAAAGGGATGAAACGAATTGCAAGAAAGGAGGGTTTCCGGGTTGTGGGTACCGACGAAACGGAACCCCCGGCCGGAATCCGAAACCGGGTCCACCAAGAAACCCGAAATCAGGAACTGGGTCGGCGGCGGATCGCTCGCTGGTTCCGATTTGCTTCGTCCCTCTTTCTTCCTTCCTTCCTTCCCGTTCTTAATTAATCAGTAGCTCCTCTTCCTCCCCGCCGCCGCCGCCGCCGGCGATATAAAACAAACTGAATCAGTCGATCCTCTCTCTGTCTCGCTCGCTCTCGTGTAGGGTGGCAGTGCAGAGCGCGAGGGATGGAGGGGAGAAAGGTGGATTGGGAAGGGAAGGAGAGTGAGAAGAGAAAAGGGTAAAAATAAAAGTGAAGAAGGTTTTCTTTTCTTTTCTTAATTTCTTTTCTCTCGTGTGTAATTTTGTTCTTCTTTAATTCAATCAATTAATTATTAATCAATTGAGAAATTAATCAGCCAATTTGTGCAATTTTCCTCTCTCCCAATTTGCAAACTTGCAATCCATCAAATGGAATTAGACGATTAGAGTTTTGGGTTTTCCCTAATTTTGGGCCGCTGAGGAAAGAAAGAAAGAAAGAAAGGAAAGAGTGCTTCTTGGTCTCATCTCATATTCTCATATTCTTTATGTTTAATTTCATTTCTCTTTGTTGTTGTGGTCTGTTTCTGTTCTGGTATGGGGGGCAGGCAGCAGACTGGTCCCATACTGGGAAGGCAACTTACATGGTACACATTGCATTGCATACATGCATACATACAGAGTGCTTATCCTCTGCCTTAAGGTACCGTGCTGTGAAGCACATAGGCCGTTGGATCGAATTCATATCCCCTGCTGACTGCTGTACTGCATTGTGCAGTACACAACATCAGCCATTGGATTGTCTCGAGATTTGTGCCAGTGAGATCTCGAGATTATCCGACGGCTGACGTTGTGAACTATGCAATGCAGTAAGTTAGGGGATGAGCACTCCGTTGGATCGCCTCAAGATTCGTGTAGGCTCGAATCTTGAGACGATCCAATAGCCCATGTGCGCTTCATGGCATATTGGATCTGCTTTGCGATTCGTGCAACTCAATTTCAAAAAACCCCTGTAATCCACATCGTTGATTTGCTGCGCAGCAGAGGATAAGCACGCAGCGGGGCAAGGAGGTAAACGGAAGACCGTTTTCTGTTATTTCATTTCGTTTCGTTTCGTCCCAAAACGGAACGATTTTTTGTTTCGTCAAACGAAACGAGACGAAACGACTCTTTCCATTTCGTTTTCCCATTTTGACAGAAAAAATACTACTGTAAAACGACTATTCTCGTTCTTTCGATTCGAAACGGCTCATTTTCGTGATCGTTACAGACGTTATACACCCCTACATAGACTGGTACCATACTGGGAAGGCAACTTACATGCCACACATTGCATAATTTTGCATTGCATACATCAATGTTGATTATGTTATGCTACCTAACTTTACTTGGGTAGCTTTTAAGACTGGCAAAAATATATATCTTCCTCTTCTTTTTCTTTTTTTTCTTCTTACAGCTCAACTTCAACTGATACTTACATTACATGCAATAAAACGATTTATACAGTTCGAATGAATGTTTCTTTGTTTAAAAGCAAGTACTATTAATGGGTCGATTACATAATTATCTTAGACAAAAATCAAACTATTAGTGATCATATTTTTTTTTAATAAGTTATAAAAACGCCCAGACATCATCTATGATGCTACATCCACTAAGATTGTAATTTATTTAAGATCAAAGGAAAAGTCATTGTGAATCAAAAAAAAAGGGGAAAGTCATTCTATATTAATTCTGTAATCATATCAAATCTCAGAAAACAGTGTGAAGAGAAGTAGACTATAATCTTAAAAAATAACTACAAATGATATCTAAACTTCATATATATGTTTTTTTAATGGATGTGACATAGACATACTGTCATGTCTCAAAGGTGGCAAAATCTGACTGACCCGAAAAACTTGCCCAACCTGACCTGACCCGAACCGATCCACGTTTCAGAAAAATCAAAGTGAACTGAACCCAACCCGTGTTTCAGGGAAAATTAGACTGACCCGAACCCAACCCGACCCGAAAAACCCGCCCGACCTGACCTGACCTGACCAGACCAGAAAAAATGTCGGCAACCGTTAACCCAATACCTGACCCAACCTGACATTTTCATTTTATCAAATTGACCTGACCCGACCCATGTTTCAGGGAAAGTCAAACTGACCCGACCCGTGTTTCAGAGAAAGTCAAACTGACCCAGGAATGGAGGTACAAAGTCTAACCAGACCCAAAAAAACCCACCCGACCTGACCCAACCCGAACAAGACCCGACCCGACTCCGACTCGACCCGACATTTTCATTCGATCAAACTGACCCGACCCGACCCAACCCGACCCCAAACCTAACCCGACTTGATAATCTGCCACCTCTGCTTCTTCTACTAGCCTTCTCTTTTTAGCAATCTATTAATATTTTCTTTTCATTTTTGTCTTTTTTTTTTTGGCGCGCCAATCAGAACTATAACAATTAGTTTTCAATTGAAGCGCTCTAATCATGAATAACTAATACAACAAAAACAATGTCATATAAAACTATTACGCAAAATGTATAAAGATCACTAATTCACATCGTACAAAATCTAACTGAAAAATAAAAAAAAGCATGTGCATGTAATTTGGATACATATTGAAGTCCTGAAATCTATATAGAATAATCACTCACTTCAGTATTCATATGATCAACAAGACAACAACAGTAATCAATAAACAAAAACACAAATTATATATTCATCTCCAATTCGTATCAGCGCAACAACTCTTCAACAATAAATTAAGTTTATCACTATTCTACAATTGATCAACTAGGCATCCACTGGTTATTCATAGAATAGGGAACCACAAGATGAAACACCCAATTGCAAGCAGTATCGATAACCCGATTAGAAGTATTTTAACAAGCAGAAACATATCCATTATTGCAAAGCTGAAGATGGAAGAACCGAGGAAGACAATTATCAGAAGGACATAGATGCTCTGCAGTTGTTAATATTGAGAGAGAGAAGAAAAGTTAGTGTAAATTTCTAGTTAGTATTTATGGATTAACAAACGTAGAGCATACTTTATTTGGGTTGAACATCAAACTACTTTTACTTTCATGTTTCAGATGCATGTAGTCAAAGGAAATATTAGATAAAACTGATAGATGAGTGGCATACATTTATGACATTCTTGACGCAGCCCATTCCTGTACAGTTTTGGATGTCATCTCCATATTGAGAATGAGGGGAGAGGAGAGACAATTCTACCTCTGGATGGTTGTTAAGCTTAAGCCCCGTTTCAATGTCCCAATTCTGTGTGTATTGGGGTCTCTGATGGCTTGATGGAATAAATGGTGGTGGAGGACACCAAATGAAGCTAGATCCTGAAAGAAAAATGTGTAATTATTGGATACATCCTACTGAATAACTTATAACTGGCAAATATGTATTTAGTATTTTATCAATTAAATAATTATCTCAATCCTTAATTTTGTCTCTGATACAGAAACATACTTAGTTTCAACATCCTGCCCATTATTAAATCAGCAAATACAATCAACAAAATGCATGCAATACAATGCAACGCAATGCAATGTGTATTTGGTGGTAAGAAAAGGATTGAGTTGCCTTCAATGAGGAATAATTAATTAAGATTCAGTACAGGGCAGGGCAGATCATCATAGAGCACAAAAATTATAGTCTGGACTTCAGATCTCTCAGATCTCATTCTCACCCATTAAAAAGTTTCCTCTTGAACCAAAGATCGTCTTTGCATTCAGCCACCCGAGCAGAAGCTGTGTGTTTTCTCCCTGATTCCAATCTCGCTTTCGCTCTAGTCAGCGCGCCATTGGGAGAAGAGGAAACCGACAAGTGGAAGAAGGGAAAGCAAGCACCAAATTTATAATGGCAATTGTAATATATAGCAAGATGATGATAACAATAATAGAATGCCTAATAATAGCAAATTCATAATGTTTTCTTTTGAAAATAGCTAACTAATATTGTTTTCGCTCCTTTTTTCGAGAAGTTTGAGAAACGTTTCTTAACATAATATTGCCCGCTGGTATAAAAAGGGAAATACATCTCCATTTAGCCTTCCTTAATGTAATAAAACTCATTAAATTTGGACATCCGTAATCTTTTTATTTTTTAATTTGGACACACCAGAATACTACCAAGGTGCTACTTGTTTACTCCAGAAATATATCCCGCACTTCTAAACACATGACTAAAACACAAACAAAGGAAGCCTAAACTGTAGAAAGTTACCTTCTACTCCTATTGGACACCACACTGCTTGATCTTTGCTCTGCCTGTACAACAGCCGGCACTGGCGGCGGCGGCGGCGGGGACCGCAAACCAGAAGTGTAACCTGGACCATTCGTAGGAAGCACAACAGGTCCAACAGACCCGAATTCAACCTGCGGCTCCAGCGGCAATAATTGCCCATTATTCCCACCTCTGTTTGCATGGATACCGATCTGGGGTGACTGCGGGATGTTCATCACCGGAGAGCGTGGAACCCACCGTTCATTGGGGGCTCGGTAAGGAACGTGAAGAGGTGGTGGAGGTGGGGGCGGTCTGTATACTGATGTGGATGGAGGTTCGAAGATCGGCTCTTCAGAAGATGCCAGTTCAGGCAAGGTACTGGCTTGGTCTGGCCGGACCAAATTCCGTGATTTGCCTCTTGGATGTACGCGGTCTCGGTATGGTTGCTGTTGTTGTTGTCTCTGATGCTGCTACATTGGAGGACAAATTATACAATGGACATCAATTAGTTTGAGATTGTGTGAATCAAAGTTAATTGGAAACAAAACTAAACTTAAGTAGTTTTGAAATAAAACTAAATAAGTAAAATAATTAATTAAAAAATCCATACCGGCAATGGGAGATATGTGCCAGTCCCCTTTGTCTTGGGTGAATCCTCTCCGGCATAATGGTTGCCAGATGGCGGGATAACATACATTAAATAATATCCAACAGGACCCGCTGCAAAATGTGGATCAGGCACAACTCCATTCACACCTGCGTACCCATACATACCTCTTCTCCCGAAACTACCACCCATAAATGGTCTGTATGCAATGGGTCCTCCAGGGCTGGAATCTGGTCCCACAGGTTGACCCGATAACATGAATGAGTCAGGCTGCTTGTTCTCAAAAAGATTAATCGCAAAGAAAAGATCCTTTACATTCTTTTCATTGTCACCGGTAATATCAGCAAACCCATCAGGATCTGATGGTTCCTCTGAAGGAGATGCTGGGACCGCCTCTGAAGAATCAGGCTCACTTCCACTGAATCCGTTAAGGTTCTCTTCATACATGGGCGGTGCAAGATGGGAAGGATAGCCATATGGCCTATAATATGAAATGAGACCATTAGGATATTGCACAGGCATCTGTGGAAAGGGTGTATCGGTATCTGCATAGGGAGATGTGGAGGTTTGTTCAGGAACGTCAGGACGCGGGCCGTCAGAGCCATGGCGCTTAAGGGTATTGCGAAAGAAGGTGCTGACCTCATCAGGTATGGCCTCGGGAGAGAGACTCAGTATCTGGCTCAGCTTGCCAGCCCCAAAAACAAATGCACTACGTATCCGGTAGAAGTTGCCTAATTTTTACACAGTATTACACGCATTACTAAATTAGACTTACTGAAAGTTTGGAACTAACACGATCTATATTGTGAAATCAACATACCACAAAGGTTCAATTAGGATTGGGCTTTATCTAAATTGAAAATTAGAGAGACGCTTATTATAATTTAGAGAAAAATAGAGATAGTAAAAACTTGCCTCTGCTGATGCTGCGGCCGAGATTATTTGTTGGTTTCAATGGGTCAACAATGTTCAAATTCTTACGGCAGAAATCTCTAACATCATTAGGTCTGTTCAGTATCTTTACCTGGTACCGTTCCAAACATCGATTTACAAAGTCCTCTTGTATTAGTAGGTCACTTGCAGGGACCTCTGGTGCTTCAGCTTTAATTTTTGAGACAGTAATTAATAATAGGATCAACATAGTTAAAATGAGAATATTATTATAATTTGAGAGTAATTTTCTCAGCTTTACTTACCTACTATTTCAGGTAAGGATGCAAGAGATATGGGTCCCTGTACACTGATACCCTGATTCTCCCAGTCAAATTTACTATAGTAATCCAGAAAACGATATAGAACCTATATGAAAAAAATGATCAAAATAGAAACAGTGAGCATGACTCTAAGTCTCTTGCTGTAATTTTGGTATTCACTAAGCAAGGTAAAGATAAACCAAGGATGAAGGAAATGTTCACCGCTAGTGGAGAGTCAAGGGTTTTGTGAAAAAGGTTGAAGATATATAATATAAGTGTTTCTAATGCGTAAGTCGAGATCAAGCCATGGTGAGCCCCAAGGATTCGACTTTCATAGTAACACCATGACTTTATTAGCATGATGCTACGCTTGAATAGGTGATCTTTTCCTATCAGAACATCCACCTACATATAGGGGACCCAAAAGAAAAAAAATCAGCATCTCACTGAATAAATAAGAAAGAAAGCTCTTTGTAAGTAGATTTACCTCTTGAAGGAAGCAGAGAGTGAACAGACCTCCAATTTGATTAAATGAAATATCAACCACGATATTTTGCACTAGGCATTTCACAAGTTTCACCTGTCATTAGGAAAAGAGGTAGAAACAACGACATTAAGGCCAACATTTTACAGATCCTGTTTCAATAATAAAAAAAAAAAACAACCTTCAAGAAATTGGAGATAAAGCATTCATCATCAAAAGTTTAATATATTATTCTTTACTTGTTGGTCTTGTCTTGCAATTTATTGTACTGCTCATATTAACCCACTTTATTGTGCTGCTCATCATCATTATTGCGATCATGATCATCGTTGCATTCATCATTATCTATACTAGTATTTTCACTATCGGAATACTATTATTTTCAAGATCATCTTTTTGGCCACCGCCATTAGCATTGGGTCCTACTAGGTTTCATTTCTAGCCTACCCCAACTTGTTTGGGACTAAAGGCTTGGTTGTTGTTATTGTTGTTGTTGTTGTATATTAAGTTATTAACCCACTTTAGTCACATTTCACTGGTATAATACTATTAAGCTCCTCAAGACCTTTCATTAATTTAGTCTCCAGTAATGTTGAATTCCTTCATAGTAAACTTTCCCATTAAATTTCATTATTTCCACAGGTCTTATAGAACACTCAACTCAGAAAATAGCATCAGATAACAAACCTCAGCAAGGATGAGTTGAACGTCCTTGACCTCATACATGGAACAAGGGTTTTTCTCCTCCATTTGAAGAACACTCCATACAATATCAGGCAACGAATGTTCTGAGTTTGGCTCTGCTAAAGCTGTCAGATCTATATCCCCATCAGGCAGATACGTCTTCAGTGGCACCGAACCAAATGACGATACCTAAATGAGAAAAATAATTTGGTAAGGAGTTAATGTTGGAGTACTAGTTCATCTATACCTAATGGAAAATTAGAACCAAATGTGCATGTTTGCAACCTAACATCAACAGTCAAATAAATAAATAACGTGTCAAGGATACGATTATGTCTCAAAGAGCATTACGGTAAACCCTAACTAATCTTTTAAATATATCATAACTACATTCCACACCAATTAAGCCAAAAGTGTGATGTTTTATACCACAGTTCTTGAGAAGAGTGAGCATGAACTATGAAATTACTACCATCAAAAACTAAACCTCCCAAACTTTACTAAATTAAAATATTCATCCTAGAACAGTCAAAATATTGAGCCACACAATTCAACATGGCAACCAGAAGTTGGACACTACAGCCGGTTAACTTTCCGAAGGACTTGTGCAGTAAATACCAAAATCAAAAGGGAAAAAACAATTACCGCGATTCCGGTATATCTTGTGATAGTGTGGTGGACATAGTCGACCACAGCCTGTCTCCTCTTCTCCGAAGCAATGGTCGGACGGACATGGCGTATGACCTCTTGCGCGGCCTCCTCGGCGCGTCGCCAGGCGGCTTCATCAATGGCGGTGAGATCAGGATTGAGCGGGTGTGAATGGAGCAGGCTCTCCTCCGGGTTAGGGTCCGACAGGTGTCCATTGGATTGGAGCTGCCATGGCTCAAAGTCCCCCATGGCGAGAGACAGAACCCGCACCAATTCGCTCAATCAAATCAAATCAAAGACAGGGATGAATTGCAAGAAAGGAGAATTTGGGGGTTGTGGGTAGCGACGAAACGGAGTTCTCGGCCGGAATTCGAAACTTGGTCTTGCAAGAAACCGGAAATCAGGAACTGGGTCGGCGGCGGATTCGCTCGCTGCTTCCGGTTGTTGTCAATTAGTAGCTCCTCCTCCTCCCAATTAGTCGATCCTCTCTCTCTCTATCGTGTTGTTTTTGTGTTGGAAAAGGGTAAATAAAAGTGAAGGTTTTCCTTCTCTTGTGAGTAATTTTGTTCTTCTTTTATTCAATCAAATTGATTGGAAGATTTTAATTAAGGGGCTAAGAAAATAAGAATTTTACTCCAATACTCCCACAAAAATAAATAAATAAATAAATATTTGGATTTTACGATTATAAATTAGTACTACCCATTATAAAATTTATCTGTCTGACAAAATTATCTGGGCGTGAGTTTGAAAGCAACATCCAAGAAATAAACATATTTTCTCTAAGAGCCATGGCATCAACTTATTTTAGAGCCATAAATGTTTATATAGGTTATATAAGTGTTTAGATAGATAACTCAAGTGTTTATATAGATGACTCCAGTATTTTATTAGCTATGCTAAGTGTTTTGATAGGTGAATTAAGATGCTAGATAAATTATAAATGCATTTCAAATAGGTTATACATGTGTTTAGATAAATGTATTCGGTGTTTTTATAATTGATTTGAGTTTTTATACATGAAACTCAAGTACTTAGACGAGTGATAAATGTGTTTATATGAGTGACAAATGTGTTTAGATGAATAACAAAAATATTTAAATGAGTCTTGTCTGTTTATCCAGAATACAACGTGATCACCTACATGTGCGAATGTTCATCTAAGATTTTGTTGGACGATGTTGGAGAGATGAAACATATCATCGGAGGAGAGCGCTTGATGAAGAGATGAGAGCGTCAGGACCATACAACTTCATCGAAATGCTAGATCGTCGAACATATCATCAAAAGAGATAGGACGCGGGAAGATGCAGATCGTCGGAAGGGATAGGCCGCCGGAAGAGATGGATCGTCGGAAAGCAATTGGATGTGTAGAAATAGAGAAAATGAGAGATATATTCGAGTTGAGAAGAAAGACAATAAACAATTTGAATTTGGGAGAAAAAGTATGTTAGAATGTTATGAATTAGTTTTCATAGTAGCGTGAGATAATAAAGGGGATTTGAGTTGAGGGAGAAAGACCTTTTCTTCTATAATATAGACTAGACAAACACTAAATACCTATAAAGCAAAATTTCGTGCGTCTTCAAAATCATTAAAATTTTTTGAAAAAAAAAACTCAAAGTAAAATCCCCGTCAAATCTCCAATTTTACCAACATTCTAATCTCTAAAATATGAAAGTAATAATATCTACTACATGTTATCTACCAAAAATTTTGATAAATAAGAAAAGAGTGGATGAGAGATTTTATTGGAGATTCTTGTGGGGATTGTACTTTAGAGTGCATTTAGATAACTAAGGAATAGTACTTTAATCAGATTAGCAAGTTATTCCTCATAAAATATGGATTAGTTATCATTCTTTTCAACTATTTATCACTATTATACATAAACAATTAATTCAAACAATATTTTTACTATTCCGAATAACAGCATATTTCCTACTTCAATTATTCTTTTCCTAATTCAAACATCACTATTTTTTCTCCTAATCTCATCTGCTATTATTTCATTAATCCTTCGCAATCCATACGCACCCTTGGTCCTTCGCAATCTCATTAATTAACTGTTAATTGATTGAATAAAGAAGAACAGAATCACCCACGAGAGAAGAGAAAACCTTCACTTTTATTTTACCCTTTTCTCACTCCCTTCCCTTCCCAACACAACACGAATACGATAGAGAGAGGATCGACTAATTGGGCCTCCGGAGGAAGCAAAGCAAAAGCAAATCAAACCAAGCAATCTATTTTATATCGCCGGCGGCGGCGGGGAGGAGGAGCTACTAATTAACAACATAAAGAAAGAAAGAAAGAAAGAAAGAGGAACGAAGCAAATCGGAAGCAGCGAGCGAATCCGCCGCCGACCCAGTTCCTGATTTCCGGTTTCTACCAAGACCCGATTTCAAATTCCGGCCGAGGGCTCCGTTTCGTCGGTACCCACAACCCGGAAACTCTCCTTTCCTGCTTTCAATTCATCCCTTTCTTTGATTTGATTTGATTTGATTGAGCTGCAAATTGGTGCGGGCTCTCTCTCTCTCGCCATGGGAGACTTTGAGCCATGGCAGCTCCAATCCAACGGACACCTGTCGGACCCTAACCCGGAGGAGAGCCTGCTCCATTCACACCCGCTCAATCCTGATCCCACCACCATTGATGAAGCCGCTTGGCGACGCGCCGAGGAGGCTGCGCAAGAGGTCATACGCCATGTTCGTCCGACCATTGCTTCGGAGAAGAGGAGAAAGGCTGTGGTTGACTACGTCCACCACATTATCACAAGATATACCGGAATCGTGGTAATTGTTTTTCTTCCCTTTTGGTTTTGGTATTTACCGCACAAGTCCTTAGGAAAGTTAACCTGCTGTAGTGTCCATTTTCTGGTTGCCATGTCGAATTGTGTGGCTTAATATTTTGCCTGTTCTAGGATGAATATTTTAATTTAGAAGTTTGGGAGGTTTAGTTTTTGATGGTAGTAATTTCATAGTTCATGCTCACTCTTCTCAAGAACTATGGTATGAAACATCACACTTTTTGGCTTAATTGGTGTGGACTGTAGTTATGATATATTTAAAAGATTAGTTAGGGTTTACTGTAATGCTCTTTGAGACATAATCGTATCCTTGACACGTAATTTATTTATTTGACTGTTGAAGTTAGGTTACAAACTCTTTTTATCATTTGAAAGTGTCATTTTGTTCATACTAATGGGGAAAGGGAAAGTGGCCTTTGTTATTCGGGTGGCAATGTTGCCTGTCAGAGGAAACCCTAAAATCGAATTCAGATTGTAGACATGCATTTTTACTGTACTAATGCAGTGAAGTTTTGGCATTCTCGGTTAAAAAGGGGGGATCCTCAGTAATTATATGACATTGAAAATGAAGAAGGACTGCCGTGCCCGTGGTGGTATGCATTTCATATGCTACTATTAGTATGACAGGCAATTTGTAGGAGCAAACCGTGTTATTCCTTAAAATTTGTGCATTTTACGATAATTCTCTTCATTAAAGGACTTGTACAATTGAACATATTAGTAAATTGCAGTGCTTTTGCTGAGCTCTCCAAGTGGTTTGTTTAAAATTTTGGATAAGTGAAGGAAAGAAATATTGTAGTTTCCATACATGTCTTAGTACACAGGCAGAATTAATGATTTTGTTCTTTTGGGTATCGCCATTTGGTCTAGATGGGCTAGTACTCCAACATTAACTCCGTACCAAATAATTTTCGTCCTTTAGGTATCGCCATTTGGTTCGGTGCCATTGAAGACGTATTTGCCTGATGGGGATATAGATCTGACAGCTTTAGCAGAGCCAAACTCAGAACATTCGTTGCCTGATATTGTATGGAGTGTTCTTCAAATGGAGGAGAAAAACCCTTGTTCCATGTATGAGGTCAAGGACGTTCAACTCATCCTTGCTGAGGTTTGTTTTCTGATGCTATTTTTTGAGTCAAGTGTTCTATAAGAACTATGGAAATAATGAAATTTAATGGGAAAGTTTACCATGAAGAAATTCAACATTACTGGAGACTAAATTAATGAAAGGTCTTGAGGAGCTCAATAGTTTTCTACTAGTGAAACTTAAATGTGACTAAAGTGGGTTAATATGAGCAGCACAATAAATTGCAAAATGAGACTAACAAGTAAAGAATAATATATTAAACTTTTGATGATGAATGCTTTATCTTCAATTTCTTGAAGGTTATTTTTTTTTATTGTTGAAACAGGATCTGTAAAATGTTGGCCTTAATGTTGTTGTTTCTGCCTCTTTTGCTAATGACAGGTGAAACTTGTGAAATGTCTAGTGCAAAATATCGTGGTTGATATTTCATTTAATCAAGTTGGAGGTCTGTTTACTCTCTGCTTCCTTGAAGAGGTAAATCTACTTACATAGAGCTTTCTTTCTTATTTATTCAGTGAGGTGCTGACTTTTTTCTTTTGTATTTCCTATATGTAGGTGGATGTTCTGATAGGAAAAGATCACCTATTCAAGCATAGCATCATGCTAATAAAGTCATGGTGTTACTATGAAAGCCGAATCCTTGGGGCTCACCATGGCTTGATCTCGACTTACGCATTAGAAACACTTATCTTATATATCTTCAATCTTTTTCACAAAACCCTCGACTCTCCACTAGTGGTGAACATTTCCTTTATCCTTGGTTTATCTTTACCTTGCTTAGTTAATACCAAAATTACAGCAAGAGACTTAGAGTTATGCTCACTGTTCCTATTTGATCATTTTTTTCATGTAGGTTCTATATCGTTTTCTGGATTACTATAGTAAATTTGACTGGGAAAATCGGGGTATCAGTGTACAGGGACCCATATCTCTTGCATCCTTACCTGAAATAGTAGGTAAGTAAAGCTGAGAAAATTACTCTCAAATTATAATAATATTCTCATTTTAACTGTGTTCATCCTATTTTTAATTACTGTCTCAAAAATTAAAGCTGAAGCACCAGAGGTCCCTGCAAGTGACCTGCTAATACAAGAGGACTTTGTGAATCGATGTTTGGAACGGTACCAGGTAAAGATACCGAACAGACCTAACGATGTTAGAGATTTCTCCCGTAAGAATTTGAACATTGTTGACCCATTGAAACCGACAAATAATCTTGGCCGCAGCGTCAGCAGAGGCAAGTTTTTACTATCTCTATTATTCTCTTAATTATAGGAGGTGTCTCTCTAATTTTCAATTTATCCAAAGCCCAGTCCTATTCAAACCTCTGTTGTAAGTTGATTTCACAATATAGGTCGTGTTAGTTCCAAACTTTCAGTAAGTCTAATTTAGTAATGTGTGTGATCCCGTGGAAACTTTTATTTGTTTTAGATACCTGTCAGCATGAGCTTCAACATTGAACTATTTGTCGAAATTACCCAACTCCATTTACATTTTTGCTTTTATGACCCTTAAATGGGTTCTGTTTTATTGTTTTCCACAACTTTTAGTTGCCAATCATTACTCAATGCCAGCTTCTGACAGCTGTAAACTTCTTAAAAAATCAGGCAACTTCTACCGGATACGTAGTGCATTTGTTTTTGGGGCCCGCAAGCTGAGCCAGATACTGAGTCCGTCTCCCGAGGCCATGCCTGATGAGGTCAGCACCTTCTTTCGCAATACCCTTAAGAGGCATGGCTCTGACGGCCCGCGTCCTGACGTTTATGAACAAACCTCCACATCTCCCTATGCAGATACCAATACACCCTTTCCACAGATGCCTCTGCAATATCCTAATGGTCTCATTTTAGATTATAGGCCATATGGCTATCCTCACCATCTTGCACCGCTCATGTATGAAGAGAACCTAAACGGATTCAGTGGAAGTGAGCCTGATTCTTCAGAGGCCGGCCCAGCATCTCCCCCAGAGGAACCATCAGATCCTGATGGGTTTGCTGATATAACCGGTGACAATGAAAAGAACGTGAAGAATCTTTTCTTTGCGATTAATCTTTTTGAGAACAAACAGCCTGACTCATTCATGTTAGCGGGTCAACCTGTGGGACCAGATTCCAGCCCTGGAGGACCCATTGCATACAGACCATTTATGGGTGGTAGTTTCGGGAGAAGAGGTATGTATGGGTACGCAGGTGTGAATGGAGTTGTGCCTGATCCACATTTTGCAGCGGGTCCTGTTGGATATTATGTAGTGCCACATGTTATCCAGCCATCTGGCAACCATTATGCCGGAGAGGATTCACCCAAGGCAAAGGGGACTGGCACATATCTCCCATTGCCGGTATGAATTTTTTAATTAATTATTTTACTTATTTAGTTTTATTTAAAAATTACTTCAGTTTAGTTTTGTTTCCAATTATCTTTAATTCACACAATCGTGTAAGTTAGACACTGTAATTTTATAGGAATTGAAGTTTCAACTTGTGTATGTAAATTATCCCCAGTGAAAGTATCATGTAAAGGAATTATTAGAATTAAGTGTATCCCTTAATAGTGATTAAATACGTGGGCATTTTCTAATTAACCTAATGACTTTGGTTCTATCTCAAACTAATTGAAGTCCATTGTATAATATGTCCTCCATTTGTAGCAGCATCAGAGACAACAACAGCAGCAACCATACCGAGACCGTGTACATCCAAGAGGCAAATCACGGAATTTGGTCCGGCCAGACCAAGCCAGTACCTTGCCTGAACTGGCATCTTCTGAAGAGCCGATCTTCGATCCTCCATCCACATCAGTATACAGACCGCCCCCACCTCCACCACCTCTTCACATTCCTTACCGAGCACCCAATGAACGGTGGGTTCCACGCTCTCCGGTGATGAACATCCCGCAGTCACCCCAGATCGGTATCCATGCAAACAGAGGTGGGAATAATGGGCAATTATTGCCGCAGGAGCCGCAGGTTGAATTCGGGTCTGTTGGACCTGTTGTGCTTCCTACGAATGGTCCAGGTTACACTTCCGGTTTGCGGTCCCCGCCACCGCCAGTGCCAGCTGTTTTACAGGCAGAGCAAAGATCGAGCAGTGCGGTGTCCAATAGGAGTAGAAGGTAACTTTTTACAGCTTAGACTTTCTTTGTTTGTGTTTTAATTATGTATTTAGAAGTGCGGGGTATATTTCTGGAGTAAACAAGTAGCACCTTGGTAGTATTCTGGTGCATCCAAATTAAAAAAAAAAAAAAAGATTATGGATGTCCAAATTTAATGAGTTTTATTACGTTAAGAAATGCTAAATAGAGATGTATTTCCCTTTTTCTACCAGCGGGCAATATTATGTTAAGAAATGTTTCTCAAACTTCTCGAAAAAAATGAGCGAAAACAACATTAGTTAGGTATTTTCGAAAGAAAACATATGAATTTGCTATTATTAGGCATTCTATTATTGTTATCATCATCTTGCTATATATTACAATTGCTATTATAAATTTGGTGCTTGCTTCCCCTTCTTCCATTTGGTCGGTTTCCTCTTTACCCAACGGCGCGCTGACAAGAGCGAAAGCGAGATCGGAATCGGGGAGAAAACACAGCTTCTGCTCGGGTGGCTGAACACAAAGACGATTTTTGGTTCAAGAGGAAACTTTTTAATGGGTGAGAATGAGATCTGAGAGATCTGAGTCCAGACTATAATTTTTGTGCTCTATGATGATCTGCCCTGCCCTGTACTGAATCTTAATTAATTATTCCTCATTGGAGGCAACTCAATCCTTTTCTTACCACCAAATACACATTGCATTGCATTGATTGTATCTGCTGATTTAATAATGGGCAGGATGTTGAAACTTACTTTGTTTCTGTATCAGAGACAAAAATAAGAATTGAGATAATTATTTAATTGATAAAATACTACATACATATTTGCCAGTTATAAGTTATTCAGTAGGATATATCCAATAATTACACATTTTTCTTTCAGGATCTAGCTTCATTTGGTGTCCTCCACCACCACCATCTATTCCACCTCGCCGTCAGAAATCCCCAATACACACAGAATGGGACATTGAAACGGGGCTTAAGCTTAACAACCAGCCATAGGCAGAAGTGCCCCTCCTCTCATTCTCGATATGGAGATGACATCGAAAACTTTACAGGCATGGGCTGCTTCAGGAATGTCATAACTGTATGCCACTCATCTATCATCTTATCTAATATTTCCTTTTACTACATGCATCCGAGACATGAAAATAAAAGTAGTTTGATGTTCAACCCAAATAAAGTATGCTCCATGTTTGTTAATCAAGAAAAAACTAAATAAAAAATTTACACTAACTTTTCTTCTCTCTCTCAATATTAATTACTGCAGAGCATCTATGTCCTTGTGATAATTGTCTTCCTCGGTTCTTCTATCTGCTCCTTTGCAATAATGGATCATTTCTGCTTGTTAAACTACTTCTAATTGGGTTATCAATGATAATACTGTTTGCAATTGGGTGTCTCATCTTGTGGTTCTCTCTATTCCGTGAACAACCGGTGGATTCCTAGTTGAATTGTAGAATAGTGATAAACTTAGTTCATTGTTGAAGAGTTGTTGTGAATACAAACTGGAGATGAATAACTTGTGCTTCTTAATTTCTACTTTGTTGTATTGTTGATCAGATGAATAATGAAGTGAGTGATTATTCACTTACAGATAAATAGTTAATTAGGACATATTTATTGAGTCATGCATAAGAATAGATGTATTTCTTTCATGTAAGATTGTAATCAAACGAATTATGTACAAGAACATTGTCTCAACGAATTATGTACAATTGTTGAGGTGATTACTGCAAATCAAATTTTTTTATTTAAGAAAAAGATGTCTCACATTTAAATACCTAAAAAAACTCAATTTAGATTTCAATTATGCAAAAAGCTTTTTATATCATTATTATTAACATCAACTTCATTTTTTTAAAAAAGTAGGCTCATTGTCTTACTGGTTCTATTGCAGAATAACCTTAAATAAGTTTTTAAATAAGAGGATTATATTGCAGAATGGGTCTAGATGTGGAGATATTATTGAGGATACCATTGAGATACCATATAGTTTGACTTGGTCAAATGAACTAATTATCCAATCAAACGTACTAATTATTCAACTTAATATATTAATTATTCAACCTAAAATCTACTTATAAGTTGAATAATTATATCAATAGTTATTCAATTTAACATATATTGTAATGAAAATGGAAAAATAACTAATTATTCAACTTAATGTACTAAGTATTCAACTTAACGTACTAAGTATTCAACTTAACGTACTAAGTATTCAACTTAACGTACTAAATATTTAACTTAACGTGCTAAATATTCAGATGTATCCGCAAATTGGTTCGGTTAATTCAAAGTCGAAAACATGGCGAGAAGTCTATAACTAAAAAAAATATTCTTTTTAGTCAAATTTAAAAAAATGAACAATCGATACAAAAATTACATTTTTGGCAATCACAAACTTAACAACTAAAAATATAACACTAATAAAAGATGTAAAGAAGCTAACAGACATCCATCTAAAAGTTCATGATTCAAACTGGTATCCATCAAAAATCCATGTAGTTTATAACTTCACACAATCAATACTAAAACTTGTAGCATAACAATAACAAAATATGGAAAAAAAAAAAGAATTCATAAGCGTCATCAAATTCCTAAGCAAATAAAAAAATTTGAATACCATGTAAACATCTGAGAAGATAGGTGCTATAGATACAAATCTAAAAAGAGAGACGTGGAAGATGCTAATATGCTATAGATGATGTATGCACAGGTAAGTAGAAGCCATAGATGCTATGGATATTGTATGTATGAGTCTGAACAATTAGAAGCTAATTTGATCTGATAAGTTCATGCTGTAATACTCAATGGAATGTGAAGAGAAAAATTGTCTCCTAACTAGTGTGATCACTGATCAGTCCTCAATCCGTCTCCATTAAGTATGTCACAACCTGATAACAAAATATAAATAATGCGAAAGTCAATGCATGCTAGACTAAACATATAAACCTGGATTATATCAATACAATAAATAATAGATAAGATAAGAAAGCAATATACCATATGATCTCTCTCACAGAGAAGTCCCATGAATATACCAACACAAATCATCATCATAAGTGCCCCTACTGTCCACGACTAGGCAGCGCCCCAGGAGTCCATAGTGACTCGCACCAACCCAATAAAGGCATATGAGCGCAACAGAGATGCATATCACAACCATATTACAAAAGATGAACAACATGCTTCATTTTAACCTACAGACAAATATATAAAGAAATCCCAGGAACGCGAAGAATGTACCAATGCACATAAAGCCAAAACGAGGATGGTGATAACAGAATCTTAGCCCATGATATCGTGCCATAAGTGATGACCCAATAACTTCTATGCCATAAGTGATGATGAGCATCTGAATTATAAGCGATATCGTGCCATAGGCTCTCTAGAAATTAGGAAAAATGAATCTTTCATTAGTAAATCATAATTTTATGTGATATTACAAAATATTGAACAATCTGATAGTCTCATTTACTCATTCAAACTATTTCAAGTCTATAAGATTCAGAATAAGAAAACAAAGCCAACAAAGTCTCATCCATGTTATGCACATTATTTATTTTGAATGACTACAGTAGTGTTCATATTCAAGTTATCTTTTTTATTCACCCAAAACTATTTTGTATTACACTTTTGGTGTTCGTGTCCTAGTTCATGTGCCAAAACTACTTTGTATGACACTTCTGGTGGTGTATTGAGCACTTATTATTAATTTTTAGTGCTAAGGAAAATGAATCATTCTGCTGTCAAGCCTTTTTCTTTTACTATATTTTCTATGCAATTTCATATTCATTCGAATTCGAGTTGACTTCTATATTTTCTAATCATTCCTTAACCAGTAAGAAATTAAAATTTGCAAATTGGATTCATAAGTATTTGATAAAGTAAGTTTTATTATGATGTTACATGAAAATGAAAGGATAAAAGCCACTGTCAACATCCTATCAACCACTATCGTTTTTTTAGAGAAAGCGACAAAAAAGGTGAAAAAACAAAAAATCTTTATTATAGCGCATAATAATAAGAATAAAACTTTCAATTGGGTCATCTCTGAGCATTGTATGTGTTGGAGCAAACAATGTCGAACCAGTACTTGAATAACTCAATGAGCTACACACCAAATCATAAAATAAAAGTATTGGGATGTCCAACGCTACATTTGTGTTTACCATGTCACTCTAGGTACTTACTTGGTTTTGGAGGCTTTGTAGGTATTTTGGTGGTTGGATCTATGTCATGCGCTTTATTTACTTAGAATGATTGTGGTATTGGGATGAGTAAACAACTATGTGAATTTTTTATGTGCATCTAATAAAAATGTCAAGCATAGATGGCTAACTAACCTAAATGTCAAACTGTAAATAGTTAGATTGTGCTTACCTTAACTCGGTGCTCTGAAGGAGTGCCGCTACCACTCTCAAATAGCACCCTATAACACCAACTAGTCGTGCGCCGCTTGGGAAGCAAAGGAACATCCATCACGTGCGCGTCGATCACCATTGTCTCAACATCCTATACATTAAAAAAATAATAAAACATTAGCCCAGACATGTTGAGACAGGTCTTTCTTAAGAAGCAGAAATATAGGACAATGGCTAAAGGAGAAGAGCGGGGGGGATAAGATCAAAGACCTAATGTTCATCTCAAATTTGTCTTGCATTAAAACAAAGAATTCAACAACAAAACATGCTATTTGAATAGTGAGATGGTGAAAATTGGAAAAATTTGTAAGGCGAGAGCTTTCTCTATCAAGCAGTTGCCTGTGAGCAATGAGATTGTCTCTAATTTGCTAGTAGTCCATTCTCTATTTTGTATAAATTCTTGCATTGTGTTTTTTACTTTGAATGTGTTATTATGTTTTGCTTGTCATTGCTTATTCTTTGCCATCATATCTTGATGGAAAAACTAGAGTCTGGTTTTCATACACTTTTTCTTGGACTAGATTAGAAGGAAGAACTAAATAGCAGGAGAAGAACTTTTGATGCATTATGTTCTAATTCCGGCTCTTGGGCACTTCTCCATATCAACATCTTTCCACTTCCACAATCCAGCCTGAAAACAATAAAGCCTTTTGAATTAGGGAACAAGATTGAACATTAATATAATTTAATGATCGACCTAATACAGTTGTGTTTCTTTTAACACAGACTATGGTGCTATGTATATATAATTATTGATTTTGTTACGACATTTTTAGCCAATCCGATCATTTTTAAATGTTTGTTTTATATTTTTATTAATATTTTAGAGCTATTTTGGAGTACTTGTTTTGAATTTTTAAAAATAACTCTAAAATATTAATAATCATACATGATTTTTTAAAAAATCGGAAACAAATACTTCAAAAACTCTATAATTGTGCTATGTTCAAATTAATGAAAAATCATAAATCGAAACAAAATATAATGTTAGTCATTTGCATTTTTCGACGTTTCTTAATTGTTGTTCTCAATTTTGCATAGTTTCTGGTCTTATGTTTGGCATGATGTTAATTAATTGCGTTCTGTGACTGTCAAAGAGAAGAAAAAAAACGAGACGTGAATCGTACCTAACCTCTTCCTTTTCCCACAATTTAATTTACCGGTTATATAAAAATCAATAAAGACGACCCTTTTAGGTACATGGTTGAATTGTCTACTCTATCTACTCAATAATAAGCTGACTCTTATTAATTTCTTATTAATTATCATTATTATCTATCCATCCCCTTTCAGCTCTCCTCTGCATTTAAACGCCCAATTAATTAATTCTCTGCGACCCGTTCAAATCAGAGCATTAACGACCGAGTAGTGCTCATCCCCTGACTTACTGCCTTGTGCAGTTCACAACGTCAGCCGTTGGATCGTCTCGAGATCCGCACTTGTTCAAATCTCGAGACGATCCAACGGCTGACTTTGTAAACTGCACAATGCAGTACACCAGGGGATACGAATTCCTAACGACCGCATTCATTAATCCAGTACACAAACACAACCACCAGTCAATAGTCAACACTCACTGCCCACCGTCCGATCCGTAATAGACGCCCCAGATCTGATACCCCAGCCCAATAAATCCTCCTCAAATCAAAGAAAGAAAGAAAGAAAGAAAAAGAAGAAGAATTCAATTTTTGCATTTCAATGGCGATGAAATCTGCGTCGCCTCTCCACCGCCACCACCGGGGCGGAGGCGGGGGAGGAGGGGGAGGAGGAGGAGGTACCGCCTTCCCCGATCGGAGATGGATCCTGCCCTTCTCCCTCCTCCTAACCCTCCCACTCCTGCTCCTCCTCTTCTTCCTCTACTCCTCCCTCTCCCTCTCCCCCTTCTTCCTCTTCCTCCCCTCCTTCACCTCCCCCTCCCCCTCCTCCTCCCTGTTCATCGAATCCAAGCTTAAAACCTCCCCCCCGTCCGACCCGTCCACGCCGCCGCGGATCGCGTATTTGATCTCGGGGTCCCTCGGCGACGGGGCGATGCTGCAGAGGACGCTGCTTGCCCTATACCACCCGGCCAACAGCTACATTGTGCATCTGGATCGTGAGGCCCCCCAGGAGGAGCGGGACGCCGTGAAGAGGTTTGTCGATTCCCATCCGGTGTTTGGGCAGATTGGGAATGTCAGGATGATCACCAAGGCCAATCTGATCACGTACCGTGGACCCACCATGGTAGCCAACACGCTCCACGCCGCCGCGTTACTGCTCTGGGAAGGCGCCCACTGGGACTGGTTCATCAATCTGAGCGCCTCCGATTATCCCCTCGTCACTCAGGATGGTACAATACCCTTTTGCTTTGCCCTCATTTTTGTTGGGTTTGTGTAGATTGATTGTCCTGTTGTTGTACCAGAATTCGGTTGGTAACTTGGTACTGTGGGTAGTCCTGATTAAATTAAGAGAAACATTTAGAGTCCACCCCTATAAGGTAGGCCACCCATCCACCCCTCTCACAGTTCTGACACACCACCACGTGTATTCATGCGCTTACTACAGTCGCATAATTGTTTACTGGAAACTATAGTGTATCTGTTTACTGGAAAACAAAATATGTATTGATCGGAAAGATATAAATGTTTACTGAAAAATGATATCTGTTCATTGCAAATACGTTGGACCGGTGGATTAGTAAAAAGGTTGGACGCTAGTTCTTACTCTTAAATTAATTCTCTTGTAATAGTTGCAATCAACAACTAATAGTTACAGTTTATTCAGATAAAAAAGAACTCAGAACATAAATCATGGGAGGTGCAGTAGATAAAATATGTGGTAGTCCCTTGATTTGTTTTATGGGAAATTCTAGTTAATTAGCTACTTCTTTTTTTTCGTGTGCAGATCTGCTGTATGCATTCTCTAAGATACCACGTGACCTGAATTTCATTGATCATACCAGTGATATTGGTTGGAAAGAGTATGTCCTTTTCGTATTACATGTCATTTTTTAATTTAACTTATGTTCTTTGATTTTAAGTTCCAATCGTGTGTGTGTTTGTTTCTTTCTTTTTCTGATTTTGTTTTACTTATTACTCCAGGTTTCAGAGAGCAAAACCTGTAATAGTCGATCCAGGGTTGTATATGACGAAGAAAGCCGATGTCTTTTGGATCCCTCAAAGGAGAAGTGTACCTACTGCCTTCAAACTCTTTACTGGTACACTTTCTCTTTGTAATTAACAGAATAGCGATTTAGCAGTACCACCATGTAAACTACCATGTAGTAGTTAGTACTGTTTCCGATACTTGGCTCCAGTGAGAAAGGATTATTGCTGGTTTGTACTGACATGTACCCATTTTAGAAGTTGGTTTATATTTCTATTTTAGTAAGCTTAACTTTGTTCGGAACTGATACAATATATACCGATTCCTGTTAAACCTTGTGAGTATCAGCTGTATTTACCATTGGAATGACATAATTACTGTTATAAATGTATGCATCATTGTATGGATTTCTGAACCAGCACTTTACTGATGATCCATGCCAGTACTTATCATGATTTTTCTGGTGGCGCAACAAAGCCAGTAGGAAATGCGTGCATCAAATTGCTTGAGTATATCTAAGTTTGAATTCATGGTTAGTAGCTTGTGTGCATATTGTTTTGTTTATTTAATTTTTGTGAACGTATCAGGATCTGCATGGATGGCACTGTCACGTCCGTTTGTCGACTATTGCATCTGGGGTTGGGACAACTTGCCTCGTACCATTTTAATGTACTATTCCAATTTTCTCTCTTCTCCTGAGGGATACTTCCACACCGTGATCTGCAATTCCAAGGAATTTAAGAATACTACAGTTAACCATGATCTGCATTTTATCTCCTGGGATAACCCACCTAAACAACATCCCCACCACCTTACAGTCTCTGACTTCTCCAGGTATGCACTCGTCCAGCTAGAACCTGCCACTATAAGTGTTTACTATGTTTACTACATTGCATCGAGTTCAATGTATTACATACTGGATTTTAAGAACTCTTCGTCCAAATAAAGAACTGTTGTTCCATTTTTGGAAATTTTGTTAGCATGCCATGAGTGTGGTTGTTATTTATGTAGCAATGAAGTGTTTCATTAGATAAAATAAAGGTTGTTACATGTGCAGTTCATGCTTCATAATCATCTCATTATCTGAGAGTTTGCTATCAACTTTTCTTATTTTGTAGTATTTGATGTACTGAATTTATGACACGAGCTATTCATTTATTATCTATTATGTATTTTTCAGGATGGTTAGTAGCAATGCACCATTTGCTCGCAAGTTCAGGAGTAACGACCCTGTTCTAGATCGGATAGACTCAGATCTTCTGCTCCGTGGGCCTGGTATGATTGTTCCAGGTGGCTGGTGTTCTGGTAAAAAGGTGGCTGAGGATGCCATTAATGGTTCAACCTCTGATCCATGCTTGGTTGTGGGCAATGTGACCCACTTACAGCCAGGCCTTGGTGCAGAGAGGCTTGAAAGGCTTATTGGATCCCTCCTGCAGGAAGAGAATTTTCATCCAAGACAATGCAAGTAGCGGCAGTAGTACTTGGGTTCCCTCATAATGGTAGGATCAGCTTAGTCTAATTATGTACATAAAATACAGCTCAAAATATGATGGTTATTATTATTGTTTATTGGGTTATTCTTGTTCCGTTGTCAAATTTTGATATGTTTTTATTACGATTTATTACGATTCTAGTTGATTTAAGTGTCAGGTGGGGGCTGGAGCCCCAAAATCAACATTTCAATGCCATATTCGGCTGCATAGTTCTACAGGGACTATCATGATGCCAAGCAGTATGTTATATCGATAGTGTTGCGGACTTGTATTACTGCTGGTACCAAGTCATGGCAATTTGTGTGTGTTTTTCTAATTTATCCACTTCATTCCAGCATGAGAAAGGGTAATACAGGCCCCTCCGGTCAAGTCAATGCGTGCTTATCCTCTGCTACGCAGTATTGTACTGCACAACGAATCAACGATGTGGACTATAGGGGGCCTTCATTGAGATTGAGTTGCACGAATCTCATAGCAGATTTACATTTTCTATTACTCTTTTTAAGGTATCGGAACTAAGAATGTTATTAAGCCTGTTCTGACATGTTGAATCTGTGAGATTTACAATACTAACAATGCAGGGAATCTTGGCTTTGATATTTCTGATAATGATTTGATGCTGAGTTGCACTCTCTTTCAAGTTGATAATTGTTCTGGTTTCAGAAATTTTACTTTCATGTTTAATTTCATATGTTGTGTATTTCTTCTTTAGTGATAATAACACTAGACATTGTGGATATGCTTTGAGACTTGAGACTGCTTCATGTAGTAAAAAGTGAATTTTCATTACTTTTCTATATTAAAAAATGTTTGCTAACCCACATTAGTTCGTATAAAACTTTTATGCCTTCGGTTCTAATTCTTTCACAATTTTCTAAGATAAAACTTACCAACAAAATAGATCTTTGCAAAGGGAAGCCGTCTGTAGATGATAATGGATAACAGTAACAACCATAAAAACAAGTACAGAGCAACAGAAATATTATGTTGTTAGCCTTTTTTAATGCTATTGCAATCAATTAAAATGTCATACAAAAATTCAAATTAGAAAAAATTTTCGTTCCCCTACAGAGTGTTGGCAAAAAAAAAAAAAAAAAAAAAAAAATGCATCTTTACTAAGGACATTATCAGGGAATCAAAACTATTTTCACAATTTGCAGCCAACAAATTTAATTATCAATAAATTAGATCCTTGAACATAAAACTTGATGAAACACCTGCTCAAAAGAAGAAATAAAATGTTACAGTTTAAACACAGGTGTAATTCCAAGGAGCACAAAGCATTGCCTCATAACAACTGCGGTAGCTTGGCACAAGAGCAACCGGCTTGTTTCCTCCGGCGAACCAATGACCTGTGAAGTGAAACAACGTTCATCAGCATATAGAAAAGACATCAATTTTCTTTCAAAGTACAAATGTGTTATCTGAATCCCTTGAATTATGGATCAATTTCAATACACTTATTTTGAAGAGATATCATTTAAACGCACTTTAAAGCAGAAAACAATCTTCCTCGAAGCGTCCAAGGCTCCAAGCACAAACGAGAACAAAAGCTTTTAAAGATTTATATTTGTGAATAGACATACCTTGCAATTGGTGTAGAATGAATTGAATGTTTCTGACAAATTATAGAGGTACTCGCACAACACATTCGGTAGGAGGTTGTTGCATGCCTCTTCGACCACCTGGAATTAAAAAAAGAAGAAGAAGAACATTTTATACCAAGTCTTAAACACAACAAAACAGATACATACTGACACAAAATTTATCTGAAAGTTGTACCTCAGCAAACCGGATTAGATGAACTGCTAAGACACGCTCATCGGGATGGTCTAGTGTTATTGTCCCAGTCTGAAAAAAAAGAAGAAGAACATTTGCAAAAACATCCCTCAATAAATTAGTTTTGAGCAGTTAAAGCGGATAACAATAACCAGCATAAACAGGAACCTCCAATTGTATAAATTTCAAGAAAAAGTAAAATATATGATAATTATAGAATATAAGTACCTCTTGTAGTGTGCTTATATCCCTGTTTGACTTCCTGACAATGGAACAAATACGAGCATGCGCATACTCTAGATATACAGCCGTATTACCCTGACAATAAGAAAAATAAATAATACAGATATCAGAAACTGATTAAAAAGTACACTAAATATCATTTTGCCGGCTATGTGTGTGATGGCAGTGTGTAACACTAACACTGTTAACTGCACAGACAGAAATTTGACAATATGATGCCAGAAAGAATATACCATACAAAATGTAACCACTACCTGATTTTTCAGCATCTGGTCAAAGCTAAATACATAATTTGTTAATCTGTTATTCTTTAAATCTGCATATCTGCATGAAGCAAAACAGGAAATTTGTTAAATAGTGGAACTGCAGCGATGATTATTCCAATTACAAAATTAGTAAATTTCTAAAAAACTGAACTTTATTTTGTGATAAAATTGAAGGAACTTGATTTAAGTGATAAAGTTCCCACATATAGGACCCAGGTTCAAGCAATAAATCGGTAAAATAATATTCAGTCCGCTGCTGAATTGAGGGTCCAATGATAAATTGGGAAATGATTGGGTTTTCTGACAGACTAGTTGTGGGAGATTTTATCTTCTAAAGATAGAAAATTTTAGAGTAGCAAGCAGTATTTTTATTTTTTTATTTTTTTGCTTCACCCACAGATTTGGGATTTGTCCCCACTGTTTAATTTTTACACAATAGCTGTTTAACACTTCTCATGGTATTAATATATTTGACAAAATAAGAGAGCACAAATTGTGTACAAAAATTGTACTCTCAGTTGTGACTGGGTTACTGAGATCTTACTTGACAGCGCCATAACCAACTGCCTCAGCAGTGTTCTCAAGCTCTTCATCTATCCAATCACCAATTGTACCTGGCCAAACAGTTCAGAAAATTATAGATCACAATAAAGAAAAGCTGAATTTCTTCTGCAGGAAATTACCTACCGCCACGGCAGGCCCTCCATATAATAATGCAATTGAAACATTTTATAGATGCACCTATTTCCTAAATAAGATTCAGAATACAATTAAATACCGTTGTTCTCAAGCCGTTGAATGAGTTCAGCTTTGCTTCGGGTCTTGGCCTCGTCTAGCAACTCAACCAACCTAACAACCTCAGAACTTCGGGTCCTAAACCGCTTCCCATCTGAGCCCAAAACCAAACCAAAACCCACATGGCTCACTCTTGGAAACTCCTTCCTTTCTGCTGGTAGCAACCATCCTGCTTTTCTAGCAGCCTACAACAGATATAAGAAAAGCTGGTTCTCACAACACACACGATGTGGATTTCAGCATATTGCATTCAACATGCTGTATCAGCAAGAGTACCAATATTTCTCAAAGTTCCAAGAAACACGACACTTTTTGGTATTATAACAATCAAATATTAGGGTTTAGGAATTAAATAGCTAACAGAATGTGATTAAGAAATACCGACACTAAAGGACCGAGCCACAAGAAAGTCTTGTTACTCAAAAAGGTTATAAATATGTTTCAGCAACTGTTTAGGTACGCTAAAATACATGCTTTTGGAAATAAGGACCTCCTTGTGCTTTGTCTCCAAATATACATTTCAAAATTCAAAGGGACAAGCATTTCATATTTATATTTGGTATGATAAGACAAATATTCAAATAAATATAACAACCATTGAACAGAATTTCAAACATACACTGAAGAACATCTCAAAATGCTGTTGCTGGCCCACATCAGTTACATAAATTATCCACTCTGCCTTCTCCACATCGAGTCGGTACCTTCAACAATTGACAAAAAGGAAGTCGTGTCAATGAATTAATCTCCGTTGAAAGAATTTTGACCAATTAAAGGATGCAATCCATTTTATGTTCAGATGTAACTGCAAAATAGTTACACTCAAGCTGAACTGATTAAGTCGAAAGTACTGAAAACTGAGAGCAAAACTATAGTTAAAGGGTTTGGTGAAGCAAAATTCTGGCTAGCCAAGGTTTAATTACTAAATCGAGCATAAGTGGGGGCCTAATTCACATATTGTGTCTTAAATGAAGATAACTAACTTAAGAGCAGTCAAGTCCGTAGAGGCATAGTTATAACCACCATCCTTCTTAACAACTATCAAAGGGATACTGAAGCCCTCCAAAGATATCACTCGGGCACCTTCGCTTTCTTCAACTAACCCCTTGTCTGTCAGTTCTTTTATTGTATCAAGAATATACGGATTATAAAAACTCTCCCCCTGGAAAAAGACATGAAAAGTTTCAAACTTGGCCATAAGCATTTCGAAATTTTGCTATACATAAAGGACCAAGCTCTGCAATATTTCAATTATAATAATCTACTTTATTGAGATTACCATGTCAACAAAATAAAACCTGGTCTACTATTAAATTTCTTCTTGTTATCCATATTTGCTCTAAAATTTTTTTCCATATTTGCCCTAAAAAATATACATCATCATCAATATTAATTGTGTATAATCTCAGTGCTAACAGTCTTGATCCAACATGCTTTTGTTTGTGAACAAAACGGCTTTAAGGTGCTGTGCAACTTGTAGCAAATGAAAATGCTTCTGACAATTAGAAAAGATAGTTGGCCAAGGAAGCAGTATCGTTCGAGTAACAAATTATGTGACAGTTGTATCTAGTACCTTCTCTTCAATGTGCACGTTCAGGCACTCATAGACAAGGTCAAACTCGCTCCTACTTATTTCACAAATCTTTTGCCATGCAGCTCTGTATTTTGCTTCACCTCCCTGTAATTAATTAATAATCATTTAGACAAATAAAAAAAAAAACAGTCTGACCCAGTTTAAGAGCAGTAAAAGCATGTCTGAAGTTCCATTGCTCTTGCATTAAGAAGATATACAAGAATATTTTTAAGTAATTGTAACCTGAAGCTTAACAACAGCTTGCTGGGCCCTTTCTTTGAACGAGGCATCGTCATCGAATCTTTTTTTTGAGGCCTTGTAAAATTCCTGAGTGACAATTTTAATTTTATTATCAGTATTTAAGATTGAGAAGATCACTTCAGTTGCTGGGCATGCAGTTGTTAATTGGCAATGATGACATGTATGAGGTTGATTTATCAATGCAATGGTTAGTTTAATAGTTGTGTGAGCCATTTGCCGCACTTTCAGAATATGTATGTTATGCAGCTGCATTGCAGCTGGCTTCTAATGGTTTAAACTTCAAAGTCAATTTTTGTCGCCCAGTGCCTTTCGGCCTTGGGGCAGTTTTCTAACAGATTAATATCAAGGTTTATAGCTCCTTAAATCTGAGCATATTCAGGACACTGCTTGGTAACACCTGGACCTTTGTAAAATGATTTTCTTGGATATGACTGACAAAACAGGTAGCATTTCACCTTTTTTTAACATGAAAAGAGAGTAGGTTCTTTTCTTTATTAAAGAGTTGGTTTTTCTGGCTCACCTGGAGATCTCCAATTGCTTGGTTCCCTACATCTTCCCAATTGGGGAATTGTTCGAACAGGTATTCTATCAGCATCCCAAACTGCATGCCAAAAGGGAAAAATTAAAGACTTAACTGAAACCTTTGTAGCTAATTTTCTTTCTAAAAGAACATTATGATTTATGAAAGAGATCGTAAAGTGAAAAAAAAAAAAAAAAAATCTGATAATGGCATTCCATTTAGTAGAGTAAAACAGTAAATGCTCAAAATCTAGGAATCAATAAAATCGAAGCAAATGCTGAGAACTTCAGAAAAAGGTAATCTAAGTTCATATAATTTACAAAAGGGTAAGCTGAATAAGGTATAGCAGATAAATTGTATCACAACCTGGGTACCCCAATCGCCAACATGATTCCTTCTAAGAACATCAACATCTGAGAACTCAAACATACGCGCCAAGGTGTCACCAATGATGGTAGACCTCAGATGGCCAACATGCATTTCCTTTGCTATATTAGGGGAGGAGAAGTCGACCACAGCTCTTTTTACTGATAGGATAGGGGCCCACGTCTGGATGCCGTCAACCAACATGTCGCTTATTCTCTATTAAATCAAGCACAATGTTTTTTATGAGTTAATGGAAATTTACTTATAAATGAGGGATCTTATTTTTCAACACATTTATTGCAAAATTTATGTCACTTCTCTTGTTGAGTGGTACATATTTTTTTAAACTTGGTACCCAGTACAACAACTATAGAAGACATTACTGGAAAGAAAAGAAAGAAAAGAAAAGAAAAAAGAAAAGAAAAAAAAAAGATAAGAAATGACTCATTGAAACCTTTGATATCCATTTGGAAGATAGTTTTATATTTACAAATCCAGGTCCGGCAACGGAGGTGGACTCTATAATTTCTGATTGAGGAAGGTTTTCTGCTAAAGCCTGCAGCCAGAAAAAAGAATGCATAAGAAAGGTTACATTACCAGGCTTAGTACTGTTATTATTGATAATCAGAAGTACACAAATTAGGAATAAACTCATCTAATCCCCTTGAACCATCGAGATATATGCTACAATTTGGAATTACCCTTCTTTTCTTCTGGCAACAATATTAAAAAATAGAGTACTGCAGTTTTTTGTGTAAAACTGTAACAGGATGTGCAATTTTTGTCTGTCATGCTTCTCGGCCATATATGACTTTTTATTTCCTTATCAAAAATGTGCAATATTTTGAGCTTATTAACAACTAAATTAAAAGAAAAAAGGAGGAGAAGCATGTCAATGTGAAATGCCTAGGCTATTTGAACCTATTTCAGTGTGTCGACATTATTCATGGAAGTAGGAGAAGCCTGTCAAGAAAAGGAACAGAAGAGAAAAGCAATTACCTGGCCAACTGAATTGGCACTTTGGAATACAGTTCCTGATCCATTAATTCTCGACCATAGCCCCATTGCGTTGTTGCTAGTGAACAAAAGAAACAAATTAAAGTCCTTAGTGAACAAATTAAATAGTCCTTAGTGACAGAATTAATAAAGTCATAGAATGAAAGCTGATCCATCTATAGGCATAATTGTTAGTACTGGCAAGTTACTTATCCATCTATCGGCATGACCAATAAACACGCAATCAGATATGGAATGAAACAAGCATATGATACAGATGACATGTGATAAGAAAAAAAGTAGGATAAATATACCATTGGTAATCGGCAGATCTTGCTGAAACAGCTACCTGTGGCTCTACATCAGGGAAATCGGGAAATGTGGTCTGCAGAGAACACTTGACCAAGCTCGCTATCTGCTGCTTCACACTTCCTGTTCTTTCTGCCATCTGTTATCACACATATTAATATTTGAAATGCAACAATAATAAAGAATTAGTCATAAGTCATCTGCACATTAATTAATCAATTAAGGTCCAACAAAGTATTATATATGATTCTTTGCCTATACATGTGAAATTACATACATTGAATTAGAATGGAGGTTAAAGAGATGAGGATGTGGATCAATGGATGGGTCTTCTTCTTTTTCCCCAGTAAGCAGAGAAGTACTGCTGCCTGCTCTGATTGAAAGGAGTATTCTTCTGGTAGTGGCTCTAAAATAACAACCTGTTTAGTTCCTAAAAACCAAAATGTGAGAAAAAGAAAAGAACTTGGTTGAAAGCAATGAATGGCGTTACTTCGCTCACACCCAAATAATTTTATCAGTTACAGATGAATCTCATAACGAGTAATATTCATTTATTTATAATCGTCAGATCAGATCGAAAAGAAATTTTTTTTTGGTAGAAGTATTGGAGTAAAATTCATAAATTAAAACTAGGGGAGACCCAGAACCCTGAAAGTTCAATAATAAACCCACAAATAGAGAATTTGCACTGAGAAAGAGAGAGGGACCTGAGTGAAGGAAGGAGAGGGAGGAAGGAGAAGGAGAAGGCCAAGATCAGCTGATTCTGATCTCTATTAATTGCATTGGCATTGGCATTGCTATTGCAAATGAATTGCTATTTTATTTTCTTTTTTGGATGGATTAATTAAAAGTTTTGATACCAAGAATAAAGAAATTAGATTTTTATTGGGTTTATCTAAAACATAATAAAAAAAAAACCTGAGCAACAAGTAACTAATTGTTATTATTTATTTTTGCCAGGTTCAAAGTCAATGTTCATACTTTTAACTAAAAAAAAAAAAAAAAAGTCAATGTTCATACTTGCCCAGTTGCCCTGCCTGGTTTAGTCAGTACCAGACAATTAGTTAATTACAGCTGATTTAGTGATGAGTGAGACCTAGTGTCCATATATGGACCGTCCATAGCACTCACAAGAGAGTGTGACAGTGGGTCCCACCACGTGACTCTTGTGAGTGCTACGGACGTCCATATAAGGACACAAGGTATTTCTCTTTAGTGATTCATTGGCCTCCAAGTTTTCTCTCCTCTGACTCTGTGACTCTCTGACAAATATTATTCAACTTCAACCCAATATAATAATATAGAGGAAAGCTAACTGTATCTCAACAAAAATCCTCCAAAATCGTACCCCAACCCAATAACATGTATGCACAAACTATGAACACCCAAAAATAGTTAGTATGAACACCTTATATCAACAAGTATGAACATCAAGAAATTAGGACGGGTTAGCCTTTTTGCGTTCTACTTAACAACCCGGCCCTAACTTAACCATTTCCGTTAATTTTCGTGGGGACCACATATATAACTGTCAATTTAAGTACATGATTAAATTAATTTAAGCACGTTTTTCACATAGACATAACGGCTGCACCTTCTGACACACATACCGACTGCACCTTCTGCTGCGTAAGGTGTTCATACTTGATGTAATAAGCTGTTCATACCTTATGCATGCCTTTGTTCATACGGTGTTCATAATATGTTCAAACCTGGTGCAAAAATAGTATTCTTGCTCTCCAAGAAAATAGTAAATTGCCGAGGTCGCCGGCTCAAATCGACAGGATCAATTCAGCATGAGCAATCTTCGTTTGTTCATATGTACGGACGATAAATAGTTTACTATTTTTGTCTTTTTCCAAAAACGGTAAGATTGAAAGATTGTTTGCAATGCTAAAAATAGAAAGATGGGTTGGGGTACAAATATAGGGGATTAGAGGTGGGGTAGAGAAAGATTTTCTCAATAATATAATATAGCAATTCTGACTTTTGAGAAATATTTAGATAGTCCTCCTATATATTGCCAAAATTGATATGGAAAAAAGCCCAACAAGAGCAGCAGAGCATACTTTTTGGGTAATTGGGTTGTATCTACCATACACGCAGTGTCCAAAATTTACATGAAAATGAAATGAAAACCTATCATAAATCTCCCTCTGTTTATGGACCCCCATTTTTGCTCAAAGATTGAAGCCATGACCCATGACCATGATCATCAGAAATTCAGAGCTTTCAGAGCCTGCCATGAATGTACATGTACAACAATACAAGGGATGTAATATATGTTGCTGACTTTTATACATTTGGGCCCTCATTTAAGCTCCGTATGCACAGATCACTGTCCAAAGAGTTGCATAATCTATAAACTGGAAAGACGGGTAACTCTCCAAGCACTTCAACTATGTCACATCATCAATATTATTAACCATTGATTTTGTTTATATCTCTTCATCTACTTTGATCCAATAGTTTATATTTATTCTCTCTCCTCATTTAATAAGATGATATGATATGTTTATGACAAAATTTAATCTTTAAAGTGGTCCAACATTTATGTGTTATTATTTATAAATTATACATCATCATCATCATCATTATTCACATCAAAAATTTTAAATTTATTTTTTATTTTTTTTAAATAAATATTTTTATTTTATAAGCTTTAATATTTTAATGTTATCATATTTCGGGGTGAAGCCCGAGTTTCAGCTCTAGTAATAATAATAATATGAGTCGATTTCTCAGTCGGGCCTGATTGATGTTTAACGGGCCCTTTTAAAATTCACTAGCTGTAGAAAAGCAAAAGATTTAGTTTATTCTGAGAGCTGTTAACAACCGTTCATTTCTAATCAGGTGATTTAGATAGCACAGATCAAGTATCTCTCTTTACTTGTGCCTCAATATATAATATATCGTAACCATTCAATTTAGACAGATAAACAGTCTATATTTGTTCCAATCCATAGAAGAATTCACCTTATTGTGATGGTTAATTTATGTTTTTTCTTAATTAATCTGATCCAGTATCAGAATTAATAAAGCCATCTATATCTATGGCCATTATTTTTATATGAAGCATGCCTGTCACGAGTAGGAACAATTAACTATTAAAAACCTATGATTAAGACAACATTAGATGTTCTCTCTCTTATTGAGATTGTTTAGTACTAATTAAACATTGTGAATCATATGAATATATGATCACTTATCATATGGCTCCAAATGGTTCAATTTCTTTAAACCACATAATTAAAAAGTTAATTTTACTCATAAGTTATGTGTCATTTACTCATTTGATTTAAAACATCGGTTTTTATACTTTGTATGAGTTATGTGGAATTTTATTGACCTAACCCATGAAATAGAAATGGATTTCTGGAACTTTCCCTAAATAATTATTTTTAACTCATTTAAAAATTAAAATATTACATATCAGCAATTAATTCTTTCGGCTGTTGACCCCAGAAACACAAAAAAAAAAAAAAAAAAAAAAAAAATTGACTTCGGAGCATTCCAAGTCAATGTTTGTAAAAGCCATGAATTTATTAGGCACGGATGGTGCAAAAGTAGTGTGAACAGCATATAATAATAATAATTAATAAAGTCAGGAAATTAATTTGATATTATCAGTGAAGTTTCACATTCTTGTTCTTATTTGGCAATTTGATTGATTTGCCCATTTGACTTGACAATGGTACCTGCTCCCTCCTGGATAAGTTCAACCAGATTTTTGCCTAAGGACCTTAATGAAATTATTTCAAAAAAAAAAAAGTACAACCAAATTTTGCAGTATACATAAAGAGGAGGGAACATTGACAATAGATAACTTGACAATCTTGACAATCTTGATAATTACACTTTTTAAAAATTTATAAAAAATCTTAAAAATAGAAAAAGGTTTACGGAAGTATTGCTTGACTTATAGATTGATTATGTATCTGATTATATTCAATTTAAACAACGTTTGATAGCTCTTTAAAGATCCGTTAAATTATAACCGTTGAAAAGTGCACAAAAATTTGATAAGTCATTAAATGATTTTCAAATTGATTGAAATTTGAAACACTATCAATCTATAAGTCAAGAAATCATTTTTCATTTTTAAGATTTTTTATGATTTTTTATAAATTTTTTAAAAGAAGCATTGTTAAGATTGTCAAGTTATCTATTGTTAATGGGTCCCTCCTCATACATAAACCCTTCCTTGTTCTACCTAACTAGAGCTCACCATTTTTTCTCAGAACTAAACAGGAAAACCCTTCTAAAATTTCTAATATTATTTTTAGACTAATTCTGCTATGTATCAGATGAAATATGAATCATTTTTTTTCATAATCAAATAGTCACGATATGTGAAATGTTTGATAAGAAACGTCTGATTTTAAATGAAATGTTGGTTAGCCAATGCACGGAAGAACAACTCGTGTTTGTTACATTTGATATGAATCATATGATGGTATTGGACCCTCAGAAACCAGAATTTAATCTCAGATTTATGTACTTCATTCATGTCTTATCTCCGAGTCCCACAAATCAGCCTTGTCAGAATATCGTTTTTGACTGGATCCGGTTTCAAGTATTGTCGTAGACTCGTCAGACTTTCAAACCCATTTTGGATCTGAGATCAACTTTTGCGGGCATTGATTTTGTACACTTGTTACATGTATAAACCCAAATTCAGACCATACGGTAAATATATATATACCCTCAACGAGTGAGTGCGGCTATTGCGCTTTGTAAAACGTAGTGATTGGTACGTTTCGGCCTCATAACTTCTCAACCATAGCTCGAATGACTAATCCAAGTTGCTCACATGGTCTTGATATTAAAACCTAGTTGCATATCAAAATTTTTTATTTCTAGAGTTTTCTAACTATTTTTTTGAATTTTTGAAAAATGACTCATTTTATATACAAAATTTTGTGCATTTTCTATACAATTTTCAAAAATCCAAAAAAATAGTTATAAAACTCTAAGAATGAAAATTTGGTAATCTACAAGATTTTAATATGTAGATTGTGTTGGGCAACTTGGATTGCCCATTCGAGCTACGATTTTGAAATATAGGGCTGAAACACACTACCTCACTGCGTTTTGCAAAGCACAATAACCCCACTCTACCCTCAACTCTTTATTCATTTCATATTTAGCCATAACTCTTAATATATCAAATATCTCCTTAAACTCTTAAAAAGTTAATAATATTTTAACTCTTGTAAATAATGTGCGAATTTGGTGCGACATTTCAAAAGATATCACGCTGTAGTAAATAGTGTTATATTTTATATAACAGTATAGTTACATTTTGAAAGAAAAAAAGAGTAGTTGTTTTCTTCCACAAAATATTTTGCTGATTTTTTTATCTGACCAATTTTATGTATATCAATAAAATAAGATTTTGTTATTCCAAAACTTTGAAATTACTATTTTGTTTTCCTATATTATGCAACAAACGAAAGGGTATAATTAAAAAGAATTAGCAATACATCAGGAACTTAATAATTATTAACAAAATCATATTAGTTATAAATAAGGTACTGTAAATTGTGATTTATAAAACACTAGGATCGAGGCCTCGCGTTGCTTCGGCAATGTTTTGTTTGTTATGTTGTATTTTTAATGGTTAATACGTTCTAAATTAGAAAATTATTAATGTATAAGATATATAAATTACCTATAAAGAATTAAAATAGAGATAAGTTATAAATATTTTAGGGGAGGATCGGTTGACAATGCATATTTTTCAGATTTTTTATGAATTTTTATAAATTTTTGAAATATATCATTGTCAAGATTGTCAAGATAATTATTGTTAATGGATCCCTTCTCTTTATATAATAACTTGAACCAATTAATATATCACTAAAACTGAAAATTTATTATTTATTATAAAGAATATAAATCAAAACATTTTTACAATATACTTTACTAAGGGCACTATGTAGAATTTAATCAATATCTAATTATAACAATAATTAATATAAATAAAATGAAATATCTAACAAAAAAAACATAAAAATCAAAATCTTTGGAACAAACAGGTTTTTAATTATACTATTAATTTTGGATTTTGTTATATGTGTTAGCTTATTAAATTTTTGGTAAAAAACTAAAAAAAAGGAAAGGAATTAGTTACTTGAGAAGACTTTCAAGTTTTGATAATCTTGACTGTCTAATGGTCATTCTTTTTCTTAATTGTCAGTGAGTCATGCAAATTTACTATAAATAATACTTACATCTAATAATATTGTATTTATAGAAAATATTAAAGAAAATATAGAGGAATAGTTGTCGCCAACTTTTTGAAATCATAAAAGCGGCTAAAATATGCATTTATTCTGTCATTAGATTATATTTTAAAAATTTTTATGACACAGTGTAAACAACTTGATATGATGGTTCTCAATAAATTTAGTATTAAATTTGATTTTGAGTTAGATATGTTTCATTTTAATTTATAGTGTGTTTAAAACCTTAAATTTATTTTTTATTTTAAAAAAAAATTGGTTTTTTAATAAATATGATTCACCAAATTTCTTGTGTTACTATTCTATTTAAAAAATTTTAATTTATTATAAACATAAATTTTAAAACTGTTCCTTTAAAAAAAACAAAAAACAAAAAATAACAAAAAAGAAAAAAGGCTGAGTGAGCCGTATAAAACAAAAAGTAATTTTTTTTTTTTAAAGTAAAGATTCCCAGACAAAACAGAAAACGACGAAATCCACAGTACGATTCTTCCATGCTACCATCCGTATAACAAACGCAGAAACAACTAATTTTAGACTTTCTTACGCAAAACGCTCACAGAAAATCCCGAAAAATAGTTTCTGAATCTCATCTTGTGCACGAAACATCGTACCAAGTCACAAAGATAGACAATCTATAACCGGTCCATAATTTTACAGCAAGGCGCGTGATACAAAGGATCGGATAAAACCCGTAAAATCGATAGTTAATATTCGTGTAAATTCTGAAAAAATGAAAACGCCATCTAGGGAATAAAGTTCAGGGAAATTATGAGGTCAGTTTATTCTGTAACATAATATCTATAAACAAATGGACACATCAACCAGGCTTCAATTTCTTATCTCCTCTTACATCAAAAAAAATCTTCCAATTTTTCAAACGACACGTTTTCTAACTCTTCTAGAAGGCAATAAGTGCATACAGTGACACAGTCTCTCGATATATCTTTCTTAATTACTTTTACTTCAAGTCCAAGGTCCAAATATATCAACGTAAAAATTGGTTTGCATCCAAAGAGGACCGTCATCTGTTTATTTATTTATTTATTTTTCCCCTTTCAATAGTCTTTCTACGTTGGTACGATAAATGTTAATTAAATAATATAGATGACGGTCAATACGGTTGCTCCTTTAATCTATGTGCATATAAATATAAATAAACGCCATAATTTTAAACTTTTTATATGTGCAAACAACTTTTGCAAATTCTCTGCACAAGTAATTCTTTAAATATATATTCTTGGTATATTTTATTTTTGATCAGGGAAAATATATTGTATGTATGGAATAATGGACTCCTCTTCTTTTGATTTTTCATATTTGAGTCTCATTTTTTGACTTAATAAAAATTGAACCTTCAATATACAAATGTGCATTTGTTATGTGATGAAACAGTGAAAGTGAAACGGTACCTAATAATTTGTTATTGCAAGTGACGGTCATAAATCATAATTGTCAGCAATTCAGCAGGATTTCATCTGTATAACTTATAATATATTGAGTGAGGCTATTTGTACTTTACAAAGCGCAGTGAGGTAGCGCACTTTGGCTCGGTATCTTAAAACTGTAACTCGAATGACCAATTCAAATCTCACCATAATCTGAATATTGAAACCTAGTTGCATACCAAAACTTTCTATTTTTAGAGTTTTCTAACTAGTTTACAATTTTTTGAAAAATGACCCATTTCACATTTTAGTAGACAAATAGAATAGACAATTGTAGATCCTTAATTACTCCTAATAAAAGGAGATTGGACTATTTGACATGAAAGTTCTATTTTCCCAAAAAAGAAACCTCAGCCGTTAATTGTTTACTTATATTGATCACCACCGTTAACGTACATTAATGTCCCGGCCCATTAAAATTTAAGCCCATATTAGTTTCTTCATAAGAGATGAGCTTTCGACCCTTTCTTATAAGATACAATAATTTCAGCCCAAAACACGGCGTGGATTCTTTACTAGTAACATATATGCATTAACAACGCCATGGACCAGGTTTTGGAGACAACTTTCATAAAACAGATTTGGGTCTTTAAATTCTCACGTGAGTAAAGCGCACGCGCCGGGTTCAGAGTAATAAACGCGTTACAAATTATATTCTTCCTTCATTTCATTGGTACCCATGAAAACTTTAAAATATGAATTGTAGTCTTCATGTTCATGGTTTGAGCCCTTCATTATCTACTAATTAATAAGAATTTTACTCCAATACTTCCACCAAAAAATAAGTTTCTTTCCGATCTGACGAATATACATGAATATTACCAATTATGAGATTCATATCTAACTGATAGAATTATCTGGGTGTGAGGTGTGAGCATGAAAGTAACACCCTATTAATTAATTAATCTCATTTTGTCTTCATGGTGAAGCGATGTGATGTTAGTCTTAGCTAGAGCGTCTCTTTCATAAACATATATATAGTGTATAAAGTATAGTTGAATAGATGACATATATACAATATTATTCTGAATTTAATACAAACTAAAAACCAAACCTTATATTGTATAACACAACTACTATTTTTGAATACCATAAATACAATACAGAAGTATGAATAAAATTTCATTGCATAGCTATCAAACTAACACAAATTATGTCATGCAAGAGCTTTACATGTTGAGAATTTGATCCTTAAAACAGTCATACACTGAGACACCTCACCTAACATAGCTAACGAAACAAGCAGTCAAGTTAAAAAACATGTACATAAATTAGAGTTAGACTATTATATTAATGTTAGCATTTCGGACCGAAATTTATGAACTCCTTTATCAAATTCAAAATAAATACTTAGAAAACTCTAAAATATATATTTTTTTTGTATTCCCCAATAATTTTATATAAAGAATTTCTTCAGCACCATAAATCATGATTTCGGACACGATAACGTAAATTTTAAAACGTTAGAATTTCAGTCCAAAATGTTAACGTTACTATAATAGTCTAACTCTATAAATTATTTGGGAGAATATCATGGTTTGCTGAGGGTACATGAGCAAAGAAAAGAAAGTAAGACTACTTGTTCAAAATATAAAAAGATAAAAAATTATTCCAATTAGAAAAGATGAGTCCGTTTCTGCTGTTATGGTTAGGGATAACAGGATTCTATTATCGCAATCTGAGACGTCGGATAAAAAATGAACGGTTCCGATTGATAAAAATGTACAAATCCGATCCGTTCGTTTCGATCCGACGGTCATGATTAGGATAACAGAGCCCAGTTATCCAAGATTAAAAAGATTAAGATAACAGGTGATTAGGGGTGTCAAACGTTCAAAACGTTCACGGAAATGGGTTGTTCCGTTTTCGTTCCGTTATAACGGACGGAACCAAAATCCGTTCCGTTGAATGTTCTGTTATAAGGGAACGGAACAACGGAAATACATGTTTAGAGTGAAAATAAGTTGTTCCATTTCTGTTCCGTTATAACGGACGGAATCAAAATCCGTTCCGTTTCCGTTCCATTATAACGGACGTAACCAAAATCCGTTTCATTGAACGTTTTGTTATAACGGAACGGAACGGAACAATGGAAATACGTAGGAAATACGTGTTTAGAGTGGAAATAGGTTGTTCCGTTATAACGGACGGAATCAAAATCAGTTCATTTATGTTCCGTTATAACGGACGGAACCAAAATCCGTTCCGTTGAACGTTCCATTATAACGGAACGATAACGGAACAGAACAACGAAAAAACTTGTTCCATTGACATCCCTGAGGTGATATGATCTCAGAAAAAATGAAGTCCACAATTTTATTTTATGTTTTTTGATTTGAAGTCCACAATTACAAAAACAAACACAAACAACACAAAAACAAACAGAAACAGAAAGATGGCTTGATTTTCTCCTCGGGCCCCTCCCCCTCCACTATCCACGCGTTCTCATCTCATTAGTTCCAATTTTCCACTGGAACCCACAACGGTCTTTCCTCTGCTTTGCCTTTGCCTTGCCTTGGCGGCTCCATGACCAACAACACCAAAGACCAGTTCTTTCTTTCTAGCAGAAATCACAATCAGAAAGGGAGAAATTAAGTAGAGACAAGCTACAAGCTGCTTAGAATAACATCACCATTTGTTAGTGTCAAATTGGGATAGTGTGTGAGTGAGTATCCATCCACTCACTCACAGAATTAAAAAAGAAAAATAGGATAAAGGGAGTAAGTGTGTGTGTGTGTGTGAAGAGTGGAAGAAGAGCTAGGGTTTTTCATTTCAGTTGATTTGTGAGCTACAAATCAGTATGAGCAAGTAGAGTTTTGTGGGTTTCTTACAAATTCAGTGTAGGTGCAATTGAGGGAGTGATAGAATCAAAGAATCAAGCTTTTTTGCCTTTTTCTAGTCCTGATTTGTGGAAGTTAGAATATCATTTGTTAGTGTCAAATAGGGATAGTGATTAGTGAGTATCCAATTATCCATCCACTCACTCACAAAATTAAAAAAAAAATGGATAAGAGGGAGTAAGTGTGAGTGTGTGTGTAGAGTGGAAGAGCTAGGGTTTCAGTTGATTTGTGAGCTGCAAATCAGTATGAGCAAGTAGGAGTTTTGTGGGTTTCTCACAAATTCAGTGTAGGGGCATAAATAGAGCTTGATTGATTGACTATGGTACTTTTTATGATTTTATCCCCAAAAAAATCAAGCTTTTCTGCCTGTTTTTAATCCTGATTTGTGAGAATTTCATTTCAGACCAAAGATGGATGTATAGTGAGAGTTCAACTGTTCAAGTGGGTTTGCAAGACATTTAATTTTGTGGGTAGTTACAATTTTCTTTTCTTTTTGTGTTGTTGTTTGAGATTTGAGGGCACCCCTTGATTGAGTAGTTACAGTCATGAGCTGCACGGTCGAGAGTGGTGGTGAATTGGGGAGGAGTGATGATGCGTCGAGAGGTGTCGTGGACTTGGATGAGTCTGTCAGGCAGGGGAGGAGGTCCTTTGCCAGACCCAACAACGGCGGCAGTGCGGTTGGGACGACCCCGCCGCTGGATATCGATGAGAAGTTGCTGATTGATCCCAAGCTGCTGTTTGTTGGATCCAAGATTGGGGAAGGTGCTCATGGCAAGGTCTATCAGGGAAAGTAAGTTTTTTACTTCATTCTATTGTTACCTGATAATAATGGTAGATTCACCATTTGCAATCTTTTTTTTTTTTTGAGATAAAAGATGAGGGTCGAGTAACTCAAATTTAAATGTCTATATAAGACCTCCTATCCGGGTTTTGAACCTGCGACCTCCCACACGGAGAGCGTTGCCCTTAGCTACTAGACCAGAGGCTGGTTCTTAACTGAATAGTAAATTCACCATTTGCAAATCTTATCTTATATCTTGTATTGTTACTGATAGTAAATCTTTTGCGTTTTTTGGCTACATTCAGACCCTAGTATTTTTGTTTTATTTCTGTCTGATAATTTTTATCAGATGGAAAGCAGATAATTTTTTTTTTTTTAATCTTTTTGTTTAAATTTTTTCCTTACCCTCTTATGCAAATATATGATGAAAAAGTGACCTATGCCAGATTTTGTTATACAAAATTTGTTCATAGAAAGAATGTTAGAATTTTGAAAGCACAAGGTCAGTTTAGATGCTCAAATTGTAAGAACATTTACAATGAATATATGAGCTTTTAAGTTGTTGACTTTTATAATTTTTGTTCTAATTATAAATATTACATGCTCATTTGATTCCCATTTCGAGACTTTCAACCAGTGGATCAGATATTGCTTTCATTGACTTTGTTTTCTATGATCTAATAATACGTATATGTTTCTTTTTTCAAATTAGGTACAGAGATCAAATTGTGGCAATTAAAGTGGTAAGTGGAGGCAGTACACAGGATGAGAAGGAATCACTCGAAGCCCGCTTCATTAGAGAAGTTAACATGATGTCAAAAGTGAAGCACGAGAACCTTGTCAAGGTAGGCCCTTTGCTTGACATTTCGGAACTTAAAGTACTAAATTATGCCTTGCAAAATTAGTTGGTCTATATGCCTCATAACTTCCTACAGATTGGTACTTCTTATAAATTATTATTAGATATATCTCATATGATTAGTTAGTCAACCATGCACATATAATTTCCTGTAGATTGTACTTTTTTTGGATTAGAAAAAAAAAAGAAAGTTAGGTGCCAATTCTTCATGCTGATTCTTTTTTAGTATGTACTTTTTTTTTAAAAAAAAATTAATTTCAGATTTTCTGCTGTTGTTTAAGTTATATACAAGTATGATATATGATTGTACAATCTATTGTCTAAATGCTTGATTATTTGCTGATTATAATTTTATTGTTTCTCACTTCTTGAAGTTCATTGGAGCATGCAAGAACCCAATAATGGTGATTGCCACTGAATTACTACCAGGGATGTCACTTAAGAAGTACTTGAGCAGCATTAAGCCGCAGCAATTGGACATCCGCACGGCTGTCAGCTACGCGTTGGATATTGCTCGTGCCATGGATTGTTTGCATGCTAATGGAATCATTCACAGAGACTTGAAACCTGGTACGATCGCTTATAAATTGGTTATAAGTTTGTCAATGTGCGTGAATTTGCTTTCTATCAAATGATGTTCATACTTGGTCTGATTTTGGATAAGCACATGATGTTGATACTACAATAGATGATAAAGTTATTCGGATTATTCTTGTACCCTTCTAAAATTTGATTATTCATAAAACTATAGAAATGGAAAATTGGAACTGACAGGAGCTGATTATGAATATGCAGATAACCTGTTGCTAACAGCAAATAGGAAGCAAGTGAAGCTAATCGATTTTGGGCTTGCAAGAGAGGAAACTGTGCATGAAATGATGACAGCTGAAACCGGAACTTACCGGTGGATGGCACCTGAGGTGAGATATGCAATTGGTCTGTCTAGTGTCATTTATCGTGATATAAATTTGATAGGATGTTTGTCAAATTTCCAATTGTTGCCAAAAACAATTTAAAATTCTGACATATTGTGATTACTGCAGTTGTATAGCACAGTGACGCTAAGGCGCGGAGAGAAAAAGCATTACACAAACAAGGTGGATGTATATAGCTTTGGTATTGTTTTGTGGGAGTTATTAACAAACAAAATGCCGTTTGAAGGCATGTCCAATCTCCAGGCTGCCTATGCTGCTGCATTTAAGGTAATTTTTTTTTTTCTCCTCTCTTTCTCCTTTTTAGTATTTTAATTTACATCATGATTGGCATTTCCTTGATTCATGATTGGTTGTATTCGGGTCAAAGGTCCATCTGATCGTATATTTGGGTAGGAGCATCCATTAGGGTGTGTTGTTATTAATCTATTTTGAATAAAGAGTGTCTTTACTTCGATTAACCAGCTAGTAGTATAAAGGGTTAAATTAAATGGCATAAAAACTGTAATTAAGGCCTACAGATAATTCATTTATCGTGTCGAGGACTGAATTAGTGTAAACCTAGCATTAAATTTATATTCGGTATGTTTAACCTGACACCTTATGACATCTAACATTTATCTTAATTATATCAGCAAATGAGACCAGCGCTACCGAATGACACCCCGCCTGAACTGGTATTCATAGTGCAGTCATGCTGGGTCGAAGACCCAAACACACGGCCATGCTTCAACCAAATCGTACGGATGCTCGACTCCTTTCTGTACACACTGCCGCCTCCACCAATGTGCACGGATACTGAGGCGGCAGATGTGCCAGGTAGGAGCACTGGTACGGTCATATCGGCCACTTCTGCACGTGCTGGAGGAAGAAAGCTTTCGTTCATCCGGCAGCTGTTTGCGGCCAAGAAGGCAGCCAATGTGTAGCATGTGACGGTTCGGCAACTTGTTTTGTTGTAAAGCTGATAGTAGTAGCAAAAATAGTTGACATGTAACATGTAATACATGAAGGAGATCTAATATCAATATGTAACTCTAATAAGGAAACAAGGAATTCATATCCTCTACTGTGCAGCGTTCTGACTGTTGGATCCGCTTTGAGATTCGCGCTACTCAATCTCAAAAGAACCCCCTATAATCCGCATCGTTGATTCGCTGCGCAGCAGAGGATAAGCACTCGAAAACAAGTGCATGTTATATATAGGTGATCTCTTTTCTTATTTTAGTTGGTACTTTTTTGTTTTTCTTTCTCACATCCAGTTAGCATCATGTACCAGTTTGGTACATGGGAACTGGTAACATTGTACTGTACTGAAATGAAGATTAAGATGACAAATAAATAGAGGGGAGCATAATAACAGAAGATTCTTAAAGATTCTTTTGATCTCTCTCATCTCATTTTTAAAAGCAGAAGTTTGGTCTCAACTTAGGACCCTGCAATCCTAATTTGACGCATCATGCATATGATTTTAAAGAACTTTTTAAAAATAATCTCAGTCATTGATACATGGATCTCAGGGTCCTACGGTCTGATTAGGATTGCAGCTGATTTCAATGCGTTTTAACCTTACCCAATTTTCAGTATTTTTTTTTTTTTTGGAGGGGAGCATAATAATAGAAGATTCTTAAAGAATCTTTTAATCTCTCTAATCCCATTTTTATAAGCAAAAATTTGGTCTCGACTCAGGACTGCAATCCTGATTCGACGCATATGATTTTAGAGAACTTTAAAATAATCTCAATCTCAGGATCCTGCAATCTCGATCTGACGCATATAGTTATAAGAACTTTTTAAAATAATCTGAGCGGTCGATACATTGATCTCAAGACCCTACGATCAGATTAGGATTGTTGCTCATTTCAACGCCTTTTTAACCTTACCCAATTTTAAATGAAGATCTGCACGTGAGCTTGGAGATCCATTTCGATATTTTATGCAGGATGGTTAGCTGTTGTGAGTGATACTCTGAATAATGGATTTGGTACTGGACCTGACATAGCAGATATTAAAAATCTGCACTGCCAATTTATTCATTTTAGATAATTACAAATCATGAATTCATGATCAGCTGTCTATGCAGATCTCATCGCATACATTTGACTCGTTTTTATAGCCTTCATAAATCATAATCAGAGATGGACAATAATTATAACAATTTCAGAGTACTTGAAGCTCTTTATTTAATGATGACAATTGCTGAGCTTTAGTAGTTAGTACAAGAACTCAAGAAAGCCCGTTCTGCAACCAGATTCGCATAATTTTATTTTTATTCAACGATTAGGATAAGTTCATTGCAGCTTCAAACGTTTTTTAAACTTTGTGTTGACATCCCACATCTTTATCTGTCTACAATTTGCAGACATCTTTTCGTCATGAAAACTGAAGTCATCAAGATGTGTACTATGCAAGAACCAGCTTTTGGTCTAGTGGCTAAGGGCAACGCTCTCCGCGCGGGAAGTCGCGGGTTCAAAACCGGGATGAGAAGTCTTTTATAGACATTTAAATTTGAATGACTTAACCCTCGTCTTTAACTCAAAAAAAAGATGTATGCTATACGCTGTAAATCTGTAATAGACTAATAGCGGAAGGCTTACCAGCTATCTTTGTTTGCATTTTGCATTATTATGTCTTTCTGATATAGAAGTGTTTTATGTAAAGAACCAGTATTTGGTTTAGTGGTAAAAGACGATACACTCCGTGTAGGAGATCGCATTGCGAAAGAGAATTTGGTCCATTGGGAAAAGGCAATACACACTGTGTATAAAGTCGCCTTAAAGGGCTAAAATCCAACAAAAAGAAGCACATTGGCCCAACAAGATTCTTCTAAGTGATACATCAGATTAGCCTTCACAGATCCTAAATACCTTCTTGAACTATGATGCGTCCAGTTGGATGGATAGAGCCCAAAGATAATGCTCTCTAATTAAAAGTTACATTGATCTCCGAAAGATTTAATTTGATCTTAGAGATGATGAAATGGAGATTAAGATGAGCTGAGATAATGACATGACAAACTGCTGAAAGTTCTTCCATTGTCAATGACTGATTTTCTTCGCAGTCAGTGCCCAAAAAAAAAAAATGTAATGGCCTTTAGGCATTTAAAAAAAAAAAAAGAATCGGTGAAACAATAGCTTTATGTTTTCAGCAAATAAAATGTAAAAGGACCAGCAATTAAAGATAAGACAAACTTGACTTAGACATAAATTTGGTACAGACAAGTTACAAACTGATATGGAAAAAATCAGACAATATAAAACAAACAGTACGGAAAATTGTAATGCTCAAGACAAATACTGCCACGCAGAGCGATATGGCCACCCACGGATTGCTAAAATAATCGCTGATTAACTTGGCCCTATGTTTATGCCACCAATCCTCGCAATATTCCTCAATATCCCTGAACACTGGTGCAAGATAATGTTTATCGAAACTGATATAACAGCAGCGATTCAATTGGCTGAAGAACTCAGTAACATCATCTTCATTTGCCAGTTTGTTCGCTATGATACCATCCCTCTGGAGAACAATAACGTCATCTCTCGTATTCAGCAGAAAATCCATGAATAGAATGTAGCTACTCATATTCTTATTTTTTATGCCACTGCACTGCTCATATGCTACAAGGTTCATATACTTGGTTTTGGTTGTTTCCTCAATTGTTGTGTATGGTATCTCCAGTACCCCTTTTTTAAAACTAATATCCAAGAAATTGTTAGGCTCCTTCTTTTTCTTAAAAGTTATGCCAAACTCTCGTAATTCAGTAGCACAAGGGATCATTCTTGGGAAACGACTGTTTTCTTTTTCTTTTTGTTTTTTTTTGATGAAAAGGAAACGACTGTTTTCCGATGGTGCATTGGAATTGTTGTTAGACTCCATAGCAGGCACATATGCTTTATAGTAGAAGTGAAGTAGATGATCGATCCCATCTACACCAGGATTCACTAGTTGCTTTTTCTCTGTGCGTGCTACTCGAAGTACAAAATTAAACACAAGTTCATCAAGGCTCCTGCTTTGATTCCCGGAGGACTCCGCACCGGCAGTGGGTGTCAAGTAGATCTCGTACAACTCTTGCAAAACAATGAAAGGGATCTGATTTTCAAGCATCAACAAGTCTGCTGAGATAAGGGGAAAGTTCCAGCCGACTCTGAACACTGTGTCAAGGATCGCCGTCATTTCTTCTCCTGCACCGGATGCATCCTGTGCAGCTTGGGCGCTCTGTGTCGATGATGAGGGCTCAACATTGCGCGGAACTTTTTTCTTCTTAAGATTGTGCAACTTAATGAGGAACTGGAGGATAAAACAACCATCGAGCAACAACATCTGAGCAAAAGCATCATCACCAAGATCACCAATGCTCTCAAAGTAGCATTTCTTGAGTGAAGGTAAAAGAGATATTATTTTTTCAACATATTTTCCCCTATCAATTTTTACAAGAAATAAGAAAAGAATTCACTAGTCAGGGAAAAAAAAACGTCACATAATCATATCTATTTCTTGTAAATTAGCTATTTGTTTCCATTTTTGTGGTCGCTGCAGTTATAAAGGACAAATCAATATACATCAATATACACAAAATTAATTCACACTCTGCTTCTAAGCTGCTGTTACAAACAAGAACCCTGCTAATCATTAAATTAATAACCACTACTTGTATTTCCGGTTCAGCAAATCCAATAATTCGAAAAACTGAAACTACACGTCTAAGAAACATTCTTATGAATCTAATTTTGAATTACCATTTCAACGGTTTTTTTCAACACGCTAATCAATATTTTTTTTGATAAAAAGGAAGAATTGAGTTATTAGTCGGATGAATATCTGCTGCTCTTAAAACCTGAGAGCAGGTTCCTGCTCTTGTGATCGGGTGGTTGGTGTCAACCGAACTTTACTTTTCGGTTGATCACAACCGTCCGATCACAAGAGCAAGGCCTGCTCTCAGGTTTTTAAGAGCACCAGATCTCAATCATTATTAGTCAGATATAACACCTACGCACGTACGTATGTACTTAATTACCTTCTGTCAGGATGTTCATTAGTGAAATCACAGAAGTAGCGGCACTTGTGCTCCTCCATGGCGCGTAGATGTTTCTTTTTCCGGTGGTAGGGGCCAATGGCGACTAGCCTGGGTTCGAAGTAGCGTTCGTTGGAAGTGCTTTTGAAGTGGGCTGGGACACGGAAGATGCGAAAGGGTTCGTCTGCAGCCGAGCTATGAGTCATTCTGCTGATCATGTTCTCTATGTTTAGGATGATGACATCTTTGTCCGGTGCCGGTGCCATTGGGCCGGACAGATATCCCAATTTCTCTCTAACGCCAATGGGTAGCTCTTATAGCGAAAGAGTAGGGTAGTTGCAAAATAGTAGCCACATGCTCTTAGAGGTGAAATCTGAGAGAATGATGGCCAAGTGTTAATATATAAATCTATTTTTGTTTTGTTTGTTTGGGCAAGTTGTCAAATTTGATGTACGTTGACCGGGAAAGGCTACTTATAGGTCAACACTGAATGAAAAATAAAGGGATAATGACTCTACACCCTCATATACTTTCTTCTTGTAACAAGTTGATCCATGAACTTTTTTTTTGTGACAAATGCACCCCCCACTATCTAATTGTGACAATCACACCGCTCAATGGCTAAATAACCCTCTAATCCATCATTAAGAAGTGAGAAAATACCAAAATGCCCTTATATACATATTTCATAATATTTGAAGTATCTGTATTATCATAAAATTATAATTTTAAAAGAATGACTTACTAAAAAAACTTGTTGTAGTTTAATTCAATATTTATAGTATATAGAATATTAATTTGTTATCTAACTTTGCCATTTTATTTTTAACATATTATTTCATAAGAATATAATTTATGAGTAATTAACAAAATTAGAAGTTTGATGTATAAAATATTTGTTATCTAATATTTATAATTGTATTTTAAACATATTATATCATAAGTTAATAATTACACTTATAAATTAGTAAACCATTGTTATTTAATTGAGCTGCATACTTATAATTGATTAAAAATTATATCAACTTAATTTATAAATATGTTAAATATGATGACATATGTATACAAGGGTAATTTGGTCTTTACACACTCCAAAATGGAGGATTAGATTGTTAATTAGCTATTGGGGGTGTGATTGTCACAATTAGATAGTTTGGGTGGGCATTTGTCACAAAAAAAAGTTCAAGGGCAAGTTGTTACAAGAGGAAAGTTCAGGGGGGGTGTGGAGTCATTATCCCCAAAAATAAATTACATATTTTTTTTATAAAAATAATAATTTTAGTCCTTACTCCTTGTAAAAAGAGGAGTTGATTTGAAGATTGAAATGACTATCTCTCCAAACGAATTTTCAGTCGTCAGGTACATCAATCTATTTCAACCAGGGCCGTTGATTTATTTTATTCTGATGATTCCATTTTTAGTCCACGGTATCCAAAAGCCCAACGCGTATTCTTTCTTGGAAAACAAAAATTTAACGCGTATTTTTTTTTTTATTTCCAAACGCGTATTCAACCAAATTTAACTCTGGCATTTTACCGGTCTCTGTGCTTTTTTTTTTTTTGAAATGAACCGGTCTCTGTGCTATCAACCAAAACCGTGATTCTACTGGGCCCACAAATATATAATTTCATCGAAGTATGTTATGGATTATGCTTCTGTGCCCTCTACATTCTTTTATATGAAGAAAGCCGAAACTTATTGCAGCCATCGTACTTGAAAAATTATATTACCTCTGTCTATAAATAAATAAATTTTTAGGAAAAATCAAAGGAATTAGTGAAAAAGTGAAATTACTTTTATACCCTCAATTAGTAATAATTACATAATAATTGTTCCAATTCCTCTTAAATAATATAGATAAAAGTGTAATCATAACATTGGAAAAACAAGTAGATTTAAATAACTTTACTAGACAACTAATAGACAAATAGAAAAATAATATCGAATCGGTAAAGTTTATTTAATTGGGGACAAGCTGTAAAGGGTATAAATTTATTTAACTGTGAACGGAGGTTGTACATCACATGTAATAAATATATACAATTTAAAATAAACATAGTGTAATTTTAATATTATAAAAACAAATAGCACAAATAGTTTGTATTTACTTCTTAAAATATCTAAAGTGAGCTAATTATTATTAAAATGAAAATTTCCCTCAGTATATATATGTGATTATTGAAACTTAAGAAATTAATAAAATCATACAACCATATAGTTCAATAGCTCTCCATTTTATTATTTTTTTATTTTTTATCTATTGGCTCATGCTAAATGCCATAATAATTTCATAACAATACAACTAAAATTTATTTTCTACTAATTTATAGATAAGAAATATTATTGAAGTTCGTAATTTTTTTTTTGTAAATCTTGCTTTAATTTGTACAGGAATAAGTTTATTGAATATTATAAAGAGAAAGTGTAATATATTGTAAATAAGGATAAGATTACACGCTATCGACAACCTGTCGAGACCCTGGAAAGGCTAGCTAGCTAGGTCAACACTGCATGATATAAGAATTTTTTTTTGATGGATCAAACTAAAGATAATAAATTGGGAAAATGACTCGAGACCATCCCTAACTATTCAGTTTGACAAGTTAGCCATCAAACTTATTTTTTTTCGGACACACCCCTTAACTTTGACAAACCGTCCCCATCAGATAATGGACTATCTAATGACTCAATTTAAATGAGAAATGACCATATTATCCTTCTACATATGCATTCATTTAAAGTGTGTGTGTTTGCAATTTCATTTCATTTTGACTTAAAAATATTTCCGCTATTAATGCAGAAAACATATAATTTTATTATTTACATGCATGACGAATTAAAATTTTTTTCTGAAATTAAAAACAACCGAATTTGAATTCCAAATAGATTATTTTATTAAAATTTTTGGTCATCTTTCAAAAATCATTAAAAATAGTTGGAAATCTCCAAAAATAGAAAAATTTTGTATCCGATGACATTTCGATATGTAGAATGCACCGGTCGAATCAGATCGGCCATCCAAGTTATGGTTGTTGAGATACGAGCACATAACACCGACGTCGTTTTGTTATGCATAACACTGATTATTTTAATGTCTCTACACCCTCCTCATCTTTCCATTTGTGATAAACACCTCCCCCAACCTTCATAATTTGTGACAATCATAACCCCACCAACTAATTAACACTTTAATACTCTATTTTGAGTTAGACTATTATACTAATGTTAGCATTTCGGACCAAAATGCTAACGACTCAAAATTATATTCCCGTGTCCGAAATCATGATTTATGGTACTTAATAAATTCTTTATATGAAAATATTGGGGAATACAAAAATTTTTCATTTTTAGAGTTTTTTAAGTATTTGTTTTGCATTTTTGAAAATAGCATATACAAACATCAATATTTTATTAATATTTATGAGCTCTTTTCTAAAATTCAAAACAAATACTTAGTATAGTTATTATAACAATGTATTTTAATTAACGAGCAAATAAAAGTACAAATACATAGGGTAATTTCAAAATTATATAATTGAAGCGTATGGATAATCTAAAATATAAATCTGATCCAATTTTTGAATATGGATGGAGAACTTGACAAACTTTGCAAATTTAACAATGATTCCAAAAATAAAAATGAAAAATTTCTGTATTCCCGAATATTTTCATATAAAGAATTTATTGAGCACCATAAATCATGATTTCGGATACGATAACATAAAATTTGAGGCGTTAGCATTTCGGATCGAAATGCTAACGTTAGTATAATAGTCTAACTCCTCTATTTTAAAATTAAAAAAATTCCAAACTATATTTATATACATATGTCATTATATTTGAAGTATTTATGTCTCATCGAATTTTAATTTATGAATATTGATAATTATATAAATTGTTGGCACGTAATTGAACATTCGAAAATTTATAATTTAATTAGTTGTCATATCTAATTTATATTTTTAGTGCATTAATATTATCATTATAGAAAAAAATATAGTAATATAAACTAATATATGTTACACATGAAATTAAATATATGTTTACTAATCTACAATTGAAATTCTCAAAACCACATGTACTTAGTTGTTGTTTTTTTTTTTTTTTTTTTTGAAAACCACTTGGTTGTTGTTGTTGTTGTTGTTGTTGTATTATCTTACTATTATTAACCATGACTAGTATGTTGTTATTATTTTATTTATTTTATCTCTCTTATTATTATCATTATCATTGGTATTATTATTATTATTATTATTATTATGAGTCCGGCTACGGTTTGCATTCGTAAGCATTTCGGACTGAAACACTTACGGTTCGAATTCGAAGATCTGACGTCCAAAATTTAAATCTAAATAGCTTATAATAATCTTGACATAATTAACTTATAGAATCCTAAATTTTTCCATTTTTAGAAAATTTTAGCTATTTTTAATATTTTTTAAAGATTGGCATTCAAAATTGATTTATTTTTTATTATTTATAGAGCCATATTTCAAAAAATCATTAAAAATAGTAATAAAATTCCTAAAATGCTAAAAATTGGCATCATTCAACTTGATTATATCAAGATTATTATGAGCTATTTGGATTAAAATTTCGGATGACGAATTTTCGAAATTGGACCGTAAGCATTTCGGTCTGAAATGGTTACGAAAGCACCGCAGCCAGACTCTTATTATTATTATTATTATTATTATTATTATTATTATTATTATTATGCAGTATGATTCTTATTACTATTATTATTATTATTATTATTATTATTATTATTATTATTATTATTATTATTATTATTATTATTATCATCATCATCATTATCATTATCATTATTACGATCATCATCATCATCGTCACCATCATTATTACTATACTATTTTTTTCACTATCAGAATACTATTATTTTTATGATCATCATCATTTTTATCATCGCCATCATCATTTGGTTCATATGGTTCTCTTCTACTTGGTTTCATTTCTAGCCTATTCCAAGTTGTTTGGGACTAAAGGCTTGGGGATGGTTGTTGTTGTTAATCAATTTTAATTATTATGAAACTTATAAGTATAAATTAATACATTCAAAATCAAAATACAAAAAATTAGATGAAAAAAGTATATATGAAAAACATTTATTGTATATTCTTTATAAAAATAAAAATTTTAAATAAAAATTTGATGAAACATAAGTACCTTAAATACAATAATACATGCATATAAGAGTAAATTGGTCTTTTTACACTTCAATGATATATTAAAGTGTTAATTAGTTGGTGGGGGTGTAATTGTCATAACTTATGAAGATTGGGGGTGTTTATAAAATTAAAAGATTAGGTGTGCAACTTATCATATATGGAAAGATGAGGGTTGCATATCTATTATCCCTATAATAAAGGAATGCAGTCAATGCACGCCTCATAAAACTAAATGCTATCTATCTAGCTTGGCTCTGCCTTATTTGTTCATTATTTCCCATTGTAGAGCTGTTGTTCGCGCGCCATGTCTCAATTTTCGTCGGGTACCGAATCTTCAGCCGTGGATCCTGATGCATCAGGGCGCCCCGAATCAGCCATGCGTCCTATTGCTTCACATCATCCCGAATCAGCCAAAGCTTCGGGGGCCGAATCTCCAGCCAGGAGTTCTGTTGCTTCAATTGATTTTGAATCTACACTATATCATAGCTCCTCCTCTCGCCCCCGGCGGGTAAGTTACGTACTGTTATATACATATATATGAAAAGTCCTGCTACAGCGACGGTTTTATCATATTATGCAGTCCGTATCTCAGTTTTCAGTGTCCAAATAGTCGGTCCGAACCGCTCAACGTAATTTCTATATCAAAATATGCTGGCAAACCAATTTTTAAAATTTTTTTGCTATTTTTAATGACAGAGAGAAATGACTAGATTCAAAAATTCGGATTCATACAAAACAAACAATTTTCTCCCCATCACTAAAAATAGCGAAAAATTCTAGAAATTCTAAAAATTTGGTTTCCTAGTTGTTCAAACTTCAAATTAAGCACAAAGCTTGAAAGAATAAAATGATCATGATGATAAACGGGGAACTGCGAATGCAGGCATGCATGGAGCCAGAAGGATTTATATATGGAATTAGGCTACAGTGCTGTACGGTCTGTACCTCAGTTTTTGGTGTCCAAAATAGTTGATCCGAACTGCTAAATATGATTTATATATCAAAATATACTAGGAGACCAAATTTTATATTTTTTAGATTTTTTTTGCTATTTTTAGTGATGGGAGAAAGTCGTTATTTTGTATAAATCAGAATGATCTTGCTATTTTCTCTCCATCACAAAATATAGCAAAAAAAAATTGTAAAATTGTAAAATTTGGTTTCATAGTAGATTTTGATATAAAGGTCACATTAAGCGGTTCAGATCGACTATTTGGATATCAAAACTAAGAGACGGATCGCATAGTATGGTAAAACCGTGCTATGCATATCATGTAACCAAATTATATATATATATATATATGAGTAAAACTACTGTGCTCTTAAGCTCACGGGGGCCTCCCGTGAGCTTAACTCCAAAAATATATCAAACATATCCAAATTTTGATTTATATGGCTCAATAAATTCTTTATATCAAAATCATATGGCATGCAAAAATTTTTCATTTTTAGAGATTTTTAAGTATTTATTTCGGAGTTTTGAAAAGTTACATATGAAACATTGATTATTTTATTAATATTGTATAGTTGATATTGAAAAATCCGAAATAAATACTTAAAAATCTCCAAAAATGAAAAAATTTTGCATACTATAAGATTTTGATATAAAGAATTTATTGAGTCATATAAATCAAAATTTGGATATGGTTTGATATGTTTTTGGAGTTAAGCTCACGGGAGGCCACTGTGAGCTTAAGAGCACGGCAGTTTTACTCATGTATATATATATATATATATATATATATATACTAGTAAAGACCCAACGCCTTGCTTTGGACTGAAATTGTTATTTCTTGTAATAACTTTTTAAGATAATATGTAATGGGCCTTATATTGAGAAAATAGATATGGGCCTTAAATATTAATAGGCTGAGACATTAACGTCAACGGGCATTAAAGTAAATCAATGGTTCTGATCTATCCAAGAAAATGATCAACGGTTCATGTGGGTGGATAGCCCTTTCATGTCATTTTTTCCAATATGCTTTTTATAGTAAGGATATATATATATATATAATTAGCCTATAATAATATGCATATCACAGTTTTACCATATTATGGTGTCCATACCTCCGTTTGATGGCTTCCTATGTTACTATTATGGTTATTAATTTGTTCAGATACGGAAGATTGGGCCATGTGGCGGCGCTGGTGGTGCGCTGAGAGATGATATGTGGCCGGCTGACGCTATCAGTCGCATTGACCGAATCAAAGTTTGGTATGGTCCAACTGTTGAAGCTATTCAGGTGTATTATGAGCGCGATGACCGTAGGGAAGCCACTGCCAAATGGGGTGGAAATGTAAACAAAGCTCCGGAAGAGGTACAACCCTTTTGCATACATCCTTACTACTGATAAAAGAATATTGGATTTTTTTGATATAAAAGTTCTATCTTTCCCAAAAAAAGAAATCTTAACCATTAATTGTTTACTTAGATTGATCACCACTGTTGACGTATGTTTTGAGGTCATTGACAATGTTTATCTTGATAATCGGACATTTCAAAAATTCGTAAAAATTCATAAAAAATCTTAAAAATAAAAAAAATTTATAGATGCATTTTTTAATTTGTAGATTGATAGTATTTTAAATTTCAATCAATTTGAGCATCATTTCATGGCTTATCAAAATTTTGTATACTTTTTAACGGTTGTAATTTATTGATCTTTGAAGAGCTATCAAACGGTTGAATCATCCTATAAGTTAAGAAATACTTCCATAAACTTTTTTTCATTTTTGAGAATTTTTTATGATGTTTATCAAAATTTTGAAAAGTGCAATTGTTAACAAAACCAAATTAAAAGGAAATCACAGTTCCAAAAATAGCAAAAACAAACAATTTCATTACTATTGGAAATTGAGATACGGACCGTATGGCATGGTAAAACTGTAAAAGTGCGCATCTGAAAAGGAAATCGAATGGTAAAACTGTAAAAACGCTGGGAGCGGATATGATTAGTGCACATCTGAAAAGGAAATCAGACGGTGGAAAAGTACATAACAAAACTGTGGTTTTGTTATGCAAACACGGTAACCTTTTTAATTATATACGGACATCGGAAATTGAGATACGGACCGCATAGCACGGTAAAAAACAGTGATATGTATGTCACTGTAGCAGGACTCATATGGAAGTAGGCTACCGTGCTATATAATTAGGTTACCGTGTTATGATCTCCGTGTTATGCGCTTGTATCTCAACAATCATAACTCCGATGACTGATCCGATTCGACCAGTGCATTCTGCATATCGAAATCTCATTAGATACAAATTTTTCTATTTTTGGATATTCCTAATTATTTTTAACAATTCTTGAAGAAACGACCCTGAATTTGAGTTTCAAATAGATTATTTCATTATTATTTTGTGTCAATCTTTCAAAAATTGTTAAAAATACTTAACATTCTCCAAAAATAGATAAATTTTATATCCTATAAGATGTTACAAGGTTGGGTCGGGTTGTAAATTTGACTAACCCGTTATGACGGGTTGGGTTATAGGTTGAGACTTTAGAAAACCATTCAACCCAGACCAGCCCACAATTAGTTGTAAATTATAACTTTGTACAAACTTACATGTAAAATTCATTAAAAATATAAATAACCATACAATAATTTAACAATTAAGTTCTTGTTTAATATATTTAATGATCAATAAAAAAATTTTACGATGCTTTTGAGTTCACGTTTATCATGTCTAACTATTATTTGCAATTTTATGTGCAATTTTATGTTTCTAATATGAAAATAGCTAGAGTTATGCGTTCGTATCTCAACAACCGTAACTCAACAATATAGAGTTAGGTTACCGTGTTATGCATAACAAACTGACCTCCGTGGTATGAGTTCGTATCTCAACAACCGTAACTCGGATGGCCAATCTGATTCGATATATGCATTCTACATATGAAAACTCATTGAATACAATTTTTTTCTATTTTTGGAGATTCCTAACTATTTTTAACGATTTTTGAAAGATGAACAAAAAATAATAACAAAATAATCCATTTGTAATTAAATTCGTTTTTCAAAAATCGTTAAAAATAGTTGAGTATGTGCGCCCCACATACTCAACTTTAGATGAACCACCGCGGACTAAAAATATTTTAACATCTAGCCTTAGCTGAGTATGTGCGCCCCACAAAATTTATTTTCTTATCAAGGGTGCACACGTAAAGTTCACCTCAAATAAAGTTCAAAATTTTTTATTTTAATTTTCTAAGCAATAGGTACTATAATTTTTTTCACGAGCTTTCAGAAATGTGGTTATATATTTTTTGGAGATTTTCCTGTCAAAAATTATACTTCAATAAAGATCAAACTTCTTTTTTATATATGTTTGTTCGAGCCTTTTGAAATCGTCTATTCTTATGATCTCAAAACTCTTCAATGGTCATCATATATGAAAAATAAATTTATTATTTATTAAGTCTTAAGTACACAATATTATATAAGAGGAGGGATCCATTGACAATGCTTGCAGTGACAATGTTGACAATGGGGGTTTTGAAAAATTTATAATAATTCATAAAAAATCTTAAAAATGAAAAAACTTTGATGGATGCATTCTTTAACTTATAGATTAATAGTATTTCAAATTTCAATCAATTTGAACATCGTTTGATGGTTTATCAAAATTTTATACATTTTTTAACGGTTGAAATTTTACGAGCTTTAAAGAGCTATCAAACGTCACTTAAATTGAATATAATTTGAAACATAATCAATCTATAATTAAACAATATCTCTATAAACTTTTTTCTATTTTTTAGGATTTTTAACTATTTTTACAAATTTTTCAAAATCTCTATTGTCAAGATTGTCAAGATAAGCATTGTCAATAGATCTCTCTTCATTATATAATCCCACGGTATAATTGTGGAGTTAAGAACTAGGTCTAGACAAGATTTGAGATGATTGGAATTTTTTTTTTTTTAATTTCCATCTCTCAGTTTTTTCATGTTGCTCTTAGTGATGAAACTGTTGAAATGCAGCCTCTCTTATTTAGTTTTTTTCTTAGTGATTTTCTAACATATGCAACCAACATTGATTGTGCATAAATGGGTTGTAATATTGAAAGAGGCGAGTATAGCTGATCGGTCTTAATTAACTGTTAAACTCCAATTTAGATGGAGTTGCTTATTCAGTAATATGTGTTTCATTTAATGAAATCCTCATATATCACCTCATAGAGAAGTATTAATTAATTAATTAATTAATTAATTAATAATAATAATAATAATATAAAAATATTACCATTGCTTTAATGTAAGATAAATGTCGTAAAAAATAAAAATAAAATGATTAGTACATTACAACATTTGAATCTAAATTGTACTTATTCATTTTTGCTTATCATTTTCTTATAAATTTGTTGTTTAAGTTGATCAACACTTTTACTTACAAGAGAGAATAAATTAAAAATAGTACCACCCGTCGCGAAGCGTGGGTTTACCCTAGTATATATAACGAAGTACTTAAGAGATATACGAGAAGGTAATTATAAATTGGAGGAATTGAAGATAAATGGATAATTGAGTTATATATACTTTTATGCGTTTGAAATTTGAAGGTATATTTTGAAGATAAATGGAAGGACTCCATAAACTTAAATTCATTGTAGTTTTAATCCATCCATGGTTTGGCTATCTCATATAGAGTTGGGTTACCATGTTATGCATAACAAACTGACGTCTGTATTATGCACTCGTATCTTAGCAATGGTAACTCCGATGGCCAATCTGATTCTACCGATGCATTATACATATCAAAATCTCATTGGATACAATTTTTTTCTATTTTTGGAAGTTGTTAACTATTTTTAACGATTTTTTAAAGATGATCAACAAATAATAATAAAATAGTCTATTTGGAATTCAAATGCAGGATCGTTTTATCAAAAATATTTATAAATAGTTAACAATCTCTAAAAATAGAAAAATTTTGTATCCTTTGAGATTTCGATATGTAGAATGTACGGGTCGAATCGGATCGGCCATCGGAGTTACGGTTGTTGAGATACGAACGCATAACACGGATGTCAGTTTGTTATACATAACACGGTAACCTAACTCCTCATATATATTATCACATTGATACTTTATTGCTAATTGATATTAATTGCAGATTTTTTTTAAAGAAGAAGAGTACATCACGTGTGTCAAAGGTTACATTGATTTGTACAAATATGTTGGCTTCAAGCTACCAGGGACACTTGTAAGATCTATCAAATTTGAGACAAACTTGGGTGCAACATTTGGACCATACGGTCCTGAAGAGGGAGCGCCATTTGAACTTTCTGGCGCCGGCGAAATTATTGGCCTCCACGCACGCTCTGGAGCTATTGTTAATGCAATCGGAGTATATATCAGGGGTACGTACGAACGTAAAATAAATAAATAAATAAAGAGGACGGATCTAGTGACCACAAGTTTTGGTGCCCCATCAATAACCACAAAATTAAATTTTGAATAATTATATTTTAAAATCTTAAATAACAAAACTAATTGGTAAAATGTTTTGTATATACCACCTTTTATGTGTATACAAAAAATTGTATCATTTTGATTTTGTTTACATGTATATCAAGTAATACCAAAAATCAACAGCTGAAATTTTATGATTTTTATTACTCTTGATGGCTATCTAAATGAAGTTATATTTTCATCATTTTTTGTGTATATATTATTGAGATGATTTACAATAAATCTAACGGTTTACTTTTATTAATTTGTGTATACATAATTTTGTGGTTATTAAGGGAACCGAAATTTGTGGTTATTTGATCCCTTCTCATAAATAAATATATATATATATATAAAGAGAGAGTTGGGTTACAGTGTGATGTTATGCACACAACGAACTGACGTTGGTGTTATGCGCTCGTATCTCAGCACCCGTAGCTCCGATGGCCGATCCGATTCGACCGGTGCATTCTACATATCGAAATCTCATTGGATACAAAGTTTCTCTATTTTGGAGATTTCTAACATTTATATATATTTTTGAAAAAATGACCCTGAATTTGAATTCCAAATTGATTATTTTATTATTATTTTTTGTTCATTTTTCAAAAATCATTAAAAATAGTTATAATCTCCAAAAATAGAAAAATTTTGTATCCAATGGTATTTCGATATGTAGAATGCATTGGTCGAATCGGACCGGCCATCCGAGTTATGATTATTGAGATACGAGCGCATAACACCTACTTAATTTTGTTATACATAACAACTTAACACAACTCTATATCTATATATATATATATATATAGAATTAGGCTATGGTAATATAAATATCCCAATTTGGCCGTGCAATGCAATCCGTATCTCCGTTCTTGGTGTTTAAATAGTCGATCCGAATTGGATTATTTTTGAAAAATCAACCCAAAATTTGAATTCCAATTAGCGTATTTTATTATTATTTTTGACCATCTTTCAAAACTCGTTAAAATTAGAAATCTCCAAAAATAAAAAAAATGGGATCCAATGAGATTTCGAAATGTAGAATGCGCAGTCGAATTGGACCGGCCATCAAAGTTAAAATTGTTGAGATATGAGTACATAACACCGACATAAATTTGTTTAGAATTGATCAAAAGTTCAATTTGTTTCCAATATTCATACATATCACATAAATGGAGTTGGGTTACCATGTTTTTAATAACAAAACACACTCGTATCTCAAAAACCGTAGCTCCGATGTCCGATCCGATTCGACCGGTGCATTCTACATATCAAAAAATAATTGGACACTAATTTTTTCTATTTTTGGAGATTCCTAACTATTTTTAACATTTTTGAAAGATGACCAAAAAAAATAATAAAATAATCCACATTTGGAACTCATACTCTCATTTCTTCAAAAATAGTTAAAAATAGTTAGAAATCTCTAAAAGTAGTAAAAATTAGTATCCAATGATTTTTCGATATGTAGAATACACCGGTCAAATCGGATCGGCGATCGGAGTTACGGTTGTTTAGATATGAGCGCATAACAAAAATATAGTTTTGTTATGCAAAACACGGTAACCTAACTCCACGTAAATGATTAAAATTAAAGCAAACATCTCATGAAACCCCTTCGTGAGTGTACCCAAAAACATATCAAATCATTTTCAAGTTTCAAATTTATATAGCTCAATAGATTCTCTTATCTTAAAATCTTATAGGATGGAAACTTGATATTTGAAAAAGAGATACATATAAATTGATTATTTTATTAATTGTATAATGACTTTAAAAAAAATCTCATATAATATTTAAAAGTTTTAGAAAAGAAAATTTTTTGTATTTCATAAGATTTTGATATAAAAAAATTATTTAGCCATCTAAATTAAATTGGAAATGATTTAATATGTTTTTGGACGTGAGCTGGTATGAGAGCCGGCTATATAAATAAAAATATATTAAATTGGGCCCCAAGGATTTGCTTCTAATTTTCCTCAATGGGAACCAAATCATTAAACAAGTCACAAAATTAATTTTTTACTTCGGATCAGATGTCCAAATTTAGTTGCGTTGTTGTAAAATGAGTCCGAATCTGCTGCTTTTTTTAAGAAAAACAATGTCTGCTTTTCCCGATCGGATGGTCAGGATCGGTTGCCGCATTGATCTTAAAGTATTTTGGTGTTTTTCAACTGTCGGATTAAGAAAAGTAAGGCCTTCTTTTTTTTTAAAAAAAAAGCAGGTGATCTCAGTCCCTATAAAATATGTCAATTAAAGTTTTTTGCATGCTCGTGTAGTTTTTTTATCTGCACTTGTTACTATCAAAGTCTTAATTTGTGCATGAACACACCTCGTCAATATTAATATATATTGTAACTGACTGAGTAACTATGTTTTGTTGATTTCTTTTTGTGAGATAGAATGGTAGAGTAATATCACGCGGAAGGTCCAGGGGAGTGGTATTTACTCAAGGGCGGATCTATATTAGGGGAAGCCCAGGCACGTCCGGACTTAATTTTTTGATGTAGTTGTAAGAAGACAAGTTATTTTTTTGAAGGTTAAAAAATATATAGTTTCAAGAGTGATTGTGCCCGGGCTTTTTTTTATGTCGGTTAGGTTTGTGCCTATATAATTGTGTAGTGTGTACTGAATTGTAAAACATTTAAGTTTTGTAAAAGAAATAGAGCAAATCGTTGGACATGAGACTGTTTCACTATTTGCAGATAGAACGAAAGGGGACGGGAGCCAAATAAGAAGATGATTCTGACATTTATGGGACCAATAGATCATAACTAATAGGATAAATATATGATGCCCCATGATTTGCCCCCCATACTCTTGATGACTAGGATTCCCACTCAATTATAGGATTAGTTGTAACAATAGACTATGTAACTTTGGTGTAACAAGCATATGTTCTAATTATGTTGCAAGAATTTGAACAGAGTATACAAAATTAGTATGGTAATTCCTGAATTATGAACCTAGAATATTTGAGTTAAGAAGTCTTTTTACCCTGTTTTAATACAAAAATTTTTCTTGCTTTTTGCATAAAAACCCTGTAAAATCTGCAACTTTACGAAAACCTTTCCAAGGGATACTATCCCTTTCAACCAAAACTTTCTCAGACAGTTCATGTCAGACTGGCGTCTAACCTTTGGCAGTGACGATTACAAGGAAGCTCTAACCGCAACAACCTCTCTTGGAGCCCCTGTAGTCGGCTTTACAAAGCTCGAAGACGTGACTGACAGAAACGAAGCCGTAAAAACAATCATAAAACAGAACAACCTCCTCATTCAACTTTTGGTCCAAACTAAACAAGATCTTGACGATTGTAAAACCACAATCACGAGATTCAGCAAAAACTAGCAGCACAAAAAGAGCCGGAGCCTCAAATTACAGAAGCAATCTCAAACCTTGAGGCAAATTTGAGAAAATTGTCTCTGGGTGAGCCATCCAAGCCGAAACCTCGTCCTAAAGGTCCAATTTACGTGTTCAAGGATCCCCTCAAAATCCTTGCAGAAGAAAAGAAGAAGGGATCAAAATGAGTTCAACCAGGACTCAAACTGTTGTTGAGCCTAGACCCTCAATCTCTAACCGTGAGGCTCAAAATGAAAGAACCCCTCAGTCCAGGACCAGATACGTGGCTATAGACTGGGTCACAGACTCCGTCACCAAGCCCAAAGGATGTTGCCCAGGCGAAACAATGGCTTCAGACGAACACTGGAGTCAGAGATGAACCCAAATACCGAGCTGAGTTTGTCAAATTTCAGACAGGCTCAGAATGTTCCGGCTGAAGTTCTTTATCAAGTCGGATGGAATCAATCCCGAAACAGAGTTTACCAGCATAACTCTGATGAAAGAATTTTGGTGGTTGGTAGCCAGCAGCTAGAGCTACCATTCATCACAAATGAGTCGTATGAACGGCTCAGGCAATCTGGTTTCCAGCACCTACACATTGGCATGATTATGGTGAGGTTAAGCACGCTGCATAGGAGGAATGCAGGTGTAAATGCGTTGGTGGTATTCCGAGATACAAGGTGGTCCGATGATCGATCTATCATATCAACAATGGAGATTGATCTCACAGGAGGTGCCCAACTGGCGTACACGGCACCTGACCTGATGATGAGTATCCATGATTTCTTTAATCATATACAACTAGTGGTGCAAACTCACGGATACGACAACTGGCAAGCTGGAGAAAGCAATTTACTTATCTCTAGATCTCTGATTGGGAGACTGTCAAATGATAGTTTCACCAGGTTCAATTACAACATACAAAATGTTGCTGATCACCTAGCAAGTCATGGTGTACAAGCAATACCTGGAAGGAACCAAAGTACTGCTGAACTGAGAGGAAGGCAGTGGACAATACGACCACCTGAAGTGGCACAAATCCAAAACCCACAAAGTGCACACTTCCGAGCAAGAACAGATGGTTCAGTCCAAGTACAATTCGGAGATTATGCTCCAACTAAACCACAAACGGAGGCAAAGAAAGGTGCAGCTGGGGAAGATATCCTCAGTGATGAAGAAGAATTTGTAAATCTCCTGGAGGGAGAGTTTACGGACGATGAGTCAGAAGATGACTCAGAGGATGATGATCAGGATGATTTCCTGGATGTTATCCAAACATTGGCAGCCCTACCCAGGGAAATTGTGACCCAACCTGACTATTGCCCTGTATGGGATATGTCAGATGATGAGGATGCAAATGGATTCGTCAATCCATTTGCGGAAGTTGGTGGGAGTATACTCAATTCTTTCGCGTTTTCAGCAGAAATGGAGTACCCAAAATTGCAAAAGTTACTGGAGAAGGCAGAAGCTCAAAAGCGGATGCCAGTCGAAAAGGCGTACTCAACTGCTACGAGTGGAGTATCAGGCATGCCAAGGGAGCCAATTATGTCCCAAGCAAATTACCCACCTGGCCGTTATGAGCGAGGAGAGTCCTCAACTCGGCCTGAAGGATTTCCTGGAGGTAGCCGTTTCAAAGGCGGCTATAGAAAACAGCATAATGAGATGTATGATCTCCCCTCAGCACAACAAAATGAAGGGGCCATATTGGTTTTTACCAGAAGACATCTCACTATACCCAGATGTCATATCCAGATGGGAGTCCATTACACTGAATATTGTAAATGAGAGAGTCTGGAATGACAACAGATCCAAAGTCATGTTCATTGAAAACCTTTTGGGAGAAGTTGAGAAGATGTTATTCATGCAATGGCGAGCAGCATACCCGAAAGATTATGAAGAGTTGGTAAACATAGCTGAAGATCCTCAGAATGTCACTTCTCAAATCAGAAGGATGTTTCTATTTGAAGACCCTGCCCAGGGGTCAACAGAAGAGCAAAACAAGGCAATCAGAGACTTGGAGCGTCTCACATGCCCAGGCATGGCCAACATCATGCAGTACCTAAATGATTATTTGGTACTGGCAGCCCAATCTGGCAGAGCGTACATGGACCTGGACCTCAACAACAAACTATTCATGAAGATGCCAGACCCAATTGGCAATATCCTAATGGAGGCCTTTAATAAGAAGTATCCAGGCCAGCATGAAGGAGGTGTAATAGGTCTTGTACCAAGGATCTATTTCTGTTAGAAGTACCTGCAAGAAATGTGCCAACAAGCAGCCCTGCAACGGAGTTTGAAGGATCTATCTTTTTGCTCCAAGATACCCATACCAGGGTATTATAGCAAAAACCCCGCAAAGAAGTATGGGCTTCGCAAATCCAAAACTTACAAAGGCAAACCACATGATTCTCACATCCGCGTATTCAAAAGAAAGCATGCAGACAAAGTGAGAAAGTGCAAGTGTTTTATTTGCGGAGAAGAAGGGCATTTTGCCAAAGAATGCAAGAAAAACCGCGGTAACATCACTAGAGCCGCAGTTTTGGAGAACCTTGACATCCCGGAGGATTGGGATGTTGTTTTAGTAGATCAAGATGAGCCTGATTCAGACGCAATTTGCAGTATGTCTGAAGGTGAAACTGGTGTATCTTCATTGAAGGCACAAACAATCATTGAGTCATATCCATATGAGGATGCGTTCATGCTAACAGTCAGCAGTTGGAGGCCACATGTGGAGCTGACTGACGCCCAGAAAAATTGCAATCATCTATGGCAACATAATGATGAAGTTCCTAAGGGCAAGGAGCGTTGTACTTTTTGCAAATTCCTCACAGCCAGAAACATGAGAATTTTCTGTGGGAATTGTGAAATTACAGCATGTCCTATGTGTGCAAGGCATTATGTCAAGGAGAAGATCAAACCAGTACAAAGTAGTCCCAAGGTGTTCTCAGGGAAGGATTCCCTAATCAAAGAGCTGCTGCAATACATCGACTATTTGCAGGCAGAAAATGAACGACTGCAAAAGCAGTTAGATGAACTGCTCGTGAAAAATTTGGAGGAAGATTTCAAAAGCCTGCTCATTCATGACAAGCTAAAAGGAAAAGCCAAGGTTGATGAAGAATTTGCCAATGTGGTATTTGAAGAAATTGAAATTCATACCACTGCCACAACCGATGTTCCAAAATATAAAGAATCAAGGCGAGTAGTCAACAGGCTGTATAATTTCATTGTAGTCATGGAGATTCCTGGCGTGAAGAGTTTTGAATTACGAGCTATCCTTGACACAGGCTCCTCAACCTGCTGTGTCAATCAACGAGCCGTACCTCTAGAGGCCTTAGAGCCAAGCGCTTATCCAGTCATTATAAATGGTGTTAATTCAAGGCAAGAGGCAAAACTCAGACTAAAGAATGGTCTCATGAGAATAGGGGAAAACAGTTTCAGAATCCCCTTCGCATTCAGCTTTGATATGGGTACTGGAGATGGTATCCAAATGCTGATTGGTTGCAACTTCATCAGAGCTGTTCAGGGAGGCTTACGCATAGAAGGCAATACGGTAACTTTCTACAAAGGAGTGACCTCTATTGAGACACAAGCCGACATTGAGGTTGTCAACAAAACCTCAATTCCCGAACTAGAGCTTGATGAACAGGAGTACATAGAAATACAAGAGGCGGTGTTCTATAATTTTGGTGAAGAAAACAAGTTTTTCAAAAGCTGCTTTGATCAACTCCTGAGGCGATTGGAAGAACAAGGATTTATCGGGAATGACCCGGTAAAACATTGGTCCAAAAACTAAGTGACGTGCAAACTGGAGATCATCAACACAGACCTAACCATTCAAGATAAACCTCTGAAGCATGTTACTCCTGCTCAGAAGGAACAATTCGAAAGGCACACCAAAGCTTTGCTGGAAATAGGTGTGATCAGGCCCAGTAAGAGCAGACATAGGACCATGGCAATAATGGTAAATTCTGGTACCTCTATTGACCCTATTACTGGAAAAGAGGTTAAAGGAAAATAAAGAATGGTCTTTAACTACCGTACCCTGAATGATAATACTCACAAAGACCAGTATTCTTTACCCGGCATCAATACCATACTCATGAAGGTGGGCAACTCAAAAATCTACTCAAAATTCGACTTGAAGAGTGGATTCCACCAGGTGGCTATGGACCCACAGTCCATAGAGTGGACAGCTTTTGTTGTCCCAAACGGGTTGTACGAATGGCTGGTGATGCCGTTCGGATTGAAGAATGCTCCAGCAGTATTCCAAAGAAAAATGGATAACTGCTTTGCTGGTACCAGTGATTTCATTGCTGTTTACATTGATGATATCCTGGTATTCTCTGAAACTGAGGAACAGCATGCCAGGCATTTGGAGGTGATGCTTCAAATCTGTGAGGCCAATGGACTAGTCCTTAGTCCATCCAAAATGAAAATTGCGGTTAAAGAGATTGAATTTCTGGGTGCAATTATTGGCAACCGCAAGATCAAACTCCAACCTCACATCATTAAAAAGATCATCTCATTTAGTGAGGAGAAACTGAAGGAAAAATCAGGGCTTCGCTCCTGGTTAGGCATACTCAACTATGCGCGGTCTTACATTCCTAATCTGGGCACACTGCTAGGCCCCCTCTATTCGAAAACCAGCCCACATGGAGACAAGAGACTCAAACCCTCTGATTATGAATTAATCAGAAAAATCAAAGAAAAGGTGTAAAATTTGCCAAATTTGGAGATTGCACCACAGGGATCATACATCATCTTGGAGACAGACGGATGTATGGAAGGTTGGGGTGGTATATGTAAGTGGAAACCCTTCAAAAATGATCCCAGAAGTTCTGAAAAGATCTGTGCCTATGCAAGTGGGAAATTCCCGGTCATCAAATCAACCATTGACGTAGAAATCATCTGAAGTCTTACTCTTCTCTCTCTTGTATAATACTTCTAAGTGAAATAAAATTTCCGCTTTCCACTTCTAAAAACTCGTGTTGTTAGTAACCAAAGTTTTGAAGTTTGGAGTGATCCTCTTTCTACCTGGTATTAGAGCAAGGTATTAATGGCTTTCTAAATTTCTATATATTCTAGGTAGTAAGGAAGGAAGTACTATACTAAGGTTGTATTTTGTTCGTCTGCTTGTCCAAAATTAGTACGCTATATGCCAAAGTGTTGAACTTAAAATTTGGGAGTTCTATATACGAACGTGGTACTTCATAAGGTGAAGTATAAAATCCGCTATAGTATATCATACTCCGAGGTGTAAGCCATGATTTTAAAGCATAAGTGGTACTAACTGTGAAAAGATTTGAACAAAAGTATCAGACCAGGCCATAGATAGACGCAGAGGCAGGAGGCCGTTAAGTCTTGTTGGAACCCGTCTGGTTGAGTTAGATCTGACACACGAAAGGCCACACAAATAAAGAACCTTTAATATACCTACTTTACACCTCATCGGTACTGTTGGGGGAAAAACAAGAGGTGTTATATCACTACCCTAACTTATATACTCATGCACACTAAAATAGGCCGCAATACTTCGTGGGCCTCTATTTCACCTATTTGAACGGTGTCTCCTATACTTTTCCTTTATTTATATTTAAGTTCATTTTTTTTTCAACTATAAGTATTTATTATTTAATATGATTTAATAATAATAATAATTATTATTATTATATTATTATATTATTATTATTATCATCAAATTAAAATATCATTGTTATTGTGCCGGGCTTGCGTCGAGGTCTGGATCCGCCACTGCATTTACTAGTGTGTTAAAAATAGGGTTATACCTTGTGTCCATTGATGGACTGTCCATCATAGACATAGAGTGTAACAAGTGGGGCCCACCACGTGACACTTTGTCTCTATGATGGACCGTCCATCAATGGACACAACAAATTTCCCTTAAAAATAAGCTCTACTTGTGATATTTTCCAGAATCAGATGGATATATGCATTTTATATTTGTACTTTTTTTTTAAGATATTAAATTCCAGTATGTATATTCCTCATTATGTATCGCATTTATTTTTGTTTTGTTGAATGTTATGTATACGGTGATTTTCGTTTGGTGCATGCATGTATACACTTCTGCTTATTCAATTTATCGATGTATTATTTTAGAGTAAAGTAAATTTCTTGAGAGGTCACTCAACTATGTCACAAATCCAATTTTAATCATTAAACTTTAAAATATTCATTTTTGTCACTAAACTTAATATTTTAGCCAACCTTAGTCACTCCTATTTCCATCCATTTCCGTTAAGTATTCCATCCAAATTTGTTTATTATTTTTCCTTCTCCTCTTTCACCTCACTGCACAATTTCTCTGTTCCCTTTTCATTTCAATGCTCCCCTCCCTCACTCTATCTTTGTTATTTGTGGCTTTCCACTCTCACTCCACTTCACTAATAGTCAGCACCAGCACCTGTCTCCTTATTTTACTCCAAATAAAAGGAAAAAGGACAATGATAGTATGCCTCCAACTTTGCCCCCACAACCTTGTGATGAGATGGCATATGGGGGCGTAGGGTCATTTTGTAAATTGTTTTGGTCGGAGGTATATTTTTGTAAAAATGTTTAAGGTATTTTTTGTAAAATGTCTTTGAAAAATGATATTTCTGTAAATTTTTCTGAAAAGGGAATATTTTTGTAAAATGTTTAAGGTATTTTTGTAAAATGTCTTTGAAAAAGGGGATACTTCTGTAAATTTTTTTTGAAAAGGAAATATTTTTGTAATTATTTTTCCAGCGCATGATAGGGGTAAGTTATATTTTTCCAAAAAAAAAATGGACTCGTTCCGAGAGCACAGCATTTGTCTTCCAACTTCATACAACATGATGAGCACAACATGAACTTTATGAGCCCTACAAAGGGGCAAAAAGAGATTCAACTCTTCTAGTTGGTTGATATGTAAATAGTAGATAACATCAAAACCCCCGCAATATAACCAAAATATAACCAAAAGGCACATGTAATGATTTATTTTGATTGGGATGGGCTGAAAAAAAATATTGAAACAATAAAAATGGACATTAGTCTAGTTAAGGGAAGTATTGAACATATTACTCGGATCTTTGAAGTCCAACGTATTGTACATGCTATTAATTTAATTAAGTTCAGTTTTGTGGAGAGAGTGTTTACAATGTACCTGAGCAATGAAACAAACGAAAAAAATGAATAGGTGGAAAGGAATTAGAGAAGGGATCAAATAACCATGTGACCGATCGGTGACCAAGAAATTAAATCTTAAATAACTACATTTTAAATTCTTAAATAACAAAAGTAAAATTGATAGAATATGTTGTATATATCATATTTTACGTACGTGTATACAAAAAATTATATCATTTTGATTTTATTTACATGTGCATCAACCAATAACAAAAATCAACGGTTTAAGTTTTATGATTTTTCTCCTCTTGATGACTATCGAAACAATTTTAAAAATTTATCATTTTTTGTATATATGCAATTGAGATAATGTAGAATACATCTAATGGTTTAGATTTTTTAATTTATGCATAAATAAAAAAATGGTTACCATAGGCATTGGCCGTATGGTTATTGGATCCCTCCTCAAGGAACTATGGAGAAGGGCACGAGAGACTGGAAGTGGGGCTTCCATTCAAGTAGCGGAGAATTCTTAATTTTGACAGCAGTCCAGTGTGTGGAAGTGGGAGCATGCATAAATTGGACGACTTTATTTACAGCAAATGTAATGTCAGTTCAGGTAATAGTGGCATACTGAAGAGCCCAACAATGCTGCGATAGAGATGAGATGATCACGGTCTTCGAAGGGAGCACCCGAGTGAAGAGAGAGGGGAGGGACCGCAGTCATGGGTGTTGGGCAAGGTTTGGCAAGAGTCATGTTGGCTCTCTGAATAAGATTTGTAGTGTACTGTGTTTGGGAGAGATGAAGTCCTGAAGGTGTTGAATGACTTCAATGTCTAGAAAGAACTTTAATGGCCCAAGATCCTTGATGGAGAGATGAAGTCCTGAAGGTGTTGTATTGACTTCAATGCTTCGAAAGAACTTTAGTGGCCCGAGATCGTTGAATCGTTGATTGCAAATTTGAACTGAAGAAATTAAATTGTGGAGGAAATTGAGGTGGATTGATAGGATGTGATGAGAATGTCATCAACATAAACCAAAATATATGTTTAAGAACCATTTTTATTTGAGATGAAAAGAGAAGGATCATAATGAGAAGGTTGGAAACCAAATTCAATGAGAGCATCACTAACTTTTTTGAACCAAACTCTTGGTGAGTGTTTTAAACTATAAAGGGATTAATTAGAAAGGCATCATACATGATCTGAATGGGAGGAATCGACGAAGCCTGGTGGTTGCTCCATGAAAATTGGTGTGTCAAGGTAATCATTTGTCAACATATCAGATTATGTTAACTTAGAACAACAGGAAGATAAGAGAAAATTATATTGATAAACTCTTATACGTTTCTCTTATATCACAAGTCACAACAACACATTACAACTCTTTATATAGGCCTAAATATCAGGAGTCTCTGGAAATTCACATTAAGAACTAAATACTAAACAAACTCTGTTTCAGCTGACTTCCTGTCACTAAAATAGTCATAACTCTTTGTAGGGATCTCCAAACGTCTTGAGACCTCAACCATCAGAAACTAGACTTCAAGAGCTTTAAATACATAGGTCATTTACTCAAATTCACCTTCATTTGATCCTTCAAATCCCTTAATCAATCAGCTCAAAAAATCTGGCTGCTGCTGAGTTAAATGAGTTCCACTTATTTTCTCAATAAACCTAACATTATAATCATAATTAAATTTATATTTTCAACACCCCTTTTAAACTTAATTATTAAAACTTATATCTCTTTTTTTTCATTTTGTGTCAGCTTCTATCTTCATTTTTGTTGGTTGTAACTTGTCACTCATCATTCTTAATAACTCGTCATCATATCAATACTGAATTTCATGTACCTTGCAGCAAATCATCTTCGCCTTTCATCGACGATTTTTCTCATCCACTCTTTGAGCTAGTGAGCATCTTTGCTCGTTGCTTTCTCGAATAATTACTTCAAATCATGGTCTTTTCTCTTCTGCCATCTATTCGCCTGAAACTTCATCTCAGGTCATATTGTGAACTCCACACTCACAACGCGGCTCCACACCACTTCTTGTGTGGCTCCACACCACATCTTCTGGTCTTCAACACTTCTCTAGCAACAATCTATTTGAATTTGATCACTAATTCTTCTAATCCTGTCACACATTGCACACGTCTTCTTCTCATGTGAGTCATTGCTCACGTCAGTTTCACTCACCGACTCCTTCGAAGACCATTGGCAAAAACGACTTCACCATAACATTTATTGATAACATTGATAACATTTGTTGCTCGACAACAATATTGACAAGCAAACTTACAACATCTCAACAACTATCTTCTTTAACTCAACACATATTTTTTCAGCTCGACACTTTTTTTTCTTCTTCTTCTTCTTTCTCGCCATGGTTGCTTCTTCTTGATTGCCTAACTTAGAACTTGGCTCTGATACCATTTTGTTGACTTAGATCAAGAGAAAGTGAAAAGTAAATTGGTAACTTATTTGTATTGGAGACTCTTATATCTTTCTCTTACATCACAAGTCACAACAACACATTACAACCCTTTATATAGGCCTAAACATCAGGAGATTCTAAAAAATCACATTAAAACATAATACTAAACAGACTTTGTTTCAGCTGACCCCCTGTCACTAAAACAGTCATAACTCTCTGTAGGGATCTCCAAACGTCTTGAGACCTCAACCATTAGAAACTAGCCCTGCGTTTGGTTGGTGACTTAAAATTGATTTAAGCTCTTAAATCAATTTTAAATCACCAAACGGAAGTGATTTAAGGTGTAGTAAGTTAACGCAGCTATATAGGTGTAGTAAACTAAATCACCAACATTTCACATCTTTTACACATTACATCAACTTTACTTCATTTATTTACTTCACTCCCACCAAACACCGTTGATTTAAGGTGATTTAACATTTTACTCCGCTTTAACTTACTACACTTACTAAACGGGGGGTAGACTTCAAGAGCTTTAAAATGCCCTCCGTTTGGTAAGCGTAGTAAGTTAAAGCGGAGTAAAACACTAAATCACCTTAAAGCAGTGGTGTTTGGTAGTAGTGAAGTAATAGATGAAGTAAAGTTGATGTAATGTGTAAAAGATGTGAAATGTTCGTGATTTAGTTTACTACACCTATATAGCTGCGTTAACTTACTACACCTTAAATCACTTCCGTTTGGTGACTTAAAATTGATTTAAGAGCTTAAATCAATTTTAAGTCACTTGCCAAACGGGAATACACCTTCATTTGACCCTTCAAATTCTCTTCATCAATCAGCCCTAAACATTCTGGCTGCTGCTGAGTTAAATGAGTTCCACTTTTTCTCAATAAACCTAACATTATAATTATAATTAAGTTTATATTTTCAACAGATTAGCCTTCTCAGATCCTAAATACAATCTGGAACTGTGATGCGTCCGGTTTGATGGATAGAACCTACAAAAAGCCCGTACCTAACCTGTAGCCGTTGGGATGCGTTGGGTTGTCTGCTGACTATTGGCAAGGAAATGTAGTGACACAAAGATTAATCGATCTTAGATAATTCATACTCTAGAAAGATGGTTAACCTTCTAAACTTTTTAACTATGTCACATCATTATTAATCTCAACCATTAATTTTGTTTCTCTCTCTCTTTTATCTTAATCAAATTGCTCAAATTAATTTTTCTTTTTTTCATTAAAGAGATGATATATATAATTTGTCTAAAAAACAATTTAAGACTCAAAATATTTGCAACTCTTTATATTTTTTTATATGAATTAATTAATATGTAGCTAAAAATATATTTTATAGAAAATATGTTAAGCTCAATATTTATTTAATAATATATATTTATGAAAAATGTACATTTATTCTCAATATCTATTAATTATGTAATATTATTTTTTCGAGGCGACGCTCCGAGTTACAGCTCTGTAAAAGTAGAAACTGCTGAAAGTTCTTCCATTGTCAATGATTGATTTCGCGCGCAGTCAGTGCCAAAAAAATAATGGCCTATCGGGCATTTAAGAAAAAAAAAACTCGGTGAAACAATAGCTTTATGATTTCAGCAAATAAAATGTAAAAGGACCAGCAATTAAAGATTAAGAGAAACTTGACTTAGACATAAATTTGGTACAGACGTGTTACATACTGATACAGGTATCGACCGTATCGTGTTCATTTAATTGAGATGATAGTGGAAAAACACAGACAATATAAAACAGACAGTACGGAAAACTGTAATGCTCAAGACGAGCAGAGCAGCACAGAGCGAGAAGATCGCCCACGGGTTGCTGAAATAATCACGGTATAGTTTGGCCCTATGTCGAGGCCAAAGTGCCTCACAATATTCCTTGATTTCCCAAAATAACGGCGCAAGATAATGTTCGTCAAATCTGATATAGCAGCAACCGTTGAACTGGCTGAAGAACTCGGTAACATCATCTTCATTGGCCAGTTTGTTCTCTATGATCCCATTTCTCTGGAGAACAATTACATCGTTCCTCGTATTTAAGAGAAAATCCATGAACAAAATAAAGCTCGTCATGTTCTTATTTTCGATGCCACTGCACTGCTCAAATGCCACAAGGTTCATGTACTTGGATTTTGTCGTCTCCTCAATTGATGTGTAAGGTATCTTCAGTACTCCTCTTTTGAAACTAATATCCAAGAAATTGTTGGGTTCCTTCTTTTTCTTAAAAGTTATGCCAAACTCTTGTAGTTCCATGGCGCACCGGATCATTCTTGGGTAACGATTGTTTCGCTTATGACGTGATGAAACCGTCGGCGCAGGAGAACTATTTTTATTAGAATCCATAGTGGGGATATATACTAGATGGTAGAAGTGAAGTAGATGGTGAATCTCAGCTACCTCTGGACCCAATGGATTCAGTTTACTTGTTCGTGCAACTCTTTTTATAAAATTTAAAACAAGTTCATCAAGGTTTTGGTTCCTCGAGGACTCTGCATCGGCAGTGGATCCTATGTAGATTGTATACAACTCTTGCAAAACAAAGAAAGGGATCTGATTTTCAAGCATCAACAAGTCTGTTGAGATAAGGGGGAAGTTCCAGCCGACTCTAAACACTGGGTCGATGATGATCACCTGCGTCTCACTGCTTGTACCAGATGCATCCTGCGCAGATTGTTCCTGTGTTGATAATGAGGATTCAACACGAACCGGATCTCGTTTCTTCTTGAGATTGTACAGCCTGATGAGGAACTGGAGAATAAAACAACCATCGAGCAATAACATCTCAATAAAAACATCATCCTTGAGATCATCGATGCTCTCGAAGTAGCATTTCTTGATAGAAGGTAACAGAGATCTTATTTTCTTGACATATTCTTCCCTAGTACCAGTAGTGTTAAGAAAAAGAACAAATTAGAAAGGAGGATGATAAACAGCAAAAGCTAAGCAGGCATTATGATATTAGCCCCCTCAAAAATCCCCTATAAAGTTTCTTTAATAGATTTTATCATATTCTACAACATGCACCTCTCGTTTCTCACATGCCTCCCCGAAAGTGATTATATTAAATGTTATTTGTGAGTATATCTGATGTAAAAGTATTTGTACAAAATATTAATAGTAATTAATTCAAAATATTTTGTTTACATAAAGTTGGGAAATGATTATACTAGACATAGAAAACTATGTTTCTATATATTAAGATGCATGCCATAAAATATAAACACTTGGAGTGAGGGAATATCTTGGGGATAGTTAAGGGAGGACTAGAATAATTTTCTATTATATTTAACTTTTTTTTTTTCCCTTTTCCAATACAAGCTGAGATCTAATTTGGAGATAAAATGTGGTACCTTTCATTTTTCCTTAATAATAAATAAGTTACTTATTTTTTATAATTGTGATTATATCCAATTATACCAATAGTTGAAATTTACGATATATTGTAAAAATGAATGCACATTAATAATTATTGGATGTACGGTATGACTCTATATATTAGTATAAATACAAGTTAGTAACTAGATGATGCTTTCTAAAAGTTTATGATATAAAAAAATTCAATCGGATCATAACATTCAGGTTACATTTTGGGATGCATCCGTTACATTTTGGAATGTATCTGTTACATTGCGTACAGTCTATGGATGATTGGACGTATGGACGGTATTTTAATGGACGCAAGATGTTTCTCTTATAGGATATTATACGTATGTACCTTTTGTCTGTGGGGTTTTCTTTAATGAAATCACAGAAGTAGCGCCGCTTGTGCTTCTCCATGGCACGCAGATGACGCTTGTTCCGGTGGTAGGGGCCAATGGAGACCAGCCGGGGTTCGAAGTAGCGTTGATTGGTCTTGTAACTTCTGAGGTGGGCGGGGACACGGAAGATGGAGCAGGGTTCATCTGCAGCCGGGCCGTGAGTACTGCTGTTTCGGATTATTATCTCCTCGATGTTTCTCAGTACAACATCTTCATCCTGTGCCATGGGTTTGGGGACGAGCTAGAGAATGCTTCTCCAATTTGGGCGTGGCAGGGAATGGGGCTCTTATATATTGCGAAGGAGTTGTGCCAAATAAGTCGGCACATGCTGTTGGAGAAAGTGGACACATAAACAATGAAGAGAATGCTTTTGGAAACGGCTAATGGTCAGATTGAGGATATATATATATATAGGAGTAAGGTTATTGCATTTTGCAAACCGCGGTGAGTAAATTGGTTTGTCGTGCAAATTGTGAAATACATAGATCATCATAAAATTATCTTTTTTTTTTTATTTGAATTTCTATGCTTCACTTGTGTCACTTAATTTGTTTGTCCAGTAATTGTTTCATTATTAACTAAATGAAACTACATAGAACATAAAAATAAAGAAAAAAGCTTTTATAACATTGTGACAAGATACATCATTCACTTAATATAATGAACAATCAGTGGAAAAGAAAAAAAAACGATAAAAAGATTACCAGCAATTTGAACAAACTCTTAGTTTTGTTTATAAACTCTTTCAAATATTTTTTTTTAAAAAAAATAAAAAGAAAGAAAATAAAAAAAATTGTTGTCTTTATCCTAAATTAGCCTAGCTCTATTCTAACCTCCATTGTTCAAATTACTCGCTAACTTCCTTCAGTTACTCAGTCTAAAGGAGCTACTGATCCGTGACTTCTTTATTTAGAAACTAAAGGAGCTAACCAACAGACTAATGAAGCCTTCACTATGTCTTAGTCTTTTTACTTTGTATCAACCAGCACTATTGGTTGGAGGATCGGAGCTCATAATCACATAAACTGCATATTCATAAACAAAGATATTACTTAGGACATTAAAATTAGAGTATCATATCTTAACTGACAGATCACAAAACCACAATCGTAACTCAATACTTTAGAACATGTCAAATATAACATGAACTTTGACTCTTTGCAATCCAAGAGAGAGAGAGAGAAGGGTTTTAACCATATGGAGCAAGGCAAAATAATGAGGTCTCCAAACAATATTGGAGCTCTTCCAGATCAACTCCGCACCTTGTCATCTCTTGTCATCTCTTTGATAAGCATTCTCAATTTCCTCAGTGAATATGGGCTCATTACAAACCTTGTGGTCTACCATATAACTTAATACAAGTTAGCTCTCACACTCCTGTGTCACAGCCGCAATTAGGAGATGTGAAAGGCAATGACTGAGACTGAGAAGCAATCGACAGAAAATGAGAGAGGCATGAGTGAAGACCCAACAGGGGGGCCGATACGGGAATACGAAAGCAGTTTTGACTCTAATTTGACGGACTACTCCATGAAAAATGAAATGAATTGTGTACCAAAGAATCTGGCACTGTGAATCCTTTGCCATGACATTGCATGGCCGAAATCTATAGTAAGCAGGGGACGGATCTGGCTTAGATGCTAGTAGTTCCAATTATTCTGATGTATCTTCTGTACGACAAAATCAAACTATAAGCAAGTGACAAACACGACATATATATGACAAACACAATATCAAAGTGACATGCGAAAATCTCCTTCAATTTTTGTTTGAGTACATGACTGGTCTCAGAAATCTGTTGGACTGTCAAATTACAACAGAAAAGATATATCCAAATCAAATATAGATACCATATCTGGAGTTGGTGTATCTATATCTCCAATTTCCCTTCTCTGTCTCAGGTTGCAGTGCCAGTAGAGCATCTATCCTCTTTGTCGCCTAAATCTATCAAGCAAAAAAATATATATCAAGTACCTACTCCATACTAACTAAACCCAGTATCTTATTTATGCCAGTACTGTTAAACCAAAAGCAACCCAATCAAGTTGCATGTAACCCAATGACCAGTGTAAATGCGGTAAAAAAAATAGATTCACTCCATTAACAAAAGATAAATGAGAATTTACAAACATGTTAATAAAATTATGTGACTGATTTATGCGAACTGAAATGAAAAACCAAAAGCAGAATCTTATGCAAATAACAACCAATCTTCTATACCACTGATACCAAATACTGATTGTTCTCTTTGCTTCTTCCTTCTTCACAAAAATTGGCACCAAGGAAAACAACAAAATGAGTAAGAAGGCAGGCTTCTTCCCAAAACAATACTTCGATTCTCAGATTTCGTTATCGCTGGAGAGGAAAAGGAAAAAAAAATCAAAATCCTAAATTGAACGGAGAGGCCAGAGAAAGAAAATAAACCTGACAAGATGGTCGAGGGGTCCAGGAGATGGCGCAGTTGTTGAGACAGTGTCGGAAAGGGTCGAGTGGCGAGCGATGCAAATCATGGCGGAGAGAAAGAGCGGAGGGAAGGGCCAGCGTGGTTCCTTTAGAGAGGCGAGAGGGTGAAGAGGGGAGAGCCGAAGAGGGTTGAGAGCAGTTAGGGGAGGCCTTGCGATTTTGAAAGTCACAGAGAGACGCGAGGGCGGAGGAGTTTGGAGAGGGGAAGGGTTTGGACTTCGGAGGCGCGGAGATGGATCAAGATCAGCGCAGAACCTGTAACACCGGCGGAAGCGGAGGGAGGCGGCGCGCCGGAGGACTGTCTAATGGCTTCTTTATGGTGATCGGAGGGAGAATAGACTCATTCATTCGACCGGCAGCGGGTTTTTCCAGAGGGTTTTCGCAAGCTTGAGGAGGCTGGAGCGGAGAGGGAAGCAAGCGCCAGGAGGCTAGAGCGGAGGGAGAGCGAAGAGGAGATTGCAATTTGAAAGAGAGAGATGAAGGGTTGCCTGCAGAGAGAGAGAGCGGGAGGCGTCGCAGTTTTCATTGAGTCGGCAGCAGATTTCAGCGAATAAACCGAACGAAATGGAGAAGAGATCAATGCAATCGAGTTGGAAGTTTTCAACCGCTAGATGAGATCTGAACGGTGACTGAGATAGGAGGGGTATTTTCGGCATATTGAAAAAACAAAAAAAATTGTCCGAACATTGGAGACGTCCAGTCCTTACATGCTTTTTAAAATAGGGAGATAGGAGTAAGGTTATTGCATTTTGCAAACCGCGGTGAGTAGTGCGATTCGGGGGTTTTTTTTATTAATAAAAAATCAAAAATCAAAATTACAAAAGTGGAAACATTTTTTTAAAAATTGCAAAAATATAAAAACCGCACTCTCAGAACGCGGCCTAGTTTAAAACTAAGCTGCGCTCTGAGAGGGCGGCCTAGTTTTAAACTAAGGCTTAGTAACTATCAATAATTGACAGGCAGCAACGCGTGCGATTGAAGCACGCGTTACTGCCTGTCAACGCGTGCGATTGAAGCACGATCTGTCTTTCTGAGCTGATTATAAAAACCCTCTCCTTATCTTTCTTTCTATCTATCTTTCTTTCTTTGTTTTCTTTCTTTCTTTCTTTGTTTTCTTTCTTTCTTTCTTTCGTTCTATCAATTCTTACATTTGGGAGTGCATTCCGCTAATCTGCCAAGTTCGCCGAAGGTTAGTATTGTTATGTAATACATTATCTTATTATAAAAAATATTACCCTGTTAAGGAATTTATATTACCCTTAAATTTGTTCTAGAGTTTAATTTGGTTGGTAATAAAAGATTTTACCCGGATGGTAATAAAAAATATTACCCTGTTAATTAATTTTTGTAAGACACTATTGGTACCATATTAATTAATTTAAGATTCCATTGACTTATTTTAGACACCATCCACTAATTGTACAGTATATGAACTTACAAGAACCAATGTCCCAAATTTTTGACCCAATGAGACAGTGATAAAAAAACTATTTATAAATTAATCCGAAAAAAATTTAAATCATTTTATTATTATTATTCTTAACTACTGGTGAGATATTGAAACAGTTTTCTAAATCTACTATACATATGTAGGTCTAGCTGAATGACTTCCGTGTCATTCGGTGTTCATGTCGGTGGTTGCATATTTTTTGGCCCGATGGGTGTATGTTACAACCAACCACCAAGAGTTGTGTTTTCCTGTGATGCCAATGTGTCATTCGAAAATTTAAAACGATTGATATACCGGCATTTGGGATTGATGGAAAACCAATGCGCACTAAATATTAAGGGCAAAATGAATACAGCGGACCGTGACAGTTTCTTCTTCAACCCAATTCAGATTTATGATGATCGTAGATTGCAAGCTGCAATTGCACAGACCAGAAGGTGTCCGTTTTTGTCGATCGTTGAGTTATTCGTGGAAATTGTTCCACACCACTCTGGTGATGCATATGTGCCAACGGGTGACAATTTACCGGGTAGCAGTTCCCAGACATATTGGAACACCCCAGAGTACCATCCGCCGTATCAACCGCAGTCCCCCCCGCAGTACCAGCCGCAGTACCCCCTGCATTACCAGCCGTCGTATCAACCGCAGTACCAACCGCAGTCCCCCCCGCAGTACCCCCCGCATTACCAGCCGCAGTATCGGCCGCAGCCCCCCCGCAGTATCAGCCGCAGTCCCCCCCGCAGACTCAGCCGCAGTCCCTTTCGCCGTACCAGCCGCAATTTCCGCCTCAGTCGCCCACTCCGTACCAACCGCAGTCCCCCCCGCGGTACCAGCCGCAATTTCAGCCTTAGTCGCCCACTCCGTACCAGACGCAGTCTCCCCCGCGGTACCAGCCGCAATACTCTTCCCCGTCGCATATACAGGAAGGTGAGGATAATGATACCGAGGCCGAAGAAGCAATGGCAGTAGATGACGATATCGAAGTTAACGATATCAAAGATGAAGATGAAGAAGATGAAGATGAAGATGAAGAAGATGATGATAGCGAAGATGACGACGAAGAAGCAATGGCAGTAGAAGAGGATGACAATGATAGCGATAGTAGCGACGCCAATGAGAACAGTGGTTACAAACCGGCTTCCGAAACCACTTATGCCAGACATTTTTGGAGGCCACACGTTTTTGCGGATCGGGGACCCGAGCACCCAGTGCGCACATTTAACCAATGTCCGATTGCAATAGAAGCCGACTCGTGGACAACTGGTGGTAAGAAAGTTTTTGATCATCCCTTAGCGGTCGGTCGTACCTTCGCTTCAAAATATGAATTAACAAAGGCGGTTAAAAAGTGGCATCTCGAAAAGAACCGACAACTACAGGTTGTGAGCAGCAATAAAGTACAATACGTTGCAAGGTGTGAGCAGCACGTGACCTGTAGAGTGGGGCAGTTGGTCCGGGTCTTATTCCATTCTTCCCCGATTATTGGAAGCGTATCGTCAAAAAAATCTAGGGACAAAGATCATAATCGAAGGAGAGCCCGAAGATCGCGACGGTATTAAAGTATTCAAAAGAGCTGCATGGTCGTTTGGTCCTTGCCGAAGAGCATTGAGGTACCTCCGGCCGGTGTTTGGCATCGATGCCACCTTTCTCAGCGGTCGGTACGAAGGTAGACTTCTTGTTGCTACGGCATACGATGCAGACAACCGGTTGTTTCCTTTTGCATATGGCTTGGTGGATAAGGAGGACGGTGATGCATGGAATTGGTGGATGAGGTGGGTGCGGAAAGAAGTAATACCACCCGGAGCGGAAACATACACTGTTATATCTGATCGACATCCGTCCATCCGAAATATTTTTTTGCGTGCCGATTCAGGATGGTGTGAGGCGAAAGGAGAGTGCAGACATCGTTTTTGTGGTCGCCATATTGCAGAAAACATACATAAGACATTCAATAATGCGGGTGTGGACATACTTTTCAACGCAGCCGCATATGCCAGTAAGATGAGAAAATACGACGATCCAATGAAAGAGTTAAAGGAATTACATAGCGAACCATGGGAATACGTAATGAATATAGGAAAAATCGGTAACAGAGAAGAGAGAGCAAAGCAACCCCCACGAACGGATCTATGGGCTTTTAGTCACGACGGTGGCAAGCACAGGTGGGGAATCATGACAACCAACGGTGTAGAGTCTCTAAAACATGGTGTACAAGGACGCACGTGCCATGCCTGTTACTACTCTGGTTGAGGCGACCTTTTACAAATCAATGCAGTGGTTTGCTCGACAGAATATGAATTTGAGCAAACCTTGGTCACCGAAGCTAGACGCCAAAATTGAAAATCGAACAAGGAAGTCTCATGCAATGGAGATAAGACCAAAGAGCTGGTCCAGGTATATGTATGAGGTGAGGGCAAAGGAGGGTAAGAGAGGAAACCAGAAGTGGTACGCCTATCAGGTCCAGCTCTTGCCGCCCAATGGTTCGACATGTCAATGCCAGAAACCAGATCTTACAGGGATTCCTTGCGGGCACGTGATTGCAGTTTTGAGCGAACGAAATCTCGACATAAAGGATTACGTTTCTCCATATTACCGTGCAGAAAATCTTTTCAGAACATGGCAGCCTTTGTTCGAACCAGCCGGAACAATTGAGGCATGGCCAATATACAACGGTGTGCAATACGTCCCAGACCCGAGCAAGGTGAAGCGAGGAAGGAGAAAACATCACCGGATTCCAATGACTATGGATGAAATGCAGAAGAAAATAAATAAGCGAAAGAACAAGTGTTCCAGATGTGGCGTCCTAGGTCATAATAAAAGGAAATGTCGGGCACCTTTTGCGCATGAAACCGCCCAGTCCGCACCACGTTCAAGGCCTGCAAATGCCCATATATTCAACGAATTTCTTCCGGGTAATTATTTTTACTCTCTTTCCTGTAGTCGTAGTAACCATCTAAATTCAGTACTAATCAGTAGCGCTACAATTTCAGAACAATCAGGGCAGGAGAGCGGACGTCGCTCGATGAGCGGCGTTAGAAGACCTCCGACAACAGACAATATGGAACCAGGATCAAGTCGCAGACATAGTGGACGTCGCTCCATGAGCGGCGTTACGAGACCACCGACAAGAGACGGTGTGGAACCCGAATCAAGCCGCAGGCAGAGCGGACGTCACTCGGTGAGTGGCGTTCCGAGACCAACAGACTTACCTACACATGACAATCAACAACAAGAACCAAGTCAGGGTACGTAGTATAATTTGTATACCGTTTTTACGTATATAATTACTTATTATCTTATCACGTTTTATTTATTTTTTGTAGGGAGCACACGACAAGGAAAAACAAAAGTCAAGTCAAAAACACTTGCAGCGGCCAAGAGGTGGCTCAGGGGTCTTGTGTAGTATTATTTGACAAGCGCAAAATGTATCATGTTTATTGTATTATGGAACTATTGTATGAGATATTAAGTGTGAGTGTACTTTTTTATAAATGTACGTGAGATATTAATTATGATTGTACTTTTTATCAATATTGTATGAGATATTAATTGTGATTGTATTTTTTGTGAAATATATGAGACATTACTTATCGTAATAATAACAATAACAACAATAATGATAATTAAACATAACACAATAATTGGGTTCTTATTGGACCAAATTCGGTTTTGGGGTTTTGTTAAAAACCGAATTGGGTTCTTATTGGACCAATATGGGCCAAGCCCTGGATTGGGCTTGGTTTGGGTACTAAGCAAAAAACTAAGCCGCACTCTGAGAGTGCGGCTTAGTTTATTATTATTTTTTTTTTTTAGGCTGCTGCTGCAACTGATCTCGTTACCAATGGTACCAAAGGTACCAGCTCATAGAATACCAAACATAACACATTCCCGCCCCGAAAATAAGCAAGCCAAGTAGGCAAATCAGATAAATGGAAGAAAAATAAAATGTCCACTAAGTTAACATTAAACAAGTTTACAACAGTCCATTAAACAAGTTCTCACGAGCGAGATCAATATAAAACAAGTTTACAACAGTTAAAAGAAGTCAAGAATCAAACAAAGTCTCCGTATCTCTCAGGTGGCTCCCCACGGTTTGGTCGATTTGCTCTTTCCTTTATTCTACCTATTAAAGAGCAAAGAATTCAGTTAAATTCGATTGGTACGCAATTTATATGTAAAAAAGGAAAATCAACGAAATTAAAGAGCAAAGATTTTATATGTACGACAGTTAAACATACGCTGGGTGGTCGATCCAACCATATAAGTGTGACGGTGTGTGTGAGTAGCCTGGGTGACTGGCGCCGGTGTCGACTCCGCACCCGGACCGAAAACGACATCGGCAGATGCCGAAGTGCCGGCATCGTCTGACGATCCGGCATCGGGGCCCGCATCGGGTCCTCCGAAAGTCGGAAGGTAACCCAGGTAAAAGTCTGCCATGTCCTCCATGCTTGGCGGGTCCAGCGTCGGGTCCGGCATCTGGTCATCTTCCCCGCTTGACTGCCGGCTGTCAATGTCCATGGGGAGTCCATGTCTCTCTAGTAACGCGTCCAAGCGATGCCCAGCGCCAACGTCATCCAGACTTCCACGACACGTACTCAACATGAACTTCCCCACCTTCTTGTATCCCTTGGAGACCATCAGTTTCAGTCCGTACGCTGCTTGCCTAAGCATCCGCTCAACCTGCATAACAACTTGATCAGCTATTATCTTAGTTTGAACCAAAAAAAAAAAAAACGAAGAAGTCAACAGAGAATTCGTACCAAGCGCGGGGTAACCTCATGTCTAGGCGGGACAGGCATCGAACTCACCGGCTGAGAAGGCACCGGCAGCGGCTCGGGATAGCTCGCTGGGATCCTCTCTCTCGTGTGTACGGTGATACACCCATTTCGTGAATACCATATCAGGTAGTTACGGTAATCGCTCTAGTCGTACACCTCGGAGTGGTCAACAACGTGCCGGTCGATCTCGGCCCATTCTCTGATGTAAGTGTCGTGAACATCCTCCCATCTTGGCGGGTGCAGATGATCTTGCGGGCCGTGATCAATATTGTGAAGCGTCTACTGTTTTTCCCACGGCTCTGGAGCCGGCGGGGGTAATGCCTGTTTTGCACCCAGCTGTTGCATAACCCGATCCGGGTAATGGCACTCGACCATCCAGAAATAGACCAAGTGGATCCTAGCCCACCACGCGTCGAACTGCTCGAGCACGTGCGGAGGCAATAACTCGGCACCATCCTCGTCCAGCAAATCGCCATAAGGCTCCCAGTTGACATCACCTTCCCGCAAGTCTTCTATGGCTTTTACATAGAAGCTGACCTTGCCGTGCGGGTTGTCCAAGAAGGTTCTCTTGCCGTACCATACGATCCCGAACACGTGCTGATACTCCGGCTCTTCACCCCCGAGATAATATTTGATCGCCACCTGCAGGCTACCCATAGAAAAATGAGTCCACGCCCATATCTGGAGAAGCATCAGCGGTCCCGCGATGGACTCCGCATCTGCCCACGATGCTCGGCAAAGGTTCCGATACAGGCATGCCAGGACAGCTGCTCCCCAGTTGTACACGACCGGCCGGTCCAAATTACGCAGGAACTGGCAGTACATCGACGGCATGCAGTCACTTGAGCCGTCGGGTAGGAGAACCTTTCCAATCAGCTCCATGATGTACCCCGCCAGGTTCTGATGCAACAGATCCTCGTTTTCTGGAAGTGGTGCAGCAAATCTCTGGGCCAGCCAAAGGAACCTGAAATCATTTTAATGAACCCATATAAACAACATGACACCGAAATATATGAACGTGTACAGTTCGAAATTAATTAGTGAAACTACCTGAGATGGTACTTGGACGCTCTCCAATAACTCGAACCGTCCTTCCTCGTGACCTTCTTGCCCTTGAATGCATCGTCTCCTACCCCCGGGCCGAACACGCTCTCGAGAGGGGCTGTCCAGTTCATGTCGGTCACTCCGGCCACGGGCTCACCTTTAATCGGTAATCCCCAGAGAATAGCCACATCCTGCGATGTATTCATGTCGGTCGCTCGGAATTCAAATCACAAAATCAGTCTCAAAACTAAACAAGTTAGTGTATCATTTATACCTGAAGTGTGATGGTGATTTCCCCGTTGGCATGTGAAATGTATGCGTCTCAGGACGCCACCTCTGCACCAGCGCTGTGATCAGTGTCCGATCGAGGTCGAACGGCTCCATCTGGTCAACCTAAAACAACCCCATCTTCACCAGCACGTCATGAAAGTACGGGTGGTGTGGGACATTTCGTCGGCCCTGTCTCATGGACAGGGGTGCAACGTCCTACGACGCATGCAATATATGTGTCAGGTTATTACTTGTCGAGATTTAAAATTTAATAAGAAATAAAAGGATCACCTCGTTGGCGATGTCAAGCATGTGGTGGTTGAACTCAGGCACCTGCAACAGCGTAGCTGCTGTTGGCGCACTTGACGGTCCAGCACCATCGTTGCCTCGTCCAGTCGACATCTGTTGCCATTATTTGATTAGTAACATCACTTACACAAAATTGATTGCAATAAATTTCCAGCGGCACCATTTATGACCATAAATTGGACAAAAAATGAAAAAGGGTAGTTCTGGTTGTCTAAAAATTCTAAAATTTTTACCACATGTAAACAACACCCAAACAAAGGTCCCGTCAAAATTTCACTATTTTTGGAATTTTCTGTCAATTGTTATGATTTTCCTAAGTCGGACCAGAAAACCGGTACCGATCCGGACTGTTACAGCACTGGTACGCGAAATAAAAGTTAAAAACTGTACAAATCTATGAACTGGACTGCCACATTTTATTTTATATTCTTTACGTACACATTGAGTAGTGCTTGTACAAAAAATTTCATTGAAAAAATCTAAGTTTAAGTCTTCCAATTAAATGTTTTAAGAAAGTTGCAGAACGGTTTCCAGAACTGCCCTCCCGACGAAATTGGATTAAAAGTACATTAAAAATACACCAAATAAAAAAGTGTTCCACATGAGAAGTGTTTCCAAAACACCCCTCCAAATGCTCGTCAAATAAAATTGGACTGTCTTTAACACAAATTTTAAACGAGAGACAGATAACTCACACATAAGTTTCCAGCAGCACCGTTTATGACCATCACTTACACAAAAAATGAAAAAGAGTAGTTCTTGTTGTCTAAAAATCCTAAAATGTTTACCACATGTAAAAAACACCCAAAAAAAGGTTCTGTCAAAATTTCACCATTTTGGGAATTTTCTGTGAATTGTTATGATTTTCTGAAGACAGACCAGAAAACTGATACCGAGCCAAACTGTCGGAATACTGGTACGCAGAGAAATAAATGAAAAATGGTAGTTCTGGTTGTCTAAAAATTCTAAAATTTTTAACCACATGTAAACAACACCCAAACAAAGGTGCTGTTAAAATTTCACTATTTTTGAAATTTCCTGTGAATTGTTATGATTTTCTGAAGACAGACCAGAAAACTAGTAAATAGACGATTTGCGATTGATTTTCTGACTACCGAAATAGCGAATCGTACGATAGCATCGCAGTTACGATACAAGTAAATCAACGATTTGCAAATGATTTTGCAACCCTACGCAGCACAACACACCACAGCACAGCACAGCACGGGTAGGAAGGAAATTGCGGGGGGGGGGGGGGGGGGGGGGGGGCGGGATCTGGTTCGAACAAAGAAGAAGAAGAAGAAGAAGCAGCTTACTCTTACCTGGTAAGAAGAAGAAGACGCAGCAGCAAGGTCCGGTGGGGGGGCAATGCAGCAAAGGAGGGGTGGAAAGAAGAGGGAAAGGAAAGAAGGGAAAAGAAAGGCAGGAAGGGAAAGGAAAGAAGGGAAGGAAAGAAGAGGGGCTGTCAATTATTGGACACTAAGCCGCGCTCTGAGAGTGCGGCCTAGTTTTAAACTAGGCCGCACTCTCAGAGCGCGGCTTAGTTTTAAACTAGGCTGCGTTCTGAGAGTGCGGTTTTTTTATTTTTGCAATTTTTAAAAAAAGGTTTCCACTTTTGTAATTTTGATTTTTTATTTTTTTATTAATAAAAAAACCCTGCGATTCGGTCCAATCCGTCAAAACCGTAGCTCAAATGATGAATCCAAGCACTTTTTAACTATTTTTTTTTAGATTTTAAAAAATGACTCTTTTTATGTACAAATTAAGGTGCATTTTCCATACAACTTTAGAAAATCTAAAAAAATAGTTAGACGTATATTCATGTCACATTGGTGAGTTTAAGCTCGCCAAGCACTTTGGTGAGCTTGACTCAAAAACATACTTAAGTATATCCAAATTGTGATTTATGTCTTTCATAAAATTATTTATATTAAAATCTCTTGGCATATAAATTTTTTTCATTTTTAGAATCTTTTAAGTATTTGTTTCATATTTTTTAAGATAGTATGTTTTCATATCATATTTTATTAATATTTCGTAGCCTATCCCTTTCCAGATACATAGTCAATCCAACCTCAAGTCAATCACATTCGAACTCAATCATATCATATCTAAACCATACTCATGAGTCATGACCCATATGCACACCGTAACGATGTCCCATATGCATACCATAACCATATTTCATATGCACACCATAAACCATATCCCGTATATATACACACCGTTTCCATATCCAAACGGTAACATAAACCCATACACATAACAAAACCAATACACATGTACACAAGTTACCAACCTTGCATGCACCGTAATTTATATCAACATACACATGCAATTTAACAATTTAGAATTGATCCACAACACAAGACACAAGACACATAAATACCCTGGTCAAATCCTCCACTTTGACCAGGGTCCATCAGCGTTTACAGCCCAACTAATAATACTAACCATGTGATATCAACGTGATGAGCATTTTCTGTCTTTCAAGTCTAAATACCTATAGAACAAAACCTAAATACTACATACAACAAGTCCCAATACCTACAACGCATACATTCTGTACATCCAACAAAACACGTGACTGCAACAAAAAGTCAAATCCCCCATTTGACTAACATTGAAAACATGTGACTACTGTACCACTGAATGAGACCACTCACTACAAAACAAATAATACATAGTATAGAAGGTCTAAATACCTAGTATACAAAAGTAATAATTCCATTTTATTTTATGTACAAAACTTTTACAACTAATTTTTGAAACTTATAATACTAAAAAAGTACAAAATTAATATGAACTATTTTTTTTATTTTAAATGTCACAATACGTTATTCACACATTAATGATACCAACTGAAAAAACTTTTAGTACACAATTTATGTACCAAGTAGAGGCACAGTTGCAGTAATCAATAACAGATAATAATACTTAATAACTAGATAATAATATTTCATGCTGTAATCAATAATACAATTGCAGTAAAGTCATAAAACTTTCTTTGAAACAAACTAAATACTGAACAAAATAAATAGCACCAGCCATATTAAAGTAATAATACTTAAATACTAATGTATAAATATATAAATACGATTGCTATAATACTAAGAATGAAGCCATCACCAATGAAGGAAGCCGGCAATCGGAAGAGTAAGGCCTGACGAGAGGACATCACGACAGGAGAAGGTAGGCATAATTTAGAAAGCAAAGGCACGATTGAAATGACGATCCGAGGTGGTGATCGGAATGACGATCCGAGGTTCGGGATGGCGATCTAGCATGGCATTGGAATGGTGATCCGGCGTAGTGATCGAAGCGGCAATCGGAGAACGAGGCCAAATCGGAGAAGAAGATCGAGAAAGAAATTTCCGATTATAAATGTGAATCTTAATATTGTTCTCGAAAGCTAGGGTCAAAGCATTTTTCTTTATTTAATTGGTACAAAGCAGAAGCTTATGGAAGGTTTTGTCGGGTAGTTGGTCCATTAATATTGGGGTGATGGAGTGGGGGATTTTGGCGACGATGTGATTCGATCCGAGGTTGAGAGGCGGAGAATGCGGTGGTCGATCTTGCCTTGGTTGAGATGGGGATTTTCTATTTTCAAAACAGTTTGAATTGATTTGAAATATTGCAAAATATTGTTGGGGTGGGCAATGAGACAATTAATTAATCGATTTTGGATGAAGAATAGTAAAGTGTTGACTGGGGATTTGTGATCGGGTACCATACAAATACAATTACCCTATTTTTTAAAGAGGAGGGATCCATTAACAATACTTAATTTGACAATCTTAACAATGAGAACTTTCAAAAATTTGTAAAAATTCACAAAAACTCTTAAAAATGAAAAATAGTTTATGGATGTATTATTTAACTTATAGATCGACAGTGTTTCAAATTTCAATCAATTTGAACATCATTTAATGGCTTATCAAAATTTTGTGCGTTTTTCAACGGTTGTAATTAACGGATATTTGAAAAGCTATCAAATATCGCTTAAATTGAATATAATTGGAAACATAATCAATCTATAAGTTAAATAATACATCCATAAACTATTTTTCATTTTTAAGAGTTTTTGTGAATTTTTACAAATTTTTGAAAGTTCTCATTGTCAAGATTGTCAAATTAAGCATTGTCAATGGATCCCTCCTCTTTTTTAAATGGTTGTCGCGTTCATGTTCGTTTGATCTTATTTTATTGTCCTTTAATATCAATTTCACTTCAATAGCCATAGTTTTGTAGTGTTTTTTTTTTTTTTTGGTTTTGAAGTGATAGGAAATTCCTATCATTAATTTTTATTAAACAAAGAAAAATTGTTACACGGTTACATTGAAATACAAGCATCGGGATGAAAAAGAAAATGAATACATGTGGTGATAATGAGGAGAGACAATGATGACAAATTCCTATCATTAGTTTTGTAGTGTTCTTGCATAAAGCCCTTCATTTTTGAAAGTCCAATGACAAATTTTATTATATCATTAAGTTACATGATAAATTCTTCCTACGATTTTTTTTCCAAATAAACAAATTAAACAATCAAAATATATGGTCTAATGGTTTTTAAGTTATCATTAATTGTTTAATAATATTTTCTGTATATATTCATCGTGCTGTTAATGTCCCAATGCAATTTGCATGTAATGTTTAAGTGCCTTATTCAGATTACAATGAAATCGATATAACTATTATACAATGTATCAAATTTGATAGAATATATTTATGGTATGGGATATTAGTCAAATACACTCTAGATTATGAAAATTTATCATCTCAAATATGCCGTCCATTGGACGGGTTCCATGCTAGTTTTTTTTTATAAAAAAGAAGAGGATGAGCACGCGTTAAATATGCCGTCCATTGGACGGGTTCCATGCCGTCCATTGGACGGATTCGTTATGAACTGGATCCACGATTGAATTGTTCGTTCGTTCTCTTTTTTGATGGGTTTGTTTATTAATTAAAATTTTAGAATTTATAATCTATCTAATTAAATAAGAAAGCAGGACGAACTAACTACGAAGATGCATCTAATTATAAGGCAGCTTGGTTATCTACTTAATGAGGAGAGATCCATTGACAATGCTTATCTTGACAATCTTGACAATGGAGATTTTAAAAAATTTGTAAAAATAGTTAAAAATTCTAAAAAATAGAAAAAGTTTATAGAAATATTGTTTAACTTATAGATTGATTATGTTTCAAATTATATTCAATTTAAGTGACGTTTGATAGCTCTTTAAAGCTCGTGAAATTTCAACCGTTAAAAAATGTATAAAATTTTGATAAACTATCAAACAATGTTTAAATTGATCGAAATTTGAAACACTATTAATCTATAAGTTAAAGAATGCATCCATTAAAGTTTTTCCATTTTTAAGATTTTTTATAAATTATTATAAATTTTTTAAAAATCTTATTGTCAACATTGTCATTGTAAGCATTGTCAATGGATCCCTCCTCCTACTTAATAGGATGCAATTTTGCACTTGTGAATTAATTGAGCAATAAAATCATCAACTCGATAGATAGCTCTGCATCCCATTCCCATGGGTTCTATTGCGTCTTGGGACTCCGTGTCGCCGGGGACGACGGGGGGAAGTTTCCAGATTTCAGTTAGTCCTTCCTCCGTGCTCTCGTGGTTACACCAAATCCCCGCTGCGTTCTCGAAAGCGTTTCGGGGCCCCCGTTCCCAGACTTCTATTCCTCCTCCGTGGGAAATTTTCCAAACTCCCAACTCCTTGTATCTCTTCGTGGGTTTCCGAAACCTCGGCAGCTGCTTCGGAGTCTGTTCTTTCCTGGGATTCCGATCCATCGTCGTGGGATTCCCAAGCTTCCGAAGCTCCATCTCCGGGTGCGATCACTCCCTGGGGTTCCCAACCCTCACTGCTGGCGTCGTCGATCGGGTCCTGGCGTTCCCTCCCTCCAGCCATGCGGGCGTCCATTGCTTCCCGGCGTTGCCTAACTCCGGCCGTGCGTCCTGTTGCCTCGTGGAGTCCCGACTCCCCCGACTGGGCCAGCTTTGCTGTTGCTGCCATCAATCGTTCCTTCGCGGTAAGCCTCCCTCCCTCCATTGATCGATCGTCCTCAATTTCCCTGCCTTACTTATTCAGCGAGTGTAGTGCAAAGTTTGTTCATGATCAGATACATCCTGATGAAAGGTAATTGAAATATAAGATCTATATATAGACTATAGACTATAGAGCATGATCTAAAATGAAAATTATGAGATGAAGCAGCAGTCAATCCAGTTTCTCAGCTGGAAAAAAGTGAAACCAGTTATTTGTTCGGGACAGAATGAAGGCCTGTGATGCTACCACTCTTTTTTTTTTTTTTTTTTTTTGAGTAATACCTACCGTCCATACAATATCCGTCCATAGCGTCTATAGGTTACAAAACTGGATGTATCTGTTACAAAATCGAATGTATCTGTTACATCATGTCTATGGACGTATGAACGAGTTTTCAATGGACGCAAGATGTTTCTCTTCTTGTTTTTTTTTTTTTTTTCCTAATGTCGAAGAAACAGTGCTAGCCTGCCCAACTTGTTTGGGACGAAAGGATTCGTTGTTTTTGTTGTTGAAGATACAGTGCACCACTTATTCCACTTTTGATATATGGGATTTAGTAATACCCACCTTTTTTTTTTCCCTTAAAAAAAGTGAAACCAATTGCTCTCAAAGTATATGATTTTGATAACTATGTTTGCAACTTTGCTTAGTTTTTCCTATATTATTTTTGTTTTTCAAAAACAATTTCTGTTTTCTGTTTTTTTCTTAATTATGCTCTTGAAATAGCAGTTTAATTTCCAATACAAAAGGTCAGACCCTATTAATAGTCAATAATTGAAAAAAAGAGTCATTTTTGTTTTTATTAACCTCAAATTACATAGAATCATATGTTAAATTGAGAAACAGTTTAAAAACAAAACAACAATTGTTCTCATTCTTTGTTACTGATATGTGTACTCCTAATGTTATATTCACTGTAATTTTGTGGTACTTTTGGACTCCTCTTCAAACTTCAAAGAGACTGATGTTATATGAGTTAAATATTGAGGAAATGTATTGTTTCATTGTCTCATTTAGTGTGTATGCGGTAGTCCTCGGGCTTTTAATTTTTCATAAGCTTGGCCCTGCCTCCCTGGACTGTCTAAACTTGTTCATGAAGGTAGGCTATTGATAAGTGATGAACCTGGGGTGAAACAGAACCAGACTTTCAGTAAATGGTGGACCTGAATAGAACAGTTGAACAATATATTTTGCAACTTTTTGATGTTTAATTAGATAAAAGTAAAGTGATATTCTGTCCCTTTTGACTTTACTTTTTTATGCTTCTCATTTTTCTACAGGGTGATCAAATTCAAATATCAACAAGCGCTGAATGCCGTAGGGCTGGAGGTAGAAGGTTGGGAAATATATTCGAATGCTTTACCCCCATCTTTTCATTTATATATGTAAGTTCCCACTAACTGAGCCTCACTCTTGGAAATGATATCAAGCCAATTTTCTATTGAACTTGACACAAGTAATAATTGAAAAATGACATGACCCTTACACAAAGCAGAAAAATGTTTTTTGCATTTTTGGATAGGATCCAGCAATACCGTTATACCCCAGGATATTGAAAAACCTAAAAATTCAGTTCCATTTTGATAACAAGTTGAATTAGATTAATTATTAAGACTAATTGGTTGAGATTCTTGGATGTGTTCTTTTTTTCTGATAATTGGTCCAAGACACCATTCTTTAGCAGCAAAATGTTAAAGTGATTTAAACCATCTCATAAAGGAGGGGCATAATGGGAAATAAAAATATAGCCATATTTTATATATGGCATCAAATCTCTTATATTGTAATTAGATTAACGACAAATACTGTCCATTTTTATTTCTTCTCTGCATACCTTCTCTCATTTCATTATGCTGTCTCCTACTTCTCCATTAACATTGGATGCACTATCTGCCATGATTTAGGAAAAAATAATCTTCATAGCACAAGGGATGAGCCTTCAGTCAGCCTCCCTTCCACTCTATACAGCCGGTTAGCCTCTCTCTTGCCCTCTCTTATAGCATTATTCATTATAAATTCATTATAAATGTATATTTGGACTTTAGGATAGCTATTATAGATCTGTGTAGTTCAACTTTGATGAGATAAAAAATATTGGTGTTTCTATTAGCAGCTCAATAGTGTCTATTCTTTGAAGCTGTGTATGTGTTTGGACTGCAATTTTAGTGGGTGCTATGTGCTGCTAGTTCTGTTCATTGCGATTGAAAGCCTCGAAAAGGTATCTTCATGAATATGTGCTGCTATTGTGGAATTCCGTATACAATCAGTCGTTTTCTCAATTAGTCCAAGTTTTACTGCAAATAATTGCAAAGTCTTCACATTGGTAATTGTGAGACTTATGCGGGCTGTTGGAGATAATGTCTTCAGTAAGGTTCGTTTTTGTTTCCCTGTTCGTTTGGTTATGTTTTACCAGGATAGTGTTCTATTTGTGCTTTCATCCAACTGACAAAGGCCATTTGCTTTCATTCAGCTGACAGAGGCTACATTGTGTAGAAGTTAGCATCATGGCTATTCTATTTCTATATTTATCAGAAGAAGTTACACTGGTTACAATAGTACGTACCGCTGTAGCCATTCCCTTCTCTGATGGGATGCTTGAGTTTAGCTTCAACAGTTCAATCTTCCAGTTGGTACTGTCATTCCTTGTTTTGGTCAAAATAAAAATGTGTTCTGTTGTTGCTTGGATTTGGTACCAGTTGGTACCACTGTTGTTTATATTGTAAATTGTTTCGTAAGTCTTATTTAGTGAAAAAATCTCAATATTTTTGTTTCTTTTTTTCTTTTCCAATTGTGTACTGTAAGAAATGATAAAAACGAGCGGATTTATTTGTGGAGACTTAAAATTTGGTACCTAGCTAGTCCTAAAGAGTCGCCTACTGTGACATCAACGAACGTTGTAATAAAGTTATTTATACAGTTTTCATTGTGCTAAAAGCAATGATTTTGTATGTTGTATTTTGTAACTTGGATCAGTGATATCTTAGAAGTTAGACGTTAATAAAGTTATATACTAGTAAATTGTTTGTGCTTGCTACGGAGGAGGAATCCATTGACGATGCATATTTTGACAATCTTGACAATGATTATCTTTAAAAATTTGTAAAAAATCATAAAAAATCTTAAAAATGAAAAAAAGTTTATGGAAGTTATGCTTGACTTATAGATTGATTATGTTTCCGATTATATTCAATTTAAGCGATATTTGATAGCTCTTTAAAGATCTTTTAATTACAATCGTTAAAAAATGTACAAAATTTTGATGAGGCATCAAATGATGTTCAAATAATTTGAAATTTGAAACACTATCAATCTATAAGTTAAATAATGCATCCATAAAACTTTTTTCATTTTTAAGATTTTTTATGGTTTTTTACAAATTTTTAAAGATGACCATTATCAAGATTGTCAAAATATGCATTGTCAATGGATCCCTCCTCTTTACTTTATTCGGAAAGATGGTTGTAAATTTAACTTGTTATGCAGAAAATAATGGAAGAAATACACAACAATATACAAATTTTATTTATAATTTATTATGAAATTTCAATAAATGTTATGTGATTATCAAATTTGCATTTTACTAAGGAAATCAATTTCTGGACTTGATTGTATACAATTTGGAAATTCACAACGAAATATAAGTTTTACTCTAATATTATAGACAAAAAAATGAATCAATTTCAGTATTTCACAAGAAACAAAATGCAAATTTGATACAAATCCGTAGAAATTTTTTTTTAATGACCATTAGATTAAACTAATCTTCATCGATGGCTTTAGAGTATCAATATTTTCACAGATGGCCATGACAAGGGCGCAACTTTAACTTGTGTCCTTAAATTTTTTTATTGTAGATCTTTTCACGATGTTTTCGAAATGTGGTTGTACATTTCGTAAAGAACATCTTATCAAAAGTTATGCATATTTGAAATTTTATATTAAATTCTAATTTATTACCATATTTTCTCGGTATTATTGTGCGTCTCATTTTATTGGTAGATGTAGTGTCTAAATGTTATTCTAAAATTCATATTGAAAGTTGGAATGGTTTTACTATCATTTTATATGTCATTTTATAAAGTACAAATTAATATTTATTATGTATGCATTCATCTATATTAAAAATAGTTTAATCTGGTAAAATTTTCAAATACGTAAACCTGAAAAGTTGGGGAAAATGGAGGCTTCTCATTGATTTGACGCTGAGAGCCGTCTGATCATAAGATTCAGCGGTGAAGATCTAACCATACATGTTATCTTTGCATCACAATTCACACTTTAAGCTTGAGTGGCTTAGATTTTTGTCGGATATGTATCACACAGCCATAAACAATTTTAATGTTTTAGCCTATTGTGTACGTAAACCAACAGATAATGCTTATTCTCAAACCTACAATTGGTCGGATCATTTCTTTCCATCATTTCTCTATCTTTCTAGTTCTCTCTCACTCTCTCGAGCGACGCCAGCGCAGGTGGTATCCACCCGCTAGGCCTCTTCTATCTGTTGTCCCATTGAGCAATGTGTGAATCTAACCTTCGTCGATCCATCATCCTGTTTACATGTGTATAACTAATACATAATTTTCATCTTTGCTCTTTTCAAAATAGACACCATCTTTTAATTGAATAATCCCGCCTCATCATTTTTACATGTGTATAACTAATACATAATTTTCATCTTTGTTCTTTTCAAAATAGATACCATCTTTAAATTGAATAACCTGTGAAGCGCGGGTGTACACTCTAATTCTTATAGTTTCCGTACGATTAGAATACTACTAATAGCTCTTCCAAATACCGGCCCGCCCGATTTGCCACCTATGACCATCGCTGAGGAATAAAAGGAGCAAGGAAAAGAATTGATGGTGTGATTTTTTTTTAAAAAAATCGGATATATCATGTGAGGAACAGAAGAAATGGGCACGTAACATGCGAAATATAACCAAAATCATGTGTCATGCAAAAATTTTTCATTTTTAGAGATTTTTAAGTATTTAATTGGGATTTTTTAAAAGTTACATATAAAACATTGATTATTTTATTAATATTGTATAGTTACTATTAAAAAATCCAAAATAAATACTTAAAAATTTTCAAAAATGCAAATTTTTTGCATGCCACATGATTTTGATATAAAGAATTTATTGAGCCATATAAATCAAAATTTGGATATAGTGTAATATGTTTTTGGTGTTAAGCTCACGGGAAGCCCTCGTGAGCTTAAGAACACGGTAGTTTTACTCTATAAATAGTACTAAAAATATTACACTTTTATTGCAACTCCTTGCATATCCGCCGCAACACCTTATAACATGCATAACACAAGCTTAATTTTGTTATTATTGATGAGTAGTCAATATATAAATGAGTAATGTTACAATGCAACCAATTTTATTTAAAGAAATAAAGTTAGAACAAATCTGAGCCATATATATGATGGATGAAAACTATAAATTTTTGGTAAGAATTAGTGCAAGATTATGGCTGTACTATAGCTCAATTTCTATTTATATTCATCAATCATATATACAATTCAAAATGATCTATTTTTTTTGTCAAACAAAATTAATTTGGTGCAGCATAGATATATCTCGGAATATAAATTACACATGAAATGCTACTCATCAATATGTCCAAGGATAAATGCCAGACAACTAATCAGCAAAAGCTCAAATTGAAGCCCTTTAATTCATAATAAAATTACATAGAGAAGGCAAATCTTTTGATATATATGCATTCATAATTAACCAAGCACAATTAATGCAAGAGATGAAGAGCAAACTTGATGCATGCATATATATATAATCAAGCTGATCGAGAGGGATCCATGACCATATAATGATTGATGAGGAAGTAGGCGAATAGTGACAAAAGAGTTGTGCTCACGTACGTACATCTGCCTCATGGCTAGCATATATAGGAAGAGCAAACTTAATGCATAATTAATAGCTAGTTTATTCACGTATTAGCCGTAATGCCGTATGGCTAGCATAGGAATTAATATTGCTCGCAAAAGAGAGTGACAAAAGAGTTGCACTCACAAACATACCCATTTGGTGTTTGAAGGGAATTAGGAAACACCAACAAAAGAAGAAGATACCAATTAATGTTAAAATGTTTCTTTATAAGAGAATGTCAAATGAGGTCGGCTCGTGGCAAATTGCCGGATTAATTTTTTTTTTTCACCCTTTTTTTCTCTGAACTGCGGAAGTGTGGACATGTGGTAGCTAGGGTGTTAATGGCACGATTTTTAACCATTTAATATTATTTTTATTCATATTTTATCTTACTTTTTTCATCAAATTAATTTCGCTTATAGAGAAATGTTTTTTATACTCAAACGCCTTTATGTACTCTTTATTGTACTCGAACTCAATCGTCCGTTATAATTATAACTACCATAAACTATTCGTTGTAAAAAACTTTCAAATGTCAAGTATAAAGACTCCTGGTTTAGCTAGGGAGGTGAGGAGCTTACAAAATTGTAAGCCAAAATAATAGTTCCAAAAGTTTAATATGATAGGTATTCAGATTTGAAATGTTAATCACTGAAACTTGTTATGTTAGGCATCAAAACATACATATTAGTACAATTTTTAGCATCTACAATGTTAGATCAAAATAATTAATCATATAATGAGTATTTAAATTGGTAAGCCTTTGGAAAAAGACCAAAACAATTATAAAGTCTTACAATTTAAGGTAGTGAGCTTCATATAATGTCAGACCAAAATAATTATATCATATATTTGGTATTAGGACTTGAAATGTTAATTAGCTATTGAAAGTTGATATGTATAGAATATGTAAAGATTTACGGTTTAGGACAATCAGCTTCTTAGAACGCTAGCTAACAGCTGTTCCAACATATTGTTCATATGCGTTTCAGTTGGAATATGATAAAGGAGTTAGACTATTATGCAATCCGAAATGCTAACGCCTTAAAGTTTATGTTATCATGTCCGAAATCACGATTTATGGTACTCAGTAAATTCTTTATATGAAAATATTGGGGAATACAAAAATGTCCCATTTTATATTTTTCTAAGTATTTGTTTTGAATTTTAGAAAATAGCTCATAAATATTAAATAAAATATTGATATTTATACATGCTGTTTTCAAAAATACAAAACAAATAATTAAAAGTCATGTTGTGTGAATAAATAAATTAATTAATTAATGTGAGGTTATGAGGTTACATTATAATTTGAGAAAAGAAAAAAGCGAAAAAACGAGAGGAAGAATTAAATAAAAAGAGAAAATATAAGAAAATTCTAAATTCAGTGATACAGGTTGTGTGCCATGCCATCTTAACTTTTCCAGCACTCAATAGAACATGCGTTACATAAAAAAATGTGAATGTTAATAATGGAGTGAATTATATTATTTCAGACAAGAACATGCCCAACCTCCACGAATCAATTGTCAACTCTCTCGTCCCAACAATCGCGACATATATAAGGCATGCTAGGTTGCTAGACGGATCGATGTAACCCCTTAATTTGTACTTTGCCTTTGGTGACAACATCGATCGTTGTTGCCCTTATGGATAATATTACTGAGAGATCAGTACTCTTAAATATAGAAAGAACATTCATTGATATCTCTCTAGACGAGCCTATAGTGCAGCCCTCCATCTTTCGCGTTCCAGCCCACATTAGACGTTACAAAAACAATGAGCGCTATTTTGAGCCGAGGGTGGTTTCTATTGGTCCATACCACCGCAACAAGGATCACCTTCGTGCCATGGAGATGCACAAGTGGCGCTACTTCCACGATTTCCTTGCAGGAGGACGAAGTGGAAGGTATAACATCTAAATAAATTATCCACAAACTTTTTCGAAGCACAAATGATCATCTTATATTAAATAATTCCAAATTTTGAAAATTATTTTTCTAGAAAAATTGTCGACCCAGTACAAAGTTAAGCCTATAAAATTATTTTGTGTGATAGGTAAAAAATATGGTTGGGATTTAGTGACAACTAACATACAATGCATCCTCAAATAAATATAAATAAAATCTCTAAAATAGAATATTTTGTACAAATATATTAAGAAGCTCGTAAATTGAATGTTTCAAATTTCAACTAAATTGAGTTTAGTTTGATAATATATCAAAACTCATAATTTTTTGAATCGTTGTGTAAATATTAAGAATTTTTTATGAGTCACAATGGAGTATCAGACGATATTCAAATTAGTTGAAATTTGAAACGCATTCAATCTATGAGCTTCCTAGTAAGTTTGTACAAATTTTCTATTTTAGAGATTTTATTTTATTTATTTAAGGATCCATTGTCGCGGTTGTCACAAGGAATAGTTGTCCCCGGATCCACATTTAAAAAAAATTTGGAGTTCAGTATATATACTTTTTGAATGTTCAAAGGCCTCCATTTTGTGTCTTCATTGTCTCCAATTTTGCATATGCATAAATTAAGTTATGTCGATTAAATCTAAAGGTTTTGTTTTGACGAATTAGTCTTCAATCATTAGTAACTAGTAAATTAACATGTGAAGGCACAATAAAAATAAAAAGTGAAGACATTTGAACCTTCCTCACTTTTCTAGTTATTTGATATAAAAAATAGGAAAATGCTATGGTGTTATCATTAAGGATACTATTGAGGATACTATATAGTTTAACTTGTTAAAATGAACTAATTATTCAACATAACATATAAAATAATTCAACTTAATATCAACTTATAATTAGCATGTTAAATATTTAATATCAACTTAATATGTTAATTATAAGTTTATGTTAAGTTGAATATCAAGCATGTTAAGTTGAATGTTAAATATGTTAAGTTAAATAATTAGTACGTTAAGTTGAATAATTAGTTGTTTTTCATTTTAAGCACAATATATGTTGAATAATTAGTATGTTATTAATTGACATAATTATTTACCTTATAAATTGATGTTAAGTTGAATAATTAGCATATTATGTTGAATTATTAGTACGTTTAGTTGACTAATTTATTCGTTTAACTAAGTCAAACTATATAGTATCCGATTGTATGATCGCCATATCGATCTAGACCGTAAAACATAATAGGAAAATCAAAGTTACTAATCGTTCTTAATAATTTTGTGCCTGACTCATGTAATGGGCAAACAAAATTGTTGCAACTTCGATATTTTTGTATTCTCGTCCTCTAAAAGCTTTATGATGAAACGGGACAAACTCCTTCACTTCACTGACATGACAAAAGACTTCAATATTGGCCTTTTTAATCTGAATTTTGACACTTCAAAGACCACAATCTATTGATGATTGTTGTCAGTGGCGGATCTAGTAAGCCCAAAGGAGGATATTGGCCCTCATATTTTTTTCCAAGCAATACTAGGTAGTTTCTATCTAATTTTTTATGATATGTTATAGGTTTTAATATATGTCTTTACAAGTGAACCCCATAATTTTTATCAAGTATATTATTAGTGAACCTCATCCTATAATCTTAATTTTGAAATATACTAGTTGAGTGTATTTAGCACAAGAAAAAGATAATAAAATATAATAAATGAATCCCGCATCTCTTCAACAACACTTTTGTTGTCGTTTCGTCGTGCTAAATGCTTGATTAAAGTGGAAAAAAGAAGCAAGAAATCTTGATTCACCCTCTTTTTTCATAGCCTAGTTTTTTTTTTTTTCATTTTTTTTGAAAGAAATTTTGGTTAATCTATACTTCCGATTTTATCAATTTATTTTTATGCTAGGTAGTTATATATAATATCCAATCGGGCAAACCAAATGCTCATGAAAACTGCAAAAGATTTCATAGGAATTTGAATGTGACTTTAGTTATTGCCTTCAGAAGAATGGTTGTTATTTACAATAAAAGTCAAAATTTTAAATTAGTTCATAGATTGATTTTTGCATGTAGCCATTTTGTGTGACATTTAGCTACAATTCAAACTCTATTTATTTTATAAATAGAAAATTAATTTCGCACCGCATTAGGAGATTACAATGAAAGATACTGATTAGAAAATATCATTTAAAATTTAGTATAAATTCTAACTTATTTGAAATCTCGATACAGAGGAATCTCTCAAATTAAAGGAATTAACTACAAGAGAACTGTGGTGCATGAGTATTTTTGAATTTATAATATTATTTATTTTAAAAGTTAGTGAACCCTATACGAAAATTTTCTGGCTCCACCATTGATTGTTGTACATTGATTTTTAGGAATAAAATTAGCGAAATGCTATCCTAAGAAAAGTAGTGCAGCAATCAATCAACAAAAGAAATAAATTTCTTTATATTCATTAGAATTTTGTTAAAATACTTATATAAAAGTTGGTCTATTAATTGTAGCAAAACTCAATGTATGAAGCATCTCCACGTATCATTTGCTGTTACTGTCTTAGGGTCTGTTTGTTTCGGCGTAGATGAGACTTCAAAGCAGGTCCACCTACTGCATTTGTAAAGACGCATGTTTGTTTGTTTGCAATTTTTTTATTTTCTGTAGCTGCTCTTCCAAAATACTTCCAGATGCAGTAGCTCGTCCTTCGCTCAATATGTGCGCAAGACGAATTACATGACCAACATTGAGACAAAGATAGTATAAAATATTTGCCATTTAAGGAGCTTTTGTTTTTTGATTGAAAAACTTCCAATTATACAATAACTGACCCTTAATTTCAGCACTACCTGACCATTGAGAGTCCGCATATAGAAAGATTATGAAAGGAAATATTTATATTTTTTTAATATTGCAATTGTAAACAAACAAAAGTGTAGCATGTATAGTAGCAGTTACTACTGCATTAGAAGTTGCTTTGTAGTTGCAGATACTTGTATTACCAGCTTCGTTGAAACAAACAACCCCTTGGTGTCTTGTGATGAAACTTGTACGTGCGTAGTTTCTAATGTTCTTACGTCAATCAAGTAAATGACACTCGAAATCAATCAATAATTAATGGCATTTAAACTAAGTAATCACGAATTGGTTCTCTGCACTGCATTTTTCTAATTTTATTTTTCTTTTCAAACATAGGGAGGAATATGTTAGCAAGATAACAGCACTGGTACCTTCGGTCAGAAAATGCTACTTTGAGAGCGTGAACGATATCAAGGATGAACAGTTTGTTGAGATGCTGTTGCTAGATGGTTGTTTTATCATGCAGTTACTCATTAAATTGAATGGTTCGCAGAATTCGCAGGATAACATTGACCCGGTGTTCACAGTTGCCTGGAATTTGCCTCTCATCTCGACAGACTTACTAATGCTCGAAAATCAGATCCCCTTCTCTGTTTTGAAGGTATTGTATGATGTGTACTACTATGAGGCCCCCTCTAAGCCCAGCCTTGATAATATCCTTTTAAACTTTGTAATATGCGCTGAACACAGAAGAAGAGAAGAAATTTCTAGAAACTTTACTAAATGGTTAAAGCGAACACCAGCAACACAACCCTGCGTGTACCATCACCTACTTCACTTCTACTACATAGCCAACATTCCGGATCCGAATACAGCCACTTCGCCAAATAATGCAAACTTCTTTTCGAAGGCATTATCCTGCCTATCATTGATGTCTTTATGTCCACGGAGAGAAACTCGTGGCTCCGAAACTGCTGAACCTTCAGATAGGTCCGCAAATCCTTACCCAAGAATGATCCTATGTGCTACAGAGCTCAAAGAGTTTGGCATAAAGTTCAAGAAACATAAACAACCAGAGAATTTCATGGACATAAGCTTTATAGGAGGAGTACTCATGATACCTTGCATTTCAGTTGAGGAGGCCACAAAACCCAAATTTATGAACCTTGTCACGTTTGAGCAGAGCGTTGGCCTGGATAATAAGCACATGACAAGTTATGTCCGGTTCATGGATTTTCTCTTAAATACCAGGAAAGATGTTATTATCCTCCAGAAAAAGGATATCATAGAGAACAAACTGGCAAATGAGGATGATGTGGCTGAGTTCTTCAGTCAGTTAAATGCCTGTTGTTATATGAAGTTTGACGAACATTTTCTCGCTCCTGTATTTAGGGAACTGAAGGCATATTGTGAGAAGCGGTGGCCTAAGTATAGGGCCAAGTTCTGCCGTGACTATTTCAGCAACCCGTGGGCAATTTTCTCTCTTGGTGCTGCAGTGTTTGTCTTACTCGTTACTATTTTCCGAACTATTTGTTATATAATAGCTTTAAAAAGACATCATATAAGTTGAATATGTAATTCCAATTTTTATTATTTTCTTATCATACTCTGTTTATTTTTGAAATTGTCTAAGAATTTTATTTGACAGTTCTCATCATATTATTTTCTTTTCTTTCTTTTTTTTTTATTTAAATAGTGGCCTGCTTCCCATCTAAGGTCTATATATATACAGCTCTCCCGTTTTGTCAATCTTGAGGCATCATGTGAAATTCTTTTTTTTTTTTGCTGGGTTAGAAGGCCCATATAGTCATTTCAGAAATTAACTGCCACTACAAGAAAACAACCCTTTAGCGGCGCATAAAAACGCCGCCAAAAGTAACAAAAAACGCCACCATAGGCTTTTAGCGGCGGTTTGATCAGCGCCGAGGTATCTAGCGTCGGGAAATGTCTTTGGCGGCGCTTTCTCCTATATTTCCCGGCGTTTAATAAACGCTGTACGAAATTTTCTATTAGCGGCGCTTTGATCCGTCGGGATAAGTTTTAGTGGCGTTTCGAACAAACGTCAGGATATGCCTACTATTAGCTGCATTTTGTCCCGTCGCTAAAAGGCACTGACAAGGCGTTGATCTATGGTATGGAAACGCCGTTGTTGCTAAAAAACGCCAGAAAAAAATTTAAAAATTAAAAAAAGAAAAAATATATGATGCCCCCTGCTCTGCCCCCTCCCCTCTTGATGCGCTCGCTGGTAGAGCAGGGGGAGAGAGAGGGAGAGAGGGGGAGAGAGGGTGAGAGGGAGGGGAGAGAGGGAGAGAGGGGGAGGGAGAGAGGGGGAGGGAGAGGGGGAGGGAGAAGGGGAGAGAGAGAGGGAGAGTATTTTGTAGAAATTTTTGAGTATTTTTGAGTATTTTGGAGGGAGTATTTTTTTAGTATTTTGAGAGGGGAATTTTGAGTATTTTTTAGTATTTTGAGGGGAGTTTTTTTAATAGTTTGCGAGGAGTGTTTTGAGTATTTGCGGGGATTTTTTGGGTATTTTGAGTATTTTGCGGTGAATATTTTTGAGTATTTGCGGGAGTATTTTGACTATTTTGCCAGAGTATTTTGAGTATTTTGCAGGAGTATTTTGAGTATTTTGTGGGGAGTATTTTGAGTATTTTCGCGGAGAGTATTCTCCCTCTCCCTCTCTCTCCCTCTTCTTGCGGGGAGTATTCACTACTCTCTCTCATCATGTTGCCAACTCATCAAGATCCGGGGGGGGCGCAAAACCTGGGCCTTGATATCACTGCTCTTAAAAAAATTATATAGATTGGTGGAATCAACCCACGATTTTGAAAACACGCTTCTTGTCAAGATTCACGTGGTATTTAATCTCACGGTTCCCGAAAACACACTGACTTCCAAAATACTTTACATCGAATGTTTTTTTTTTTTTTTTCTTTTTTGAAGACTTCTAGTCTGTGAGCTGTTTCATTAATACTTAACATTACATCTTTACATATGGGCTTTGCTGAAGAAACAAACATTATAATAAGCCTCATCCAAACACATAACATCTTTTTTGAGCTAGAGTTTAGTACATTACAAAGACAGAGTGCTCATCCCCAGACTTACTGCATTGTGCAGTTCGCAGCGTTAGCCGTTGGATCGCCTTAAAACTCTCTGGCACAAATCTCTAGACAATCCAACGGCCATCGAGTCAGGGGATATAAATGTAAAAATATGTATTAAAACCCCATGATACCAACATCTCCACAATCTCTACTTCAAAAAGATAGGTCAACCTGATTGTGTATGTTGATGATATAATAGTCACGAGGGATGATATTGGTGAAGTAAATCGGTTGAAAGAAAATCTGAAGTGCTCATTTGAGATTAAAGACCTAGACAGAAGTGGTACTTTCTTGGGATTGAGGTATCTAGATCACAAAAAGGTATTTTTATATCTCAAAGAAAGTACACCATTAATTTGCTAAGGGCCTGTTTGGTAACTAGTTTTTCTTCTGGAATTAACTGGAAGAGGCTTTCTTCCGGAAGAAAATAACCAAACGCAGTTGGAATTAAATGGAACTTCTCCCAAAACTTCCGAAATTTCATCTTCCAGCTATTAGATGGAAGATCTTTTCTTCCGGAAGAAAACCCAAAACATCTCATGTATTGTGACGAATATAACCTTGATTTTCTCATCATTCCATTTGTTTATTATTTCTTTTTTGTATGGTGCTCCCTCCCCATTCCATCAAACATTTGTTTATATTTGTTTCATATGCTATAAGAGAGTCCTGGTTCAACATGGTTCTTTTCTTCTTCCTTTATAATGTTGCCAAATACCTACATCAAATTTTGGAATAAAACAGAAGAAGGTTTCTTCCGGAAGTGCTCTCTTCCACTCTCTTCCGGAAGAAAACTACTTTGCCAAACACAGCCTAAAAGAAACCAGGATGCTTGGTTGTAAAACAGTGGCTAGTCCTATTGAGCCAAGTCACAAGCTCTGGGATAAATCAGCTAAGCCATTAGAGGATGCAAGTATTTACAAGAGGCTGATAGGTAAGTTGCTGTATTTAACAATCACACGTCCTGATATTACCTATGCTGTTAGTGTGTTAAGCTAGTTTTTGCAGAACCCCTCTCATGAACAATTGCAAGCTGTTTATCGAGTTTTGAGATATTTGAAACGAGAACTAGGGAAAGGTATTTTGTATGCTCCTGGGAAAGATTTGAATATTGAAATCTATGCTGATGCTGATTGGGCTGGGTGTACCATTGATCGAAGGTCTACCTCTGGTTATTGTACTTTTGTTGGAGGAAATTTGGTTACATGGAAGAGTAAGAAATAAAAGGTCGTTTCCCGATCTAGTGCTGAAGCAAAATACAGGGTTATGGCAAATGGTACATGCGAGGCATTCGGTGAAAAGCTTACTTGATGAGTTAGGATTCAAAGTGGCATTGCCTATTCCTTTATACTGTGATAACCAAGCAGCTCTTCATATTGCCAATAATCCTGTGTTTCACAAGCGCACAAAGCATATAGAAGTCGATTGCCACTTGGTACGGGAAAAGTCAGTAAAAGAAAAGGTGATATGTCCAAAATGATGTACCGCATTTATATCTATAATTTTACCAGACTTGTATCTATATTTTGACCGACAATTCCTAAGTTCATATGCATGTAGTTAGTTAATTGTCTAGAATTCAATTACTGCTTAGATTTGGTCCTATTTTCAGGAAAATGGAGCTTTTGAAGCTATTTGGACTAAATTTGGAGCAAGGAGATAAATAGGCGGAGCACACAAGAGCATACTATTTGCGGACCGTAACTTTCTATTTACGGACCGCAACCAACATAGAAATGCGCAAAGTGCTATTTTCAAGCGACCGACATGCTATTTCAAGGGCGATCTCTTTTGGGACTTCTATTTGCGGAACGCAAGCACCTAATTGCGGACCATAAGAAGGTCAAATCTGTTCTGGACATCTATTTTCTGGTGACTCGCTTCTTTTAGGCGATCTATTTTGGGATCTCTCCCTAGCTAATTTCGCCCCAAGAAACCAGAAGATGGTTGTTTATTTCTGGGAACGTCCTAGCCTATATAAGCATCATCTTTGAAGAGTTCTAGGATCCATCAAGTCATCATGTGTTAGATGATGAGTTAGATGACGAGTTGTAAATAGAGTCCATAGTTTAGTTGAGTTTAGTTTAGTTTAGAGAGTCGATAAGAAGAGGGAGATTACTCGGAGAAGAAGGTCTAAGGCGTGTCAAGTTTCATCGACTCGCTCTTCAATCGGTGTTTTTCTTTCTCTCTTATTTTATTATGTTTTCTTTAGTCATGTCTGAGTAGTTGTCTTAGTTCTTAGGGCTTAAGATGATGTTTGTTTGTATGGATTAATTGAATACTTGTTTTTAATGTTTATGAATTAAAGTTATTTTCAATTTACTTTGTTCTTAATCATAATTGTGCCTGAATCGTTTCTTGATTCATTTGATAGGAACCTGTAGATTGTGGCCTTATCTAGTTGGTAAATTAAATCATATGACCAAGAATTATTTCTTGCTTGTATTGGTAAACCTGTAGACTGTGCTAGGATCTAGTTGGTAGAATAACGTCATCTGATCAAGAATCGATACTTGTGCTAATTAGGTAGATAACTTGTTGTCCAAAAGTACCCAAAAGGTGAAATTGTTGTTTGAACGAGAGTTAAACCAGACCTTAGAATAAAAGTGAATTTAGCTTAGGATTAGATGAATTGAACTTAGGTTTAGAGATAATCCTTTGAATTTCTAATTGAACTAAAAGTGCTATTTAGGATTAGATGAATTGAACTTAGGTTAGAGATAATTAGATGAATTGAACTTAGGTTTAGAGATAATCCTTGTAACTGCTTTGGTTTAGTTAGGAATCAGTAACTTTAAGTCAACAATTGAAATCCGAACCAAAACTGCTCTCTGTCTGTTCCTTGCGGACCGCAGTGTGACAGACTGCGGACCGCATAAGCAAGAAACTTATAGAGAACCCATCTCTCGGACAGTTATCTGCGGACTGCAGTTAACCCCTACGGACCATTAAGCTGGTAACCGAAAGAGAGGCGAAATTGTATACCTTGCGGACCGCAACTAACCATTGTGGGCCGCAGGCAATTGATCCAGACAGTAAACTGATTCTGAAAACCCTAGGAACGCTTGTTTAGTAATTGTTTTAAGTCTTTAATTTATTGTTATTTACTTTATTGCATCTGTTAATTAGGAAACCAATCTTAAAACAAAACCCCCCTCTTTTATACCAAAAATACCAAAAATATTCTCATTAGGATTAGGATAGAGTCTAAAGTTTGGTTTAGAAGTAATTTCCATCCCTGTGGATTCGACTCCGACTATACTGCATTAGATCGTACGCTTGCGATCGAGGGCATATTTTAGGGTAATTAAAAGTCTATACACTTCGCAGAGGTCACAAAACATATAAGATCTCATGAACAATTAGCTGATGTATTTACAAAAGCATTGTCGGGAAATAGAGTAGAAGAAATTTGTGTCAAGTTGGGCATGATAAATATCTATGCTCCAATTTGAGGGGGAGTGTTGAGAGTTACAATGTATTTTGTTTAATGGTATTTAACTATTTATGAAATTTTCATATAATGTGTGGGCTGTTTTGTAAAACTGTTAATATTAAGTGAGTATGAGGTGTCAGGAGAAGTATTCTGAACCCTCCTTTCAATTTCGTTCTCTCTTTCTTTTTCTTCTGATTTTTCTTTCGTTAAACCCTTGAAAATTATCATTAAGAAATAAGTACCATGAAACTGTCACAAATGTGGAAAAATTGAAAAGCCAGATCTGAATACCGTGGAGTTGCAGGTGTAACAACATGCCAGGATGGGCTATCCGTCCTCCCGTCCTCTGCAGATTGGGTCTCCCTGCGCGGCAATTGTTTTTGTTTAACGGGATGGATTGGTCGCGAAGCAGAGAGGAATGAGGGCTACTAGCAGGCTACAGCCCAACCTAGAAACTGAAGCCTGCTTATATATGGTGCATTCCGTTTACAAAAATACTTCCTGCAACATTCTTTCAGGCCTGTCAATAAAATACTACCCGCAGGGTATTTCAAATTGTTAATTAAAAAATGTAGCCCATGCGCATTAGGTTAACCTCACCACTCTCAGATTGGTAACGGGGCTGCCCGGATAGATACAAATGCAGACGGGCTTGGACGTTCAAATGCATGATGTGAGTCCCACATGATCCATACAAAATGCCAACGCATCAAGCATTATCGGAGCAAAACGCGGGTCTTAATATCAGTATATCACTACTCGGAAAGGAAAAATTGGTGGTGGTAACACAAATTAATTGTTCAACTTAACATATTAATTATTCAACTTACTAATTATTTAATTTAGCATATTAATTATTTAACTTAATATCAACATACTAACTATAAGTTGAATAATTAGTGTGTTGAGTTAAATAATCAATTATTTTTTTTATTTTTTCATTTTAAGTACAATATATATTAAGTTAAATAATTATTCAACTTATAAGTTGATTGCAAGTTAAATATTTAGTATGTTAAGTTGAATAATTAGTTTATTTGATCAAGTCAAATTACATAGTATCACCAAAGTATCATTGGTACCAATGGTATCACTATATCTACACTTTAGCAATAATTATAAATTTCGAATACACACATTTTCTTGAGAAAAATTTAAAATACGCACGTACATTCGTTTTTCTTTTTGCACAACGAGGAAAAAGGGCGGTGGCGAGTCAAACTGCACACACACACCTAAGAGTTGTCCGCTTGAAACTTACAAACTAGGCAAAATACTTTTTTTTTTGATCCACACAAAATACTATTTCCTTTTCTTGGTTGTCAAAATCAGCTGAGATCTAAATTGGATCTCGCCACTCTCAGATCCCACCTTAGATAGTTGAGATTGTTTCAAAAATCTCTTCTAAAAATCACATCCGTCGGATCGTGATTGCAGGGTCATCAGATCCAAAGTGGATCTCAGCAGATGCGGACTCCCCTGTTCTTCTCTTCTTTCTCTTTTATCACTGGGTTTTGCCTGCTCTTGCACTTTCCGCAGCTTTCGTCCTTCACTCTTCCTCCTTCGCTCTTCCTCCTCCGGCTCTCGTACCCACTCGCAAATCACAGAAACCTAATCCCAGTCCTAAATCTCACCCTCCTCCAAACACACGCCTCTACATCGAGTAATGGGATCCGATTTCCGCTATGGTCGCTGGATTCCCGATGAATCAGGTGATTGCCCAGACACCATTTCGGTAAGATGCCTTCTCATTCAGACGTTTGCCTTTATCGTCCCATATTTTTCTTTCCTCTTCTGAGCACTTCTCTTCTCTCTCTCGTTCCATCTGGCCATGGACGGGACGGAGGGAGGGGAGGTTTTGGGTGGGCAGTTGACGATTTCATGCCTTAAGGCACGGTGCCATGAAGCACATAGACCATTGGATTGCCTCGAGATTCAAGACTGCCCGAATCTTGAGGCAATCCAACTGTCCATGTGCTTCATGGCGCCGTGCAAGGCCCCTTCATGGCGCTGTCGAAGGCCACTTCATGGCGCCGTGCATATAGATACATGATAATATTAATTTAAATATAACGTCTTTTGCCCTCCATAAAATGTTCATTTGTCCTCTACTATCTAATGAATTATTTTTTCTTCTTAATTGGAATCTATAGGGAGCAAGTAATGAATTATTTCCTTTTATTAATGACAAACGAGATAATTATTCATAGCATAAGATGAGATATTAGTGTATCTCTGCAGAATTTGATATTTGAAACAAGGATTTGAATATGGAGATCAGTTTCTTAATGATATTTTGGTAACTTTTATTAAAAAGAAACTCTCTGATGTGCAAATATGGTGAATCATATTTTCTGGTGTTACATTGGATCACTATATTATATTTTGAATTTTTTTTATCATAACTAAGCAATTAACTATTATTTCTAATGTGTTGAAAATTGAGTTATTGCTTCACCAAAGAAAATTGAGTTAACAGTACAATGAAGAAACACAAGTATTTTAATTCTGTGTGAATTAGAATATCAATAATCCGTCTATCTTTCTTTTCTCTATTACTATTTTAAAAAAATAGGTGACTTTCAGTCCTTAGTATGGTTGTCCCTAGTCACTCTTTGTTTTTACTCGTAAGTTTAGGTTATGACCCCTGCATAGTTAGATCTGGATTAATTAAGACAAAAAATTGTACTCAAATCGGAAATCAGTGCTATCTAAGAGGGCCAGACGCATGATTAGTGGATTTCAGTTGTTAAACAGAAGGAAATGCTCGGAGGATACCAAAATCGATACCATGAGTTTAATACCATTTCTACTGAGTTACATTGGACCACTCGTATTAAAACATTATGAAACTAATACTTACTTCTATTATTCAACTTAACCCTATAAATGACCCAAGTTTATGTGATTTAATAAGTATATGGTTTAATTTAATAGTTTTTGTTATTTAACTTAACTATAACTAAATCTTATAGTTTTTCAAGTTAACCCAATAATGTTTCAATTCGAGATGAATTTATGATATGACTTAATTGACTGTGGTATTGGTGCAGTTTTAGAATTGAGTTTGTTATTAAAAGGGGCTTATCTGAACCTTTTTCATAATTGTGATATTGCATAAATTGTTTGACAGATTTCTCATTTCTGATATCTTCTCTAAGTTATTTTGTATCTTTCTCTTGGACTCTTCCTTTTCACAACAGCACTATAAATTTTTACTTAAAATTTTAGTTTTGGTAACCCCTTCCTCTCTACTTATATTTTCAGAATATGGAAAAGACTGCAGACAAGATAGAAATTCGATTTGCACGGGGGGGAGAAGACTCCTGTACTCAATACGAGCCTCCACCATTGGACCCGGTATTGGATCCTATATCCTATTTAATTATGATCCTGACTTTATATTTCTAATAACTGCAAAAGGAACCCAATAATGTTTCAAGTTAATTTTAAAGTGTTTCAATTCAAGATGAATTTTATGATATGACTTAATGGACTGTGGTATCGGTGCGTTTTCAGAATTGAGTTTGTTATCCAATAACAATTATCTAAAGCTTTTTCAGAATTATGATATTGCATATACTGTGTTTGATTTTCATCTCTGATACTTCTCTGAGTTATTTTATATCTCTCTTTGGCTCTTCCCTTTCACAGCAGCATTATTCATTTTTACTTATAATTTTTGTTTTCTTACCCCCTTCCATTCTCTGTATATTTATTAGGGGGCAGGAGACTCCTATACTCAACATGAGCCTGGCTCATCGTCTCCGGTATTGATTCCTATATCCTATTTAATTATGACCCTGACCATATATTTCTAACTGCAAAAGGAACCCAATAATGTTTCAAGTTAATTTTAGTGTTCCAATTCGAGATGAATTTTATGATATGACTTAATTGACTGTGGTATCAGACTATCGGTGTGTTTGTAGAATTGAGTTTGCTATCAAATAAAGTTCATTTGAACCTTTTTCAGAATTATGATATTGCATATATTGCTTGGTAGATTTATCATCTCTGATATCTTCTCTAAGTTATTTTTTATCATTCTCTGCACTGTTGATTTTTACTTACAATTGTTGTTTTCTTACCCCTTCTTCTCTCTACCTATTATTTTTAGAATGTGGTAAAGATTGTAGTCGACAAAGCAGATGTATTTAAACAAGGGGCAGAGCGTGGCTCATTGGACCCGGTATTGATTCCTATATCCTACTTAATTTTGACCCTGACTTTATATTTCTAAGTGCAAAAGGAACCCAAATAATGTTTCAAGTTAATTTTATAGTGTTTCAATTCAAGATGAATTTTATGATATGACTTAATTGACTGTGGTATCGGTGCGTTTTTAGAATTGAGTTTGTTATCAAATAATGATTATCTTATCCTTTTTCAGAATTATGATATTGCATATACTGTTTGATAGATTTCTTATCTCTGATATCTTCTCTAAGTTAATTTTATATCTTTCTCTTTGGCTCTTCCCTTTCACAGCATCTTTATTCACTTTTACTTAAAATATTTGTTTTTCTTACCCCCTTCCTACCTATTATGTTTAGAATGCAGTAAAGATTGTTGTCAAGAAACCAGTTGAATTTGCACAGGGGGCAGGAGACTCCTATGCTCAACATGAGCCTGGCCCATTGGACCCGGTATTGATTCCTATATCCTATTTAATTATGACCCCAAATTTATATTTCTAACTGTTAAAGGAGCTTATGTGCAACTTTTTCAATTTGAGTGTCCAGGGTGAAGGTGTCATTGTAGATGAAAAGGAGAAGATTCGACGCAAGGAACGGAAGCATGCTCCAGTAGCTGGAAGCTTCTCTAATTGCTGCTTACCACTGTGGAAGCACAAAAGGCGGTCTTAATACGTTTATGGTTTTGATGGACGTGAGTTAATTGGTTACCAATTTAGTGAAAGGGAAAATGAATTATACTCTATTTATTGGTTGGATGGTATAAATGTTATAGTGTAAGAATTGCAACTTGAAACGTAGCCACTGGTGGTTTGGGCTAAAGTTTAGTCTCTTGTTTTAGTTTGATATACATGTTATAAGAACTCATCTAAGGGTAATACAGTAATTACAATTTCCAGAAATTTCCACCGTGCTCTCTTCTCCTCGCTACTGACTCTCTTCCTGTGATCGATTTTGCCACTCTCAATACTGTACCGGTTGCAACAGTTAACCCAATAATGTTTCAAGTTACTTTTGTAATAATTTTAAGTTAACCAAACTTCATGCTGTATCTTTTATAGTGTTTGGATGGTGTAAATGTTAGTGTACGTAAGAATTTCATTTTACGTGCATGCTCAATCTCCAACTACCCCACTGGTAGATTGCTAAACAGAACTGCCTTTTGCTTTTTTTTTTTTTTTCAATTTTTTTTTTGGGAACACAGCATTCGGGTTATCCAAGTACACACCTTCAAAAACTGAATTTGGTTGTCTTGTCTTGGAACCATGACATCGATCATCTTGTCTTCTTGAAGTCTTGAACCACGGGTTTGGTCATGATGGAAACCACCAAGGAAATCACAACTTCTATTGTCTGTCTCAAAACCACAATTTCAGTTGTCTTGAAACCATGGCTTCGATCGATCGTCTTATGTTGATACCATGACGTCTATTGTCAAAGAAACCACGACTCCAGTCGTCATGGAACTCATATCCAAACTTCAAATGCAGTGCGCTTTGCACAGTTCTTTTGCCAAAATTATCAATATAGTGTTATGATAAGTTGAGTGTTTTCTTATCTTCCAAAATTATCAATATAGTGGAGTGAGGCTATTGCGCTTTAAAAAGCGCGGTGACTAGTACGCTTCGGCATCATATCTCCTCAACTAGGGGTGTAAACGGGTCGGGTTGGTCGGGTTTTACATAGATTGGCAATCCAATTATTTTAGTCAGGTTACACAAATTTCAATCCATAACTAACCAACAAATAATAAAAACCGTCAATTCGGGTTTCAATTTTGACAGTCGGGTTTCGCGGGTTTCAATTCAAGATATTAATTGTCAAAAAAATATAAGTGATATGAAAAAAAAAAACAACAAAAAAAATTCAATATACACTAACTACTAACTAAAAGTAAAATAAAATAAGTTTCAATTAAAAGTTTGAAGTATAATAAAAAGTCATTAAGATATTGTAACTTTATTTAGAATAATATAAATTATTTTAAAAAATCAAAACAAATTGGTCGGGTCGGGTTTTATCCAAATATTTTGTAAAATTCGTAACCAAACTTTAATTATCGGGTTGCTTAAAATTCAATCCGTACCTAACCAACTATAATCAAAATCCGTAATTTTTCGGGTCTGGTTGGTCAGGTCGGTCGGGTTCCGCAGGTTGAACGGATTGGACTTACACCCCTATCCTCAACCGTAGGACCAATTCAAGTTGCCCACTATAATCTTAATATTAAAACCTATGATCCTTCCCAAAAAATTTTAGTATGCTATTGTAAGTTAAATATATTGAGATGGTTCAATATATTGAGATATGCCCCCCTGTGATCCTTGAAAAATTTTTAGTATGTTATTTTAGGTTAAATATATTGAGATTGTTAAGTATAATGTTTTTCATTATGTTGATTGTATATAAAACCCAATATTTTAAACTGTGTAATAATATGATACAGAACCATTTTAATTTTCAAACAAGTTGTTGTGGCATTATTTTTTTGGCCCCCCATTATAAAATCCTGGCTTCGTCCCTGAAACCTAGTTGCATACCAATATTTTCTATTTTTAGAATTTTCTAACTATTTTTTTTGAATTTTTGAAAAATGACCCATTTTATATACAAATTTTTGTGCATATTTTAAAAAATCCCAAAAAATAGTTATAAAACTCGAAAAATAGAAAAATTCGGTAATATATAAGGTTTTAATATATAGATTGTGTTGAGCAATTTGGATTGGTTATTCGAGCTACGATTTAGCGATATTGAGGCGAAACACACTAACTCACTGCGCTTTGCAAAGCACAATAGCCTCACTCCAATAAAGAAGAATAACAGAGAAAGTAGAATGAATAATAAGAGAATTTGTTTCTATGAAACCTATTAGACTCAGACCAAAAATGAAAATAATATTGCCAAAAACAGATAAAGCAATATTTCAATTTCTTCATAAATTGATAGGTCCCTTTTGATGCTAGAATTGCTTTGCCTTGATATCGAACATAGTGCATGAGAGGATCTGTGAAGAACCATAAAGTTTTCTTCAAAAAAATATGATGTACTATTCTAAAATGTTCTATTTTTCCATAGAAGTAGATTCGCTCAAGAAAAGTTCCAAAAGATGTTAATCGTAAACAAGAAGATTTTTTACGAATAAACAAGAATAAAAACTCATATTCAGATACATAATAATTATATAAGAAACGAGAGAGTCTTATATTTTCTTTTGAGAATATAGAAATAGAAGCTAATTTCTTTGAAATAATGAGACTATTCCAATTAGAATAATCGAAGAGAAAGAATCTCAATAAATGCAAAGAAGGAATATCTTGGATCCAGCATTGGAGGTGCCACCGGAGGGCAGCAAGAGTGCGGCCGGAGGGGGCGGAGGTGCGGCCGAGGGTGGCAGAGGTCTGGCCGGAGAGGAGGAGATGGGATGAATGTGGTTTGTTAGTGGGAAAGAAATCAATGGGGAAGGATCCAAATGGATCTGACAAAGGAGATTGACAAAAATTATTAAATTGAAATTTCAAAAGTTCCATGTCAATCTCTTATGAGAAGAAGTTAAGAGCCAAAACTCAAAATAGATTGGCCCAGTAGATATGATGACAGTAGATAAAAGATTGTATAGGCGTATATGAGTTAGGTTAAATAACTTAAATTTCACCACCGACTCACGGTGTGCGAAAAGAGGGTGCGGGAACCGGGGTGTAACAAGAATTACTCTATTAAAAACACAATTGTTTGATCTTTATCTTCTTAATTAGTCTACAGCGTGCTGGATCAGTTTCACATCAAGAATATTCTTTATATTTTTCCATAATTCAAAAATAACAATTTTCCCCCGGATTATTAAAAGAATTCAACTTTTTTTAAAAAGAATTTTTTAGGGATATCAAAGTTCATACCAAATTTGATAATCCATAACTATATTAGTATTCATATTAATTGAGAAACTATTTAAATTAATATATTTAATATATTAATTTTTATATAATAAATTATATATAACGAAAATATTTTGAATACTAAACATGTTAATATGACTACAAACCTATATAACATCAATACTAAAACAATCAGTACCGTTTTCATATTATTTTTGGTATCTGCATATGTATCCCCAAAAAAAATAATAATAAGGAAGGTTTGTGCTAAACTTTTGGGTCGAATGGATGGTTCAATGCCCGAACAAACAAACAAGTGCACAGATTCGTCTGATTTTCTTTCGATGGGAAACACAAAATTGGTTCTAGAATCGAGATGTCATGACAGATACAATTCCATACAAAATTAAATGCTCGGCAGAGGTTGACTTTTGGATTTTGTCGATTTACTCATTGGGAACACAAATCTGCTGAAGTGCTTGGCTCCTCTGCTATCACAATCCTTTTTTATATTAAATAAAAAATATGTTACTATGCACAATTTTTGGTCTATAAGACTCTGTACTGTACAGCGTTATCTAATTTGTTTGGACCACCTGTTTTGTTTTTGTATTTGCATTTTCATCGATGGTACCTATCATCAAAATTGTATTCAGAACAAAAGTTGTAAGATAGTTAGTTGATAGTTCAACCAAAAGTTTAGTAATATTACCTAAGATGTATAATCCATGGGAAAATATTGTACGTTCATAACCAAAACAAAGGCATGCATATAGATATTATTATATAGAATTAGGCTACAATAATATGTATATCACGGTTTTACCGTGATATGCGATCGGTATCACCATTTCCGGTGTCCAAATAGTCGATCCGAACCGTTCAATGTGATCTCTATATCAAAATATGTTAGGGAACCAAATTTTATGATTTTTAGAATTTTTTTGTTATTTTTAATGATGGGGAGAAAATCATTTTTTTGTATGAATCAGAATCCTTGGATCTAACCATTTTCTCCCCATTACTAAAAATAGCAAAAAAATTCTAAAAATTGTAAAATTTTGGTTTCCTAGTATATTTTGATATAGAGATACATTGAGCAGTTTGGATCGACTATTTGGACACCGGAAATGGAGATACAGACCGCATAGCACGGTAAAACCGTGATATGCATATTATTGTAGCCGGACTCTTATTATATATGTATATTTAAATACGCACTTCGAATAGTTCGTTTTAAAATTTTATTAAAAGTGAATATTTTTCTTATTTTGCTAGAAAATGCCTTGTATTTTTTTTTAATTTCATTAATTATATCATGAAAGATCAAAAATATGTTACAAAGTTCTTTTGCCAAAATTATCAATATAGTGTTATGATAAGTTGAGTGTTTTCTTATCTTCCAAAATTATCAATATAGTGTTGTAATACTTTAAATTTTATGAAAATTATCAATACTAATATACTAATTGCATATCCATCCATAAATAACAAGTAAAAAAATTGAGTGTTTTCTTATGTTCCAAAATTGACTAACAGTTATAGATTCTAGCATGCATATCAGCAGGGGATATGAATTCCCCAATCCAGATTGTTGCCCACCTCACGATGTGAAGTAAAAAATTATTTGTATAAAGAATTGCATGGACCAGGTTTGGAGCAACATATCATTTTCCCTAAAAAAGACAAGCTATACTTGTCATCGTATGTGAGTGAGCGGTCAATGAGATAAAATATTATGCCTCAAAATATATACTTTATTATTATAAAATAGAGATATAACAATGATATGGGAGAGACAAAATCTTATTTCTTATTCAAGTGAAAGATACATCAACAATTTACAAGACCTCTATTTATGGGCTAGAAAATGTGAAATGAAAAGCTATATAATTAATCACCAAATTAATACACAAGGAGGTGGAGATTAATGTAGGACAAAGTGGAGAGAGTGGAGAAGGTAAAAGGTCTACATAAATATTTCATAACACCCCCATTAGACATTTTACCTTATATTAATATTGTACTGCAGGACAATATTAATTAGGTACTTCAGGACCAAACTGAATAAACTGATACTTCTAGATCATTTGTGCTGCCTCATTAAAACCTTACTAAGGAAAACTCAGTGGGACAAAACTTAGTGAAGGAAAACGAGTACAGCGTGTATAATACTCCCCCTCATTTTAATATACATCTTTTAAACGACGGAGATGTTATTAGCACGAGTTTGCTTTAGTTAAGATAAGACGAGGTCGCAATTTTCAATTGGAGTACGAGTTTGTTCAAGTCAAGTTGTGATGGGAGTACAATTTTTGGTAGAAGCACGAATTCACTATATTGCTCAGAGAAGGTATTCTTGAGATAGTAATTTTATAAATATTACTATTTGTAAATATTTGTTTATTGCTTTGATGACTTCTTTTGTTTTATTTTAAATGAGAGTAATATTTTCATTTCCTGAAGAGAATAAAAAAGTATAAGATAATGGCCAGAAGCCTTTGTACATACTATAGCTAAAATTTTTTTAAAGAACCTGAAGTTCGTAACATACAAGAACCCGAAGTTCTTATATGAAATAAAATGTTCCCACATACAAAGAACCTGAAGTTCTTAATAAAGATTTTTATTATCATGAAATATAATAACCAGAAGTTATTATATGTAAATAGATGTTAGTATAATATTTGATAACCTGAAGTTATCAAATAAATAAAAGTGCCTCTAATATTTAATTTGTTTAATAACTGAAGTTATTAAGATTTTTTTTTCTTGACAGCTTTTATTTGTTTTATTGGTAACAAATGCATATTTAATTGAATTAGTTGCATTTTTTTTGTAGTTTTATGGCAAACCTTACCAAACTTGAGTTCAATGCCCTTGATATATCGGGTAAGAATTATCTCCCATGGACTCTCGATGCTGAAATCCACCTCACTGCAAATAATCTTGGAGATACAATAAAAGCTGAAAATAAGGCATCCCCGCAGGATAAAGCCAAAGCAATGATTTTTCTCTGTCATCATCTCCATGAGGATTTAAAAACTGAATATTTAACGGTGAAAGATCCGTTAGAATTATGGAGAAACTTAAAAGAAAGATATGACCATCAAAAACAAGTACTCCTCCCAAAAGCTCATTATGAATGGATTCATTTAAGGTTACAAGATTTTAAATCTGTTTGTGAGTATAATTCCGCAATGTTTCGCATAACTTCTGAATTAAAGTTACGTGGAGAAAAGATTACTGATGAGGACATGTTAGAGAAAACATTCTCTACATTTCATGCTATGAATTTGCTCCTACAGCAGCAATACCGAGAGCGTGGTTTCAAAAAATATTCAGAATTGATATCATGTCTTCTTGTTGCGGAACAAAATAATGAGCTTCTTATGAAAAATCATCAAGCACGACTTACAGGTTCTAGTCCATTCCCTGAAGTGAATGCGACATCATTTAAAGGAGGTCATGGACGAGGACGTCGTCGCGGTCCCAGAATAGGCCGTGGAAATGGTCGCAGTAATGTTTGGCGACGTGATGGTCATAATTCAAAATCAAATGAGAAAAATGCTGAGAGCCATGAAAAGGAAAAGAACCCACCATCTTCTAAGAAATCTGATAGTACTTGTTATAGATGTGGTATGGCAAACCATTGGTCACGCACATGTCGTACTCCTACGCATTTAGTTAATCTCTATCAAGCATCAATCAAGAAAAAGGAGAAACAAGTTGAGACAAATGTTGTTGAAAAGAATACAGATGATTTGATCATGGATACACACCTTGATGTTTCTGATTTCTTTGAAAATGTTGATGATGAAATAAATAAAATTAAGGAGTAGTTTGCTTTTTCTTTTTATAATAAATTTAGTTTTTTTTCTTTCTTATTTATATGATGTAAGTTAATGTTTATGATGAAATAAAATTAGAAGGCATTGCATTCCGCCAAAAAGATGTCGTTGTCAGCACCGAACAAGCTAAGATGCTTCTTTTGGGTTCTGATCTACTAGATCAAGTGAGTTCTCAATTTCCAATTTTTCTACTTCATTGTAACATTCCTTACAGTGATATTCTCAATAATTTTTACTTATACATTTTTTTTTAACTTGTCAAGGAAAAAAGAGTATGATTGGAGGCTCAAAAGATGAATGTCTAGTTGAGAGTGGGACAACGAACACAATATTGAAAAGCAAGAAATATTTTTCTCAATTGTTTCCTGAAGAGGCACATGTTAATACAATTTCTGATATTAGTAATTTAATTGAGGGCTCCGGAAGAGCTTGTATTTTGTTACCTGAAGGAACAAAATTAATTATAAATGATGCACTATACTCTAGCAAATCCAGAAGAAATTTACTAAGTTTTAAAGATATTCGACTTAATGGTTATCATCTTGAAACCATGACTGAAAAATAATAAAGAGTATCTTCAAATTACATCTTGTAAATATGGCCAGAAGATCATATTGGAAAAGCTTGAAGCTTTATCATCTAGATTATATTGCACTTATATAAATCCAATAGAATCAAATATGGTCAGTAACCAGAAATTACCTGACACAAAGATGTTTACTCTATGGCATGATAGATTGGGTCATCCAGGTAGCAATATGATGAGGAGAATAATTGAAAATACAAATGGGCATCCCCTAAAGGACCTGAAGATCCTATTAACATGTGCAGCATGCTCTCTTGGAAAATTGATAATTAGGCCATCTCAAAATAAAATTGAAAATGAATCACCTGCATTTTTGGAAAGAATTCAATGTGATATTTGTGGGCCAATTTCTCCTCCATGTGGACCATTTAGATATTTTATGGTTTTAATTGATGCATCAACTCGGTGGTCACATGTTTGTCTATTAGCGACGAGAAATGTTGCATTTACTAGACTGTTAGCACAAATTATCAAATTGAGAGCACATATTCCGGATTATCAAATTAAGAAAATTAGGCTTGATAATGCAGAAGAGTTTACATCCCAATCATTTAATGATTATTGTATGTCAATTGGGATTGAGGTAGAACATTTGGTAGCTCATGTACATACACAAAATGGTTTAGCTGAATCATTAATTAAAAGAGGAGGGATCCAGTGCCAAGTCTCATCCGGTGCCAACGGTGCCAAGTCTGCGATTTTCATATCCAAATTTTGATTTATATGGCTCAATAAATTCTTTATATCAAAATCTTATAGCATGCAAAAAATTTTCATTTTTGGAGATTTTTAAGTATTTATTTCAGATTTTTCAAAAGTTATATATGAAACATTGATTATTTTATTAATATTGTATAGTTGCTATTAGAAAATCCGAAAGAAATACTTAAAAATCTCCAAAAATGAAAATTTTTTGCATGTTATAAGATTTTGATATAAAGAATTTATTGAGCCATATAAATCAAAATTTGGATATGAAAATCGCAGACTTGGCACTGTTGGCACCGGATGAGACTTGGCACCGGATCCCTCCTCTAATTAAAATATTGCAACTGATTGCTAGACCATTACTTATGAAATGTAATCTACCATCTTCTGCATGGGGACATGCCATTTTACATGCTGCTGCACTTGTTAGATTAAGACCAACTGCATATCATAAATTTTCTCCATTACAATTGGTCTCCGAAGAGAACCAAATTTGTCCCATCTTAAAATTTTTGGTTGTGCCGTGTATGTTCCAATTTCTCCCCCACAACGTACAAAAATGGGACCACAAAGAAGATTGGGAATTTATATTGGTTTCAACTCTTCATCAATTATTAAATATTTAGAACCATCAACTGGAGATGTTTTTACAGCACGCTTTGCTGATTATCAATTTAATGAAATGGTATTCCCAATCTTAGGGGGAGAAAAGAAAATGCTGGAAAAACAAGAAGTAACATAGAATGCATCATCAATATCTTATCTTGATCCCCGAAGTGGTCAATGTGAACTGGAAGTTCAAAAGATTATACATATACAAAATATAGCAAATGAATTGCCATATGCATTCACAGATACAAAAAGAGTTACTAAATCCTATGTGTCAGCTTTAAATGCACCTGCTCGTATTGATGTAATCCCAGCAAAGGTTACAGTGCAAAGAAAACGTCGAAGACCAATCGGTTCCAAAGATATAATTCCACGGAAAAGAAAAGAGCAGAAAAAAGCAGTTGATGTTGCCCCAGAAGAGGTAAATAAAACCCCTGAAGAGGTTAATAAAACCCCAGAAGAGATTAGTAAAACCCCAGAAGAGGTTGATGAAGTTCCAGAAGAAACTCAGGTACCTAATGATTACGATATCTCAATGAATTATGTACATAATAATACAGTATGGAACCGAAATGAAACACGTGTTGATGAAATTTTTGCATATGCTATAGCAATTGATGTCCTAAATGAGGAAGATTATGTGCCTAAAGCTCCTGAAGAGTGTATGCACAGAAATGATTGGCCAAAATGGAAAGATGCCTTGAAAGCTGAATTAGATTCGCTTGACAAGCGTAATGTTTTTGGACCTGTTGTCCTAACTCCCAAAGATGTTAACCTCGTAGGTTATAGATGGGTATTTGCAATAAAAGGAAATGAGAAAAATGAGATTGTGAGATATAAAGCAAGGCTTGTGGCACAAGGTTTCACGCAAATACCAGGAGTTGATTATGAAGAAACGTATTCACCTGTAGTGGATGCAATAACTCTCAGATTTTTAATTAGTCTCACAATCACTGAAAATCTGCACATGCGTCTCATGGATGTAGTTACAGCCTATTTGTATGGATCGCTAGATAATGATATCTATATGAAAGTCCCCGAAGGACTAAAAATGCCTGAAGCATTTAAATCAAAACATCGACATATGTATTCTATAAAGTTGAAAAGATCTTTATATGGACTAAAACAATCTGGTCGAATGTGGTATAATCGACTTAGTGAATATCTTATAAAAGAAGGATATAAATCTGATGTAATTAGTCCATGTGTTTTTATTAAAAGATCAAGATCTGGTTTTGCAATTATTGCAGTATATGTTGATGATTTGAATATCATTGGGTCTCCTGAAGAGATTGAAAAGGCTGCAACTTTATTAAAGAAAGAATTTGAAACGAAAGATCTTGGTGTAACAAAGTTATGTCTCGGCCTGCAGATTGAGCATTTGCGTAATGGTATTTTTGTCCATCAATCAAACTACATCCAGAAGATGTTGAAACATTTTTATATGGACAAAGCTCATCCTTTAAGTACACCAATGATTGTTCGATCACTTGATATAAAGAAGGATCCATTGTTGGGATTCTTGGTGGCGTATAGGGGCAAAAATAAAAATTTTGCTCTATACGCACACGTTGTGCGGATCGTACGTTTTGGGATAACCGAATAAGCAATCGATTGAGTCGTGTGGGAAGCACACACGACTCACAAAATCGGAGCGAAACACAAGTGTGCAAAACATCGGATTTAAGATATAACAATTCAATGTCGTGTGGGAAGCACATACGACCCCAAATCGCTCCGATTAATTCAACCCCATTAATCCCAAAGAGCGGTTAGTGCCATACCTTAGGGGCTCGGATTGTCCGTCGAGATTCGAGTTCTTGCCGGCAGTGAGTCGCGCGCCGCGATGCCGCTGCCCGGAAGTCGCCGTCCCCCGGTTCACCTCGAATCCGCAAACACCCGCTCGGTTAGCTAGATCGATAGGCTAGCTAACCCGCTCAACAACTCTCTCAAGCTCTCAAGCTCTAATGGTTTCTTTTTATCTCAACTCATGAGAGAAACCCTTGAAAAGGAGAAAGAGAATGGAGGAAGAAGGTGGCTGGTTGGAGTGCTTAGGGTTTGCTCTCTCTCAACTCCTATTTATAGGATGTGAGATTAGAAGCCCAAAAAACCCAATTTCAGGCCCAAATTCCGTCAATTTCTGACCACTGCTTACTAAAAACGCTATAACTTCTTCTAGAGAATTCCAAACAACGTGAAACCTTCACCGTTGGATTCTACACTCGAAGGGCTACTGTTTTCATATGTCATATGGCCAGAATGGTTAAAGTTTGCCCCTCCAAATTCTTCCTTAAGTTGTTCATTCTGATATCTTCCATATATTATTTCACGAATGAAATAATCCTTAAGACACGGAATCTGGGTGTTTCTTATTCGTTCGGTGTGACCTTTTGGGGATTTATGTTATGTCGAAGTTATGATCGCATCATCAGACTACAGAGGCTTTATCACGACATGTAGTCCTTCGAATGACATAAATAATGTGCCATACATTATTCTGCAAAATCCACAAGTGTTGTGTCTATCCTTGTCACGTGATATTCTGAATACTGTACGAAATAGGATCGTGTCATTTTCATACCGTATTCGTTTTCTTGGTCTATCCGAGTAAATTACAATTATAACTGGCCCAGTTATATTGCTAGCATTGTAATCTTACACTACCAAGGGGCCCAGTAATATCACTACTCGTAACGAGCAACATTGATAATCTTGATATATATATTTCTCCCGCACAAACTTCATATAACGAATTGTTGCTTTGTCCTATACCAGATAGGGTTTTAGCAACAATCACGTTACATGTCGCTCATGTGAGAAATACACACATCTCATATCCTAGATTCAAAGACACGATGAAACATTAATGACACAAAACACAATCCATATAATGTTTCATCCAAGTTGGTCATGCTCGGTATATAAAATATCCATCCCATTTTATATACTCGTGTCATAGCGATAAACCTTATGTTTATAGAACAACAACATACTCTTTATCGACACAATGATCTCGTCCGATAATTAATGTTCGCTTTTAATTATCTGGATCACGAGCTATCTTTAGAAATACATATCCCCTCTTTGGAGTTCTATGATTCAGGACCAAGCGCATCTTCCTGAATACTTCCAAAGGAATGATATTATCAAATTTCAAGGAACATAAATGCATAAATAAAATACATTTAAACATGAACAAGTATAACTTTCAAAACACATCCTTTCATCCATATCGTCCCCGAGAAGAGAATGAAAAAGTTCTTGGTCCAGAAGTACCATACTTAAGTGCTATTGGAGCTTTAATGTATCTTGCTAATAATACAAGACCTGATATTGCATTTTCTGTAAATGTATTAACAAGATATAGTTCCAACCCAACTCGTCGACATTGGAACGGAATAAAGCAAGTGTTTCGTTACCTTTGTGGGACATGTGATATGGGACTATTTTATCAAAAAGATACAAAATCAAAATTAGTTGGGTATGCAGATGCAGGATATTTATCAGATCCACATAAAGCTCGGTCACAATCCGGATATGTATATACATATGGTGGTACTGCGATTTCATGGCGATCAACCAAACAGACGTTAACAGCAACATCATCCAATCATGCGAGTTAATTGCTTTATATGATGCTGGTCGAGAATGCGTCTGGTTAAGGTCAATGATTCAGCACATTCAGGAGGAATGTGGCCTTGATTCAATCAAAGGAAGTCCAACAATAATATATGAAGATAATGCTGCATGCATTGCTCAAATCAAAGAAGGTTACATAAAGGGTGATAGAACCAAGTACATTTCACCAAAATTCTGTCGCAACACATGATCTACAGAAGGACGGGTTGATAGATGTTTGTCAAATTAAATCAAGTAAAAATTTAGCAGACTTGTTCACAAAATCATTGCCGAGAAAAGTTTTTGAACAACTTACATAGAAGATTGGTCTCCGTCGTATAAAAGATGTGTATTAAAATGAGGGGGAGTATTATACACGCTGTACTCTTTTTCCTTCACTAAGTTTTGTCCCACTGGGTTTTCCTTAGTAAGGTTTTAATGAGGCAGCACAAATGATCCAGAAGTATCAGTTTATTCAGTTTGGTCCTGAAGTACATAATTAATATTGTCATGCAGTACAATATTAATAGTGTATAATATAAGGTAAAATGTCTAAGGGGGAGTGTTATGAAATATTTATGTAGACTTTTTACCTTCTCCACTCTCTCTACTTTCTCCTACATTACTCTCCACCTCCTTGTGTATTAATTTGGTGATTAATTGTATAGCTTTTCATTTCACATTTTCTAGCCTATAAATAGAGGTCTTGTAAATTGTTGATGTACCTTTCACTTGAATAAGAAATAAGATTTTATCTCTCCCATATCGTTGTTATATCTCTATTTTATAATATTTATAAGCTATACTAGAATGGGTGTGCGCTCATAATAATATCACATAATACTTCATAAGATACAAAAAGCTAACGTAATAAAAATTCTGCTATAATAATAATGACAATGAATTCAAAAAAAAAAAAAAGAATAAAGAGCGAGAATCGAATAAAATAATTATGTTATGATAAGATTGATATTTTTACATAAATTTTGATATATTTTTAATTTCTTTTATTGAGATCAATCTATTCAAATTGTATGTTATGCATACATAATAATTTGATAAATACATAATACAGCTATAGGAATCTTAAAGAAAGGACTATTCTTTTTTTATTTCTTTTTCCCAAAAGTCAATAGTGCTTATTATTTATTACTGTGTATTAAGCTTTTAAAAAACGTTTCACGGCTCTTAACGGTGAGGTGACTATTTAACGGTTTGACGTTAAAATAGAATTACACGGCCGTTAAATAAAAAAACGGGTACTCATTTTCTGTATATTTTTTATATTTAAAAAGGCTAGAGAATACACTCTCATACAGTCGTACTTAATAATTAAGTACAAATAACAATTGCAAAACTAATTGAGTACATAAAAAGTTAAAAATCTTAAGTAACAAAAATTGTAACATCAAAAAATTAAAATAAAAAAATTTAAGACAATCACAATACAGATTTTAAATTTTTTTTATTGATAATATGTGAAGAATAAACAACACTGCAAACTTCTAAACCGGCAATAATGTACCAACATATTATACGGCATTTAAACGCCTCTAAAACATGGATTTTAATGGTTTTAACTTTGTTTATAACGGTTTTTCCGCAAATAATAGTTTTTTTACAAATGCTTAACATGAGAGAGTAAAAAAAAAAAAAAAAAACGGTTTAACGGTTTAAACAAAGTTAAAACTAAGTTTTTTAAAAGATTGTTGTGTATATAAGAACCACCGTTTTAATACAACTTTGTTAACAATATTACGACTACACAATAGAAAGCAACAAAAAAGTTATGAGAATGATGCTTATTGAGATTTATAACTAAAGTTTAAATATATATAACGGAAGGAATGAAAATAACATAAACTAAAATCCTTCAAAAGAAGTATTGTAGAAATATTTTAAGTGCCAAAACAAATAGTATTCACCCACACTGTTTTATTAATTGTAATTTGTAAGGTATACGTATTATTTAGACAACACATTAAAAACTTGACCTGTGAGTTTGCTATTAAAACAAAATGATCAAAATATAAATTTATTATATTATTAGCAGTAAGTTCTGATAGTTTCTTATTTGAAATTCAAACCGTTTAGTTAACATTAAACATTTTAAAGTATCAAATTTCAACTTGTATGTACTCTTTTGAATTATCTATTGAATATAAAACTCTATATGTATTTCCCTTCTTACTGAATGATTTTTTCAAGAAAAATAACATTAATAAATAACTGTTATAAAATAAAGATAAAACTATGATATGGGAGAGACAAAATTCTATTTCATATTATATCTCCATGTGAGAGAGTGTACAACAACATGTTACAAAAGCCTCTATTTATAGACTAGAAAATGTAAGAGGATAAGCCATAGAATTAATCACCAAATTAATACACAAGGAAGTAGAGATAAATGTAGGAGAAAGTGGAGAGAGTGGGGATGTAAAAAGTCTACTAATAATATTTCATAATACTCCCCCTTAGACATTTTATCTTATATTATACACTATTAATATTGTACTACAGGACAACATTAATTAGGTACTTCAGGACCAAACTGAATAAATTGATACTTCTGGATCAGTTGTGCTGCCTCATTAAAACCTTACTAAGAAAACCCAGTGGGACAAAACTTAGTGAAGGAAAAAGAGTACAGCATGTATAATACTCCCCCTCATTTTAATATACATCTTTTAAACAACGGAGACCAATCTTCTGTATAAACTTTTCTCGGCATGGTTTGATGATGTTGCTGTCAACGTCTGTTTTGTTGATCGCCATGAAATTGTAGTACCACCATATGTAAATACATACTTAGATTGTAACCAAGCTTTATGTGGATCTGATAAATATCCTGCATCTGCATACCCAACTAATTTTGACTTTGTATCTTTTTTTTATAAAACATTCCCATATCACATGTCCCACAAAGGTAACGAAACACTTGCTTTATTCCGTTCCAATAGCACTTAAGTATTGTACTTCTGGACCAAGAACTTTTTTATTCTTTTTTCAGGGACGATATGGATTTTTTTTTTATATCAAGTGATCGGACAATCATTAGCGTAATTAAAGGATGGGCTTTGTCCATATTAAAACGTTTCAACATCTTCATGATGTAGTTTGATTGATAAATAAAAATATCATTATGAAAATGCTCGATCTGCAGGCCGAGACATAACTTTGTTACACCAAGATCTTTCATTTCAAATTATTTCTTTAACAAACTTGCAGCCTTTTCAATCTCTTCAGGAGACCCAATGATATTCAAATCATCAACATATACTGCACTGCAAAACCAGATATTAATCTTTAAATAAAAACACATGGACTAATTACATCCTTCTTTTAGTGGTTGAGCTTGTGTAATTAAATAGCTAACTCAAGAAAACAAATTATGAGTAGATTTCTATATATTGTTAAAACGTTAAAAAGCTAATAATTATTACCATGACAACAAAATACTCACACTATTCACAATATATCAGGATATCGCAAACTAATTATATAACATAATCATACCAGATGAGATATTCACTAAGTCAATTATACCATATTCGACCAGATTGTTTCAGTCCATATAAAGATCTTTCAACTTTATAGAATACATATGTTGAGGTTCTGATTTAAATGCTTCAGGCATTTATTGAGCCATATAAATTGAAATTTGGAGGTGATTTGATATGTTTTTGGACCGTAACTTACGGAGCAGCCCATGAGTCATAACTCACCGTAGCAAAATTCTATATATATATATATTATCATTTTCAGTGATTGTGAGACTAATTAGTTATGCATCCACTACTGATGAATGCGTTTCTTCATAATTAACTCCTGGTATTTGCGTGACACAAGTCTTACTTTATATCTCACAATCTCATTTTTCTCATTTCTTTTTATTGCAAATACTCATTTGTAACCTACAGGGTTAACATCTTTGGGAGTTAGGACTACAGGTCCAAAAACATTGCGCTTGTCAAGCAAGTCTAATTTAGCCTTCAAAGCATCTTTCCATTTTGGCCAATCATTTCTGCGCATATACTCTTCAGGAGTTTTAGGCACATAAGCTTCCTCATTTAGGACATCAATTGCTATAGCATATGCAAAAATTTCATCAACACGTGTTTGGTTCCATACTGTATATTATGTACATAATTCATTGAGATCTCGTAATCATTAGGTACCTGAGTTTCTTCTGAAACTTCATCAACCTCTTCTGGGGTTTTACCAATCTCTTCTGGGATTTAACTAATCTCTTCTGGGATTTTACTAATCTCTTCTGGGATTTTACTAATCTCTTCTGGGATTTTACTAACCCCTTCAAGGGTTTTATCAATCTTTTTTGGGATTTTATTAACCTCTTCAGGGGTTTTGTTAGTAACATCTTTCCGGCTACACCAACTGCAATATGTTGCTTCTCCTTTTTCCGTGGAGTAATGTCTTTGGAACCAATTTGTCCTCCACATTTTTATTGTACAGTAACCTCTGCCGGGATTACATCAATTCCAGCAGATACATTTAAAGCTGGCACATGAGATTTAGAACACTTTTTGTATCTGTAAATGCATCATGTGAACTTCCAGTTCACATTGATCACTTTGGGGATCAAGATAAGATATTGATGATGCATTCCATTTTACTTATTGTTTTTCCAGCATTTTCTTTTCTCCCCCTAAGATTGAGAATATTGATTCATCAAACTAAAAGTCAGCAAAACGTGCTTTAAAAACGTCTCTAGTTAATGGTTCTAAATACTTAATAATTGATGGAGAGTTGAAACCAATATAAATTCTCAATCTTCTTTGTAGTCCCATTTTTGTTCATTGTGGAGGAGAAATTGGAACATACATAGCACAACCAAAAATTTAAGATGGGACAAGTTTGGTTCTCTTCCGGAGACCAATTGTAATGGAGAAAATTTATGATATGCAGCTGGTTTTAATCTTATAAGTGCAGCAACATGTAAAATGGCATGTCCCCATGCAAAAGATTGTAAGTTACATTTCATAAGTAATAGTTTAGTAATCATTTGCAATCTTGTAATTAATAATTCAACTAAACTATTTTGTGTATGGACATGTCACATGAGCTACCGAATGGTCTATCTCAATCCCTATTGACATGCAATAATCATTAAATAATTATCAATTCTCCAAGACAGCATGTTGCACATGATAAATCGTTTGTAAATAGGGTCTTTAGGTCCTTTAGGGGGTGCTCATTTGCACTTTCAATTATTCTCCTCATTATAGTTCTATCTGGATTACCCAATCTATCATGCCACATAGTGAACATTTATGTGTCAGGTAACTTCTGGTTACTGACCATATTTGACTCTATTGGGTTTATATAAGTGTAATATAATCCAGACAATAAAGCTTCAAGCTTTTCTAATATGATCTTCCGGCCATATTTATTGAATGCAATTTGAAGATACTCTTTATTATTTTCAATCATGGTTTCAAGATAATAAGCATTAAGTTGAATATCTTTAAAACTCAGTAAATTACTTCCGGATTTACTAGAATGATGCATCATCTATAATTAATTTTGTTCCTTCAGGTAACAAAATGCATGCTCGTCTGGAGCTCTCAATTAAATTACTAATACTAGAAATTGTATTAACATGTGTCTCTTTAGGAGACAATTGAGAAAAATATTATTATTATTTTTTTACTTTTTAATATTGTGTTCTGTTCCACTGTCTACAAGAAAAATATTACTTTTTTTTTTAATCTTTCTTGACACACAAAAAAAATGTGTAAGAAAAATTATTGAAAACTAATTTGATTTCATCACAAATATTAACTCACAATCATTTAATTAACAAAAAAAACTAAATTTATGACAAAACATAAAAGAGAAGAAAAACAATTTTACTTCTTAATTTTATTTATTTCTTGATTAACATTTTCAAGGAAATAAGAAACATCCAAGTATGTGTCTAAAATCAAATCATTTTGATATTTTTCAACAAAATTTGTTTCTAACTTATTTCCTCTTTTTCTTCATGGATGCTTGACATCACATATATAGCAAATATTATCATATTTTTTAGAAAATAAGTTATTTCCCTTTTCATATATCCCAACATTATTATTGCGATGATGTCCATGACCTCTTCTGGGGTCGTGACCATGTCTTCGTCCATGATCTTCTTTACATAATGTCATATTCGCTTCAAGGAATAGATTAGGATTAGTAGATCATGATTGACAATTTCTTATCATAAGCTCATTATTATTATTTTTTTCACAACAAGAAGACATGATGATAATTCTAAATGTATTTGAAAATAACGCTCTCGATATTACTGCTGCAGGAGCAAATTGAAAGCATAAAATGGGGGACAATACTTTTCCAACATGAGCTCAAGTTTTGTAAAGTTTGTCATAATAACTACAAAAAAAATGCTACTAATTCAATTAAATATGCATTTGTTTTCAATAAAACAAATAAGTAAAAGTTGCCAAAAATAAATCTAAACAATCTTAAATAACTTCAAGTTATTAAACAAATTAAATATTAGAGGCATTTTCTTTTTATTTACTTGATAACTTCGGGTATCATATATTATACAAATATCTATTTGCATATAATAACTTCTGGTTATTATGGTCATGATAATAAAGATTTTGATTAAAAACTCAGGTTCTTTGTATGTGGGAACATTTTGTTTCATATAAGAACTTCAGGTTCTTGTATGTTACGAACTTCAGATTCTTTGCATGTGGGAACATTTTGTTTCATATAAGAATTTCAGGTTCTTTGTAACGCCCCAGAACGGGGCGCTACAGTGCGGTATCCTATGCATCCATCCGACGGTCCGTCGACCTACGTCGCAAACAAAAAGAAAGGAAAACAATAAAACGGAGTCAGCTAAAAAGCTCAGGAACCGGTTATTTAACGACGCGCTTCTCTATAACAAGTTTTTAATACAAAATACTTTACAAATGCATTAAAATTGATGCACAGGACCTGTAACATTTAAAAATGAAACTAAACATGCCATGCAATGTATTTATCACAACATATATATAACATTTTTAGGCTATTGAATTTTAAGAAAACTTATCGATTAAAAACATTTAAATATGTTCTGTATTGAACCGAAGTTCAATTATGTCTGATTTAATACATTTTATCATAAAGAAAATTTCCTTGTAATTTAGGAAGTCATTCATAACAAAGGTTTTAATCTGTCCCGTACTGAACAAAGTTCAGTTATGTCCGATTAAATATATTTCTTTTAAAAATAATATGTCCCATATGTCACACCGTCCGTTCCCTAACCCGACTAGTATGGGCACCGTAAGGGACGTTCACTTAAGTACTTAAGATTCCGTAGTAATGGGAATATAATCGCAACATAATATCCGACACCGTCTTTATTCCCGTAGTGACATTTAGTAAATTTTAATTATTCTTAATTTCTTTTAGGAAAACTTTATTTCCTTTTCTCATCATAGCATATTACAAAACAGTAAACACATGCACATACAAACCAACTATAATCTTGTATTTATTGGAAATCTATTTTTGTTCTAGATTCTTTAAAAAAAAACATCCGGTTTCAATATTAATCAATGAAATAAAATTGATGCACGGAACATATAACATTTACTTCCGCATATTTACCGAGTCAATCGTCAGTCTCTAAGATCAGTACACCGTACACCGTCATTTACAGGAATCATTTTCTGGCCTTTCTGGCGATTCCATGTACCGTCATGTCACAGAACTATAAGACTGACGATCGGGCTCGATAAATATACCCTCATAAATCCCACAAAAATCCCAAAATCCTTTTCATGCACATAAAAGAAATACCATGACAAACCCATTTCATGCATAAATCCCTTTTCATGCCACAACCCATTTTTCACAAAACATTTCCATGCACATAACAATTACACATTTTTCAAGATCAAATCACATGCACAAACTAATTAATATTAAGAATTGAAAATAACAATTAACTACTAAACAGTAAATCGAGTTATAGAGAAGTCCGGTTACCTGATTTTGAATTCAAGCAGTGACGATAACCAAATATCTGGGTGATTCGAATCGATTTCGAGCAACATCAGTGCCTAAGCATTTTGACGTTTTATTATCTCCTAAGATCAATCAATTCAAGCACACAACCGAAATTGATCAGATATTTGACTAAGGAATAAGTCATTTTCATTTATTTAATTGCACAACAATGGAGGAAACAAGGGAGTGTCATATCGTAAAGCAAGAACTTAATTTTTCTTGACCAATCGGAAATGGGAAACATAATCTTGACAGGATGTCGAGCTCAAGTGTCGTGTACGGAGCGACGCGAGCTCGCATGGCGGGCTCGGCACGGCGGCTCGTCGCGGCGGGCTCAGAACGGCGGCTCGACGCGAGCTCGGCACGGCAAGCTCGGCACTGCGGCTCGGTGTGGCGACCTCGGCACAGCGTTTCGGCGCGGCGGTGATGCAATCCGGCTTGGGTTATTGCATTGAGCAAGAGGGTTAGGGTTTGGGATTGTTGGAGCCAAGAGGAGAAAGGGAGAAGGGAAAGGGAGGAGGGCGATGGCGGCAGCTCGTCGCTGCCGGTGCGGTGGTCGGATCGACGGAGTGGAGGCGGGGGCTACGTGCAGGAGGGGTGGGGTTTGGGGCTGCTGCCTCTGCCTCCGGTGTACAGAAGAAGAGAAAAAAAGAAACGAAAAAGAAAGAAAGAAAGAAAGAATGAGACGGGAGAGGGGGGGGTGGGGTTTTGGTCCAGCGATTTTTTTTTTTTTTTTTTTTTTTTTTTTTAAGAATTGTTTTCTTGATTCTAATAAAATTAATGCCAAATCAATATGATTAAAATAGTATCAAAAGATCTAAAACTTTAATTGTTAAAACATGGTACATTTATACATCAATTTTATCAACTGATATTTCTTTGAGGAAAATATGATATTATATATTTATTCTATTAAGTACACCATCCTATTAACATAATTTACAATTATGACATTAAAATGTGTTGAAGGCTTACCAATTCTCCTACGTAATATAGTTGTCAATCTTGATTTAACTTTAATGCAAAATTAATGCATTCCAACATTTATATAAGAGATTGTACATCTTGTCCTTATAATTATTTTATAATTTCTATTTGGGCAAACCAAAATTTATTTACCTGTTATATATTACAATTGTTGACACAATTTTTTTTTTTAAACTTCCTTGTTCCTACAAGTAATTGTTCAAAACCATTGTTGATTTCAATTGTTTTCTTAGAAAATAATAGTGAAATCTTAATTGCTATTCACCCTAATCCATCATTCTTTTATTATTTTGCCAATAATTTTTTATTAAAATATTTTTGTATTTGCCGAAAATTTGGAGACGTTACATTATTTGTATGTGGGAACATTTTGTTTCATATAAGAACTTCAGGTTCTTTGTATGTGGGAACATTTTGTTTCATATAAGAACTTCAGGTTCTTGTATGTTACGAAACATATAAATAATAAAAAAAACAGCTAATGAAAAATGTTCTTAATAACTTGAAGTTATTAAATATTAAAGACATTTTATTAAAATATATGATAACTTCCGATTATCAAAAACTACTACTAACTTTTGGCTCTTTTAGTAACATGAGAACTTTTGATAAAGAACTTCAGGTTCTTTTTATATGATACTTATAATTTAGTAGAACTTCTGGTTCTCGTATATTATGAACTTCTTAAAAAAAATTTAGCGATAGTATGTACAAAAGCTTCTGGCCATTATCTTGTACTTCTTCATTCTCTTCAGGGAATGACAATATTACACTCATTCAATATAAAGCAAAAGAAATCAAAGCAATAGAAATATCTACAAATAGTAATATTAATAAAATTAATAAACAAATAAGCCGTTCTCTTCAGGAATGAATACCTTTTGATCTACATAATTATTTTATCATTCTCTTCAGGGAATGAAAATATAATAAAAAAAAATCATCCAAGAAATAAATATTAGCAAAACGTAATCTAAATAATACCTTCTTCTTGCAATTTGAGTGCAACATGATTATGCTTCTACTATAGATAATTCCGTCGCAATTTGATTAGAACAAACTCTTACTTCAATTGAAAAATTAGGACCTCGTCTCAACTCGACTAAAGCAAACTCGTGCTGATAACGTGTTATAAAATAAAGATAAAACCATGATATGGGAGAGACAAAATTCTATTTCATATTATATCTCCATGTGAGAGAGTGTACAACAACATGTTACAAATGCCTCCATTTATAGACTAGAAAATGTAAGAGGATAAGCCATCGAATTAATTACCAAATTAATACACAAGGAGGTGGAGATAAATGTAGGAGAAAGTGGAGAGAGTGGGGAGGTAAAAAGTCTACTAATAATATTTCATAATATAAGTTGTCTCGATCACTCAAGCAAGAGCAGTCAACTTATTTTTTGAAACTTCCAGAAATGTTAAGAATTTAATGAAAAACTTTAACCTAATTTAATTAATATCAAATATGAATTACATTTCTTATAGTAGTAGACTTAAGAGTTAGACTATTATACTAACATTAGTATTTTAGATCGAAATGCTAACGCCTCAAAATTTAAGTTATCATATCCGAAATCATGATTTATGGCGCTCAATACATTCTTTATATAAAAATATTGGGGATACAAAAATTTTTCCTTATTAGAGTTTTCTAAGTATTTATTCTGAATTTTAGAAAAGAGCTCATAAATATTAATAAAATATTGATGTTTGTACATGTTATTTTAAAAATGCAAAACAAATACTTAGAAAAATCTAAAAACGAAAAATTTTTGTATTCCCCAATATTTTCATATAAATAATTTATTGAGCACCATAAATCATGATTTCGAATGCTAACGTTAGTATAATAGTCTAACTCTAGACTTAATAACTAATAAATTTTATAGAAAATGGATATCTCCATTGCTTTTAGAAATGGAGTGGTGAGGAGCTTAAACTACATGATTGACATATTAGCTCCTCTGATAGATGGGAGGCAAAACGTGTGGAGGTAAGCACGTCACCAAAGAGGATAATATGTGAGAGAAATCTGCATAACCTGTCGTGTTGACCCACTTCGTTATTATAAAAATGACCTGCCGCACAAAAATCTGAAATTCACAGCATCACCGAATCCTTGATTTCCTCCTTTTTTGAGTTGGATGAAAAGAAGGCAAGTTGTGCACTGATGTCATGCATTCATATATATATTTTACCAGACTTGCATTAGTATTTAGGCCTAAAAATCCCGAGTTTGCATGCATTTAGTTAAGAATATGTCTCGATTCCAGTTACTTGTCTACTTGTGTCCATATTTCAGGTTTATCAGGCTGTTGGAGCCAATTAGACGCGATTTGGAGCTTTAGATGGCAAGGCAGGACTGGATTCGGCTTCCTGCTGACCGCAAGTCACTTCCTGCGGCCAGCAGACGTTGGTTAGAGCATGTTCAACCATCCAAAGGGCGCCAGAAACTTCCAGAGCAGCAAAAAACCGTCATTTCCCTTCGTCCTGCGGACCGCAACACCGTTCTTGCGGACCGCAGGGAGTTATGCCAGGCTGCTATTTAAAGGGACCAGCGCCCTGGACGGTTTCATCCACGTTTTGACTCATTTTCATTCTCACACCTCTTCGGTTCAGAGTGTCCAGAGGCCGAGAAGGAAGAGGTTTTGGCCGATTCATCGCCCGTCGAAGGAGATTCGAGAGAACGCCTTCTCACGCGACGATCGTGTCAACCCCGACATTCCTCTTCGGTTTCTTTACACAATGAATTCTTCTTCTTTGTTTTGCTTTTCTGTTTGTGCGATGAGTGAGTAGATCTATATGTTCTTAGGGTTTGAATGATGATGATTGTGTCGACAGATTGACTGCATGTTTGGATTTATGTCGTTTTCATGATCACTTGAGATTTGCTTTTTAACGTGTTTGCATTCTGTTTGATTCGATTGATAAACCTGTGTTGTGGCCAGACCTAGTTGGTTAATGTAGTATCTTTTGACCAGATTTGATTGCTTGCACAGCCTTGGTTGATATTGTATCCGAAAGTACCCGTTAGGCGAAACTGCGGTTTGATTAACCTTAAACCGGACCATAGAACCATAGTGACATGATCGTAGTTTATATCGTATTCTACGGATTTTGATTCAGTTTAGAACTGTTATTAGGACCAACAGTGAGAATTGTTGTAATTGTACTAGAACTGAATTGATAGGAATCGACGACATCGGTCGAAACACAACCAGAACCAAAACTGCTCTCGGTTCTTCTACCTGCGGTCCGCAAGAGTCATCTTGCGGTTCGCAGTTAGTTACCAAGAGTGTAAGACAGTAGTTGTGGATCGCCTGAGGGTTACAAGGAAACTTGTGATCCGCAGACAGTTCTATAACTGCTAAATAACCACAACCTGCGGTCCGCAAGAGATATCTTGCGGAACGCAGGCAGTCAATCCGAGACCAATCTGATTCTGCCAACCCTGAGAACGCCTTTTAATTAATTGTCTTTCAGTTATTTACTTGTTTTAGCACTGTTTCCTTGTGTTTGTAACTAGCCTTGTTAAAACCCCAACAATTGACCCTTTAATCCAAACTCTCTTAGAATTTAGAAGTAGGTTTAAGTAAAGTCTGGTGTTAATCCCGTCCCTGAGGATTCGACCCTCAAGTACTACACGAGATCGTATGCTTGCGATCAAGTGCATACTTTAGGTTTAAAAGCCTATACCCGTTCGCGCGGTCAAGCTTTTTGGCGCCGTTGCCGGGGACGGCGATATTAACCCTAGATTTTGCTTTTCTTTAGTTCTAAGTTCTAACTTCTCTTCTTCTTTTCTCTCTTTATCTGTTTCAGGAGAACGACGCTGGACGGATTCCCTCCTCCTGTTGGCGACTACTTTTTGAGGAGCGGACCCCGGAGTCCGATATTCAGATCTCCGCGCGCGGGGATTAGCGCCGTCCTCGCTGATTCAGACTCGTCGTCTGACATGGCAGACGACGCGGAGCGCGAGCAGCTCTGGATTCGGGCCGAGGAGCTCGATGAACAACGGCGGCTAGCCGAAGAAGCTCGGCAACTGCTGCAAGAGGAAGTCCGACAGCTGAGGCAGCAAGTCGCAAGAGAAGCCCTCGAGCCGCGGACCTTCAAGGAATTCCACAGCCCACGGGTTGCTGACGCACAAGGGCCCATCATACTTCCAGATGTGCCAGGAGGTCCTCCGAGTCTCGGAACTGGAGCCGTGAGCCTAATCTAGCAGAACTGCTTCCACGGCTTGGAGAACGAGAACCCGCACGATCACTTGGATAACTTCCTTGGGTGTTGCCGGGCCGTGAAGAATGCAGACGCGAACCCCGACTACGTTCGCCTTGCTTTGTTCCATTTCTCTCTTTGGGACAAGGCTAAATTCTGGTTCAACTCTCTCCCAAAAGGCTCAATTGGTACCTGGGCCGAACTTTCATCTCAGTTTCTCGAGAAATTCTTCCCAATTAGGAGAACTGCCAAGGTTAGGTCTCAGATTGCCACATTCAAGCAGGGATATGACGAGTCGCTGGGAGATGCATGGGATCGGTTTAACCACCTCTGCTTGTCTTGCCCCCACCACAACTTCTCCAACATGATGCTAGCAGATGCCTTCTATGATGGACTGACCCAGCAGAACCGCGTCATGGTTGACGCATGCGCAGGTGGGTCCATCGTTGACCTAGAGGCGCAAGACATCCTGGACATCTTTGACAAGCTCGCCAAGCAGCAGCAATGGTCGAGCCGCGAGTCCACCAGGGGCACGAAAGGGAGCTACGAAGTCGATCAGCTCGCCCTCGTCCAGGCCAAGCTAGAGGCACTGCAGCTGCGGATGGACAAGCAGCTGGACCAGCAGAAGGCAACCTCGAAGGCTGTGCAGGCTCAGCCCTGCATGCTTTGCGGTGAGGACTCTCATGTCTATGAGAGTTGTCCGCTACTGCAGCCCGAGGAGGAGGAGGAGCAGGTCAACTCTCTCAACAATGCTCCATTCGCGCAGGGGTATGCCAACCCAGCAGACCGGCAAAGCTGGAGAGACTGTCCCAACTACGGGACCAACAACTACAACCCTCCTCAGCGATTCCAGAATCAGGGGCAAGCAGGTGGGAACTGCAACTTCTTCAGCAACTCCCATTTTCAGAACCAGAACAGACCTGCCCAGCAGAATGCCTTCCGCCCGCCGTATGTACCTCCGCATCAAGAGCTCAAGCCTGCCGTCGTGAACAACTTCATGACTGAGCAGAACAAGATGAACCAGATGATATTCGAGCAGATGCAAGCCCTCAACGAGAAGTTTGCCAGGATCGCAGGAGGAGACGTAGGCGCGCCATCGAGTTCGGGCACCAAGTTGCCGAGCCAGCCAACGAACCCGAATGGCGAGGTGAAGGCGATCCACACTCTGAGGAGTGGGACACAGTATTCTGGCCCTCCCATGCCAGAGGACGAGGATCCGGCGGTGATCAAACCCGCGAGTGCCAAATCAGACCCGCCGGCAGCAGACAGTACATCAGGCGCCACGTCCTGCGGTCCGCAGGATCGGTCTGGCGGTTCGCAGGACACTAAGCCGGGCGCCCAATCAGACCAGGCAGCTTCCCAGCCGCCTCTCTGCGTTCCGCACGACATGGCTCGCGGTCCGCAGGACGCGGTGGCAGACGGACAGACTGCGCCAATCTCCGAACCCGTCGGGCAGTCCAAACCGAACAGCGACAAGGGGAAGGCGCCTGCAGAGCAACAGGTCTACCGACCGCGGGTACCATTCCCGCAAAGGCTCGCCAACCACCGGTTAGACGAGCAGTTCTCCAAATTCATGGACGTCCTCAAGCAGCTGATGATCTCTATCCCATTCACCGACGCGCTGACTCAGATGCCGACTTACGCAAAATTCTTGAAGGACATTCTGTCCAACAAGCGGGGCTTAAAGGACTGTAAGAGCGTGCAACTGAATCTTGAATGCAGCTCGGTGGTGAGTCGCGAGCTTCCTCCGAAGCTCGGAGATCCCGGGAAGTTCACCATCCCATGCAAGATCGGCAAGGCGGACATTAAGAAGGCGCTGTGTGACTTAGGAGCCAGCGTAAGCCTCATGCCACACGCCGTCTTCCAGAGGATCGGGGTTGGTGAGTTGAAGCCCACGCGCATGACCCTGCAGCTAGCAGACACCTCCGTCCGCTTGCCGCTGGGTATTGTTGAGGATGTGCCGGTTCAAGTCGGCAAGTTTTTCGTGCCCGGAGACTTCGTTGTTATGGATATGAAGGAGGACAAGGATGTGCCGATCATCCTAGGCCGACCGTTTCTCCGGACAGCCCGGACAGTCTTCGACACGTATGAGGGCACGCTCACGATGAACGTCGGGGGCGAGAAGGTGCAGTTTCAAGTGGCCAAAGCCATGAAGTACCCCGACTTCTACGAGGACTGCAACCGGGTGGATGTGATTGATCTGTTGGTTCAGGAAGTTCAAGAAGACCTGCTGGAGCAGACGCCCGATCTGACTAGCGATGAAGACGTATCAGATACCATTCTCTGCGAGCCGCAAGACATCTCTTGCGAAGCCGCACTCAGCAATGAAGACAGCGGGTACCCAGACGGCCCCTTGCTCCAGCCAGTATTTTCAGCATCCTGCGGTCCGCTGGACGACTCCTGCGGTCCGCAGGAGGAATCATCCGAGGGCAGAACTGACAAGGCACCACCGCTCGACGCTCCGAGCAAGGTAGACCTGAAACCACTGCCCGACAACCTCAGGTATGAGTTCCTGGATTCTGAGAAGACTTCTCCTGTCATCGTTGGCGCTCAATTGAGCTTTGATGAGACTTCCAAGCTTTTGGAGAAGTTGCGCATTCACAAGGGTGCCCTCGGGTACTCAATCAAGGACATCAAGGGACTCAACCCGTCCATCTGTGCTCACCGGGTCCACCTCGAGGAGGACCACAAGCCTTCCGTGCAACACCAGCGGAGGCTCAACCCAGTCCTGCAAGAGGTAGTGAAAAAAGAGATCCTTAAACTGCTTGATGCTAACATCATTTATCCGATTCCAGACAGCAAGTGGGTGAGCCCGGTGCATGTGGTTCCGAAAAAGGGTGGCTACACTGTCATTGAGAACGACAAGGGCGAGAAGGTCCAGATGCGCCCCACGACCGGGTGGCGGATGTGCATAGACTACCGCAAGCTGAATGCGGCCACGCGCAAGGACCACTTCCCGCTGCCATTTGTGGACCAGATGTTGGAGCGCCTCGCCAAACACTCTCACTTCTGCTACCTTGACGGGTACTCCGGCTTCTTCCAGGTACCCATCCTCCCCCAGGACATGGAGAAGACGACATTCACATGTCCCTACGGTACCTTCGCCTACCGGCGGATGCCGTTCGGCTTGTGCAATGCGCCTGCTACATTCCAGCGGGCGATGATGGCCATTTTCTCTCCTTACATTGAGAAAGAGGTCGAGATTTTCATGGATGACTTTTCTGTGGTAGGCACTTCATTTGATGAGTGCTTAGCGAATTTGTGTAAAATCTTGCAGAGGTGCGAGGAGACCAACTTGGTCCTCAACTGGGAGAAGTGCCATTTCATGGTGCAGGAGGGCATCGTGCTTGGTCACCGCGTCACAAGCAGGGGCATCGAGGTTGACAAGGCGAAGATCGAGGTGATCGAGCAGATGTGCACGCCTACCACCGTCAAGGACGTGCGCAGTTTCCTCGGTCACTGTGGTTTCTACCGCAGATTCATCAAGGACTTCGCCCAGATCACCAAGCCGCTGACCAACCTGCTAGTAAAAGACTCTGATTTCAATTTTACTGATGAGTGTGTTCAGTCTTTTAACAGGTTGAAGGAGGCCCTCATCTCAGCACCGATCCTGCAGCCCCCCGACTGGTCTCAGACTTTCGAGATCATGTGCGATGCCAGTGACTATGCCGTGGGGGCGGTTCTCGGACAGCGGAAGGACAAGAAACCCGTGGCCATCTGCTATGCAAGCAAGGTCCTTGACTCCGCGCAGATCAACTATACCACGACAGAGAAAGAGCTGCTAGCCGTGGTGTACGCGTTGGAGAAGTTCCGCTCTTACCTGGTCGGCTCTCGGATCATTATCTACACCGACCATGCAGCGATCCGGTATCTGCTCAACAAGAAAGATGCCAAGCCCCGTCTCCTCCGCTGGATTCTGCTCCTGCAAGAGTTTGATGTCGAGTTCCGAGACAAGAAAGGATCCGAGAACTCTGTAGCAGACCATTTGTCCCGCCTGCATTGGAAGGGAGAGGAGCGGAACATCATTCCGATCGATGATTCGATCCCGGGGGAGCAGCTCTATTCCCTTGGCTCACGCTCGTACAGCTGCCCCCAGCCCACGCAGAACAGCATCTTGGCAGCATCCTGCGGTCCGCAGGGACATCCCTTGCGGTCCGCAGGGACATCCCTTGCGGTCCGCAGGACGCTCATCCGAGCTGCCATGGTACGCAGACTTTGTCAACTTTCTTGCCGCGGGTGTTCTTCCTGCTGACATGACCTTCCAGCAGAAGAAGAAATTCAGGGCTGATGTCAAGTACTACTATTGGGAGGAGCCCTTTCTCTTCAAGGTAGGTATCGACGGTATTTACCGGCATTGCGTGCCGTATGAGGAGGTACATTCTATACTTTCTCATTGTCATTCTTCTGCTTACGGAGGCCATGCCTCCTCATCTAAGACCGCTGCCAAGATTTTTCAAGCAGGTTTCTATTGGCCAACCAGCTTCAAAGACGCACATGCTCTTGTGCAGTCGTGCGATCAGTGCCAGAGGACCGGCAACATCTCGCGGAGGAGTGAGATGCCCCAGCAGCCCATTCAAGAAGTCGAGATCTTTGACGTTTAGGGCATCGATTTTATGGGACCGTTCCCTTCTTCGAAGGGGTATGAGTATATTTTGGTGGCAGTGGACTACGTGTCCAAATGGGTGGAGGCGCTAGCTTGCGCCAAGGCGGATGCTAATTCCGTCAAGCGCCTCTTCAATGATGTGATCTTCCCTCGTTTTGGCATTCCTCGTGCCGTGATCAGTGATGGAGGCAAGCACTTCATCAACCGTCAGTTTGAGTTACTCCTGAGCAGACATGGTGTGCACCACAAAGTATCAACCGCTTACCACCCTCAGACCAACGGGCAAGCAGAGGTTTCCAACAGGGAGATCAAGGCCATTCTGGAGAAAACCGTGGCGAGATCGAGGAATGATTGGGCTTTCAAGCTCAATGACGCGCTCTGGGCCTACCGCACGGCCTTCAAGACTCCGATCGGCATGAGCCCATTTAAGTTGATCTATGGCAAGCCATGCCATCTACCAGTCGAACTCGAGCATAAGGCATATTGGGCCACGCGCATCCTCAACCTCGACCTGCAAGCAGCAGGTGAGAAGCGCATCCTCGACTCGCATGAGTTAGAGGAGATTCGGCTCCACGCCTACGACAATGCCCAGATTTACAAGGAGCGCACCAGGAGGGTGCATGACAACCGGATCATGCGACGCGACTTCAAGGAGGGCGACCTTGTCCTTCTCTTCAACTCGCGTCTGCGTCTCTTCCCGGGCAAGCTCAAGTCTCGGTGGTCCGGCCCTTTCGAGGTCAAGAAGGTCTACCAATTTGGAGCGGTGGACATTGCAGGCAAGGATGGCGTCGCTTTCAAGGTGAATGGTCAGCGTCTCAAGGTGTACGTGGCTGACCAGTACAAGGAGGATCGCCTCGCCTTGCATCTGTCCCACCCACCACCAGCAGAGATTTAGATGCTAGTATGGTCAAGCTCGCGACCTAAAACAAGCGCTTCTTGGGAGGCAACCCAAGGTTTTAGGTTTATGTTTTCTTTTCTTTTGTCAGATCTACTTTCTCTTTGGCATAATTTCTTTTAGCATTTTAGTTCATTCTTATGTTGCGTTAGGTGTTCTTAGTTTTGTTTGTACAGTGCTAAGGAGCAAACTCGAAAGAACGGCGATCATTGGGGCATGAAACCATGGAGAAACGAGGTTCTGTCAGCATCCTGCGGTCGGCAGAGTCGACACTGCGGTCCGCAGGAAGTTTAAACGAGCAGCAAATCTGTGCGCGGGCAGGACAGGGAAGTTATAGCATACTGCGGCCCGCAGGGTCGTGCCTGCGGTCCGCAGGGAGTTACTATTTTTGGGCAGAACGAGGAGCAAATTTAGAACTACCGATTTAGGGGTTTAAGTCGGTTTTGAAGCCGACTCCAACCGCCTAAAACTCTATAAAACAGACCAGAACTCCTTCTCTTCTATCTTCTTCTTCTCCCATTAAGCAACCAACTCACCCAATCTTCCCCTCCTCTCCTCACGCTGCCGTAACCACCATCGCTGCACCCCGCTTCTCCTCTTGGAAGCACAGCCACCTTGGCCACGGACCAGCAGCAGCACGTGCAACATCGCCGCTGCCCCGTCGCGTTGGTGTTTTCCTCCACGCATCTCGCGCCATAGCCGCTTCGTGTCATCGCACTCCAATCCGATTTCTTCTCCACATTTTGAGGTTTAATTTCACAACTCTACTTTCAATTCCAAATTTCAATTTGGTTGATTTGTGAAACAAGAACCCGACTTCGGATCAGCGAAAATCATAACTGCCCCCTACGCTGTCAGCCACTAGACACCTGCCAAGCCGAAACCAACATACTGCGGTCGCAGGAACCTACCTGCGATCCGCAGGCTCTATCCAGACAGCAGGATTCTGGTGCAGCAGCGCTGTGCCACGACTCAGACCATGAAGCAACCAGCGAGCAAGGAGCAGTTAGAGGAGAAGAGGAAGCGGATTCAGGCCGCTCTAGGGGTCAATCATCCTCGTAACATTGCTCCTAGTCCGGCACCAGACTTGACTCCTGAGGACAAGCGAATCAGAAACAATCGCCTAACCCTTCAAAACAAGACCGTAAACTCCACGCCGCGCATCGATTTTGGGTTTCTTGAGAAGATAGGGATCCTTGGCGAGTTTACTCGCCTCACTGAGCGGGTGGGATTCACTCGCGCGTTTTGGGAGATACCCTCGAAGCATCCTGCATACATCGAGCCGACGCTCGAATTCCTCGCATCATTGGCCCTTCAGGATCTCTCAGACGGGACTCAAGGGATATCTTTTCGCTTAAAAGGTCACACTTACAGGAAGAGTCTCGTTACACTTGCGGAGTGGTTCCACTTCGACCCTCACCAGACAGACTATCTCGGTTACGTACCGGAGGATAGGGTCGACTCAGATGCTTCTCAGGCTGATCTCCGCGCTTCATTTTGGTTCCGTATCACCGGACAGCGTCTTCCGCGGACCGGCCCTCAGGACCCACGGGTTACTTCGATCATCCATCCCGTCCTCCGTTTCATTGGCCGTGTCCTAGCACTCTCGATCTTTTCACGTGGGGAATCGTCACTTAGGCCCAGACATGACGAGTTCCAGCTCATGGCAACCATGCTCCGTCGAGATGACCAGTTGCAGCGGCCCCATCTGATGCTGCTTATGGTTAGATACTGGCTCTCGATCCTCACCACGGGCAAGCCTACTGGTATCGTCAACATAGGCTCCTATGTCACATTCATCGCTTCCAAGTTGGAGGTGGATCTACGTGGTGAGCCCGGAGGTGTTCTCAGTGGTACGGCATGTCATCCAGGCAAGCTCCTCGACAAGGATGCCTTCACGTCTTGGTCATGGCTTTCCACTCAAGCAGCCCAGCGTGGCAGGCCTACAAGTTACAAATGGAAGACAGAGCTCGGTGACTTCAGGCTCCCGCTCCAGTATCCGCCGATCGATTTCACACGAGGTTCTACATGGCGTTTGGAGGAGCCGCTAGCAGCCCCGCCCCAGCAGCAATCCGCACAGCAAGCAGATGATGTTCGCTTGAAGGACGTCGACACAGAGTTGCCAGCAGGTGCAGGAGCTGCTACAGCAAGAAGGAGGGCTGCTACAGCAGGTACAGGAGCTGCTTCAGCAGGAGATGCCACGCCTACTCAGCAGGTACCGTTTCAAATTCAAGAGCACCAGTGGAAGCAGCTTTGCAGCCAAGTCCAGGAGATTCACGCCATGCAGGCCGACACACAAGCGATCGTCCGCCAACTGAAGATCGGGCAGACTCGAGACCGTGGCCGCATTTCTGAGATATATGAGCTGCTTTCTGCCATTCGAGCTGCTCAGTCCGGCGGACACCCCGTTGGCGCTCCAGACGACACCGACGCACCATGAGTCCCTCAGGTTGTATTTTTTTATCTCTCTCATTCATTTTTACATATATGGGTCAATGCACTGAGGACAATGCATAGATTAGCTTGGGGAGGGAGGACAGTACGTCTGAGTTTTAGGTTTTCTTTTTCATTTTCATGTCTGCATTTTTGAAAAATTTTGTGAAATTGTTAAACTCAAAGGCATATGGGAATTTTTGAAGTTTGCATTGTGAAAAATTGCGCATGATAACTTTATGAGATTTGTGTTAAGGTCGGAGAATCTTGTTCTGTAGTGATTAGTCCCATGAATAAAGTATGATCAAATTGGAAAAAGTAGCAAACCGAAAATCTGATTGAGGACGAAGGGTAATTTTCCGGTTTGTGGTATCCACGTGAACATGGTCTGATGAAGTGAAAGTTTTAGCCTAGATTGTCTTAAAAATAAAAATGACACTTCGAGGTCGCAGTCAGGTAGGACGAGTGTACCCCTTTTATTTTGTCATCCGACTGGGCTTTGGGTGTCTGATAAAAAAAAAAAGAAAAAAAGAAAAAAAAAGAAAAAGAAAAACAGAAAAACAGTAAAAGAAAAAAAATAGAATAAATAATAAATTAAATTTTCTTTTGATAAGGCAATTCAAGGTTAATGGAAATAGAAAGGTTGAGAAGGTTGTTCACTGTGGAGTTAACACAATCGGGATACCAACTTTGTAGTTCAATTGAAAGATCTAGGGTCCGAAAAAGTACAATGGTCATACTTGCAATCTAGGTTGCGTTTCATGGAACAAGAGTCGCTCGTCTTGATTTTCTGTGCCTTAGCCCATGTTTTGTGGAATTATCATGCATAATTATTTACTATTCAAAAATTCAAACTTGCCCATGCACTCTTGGTTTCACATTCTCTCAAAGTTTTTCCTTGCATTTAGATCGACTTGGGAATTTAGGTTTAGGTCTAGGTATGGTCTGCTTCTTAGGTTCTAGGTTTTGCTTGAGGACAAGCAAGGCTCTAAGCTTGGGGGATTTGATGTCATGCATTCATATATATATTTTACCAGACTTGCATTAGTATTTAGGCCTGAAAATCCCGAGTTTGCATGCATTTAGTTAAGAATATGTCTCGATTCCAGTTACTTGTCTACTTGTGTCCATATTTCAGGTTTATCAGGCTGTTGGAGCCAATTAGACGCGATTTGGAGCTTTAGATGGCAAGGCAGGACTGGATTCGGCTTCCTGCTGACCGCAAGTCACTTCCTGCGGCCAGCAGACGTTGGTTAGAGCATGTTCAACCATCCAAAGGGCGCCAGAAACTTCCAGAGCAGCAAAAAACCGTCATTTCCCTTCGTCCTGCGGACCGCAACACCGTTCTTGCGGACCGCAGGGAGTTATGCCAGGCTGCTATTTAAAGGGACCAGCGCCCTGGACGGTTTCATCCACGTTTTGACTCATTTTCATTCTCACACCTCTTCGGTTCAGAGTGTCCAGAGGCCGAGAAGGAAGAGGTTTTGGCCGATTCATCGCCCGTCGAAGGAGATTCGAGAGAACGCCTTCTCACGCGACGATCGTGTCAACCCCGACATTCCTCTTCGGTTTCTTTACACAATGAATTCTTCTTCTTTGTTTTGCTTTTCTGTTTGTGCGATGAGTGAGTAGATCTATATGTTCTTAGGGTTTGAATGATGATGATTGTGTCGACAGATTGACTGCATGTTTGGATTTATGTCGTTTTCATGATCACTTGAGATTTGCTTTTTAACGTGTTTGCATTCTATTTGATTCGATTGATAAACCTGTAGGTTGTGGCCAGACCTAGTTGGTTAATGTAGTATCTTTTGACCAGATTTGATTGCTTGCACAGCCTTGGTTGATATTGTATCCGAAAGTACCCGTTAGGCGAAACTGCGGTTTGATTAACCTTAAACCGGACCATAGAACCATAGTGACATGATCGTAGTTTATATCGTATTCTACGGATTTTGATTCAGTTTAGAACTGTTATTAGGACCAACAGTGAGAATTGTTGTAATTGTACTAGAACTGAATTGATAGGAATCGACGACATCGGTCGAAACACAACCAGAACCAAAACTGCTCTCGGTTCTTCTACCTGCGGTCCGCAAGAGTCATCTTGCGGTTCGCAGTTAGTTACCAAGAGTGTAAGACAGTAGTTGTGGATCGCCTGAGGGTTACAAGGAAACTTGTGATCCGCAGACAGTTCTATAACTGCTAAATAACCACAACCTGCGGTCCGCAAGAGATATCTTGCGGAACACAGGCAGTCAATCCGAGACCAATCTGATTCTGCCAACCCTGAGAACGCCTTTTAATTAATTGTCTTTCAGTTATTTACTTGTTTTAGCACTGTTTCCTTGTGTTTGTAACTAGCCTTGTTAAAACCCCAACAATTGACCCTTTAATCTAAACTCTCTTAGAATTTAGAAGTAGGTTTAAGTAAAGTCTGGTGTTAATCCCGTCCCTGAGGATTCGACCCTCAAGTACTACACGAGATCGTACGCTTGCGATCAAGTGCATACTTTAGGTTTAAAAGCCTATACCCGTTCGTGCGGTCATGCACCCACTTCGTTTTTTTTTTTTCACTCAAAAAAAAAAAAAGAAGGCAAGTTGTGCACCTACTCACGTGCGGATCCAACGGCCAGAAGAACACAAAACAAAAAAACACCCACCCTACGATAAGCTGTTCGTGAGAAGCCCTGAGATTAGCATTATTATGGATGTTCAAAATAGTTCAATAAATTCCTTATACAAATATATTATGGGATATAAATTAATTTTTGAAGTTTCCCAATTATTTATTTATGAAGATCTTATAACCTATAATAATAATTTTGATGTTTGCATATAAAAATGACACACTACTTTAAAATTTACAAATTAAATGTTTATAAGACTTCCGAGGTGAGTCAATCTCAAATTCTGCTTATAATACTAATAAAAATGCCTTAGACCGAGTTTGGGAGATTTTATTTTTTTGTCTATGCCTAAAAAAATATAAATTCGCAATATATGCTCGGTTTTATAAAAATATCAGGAATATGCCTATTTTCTGGCGGCCAGCGGTCACAATTCAATATAACCACCGACAGTCACAATATCCATACAAAAAAATTACTTTTGACTGTGACCACCACGTCCTGACCGCCGGCGGTCAGGCCTCGGCGATCAGACACAAAAAAATTTGTACTTCTCCTATTTGCAATGTAAAATTGTCCTGAACGCAGTAATAGGAGAAGTGCCAAAATTTTTGTGTATGACCGCCGTCTGTCAGGACGTGGCGGTCACAGTCAAAAGTAATTTTTTTTAGTCGTGGCTGATGTCCTAAAACGTATAGGCTTTTAAATTTATACCCTAATGCAAACACTCGATCGCAAGCGTACGATCTTCGTGTAGTACGGTCGGGGTCGAACACAGGGACGGTATCAAAACCAGACTTAACCTAATTGCAATTCGAGTTACAACAGAAATATTTTTGGTCTTTTGGTATAAAATGGGGGGTTTTGTAACAGGTTGGTTGCTCAATCAATGAAACAGTAAACAACAGTAAAAGAATGCTCGGAAACAGGTATTAAAAAGGGCGTTCCCAGGGTTTTCAGAATCTGTTTGGTCTCTGGATTGATTACTTGCGGCCCACAGGGGGTTGGTAGATGTCCCAGAACTATCTGCTACTCACAGGATTTCCCCTGTAAATCTCAAATAGTTTTACGACTTCTGTCTTACACTTTCTGCAGATGCTTGCGGGCCGCAGGATTGTGTCTAGCGGTCCACAGGCAACTGACAGATAGCAGTTCTGTTCTGTTCGATGTTTTACTCACATTATTAATTCCTACTCAAGTCAGAATTGATACAAATTCCTCAACTGTCGTATTTTGGTCTTTCTAACAATTCTAGCCTAACAAGAATTCACAGTTTTATTTCTAAACCTATGTTCAAGTTCACTTTTTAATCTAGGGTTCGGATTCACTTTCATGAAGACCGCAATTTTACCTTTCGGTTACTATTGGACAACAAGTTATCAACCTAAATAGTGTAAACAACAATTCTTGCAAATAATGGTATTCTATTACCAACTAGATTTGCGCGTAATCTACAGGTCTACCACACAAGCAAGTCAAGTCAAGAACACATAATCATGAAAGTAATAAGCAAACATGAAAACAACGTGAATCTAACATTAAGCAATCAATCCATCAACACAAACTTTAAGTTAAACCCTATAAACAAAAGAACTACTCACTCATGGTGAGGGAAAACAAAGAAAACAAAAGGAGAATAAAGTTCATGATACTAAAAAGATGAAGGAGATCAAAGATGGAGTCCGTCTTCAACTTCTCCAAGGAATCGAGTTGAAACCGTCGAAGAAGAGTCAAGATCCAAGCAAAATCGTCCCCTCCCTCTCTATGACGGCTAGGGCAGAAGGAATGAGTCTGAGAGAAAGTAAGATGCCAAATCTGGTTGAAAAGACGGTTTAAATAAGCCAGAAAGGCGGCAGAGAATGGGGGATGCGCTGCTTCGCTCCTGCGGCCCGCAGGACTCGGGCTTGCAGCCCGCAGGAAGTAGGTTCCAGTGCAGACTTGTTCTTCAAGGCTCCAAAATCGCGTCCGAATGACTCGAAAGCCAGATTTTCCTGAAACATAGACAAAATTGAACAAGTAACTGGAATCAAAACATCCTAACACTAAAATGCAACTAAACTTGAGAATTTTAGGTCAAAAGTGAAGTACAAGTCTGGTAAAATGCTTATATAAATGCGGTGCATTAGTGGCCGCCGACGGTTATACTGAATTGTGACCACTGGCAGGTAGAAAATATGCATATTCCTGATATTCTTATAAAAGCGGGCATAGATTGCAAATTCATATTTTTTTTGGGTATAGACAAAAAAAAGTTCACAAAGTTATCACTGATAATAAATGCTATTTTTTTGGACGCGCACTGACTCAGGATTTTTTTTTTTTTTGGTTGCCACTTAATCAGGATTTTCAATTTTTGATTGCCACTGACTCGGGATTTATTTATTTATTTTTGGTTGCCACTGAATCAGAATTTTCAATTTTTGATTGCCACTGGACTCAGGATGTTTTTTTTTTTTTTTGATTGCCACTGACTCAGGATTTTCAATTTTCACGTCTGTTGGATTGAATTTGGGACATTCTGCACTAAAGGGTGCTGATACAATACCACAGCCTTTGCCCCCCTATTTCCCACTAGTACTGCCCGTGGGTCCCACGTGCTGTAGTTCTATAGTGGGGCCCATTTTTACAATGAGAGGGGCAATGTGGAGGGGCAGACGGTTGGGAGCAACATATCTTTTTCCCTAAAAAAGACATCCCTATTATTATAGTTATTTAAGTTGGGACGAGTTGCTACAGTGATAGCAACAGTAGTTTCAACAGTGATTTTTTTTTTTCGAATGATTTGGGTCATGTCAATCAAATCATAAAAAAAGAGCAATGATTGGTTATACCAATATACATACGGCTTCAAATTTTTTTTTTTTGGTTATCCTTTCTCAAAGATTGAAATGCAGATGACCAATTTTTTTTTTTAATAAATATGAGAGTCAAGCCACTCAAATTTAAATGTCTATAAAAGACCCTCCATCCAGGTTTCAAACCTGTGACCTCCCATACGGAGAAAATTGCTCTTAGCCGCTAGACCAAAGGCTGGTTCTTGACCAGTTATATTATTTTACTTACAACTCCATTTCAAGACCAATGGAGATATCCATTTTCCACTTTTCAAAAATCATTCTTTTCCTTATGATTGTTTTTAAATCTTCTTTGAGAAAACCATTCAGTATTTTGCTAATAATTTACCGAAAAATCGTATTATTATTAAAGAGGTATTTTAGATATTTTTATGTTTTTATAATCATGTAATCCTCATGGCACTGTGAAGGATATGATATCTTGAAAATTATTATTTTAACAATCATATAGAATTTTTAATTATATTAAAAACTACTTTAAAAAAAGATACAAAAATATTTTTAACATGTATTTCAATTTTCATAAAAACTTGCTAGCTTCTGATAAATTATCAAAGAAAATAAAAAATAGGGGAATTTGCATATTTGCCACTCCAAAACCTTCAATATTCAAATTTGCCGCTCCAAAGTTGGGTAAATAACAAATTTGCCACACCAAAACTTAGATACTTTGCAATTTTGCCATTATTGATTAAAACATACAAATTAAATGATTAAAATATATAAAACTTTCTAAATACCCAAATTACCCCCCTTCTCCCCATCTCTATCATATTAAAAAACATTCCTCAGCTCATCAAACTGATCAATTCTAAAAAAAAAACAGGCTCATGATAGGGTTCAGGCCGCCCGCAGCCACCGCGCGGACTTCACCCCAGTGCTCCGCCCGCCGCGCCTAGGGGTGCAAGTCGACTGCCCCTGCGCCGTGCTCCGCCTACTGCCCCCACGCCGTGCTCCGCCCCCCTACCAGGTGCTCCGCCCCCCCCCCCCCCCCTGTCAAGTGCTTCACCCCCCTGCCAGGTGCTCTGCCCCCCCTGTCAAGTGCTCCGCCCCCCTCTGCCAAGTGCTCCGCCCCCCTCTGCCCCTGCACCATGCAGCGCCACCGAGCCACCAGCGCGATCTCCACATCAACCAGCCAAGGCGATGTGCAAAGCAGCCACGCCATCCTGCCTGAGTTGATGCAATGCCCAAATTGCGGTAAGAAAACGGTGCGGATTGTCAGCCACACTTCGAATAATCCCGATAGAGTCTTCATCAAATGCCAGAGCAACACATCGGTATGGATAAATTTGCAATTTTTTTTTCGCAGGGATGCTAATTCGCTAATTCGGTAATCAGCTAATCTGATTGGCTCAACTAGCTGTCGAACTCTTGTGTTGCATTGGGCATGACCAAGCTACTGTCGAACTCTTGTGCTGTTGTTATTGTCAAGCTAAAACCGGAAAATATTCCTTGTATTGGAAAAAATTAAAAAAGGGCATGCCAGTTTCTATTACTAAATTGGGAATTTTTGGCAAAATTTAACTCTCTTTTATAAATTGTAGAAACTATCTAAGTGCAAGTTCTTCATTTCGGAGGACGATCTATGAAGAACTTTGCGATGATCTCGAGCAAAAGATACCCGCTAAAGCATCCATTGTTAGCACAAATGAGGCTCAATATGATGTTGAGATCGGATAATGGAAGAATAAAGACTCACAACTTGTTGTATTATTTGAGAAGCTTATATTTCTTGTAGGTTTAATTGTTTTTCTACTAATTTGTGTATTGATCATAGTGATTTGCAAGTAGTGTTGTAAGTTTGAAGTTGTAATAGTTAATTATGCAAGTAGTGTTGTAATGTACCCTTTAATTTTGTAATTTCAATTTGGATCAATTTAGGATATAATTTTATGATTTAATTGTGAAATTATTTGGTTTTGCTATTGTTTGTTGGTACTGACCGGTACCATTTAGTTTCATAGGAAAACTTGCTTGATCACAACTATTCTCAGCAGCACTGTTATGACCTTAATTCACTAAAAAATGAAAAAAATGAAGTTCTGATTGTCCAAATGTCTTAAAATTTTCAAGGAAGGTAAATAACAACCAAATGAAGGTTGTTGTCCAATTTCACATTTTTCTGAATTTTCTGTGATTTACTGTGATTTTTCAAGTTAGAATAGAAAATGAAAGACTGGGTCAGAAACAGTTAAAGTACTGGTACACCAAGAATGAATAAACTGCATCAATCTATGAATTGGACCACCTGATTTTATTTTATATTTTTGTAATACACATTTAGTTGTACTTTCACACAAATTTGCATGAACAAATTCCAAGTCTAAGGCCCTCAAACAAATGTTTCAAGAAAATAGCAGCATAAATTTCAGATTTGACCTTTCTGATGAAAATGGTTCAGAAATGCACCAAAATCACACCAAACTGAAAAGTGTTCAACATGAAAAGTGTACTCAAAACATACCTCTAAGTGTTTGTAAAATAAAAATGATGCCTTGTTAACAGAATGATGGATTGATTTGCCCCTGCAAACTTGCTGTCCCAGTTTTCTGTTAACTGGCAGCAACTGAAACCCTTGATTTTCTCTTAAAATTTGAACATGGCACATTGTTGTGAGATCATGAACATGAAACATGCAGTCTTAAGTATCTATTGACAAAATTTCACATTTTTCCGAAATTTTGGTGATTTTGGGTGAATTTTTCAAACTCTACCCCTTTCTCATTAAAAGCAGTAAACAAGTGTAAGTGTAAGTGTTGCTCGCATAAGTGTAAGTGTAAACAAGCCCAGTTTAAATGTATTGGGATCCATATTTTGGGAATCTGCTGGAGATTGAGATAAAATTTGCTTCCAAAAAATTTAGGATGACACCCAATATAGGTATATTGGGATCCATTTTTAGGGAGTCTTTTGGAGATGTTCTTAACATGCTATTGCTTGATGCCATTTCACTTTGAACTATGATAAGTCACTATTTTATACAAAACGAGAGCAATTAGGGAAATTGGAGCCAATGTGGAGCATAATCAGAGAATAAATGGCAATATATCACACAATATAAATGGCAATAAGTGAATATCACAGCATAATCAGAGAATAAATTGGAGCCATTTCACTCTTAACAGGTTTAGAGTGAATACCATTACAAAATATTTCAAGTTTGACACAAAATATTACAAAATATTTAAAGCTTAGAGTCAATAATTTTCTTTCAAGTGTGTCTCAGGACGCCACCTCTGCACAAGTGCTGATCAATGCCGGATCGAGGTCGACGTCTCCATCTGGTCAACTTGATACAACCCCATCTTCACCAGCTTGTCATCAAAGTACTCGTGGCGTGGGACTCTTCGTCGGCTCTGTCTCATAGACAGGGGTTTAACGTCCTACAACGCATGCAATATATGGGGAGTGTCAGGTTATTACTTGCCAAAATTTAAAATTTCATAAGAAATAAAGGGAATTACCTCATTGCCGATGTCACGTATGCAGTGACAGTTCTTAGGCACCTGCAACAACATATCTGTTGTTGGTGCATTTGACGGTCCAGCACCATCGTTGCCTCTTCCAGTCGACATCTGTTGTCATTATTTGATTAGTAACTTAAAATTTAGTCGCAAAAATCTAAAGAGAAATCAGACTTGGAAACACATAGGAACTCTTGCATAATTAATCGCAATAAATTTCCAGCAGCACTATTTATGACCATCACTCACAAAAAAAATGAAAAAAGGTGGTTCTGGTTGTCTAAAAAAATTCTCAGATTTTTACCACATGTAAACAACACACAAAAACAGGTCCTGTCAAAAGTTTACCCTTTTTGAAATTTTCTGTGAATTGTTATGATTTTCCTAAGTCGGACCAGAAAACCGGTACCGATCCAGACTGTTGCAGCACTGGTACGCGAAAGAAAAGTTAAAACTGTACTAATCTATGAACTGGATCACCACATTTTATTTTATATTCTTGAAGTACACATTGAGTAGTGCTTGTACAAAAAATTTCATTGAAAAACTCCAAGTCTAAGTCCTCCAATTAAATGTTTCAAGAAAATTGCATAACAGTTTCCAGCAGCACTATTTATGACCATCACTCACAAAAAAATAAAAAACATGTGGTTCTAGTTGTCTAAAAATTCTCAGATTATTATCACATGTAAAAAACATACAAACAAAGGTCCTGTAAAAATTTTTCCATTTTTGGAATTTTCTGTGAATTGTTATGATTTTCCTAAATCGGACCAGAAAACCGGTACCGATCCAGACTGTTGCAGCACTGGTACGCGAAAGAAAAGTTAAAACTGTACAAATCTATGAACTGGACCACCGCATTTTATTTTATATTCTTGAAGTACACATTGAGTAGTGCTTGTAAAAAAAATTCTATTGGAAAACTCCAAGTCTAAGTCCTCCAATAAAATGTTTCAAGAAAATTGCATAACAGTTTCCAGCAGCACTATTTATGACCATCACTCACAAAAAAAATGAAAAAAGGTGATTCTGGTGTCTAAAAATTCTCAGATTTTTACCACATGTAAACAACACACAAACAAAGGTCATGTCAAAATTTTACCCTTTTTGGAATTTTCTGTGAATTGTTATGATTTTCCTAAGTCGGACCAGAAAATTGGTACTGATCCAGACTGTTGCAGCACTGGTACGCGAAAGAAAAGTTAAAACTGTACAAATCTATGAACTGGACTACCATATTTTACTTTGTATTCTTGAAGTACACATTGAGTAGTATTTGTACAAAAAATTTCATTGAAAAACTCCAAATCTAAGTCCTCCAATTAAATGTTTCAAGAAAATTGCTTAACGGTTTCCAGAACTGCCCTCCCGACTAAATTGGATTAAAAGTACATTAAAAACACACCAAATCAAAAGGTGTTCTACATGAGAAGTGTTCCCAAAACACCCCTACAAATGCTCGTCAAATAAAATTGGACTGTCATTAACAAAAATTTTAAACGAGGGACTGATCTCTCCTTGGGTATGCTGCCGTACCGGTACTGTTGGTACTGGCAGTAGAGGAAATCCCTCGTTTTCTCCCAAATTTTGAATATAACACACAAGTCTAAGATCGCGAGCATGTTTTGTATAATGTTTGGGTGCTCCCGATAAAATTTCACATTTTTCGGGAATTTTTATGATTTCCTATAAATTTTACAAGTGCAACAATTCAATAATATCAAAGAATCAACAATTCAATAATTTAAATTTTAAATCCAAATTTCACAACAATTCAACAATTCAACCACCAATTCTACAACAATTTTTAACTAATTGAACATGTCAACAAACATTTCCATAATAAAACTAGAAAACAAAGCAAATTTTTATAATTCTTGACTTTGTTTAATTTTTACAACAGTTAAACAAACTGTTTTTCTAGAATTAAACAGATTAATAATTTTTATAATTTCATAATTTTTATACAAGACCAAATTTCATAATTTCACCAATTTGATAATTCATTTCCAACAGATTATGCATTTCCAATATATGCAAACATTCCATAATTTCACCAATTTAATAATTCAAATCCAAATTTCACAACAATTCAATAATTCAACAACCAATTCCAGAACAATTTTAATTTCACAACAATTTTTAACTAATTGAACATGTCAACAGACATTTCCCAAAATAAAACTACAAAACAAAACAATAATCTCACCATTACTTTGGGAAGACGGGTCGGGGGCGGGGGGCTGCAGGGGTCAGGGCAGGGTCGGGGCGGCGGGATCGGGGGGGCACGGTCGGGGGCTGCGGGGGGTCGGGGGCGCGTTGCGGGGGCTGGGGGGGGGGGGGGGGGGGGGGGGGGGGGCTGGGGCGCTTCTGTTCTGGCTCGGACAGAAAGGAAGAAAGAAAGAAATAAGAGAAGAGAGAAAGAAAGAAAGAAAGAAGAGAAGGGAAAAAAAAAAATATTCGGACTAAGCCGCTACCTGAAATATCGGACTAAGCCGCGATTTCAGATAGCGGTTTTTTTATTTCTGTAATTTTTGAAAAACAGTTTTTACTATTGTAATTTTGGATTTTTATTTTTTATTAATAAAAAAAATCCCTTAATTAACTCCAAAAATTACACACAGAGATTCCTCAATCGTTCTCTCCTTTCCAGAAAGTAAAATTTTGATATACTTGATGAGGTGGCAACTTGAACATAAACTTGTACTGGATTAGTTAGGGACAAATGGACAAGTAATTCCACTTGTTACCTAAAATTTTCATTTTGTTATACAAAATTCATGAAAACCTGATACATTATGTGCTACCATTTGTGATAGTTTTTTCTAAGTTATGAAGTATATCATCTATATATTACATCGTCTATAAATTTTTGGATCTTTATATCTTTAATGAGGAGGGTTCCAATGCCTCAATTTTTTGTGCCTCAATCATGCCTCAACTTTTCAAATTTCAAATAACTCAAAATTTAAAACTAATTTTTTCAAAACAAAACCGTTAGATTTGATCAATATGATATTCTCTACGTGCACATAACAAATTTTTACACTTTTTTGTTTTATTTTATATAAATCAATCAGTTATAAAAATCAACGTCTAGAAGTTGCTCAAATTAGTGCATTTTTTTGAAGCCCTTGATGTCAAACAAAATAATATTCAAATTTGAAGATTTTTTACATATACATAAATGAAATGATATAGATTACATCTAACGGTTTTGTTTTAAAAAATTAGTTTTAAATTTTGAGTTATTTAAAATTTAAAAAGTGGAGGCATGATTGAGGCACAAAAAATTGAGGCATTAGAACCCTCCTCATCTTTAATACAAGGGACTGGTCAAACTTCCTTAAATAATATCGGCAATCAAAATTTTTTTTTCAAAGTTATAGACAAATAAACAAAAATTTTTTTGCTGAGTATAAATAACATCTGGGCTTTGTAATTGAAAACAAGACTTAGAAAACATATTAAAGTGGTTTAATTTTTTTTCATATTTTAATACATTTAGCTAAGCGTGATTAGGATATAGTCAGAGCTGAATAAATACATGTCACATTCTTACATTATGTGCTTGAAGGGTTTTGCGTGTTGCGGCGGAAGGTAAATTTTTAAAAAAATTTCATAAACACGAAGATTGTATTCTTATGATAAATATGATACCATAGATATACTTGTTCAAGATATATTACACTAACAATGAGTTGTAGATTATACCTTCGTTTTGGGAAATCACTCCTAAGAAGACCGTGCTCTCTTCTTTGTAATGTTGTCGGGATTGCCTTCTCGTCGGTCTCTTGGTTCACCTTGAACCTAAACAACGAACTAAGCACCACTTAGATATATAGATGAGTGCAAAGTTTGAAGCTTAGATACAACCACCTTTGGATTCTTCAATCAAGGATGCAACCTTCTTGATTTTAATGGCTAAACCTATAATTTCTTTAGGATGGCAGCCAACAAGAGAGAGAAGAACTTGATCTCTCGTTGTAACTCTCCAACAACTAAGTATCACATTGTAACCTTCCAAATTCGTATACATTAAAACAGAATATGAAAACAGCACATTAACTTTCTGACCCTAGGTTACTAAAATCGCCATAACTCCTAGAGAACTCCAAACGAAGTGAAACCTTCACCTTGGATTCTACACTCGAAGGGCTACAGTTTTCATATGTCATATGTCCAGAATGGTTAATATTTACCACTTCGAATTTCTCTTCAAAGTTGCCTTTAAATTCTGTTCATTTTCTAACACGAATTTAATGGTTATAATCCATATTTGTTCTTGAGCTCATTCTCTTCTCCATTTGAAAATAGGTTTAATTAATTTATGACTTAATAATAATATTCACAATAATATTATTCTTCTTGTGAAATATTATTCTTATAATCATCATAGTTATAGTTCATAACAAACCATATTACTAATAGAAATGATTACCCAATAATATCTTTCACAAACCATCATAAATCAATATTTTATTTGTATCTAAGCATGTCATACTTTATGACATTTTATTTTATATTTTATCTCATACATTTTATGACATATCTCATATCATTAAATACATTCTATAAAATACAAAATACTTGTTGTTACCTGTTCAGTCGGTGTGACCTTTTAGAGGATCTACGTCAATTTGGCTTCTTATAGTATTTGCATACTATAGACCGTAAGAGGTTCTATCACTACATTACAGTCACCAAAAGACAGTAGTCATGACTTCCTTCAATCCACTATATTTGTGTCTATCCTTGTCTCATGATATTATGAATATTATGTGAAATAGGATAGTGTCATTTTCACGTTATATGCGTTTCTTGGTGTCTCAAGTGAATTATATATATAACTACTTTAGTTATATTGCATGCTATATATTCTCACTTTACCAAGGGGCCCAGTAATATCATAACTCATTTGAGGGACAATGATAATATTGATATATGAATTTCTCCCGCACAAGTTATACATATGAACTATCACCTTTCAGCTAAATTATTTGCTTAGAAATGATAATCACAATATGCACTTCTCATGTGAGAAATTCACATATCTCATATCTTAGATTCTTAAGACACGACAAGATATTAATGACACAAAACACAAATCCATATAATGTCTCGTCAGTTCAAGTCATTGTTCATTTGTTCAATATGTAGAAGCCCGTTTCTACATATTCATGTTATTAAATGACAACCTTTGTCCAATATTTATAGAACTACAGTGTATTTTTAATAACATGACAATCTCAACTTGGTGATTAATGTTCCATGTAATCACCTCAATTGTGAACATATTTAGAGTTATGTCATCATTTTGTGAGTTCTATGATTCAAGACCAAAAGTGATGCATCGCATTCATATCTGCATTTTATTAGACTTGCACCTTGTTTCTGACCTAAAATTTCTAAGTTCATATGCATTTTAGTGTTAGAATGCCTAGATTCCAGTTACTTGTTTACTTTTGTCCAAATTTCAGGTAGATTGGGCTTTTGAAGCCATTTGGACGCGATTCGGAGCAAATCAGTGCTGGAACTGGATTCTTGCGACCCGCAGGACTCTTCTGCGGGGTCGCAGGACGGTGCAGAGTGATGCACCGCATTTATATATGCATTTTACCAGACTTGCACTAGTATTTTGGCCTAGAATTCCTAAGATTAATTGCATTTAAGTAGTAAGATGTCTAGATTCTAGTTACTTCTCTACTTTTGTCCATATTTCAGGTCAATCAGGCTTTTGGAGCCAATTGGACTCGATTCGGAGCATCAGACGACGAGTCGGAACTGGAATGAGCCTCCTGCTGACTGCAGGACCCTTCCTGCATCCAGCAGACAGAGGTTACAGCACGTTTGCCCTTCCAATCCGCGCTGAAAACTCCCTGTGGAGCAGAAAAACCGCCATTTCCTTCTTCCTGCGGTCCGCAGGGAGGTTACTGCACTGCAGTTTTCTATCTCTGGCGCCTGCCTATATAAGGCGGTCATTGGGACGGTTCCAGACATCTTCTTACTCATCCATTCATTCCGTTTTCACAACCAGAGGCAGAGGAAAGAGGAGAGAAGGCCGTTCATCATTCTTCGAAGCGGATCTGAGAGAATTCTCGCGCGGGAGTGAAGATCGTGTCGCCTCGAATTCTTCTTCGGTTCTTTTGCATCATGATTTCTTTCAGTTCTTTGTTTTCTTTGTTTTCTTGTGTCATGAGTGAGTAGATCTATCTGTTCTTAGGGTTTGAATGATGACGATTGCGTTGATGGATTAGTTGAATGTGTGGATTAACGTTGTTTTCATAATCGCTTGAGATTTTCATTATAACGTGTTTGCGATTTGTTTGTTCAATTGGTAAACCTATAGGTTGTGGCCAGACCTAGTTGGTTAATGTAGTATCATTTGACCATATCTGATTGCTTGCACAATTTGGGTTGAACTGTATCCGAAAGTACCCGAAAGGCGAAACTGCGTTTCGACTAACCTCGAAACGGACACTAGAATTAACAAGTGACATGAACGTAGTTTAGAACTCATTCTACGAGTTTCGAATTGATTTAGAATTGTTAGGAGTACCAAAGGTGAAAACCAAGGACTTGTACCAACTCTGAATTGCTTAGGAACTGACGACGTTAGTCAGAACACCAAACCAGAATTGAAAACTGCTCTCTGTCAACATCCTACGGTCCGCAGGAGACATCCTGCGGTCCGCACTCAGTTACAGAAAGTGCAAGACAGGATTTAAAAAACTGACTGCGGATTATTAGAGAGATCTGTGGTTCGTGGACGGTTTTGTGACCCTAACCAACTACTTGCGGTTCGCAAGAGACATCTTGCGGAACGCAGGCAACTGATCCTGAGACCAATCTGATTCTGACAGCCCTGAGAACGCCTTTAATTAATTGCCTTTTCAATTATTTCCTTGTTTTAGTCCTATTTTACTTGTTTGTCAACCAACCTTGTTAAAACCCCCCAACAATTACTTCATTAATCCAAATTCTCTTGCGAACGGGTATAGGCTTTTAAACCTCTATAAACGACTCGATCGCAAGCGTACGATCTCGTTGAGTATTTGAGGGTCGAATCCTCAGGGACGGAGTTAACACTAGATTTTACTTAAACCTACTTCTAAATTCTAAGAGAATTTGGATTAATGAAGGAATTGTTGGGGGGGTTTTAACAAGGTTGGTTGACGAACAAGTAAAACATGACTAAAATAAGGAAATAACTGAAAAGGCAATTAATTAAAGGCGTTCTGAGGGCTGTCAGAATCAGATTGGTCTCAGGATCAGTTGCCTGCGTTCCGCAAGTAGTTGGTTAGGGTCACAAAACCGTCCACGAACCACAGATCTCTCCAATAATCCGCAGTCAGTTTTGTAACTCCTGTCTTGCACTTTCTGTAACTGAGTGCGGACCGCAGGATGTCTCCTGCGGACCGCAGGATGTTGACAGAGAGCAGTTTTTTCAATTCTGGTTTGGTGTTCTGACTAACGTCGTCAGTTCCTAAGCAATTCAGAGTTGGTACAGGTCCTTGGTTTTCACCTTTGGTACTCCTAACAATTCTAAATCAATTCGAAACTCGTAGAATGAGTTCTAAACTACGTTCATGTCACTTGTTAATTCTAGGGTCCGTTTCGAGGTTAGTCGAAACGCAGTTTCGCCTTTCGGGTACTTTCGGATACAGTTCAACCCAAATTGTGCAAGCAATCAGATCTGGTCAAATGATACTACATTAACCAACTAGGTCTGGCCACAACCTATAGGTTTACCAATTGAACAAACAAATCACAAACACGTTATAATGAAAATCTCAAGCGATTATGAAAACAACGTTAATCCACACATTCAACTAATCCATCAACACAATCGTCATCATTCAAACCCTAAGAACAGATAGATCTACTCACTCATGACACAAGAAAACAAAGAAAACAAAGAACTGAAAGAAATCATGATGCAAAAGAACCGAAGAAGAATTCGAGGCGACACGATCTTCACTCCCGCGCGAGAATTCTCTCAGATCCGCTTCGAAGAATGATGAACAGCCTTCTCTCCTCTTTCCTCTGCCTCTGGTTGTGAAAACGGAATGAATGGATGAGTAAGAAGATGTCTGGAACCGTCCCAATGACCGCCTTATATAGGCAGGGCGCCAGAGATAGAAAACTGCAGTGTAGTAACCTCCCTGCGGACCACAGGCACGGGCCTGCGGACCGCAGGAAGAAGGAAATGGCGGTTTTTCTGCTCCACAGGGAGTTTTCAGCGCCGATTGGAAGGGCGAACGTGCTGTAACCTCTGTCTGCTGGACGCAGGAAGGGTCCTGCAGTCAGCAGGAGGCTCATTCCAGTTCTGACTCGTCGTCTGATGCTCCGAATCGCGTCCAATTGGCTCCAAAAGCCTCATTGACCTGAAATATGGACAAAAGTAGAGAAGTAACTGGAATCTAGACATCTTACTACTTAAATGCAATTAATCTTAGGAATTCTAGGCCAAAATACTAGTGCAAGTCTGGTAAAATGCATATATAAATGCGGTGCTTCAAACCTCCCCAAGCTCAGAACCTTGCTTGTCCTCAAGCAAAACCTAGAACCTAAGAAGCAGACCATACCTAGACCTAAACCTAAATTCCCAAGTCGTCCTAAATGCAAAGAAAAACTTTGTGAAAACGCCAAACCAAGAATTTATGGGCAAGTTTGAATTTCGCATTGTAAATAATTATGCATAATAATTTCACAGGACATGGGCTAAGGCACAGAAAATCGGGACGAGCGATTCTTGTTCCATGAAACGCAACCTAATTAATTGCAAGTATGACTATCATATTTTTTTTTTCGGACCCTAGATCTTTCGATCGGACTACAAAGTTGGTATCCCAATTGTGTTAACCCCACAGTGAACAACTTTCTCAACCTTCCAATTCCATGGACCTTGAAATGCTTTAATTGGATTATGAAGAAATGGAGCCCGAATCAGTCGGATAAAGAAAATAAAAGTGCATACGTCCTGCCTGATCGCGACTCCACCCCTCTTTTTAGTCATTCAAGGACCGGTCAGTCGGATGAAAGAAAAGTAAATGGTGCACTCGTCTTACCTGACCGCATCCCCGAAATGCTCATTGATTTGGATTTTAAAACAGTTCATTCCTTTGTTGAAATACATTCTAGGCCATGACTTTCCACATTTCCCAAACCTATTCATGTGGGTACCACAAATCAGAAAATTACCCTTCGTCCTCAATCAGATTATCGGTATGCTACTTTTTCCAATTGATCATACTTTAGTCATGGGACTAATCACTTCAGAACAAGATTCTCTAACCTTAACACAAATCTCATAAATTTATCATGCGCAATTTTTCACAATGCAAACTTCAAAAATTCCCATATGCCCTTGAGTTTAACTTTTACTCAAAATTTTTCAGAAATGCAAGCATGAAAAAAAAAAAAGAAAAACAAAAAAAATGAAAAAGAAAACCTAAAACAACTCAGACGTACTGTCCTCCCTCCCCAAGCTAATCCATGCACTGTCCTCAGTGCACGAACCCACACATGTAAAAGTGAATGAGAGAGAGAAAAGATACAACCTGAGGGACTCATGGTGCGTCGGTGTCGTCTAGAGCGCCGACGGGATGTCCGCCCGGACTGATCAGCTCGAATAGCGGAAAGCAGCTCATAAATCTCAGAAATGCGGCCACGGTCTCGAGTCTGCCCAATCTTCAACTGGCGGACGATCGCCTGTGTGTCGGCCTGCATGGCGTGAATCTCCTGGACCTGGCTGCAAAGCTGCTTCCACTGGTGCTCTTGAATGTGAAACGGTACCTGCTGAGTGGGCGTAGCATCTCCTGCTGAAGCAGCTCCTGCACCTGCTGTAGCAGCCCTCCTTTTCGCTGTAGCAGCTCCTGCACCTGCTGGCAACTCTGTGTCGACGTCCTTCAAGCGAACGTCATCTGCTTGCTGTGCGGGTTGCTGCTGGGGCGGGGCTGCTAGCGGCTCCTCCAAATGCCATGTAGAACCTCGTGTGAAGTCGATCGGCAGATACTGGAGCGGGAACCGGAAGTCGCCGAGCTCTGTCTTCCATTTGTAACTTGTAGGCCGGCCACGCTGGGCTGCTTGAGTGGAAAGCCATGACCAAGACGTGAAGGCATCCTTGTCGAGGAGCTTGCCCGGATGGCATGCCGTACCACTGAGAACACCTCCGGGCTCACCACGTAGATCCACCTCCAACTTGGACGCGATGAATGTGACATAGGAGCCTATGTTGACTATACCAGTAGGCTTGCCCGTGGTGAGGATCGAGAGCCAGTATCTAACCATAAGCAGCATCAGATGGGGCCGCTGCAACTGGTCATCTCGACGAAGCATGGTGGCCATGATCTGGAACTCGTCATGTCTGGGCCTAAGGGACGACTCCCCACGTGAAAAGATCGAGAGCGCTAGGACACGGCCAATGAAACGGAGGACGGGATGGATGATCGAAGTAACCCGCGGGTCCTGAGGACCGGTCCTCGGAAGACGCTGTCCGGTAATACGGTACCAAAATGCAGCACGGAGATCAGCACGGAGAATCCTCTGAGTCGACCCTATCCTCCGGTATGTAACCGAGATAGTCTATCTGGTAAGGGTCGAAGTGGAACCACTCCGCAAGTGTAACGAGACTCTTCCTGTAAGTGCGACCTTTTAAGCGAAAAGATATACCTTGAGTCCCGTCTGGAAGATCCTGAAGGGCCAATGATGCGAGGAACTCGAGCGTTGGCTCGATGTATGCATGATGCTTCGAGGGTATCTCCCAAAACGCGCGAGTGAATCCCACCCGCTCAGTGAGGGGAGTAAACTCATCAAGGATCCCTATCTTCTCAAGAAACCCAAAATCGATGCGCGGTGTGGAGTTTACGGTCTTGTTTTGAAGGGTTAGGCGGTTGTTTCTGATTCGCTTGTCCTCGGGAGTCAACTCTGGTGCTGGACGAGGGGCAATGTTACGGGGATGCATGGTTGACCCCTAGAGCGGACTGAATCCGCCTCCTTTTCTCCTCTAACTGCTCCCTGCTCGCTGGTTGCTTCATGGTCTGAGATGTGGCACGGCGCTGCTGCACCAGAATCTGCTGTCTGGATGGAGCCTGCGGATCGCAGGTGGGTTCCTGCAGACCGCAGTATGTTGGTTTCGGCTGGGCAGAATTCTGGTGGCTGACAGTGCAAGGGGCAGTTACGGTTTTCGCTGATCCGAAGTCGGGTTCTCGTTCCACAAATCAACCAAATAGAAGTTTGGAATTGAAAGTAGAGTTGTGAAATTAAACCTTAAAGTTTGGAGAAGAAATCGGATTGGAGTGCGATGACACGAAGCGGCGACGGCACGAGATGCGTGGAGCAAAGCACCAACGCGGCAGGGCAGCGGTGTTGTTGCACGTGCTGCTGCTGGTGCGTGAGCAAGGTGGTTGTGCTTCCAAGGGGAGAAGCGGTGTGCAGCGATGGTGGTTACGGCGGCCGGCTTGAGGAGAGGAAGGGAAAATTGGATGAGTTGGTTGCTTAATGGGGGAAGAAGGAGATAGAAGAGAAGGAGTTCTGGTCTGTTTTATAGAGTTTTAGGCGATTAGAGTCGGCTCCAAAACCGACTTGAACTCCTAAATCGGCAGTTCTAAATTTGCTCCTCGTTCTGCCCAAAAATAGCAACTCCCTGCGGACCGCAGGCACGGCCCTGCGGACCGCAGTATGCTATAACTTTCCTGTCCTGCACGCGCACATCTCCGTTGCCCGTTTGAACCTCCTGCGGACCGCAATGTCGACTCTGCGGACCGCAGGATGCTGACAGAACCTCGTTTCTCCACAGTTTCTTGCCCCGATGATCGCTGTTCTTTCGAGTCTGCTCCTGAGCACTGTACAAACAAAACTAAGAACACCTAATGCAACATGAGAATGAACTAAAATGCAAAAAGAAATTATGCCAAAGAGAAAGTAGATCTAACAAAAGAAAAGAAAACGAAACCTAACGCTTGGGTTGCCTCCCAAGAAGCGCTTGTTTTAGGTCACGAGCTTGACCATACTACCATCTAAATCTCTGCAGGTGGTTGGTGGGACAGATGCAAGGCGAGACGATCCTCCTTGTATTGGTCAGCCACGTACACCTTGAGACGCTGACCATTCACCTTGAAAGCGACGCCGTTCTTGCCTGCGATGTCCACCACTCCAAATGGGTAGACCTTCTTGACCTCGAAAGGGCCGGACCACCATGATTTTAGCTTGCCCAGGAAGAGACGCAGACGCGAGTTGAAGAGAAGGACAAGGTCACCCTCCTTGAAGTCGCGTCGCATGATCCGGTTGTCATGCACCCTCCTGGTGCGCTCCTTGTACATTCGAGCATTGTCGTAGGCGTGGAGCCGAATCTCCTCTAACTCATGCAAGTCGAGGATGCGCTTCTCACCTGCTGCTTGCAGGTCGAGGTTGAGGATGCGCGTGGCCCAATACGCCTTATGCTCGAGTTCGACCGGCAGATGGCATGGCTTGCCATAGATCAACTTGAATGGGCTCATGCCGATCGGAGTCTTGAAAGCCGTGCGGTAGGCCCAGAGCGCGTCGTTGAGCTTGAAAGCCCAATCCTTCCTCGATCTCGCCACGGTCTTCTCCAGAATGGCCTTGATCTCCCTGTTGGAAACCTCTGCTTGCCCGTTGGTCTGAGGGTGGTAAGCGGTTGAGACCTTGTGGTGCACACCATGTCTGCTCAGGAGTAACTCAAACTGACGGTTGATGAAGTGCTTGCCTCCATCACTGATCACGGCAGGAGGAATGCCAAAACGAGGGAAGATCACATCATTGAAGAGGCGCTTGACGGAGTTAGCATCTGCCTTGGCGCAAGCTAGCGCCTCCACCCATTTGGACACGTAGTCCACCGCCACCAAAATATACTCATACCCCTTCGAAGAAGGGAACGGTCCCATAAAATCGATGCCCCAAACGTCAAAGATCTCGACTTCTTGAATGGGCTGCTGGGGCATCTCACTCCTCCGCGAGATGTTGCCAGTCCTCTGGCACTGATCGCACGACTGCACAAGAGCATGTGCGTCCTTGAAGATGGTTGGCCAATAGAAACCTGCTTGAAAAATCTTGGCAACGGTCTTAGTTGAGGAGGCATGGTCTCCGTAAGCAGATGAATGACAATGAGAGAGTATAGAATGTACCTCCTCGTGCGGCACGCAACGCCGGTAAATACCGTCAATACCTACCTTGAAGAGAAAGGGCTCCTCCCAATAGTAGTATTTGACATCAGCCCTGAATTTCTTCTTCTGCTGGAAGGTCATGTCAGCAGGAAGAACACCCGCGGCGAGAAAGTTGACGAAGTCTGCGTACCATGGTAGCTCGGATGAGCCTCCTGCGGACCGCAAGGGATGTCCTTGCGAACCGCACTATGCTGCCAGGGTGCTGTTCTGCGCGGGCTGGGGGCAGCGGTACGGACGTGAGCCAAGGGAGTAGAGCTGCTCCCCCGGAATTGAATCATCGATCGGAATGATGTTCTGCTTCTCTCCCTTCCAATGCAGGCGGGACAAATGGTCTGCTACTGAGTTCTCGGATCCTTTCTTGTCTCGGATCTCGACATCAAACTCTTGCAGGAGCAGAATCCAGCGGAGGAGACGGGGCTTGGCATCTTTCTTGTTGAGCAGATACCGGATCGCTGCATGGTCGGTGTAGATAGTGATCTGAGAGCCGACCAGGTAAGAGCGGAACTTCTCCAACGCGTACACCACGGCTAGCAGCTCTTTCTCTGTCGTGGTATAGTCGATCTGCGCGGAGTCAGGGACCTTGCTTGCGTAGCAGATGGCCACGGGTTTCTTGTCCTTCCGTTGTCCGAGAACCGCCCCCACGGCATAGCGCTGGCATCGCACATGATCTCGAAAGTCTGAGACCAGTCAGGGGGCTGCAGGATCGGTGCTGAGACGAGGGCCTCCTTCAACCTGTTAAAAGAGTGAACACACTCATCAGTAAAATTGAAATCAGAGTCTTTTACTAGCAGGTTGGTCAGCGGTTTCGTGATCTGGGCGAAGTCCTTGATGAATCTGCGGTAGAAACCACAGTGACCGAGGAAACTGCGCACGTCCTTGACGGTGGTAGGCGTGCACATCTGCTCGATCACCTCGATCTTCGCCTTGTCAATCTCGATGCCCCTGCTTGTGACGCGGTGGCCAAGCACGATGCCCTCCTGCACCATGAAATGGCGCTTCTCCCAGTTGAGGACCAAGTTGGTCTCCTCGCACCTCTGCAAGATCTTGCACAGATTCACTAAGCACTCATCAAATGAAGTGCCAACCACAGAAAAGTCATCCATGAAAATCTCGACCTCTTTCTCAATGTAGGGAGAGAAAATGGCCATCATAGCCCGCTGGAATGTAGCAGGCGCATTGCACAAACCGAACGGCATTCGCCGGTAGGCGAAGGTACCGTAGGGACATGTGAATATCGTCTTCTCCATGTCCTGGGGGAGGATGGGTACATGAAAGAAGCCGGAGTACCCGTCAAGGTAGCAGAAGTGAGAATGCTTGGCGAGGCGCTCCAACATCTGGTCCACGAATGGCAGCGGGAAGTGGTCCTTGCGCGTGGCCGCATTTAGCTTGCGATAGTCTATGCACATCCGCCACCCGGTCGTGGGGTGCATCTGGACCTTCTCGCCCTTGTCGTTCTCAACGACAGTGTAGCCACCCTTTTTCGGAACCACATGTACCGGGCTCACCCACTTGCTGTCTGGAATCAGATAAATGATGTTAGCATCAAGCAGTTTGAGGATCTCCTTTTTCACTACCTCTTGCAGGATTGGGTTGAGCCTCCGCTGGTGTTGCACGGAAGGCTTGTGGTCCTCCTCGAGGTGGATCCGGTGAGCACAGATGGACGGGTTGAGTCCCTTGATGTCCTTGATTGAGTACCCGAGGGCACCCTTGTGAATGCGCAACTTCTCCAAAAGCTTGGAAGTCTCATCAAAGCTCAATTGAGCGCCAACGATGACAGGAGAAGTCTTCTCAGAATCCAGGAACTCATACCTGAGGTTGTCGGGCAGTGGTTTCAGGTCTACCTTGCTCGGAGCGTTGAGCGGAGGTGCCTTGTCAGTTTTGCCCTCGGATGCTTCTTCCTGCGGACCGCAGGAGTCGTCCAGCGGACCGCAGGATGCTGAAAATACTAGCTGGAGCAGGGGGCTGTCTGGGTGCCCGCTGTCATCATCGCTGAGTGTGGCTCCGCAAGAGATGTCTTGCGGACCGTAGAGAATGGTATCTGATACATCTTCATCGCTGGTCAGATCGGGCGTCTGCTCCAGCAGGTCTTCTTGAACTTCTTGAACCAACAGATCGATCACATCCACCCGGTTGTAGTCCTCGTAGAAGTCGGGGTACTTCATGGCTTTGGCCACTTGAAACTGCACTTTCTCGCCCCCGACGTTCATCGTGAGAGTGCCCTCATACGTGTCGAAGACTGTCCGAGCTGTCCGAAGAAACGGTCGGCCTAGGATGATTGGCACATCCTTGTCGTCCTTCATATCCATAACAACGAAGTCTCCGGGCACGAAAAACTTGCCGACTTGAACCGGCACATCCTCAACAATACCCAGCGGCAAGCGGACGGAGGTGTTTGCTAGCTGCAGGGTCATGCGCGTGGGCTTCAACTCACCAACCCCGATCCTCTGGAAGACGGCGTGTGGCATGAGGCTTACGCTGGCTCCCAAGTCGCACAGCGCCTTCTTAATGTCCGCCTTGCCGATCTTGCATGGGATGGTGAACTTCCCGGGATCTCCAAGCTTCGGAGGAAGCTCCCGACTCACTACCGCGCTACATTCAAGATTCAGTTGCACGCTCTTACAGTCCTTTAAGCCCCGCTTGTTGGACAGAATGTCCTTTAAGAATTTTGCGTAAGTCGGCATCTGAGTCAGCGCGTCGGTGAACGGGATAGAGATCGTCAGCTGCTTGAGGACGTCCATGAATTTGGAGAACTGCTCGTCTAACCGGTGGTTGGCGAGCCTTTGCGAGAATGGTACCCGCGGTCGGTAGACTTGTTGCTCTGCTGGCGTCTTCCCTTTGTCGCTATTCGGCTTGGACTGTGCGACGGGTTCGGAGATTGGCACAGTCTGTCCGTCTGCCACCGCGTCTTGCGGACCGTGAGCCATGTCGTGCGGAACGCAAAGAGGCGGTTGGGGAGCTGCCTGGTCTAACTGGGCGCCCGGCCGAGTGTCCTGCGGACCGCAAGACCGATCCTGCGGACCGCAGGATGTGGCGCCTGGTGTGTTGTCTGCTGCCGGCGGATCTGATTTGGCACTCGCGGGTTTGATCACCGCCGGATCCTCATCTTCTGGCATGGGAGGGCCAGAATACTATGTCCCACTCCTCAGAGTGCGGATTGCCTTCACCTCGCCATTCGGGTTCGTCGGCTGGCTCGGCAACTTGGTGCCCGAACTCGATGGCGCGCCTACGTCTCCTCCCGCGATCCTGGCAAACTTCTCGTTGAGAGCCTGCATCTGCTCGAATATCATCTGGTTCATCTTGTTCTGCTCGGTCATGAAGTTGTTCACAACGGCAAGCTTGAGCTCTTGATGCGGAGGTACATAGGGCAGGCGGAAGGCATTATGCTGTGCAGGTCTGTTCTGGTTCTGAAAATGGGAGTTGCTGAAGAAGTTGCGGTTCCCACCTGCTTGCCCCTAATTCTGAAATCGCTGAGGAGGGTTGTAGTTGTTGGTCCCGAAGTTGGGACGGTCTCTCCAGCTTTGCCGGTTTGCTGGGTTGGCATACCCTTGCGAGAATGGAGCATTGTTGAGAGAGTTGATCTGCTCCTCCTCCTCGAGCTGACGCGGACAACTCTCATAGACATGAGAGTCCTCACCGCAGAGCACGCAGGACTGAGCCTGCACAGCCTTCGAGGTTGCCTTCTGCTGGTCCACCTGCTTGTCCATCCGCAGCTGCAGTGCCTCTAGCTTGGCCTGGACGAGGGCGAGCTGATCGACTTCGTAGCGCCCTTTCGTGCCCCTGCTGGACTCGCGGCTCGACCACTGCTGCTGCTTGGCGAGCTTGTCAAAGATGTCCAGGATGTCTTGCGCCTCTAGGTCAACGATGGACCCACCTGCGCATGCATCAACCATGACGTGGTTCTGCTGAGTCAGTCCATCATAGAAGGCATCTGCTAGCATCATGTTGGAGAAGTTGTGGTAGGGGCAAGACAAGCAGAGGTGGTTAAACCGATCCCATGCATCCCCCAGCGACTCGTCATATCCCTGCTTGAATGTGGCAATCTGAGACCTAACCTAGGCAGTTCTCCTAATTGGGAAGAATTTCTCGAGAAACTGAGATGAAAGTTCGGCCCAGGTACCAATTGAGCCTTTTGGGAGAGAGTTGAACCAGAATTTAGCCTTGTCCCGGAGAGAGAAATGGAACAAAGCAAGGCGAACGTAGTCAGGGTTCGCGTCTGCGTTCTTCACGGCCCGGCAACACCCAAGGAAATTATCCAAGTGATCGTGCGGGTTTTTGTTCTCCAAGCCGTGGAAGCAGTTCTGCTGGATTAGGCTCACGGCTCCGGTTCCGAGAGTCGGAGGACCTCCGGGCACATCTGGAAGTGTGATGGGCCCTTGTGCGTCAGCAACCCGTGGGCTGTGGAATTCTTTGAAGGTCCGCGGCTCGAGGGCGTGCTCTGTGACCTGCTGCCTCAGCTGTCGGACTTCCTCTTGCAGCAGTTGCCGAGCTTCTTCGAGCTCCTCGGCCCGAATCCGAAGCTGCTCGCGCTCCGCGTCGTTTGCCATGTTTGATGATGCACCGCATTTATATATGCATTTTACCAGACTTGCACTAGTATTTTGGCCTAAAGTTCCTAAGTTTAATTGCATTTAAGTAGTAAGATGTCTAGATCCCAGTTACTTCTCTACTTTTGTCCATATTTCAGGTCAATCGGGCTTTTGGAGCCAATTGGACGCGAATCGGAGCCTTATACGACGAGTCGGAACTGGAACGAGCTTCCTGCGGTCCGCAGGGAGGTTACTGCGTAGCCGCCATTCCCTTCTTCCTGCGGTCCGCAGGCCCGTGTCTGCGGTCCGCAAGGAGGTTACTGCACTGCAGTTTTCTATTTCTGGCGCCCTGCCTATATAAGGCGGTCATTGGGACGGTTCCAAGCATCTTCTTACTTATCCATTCATTTCGTTTTCGTGACCAGAGGCAGACGAAAGAGGAGAGAAGGTCGTTCATCATTCTTCGAAGCGGATTTGAGAGAATTCTCGCGCGGGAGTGAAGATCGTGTCGACTCGAATCCTTCTTCGGTTCTTTTGCATCATGATTTCTTTCAGTTCTTTGTTTTCTTTGTTTTCTTTGTGCGATGAGTGAGTAGATACTGCCTGTTCTTAGGGTTTGAATGATGACGATTGTGTTGATGGATTAGTTGTTTGTGTGGATTAAGTTGTTTTCATAATCGCTTGAGATTTTCATTATAACGTGTTTGTGATTTGTTTGTTCAATTGGTAAACGTATAGGTTGTGGCCAGACCTAGTTGGTTAATGTAGTATCATTTGACCAGATCTGATTGCTTACACAATTTGGGTTGAACTGTATCCGAAAGTACCCGAAAGGTGAAACTGCGTTTCGACTAACCTCGAAACGGACCCTAGAATTAACAAGTGACATGAACGTAGTTTAGAACTCATTTTACAAGTTTCGAATTGATTTAGAATTGTTAGGAGTACCAAAGGTGAAAACCAAGGACTTGTACCAACTCTGAATTGCTTAGGAACTGACGACGTTAGTCAGAACACCAAACCAGAATTGAAAACTGCTCTCTGTCAACATCCTGCGGTCCGCAGGAGACATCCTGCGGTCCGCACTCAGTTACAGAAAGTGCAAAACAGGAGTTACAAAACTGACTGCGGATTATTGGAGAGATCTGTGGTTCGTGGACGGTTTTGCGACCCTAACCAACTACTTGCAGTCCGCAAGAGACATCTTGCGGAACGCAGGCAACTGATCCTGAGACCAATCTGATTCTGACAGCCCTGAGAACGCCTTTAATTAATTGCCTTTTCAGTTATTTCCTTGTTTTAGTCCTATTTTACTTGTTTGTCAACCAACCTTGTTAAAACCCCCCAACAATTCCTTCATTAATCCAAATTCTCTTAGAATTTAGAAGTAGGTTTAAGTAAAATCAGGTGTTAACTCCGTCCCTGAGGATTCGACCCTCAAATACTCAACGAGATCGTACGCTTGCGATCGAGTCGTTTATAGAGGTTTAAAAGCCTATACCCGTTCGCGCGGTCAAGCTTTTTGGCGCCGTTGCCGGGGACGACGATATATACCCTAGATTTTGCTTTTCTTTAGTTCTAAGTTCTAACTTGTCTTCTTCTTTTCTCTCTTTTTCTGTTTCAGGTGAACGATGCTGGACGGATTCCCTCCTCTTGTTGGCGACTACTTTTTGAGGAGCGGACCCCGAAGTCCGATATTCTGATCTCCGCGAGCGGGGATCAACGCCGTCCTCGCTGATTCAGACTTGTCGTCTAACATGGCAGACGACGCGGAGCGCGAGCAGCTCCGGATTCGGGCCGAGGAGCTCGAAGAAGCTCGGCAACTGCTGCAAGAGGAAGTCCGACAGCTGAGACAGCAGGTCGCAGAGCACGCCCTCGAGCCGCGGACCTTCAAAGAATTTCACAGCCCATAGGTTGCTGACGCACAAGGGCCCATCACACTTCCAGATGTGCCAGGAGGTCCTCCGACTCTCGGAACTGGAGCCGTGAGCCTGATCCAGTAGAACTGCTTCCACGGCTTGGAGAACGAAAACCCGCACGATCACTTGGATAACTTCCTTGGGTGTTGCCGGGCCGTGAAGAACGCAGACGCGAACCCTAACTACGTTCGCCTTGCTTTGTTCCATTTCTCTCTCCGGGACAAGGCTAAATTCTGGTTCAACTCTCTCCCAAAAGGCTCAATTGGTACCTGGGCCGAACTTTCATCTCAGTTTCTCGAGAAATTTTTCCCAATTAGGAGAACTGCCAAGGTTAGGTCTCAGATTGCCACATTCAAGCAGGGATATGACGAGTCGCTAGGGGATGCATGAGATCGGTTTAACCACCTCTGCTTGTCTTGCCCCCACCACAACTTCTCCAACATGATGCTAGCAGATGCCTTCTATGATGGACTGACTCAGCAGAACCGCGTCATGGTTGATGCATGCGCAGGTGGGTCCATCGTAGACCTAGAGGCGCAAGACATCCTGGACATCTTTGACAAGCTCGCCAAGCAGCAGCAGTGGTCGAGCCGCGAGGCCAGCAGGGGCACGAAAGGGCACTACGAAGTCGATCAGCTCGCCCTCGTCCAGGCCAAGCTAGAGGCACTGCAGCTGCGGATGGACAAGCAGGTGGACCAGCAGAAGGCAACCTCGAAGGCTGTACAGGCTCAGTCCTGCTTGCTCTGCGGTGAGGACTCTCATGTCTATGAGAGTTGTCCGCTACGTCAGCCCGAGAAGGAGGAGGAGCAGGTCAACTCTCTCAATAATGCTCCATTGTCGCAGGGGTATGCCAACCCAGCAGACCGGCAAAGCTGGAGAGACCGTCCCAACTTCGGGACCAACAACTACAACCCTCCTCAGCGATTCTAGAATCAGGGGCAAGCAGGTGGGAACCGCAACTTCTTCAGCAACTCCCATTTTCAGAACCAGAACAGACCTGCCCAGCAGAATGCCTTCCGCCCGCCGTATGTACCTTCACATCAAGAGCTCAAGCCTGCCGTTGTGAACAACTTCATGACCGAGCAGAACAAGATGAACCAGATGATATTCGAGCAGATGCAGGCCCTCAACGAGAAGTTTGCCAGGATCGCGGGAGGAGATGTAGGCGCGCCATCGAGTTCGGGCACCAAGTTGCCGAGCCAGCCGACGAACCCGAATAGCGAGGTGAAGGCGATGCACACTCTGAGGAGTGGGACACAGTATTCTGGCCCTCCCATGCCAGAAGATGAGGATCTGGCGGTGATCAAACCCGCAAGTGCCAAATCAGATCCGCCGGCAGCAGACAACACACCAGGCGCCACATCCTGCGGTCCGCAGGATCGGTCTTGCAGTCCGCAGGACACTCAGCCGGGCGCCCAGTTAGACCAGGCAACTCCCCAACCGCCTCTCTGCGTTCCGCACGACATGGCTCGCGGTCCGCAAGACGCGGTGGCAGACGGACAGACTGGGCCAATCTCCGAACCAGTCGCACAGTCCAAGCCGAATAGCGACAAAGGGAAGACGCCAGCAGAGCAACAAGTCTACCGACCGCGGGTACCATTCTCGCAAAGGCTCGCCAACCACCGGTTAGACGAGCAGTTCTCCAAATTCATGGACGTCCTCAAGCAGCTGACGATCTCTATCCCGTTCACCGACGCGCTGACCCAGATGCCGACTTACGCAAAATTCTTAAAGGACATTCTGTCCAACAAGCGGGGCTTAAAGGACTGTAAGAGCGTGCAACTGAATCTTGAATGTAGCGCGGTAGTGAGTCGGGGGCTTCCTCCGAAGCTTGGAGATCCTGGGAAGTTCACCATCCCATGCAAGATCGGCGAGGCGGACATTAAGAAGGCGTTGTGCGACTTGGGAGCCAGCGTAAGCCTCATGCCACACGCCGTCTTCCAGAGAATTGGGGTTGGTGAGTTGAAGCCCACGCGCATGACCCTGCAACTAGCAGACACCTCCGTCCGCTTGCCGCTAGGTATTGTTGAGGATGTGCCGGTTCAAGTCGGCAAGTTTTTCGTGCCCGGAGACTTCGGTGTTATAGATATGAAGGAGGACAAGGATGTGCCAATCATCCTAGGCCGACCGTTTCTCCGGACAGCTCGGACAGTCTTCGACATGTATGAGGGCACTCTCACGATGAACGTCAGGGGCGAGAAGGTGCAGTTTCAAGTGGCCAAAGCCATGAAGTACCCCGACTTCTACGAGGACTGCAACTGGGTGGATGTGATCGATCTGTTGGTTCAAGAAGTTCAAGAAGACCTGTTGGAGCAGACGCCCGATTTGACCAGCGATGAAGATGTATCAGATACCATTCTCTGTGGTTCGCAGGACATCCCTTGCGGAGCCGCACTCAGCGATGATGACAGCGGGCACCCAGACGGCCCCCTGCTCCAGCCAGTATTTTCAGCATCCTGCGGTCCGCTGGACGACTCCCGCGGTCCGCAGGAAGGAGCATCCGAGGGCAGAACTGACAAGGCACCACTGCTCGACGCTCCGAGCAAGGTAGACCTGAAACCACTGCCCGACAACCTCAGGTATGAGTTCCTGGATTCTGAGAAGACTTCTCCTGTCATCGTTGGCGCTCAATTGAGCTTTGATGAGACTTCCAAGCTTTTGGAGAAGTTGCGCATTCACAAGGGCGCCCTCGGGTACTCAATCAAGGATATCAAGGGACTCAACCCGTCCATCTGTGCTCACCGGATCCACCTCGAGGAGGACCACAAGCCTTCCGTGCAACACCAGCGGAGGCTCAACCCAGTCTTGCAAGAGGTAGTGAAAAAGGAGATCATCAAACTGCTTGATGCTAACATCATTTATCCGATTCCAGACAGCAAGTGGGTGAGCCCGGTACATGTGGTTCCGAAAAAGGGTGGCTACACTGTCGTTGAGAACGACAAGGGCGAGAAGGTCTAGATGCGCCCCACGACCGGGTGGCGGATGTGCATAGACTACCGCAAGCTGAATGCGGCCACGCGCAAGGACCACTTCCCACTGCCATTCGTGGACCAGATGTTGGAGCGCCTCGCCAAGCACTCTCGCTTTTGCTACCTTGACGGGTACTCCGGCTTCTTACAGGTACCCATCCTCCCCCAGGACATGGAGAAGACGACATTCACATGTCCCTACGGTACCTTCGCCTACCGGCGGATGCCGTTCGGTTTGTGCAATGCGCCTGCTACATTCCAGCGGGCTATGATGGCCATTTTCTCTCCCTACATTGAGAAAGAGGTCGAGATTTTCATGGATGACTTTTCTGTGGTTGGCACTTCATTTGATGAGTGCTTAGCGAATCTGTGTAAGATCTTGCAGAGGTGCGAGGAAACCAACTTGGTCCTCAACTGGGAGAAGTGCCATTTCATGGTGTAGGAGGGCATCGTGCTTGGCCACCGTGTCACAAGCAGGGGCATCGAGGTTGACAAGGCGAAGATCGAGGTGATCGAGCAGATGTGCACGCCTACCATCGTCAAGGACGTGCGCAGTTTCTTCGGTCACTGTGGTTTCTACCGCAGATTCATCAAGGACTTCGCCCAGATCACCAAGCCATTAACCAACCTACTGGTAAAAGACTCAGATTTCAATTTTACTGATGAGTGTGTTCAGTCTTTTCACAGGTTGAAGGAGGCTCTCGTTTCTACACCGATCCTGCAACCATCCGATTGGTCTCAGACTTTTGAGATCATGTGCGATGCCAGCGACTATGCCGTAGGGGCGGTTCTCGGACAGCGGAAGGACAAGAAACCCGTGGCCATCTGTTACGCAAGCAAGGTCCTTGACTCCGCGCAGATCAACTATACCACGACAGAGAAAGAGCTGCTAGCCGTGGTGTACGCGTTGGAGAAGTTCCGCTCTTACCTGGTCGGCTCTCAGATCACTATCTACACCGACCATGCAGCGATCCGATATCTGCTCAACAAGAAAGATGCCAAGCCCCGTCTCCTCCGCTGGATTCTGCTCCTGCAAGAGTTTGATGTTGAGATCCGAGACAAGAAAGGATCCGAGAACTCTGTAGCAGACCATTTGTCCCGCCTGCATTGGAAGGGAGAGAAGCAAAACATCATTCCGATCGATGATTCGATTCCGGGGGAGCAGCTCTACTCCCTTGGCTCACGCCCGTACCGCTGCCCCCAGCCCTCGCAGAACAGCACCCTGGCAGCATCCTGCGGTCCGCAGGAGGCTCATCCGAGCTACCATGGTACGCAGACTTCGTCAACTTTCTCGCCGCGGGTGTTCTTCCTGCTGACATGACCTTCCAGCAGAAGAAGAAATTCAGGGCTGATGTCAAATACTACTATTGGGAGGAGCCCTTTCTCTTCAAGGTAGGTATTGACGGTATTTACCGGCGTTGCGTGCCGCACGAGGAGGTACATTATGTACTCTCTCATTGTCATTCATCTGCTTACGGAGACCATGCCTCCTCATCTAAGACCGTTGCCAAGATTTTTCAAGCAGGTTTCTATTGGCCAACCATCTTCAAGGACGCACATGCTCTTGTGCAGTCGTGCGATCAGTGCCAGAGGACTGGCAACATCTCGCGGAGGAGTGAGATGCCCCAGCAGCCCATTCAAGAAGTCGAGATCTTTGACGTTTGGGGCATCGATTTTATGGGACCGTTCCCTTCTTCGAAGGGGTATGAGTATATTTTGGTGGCGGTGGACTACGTGTCCAAATGGGTAGAGGCGCTAGCTTGCGCCAAGGCGGATGCTAACTTCGTCAAGCGCCTCTTCAATGATGTGATCTTCCCACGTTTTGGCATTCCTCGTGCCGTGATCAGTGATGGAGGCAAGCACTTCATCAACCGTCAATTTGAGTTACTCCTGACCAGACAAGGTGTGCACCACAGAGGTTTCCAACAGGGAGATCAAGGCCATTCTGGAAAAGTCCGTGGCAAGATCGAGGAAGGATTGGGCTTTCAAGCTCAACGACGCGCTCTGGGCCTACCGCACGGCCTTCAAGACTCCGATCGGCATGAGCCCATTCAAGTTGATCTATGGCAAGCCATGCCATCTGCCGGTCGAACTCGAGCATAAGGCGTATTGGGCCACGCGCATCCTCAACCTCGACCTGCAAGCAGCAGGTGAGAAGCGCATCCTCGACTTGCATGAGTTAGAGGAGATTCGGCTCCACGCCTACGACAATGCTCGGATGTATAAGGAGCGCACCAGGAGGGTGCATGACAACCGGATCATGCGACGCGACTTCAAGGAGGGCGACCTTGTCCTTCTCTTCAAATCGCGTCTGCGTCTCTTCCCGGGCAAGCTAAAATCACGGTGGTCCGGCCCTTTCGAGGTCAAGAAGGTCTACCCATTTGGAGCGGTGGACATCACAGGCAAGAACGGCGTCGCTTTCAAGGTGAATGGTCAGCGTCTCAAGGTGTACGTGGCTGACCAGTACAAGGAGGATCGTCTCGCCTTGCATCTGTCCCACCAACCACCAGCAGAGATTTAGATGGTAGTATGGTCAAGCTCGCGACCTAAAACAAGCGCTTCTTGGGAGGCAACCCAAGCGTTAGGTTTCGTTTTCTTTTCTTTTGTTAGATCTACTTTCTCTTTGGCATAATTTCTTTTTGCATTTTAGTTCATTCTCATGTTGCATTAGGTGTTCTTAGTTTTGTTTGTACAGTGCTCAGGAGCAGACTCGAAAGAACAGCGATCATCGGGGCAAGAAACTGTGGAGAAACGAGGTTCTGTCAACATCCTGCGGTCCGCAGAGTCGACATTGCGGTCCGCAGGAGGTTCAAACGGGCAACGGAGATGTGCACGTGCAGGACAGGGAAGTTATAGCATACTGCGGTCTGCAGGGTCGTGCCTGCGGTTCGCAGGGAGTTGCTATTTTTGGGCAGAACAGGGAGCAAATTTAGAACAGCCGATTTAGGAGTTCAAGTCGGTTTTGGAGCCGACTCTAACCGCCTAAACCTCTATAAAACAGACCAGAACTCCTTCTCTTCTATCTCCTTCTTCCCCCATTAAGCAACCAACTCATCCAATCTTCCCTTCCTCTCCTCACGCCACCGCAACCACCATCGCTGCACACCGCTTCTCCCCTTGGAAACACAACCACCTTGCTCACGCACCAGCAGCAGCACGTGCAACAACACCGCTGCCCTGCCGCGTTGGTGCTTTGCTCCACGCATCTCGTGCCGTCGCCGCTTCGTGTCATCGCACTCCAATCCGATTTCTTCTCCAAACTTTGAGGTTTAATTTCACAACTCTACTTTCAATTCCAAACTTCTATTTGGTTGATTTGTGGAACGAGAACCCGACTTCGGATCAGCGAAAACCGTAACTGCCCCTTGCACTGTCAGCCACCAGAATTTTGCCGAGCCGAAACCAACATACTGCTGTCCGCAGGAACCCACCTGCGATCCGCAGGCTCCATCCAGACAGCAGATTCTGGTGCAGCAGCTCCGTGCCACATCTCAGACCATGAAGCAACCAGCGAGCAGGGAGCAGTTAGAGGAGAAAAGGAGGCGGATTCAGTCCGCTCTAGGGGTCAACCATCCCCGTAACATTGCCCCTCGTCCAGCACCAGAGTTGACTCCCGAGGACAAGCGAATCAGAAACAACCGCCTAACCCTTCAAAACAAGACCGTAAACTCCACACCGCGCATCGATTTTGGGTTTCTTGAGAAGATAGGGATCCTTGATGAGTTTACTCCCCTCACTGAGCGGGTGGGATTCACTCGCGCGTTTTGGGAGATACCCTCGAAGCATCATGCATACATCGAGCCAACGCTCGAGTTCCTCGCATCATTGGCCCTTCAGGATCTTCCAGACGGGACTCAAGGTATATCTTTTCGCTTAAAAGGTCGCACTTACAGGAAGAGTCTCGTTACACTTGCGGAGTGGTTCCACTTCGACCCTTACCAGATAGACTATCTCGGTTACATACCGGAGGATAGGGTCGACTCAGAGGATTCTCCGTGCTGATCTCCGTGCTGCATTTTGGTACCGTATTACCGGACAGCGTCTTCCGAGGACCGGTCCTCAGGACCCGCGGGTTACTTCGATCATCCATCCCGTCCTCCGTTTCATTGGCCGTGTCCTAGCGCTCTTGATCTTTTCACGTGGGGAGTCGTCCCTTAGGCCCAGACATGACGAGTTCCAGCTCATGGCCACCATGCTTCGTCGAGATGACCAGTTGCAGCGGCCCCATCTGATGCTGCTTATGGTTAGATACTGGCTCTCGATCCTCACCACGGGCAAGCCTACTGGTATCGTCAACATAGGCTCCTATGTCACATTCATCGCCTCCAAGTTGGAGGTGGATCTACGTGGTGAGCCCGGAGGTGTTTTCATTGGTACAGCGTGCCAACCGGGCAAGCTCCTCGACAAGGATGCCTTCACGTCTTGGTCATGGCTTTCCACTCAAGCAGCCCAGCGTGGCCGGCCTACATGTTACAAATGGAAGACAGAGCTCGGCGACTTCCGGCTCCCGCTCCAGTATCTGCCGATCGACTTCACACGAGGTTCTACATGGCGTTTGGAGGAGCCGCTAGCAGCCCCGCCCCAGCAGCAACCCGCACAGCAAGCAGATGACGTTCGCTTGAGGGACGTCGACACAGAGTTGCCAGCAGGTGCAGGAGCTGCTACAGCGAAAAGGAGGGCTGCTACAGCAGGTGCAGGAGATGCTACGCCCACTCAGCAGGTACCGTTTCACATTCAAGAGCACCAGTGGAAGCAGCTTTGCAGCCAGGTCCAGGAGATTCACGCCATGCAGGCCGACACACAGGCGATCGTCCGCCAGTTGAAGATCGGGCAGACTCGAGACCGTGGCCGCATTTCTGAGATTTATGAGCTGCTTTCCGCTATTCGAGCTGATCAGTCCGGCGGACATCCCGTCGGCGCTCCAGACGACACCGACGCACCATGAGTCCCTCAGGTTGTATCTTTTCTCTCTCTCATTCACTTTTACATGTGTGGGTTCGTGCACTGAGGACAGTGCATGGATTAGCTTGGGGAGGGAGGACAGTACGTCTGAGTTGTTTTAGGTTTTCTTTTTCATTTTGTTTGTTTTTCTTTGTTTTTTTTTTGTTTTCATGCTTGCATTTCTGAAAAATTTTGAGTAAAAGTTAAACTCAAGGGCATATGGGAATTTTTGAAGTTTGCATTGTGAAAAATTGTGCATGATAAATTTATGAGATTTGTGTTAAGGTTAGAGAATCTTGTTCTGTAGTGATTAGTCCCATGACTAAAGTATGATCAATTGGAAAAAGTAGCATACCGATAATCTGATTGAGGACGAAGGGTAATTTTCTGATTTGCGGTACCCACGTGAATAGGTTTGGGAAATGTGGAAAGTCATGGCCTAGAATGTATTTCAACAAAGGAATGAACTGTTTTAAAATCCAAATCAATGAGCATTTCGGGGATGCGGTCAGGTAGGACGAGTGCACCATTTACTTTTCTTTCATCCGACTGACTGGTCCTTGAATGACTAAAAAGAGGGGTGGAGTCGCGATCAGGCAGGACGTATGCACTTTTATTTTCTTTATCCGACAGATTCGGGCTCCATTTCTTCATAATCCAATTAAAGCATTTCAAGGTCCATGGAATTGGAAGGTTGAGAAAGTTGTTCACTGTGGGGTTAACACAATTGGGATACCAACTTTGTAGTCCGATCGAAAGATCTAGGGTCCAAAAAAAAAATACGATAGTCATACTTGCAATTTAGGTTGCGTTTCATGGAACAAGAATCGCTCGACCTAATTTTCTGTGCCTTAGCCCATGTCCTGTGAAATTATTATGCATAATTATTTACAATGCGAAATTCAAACTTGCCCATAAATTCTTGGTTTGGCGTTTTCACAAAGTTTTTCGTTGCATTTAGGACGACATGGGAATTTAGGTTTAGGTCTAGGTATGGTCTGCTTCTTAGGTTCTAGGTTTTGCTTGAGGACAAGCAAGGTTCTGAGCTTAATGGAGGTTTGATGCACCGCATTTATATATGCATTTTACCAGACTTGCACTAGTATTTTGGCCTAGAATTCCTAAGATTAATTGCATTTAAGTAGTAAGATGTCTAGATTCCAGTTACTTCTCTACTTTTGTCCATATTTCAGGTCAATCGGGCTTTTGAAGCCAATTGGACGCGATTCGGAGAATCAGACGACGAGTCGGAACTGGAATGAGCCACGGATGAAACATTGACTATCTTTATGCAAGAAATTCAAGAATCAAGCAGTTAAACTTCACACAAATGCAATTCAAGATCTGTTGCACAGAATGACAGAAAATGCCCTTGAACTGAAAACTTGATGAAACATTGACTTTCCTAAGTTAAAGGTTGTACAAATTATACACCAAAATGTTCACAAAAACATGAGCTAACTTACTGTTAAACTTATTTGTATATTTATATTCAAGAATTTATCATAAAAATCCAAATACCAATAAAATTTGTTGTCTGCTGCATATTCTGCTTGTCTGATCTTCAAAGAACTGATCTTGATGCACATTGTATGTTCTGAATGCATATTTTAAATATTTTATATGAAAATATCATGATTTCCTGAACAAGTTTCATGTATAAAGTTTGATCCAACTCTTTGTAAATAAATTCTCACAAAAATGACAAACAGACAACTGCATCAGCTCCTCTTCTGTCTCTTTCTCTGGAAATTTGGGTTAAAATTTGGCGTCCAGTTTGTTCTTCATGATGCATATTTTTCATATTTTTTATAGATTCCTGACACAATTCTAAGCACTTTTCATGTTTTACACTTATTTCAAATTCATTGTAGAAAAATTCCTATAGAAAATGTTAAATTTCTGACAAATGTTTACAAATCTGCCCCTGATGCTGAGAAATGACTGGTTCTTTAGGAATAACACAAAATTAGGAAAAGTGATAAACATAAAAGTTGATTGTAAGATTATAGTGCAAGTTTCTGTTTAAATATATTAAGTGCTCATGTTCAAAAAATTGCAGGAAAAGTTTTACTGGTAAAATGGTCATAGACTGTTTCATTTAAACTGAGATGCTGATAAACATGTTTGTGATTCCTTCATACTGGTTAATCATAGCCGGTTGTTAAAGTTATAATTAAGTCCCATACTTAAGAATATAATTAATCATCCTGTGAAAATGCAATAAACAGTCTGCTGTAACATTGTTTACTCTTTTACTTACAACATAAATGCTTAAGTGTAGAAAAATTGCTGTTTAGCGAAACAAGTCAGCATAAGCATGTCATAATCATTAAAGTTAGGATGATGAAGTGATTAAATTAATTAAATTGCTCAATTAGAACAATTGCCCAATGTCAGAACGACTGTAAAACTGGTACAGTATCCTCATATTCCACATAAATTAAAATTGATCCAAATTAACTTTGAAATTGTATTAAACATGATGTGCCAATCATGTTCAAAGTGAATTTTGTAAAAATTAACACACAATCTAACAAGGAAATCGATCGATAAGTTGTCAGCAAGAACTTGTCACCCTCTAGGGCTTTGCTAATGCGAGTGATGTCCATCACGTATCAGATCAATCAAACACCATAGATGAATTTCTCTCTCTCGCACGATTCCAACGCAACTGACGGATCGTCAATCGGAGCTCCGAGCGCTAAGATCCATGTCTTGCAATATCCGGCGGCTGAGATCACTTTCTGTGAATAAAAGAACTGCACGAATCTTGGCATAACTGCACAAATCTTGGCATAACTGCACGAATCTTGAGGGAATCCAACGCATTGAATGACATCCAGTAAGAAGTTCGTGCCTGACAAGTGGGGCCGTCTGACAAAAGGGACCCACATGTCAGACCACGAAATAAAATCCCATTCTGTTAGCCCATGAGAAGAGAAGAGGAAGAAGGATAAGAATAAAGCCCAATAGACATAATCTCCAGGCCCAAGTCAGAATAGTTTCGATAAGTTTAGATAAGTTAAAACAATTAGGCCCAATATCACAAATCCCAGAACCTGTTGAATTCGGCCCAGCAGACACCAATTACAATTCAGCCCAGTAAATTAGATGTTTTATTCTGGACTTTCAGTAAAAATAATTTTAAAAATAGTTCCCGAACTCCAAAAATTCCGAAATAAATTTTAAAATTCATTTTAGAAAATTTCTGATTTTTCTGTATAAAAACATTTCAAATTTTCAAGTTCAAATTCAAATTTAAATCCAAAAAGGACAAAAACATAAGCTTTCAAAATAAAATTCTTCATTTTCTTGTAAATATTCCTCTATATCATTTTGTACAAATTTTAAGGAATTTTATGCTTATTTGAGCACACTATGGAATTTCAAATTAAAAATACAAATGTGCTTTTTCTTGTAAATAAATTCAAAAGCAAGTAAATAAATTCAAAAGTGAACAAGTGGACATCCAAGTAGCAAAGACACTTGGACCACGACATTCTATGCATTTGTCGTTTTTTTTTGTAAATAATTTCTCATTGAAAGCATATTTGGGAATATCGTGCTCACATTAGTACATTTTAAATGATATGCTTGCACACACATTTTAGCATTTTTCTATTCTTAATCAGAGGTGCCTGGATTTAACAGATTCAGGGTAATTAACAATAAGGGCTTGCGCTCATTGGAATCCAAGACTCCACAATCACTTAAAAATAACAAAACCTTTGCACGTGAGTGTCTGAGAGTGAACGCCTCGCGACGTCTACTAGCAAACGCACGCGTACAGGGGTGACCGTGTCCTTTTCCCATTTTATGAAAGGTCTTTTCTCCTTTTCTTAAGGCGGCGAAAAGGGTGGCACAACAGTGAACGCAGGAGACATTTTGCGGTCAGTAGGCAGTGTCGGTACCTCTACCTAACACCTACGACCCGCAGAGACATCTTGCGGGGCGCAGACAGTCAATCTAGAGGCTAAACTGATTCTGAAAACCCTAGGAACGCCCGATCCAATCTGTTTTAGAGTTTTATTTATTGCTGTTTACTGTTTTGCACTTTGAACTGTTTGAAACCAATCTTTGACAAAACCCCCCATTTTATGCAAAAAGACCAAAAATATCTTTTAGAACTTGAATTGCAAATAGGTAAAGTCTGGTTTTGATGCCGTCCTTGTGGTTCGACCCCGACCGTACTACACGAAGATCGTACACTTGCGATCAAGTGTTTACCTAGGGTTATAATTAAAAGCCTATACGTTTCAGGACATCAAGCTTTTTGGCGCCGTTGCCGGGGACGGCAACATTAATTCTAGACTAGACTTTATTTTCTTTTTGAGTTCTAACTTTCTCTTTTCTTTTTCTCTTTCTCTTTTAGGTGACCGAAGCTGGAACTGAGAAGCGGGTGCCGAATTCCAGAATTCAAATCCTCGCGCCAGCAGACCAGCTCAGCCGCTTCTGATTCAGTCGCCACCTCTTCATCCAACATGGCAGACGACGCAACACTGCTCGCGCTGGAAGTAGCCGTGAACGAGCGGCAGCGGCTGGAAGAAGAAGTGGCAAGATTGAGGCAAGCTGCTGACGCCGCAGCCCAACAGTTCCAGCCGCGAACACTTCGGGACTACCACATCCCAAGAGCTGATGACGCACAGGGACCCGTCGTGCTTCCAGAAGTGCAGGGAGAGCTTCCCAACTTTGGCTCGGGTGTCGTTAATCTGATTCAGCAGAACTGCTTCCACGGTCTGGAGTCAGAAAATCCGCATGACCACCTGAACAATTTTTACCAATGCTGTCGGACCGTGAAGAACCTTGCAGCGAACCTCGATTATGTCAGGCTAGCTTTGTTTCCCTTCTCCCTTCGAGACAAAGCGAAATTCTGGTTCAACTCTCTACCTAAAGGCTCAATTGGTACCTGGGCCAATCTTTCTTCTCAGTTTTTGGAAAAGTACTACCCTGTTAGGAGAACCACTAGGGTTTGTGCTCAAATCTCTTCATTTAAACAAGGGTATGATGAATCTCTAGGAGATGCTTGGGATAGGTTCAACCACCTCTGTTTATCTTGTCCCCACCACAATTTTTCTGATTGGATGTTGGTGGATGCTTTTTATGAGGGATTAACCGCGCAGAGTCGCATTTTGGTGGACTATGGTGCAGGTGGTTCGATTGTCGATTCACAACCTCAAGAGATCTTGGACCTATTCGAGAGGTTGGCACACCAGCAGCAGTGGTCCGGCCGAAAGTCCAGCAAGGGCTCGAAGGGGCGATATGAGGTGGACCAATTCGCCCTCCTGCAAGCCAAAATTGAAGCCCTGCAGCTGCAGGTGGACAAGCAGAAAGCGACCTCCAAGGCAGTGCAAGTCCAATCCTGTGCACTCTGCGGAGAGGAATCTCATGTTTACGAGCACTGTCCATTGCGCCAACCGGAGGAAGAGGAAGAGCATGTACACTCCATCAACAACGAGCCCTCCTTCTTTCCAAAGCCACCATTTTCGCAATCATATTCCAACAGCCCAGTAGATCGCCAAAGCTGGAGAGAAAGACCCGATCGCCCCAACTACAGGACAAACAATTACAACCCTTCTCAGAGGTTCCAAAACCAGGGGCAAGGAAGTGGAAACCGCAATTTCTACAGCAACGCTCACTTCCAAAACCCGAACAGAAACACCCAGCCGAACAACACCTACCGCCCACCGTATGTACCTCCCCACCAAGAGCCCAAACTTGCCGCACCTGCTGTGCCTGCCATGGTCAACAATTTCATGCACGAGCAGGGCAAGATGAACCAGATGATATTTGAGCAGATGCAGGCCTTGAACGAGAAATTGGCAAGGATGGCGGGGGGCGATGTAGGTGCGGTGACAAGTTCTGGAACCATGGCCTCTCTGCCGAGTCAGCCGGTAAACCCTAATGGCGAGGTGAAGGTCATTCACACCCTGAGGAGTGGTAAGCAGTATGCTGATCCGCCTATGCCAGAAGAGGAAGACCAGACGGTTGCAAAACCAGCGGTCGCCACCTCTCAACCAGAAACAGCGAAAACCCCTCCTGTCGCAGCTTCTTGCGGTCCGCAAGACCCCTCTTGCGACCCGCAGGACTCTCCCAGTAGCCAGTCTGATCTCCAGCATGCGCAGGCAGACTCTCAGCCACCTGCTTCCAACCCCGCAACCTCCTCTCACGGCCCGCAGAAGTTGGTAACTGAAGGCCAAACCACTCAGAACTCCAAGCTTGCTGAGCCAGCCTTGCCAGCGAAGGATAAGGGCAAAGGGACAGCAGCCCCGCCGCCCTACCAACCTCCGGTCCCATTTCCGCAAAGGCTCGCCAAACACCGTTTAGATGAGCAATTCTCGAAATTCATGGAGGTTCTCAAGCAGCTCACTATCTCCATCCCTTTCACCGACGCGCTCGCACAGATGCCGTCCTACGCAAAATTCTTGAAGGACATCCTGTCTAACAAGCGGAGCTTAAAGGATTGTAGGAGCATGCAACTCAACCTTGAATGCAGTGCGGTGGTGAGTCGTGACCTGCCACCTAAGCTTGGGGACCCGGGAAAGTTTACTATCCCTTGCACCATCGGAAAAGCTGCCATCAAGAAGGCGTTATGCGACTTGGGTGCCAGTGTGAGCCTCATGCCTCACACTGTTTTTCAGAGGATCGGGGTAGGGGAGCTCAGACCTACTCGCATGACCCTGCAGCTAGCAAACGCCTCCACTCGCTTGCCGCTGGGGATAGTAGAAGATGTGCCGGTGCAGGTGGGCAAGTTCTTTGTGCCCGTAGACTTCGTAGTGATGGATATGGAGGAGGATAAGGATGTACCGATCATCTTAGGGAGGCCTTTTCTGCAGACAGCCCGGACAATTTTCGACACCTACGAGGGCACTCTTACCATGAACGTTGGTGGCGAGAAGGTGAAATTTCAGGTTGCAAACGCAATGAGGTACCCTGACTTCTCAGAAGACTGCAACCGGGTAGACATCATCAATGAGCTTGTCCGCGAGGTGCAGGAAGACCAGCTAGAAGAGCATCAAACCGCACTCGGGTATCATCTTGACTTCCTCTCTTCCTTGCAAAATGAGTTGAGTTCGATTTGCATTGATGATGTGTCTAACGAGGACGAGTCCCCGCCTGGAGCTATGGCCTGCGGCCTGCAGGGTATGCCTCGCGACCCCGCAGACATTGAAGAACCACTACTCACCAGGGTGAAACCGGTGCTCGCTGTCTCGCAGATATCAGCCGACAGTTCTTGCGGATCCGCAGGAGATGTCTGCGGCCCGCAGGAAGAGGGACTTGAGACAAAGATCGACAAATCTCCGCCACTTGACGCCCCAGGAAAGGTAGATCTGAAACCACTGCCCGACACCCTCAGGTATGAGTTTCTTGACTCAGGTAAGACTTCTCCAGTGATTGTTGGCGCTCAGTTGAGCTTTGATGAGACAAGTAAACTTTTAGAGAAGTTGTGACTTCACAGGGGTGCCTTAGGGTACTTGATCAAGGATATCAAGGGGCTCAGTCCAGCCATTTGTGCGCATCGCATACACCTTGAGGAGGACCACAAGCCTATCGTCCAGCAGCAGAGGAGACTCAACCCAGTGCTACAAGAGGTAGTGAAAAAGGAGATTTTTAAATTGCTTGATGCTAACATCATTTTTCCAATTTCAGATAGCAAGTGGGTGAGTCCTGTGCACGTGGTCCCAAAGAAAGGCGGACATACTGTTGTCGAGAACGACAACGGGGAGAAAGTCCAGGTGCGACCAACCACCGGATGGCGGATGTGCGTTGACTACCGCAAGCTGAATGCTGCGACCCGCAAGGATCACTTCCCGTTGCCTTTCGTGGATCAAATGTTGGAGCGTCTCGCCAACCACTCTCACTTCTGCTACCTTGATGGGTATTCAGGCTTCTTTCAGGTACCCATCCTCCCTCAGGACATGGAAAAGACGACATTCACTTGCCCCTATGGTACCTTCGCCTACCGAAGAATGCCGTTCGGCTTGTGCAATGCGCCTGCTACATTCCAAAGGGCGATGATGGCCATCTTCTCTCCCTACATTGAGAAAGAGGTTGAGATTTTTATGGATGATTTTTCTGTGGTTGGAACCTCTTTTGATGACTGTTTAGTCGAATTTGTGCAAGATCCTGCAGCGTTGCGAGGAAACTAATCTGGTCCTCAATTGGGAGAAGTGCCACTTCATGGTGCAGGAGGGCATTGTGCTCAGCCACCGAGTCACGAGCAAGGGCATCGAGGTAGACAAGGCCAAAATTAAGGTAATTGAACAAATGTGCACGCCGACCTCAGTTAAGGACGTGCGCAGCTTTCTGGGACACTATGGGTTCTATCGCAGATTCATCAAGGATTTCGCACAGATCACCAAGCCGTTGACCAACCTGCTGGTAAAAGAGTTTGATTTCAATTTTTCTGATGAGTGTGTTCAGTCTTTCCCCAGGTTGAAAGAAGCTCTCGTATCTGCACCGATCCTGCAACCCCCTAACTGGTCTCAACCTTTTGAGATCATGTGTGATGCCAGCGACTATGCCGTGGGGGCCATCCTAGGGCAAAGGAAGGACAACAAGCCCGTTGCTATCTGCTACGCGAGCAAAGTCCTTGATTCCGCGTAGATCAACTACACCACAACTGAGAAGGAGCTGTTGGCTGTGGTGTATGCCCTAGAGAAGTTTCGCTCCTATCTGGTCGGCTCTTAGATCATTGTCTACACCGACCATGCCGCACTCAGGTATCTCCTTTCTAAGAAAGATGCAAAACCCCGTCTTATTCGTTGGATTCTTCTTCTACAGGAATTTGATCTTGAAATTCGGGACAAGAAGGGGTCGGAGAACTCAGTAGCAGACCACCTGTCTCAGTTACATTGGAAGGGCGAAGAGCAGGACCACATCCCAATTGATGACTCGATACTCGGAGAGCAGCTCTACGCTCTGGAGACACACAGCGGCCCCGCAGGAAATGTCAGCGACCCAGCGGGAAATGTCTGCGGCCCAGCAGCATGCCTCCCGCAACCAGCAGGCAGCTCATCACAAACCCCGTGGTATGCAGACTTTGCAAACTTCCTTGTCGCGGGTACCCTGCCTACTGGCGCGACCTACCAGCAGAGGAAAAAGTTCAAAGCAGACGTCAAGTACTACTTTTGGGAGGAGCCCTTCCTTTTCAAGGTAGGTGTTGACGGTATTTACCGGCGTTGCGTGCCGCAGGAGGAGGTACATTCTATTCTCTTTCATTGTCATTCTTCTTCTTACGGAGGCCATGCCTCCTCATCTAAAACTACTGCCAAGGTGTTGCAAGCAGGTTTCTTTTGGCCAACGATCTTCAAAGATGCACATGCTTTTGTGCAATCCTGCGACCAGTGCCAGCGGACCAGCAACATCTCAAGGCGTAGCGAGATGCCACAGCAGCCCATTCTAGAGGTCGAGATTTTTGACATATGGGGCATCGATTTCATGGGACCATTCCCCTCCTCAAAGGGGTTTGAGTACATTCTTGTGGCAGTGGACTACGTGTCCAAATGGGTGGAGGCGCTCGCTTGTGCCAAGGCGGATGCCAATTCAGTCAAGCGCCTTTTCAATGATGTCATCTTCCCCCGCTTCGGAGTGCCCCGTGCCGTGATTAGTGACGAAGGGAAACACTTCATCAACCGTCAGTTTGAGCAGCTGCTGAGTAAACATGGAGTAACCCACAAGGTATCGACTTCTTATCATCCTCAGACTAACGGGCAAGTTGAAGTGTCTAACAGGGAGATCAAGACCATTCTCGAGAAGACCGTGGCGAGATCTAGGAAAGATTGGGCCTTCAAGCTCAATGATGCACTATGGGCGTACCGCACGACCTTCAAGACCCCTATCGGCATGAGCCCGTTCAAGCTGGTTTACGGCAAGCCTTGCCATTTGCCGGTAGAGATCGAGCATAAGGCGTTCTGGGTGACGCACCTCATCAACACGGACCTGCAAGCAGCAGGCGAGAAGCACGTCCTTGACTTACATGGGTTGGAAGAGATGCGGTTCATGCCTATGACAACGCTCGGATGTATAAAGAGCGCACCAGGAAGGTACATGACAGCCGAATAATGCGTCGCGATTTCAAGGAAGGAGACCTCGTTCTTCTCTTCAACTCACGCTTGAGACTCTTTCCGGGCAAGCTCAAGTCGAGATGGTCAGGACCGTTTGCTGTCAAGAAGGTCTACCCATTTGGAGCAGTCGACATCGTAGGTAAGGATGGCAGAGCGTTCAAAGTGAACGGCCAGCGTCTCAAGGTTTATGTGGCCGCTCCAAGTCTAGAGGATCGCCTATCCTTGCACCTGTCTGATCCCTCGCCAGTAGACACTTAGATGCATTACGGTCAAGCTCGGGACCTAAAACAAGCGCTTCTTGGGAGGCAACCCAAGGACTATGGTTTATTTTCTTTCTTTTCCTTTTTCTTTTCTTTTCTTTATTTTTATTTCTTTTGCATTGTTTTGCATTTTAGTTCATTCTCATGTTGCATAAGGTGTGTTTAGTCGTGTTTGTGCAGTCGTCGGAGTCCAAGTAGAGAAGAAACCGCTGGGTAGGAAATCAATTTTTAAAGGATGGTGGATGGCGAAGCTTAATTCCGGGAGAAATAGGGATCAGACAACCCCCTGCGGCCCCGCAAGAACCTTCTGCGGCCCGCTAGGGTTTCCAGGTCAGTAAAAAAAAAAAAAAATGAAAAAAAGAACAAAAAAAAATGAAAAAAAAAAAAATAAAAAAATAAAATCTGGTCTCTTTCTTTCCTTCTTTCCTTCTTTCCTTTCTTTTCTCTCTTTTTCTTTTCCTTTCCTCTCTTTTCTTCTCTTTCTTTCCCTTCTTTCCTTTTCTCTTCTTCTCTCCCTCTTTCTTTCTTTCTCCTTTCTCCCTTCTCCTGCCGCCGTCTCCTCTCCCTCTTGCGCTGCGCCACCGCCACGCAAAGAGCAGCAGCGCCGCTGCCCTGCCACGCAAGCCCCCTGCCATCCTGCGCCGAGCCGATCCGCGCCCCCTGCGCCGAGCCGAGCCGACGAGCACCACAAGCCCTGTCGGAACAGACCTTCTACCCTTCGCCGAGGCGCAGGCCCGCCACGCTGCCATGCCACGCAGGACCGCCACGCGCCACCACCCGGTAACACAAGGCTGCAGCCCGCACCACGTCGGATCTGCTGCCCCGCCGCAGACTCGCAACAGCTCGGCGCAGATCTGCCGCGCCGCCCCGCCTTAGCACGCCCTGCCGAAACCCTAGCCACCACCGGCGCTGACAGTTGCCCACCCGACCACCACCGGAGTCTGAGCAGCCATCAGACGCACCGCGCAGCGCTGTCCACCACTCGTCGGCGCAGCTCCAACCGAAACAGCAGCGCCTGCAGCAAATCTGCGCCGACGTTGCCTCCCTCCGCCGCAGCGCCGCCACACCGAAACCCTAGCCTCACACCGACGCCGGTACCAGCAGCACCACCTAGCCGAGCCACCGCCGACCCGCTACAGCGACGCCTGCCGAAACCCCAGCCCCGCTGCCGCCGCTCCGCGCCCTCTGCCGAGCCGCTGCCCCGCCGCACGTAACGGATTAAGGTTCTATTTTCCCACGCTTTTTCAAATTTCAAACCTGTCATTAGGTGGAATTACAAACCAGCCCTTGGATTCGCGCCACGACGCATCTCCTGCCGGCCAGCTTCGTCGAAACCTCTGTGGCCCGCAGGAACCTTTTGCGGCCCGCAGGAAATCGACTCAATTTAAAATCATGCGGCGTGCATCCCGTCGCGGTTCCTCCTCTCGGCCAGCCCTCAGATATCAGTCGAGGAACAGAGGCACCGTTTCCTTGATGAGAAGTCATTTACTTCTACTCCCATTGTCGATTTCGCCTTCCTTGAGGAGCTTGGCCTCCTCGACGAGTTCACGCGCCTCACTGAGCGGGTGGGTTTCACCCGCGCTTTCTGGGAGATCCCGTCGCACCGCCGCGCCTACAAGCAGCTGACGCTGCAGTTCCTGTCTACTTTGGCTCTCGAGGCGCACCCTGACCAGACCTACAGTATCTCTTTTCGTCTGTTCGATCAGACCTATCAGGTCAGCCTAGCCGCGCTAGAGCAGGTCTTCCATCTGCAGCCTCACCAGACTGACTATCTCGACTATGTCGTGGAGGACCACGTTGCCACCGAGGGCCAAACGCAGTCGACTCTCCGAGCCTCCTTTTGGCGGCGCATTACTGGACAGGAGCTCCCGCGGACAGGTGCAGACCCGCGAGTGAACACAATAGTGCACCCCGCCCTTCGAGTCATCTGTCGATTCCTGAGCTTCTCCCTCTGTGCACGCGGAGAGTCTTTGCTCCAACCCAGACACGATGAGCTCGCACTTCTCGCCACCATGCTCCGTCCAGATGACCAGATGCAGCGGCCCCACCTGATGCTGATCATGGTCCAGCACTGGCTCTCCATTGTCAATGCGGCGAAGTCAACGGGATTCCTGACCATGGGCTCCTATGTTACTCAGATCGCGGCACATGTAGGGATTGACTTCAGTCACCCGAAGGGACTCATAGGTTCACATGAGCTTGGATGGTATACCCCTTATGACAACGCCAAGGTGCTCGATTGGGAGTAGTTCGTGCATTGGAGATGGGTCTACCTTAAGCAGGGGCAACGAGGTCGTCCTTCCGGCTTGTTCTGGCGGACTGATGAGGGTGACGACCTTCCTTTGCCGATCCAGTTCCCTCCTATCGACTTTCTTCACGATTCCACTTGGATGATGATGGAGCCGCCCTTCCACTCGCCTCAGCACCATAGCCCGGCATAGGGGGATTACGATGCCCATATGGAGGATGCTCACGCGGAGGCCACAGGTTGGGATAGCTGGCCGGCAGGAGCGGCCTACTCAGAGCCACCCTCGGCAGGACCTATCAGGTGGGGTACCTGGTCAGCAGGAGCAGCTGCCAGCGAGCCACAGGCAGCAGAGGCCACTGGTTGGGACAGCTGGTCAGCACGAGCCGCATACACAGAGACGCCAGTAGCAGGACCCATAGGCTGGGACAGCTGGACGGCAGACGGAGCCGGCTCATCTCAGCAGAGAGCTGGCGCTTCACAGCAGGCACCCTTTTCCGTTCCACAGGAGCAGTGGACGGACCTCTACAGCTGCGTACATGAGACACGGGACATGGTCCGTTCTGTGTAGCTCACCCAGATAGCTCATGGCCGGCATATCGAGGACTTGCAGACCGGCCGACTTCAGGACCACGCACGCATTAATGACATCTATACCCGGCAGGTTTGCATCGAGGAGCAGCAGAGGCAGTTTCGCCAGCGGCAGGATAACATGCATGCCGTCTTCGCTGCCCTGCGAGCAACTCATCTTGGGGGGAGCACCAGCGGAGGCCCCGCCGCCGACGACGACGACGTAGCACCATGACTTGCTCAGGTTGTATACTTCCTCTCTCCTCTTTATTTTCATATCTATGTTCTGTTGCACTAGAGACAGTGCATTGTTTAGCTTTGGGAGGGGGGGAGTAGTATCAACCCCTATAGGCATATGGGAATTTTTGACGTTTGAATTGTGAAAAATTGTGCTTGATAACTTCATGAGATTTGTGTTAGGGAAGAGAATCTTGTTCTGTAGCGTCTAGTTCCATGAATAAAGTAGGTACTAATTGGAAAAAGTTGCAAACCGAAAATCTGATTGAGAGCGAAGAGTAATTTTTCAGTTTGTGGTACCCACGTGAATATGGTTTGGGAAATGTGGAAAGTCATAGCCTGAAATGTTTTAAAAACCAACCAACAGGCATTTCGAGAATGCGGTCAGGTAGGACGAGTGCACCTCTTTATTTTTCCTTTCATCCGACTGACTGGTTCTCGAGTGTCTGGGGGGGTGGAATCGCGGTCAGACATGATGTATGCACTTTTATTTTTCTTTATCCGTCTGATTCGGGTTTCATTCCTTCACCTTCGAAAATAAAAAAAGGAGAAAAATAGAAAAATATAAATAAATAAATGAATAAATAAAAAATAATAAATGATTTTTTAAAAAAAAAACATTTCATGGCCTATGGATATGAATGGTTGAGAAAGTTGTTCAATGTGGGTTTAACACAACTGAGATACCAACTTTGTAGCTCGATTGAAAGGTCTAGGGTCCGACAAAGTACGATGGTCCTGCTTGCAATTCAGGTTGCGTTTCATGGAACAAGAGTCGCTTGTCTTGATTTTCTGTGCCTTAGCCCATGTTTTGTGGAATTATCATGCATAATTATTTACAATTCAAAATTCAAACTTGCCCATAGATCCTTGGTTTAACATTTTCTCAGAATTTTTCCTTGCATTCAGGTGACTCGGGAATTTAGGTCTAGGCCTAGGAACTGTCTGTCTCTTAGGTTCTGGGTTTTGCTTGATGACAAGCAAGACTTCAAGCTTGGGGGGATTTGATGCATCGCATTCATATCTGTATTTTACCAGACTTGCACCTTGTTTCTGACTTAAAATTCCCAAGTGCATATGCATTTTAGTGTTAGAATGCCTAGATTCCAGTTACTTGTTTACTTTTGTCCAAATTTCAGGTAGATTGGGCTTTTGGAGCCATTTGGATGCGATTCGGAGTAAATCAGCGCTGGAACTGGATTCTTGCGGCCCGCAAGACTCTTCTGCGGGGTCACAGGGTGGTACAGAGCAGTTTTTGTTTTAGCCGCCCTAGGCTATTTAAACTCTTCTTTGGAGTTGTTTTAGGCATCTTACCTCTTCTCTTTTCATCCTCTTTCACCCTAGCCGCCATAGGAGAAGAGGGGTGTTCAGTTTTGCTTGCTTTGTTCATCGCTTTCTTCGACGGATTCGCGAGGATTCATTGAAGGAGTTCAAGATTGAAGCCACCCTTGTTCTCCTTCATCTCTTTAGTATCATGAACTCTATTATTACTTTGTTTTGTTTGTTTTCCCTCGCCATGAGCGAGTAGACTTTGTAGTTTCTAGGGTTGATGATGATGTTTACGTTTATGGATTGATTGTACTATGTTTTGATTCACGTTATTTTCATGGTTGCTTGTGCTTAAATTATTATGTGTTCTTGACTTGACTTGTTTGTTTGGTAAGCCCGCGGATTAGGCCAAATCCGGTATGGTTAATAGAATATCTAATGACCAAGAATTGTTATTTACACTATTTGGGTTGATTGCTTGCTTTCCAAGAAATACCGAAAGGTTGATTTGCGGTTTCAACGAGAGTCGAACCGAACCCGCGAACAAAAGTAACTTGAACGTAGGTGTAGAAATAAATTTATGAATTTCTATTGAACTAGAATTGCTAGAAGGACCAAAATACGACAGTTGAGGAACTTGTATTAAATCTGATTCGAATAGGAATTGATAACGTGAGTCGAAACTTGAACCAGAACTGAATCTGCTTTCTGTCAGTCGTCTGCGACCCGCAGAGACATCTTGCGGAGCTGCAGACAGTTGCAGAAAGTGAAAGACAGGGTTTTCGACACTGGCAGTGCACGCAGGAGACATTTTGCGGTCAGTAGGCAGTGTCGGTACCTCTACCTAACACCTGCGACCCGCAGAGACATCTTGCGGGGCGCAGACAGTCAATCCAGAGGCTAAACTGATTCTGAAAACCCTAGGAACGCCCGTTTCCAATCTGTTTTAGAGTTTTACTTATTGCTGTTTACTGTTTTGCACTTTGAACTGTTTGAAACCAATCTTTGACAAAACCCCCCATTTTATGCAAAAAGACAAAAAATATCTTTTAGAACTTGAATTGCAAATAGGTAAAGTCTGGTTTTGATACCGTCCTTGTGGTTCGACCCCGACCGTAGTACACGAAGATCGTACGCTTGCGATCAAGTGTTTACCTAGGGTTATAATTAAAAGCCTATTGTGCCACCCTTTTCCGCGCCGCCTCCAGCAGAGAGGGGGCATGAAAGAGTACACGGTAGTTTGAACTTTGGTTTTATCAAACGATTGTGTGGGACCATGATTCCAACGAGCGCAAGCCCTCGCTGTTAATTACCTCAGGCTCCGAACCCTGAGAACCTTTGATTAAGACTAAGCATAGTGATCAAATAAGGGCAAATGATTGGATGACTTAATTGACTAATTGACAGTGGCATATTTTGATTTGGGTTTGGCTTGGATGTCACGTTTGGATTGGTTTTGACTTCAATGTCATATTTGAGTTCGGGTTGACTTCTGGGTCACGCTTGAGTTTGGATTGACTTCTAGGTCATGTTTAACTTGGGTCGACTTCTAGGTCACATTTGGATTTGGTTTGACTTCTGGGTCGCGTTGCGCTTTTGGCTGACTTCTGGGTCGCGTTTAGCTTTTGGCTGACTTCTGGGTCGTGACTACATTTGATTGACTTCTAGGTCATGGTTGGCTTTGGCTGACTTCTAAGTCATGATTTGGTTTTGGCTGACTTCTAGGTCACGTTTAACTTGGGTCGACCTCTAGGTCACATTTGGATTTGGTTTGACTTCTGGGTCGCGTTTGGATTTTGCTGACTTCTGGGTCGTGTTTAGCTTTGACTGACTTCTGGGTCGCGTTGAGCTTTTGGCTGACTTCTCGGTCGCGTTTAGCTTTTGGCTGACTTCTAGGTCACGACTTGGCTTTGGTTGACTTCTTGGTCGTGATTTGGTATGGGCTGACTTCTAGGTCACGACTTGGTTTTGGCTGACTTCTAAGTCACGACTTGGTTTTGGCTGACTTCTAGGTCGTGATTTAGCTTTGACTGACTTCTAGGTCGTGATTTGGTTTTGGTTGACTTCTAGGTCATGTTTGAGTTTGGTTCCAAACTGTGAACGTGATGCGCTATGCCAATCCACAATCCGAGAACAGATATCGGGGGCAGGGAGGATTTGACCCTCTTGGTATGCTTCCTCGATCTTCCAAGCCGTAGACGTGAAGCGCTATGCCAGCCTACAACCCATGTCATGTTCCAATTTAATTGACTTCCATGTCATATTGGAGTTTGATTGACATCAAAGGTCACGATTGGGTTTGGTCGTCTCCAGTGTCACGCTTAGGTTTAGGTGACTTCGGTGTCACGTTTAGATTTGGTTGACTTCATCGTCACACTTAGATTTGGTTGACTTCCTCGTCGCACTTAGATTTGGTTGACTTCTAGGTCACGTTTGGAGTTGGTCGACTTCGTTGTCACGTTTGAACTTGGCTGACTTCGGTGTCACGCTTCGACTTGGTTGACTTCGGTGTCACGTTTAGAGTTTAATTGACTTCGATATCACATTTGGGTCTTGGATGACTTCTATGTCACATTTGAGGTTTTTGAGTTTGATCTGGTCTAAGTGGCCAGGTTGATTGGATCTTTGACTCGAGTTTTGAGATTTGGGTTTTGACTTGAGTTTTGGGCATTTGATCTTTGAATTTGGGGTTTGGGGTATGGTAATTAAGTCTTGGATTTGAGTTTTGATATTTGGATCTTGGTATTTGGGCTTTGGGTTTTAGTTTTTGGTATTTGGACTTTGAATTTGAGTTTTGGATTTTGGGATTCGGAATTTAGGTTTGAGTCTTTGGATTTTAGGGTTTGGAATTTGTTTGGGTCTTTGGATTTTAGGGTTTGGAATTTGTTTGAGACTTTGGATTTAGGGTTTGGAATTTAGGTTGGAGTCTTTGGATTTTAGGGTTTGGAATTTGTTTGAGTCTTTGGTACTTGGGGTCTCGGATTTGAGTTTTGGGTATTTGGGACTTGGATTTGAGTTTTGGGTATTTGGGACTTGGATTTGAATTTTTTTTTTTTAGGATTTGAGTTTGAGTGTCGGATATTTGGGATTTGGATTTGAGTATTTTGGAGTATTTGGACTTTGGATTTGAGTTTGAGTTTTAGGTATTTGGATTTGGATTTGGATTTTGGTATTTGGGATTTGAGTTTAAGTATTTGGTATTTGGGGTTTGGATTGAGTTTCAGCCAAGTTTGTGGGTCTTGACATGGCCTAGTTTGGTCATGGATCAAGTGTGACTTGTGTTCAAGTTTGACTTGTGTTCAAATTTATTTTGTTGAACTTGAGAAAACTTGTGAGTTTTTGAAGGCTTTGTCGAGTCAAAACCACGTTTGTTTGACTGTTTGACCAAAAGTCAACATATGACAAAAAGTCAAACATTTGACCAAGAGTCAAACTTTGACCAAATTTTGATTTAAAAGTTTGAATTTGAATTGAAGTGCCAATTTGGATATAATTTGATGTCAAATTGTCATTGAAATCATTTCATAATTTTGGGTGAACTTGTGGAATTTAGATTTCATGAAATAACTTCAAATAACAAATTTGTTCAAATGATGCCCACTTTGGTTTTAAATTTAAATTCAAACTTTTAAGTTTTGAAAATTTGATTTTTTTTGTGTTTCATAAAATTCTATTTTAAATTTAGAAAATTTTGAAACAAATTTGTGAAATTTGGACTTGAAATCATTTGTCGAATGGTCATTTTGGTTTTGAAATCATGAAACAATTTGACAAAGCGAATTGGGTCCTTTTTGGACCTTTTTGTTCTTTCTGTTCTCTGTCTTGGGCTGAGTTGGGCCCCTTCTTTTCCTTCTCTTCCTGTCTTCCTTTTCTTTCTTTTGCGTTTGGGCTGCAGGGTGGGGGTTTTTGGTTTTCTTTCTGTTTGGGTTGCGCAGGAAAGGAGTTCGGATCCACTGCAACAGGGTGCGCACGAGGGAAATGTTCTGGGCCGTTTGATCCAGATTCGAGGACTGTTAATTTTCATTCAATCTTTGAATATTCCCTGCTTCGCTAGGGGGACATGTGGCGATATCTGGGACGTCGATAATTGATTTCCGGTGATCCGTCGTCCGATCGACGATCCGAAGACACCGCAGGCATCGTCTCGGCGAGGAGAGTCCACCGGTGGGGTCCGATGGGGCCGAAGACGGCCGGAACAAGGGGGGGGCAGCGCCACCCGGGTTTGGTTGTTTGGTACCGGTAACGGTTCTAAGGTCGGTTTCGTGATATGAATTTCGGGCATCAAATGAACTTAATTCTTGGCCAAACTTTTTAAATATATTATACAACATACCTATTTCACATATATAAGATTTGATATTTGGTTCATATTCAAAACAAGGGGAAAATTGAAGGATGAAAACGGTACCAGAGTCTGCAATTTATTGGTACCGGAATCATGAGGTCGACCACTTGTAAAATTCATAAAAAAAGCTTCAGAAAAATGTGAAACTTTGTCAAGAACACCCTGACATTATACAAAACATGCTCGTGATCTTAGATTTATGTGTTATATTCAAAATGCGGGAGAAAAGGAGGGTTTTCATCTGCTGCCAGTACCGGCAGAACTGGTACAGCAACATACCGGGGGAAAATCAGCCCCCATTCAAAATTTTTGTTAACGACAGTCCAGTTTTATTTTACAAGCATCTGGAGAGGTATTTTAGGAACCTTTTCCATGGAGAACACTTTTTGATTTGGTGCTTTTCTAATATACTTTTGATCCATTTTCACAAGTGAGGTCAGATCTGGAATTTCTGCTGCTACTTTCTTTAAATGTTTATTTGGGGACTTAGACTTGGAGTTTTTCAACAAAATTTTTTGTACAAGAACTACTCAACGTGTACTACAAGAACATAAAATAAAATGTGGTAGTCCAATTCATAGAATGTAGCAGTTTTCATTTTTTCTTTTCTCTGCATACCAGTATCTTGACAATTTGGCCCGGTACCGGTTTTCTGGTCTGGCTTCGGAAAACCATAACAATTCACAGAAAAATTCAAAAATGGTAAAATTTTGACAGGAACTTTGTTTGGATGTTATTTACGTGTGGTACAATTTTTAGAATTTTTGGACGACCAGAACTCTTGCACTCGTTGATTTTCGGAACCAGGGTCGTTTTGTTCTTATTTCGGTTCAACCTTGTCAACCTACAAAGACATCCTTAGAACGAGCATCTAACACCTCAATTGCCCCTCAATTGTGTTTCATTTTTAATTTTCTGCACACAATCTATGCGAAGTTATGCTTTGATTTCTTCATAAGAAGTGCATAATCAACCCCTTTTTAATAGGATTGATTATGCTTTGTATTCCACTGCACTAACCGTACAGAGGAGTTTTTGAGCATTAAAGTCTGTACTAACCGTGCAGACTTTCATCTCATCTTCTCATGATGAAACTAAAGCATAACCTTACACGATTTGTGCAAAAGGTTAATTTGAGGCTAAGTACAAACTGTACTTGCTTGATCTTGTGCAATAACCTTTGTACCATATATGAACAGTTGCCAAGTTTCTTTTTAATCTAGTCACATTTGAGGTTGCATCCTTGCACCAACTGTACAAAGGAATGACTCAAGATTTGTGCTATCTGCACAAAACCTCAAGCCATCAGTGGCATTTTTTTTTTTACTTTGTTTGTTTGTTGTCCTGCAATGTATTTCTTCACTGAAAAGAAAGCAAAAGAGAAGAGAAAAGAAAAAAAAAAGAAAGCATCAAGAGAATTTAATGTTCAACCAAGTCGAATTTTGAAGTTGCTCATAGATAAAGCGTTGAAACCCCCCCTGTTTAAACTCAAACCAGAGCTATCTGCTCTTGGTTTTCACTAACCGGTACCAACTGTACCAAGTGAATGAGCCAATAACAGGGATTGAATCAAGGACCCTTCCAATCAAACTTTCTTTTGCTTACACAATTACCTTGATTCAGCTCACAATGACTTCTAATCTCTATTCTACAATTAGTGCTACTGCTTATCACAACTTTGATTCTCTATTTTTTTTTTTAAAGTAACAAACAGTAAGAGAGAAAGAGAGGTGAGTACAGGGTATATGCAAGCTTTTTGGGGGGGGGGGGGGGGGGGGGGGGGGGAAGAGGGATCGAGCTGCTGCTGGCTGCTTCTTTTATAGCTGAAGAGGGGCTGCTGCTTGGCTGCTGAAGTGGCAAGGTCTGCTGTAGCCAATTCAATTCCTGGCTTGACTTTGATCACCACCAACTTCAGCTCCCACGTCCTTCTGTCCATGGCCAGACGTGGGGAGCGGGAAGGTGACACGGCTGCAGTGATCCTATGCACTCGAGGATGACGCCTGACTTGGAGCCTCCCATCGCGTCGCCATTAATTTTCTGGTCTGCCTTTCCTCTTTGTCTGTTCAGACTCTCACAGAAAACTGGAGTGCTGCCTGGGCTCGAGTGGTTTCAGCAGGAGAAGACAGGCTTCATCTTCCGGGCTCTAGTGGGCCTCGAGTTGGGTGCAGCAAAAAGAATGGGCCAGCACATTAGTTTGTTGCTCAAACTTGCAATAGCCCAGTAAGCATGCTTCCTTCTATTTCTATTTCCTTTTTTTCTATTGCTGAAGCCTGAAGCTTGCAATGGCCCAGCACAATTTTTCTTTTTTCTTTGCTTTGCTGCGCCATTCTCTGATGAGATCATGAGGCAAGCCAGTTAAATTGCTTCCTGTATTTCTCCAGTGCACAACTAAACGGGGGTGTCCATTTATGGTTTTAATTCATGATATAATGTAATTTGATATGTTTAAACTTATAAGATAAGCAAGTACTCAAAACATTTTACCCCAAACCGGGATTTTATTTCGGGATTAAAAATTTTGCTTCCTATCAATTCATTTTTTTTTTTTTCAGTGTTATACCCTTAGCCATTTCAGGGGTAAACAAAGAGCCACCCACAAAAGCGGGTCATGAAGTCTTCTGAAAGACAAAGGGCACGTTTTTGTGCAAATTCCATGTCACCTTGATTGCCTTGATCCTTCTTTCCTTGACATGTCGAGGTTTTGGCTTGAACATCGAGTTCTTTTTTTTTTTTTTGTGCGCTCTGGTTTAAGGTTTCAGCATGGCCACAAGGATATTGACTTTATTCTCTTGGGCTTTAAAGGGGTTAACATCAGAACAATTCCGAAAGCATCAAATTTGAAGCGCAACAACAACTCATACTTTGGAATGACGAACTTGGACAGACACATTGCGCCTCGCAAGGCTCGTATAAGCAAACAAAGGCTGTATGACTTGGGGCCTTTGGTTGTCTTGCTTGATCTTTCAGACTGTGAACATGGAACGTAAACAACTCCTCTCTGTAGGGGAAACTTCAAAGAGCCATTTTTGAACAGATTTCACTTACAAATTGTAGGGGAAATGCTGCCAAAATTGTTTCAGACTCAAGAAACTGGGAGAACAACAAAAATTTGCTAAGATTAACTCCTCTCTGTGGATTTATGTTCATAACATAATTAAGTCACATTTTTTATGTGTTCATAATAAAGTCATAAACATTTTTCATGTAAAAGTTGTTGTCAAAATCTGTGTAGAAAAATTCATATGAAAATAATAATATCTGTTGCACAGAATGACAGAAAATGCCCTTGAACTGAAAATTTGATGAAACATTGACCTTCTTAAGTTAAAAGTTGTACAAATTATACACCAAAATGTTCATAACAACACATACTAATTGACTGTTAAAATTGTTTAAACACTTATGTTCAAAAAAAATGTCATAAAAGTCCAATAGCAGTAGATCCGACTGACTGTCACACTGAATTTCAAGTCTGAATCTCAAAGAACTGATCTTGAAGCTCATTTTGTGTTCTGGGTGTATATTTTAAATATTTTATATAAAAATATCACGTTTTTCTAAACAAGTTTCATGTACAAAGTTTGATCTAACTCCTTGTAAATAAATTCCTACAAAAATGACAAATGGATGACTGCATCAGCTCCTTTTCTCACTTCTTCTCTGGAAATTTTGACAAAAATTTGATCATATATTTTGTCTTCACAATGCATATTTTTGATAATTTTGATGCATTCCTGACATAATTCTAAGCAACTTTCATGTTTTACACTTGATCTAACTCCTTGTAAATAAATTCCTATAAAAATGTAAAATGTCTGACAAGTTCTTTGAAAGTTTGTAGATTTAGCCTTGATAATGAAACTGTCATAAACACTGTGAGTAACTTAGAATTAGAACACTTGATGAATACAAAAGTTGTTTCTAACATCTCAATGAACATTTCTGTTTAAAAACATTGAACTGCTGCATTCAAAATATTGCAAAGTTTCCAAACTGGTAATTTACCAGTTTTCTGCCAATTTTCTGACAGATCTGATAAACAAGATTTAAATGTGAAATTCAAGTTATTTTGTGAAGTAAGTGATGCCAGCACACTGCACACACTGTGAATAAGCTACTTGCACCATTTAAACAAGTTCTCATGTGTTAAATTTCATGAACTGTCACTCAAAAACTGAAAACTGGTACCAGATTCATATCTGCTGTACAGTCCAAATTGATTTAAATTAAATGTACATACATGTTCTTTATGTCAAGACGATTCGAACAAGCTAAACCTCACACAAATTGGTTAATAATTAAGTTAGAATTTTGAAATCGAAATCCAAGTCAAAACTCGGTACAGTCCTTCAAACTCGAGCTCATCTGAGCTAAATCCAAACTCTCTCAGCCAAATCTGACACCTTAGATGTGTTCTTCTTGGAAAGACGATCCCAACGCCGCCGGCCGATCGAAAATCCGACCATCCGCCGCCGAGATCCGCCACCGACGGCCCAGATGAGCCTAGTTCATATCAAGGGCAGCACGAATCTCGATGCAGCACAAATCCTGATGTCAGATCCAACAGATCACACCTCAGCCTGCAGCACGAATCTCGATGCATCACAAATCCTGATGTCAGATCCAACAGATCAGACCTCAGCCTGCAGCACGAATCTCGATGCAACACAAATCCTGACGTCAGATCCAACAGATCACACCTCAGCCTGCATGAATCTCAATGCAGATCCGAGGGCAGCACAGATCTTGATGACGATCCAACAGATCCAGCAAATCTCATCTCTGTCACCTGCACGAATCTCAATGCAAATCCAAGGGACAGCACGAATCTTGATGGCAGATCCAGCGTAGCTCAATAGCACAAATCCTGATGCAGATCTCGAATCGGCACTAATCTTGATGCAGCCTCTGAAATAAAACAGGCCAAAACTCGGCCCAAAATCCAAACTCGGCCCAAATTCCAAATCCGACCCAAAATCCAAACTCGGCCCAAAACCCTAATTCGGCCCAGAAAACAGTGAATTCAAATCAGCCTAGTAAATTAGATTGATTTATTCTGAATTTTCAGTAAAAATAATTCTAAAAATAGTTCCCGAACTCCAAAAATTCTGAAATAAATTTTAAAATTCATTTTAAAAAATTTCTGATTTTCCTATGAAAAAACATTTTTTTTTCATATAAAATTCGAGTTTCGGACATAAATTCCAGTTCAAATTTGAAAGGGATTCCTTCCCAAATTTTCAAAACAAATTCTTTTCATTGCCTCTCATTAGGTAAAAACATTGAGATTTGTCGAAAAAAAAATTGAATTTCAAAGAAAACCTTCTTTTGAATTTCAAAACAAAAATAAAAATGCATAAATAAAGGATTAAATCCAAGCATTTTAAGAACACCCCCCTTTCAAAATGTTGGGTGAAGTTTTCAAAATCTTCTTCGAATCAAAGAGCAGAACTCAAGTTCGAAACGAAGTTATTAAGCACCTGAACGTCAATTAGACCAACCGGTTACTAGTTCGATTGTTCAGACAATTGACGAAAGCAACACCAAGCTACCAAACAGTAACGTCTTGCACTTCAGTTAGGAGATCTGACGGGAGAAAAAGTTCTCGGGACCACCAGAGGCGACTCCAGATTTCCTCCAATTGACAGTTGATCATACCCCGACAGAGAGACCGGGCGTGAGGCTGAAAGTTGGATCCTCGGTTGCGGATAGACTACCAGTCCTGATCTGACGATCGCGAATATCGTTTGTAGTGTCTTAAGAAATCAAGTTTGTACTCGAACGATTGCGGCTTACCAAGTCGTAGGAGACCTGAAAGAGACATAAGCGTCTCTGGGATCATCAAAACGCATCCTAGGTTTTCCCCACTAAGATAAACCTGAAAGAGACATAAGCGTCTCCGGGACCATCAAAACGTGTCCTAGGTTTAACCCACTAACACTTACTAACATCCACTAACCTAATTTATGACAATCTTGACTTTTAAAAGTGTGCATCCATGCATATCATTTAAATAAGATTGTTTTCCTTTACATTATACGATAATTGCACATAAGTTTTAGTATTTTCCTATTCTTAATCAGAGGTGCCTGGAGTTAACAACTTCGGGTAATTAACAATGAGGGCTTGCGCTCATTAGAATCCAAGACCCCACAATCATTTGAAAATAATAAAACCTTTGTATATGAGTGCTTGAGGGTGAACGTCTCACGACGATCGCTAGCAAGCACACATCTATAGGGGTGACCGTGTCCTTTTCCCGAACGGAAGCGTCTCCTCGGAGAAGCGCTCCTCGGGCGGCGAAAGGGGTGGCATACGGCGGAAGGTAAATTTTAAAAAAAATTCCATCAACACGAAGATCGTGTTCTTATGATAAATATAATACCATGGATATACTTATTCAAAATATATTACACTAACAATGAGTTGTAGATTATACTTTCGTTTTAGCAAATCACTCCTAAGAAGACCGTGCTCTCTTCTTTGTGATGTTGTCGGGATTGCCTTCTCGTCGGTCTCTTGGTTCACCTTGAACCTAAACAACGAACTAAGCACCACTTAGATATATAGATGAGTGCAAAGTTTGAAGCTTAGATACAACCACCTTTGGATTTTTCAATCAAGGATGCAACCTTCTTGATTTTAATAGCTAAACCTATAATTTCTTTAGCATGGCAGCCAACAAGAGAGAGAAGAACTTGATCTCTTTTTGTAACTCTTCAACAACTAAGTATCACATTGTAACCTTCCAAATTCGTATACATTAAAACAGAATCTGAAAACAGCACATTAACTTTCTGACCCCAGGTTACTAAAATCGCCATAACTCCTTCTAGAGAACTCCAAACGAAGTGAAACCTTCACCTTGGATTCTACACTCGAAGGGCTACAGTTTTCATAGGTCATATGTCCAGAATGGTTAATGTTTACCCCTTCAAATTCTTCTTCAAAGTTGCCTTTAAATTCTGTTCATTTTCTAACACGAATTTAACGGTTATAATCCATATTTGTTCTTGAGCTCATTCTCTTCTCCATTTGAAAATAGGTTTAATTAATTTATGACTTAATAATAATATTCACAATAATATTATTCTTCTTGTGAAATATTATTCTTATAATCATCTGATGCACCGCATTTATATATGCATTTTACCAGACTTGCACTAGTATTTTGGCCTAGAATTCCTAAGATTAATTGCATTTAAGTAGTAAGATGTCTAGATTCCAGTTACTTCTCTACTTTTGTCCATATTTCAGGTCAATCAGGCTTTTGGAGCCAATTGGACGCGATTCGGAGCATCAGACGACGAGTCGGAACTAGAATGAGCCTCCTGCTGACCGCAGGACCCTTCCTGCGTCCAGCAGAGGGGAGTTACAGCACGTTCGAAGCATCCAGTCGGCGCTGAAAACTTCCTGTGAAGCAGAAACCGCCATTTTGTTCTTCCTGCGGTCCGCAGGGAGGTTACTGCACAGGCTGTTATATAAGGCGGTCATTGGGACGGTTCTATGCATCATCCACTCATTCATTTCATTCCACCTTCACACCCCTTTGTGTTGTGAGTGTCCAGAGACCAGAGAAGGAGAAGGAAGGCCTGATTCATCGCGGTTTGGAGGAGAGACAAGCGATTGCCTCCCCGACGTGAAGATCTCGACGACTCGCATTCTTCTTCGGTTCTCTCGTGCCATGAACTTCTTTCTCTCTTTGTTTTCTTGTGAGATGAGTGAGTAGATACTGTTTGTTCTTAGGGTTTGAATGATGACGATTGCGTTGATGGATTAGTTGTTTGTGTGGATTAACGTTGTTTTCATAATCGCTTGAGATTTTCATTATAACGTGTTTGTGATTTGTTTGTTCAATTGGTAAACCTATAGGTTGTGGCCAGACCTAGTTGGTTAATGTAGTATCATTTGACCAGATCTGATTGCTTGCACAATTTGGGTTGAATTGTATCCGAAAGTACCCGAAAGGCGAAAATGCGTTTCGACTAACCTCGAAACGGACCCTAGAATTAACAAGTGACATGAACGTAGTTTAGAACTCATTCTACGAGTTTCGAATTGATTTGGAATTGTTAGGAGTACCAAAGGTGAAAACCAAGGACTTGTACCAACTCTGAATTGCTTAGGAACTGACGACGTTAGTCAGAACACCAAACCAGAATTGAAAACTGCTCTCTGTCAACATCCTGCGGTCCGCACTCAGTTACAGAAAGTGCAAGACAAGAGTTACAAAACTGACTGCGGATTATTAGAGAGATCTGTGGTTCGTGGACGGTTTTGCAACCCTAACCAACTACCTGCGGTCCGCAAGAGACATCTCGCAGAACGCAGGCAACTGATCCTGAGACCAATCTGATTCTGCCAACCCTGAGAACGCCTTTAATTGATTGTCTTTTCAGTTATTTACTTGTTTTAGTCCTGTTCTACTTGTTTGTTAACCAACCCTGTTAAAACCCCCAACAATTGATCCTTTAATCCAAACTCTCTTAGAATTTAGAAGTAGGTTTAAGTAAAATCTGGTGTTAACCCCGTCCCTGAGGATTCGACCCTCAAGTACTACACGAGATCGTACGCTTGCGATCGAGTGCATACTTTAGGTTTAAAAGCCTATACCCGTTCGCGCGGTCATCATCATAGTTATAGTTCATAACAAACCATATTACTAATAGAAATGATTACCCAATAATATCTTTCACAAACCATCATAAATCAATATTTTATTTGTATCTAAGCATGTCATACTTTATGACATTTTATTTTATATTTTATCTCATGCATTTTATGACATATCTCATATCATTAAATACATTCTATAAAATACAAAATACTTGTTGTTACCTGTTCAGTCGGTGTGACCTTTTAGAGGATCTACGTCAACTTGGCTTCTTATAGTATTTGCATACTATAGACCGTAAGAGGTTCTATCACTACATTACAGTCACCAAAAGACAGTAGTCATGACTTCCTTCAATCCACCATATTTGTGTCTATCATTGTCTCATGATATTATGAATATTATGTGAAATAGGATAGTGTCATTTTCACCTTATATTCATTTCTTGGTGTCTCAAGTGAATTATATATATAACTACTTTAGTTATATTGCATGCTATATATTCTCACTTTACCAAGGGGCCCAGTAATATCATAACTCATTTGAAGGACAATGATAATATTGATATATGAATTTCTCGCGCACAAATTATACATATGAACTATCACCTTTCAGCTAAATTATTTGCTTAGAAATGATAATCACAATATGCACTTCTCATGTGAGAAATTCACATATCTCATATCTTAGATTCTTAAGACACGACAAGACATTAATAACACAAAACACAAATCCATATAATGTCTCGTCAGTTCAGGTCATTGTCCAACAGTGGCGGAGCTTAGTGTATGTCAAGTGGGCTGTGGCCCCCCTTTCTCCATGGAAATATACGACTGGTTATCAATTTACAGGGTATATTAAGCATTGACCTTACTATGGATCCCCTTGATTTCTCCCAACTTCAAACTTATGACTGGTCTCCTCTTATTATTTCATTATATGTTTCTCCCTAACTCCCTTCGATCCAGTGAAAAGTAAAAGAAAAAAAATCGCCAACCCCAGATAGATAGCTAAGCACTTGATTTCATGTAGCATTCTTTTTTGATATAAACTTTGACTGGTTATAGCAGAAGAAAAACGACTTTCCCTCTAATATTCTCACAAAAAAAAAAAAAAAAACTTTCCCTCTGACATGTGAACAAGGGGTTCAAGACTTTTACTGTTACCTAATTTAGTTTTTATAGTTTGGTTATAAAATTGGGAGTTCGGCTACGGTGCTTTCGTAAGCATTTCGGACCGAAACACTTACGTACAAATTCAAAAGTCCGTCGTCCGAAATTCTAATTTAAATAACTCATAATAATCTTGACATAATTAAGTTGGATGATGCCAATTTTTATCATTTTAGGAACTTTATTACTATCTTTAATGATTTTTTGAAATATGGCTCTTAAAATAATTAAAAATAAATCAACTTTGTATGCCAATCTTTGAAAAATCATTAAAAGTACCTAAAATTTTCATAAAATGGAAAATATTGGGATTCTACAAGTTAATTATGTTAAGATTATTATGAGCTATTTAGAGCAAAATTTTGGACGACGGATTTTTAAAATTAAACCGTAAGCGTTTCAGTTTGAAATGCTTATGAAAGCATCGTAGCCGGACTTTGAAATTATTGTGGTATATTACTGTTGGTCCCCCCTTGTTTCGGTGGCAAGCTCCGCTACTGTTGTTCAATATACAGATGCCCGTTTCTACATATTCATGTTATTAAATGACAACCTTTGTCCAATATTTATAGAACTATAATGTACTTTTAATAACATGACAATCTCAACTTGGTGATTAATGTTCCATGTAATCACCTCAATTGTGAACATATTTAGAGTTATCTCATCATTTTGTGAGTTCTATGATTCAAGACCAAGAGCATATTCTTAAACACTTCACAAATTTAACATTTAACTCAGGGAACAAGAATGTATATAAACAAAATAATAACATTCAAACTTATAAACAAAATATATGAAATATATTAACTTTCAAAACATACAATCCTTTCGGTGCTACAATTTGTGATAGTTTTTTCTAAGTTATGAAGTATATCATCTAGCTAAATGAAGGTCAACTAATGTATTATTTTAATCACGCTTAGCTAAATGTATTAAAATATGAAAAAAATTAAACCACTTTAATATGTTTTCTAAGTCTTGTTATCAATTACAAAGCCCAGATGTTATTTATACTCAGCAAAAAAAAATTGTTTATTTGTCTATAACTTTGAAAAAAAAAAATTGATTGCCGTTATTATTTAAGGAAGTTTGACCAGTCCCTTATATTAAAGATATAAAGATCCAAAAATTTATAGACGATGTAATATATAGATGATATACTTCATAACTTGAAAAAACTATCACAAATGGTAGCACATAATGTATCGGGTTTTCATGAATTTTGTATAACAAAATGAAAATTTTATGTAACAAGTGGAATTACTTGTCCGTTTGTCCCTAACTAATCCAGTACAAGTTTATGTTCCAGTTGCCACCTCATCAAGTATACCAAATTTTACTTTCTGGAAAGGAGAGAATGATTGAGGAATCTCTGTGCATAATTTTTGTAGTTAATTAATGCCTCCATTAGTGCATTAGGCCTTAATACTCTTTATGAGGGACAAAATTGGCATAATGATTAAAGTTTCTCTCCCTATCCTCAATATTAGGGAATATAAAAATTTTTAATTTTTATAATTTTCTAAGTATTTATTTTGAATTTTTAGAAAAGAGCTCATAAATATTGATAAAATATTAATGTTTGTACATGCTATTTTAAAAAAAAATGCAAAACAAATACTTAAAAAATTCTAAAAATGAAAGTTTTTTGTATTCCCCAATATTTTCATACAAAGAATTTATTGAGCACCATAAATAGTTATTTTGGACACGATAAAATAAATTTTGAGGCGTTAGTCTAACTCTATAAATAAAAAAAAACACTATTAATCTATCAACTAAGTAATGTAATATCTTTTTCAAATTACTTTCATATAAATATTTATAGCTGAATAAATACATGTCACATTCTTACATTATGTGCTACGTGATAGTTTTTTCAAAGTTTTGAAGTATATCGTCTAGCTAAATGAAGGTAAACTAATGTATTATTTTAATCACGCTTAGCTAAATGTATTAAAATATGAAAAAAAGTAAACCACTTTAATATGTTTTCTAAGTCTTGCTACGTGATAGTTTTTTCAAAGTTTTGAAGTATATCGTCTAGCTAAATGAAGGTAAACTAATGTATTATTTTAATCACGCTTAGCTAAATGTATTAAAATATGAAAAAAAGTAAACCACTTTAATATGTTTTCTAAGTCTTGTTATCAATTACAAAGCCCAGATGTTATTCATACTCAGCAAAAAAAAAATTTGTTTATTTGTCTATAACTTTGAAAAAAAAAAAAAATAGATTGCCGATATTATGTAAGGAAGTTTGACCAGTCCCTTATATTAAAGATATAAAGATCTAAAAATTTATAGACAATGTAATATATAGATGATATACTTCATAACCTAGAAAAAACATGTCAATTGTTTTGACAAAGCCCAGATGTTATTCATACTCAGCAAAAAAAATTTGTTTATTTGTCTATAACTTTGAAAAAAAAAAATAGATTGCCGATATTATGTAAGGAAGTTTGACCAGTACCTTATATTAAAGAGATAGGCCCTGTTCGGCAACGGCGGAATAGGGGAATAGACTGGAAGAGAGCGTCTATTCCAAACGAACATGAACGGAATAGTTCAGATTAGAGGAATGGAAGAGACGCGCTTTTCCTCACTTTCCAATTCTAGCTGAGGGTTCGAAAAACGATTTGAGTCGGAATAGAGGAAAGAGAGAGACTTTTTAATTACCTCTTTTGCTGATGTGGCTCACAGCCATCATTTTTTTTGTGTTTCTTCCCCATCTCATTGCACATTTCCCAAGAAAGAATGGGTTTTTCCTCACAAATGATTTATAAGCTCTATCTCATGATAAGTTGTAAAATTTACAAATAAGAATATATGAAATTAAAGAGGACATTTTACTCTTTCAATAGAGATCTAAATTGCTATACTTTAAGTAATTCTCTAATTAATTTTTTAAGTTCGAGTTTGTCAGTGGTTTGATGCTTGTGAGTAAAACTTTCATGGAAGTCAACGACAGTGTTACATTTTTTAATTGAAATTCGCAAGACTATTCTTATGTTACATTTGCGGATGGTAAGAAAATAATATTATAATACTAGTTGTTTATAATTTTTTAATTGAAATTCGTAAGACTATTCTCATGTTACATTTGCGGATGATAGAAAAATAATATTATTATACTAGTTGTTTATAATTTTTTAAGAAAAATAATATTATTATACTAGTTGTTTATAATTTTTTAATTGAAATTCGTAAGACTATTCTCATGTTACATTTGCGGATGAAATTCGTAAGACTATTCTCATGTTACATTTGCGGATGATAGAAAAATAATATTATTATACTAGTTGTTTATAATTTTTTAATTGAAATTCGTAAGACTATTTCCATGTTACATCTCCGGAACACCATCGGATTAGACCAAAAAAGCAGCTCATGTTACATTTCCGGAACACCATCGGATTAGATCAGAAAAGCAGCGCGTGAACGCAATGCAGTACCGCTCTATAAAGTATAAACCCTCACCACTATACAAGGACCGACTCACATCCGCTGCCATAGTTTTTTTATGGCAGCAACGTGCCATGGTTTTTTGTTGGTATGACATTGAGACCCACAATAAAAAAAGTACCCCTACAATCTACAATCGGAACCGTTCGAATCAATCCAATGGCTAGAAATAACTATGACAATTTGGTGCCATAGTTTTTTATGGCAGCAGATTGGGACCCATACAAGGACAACCACTTACAGTACCACTATCCAAGACCCAAACCACTACCAGTCTACGACCGCTCTATAAAAAGGATAGACCCTTCCATCTCTCTAACCTCCTAAGCAGAATCCCAAAATAATCTCCTCTTTCACGAACAACTACAAATCCAAGACCCAAACCCTTGCCCTTGGAGCAATGGGATCCGATTTCTTTCTCAAAACTCCCAGACTCTCCGATGATGAGGGTGATCGCCTGGTAATTTTGATATATCTGCGTTTTCATCTATCTATTAATTCTTTGTGAACTGTTATCATATTTTCAAGATTAAAATCAGCGCTGGCCGACGAATCCATTTAATTTTTAGCCAGCGCTGATTCTTGGCCAGACGCCTGGTAATCCAGAATGACAGTATATTTACTGATTTAATTAAACTTCTCCTATTGAGTCTGTTAGTTTGAATTTTTAAAAATAGCTACTGGATATATTTTGGTTGTTAGATTTTTAAGAAGTGAATGTTTGGAGGATGCCAAAATAGATACCATGAATTTATACCATTTCAAGTTACTTTTATAGTGTTTCAATTCGAGATGAATTTTATGGTATGACTTAATTGACTGTGGTATCGGTGTGTTTTTAGAATTGAATTTGTTATCAAAATTCAAAAGGGGCTTATCTCTGATAGCTTCTCTAAGTTGATTTTTTATCATTCTCTTTGGCTTTTCCCTTTCACAGCAGCACTGTTGATTTTTTACTTACAATTGTTTTCTTACCCCCTTCCTCTCTACTTTCAGAATATGGGGGCAGAAGACTCTTATACTCAATATGTGCCTCCATCGTTGGACCTGGAGCCTGGCTCAGCAGAACCGGTATTGATTCCTATATCCTATTTAATTATAACCCTGACTTTATATTTCTAACTGCAAAAGGTGCTTATGAGCAACTTTTTCAATTAGAGCGTCCAGGGTGATCGACGCAATCAAGGTCAATTGCCATCTCCTAACATATGGCACGGTGCCATGCGGCACGTGGGCCGTTGGATCACCACGAGATTCGGGCCAGCATGAAGTGAAGGCCGTTGAACTGAAGCATGCTCCGGCAGCTGGAAGCTTCTCTAGTTGCTGCTTACCACTGAGGAAACACAGATTGCGGTCTTAATACATTCATGGTTTATTTATTTATTTTTTTTTGAAATCCAATACATTCATGGTTTAGATGGACGTGAGTTAATTGGTTGCCAATTTAGTGAAAGGGAAAATGATATACTTTATTTATTGATTGGATGGTGTAAATGTTAGTGTCAGAATTGCAAGTAACTTGAAACTTAGCCACCGGTGGTGTGCTTAATGTTATAGTTGTGATCCAAATTGTATTGGGCCTTTGGGCTAAGTCTAATGGTAATACAGTAATTACAATTTCCAGAAATTTCCACCGTGCTCTCTTCTCTCTACTCTCTTCCTGTGATTGATTTTGCCACTCTCAATATTGTACCAGTTGTAACACTTAACCCAATAATGTTTCAAGTTACTTTTGTAACCCACTTACTGCACGAGAAGTCCGTATTGTAGGTAACAATCACGGCGTGGTCGGTGGTCGAATAACTGACACTGGTGCTTGAGTGTTGGTTCTTATCTGATGTGCACAACAGAACCTTATTTCATGTAATAGCTTATTGCTGAGTTGTTTCATGTATAGTGCATTTTGTAAGATGCAGCTCTCAATTAGATACAATATGGCAAGAGAAAGTAAACAAGATTTATGGTGCACTTTGATAGCTAGAGCTCTCTATGTTGTTATATGACTCAATTTACTCACTTTCGGAATAAAACAAAAAAATTGAGATACAGGAAATTGCAATGACTATCAATTGATAGAGTATATGAAATAACATTCAAATTATATAAATTTTGTCAAAGGGATTCCTCCTCAAATGTATGATACCCCAATTAAGAACTTAAGCCAAACGCGTGTGAACAATCTAAAGTTTTTTTTGGGGAAATGTGAACAATCTAAAGTTAGTGTAGCCCTTCATCTCAGGGTTGCATTAATATATTAAAAAAAGGAAAATAATACCCTAGCAAAACTTACAAATTCAATTACTAATATATAGCACTGAACCAACTCGATATCAAATTACCCCCACATTTACATCATCCGTAGCACACAACCATACACCTCAAAAGAAAGAAAATTAACCTAACACCCTCCTTCCTCATTTAAAAATCTCTAATAATTAAGCAAAGAATACTTCACTCTCAAGACCACTTTCCCTTTATCTACCCCCAGTTTGCCACCTGTCACTAACCAGTGCCCTGGCGAGTCGTCAGGGCCCTTACACATCTCCGACATATCCACGAAGCGGGTAAGTTTACTTGACCCGGTACCTGAACTTGAACTTGAGCCTGACTCGCTTGCTTCACTCAACTCCTCCGAAACCTGGCCTTTCTTATCCTCCGAATTCACACTGATTGGGCTATGGTCCCACAGCGATCTCCTGATTGTACACCGAGGCACCTTAGAGTATAACAATTTCATGTACAGAACATTTTTCGTGCCGAAATCCCACACGCCCAACTGTGCACCGGTGACAATGTATATGCCCGACACGTCAGATATTAGGGTTTCGGAGAATTCAACTGGAGCTGTGCTGACATGAGAGAAGTTCTTCCATTTGACGGGCTCAAACCATCGACTGTCCTGCTCTTCGGGACCGACCCATTTGGGGGGCCCAATTGCCACATAGGCATCCCAGTAGGGTTGAAGTATTTTTGGAAGGGAATATAGGTGCTGTACATGAATGCATAGTCGGTTCTGTTTTGGACCTTCCAAGCACAGCCTAAGACCTGTGACAGGCTTGCGCCCAACTGATACCTGAATTAAGCAAACTCTTGTTAGAAAAGCATTTGTTTTAAATTCATCACTGAACAAGTATATGTTTTCAGCAAACCAAATGCAAATTTCTATCTAGAAACGAACTATGCTAAAATGATGTAAACCAATATATCTTTCATTGGACAATTTTTTTTTTTTTGAAGAAAGTGGAATACTCCACCAGTTTCATTGAAACTTTTCATTGGACAATTTTTAATGTTGTTGTTTCAATTTTCATTTCATTTTTGGAGATAAAAAAGCCTGTTTGCCTGTACTATAAGATTAAATAACAGGAAGTGAATGGGGAGATATCTCTATTCATTTTCTTGAGAAGTCTACCCACCCCCCAAATGGAAGGGTTAAAAGGTCCTGGTAACATTTAATGCAGAAAGTACTGGTGACAAGATTCTTCAAGAAGTTTCCTTGATGATATATGTGATATATCGATTTCCAGGAAGCTATAAAAGTCCTGGTAACTGGATTACTGGCCCTTTACTGTTAATCCTTTATGCCCAAAAAAGAATGAAGTACCTGTTCTTGGCTGACATAAAGCTTTTTTCCCATCATGCTAAACTGCAAAGATGGGCACACAGGCTCTTTCCTTTGCCTTGCTGGGTTGTTGTCTCTTACTGGGGCCCAAACCCGATTCATTTGGAACTCCAGAAAATATCTCAGCTCCTCAATGGGTGGTTTATCTTTCAAAGAAAACAACGAACTAAATGTTATTTAATTCATTTAGAGATGCTGGTTAAATATCAAATAGTGTGTTATGTCACAATCAGATTAAATGTTATTTAATTCATTTGTTTATGATATGTTAGTAGGATGGAGGGTCTCATCAGTTCATTTAATTAAGTACTATAAGTTTGACTGAACCCATTGAATATGTGGCTGAGAATGCAATACTTAATAAGACATCAGTAGCTCAGATAAAGTCTGATGTCACGCTTACATTCCAGATAAAGATTGATAGCACGAACAAGGTGGTCTTTTCCAGGAATGCCTTCCAGTAGAGAGGTGAGGGGCAAAAATGTCATCTGAATTATGTCAGGAGCCTGACTAACTGTCTGGGCCCACTGTGTATGTGACTGCACTAAATCATCCCCTCCCCTCCTTCTGAAAATAACCGTGACATCCTGAAACAAAAAATCGCGTCAGATAAGAAAAAAGGGTGAAGATTACTGGAGCGAGATAGAGAAGAGAGTTTGGCTTGCCTCTTTGGCAGTAAGGAAAGGTGTGTTAGAAGGCTGAGGATATACTCCCTGGCTATTAAAGGAGGCTGAATCCTAATACAAAATAAGGGTTAACCTGTCATTCTGGTAGCCAAATATATGCTTCAGCAACTGAAGTAAAAATATCGATAGTAATATAAAGCAATAAACTTCATAACAGTACATGACCGGATACTATTGCCCAAAGTAAGCCCAGAACATATTAAAAGGTACTTTTGCTAAGAACAAAAAAATGGACATCAAAATTACAAATCAAAATGAATGAGAAAGAATACTAACCTTATTATTCAACTTTATTGGACCAGAATTGCGGCTGTCATTCTCTAAAAATCTATGATCCCCTATATCTTGAATATAGTTCTTTATTTCGGCCACTGAAAGGGAAGAAGAGCTGTGTTGTTTCACATAAATTACATCTTTGCCTCCAATGACAACCGAGGTAATTATATGGGTTCCATAGTTCTCAATAAATCTGTTCGGAAACAAAGAACAATTGAGCATCACTTTAAAAAATTACCAACAGCACTATTCTATTTTGCTGGCACAAAACTTTTTATTGGACCTAAAGCATCAATGTCAATTAGTACCGAGCAAATTCCAGAATGAAATTGACCCAATAAAGCATACATGGATCCTAGATTGTGCACCTGTAACAGTAGTATTGCACGGAATAAGCTAAAACCAGTTTTCTTCTATACAAGTCTAATTTAGCACAAAAATATCGCCATATGGAAACTTGGTATCTAGGCCTAATGTTCAGTTTTCTTACCTCATGCACTGTGATTAAAGCCAGCACATTTACCATATTTTTTTCCTCAAATAACTACATTATGCAATCAATTATGTTGCAAGGCATGCAAATGCAAAATAAGTATACAAAGTTTTGGTAAAACTAAAGGCTATTAACTAGCAACGGGATCAGGAATCAAGCAAACATTATTAACTGGTACAAGGATTACAAGCCAAGCAGATAATTAATACACTTGAGCCATTATACATGAGTTTATGCTAATCAGTACCGTACCTTTCTAAGTACACTATTTACCGTACAAGTTGTTTCAGTAAAGCCTAGTATCTCTTCTTGCCCAGGGCACTTTCAATTGATACAATTTCGGTTGGTGATTTGAGTTAACAAGATATAGATATTATCTGACCTAGCCAACGATAAGGGCTCCCAAGAAACAGGTACGGCACGCTTGACATCCTCTTTCAGAGATAATATATTCCTTGTCAGTTGGACTTTACACAAAGGAATGAATTTTCCATCTATTGCAAGGCTCTTAGTCGATGCGGAGTCTATTTTCTTGGATCCAGTTAAACTAAATGCCGAATTAAAGCACCCAAGAGGAATGTTGCCTGATAACAGCGCCTTTCTGTTGAAATACTCCGCCATCTGAAATAAATAAAGAATTTTACTCCACTACTCCCACCAAAGAAATTTTCTTTTCGATCTGATGATTATAAATGAATATTACTCGTTATGAGATTCATCTGTAACCGATAAAATTATCTGGGTGTGAGCATAGAAGTAGCGTCCAATAATAAAAATAGATAAATAAATCCTGAGTACTCCGTTACATATAGATTCTAAATTGGGCATTTGGGGAAGTTCATAATTACATTACTATTGGTGTTTATAGTGCATGAATCATCAACTATGGATTAACAAGATGAACCAGACCTCGGAGAACCCGCAGGGGCCGGCGAATTCTCTCCCGCCGACCTCAGAAGAAGAGCACCTGACATCCCTTGACACTCCCGGGACACACAGCCTCTCATGCACTCTAAGATCCCGACACTCGTCATCCATCTCCACCAGCCGGGACCCCGCGGCGCCCTTGCAGTACAGCAGCCTGGTGTCACAGTTGACATCGAACCCCCGGCCGATCGCCTGGACCGCGTTCCGAACCGTGCGCAGAGATGCTGAAGCACTGTCCTCCATCCTCATCAATGATCACACCCAATTACTACCCCAGATTATAAACCGGAATCAATTAACCCTAATTAGCAAGAAATTGAGCTCGATCCGACCGGGCATGCTTGATCAAACCCCGAATCGGGTAATAAAATGAAGTTCTGGCAAATCAGAGATAGCTAGGGATTGCAATTAGCTGCAGCAATCCGTGGTCTGGGGGTAGAAAAATCGAAAATTAATCCGCAGAACGGAAAGGAAAAGAGGAGTCGGTTAGGGTTGAAAAGTAGGCTTGACTTTTTGATGTGAGGAATTGAAGGAAGGGAGGAAGGAAAAGGAAGGCGATCGATCTGAATCTGACAAAGAAGACGGCGGGCGGTGGGGGTGCCCGTGCCTGCCCTCTGCTGCACGCCAAGAAGGAAAACCTACTGCTGCTGCTTCTCCCTCCTTCCTTCCTCCTCTACTCTTCTCTGCTCTTCTCTAGTAGTGGTTGGTGACTTGGTGTGTTGTATTGATTGCGAGCTAAGAGGAGGGGAGGAGGTGAATGAATCCTTCTGGAGAGACCCCGAGGACACGGACAGGGACACGGACAGGGACACGGACACGGGGAGTGTCCGACACGGCGCTGCTTGTGCTTCTAACAGCAACTAACTATAGTTACTATACACGGACGGACAAGGGAATAAGGCGAATAACTCATTTCATGTTACTCTTTACTCACTGTGTCCGACACGTATCGGACACGCGGACACGTGTGTTCCCGGGCGTGTCGTTGCGCTGCAGGGGGTTATTAGGAACAAGTAAAGATAGGAAGGAAATATATCGAGTCCAATGACAAAGGAGCAGCTTGGCTTCAATGAAATTAGTTACCTAATTTCCAAGGTCAACCTAGTTAAGCGCTTCTGGTCAACTAATCTCATTTCTATTCATCTCTCTCTCTCTCTTCCTCCTCCTCTGCAATATTCTCTACAATGTTACGGGGACTGGAATTTTGTCCAAAGTTATTTGGACTCTTTTATTCCAACTTCAAACCGTTAGATCGAAATGGACGAACCGGATCAGCCTAGTTTAGATAATAGGAGGCCATTTCTAAATAAATCTGAACCATTGATTTTAATCCGACGGCCAGCAGAGAATATTAGGGTCTTGTTTTCCTATATAGGATTTATCTTATCTAGGATAATGAGGGATATGAATTCAAACCGTTTGATTCATTTTATAAGTTTATCAACGATGATAGCGTGTGACCTCATCACTCTAAAGATAATCTGCATACTATGCATTTGCACATTGTTCCTGTTTTTAACATCTACATGACTAAATCACGGTCAATCAATTGCCAACAACTATATCGTATGGCTCTTCGAATCCTTTAGACGGACCGCGCAAATGGTTTTGGACAAAATTTGATTCCATGTTACAATTTACAATCCATCAATCAGAACCGCCCGACCCGAATCCGAACCCGACCCGCCCGTCTGATTTGCCACCTCTAGTATTTATAATTTACATGACCATTTAAAAAAAATAATTTTAACAAAATGATTCTATCTAACATTCCTGATGAAGAATTGTGGTGGTCAAGCAGAGGAAAAAGATGGGCAACTTATCTTTTTCTTTTCTTTTGGCATTCACACACAGATCATACAGAGCAGGGCAGGATTTGTCAAACTTACTTACCTGTCCTGTCCTATTCCTAAACCTCACAGAGATCTTCTGCTCAAAACTCTCTCCTCAAAACTATGTGGCAGCTTCGACAGTTCCACTTCCCATACGTACTCTTCACTATAGCAGTGGCGGACCTTGAACAAAAAATAAGGAGCCAATCAAATATAATTTGGTTTATAAGATATATTAATCAACAAATTTCATTGATTTACAAGTATTTAATCAATTTAAGGATGGACAAACTCTAAATATTAGATAATTTTTTATTAATTTATATGTGCTTTTTACAAAATTTCAAATATTAAGGGGGGCGACCGTCTCGGGTGGTCTCCATATAGATCCGCCTGTGTTACAGAGAAACATCTTGCGTCCACTGAGAAACTGTTTATCAGTCCATACATCTATAAACATATACAGAATGTACCGGATACATCCTAAAATGTAACAGATATTCTGAAATGTAACAATGTTATACACTGTTTGATACAGGGACAGTGGGAGCAGAGGAACCCAACGAATGCAATGTGTGAGAGGTCTCACAAGGTTTGGTTTGTACGTCTTCCAGTACTTGTTCCATTTTGGGGTTCATTTCATTTCATTTTCTTTACCATCAATTTACCTGCAATTACATGCCTGACCATTTACTAAACTCTTGGTATCCCTTATCTAGAAGACTAGACAATCATAAGAGTTAGATTATTATACTAACGTTAGATACCCCAAAAATGATATTATCATATCTGAAATCGTGATTTATCGTGCTTGATAAATTCTTTGTATAAAAATATAAGGGTAAACAAAAATTTTCTATTTTTAAAGCTTTCTTAGTATTTATTTTGTATTTAAAAAAAAAGCACGAACAAACATCAATATTTTATTATTGTTTATGAGCTCTTTTCAAAAATTCAAAACAAATAGTTAAAAAACTCTAAAATGGAAAAACATTTGTCTTCCTCAGTATTTTTATATAAAAAATTTATTAAACACCATAAATCACGATTTCGAATACGATAACACAATTTTTAAGACGTTAGCATTTCATATTGAAACGCTAACATTAGCACAATAGTCTAACTCACGTCATCATATCAAGACCGGTTTTTGTAAAATATATTTGGGCCTAATAATTTGTTTTCATATGTCGACCTGTCTCTATATATATATATGTAGTTTTAAGAAGAAACAATCCACTTGTATGTGTTTGACGATGTTACTTTGAATTCACGGTTGACATAGAGAGATACTTTGAATTACATGACGATGTTTCCTTAATTATTATATAATTAAAACTTCCAAATGTTCCTTATTTATCTGAAGTCCTTGACAAACTTTTATCTTATTCTAAAAAAAAAAAAAGACAAACTTTTATCTTCGATTATTGGGATGAGAATGTGTTGTCAATAAATGGCAGCAAGCTATCATAGTTGATCTAAACGGTCCAAATTAGTTAGGACGGCTCAGATTCTTTGAATAATAGAGGGGCTTTTGATTGTGGGACCATCTGTCATAGAGGCTATGGCATCCATCACAAACTATGGCAGCGGATAAAAATCCCAATTATTGAATATCAGAAATAACAAATTAGTTTATGTACACCGACTTAATTTAATTCACCTTAAAAAAAATGAAACCTTCATTACTGACTTTCAGTTCTTAAGGGATTTTTAATTTCTTCAATATTGCTAAATTTTTTATTGTTACAATTAATACATAGTTTGCTATATTTATTAGTTCTAACAGCTAATTACAGAAAAAAATAATTAAGCCTTAATTCCTAGCTAGAAAGTAGCTCCTATCATTTCGTAACTTAATTAATTGGCCCATGATGAAAAATAAGCCCAAACAACTTTGAGGCCATTTATTAATAACTAAAACTTATTTCTTAAGACCTACAAGGTTACAAATCAATTTTAGAAGATCAAAATCCATACAGTTTTCAAGTTTGTATATTTTGTAGAACACTCTCAAATCGATCTTGCTCGCAAGTCACAAGCCTTATTAACTTGAATCCCCAATTCAGACAAAAAAAACTTTTTTTTCATTTTTAGAAGTTCTAATGATTTTTTTTGTTAATTTTCAAAAGTCACATTGTCAATATTATTATAAGCATTATCAATAAGAGGAGGGATCCAATAACCATGGACTTTGGTGACCGTGGTGACCATTTCACTATTTATGCATAAATTGACAAATCTAAACCGTTAGATGTATTCTAAATCATCTAAATAATAAATATACAAAAAATGATAAAGTTTTAACATCGTTTCAATAGTCATCAAGAGAGGAGAAAAAATCATAAAATTTGAACCGTCGATTTTTGTTAATGCTTGATGCATGTGTAAATAAAATCAAAATGATATAATTTTTTGTGTACACATAAAACATGATATATACAACACATTCTATCAATTAGTTTTGTCATTTAACAGTTTAAATTGTAGTTATTTAAGATTTAATTTCACGGTCACCGATCGGTCACAAAAAATATGGTTATTTGATCCCTCCTCTATCAATAAATTCCCTCCTCTATATTTTAGACATGACATGACATACATCTTTTTAGACACAGTTTGCATTTATTCAAGGCTGTGCTCTTGCAACAAGCGGTTCAGATTGCCCTCTCCATGCACATTTTACCTTTTTCACATTAATTAGTTATTTCAAATTTATTTATTTATTTCAAATATTTCATATCATATTTTACTAACAACTTTTACTTATGTATGTATCTATACAGAGAAAATGTTCTTTTACCATGAAAAATAATTTTACAAGCCTTGAATATATGCAGAACACATATTTCTCTCTGGAAGATATATATAGAGTTAGACTATTATACTAACATTAGCATTTCGGGTCGAAATGCTCACGCCTCAAATTTTATGTTATCGTGTCCGAAATCACGATTTATGGTGCTCAATAAATTCTTTATATGAAAATATTGGAGAATACAATTTTTTTTTTTATTTTTAGAGTTTTCTAAGTATTTGTTTTGAATTTTAGAAAATAGCTTATAAATATCACCAAAATATAGAATGCATTCTTTCAGACAAATGAATAGATGGTTTGATGCTTAATTAATTTCGACTCACAAGTCACAACTAATTAATTAACTGATGGCACTTGTATATTACTATCATTTCAGTTGAACAAGGACAGGAACGTTAACGGCCGGCGTCCCGAAGCCCGATCCGCCTCTGTATATCATAGCAGTGCAATTCTTGGTCGGCATGTTCGTGCTCGATACATGGCTCTTCTTCTTCTTCTTCTTCATGCACCGATGTTACCACGCCAACAAGTTCGTGTACAAGCGCATCCACTATGTCCACCACAAGTTGGTCGTGCCATACGGCACCTGCGTGTGTGCGGTGCCATCTACACCCATCCAGCGGAAGGCCTGCATGGTGGACCATATCGGCACGTCACTGGCCTTGCCAGCAGCGGGCATGACGCTGCGTATGTGTCGGGCTCTTCTTCTTCTCTAGCTAGTGTACATTAAAATTGTGGATATATATGCACACTGGCATATATATGGTGGCCATATAAGTATAACATCTTCAATTTCTTCTCAAATTCCAGTGCTGTACCATGATGTGCATGTGCACCACCGGTACGTACCAACTCTACGGAGCTAAGGTTAATTAATTAACTTCGAAATCTTAGCAGTTTCAGCTGCCAGCAAGAGAGCTTGTCTTGGGCCTTGGGTTCTAAGTGTGGTAAAGACCATTTAACAGAGGATAAATAAAATTTAGGCTAGACTGAAATAAGAAACTAGAAATAATGCAAAAATCTGACTTGATCAGTGATTTATACGGATTACATGATTTCGCGAGTGTGAGAAGTATAACTAGAAATTACAACTTAGAAATCAAAGAGTACTTCAACAAGAAAATATAATTTGAAAATAGAAATTTTAAATTAAACTACAAGCTGCGCTGAATAGTGGAAACTCTGTCGGAGAGCTTCAGATACTAAATTATGTTATTGAATTGTTATTCTTTTTATGTTATTATGCCAACATTAATTAAAATTTAATTTCATTTTAGGTGATAATCAAGAAGGCCCTTCTGGAGCATCAGAGAGTTGAGATTTTAGAGCATCAGAGAGTTAAGAATTAAATTATTATCATATCCGGTGTGTTTTCATGTCGCTTTGTTAAGCTAGTTATTCCTATACACTGGAATATACATGCATATTTTGTGTATTGAATTGTCTATGTTTATAAATAAAATTGTCAAATCAGAGTGAAATTTGTGGTAAATTACTCGGAAAATGTGTTGAGTCAATCAAACTGCTGGAATTTGCAACTACGTAGGCAGGTCACATACGTATAATATAAGAGAACATGTAGAGTCCACCTATAAAGTAAGCCACAAATCTACTTCTCTCTTACAATCTGCTATACCCATGTGCACCCATGTGCTTGTCACAGTTGCATAAATATTTACTGACAATCGTACTGTATTTGTTTACTAGAAAATGTTATATGTTGATCGGAAAGATATAAATGTTTACTAAAAAATGATATATATTCATCAAAAATATGGTGAACCGGTGGATAAATAAAATGGGTGGTCGCTACCTACGACTCTATAATATATAAGGCCGTGTTTTAGTACATATGTCATATGGCCATAATCAAACCTGTATCAGTACTTTGAGTGGGTTATGTGTTTCACAGACAGGTAAAATGAGTAAATGATCGACTACCTAATGTGTCGTTAGAAGATAGGCCACATATGTTCCCATCATGTGTTTTTACGATTATTTTCCTGTTGTCGTTGCCAAACAACCAGACTTAATTGTCGCACTGTTATTACTGTCATATGACATTGATGTATCGGTAAAATCAGCTTAATATTACACTGAATATATAATTTGTCTACCGCTAATTCATCGCGCCTTTTCAGGTAACAAAGGTGAGAAAGGAGGACATATTATTGCCTTGTGGTGGTCATTGCAGAGTATTGCTAAGAGTCTAATAGTATATTTAGTGTTGTTAAGTATCTAATATTAAATAAACTTGATGTAATAAATAAATGGTTTGGTAGCATGGGGGTCTTCCTTGACTCATCATGCTTAGTGTTTGGATATGGAATTGGCTTTATATGACATCTATTCTCAAGTGTTTAGTTGAGATTGATGTTTTAGTGTATTGGTTGCTGATGCATGCACTGATCCTTGGGTCCTAGTTACCCCCACATACAATGTCATGTATGTGTTTTGAAGTATTGGACTTTGGATAAGTTGTGTAGCATATATAGAAAATTAGTTGGGACTGAGCTATGCATATGGGCAGTGAAGGTAACTCACTGCACATAAAGGTTCCTTCTCTTGTATTATGGAGTTCCATGTCTAGTGCTACAAAGTATCTTGATGTGGTAATATGTGATAGAAAATTGATATGGGCAAGTATAAGTTAACACATAGTTGTGTACCATAGAAAGCAGTATATATAAAATGTTTTTTTTAATGTTTTTGAAACCTTGGCAGTACAACAAAGTTAACTTTAGGACACTAAAATTTCATAAGAAGGTGGAAATATTATGCATAATGCATAAATATCGGTGAAAAAGGGAAAATGTTCGTCAATTTTTCTAATACATATGGAATTGAGATGTTTAAATAAATAATATAATTCTCATCCTAGAGATGTCCACTGATTTTAGAATTTTAGATAGTGATATCAATGCATGATGTTATATCAAATGTAAATCATAATCACTGATCAGACTTCAGACACAGCAGATATATATAAACCAAAAGTTTGCAGTATAACAACAGTGATACAGTACAGACACATGCCAATTTTAAACCCGATTAAACATCAGGTGTATTACAAAAACAGCCATAGTAAGAGCTAGCACAACATGCATTCTGGTAAAGGCTGCAAACTCCCTTTATTTATTCTCAGCTTCCCCTCTTTTATCATAGACTTATATAGTTATTGCCGCATCTTTTACTAGCTTAACGCACCCTGATTTAAAACAAAGTAAAACAAGAAATCAAATTAAATGAACATATGTCCATTAAAAATATAAATAAATAAATGTTGCAACAATATTTGTAATTTTAAATTTTTAATCATAAAACTAAGTAAACATGTACAGTATATATATATTTAGAATAATATCTAGTGTCCATAAAAAACTGTCTATAGCGTCCATAGATTACATTTTGAGATGTATCTGTTACATTTCGGGATATATATGTTACATCCTGTACACATCTATGGATGTATGGACAATTTTTAAATGGACGCAAGGTGTTTCTCTATATGAAAACTTACTTGGAGCAGTCGGTGGTGGCGCTGATGACGTACGGCACAGAGACACCGCACTTGCCAGGGATGCCTGCAATGTTCTTGACATTGAGTCTGTTCATCGCCTTGGCAGCGTTCTTCATGCAGTTGCATGCCATCTGCTTGTCGCGAGTCGTCCTGGCCTGCGAGCTCAGGGTCCTGACACCGGAGCAGCACGCAGCCGATGGGGCAGGGGCTTTGCCCTGCGCGTACTGGATGCACGATGCAATGTAGCCCGTCACCTGGCCGCATGACAGGGCCGCTTCCGCTGCCGGAGCAGCCATGATAAGGATGATGGCAAGTGCCGCTAGCATCGATACACGGGCCATTGCGAATTGGTGTTGATTGCTTAATTTGGGGTGTTTTGTAGGGTTTGAGAGATCAGGTTAAACTGATTTGAGGTTGCGGTGTGTTTGATTTGTGATGAGAAGAGTAGGGTTTGAGGGGTTTATATAGGGTTTTAGATCAGTCTTGCAGGTGGTTGGAGGTTGGAGATAATTAATTATCAATGGCTAATTCTGCTGTGGATCGGATGAATCAAAATATGGGATGTTCAATTTTCATAATTTGATGGTGTCGATATGTCTTTTAGATACAATTAAAGAGACATGTTTAATAAGAACTGCTCGATTCAAAATAAAAGGTTGCTTAATTAATCGATCCATAACAGAATCACTCTAAATTAATTAATTAATTACATTTAGATCAAATGGTGAAGACAAACTGATCATAGCTGAATGATATCTTGTACAACAGTACAAGTAAAATTCATAACATATTAGGATTTATTATGGGTCTATAGTTTGGTCTATTGATTGAAAGATATATATCCTTCAGATCACATGTGGTTTTAATTTGGATCAAATCTTACATGCACGAACTCAGTTAAAGACAAGGTGCAAGTCGGTGTATGTATCTACTGCCCATTTTGGTGTGTTTTTCAAATTTATTAACGAACTTTAGTTAAATGGTTCTGAAAAAAGAAAATCTTGATATGCTATCGACCAACTAATTATGTACAAGCCAAATTAAATGTTAATGAAATAAAATACAATCAACATATGTATAACCTCTTTCAAATCTCTTCTTTTAAAGAAAAGCGGAAGAAATTGGAGCTCTCTAAAGGCTGTCACGTCATTTTCACAAACTGCTTTATTTAATCTGTTGTAAAGCATCCCTTCGTCTGCTTTATTAACAGGCATCCCTTCGTCTATTTTATTAATAGGCATCCCTTTGTCTGCTATATTAACAGGCTTACGCGTCTCTTTACTCCTTGCATACCACAGTTTTTACACCAGTCTTACACCACAATCATGAAAATTGAACTCTTTTGGTGCCCTTTGAACGATTGTGCATGTCTCTTCTAAGCCTCCTACTTCATCTTCTTCAAATAACAAGTCGGTCTATGCCTTCTTCTCCTCCGTTATTTCACCTTGAGGGTTACAAGTTCTTATTCCTATCCTACTTTCAATCTCTTATTGAATGAGAACCACTTTTCTTTTTGTTTCCACATGGGTTTTCTTTGTCTCCATTCAATTCTCCATTAACGATTTTTTAATTTATTGCAATTTACAGTTGTCCTTTAAATTGCAATTTACAGTTTATCTTCAAAACCATGACTTAATTTCAATCCCGGGCATTGCACGGGTCAAATGCTAGTTCTACTAAAATTGATACCATTCGAAAAAAAAATCTACTAAATGGATGCCATAAAGGGCATAGAGTATCAATTCATTGCTGTATCTGAAAAATGTTAGGAAAATGATATATATGTTCAGTGAAAATCACTGGAAGTGAATCAGTCATAGGTCACAGAGTATTACCTAGCGTCCATAGAAAATTCATTCATAGTATTCATAGGCAATATTTTGGGATGTATCTGTTACATTACGTACACATCTATAGATGTATGGACGGTTTTTCAATGGACTTAAAAATGTTTCTCTAGCTATAACCCATAAATGAGGTTCTTGAGTTTGGGAAATGGGAAATATTTAATAAGCATGAGCAGAGGTGGTTGTGTTTCTTAAAAGTCCATCCTCTATTCCTCATTTCCCCTTTTGTCTATGCACATATATAAATAATATAACATTCAATTGCCCAGCATATCTTTATTAGTTTATTACTACTAGTGAAGGTTGAGCACACTGTTAGTAAGACTTTGTACTATATCCTAGGAGCTTCAATATGAGCAGAGGCGGATTTACAGTCAACGAATGGGGGTCAACTGACCCCCATTTATTTTCGAAATTTCTGTACTAAGATGAGAGTTTACCTTGTAAAATGCTACAGGTATCAAAAAATGACCCCATTCATTTTCTGACACTATAATACTGTTGACCCCCATTCATTTGAACAAGAAAGCCTACGCGTGTATAAATTGGGCATCCAAAACATTTGCTTGTCAATTAAATGTCAAGAGTGTTCCAACGCACTACCGCACTCTAGTCCTCTCTCAATTTTTCAAATCTTTTTTGGGAATTGTATATTCATTAATTGGGTTCTTACCCATTCTCTCTCCCAACCCGTTCAATATATATAAAAACTCTCTCTCCCAAACTTCTTTATTTGTCCTATGTTCTTTTTAATTTTGTAATGCCTGACTTAAAAAAAACGTGGAGACTATTAAGATAGACAATCAGTATTCCCTCGTTACTACTAATATACTTGTTATATTTCTTATACTAGTAGAGAGCCCACGTGATTGTTTTGGGCTGAAATTATTATTTCTTATAATAAATTTTTAAGATAATATGTAATGAATCTTATATTGAGGAAATTGATATGGGCCTTAAATTTTAATGGGCTGAGACATTAACGTCAACGGGTATTAAAGTAAATCAACGGTTATGATCTATCCAAGAAAATGATCAACGGCTCAGGTTTCTTAATTGGGGAAGATAGCCCTTTCATGTCATTTTTTCCAATATGCTTTTATATATATAGTAAGGATTTATATAGCAAATGCAGCGAATGAATCTAGTGTTTGAAGGTATAATTTTTATTTGTCCCAAAATTGCATATAAATTAGACTTTTTAATTTGTACTTAACAATTCAGAATTTAAAATCTCACTTAAATTAGAGGTATAACCGTGGTCTTTTTATATTAGTATTCCCATTTCTTAATATTTTTTTTGCAACTCAAAGTGATATAATCTAATATATATTTATGCCCTAAGTAAGTAAATACCAGTTATGTGCATTTTCTAACAACATAAAGAGCCAACGTCTTGCTTTGGACTGAAGTTATTATATCTTATAATAAAGGACCAAAAGCTCATCCCCTGTGAGTTAACTGATATGGGGCTTAAATTTTAATGGGTCGGAACATTAATGTACTTCAACGGTGGTGATCAATCTAAGTAAACAATCAACGACTGATGTTTTTTTTTTTGGGAAGATAGAACTTTTATGTCAAAAAATCTAATCTCATTTTATTAGGAGTAAGGATTGGTAAAGTTCTTATTCATGCTTGTCATCCATATAAAATTTGCTAATACAAATGTTCAATTTTTTTTTGTCAATAATTAGTTTTCTCAGCCTATTATAATAGATAAGATGAGAATAAACATATATTTTAGCTTTTGGCGCCATAAAACATATTATGGAGACAAATAAAATTTAAAGCTCGATAACACAGTTAATTTTCAACTCAAAGGAGCTTGCCAGCTTGGTTCCTTTATATATGACCCCCATTCATAAAAAAGCTAGCTCCGCCCCTGATTAGAACCACATCCTCTGACCAAGTGGAATCTACAAAACCCATCGGCAAACCAGGCTTGGTCATGGGGGGGCTGAGACCCCTCCTATTGAGGCCTCCAATCTGTTTAACAAGTGAGAGCACTCGTCTTAAGCTGAAGTGCATACATAACAATCTTGCTTGCTACTATTGCCGTGCTACTGGTCATACTTTTCAAATGTGCCGCAACAAACCGCCGACAATTCTAGACATGAATGTGAATAATAAGGCACGCATTGACAACTTGAGTTGTAGCTTGAGGGGTGAACAGCTCAGCGACGCCCAACATCGAAAAGAGGCCAACCAAGTAATAATCAATGACCATGCTAATGAAATATTAGGTACACCACAAACTCAAATGGAGTTTGTCATATTTCTTATATATTTTTTTCCCACTTTACCAACAGGCAGACTGCCATAATTAATTCAAATAATAGGTTCATTATATGGATTTTCTATAGTAATAATAGAAAATAAAAAAAAAAAATTGTTGTTCCCACTTTCTACCAATAAATAAGTACATGATTTTTAAGAGATTGGACCCTTGTATCATAAGTTAACTCTATGTTATATTCCTTTCTTTATACTTTCCGGTCCCCTCTTTCCTCATAATCTGCAAATTTCAAAATTAAGAAACTGCATATGTTTCATTTTTCTTCTTTTTCTCTCCTGCACAGTATTTATCAAGTATCAACACATGAACTTTAGAAGTGACAACCCATTCTTCCACAAAATCTGTAAGCACAGTGATTATGTATCAGCTTGAATTAGCTCTTCTATTTGCAACTAACTGGTACAAAGTAAGTGGTATGGTAAATAGATATGCTTCATTTTTATTTTGATGAATAGTCTCTGACCAGAAGCTTGCTGGCAGCTTTTTTTTTAATTCTGAGCAGTATCAAAATGGGCTGCCAGCAAGAGAGCTTGTCTTGGCCCTTGAGTTCTAAGTGTGGTAAAGACCATTTAACAGGGGATAAATAAAATTTAGGTTAGACTGAAATAAGAAACTAGAAATAATACAAAAATCTGACTTGATCAGTGATTTATGCGGATTGCATGATTTTGCGAGTGTGAGAAGTATAACTAGAAACCATTACAACTTAGAAATCAAAGAGTACTTCGACAAGAAAATATAATTTGAAAATAGAATTTTTAAATTAAACTACAAGGTGTGCTGAATAGGATATTCTGGGTTATAACTCAAAATATTCCTTAACAAGAAGGATATAGTGGAAACTCTGTTGGAGAGCTTCAGATATTAAATTCTGTTATTGAATTGTTATTCTTTTTATATTATTATGCCAACATTAATTAAAATTTAATTTCATTTTAGGTGAAAATCAAGAAGGCCCTTCTGGAGCATCACAGAGTTAAGATTGTAGAGCAGCATTATCTTATCCGGTGTGTTTTCATGTCGCTTTGTTTAGCTAGTTATCCTATACACTGGAATCAACATGCATATTTTGTGTATTAAATTATCAAATTTTAATTTTTTATATATAAAATTGTCAGATCAGAGTAAAATTTCTGGTAAATTAACAGGAAAATGTGTTTAGTAAAACTGCTGGGAATTGCAACTATGTAGGCAGGTCACATATGTATAATAAATAAGCATGTGTTTTAGTACATATGTCATATGGCCATAATCAAACTTTTATCAGTACTTTGAGTGGGTTTCACAGAGAATTGCAACTACGTCGGTTATGTGTTTCACAGAGGTAAATGAGTAAATGACTACCTAATGTGTTGTTAGCAGATATGTGGCTGCCACATATGTTCCCATCATGTGTTTTTACGATTATTTTCCTGTTGGCGTTCCCAAACAACCAGACTTCATTGTTGCACTGTTATTACTGACGTATGACATTGATGTATCTGTAAAATCATCTGAATATATGATTTGTCTACCTCTAATTCATCGTGCCTTTTCAGGTAACAAAGGTGAGAAAGGAGGACATATTATTATTGCCTTGTGGTCCTCATTGCAGAGTATTGCTAAGAACCTAATAGTGTATGTAGTGTTGTTAAGTATCTAATATTGAATAACCTTGATGTAATAAATAAATGGTTTGGTAGCATGGGGGTCTTCCTTGACTCATCATGCTTAGTGTTTGGATATGGAATTGGCTTTATATGACATTTATTCTCAAATATTTAGTTGTGATTGATGTTTCAGTGCATTGGTTGCTGATGCATGCACTGATCCTTGGGTCCTAGTTACCCCCCATACAATGTCATGTATGTGTTTTGAAGTAGGACAATGATACTATGTCACAACTTTGCCCCCACAGCCCTGTGATGAAGTGGCATATGAATGAGGAGGGTTATTTTTGTAAAATTTTGTGGGGCGGAGGTATATTTTTGTAAGATTGTGAGGGTCATTTTTGTAAAAATGTTTCATGATAGGGTAATTTTGTAAATTTCCTTAGAAATAAAAGATATTTCTGTAAAATTTTCTGAAAAGAGGGATATTTTGTAAATTTTTTTTAAGTGTATTGGGGTGTTCTGGGGGCATTGTGTGTGGCAAGTTATATTTATCCTTTGAAGTATTGGACTTTGGATAAGTTGTGTAGCATATATAGAAAATTAATTGGGGCTGAGCTATCTATGCATATGGGCAGTAAGGTAACTAACTGCTCCCAAAGGTTCCTCTTGTATTATGGAGTTCCATGTCTAGTGCTACAAAATATCTTGATGTGGTAATATGTGATGGAAAATTGATATGGGCAAGTATAACACATAGTTGCTTACCATAGAAAGCAGTGTAACAAAGTTTCCTTTTTTATTTAATCTTTTTGAAACCTTGGCAGTGCAACAAAGTTAACTTTAGGACACTAAAATTTCATAAGAAGGCGGAAAGTACTTCTACCTCATTGAGCACAATGCAGAAATACATACAGGTGAAAAAGGGAAAATGTTAGGCAATTTATCTAATTAAAGCCACATATATAATAACTTTTGTATATTAGATTTGTTTTAACACCTGATACTTTTTCAAACAGCCCTGTAACTGATGAAATTTCCCTACTTTTATTTGGCATAATCTCGTTTCTGGGGCAATGTCTGATGTCTTCTTCATCATGAACCTTTATGCAGTTTACTGTGTTTTGAATGGAATTATAAACATATAAATTGAATCGAATGTTATAGTCGTAGCTTTGGACGGAAAACATCCAAATGACTTTAGACAAAATTCTAGTCCTTAAATAATATAATTATATATCATCCTAGAGATGTGCACTGATTAAGACAGTGATATCAATGCATGATGGTATATATATCAAATGTAAATCATAATCACTGATCAGACTTCAGACACAGCAGATATATATATAAACCAAAAGTTTGCAGTATAACAACAGTGATACAGTACAGATACATGCCAATTTTAAACCCGATTAAACATCAGGTGCATTACAAAAACAGCCATAGTAAGAGCTAGCACAACATGCATTCTGGTAAAGGCTGCAAACTCCCTTTATTTATTCTCAGCTTCTCCTCTTTAATTTATCACAGACTTATATAGTTATTGCCGCATCTTTTACTAGCTTAATGCACCCTGATTTAAACATAAGAAAACAAGAAATCAAATTAAATGAGTGTCCATTAAAAATATAAATAAATAAATGTTGCAACAATATTTATAATTTTAAGTTTGTAATCATAAAAGATAAAACTAAGTAAACACAGTATATATATATTTAGAGTAATATCTAGTGTCCATAGAAAAACCGTCGATAACGTCCATAGATTACATTTTGAGATGTATCTGTTACATTTCGAGATGTATATATTACATTATGTACGCATCTATGGATGTATGAACAATTTTTCAATGGACGCAAGATGTTTTTCTATATGAAATTTACTTGGAGCAGTCGGTGGTGGCGCTGATGACATACGGCACAGAGACGCCGCACTTGCCAGGGATGCCTGCGATGTTCTTGACATTGAGACCTTTCATCGCCTTCGCAGCGTTCTTCATGCAGTTGCACGCCATCCGCTTGTCGGGAGTCGTCCTGGCCTGCGAGCTCAGAGTCCTGACACCGGAGCAGCACGCAGCCGATGGGGCAGGGGCTTTGCCCTGCGCGTACTGGATGCACGATGCAATGTAACCCGTCACCTGGCCGCATGACAGGGCCGCTTCCGCTGCCGGAGCAGCCATGATAAGGACGATGGCTAGTGCCGCTAGCATCGATACACGGGCCATTGTGAATTGGTGTTGATTGCTTAATTTGGGGTTGTTTTGTTTTGTGAGATCAGTTTACTGATTTGAGGTTGCAGTGTTTTTGTGATGATGAGAAGAGTAGGGTTTGAGGGGTTTATATAGGGTTTTAGATCAGTCTTGCAGGTAGTTGGAGGTTGGAGATAATTAATTAATTATTAATGGCTAATTCTGCTATGGATCGGATGAGATACGGGCTGTTCATTTTTTATAATCGGATGGTCGCGATATGTCTTTTAGATACAATTAAAGAGACATGTTAGATAAGAACCGCTCGATTCAAAATGAAATGTTGCTTAACCGATCTATAGCAGAATCACTCTTAATTAATTAATTAATTACATTACATTTACATCAAATGGTAAACATAAACTGATTCATAGAATGATATCTTAGGGCGTGTTCGGTAGCGATCCCAATTGATTGATTATGGGAATCATGCCCTGATGGGTATTCTTCCCCAACCCTGTTCGGTGGCCATTTGATTGATTATGGGAATCGATTAAAAATCCCACTTTGGTATCCATCTATGCACAAAATCGTGGGAAAAAAATAATCATATCAGATTGAATTTTTTTCTACCCACGAAGGAATGTTTGTTATCTCCATTTAACTATTTACTTGCTGTAGATGTACAAGCTTTTAAAAAAAATTTACTTCTACACCTCAACACTTATGATAACGATCATCTAATTAAAATGAAAAAAATATTTTTCTGATAATATTTTTTGTTATGATAGTAGCTGCTTTACATGAGTTATAATGCATAGCTTTTATTTTTTTAAGCTTAAAATTTCATATAAATGATTGCATTAAATTATATATATGTCCGTTGCTAAAGTATTTTATTTGAATTTATTTACATTATAAACAAAGAAAATACATATCAACAATCTTAAAAAGAAATTAAAATTCCCATAATATTTCCTATGGTACAGCCGAACAACAATTTTAGTACACCCATAATCTTACCCATGAGCATGGGTTCCTGTACCCATATATTCCCATGACAACCGAACACGCCCATATTGTTATTATTAGGATATATTATGGGTCTATATACAATTTGGTCTATTGATTGAAAGATATAGGATTCACATCCGCTGCCATAGTTTATTCTATGGCACGAGTGTGCCATACTTTCTACTGTGTATGACAAGTGGGACCCATTAAAAAGGGAGGCCCCCTCCATCTAAATCCGGGCCGTAGAAATCAATATCAACCGTCCAAAATCTATGGCAGCAATGGTGCCATAGATTTTTATGGCAGCAGATTGGAACCCGAAAGATATATATACATACAGATCACATGTGGTTTTGGATCTGATCTTACATGAACTCAGTTAAAGACAAGGTGCAAGTCGGTGTATGGATCTACTGCCCATTTTGGTGTTTTTTTTTTTTTCACTTTATAAACGAACTATTAAAAAAGAATCTAGATATATATGCTATTGATCAACTAATTACGTTACGTAGAAGCCAAATTAAATGTTAAATGAAATAAAATATAATCAACATATGACATATCTTAAATTCTACCAAAATATTTAAGAGGAAAATCTAAATTCAAAAAAAAAAATACTAAAATGGATGGTATCAACAAATAGCCAATATAATTAAGAGGAAAATGTTGTGCGAGTACGTAATTTCATGAACACAGAAAATTAAGGAAATTGCTTATATTTTTCCATTCATTAATTGCTGTACTTGAAAAATGTCAGAAAAAGGATGTGTTCAGTGAAAAATAACAGGAAGTACTGAATCAGTCACAAGTCATAAACCCATAAATAAATGATTGAGTTTGGGAAATGGGGAACATTTAATAAGCATGAGCAGAGGTGGTTGCGTCTCTTAAAAATCCATCCTCTATTGATCTATCTATTCCTCTCTTGTATGTATAGCTGTATAGGCACAAACATTAGGTATGTTTGGCAACCAAAAATTGGAATAAAATAGCAAAATAATAGCTATTCCATGTGTCAAACAAAAAATAGCTATTCGAATAGCTCTAAAAAATTGTTAATCCGTTATTCCTCCTATTTGGTCGAATAGCGGAATAGCTATTCGAATAGCTCTAAAAATAGTTCTAAAAATATTTATCACAATATTATTCCAATTGTCATTTGCCAAACAATATTTTCACTATCCGAATAGCTCTAAACATCACTATTCTTTTTATTCTTCCGACAACCACTAATACAATTTTACTAATCGGATAGCACTATTCTATTGCTATTCCTTAATTTGCCAAACGGACCCTAGATTTTAGCAAGGATTGAGCACACTGCTTGCTAGCAAGACTTTGTACTACATCCTAGCTAGGAGATTGAATATATACATTTCTTTTTTTTTTTTCAAAGATTTATATTACTGTGTCTGTATGTACCAACATTACGGCTATTAATTAATAACAGTCAGTGCTGAAGATGGGTAGGATTAGGAACTAGGAAGGACCTCTTTTCTTTATATATGTTGAGAAATCAATGCAAGTCATAGGAAATTAAACACTTGAAATGCACCGGTGAGAACTGAGAAGAAGGATGGATGGGTGATGGGCTAGAAACATAGTCAAGCATCAAAACGTGTCAGAGCAGAATGGAGGCCCATAATTGCAATTATGATCTGACAATGGATCTAGGTTCTCACATTATCCACTGTTTAGGTGCATGCTCTGGTAAGGGGGAGATAAGGTGCATCATATTCCTCTCAAAAAAAAAAAGGTGCATCATATTCCCTGGCGTATTGTAAGTTGCAATTTATCACTAATTGAACCGTTAAATTGTCTTAAAATTTGTGTCTACTCGGATCTCGAGATGATCCAACAGCTCACATCATGAACTACAAAATGCAGTACATTGGAGGATAAGCACTCGAGATAAGGGGAGGGGGGACTAGGGATTATACACTTTAAGCCACATGTCCAAGGTGTGTTACTTGTTCCAACCATAGTGACAACTCAATGATTCGGGAACTGTTCGGCGAAGTTAAAATTTCGGGATTCGAAAATAATTCGTTAACTATAGTGTGTAATAATATATCAAAATATTAAGATTTTCAAAACATGAAAATAAGAAAAATGTTCATTTAAACTTCAAGCAGCAGCCACATAAGATCAAAATGAAAAATAAAAATCTTTAAATTTGAAAATAATTAAAGCTGGGTGGTGAGGTGCTGTGTAAAGATGGCACATTCATCTAGGTAGTTTAATAGGACAAAAGTTGCTTTATTTCTCTGTTTTCTGAATCAATCGTATCAAGCACGTGAATGTTAGCAGAAAAACCAGTATAAATTTTTACTTTTTGACCGGTTTTCAAAATGAATTATACCGTAGAACTCGCGAATAATTCGTAAATTTCGTTATATTCGCGAATAATTTGCGTACTAGACGTATAATTCGTGAATTGTCTATATAATCCGAGATTCGTTCGGCTGATGACAAAATCCGAATAATTCGCGAATTATACGCGAGTATTGTTACTGTGGTTCCAACACCATAATTGTTGGAGGGCAGATGATGGGAGAGAGAAAAGGGAACACAAGAGGAAGAGAACACAAAATTTATGTTGTGCTTCCATCCATTATCTACCTCCCAAAATGGGAGGTAACATCGCTTTCACACTCCTCCCCTCTCCTCTTATTGCACAAATACTTAAAAGTTTTAGAGATGAAAAATTTTTGTATCTCCTAATATTTTTATACTATGAATTTAATGAAATCATAAATTGAAATTTCAGATGTGGTTGAGTATAATCGAGAAGTTACTTAGGTGAAAATTATTTATTTTGAGATGATTTAAAAAATTAAAATTAAGGCATCCAATGGACCATACTATGGTTGAGGCTTCACAAGAGGATGTCTAGGTGAGGACTGTGGGCGGACATTATATGCAAGTCCTTTGTATCTAAGAATTAGTCATGTGCCCACACGTTGCAGTGGGATTAAATATTATATTACTATATAAAATCCAGCATATACTAAACATTAAGATGATCATCTCTCCTACAATAATTTGAAAAGTGTTTTTCCTAAGTTTGACACCAAAATATGAATCTAAGCCTACATATTTTGGTTGACACTTCTCGAATTGTAGGCTTAGATTAACAAGGCACAAAAGTCTAAATCAGGGTTGACACTTTGTGTTAACAAGGCTATGCTGTAATTGTTTTCCCAAAAAGTCTATGACAAGGCACAAAAGCACAGGTCCACTTTGCTCTGTAGAGTAATTAATGAGGCGACAGAGAGAAGCAAGGCAATAATTACTCACAGAGAGCATTAACTGAATTGATTGCTCAATGGATTTTTTTGAGAGAGCAATCAAAACATCGGATTCTGACTTAATTACTCGCGGATGGCCTGGATTAAATGATTTGCTCTCATCGGACGGTCAGAAATGACTCTGGACAAAGACTCCTTTTGGATCTCAAAATAGTCCTCCTTTTATTATTAGTAGGGATGTATGAACAAATAAGACCCTACAGGATAGATGTGGCAAATTCTGACCCAATATGTATCTGATTAGACCAAATTTTTCAAGAAGTCAAACTAACTCGACGCGACCTCAACCTGACCCCATCTGACTCGATTTAAAATCGAATAGCCTATGATCCAATCCAATCCAAATCAACCTGACATTTAAAAAAAGTCATTATGCAAATTAACTTGACCCGATCCCACCTTGATTTGACTCGACTTCTTCAAGAAGTCATACTGACCCCATCTGATCCAGACTCGACCCAAATCCAACCTTTCCGAGCCGATTGCCACCTCTACTGACTTCTACAAGATATTTCTCGGTTCTTAGGCAAATCCGAGCTATGAGATATGCGAGCATAAGTACCATTATATATACTTCAACATGAAAACATACTCCCAGACTCAATTGTTCTCAAAAGGAATTGATTGCTCATATATAAGCAGTCAAATTTAGACTCATCGAGGATATATATATATATACAGTGGGAGGTAGACGAAAATTAAAGAAAAGACACCAAGAAATTGCAAATAAAATGTTCCCCACAAAATTAGTTGTAACACTAGCCATCCTGATCTTCGTCGTCTCTGGCAAGCTTATCGCTCCAGTCGCAGCGAACGTCACAACTGATCAGGAGACTACTCATGTGACAACTCGTAAGGCAGCCATTTTCCACTACTTTGCATCCCTTAAAATATATAACTCAATAATTATACATGATATACACATCTTTACACATTTTTCACTGAGCTATCTTTGGTTTCTAATTGGGTACAAAATCAATCTATCAGGAACAAACAGAGAAGACGTGCGAGGAAGCGAGGAAGAGAAGGTAATCAAAGCGCCAAGACGTCCTTTGTACCTTCCCGGGATCTCTCCCAAACCTTTCGTTGCCCAAACAACAACAACAGGAATTCACAAAAGGACTTCTATAGATTGAAGCGCTGATCTATTGAGTTAATTGTATTTCTCGATCATTGTATTCATGGAGTGTGGGTATATATTGCTAGAAATAAAGGCTTAAATAATAAAAGAAATAAAAATTTGTTCTACGGTATCTGTTTTGTAACTTAAATGCATCCAAGCAGCAAGTTCAAAACAATAAACCCAAATTAATGTATGAGATCTCTCAAGTACACCAAACTCAAGTTAATATGAACATATTTGCTTTCCAAAATAATTTTTAAAAACTTAAATAATAAATATATGTTATAAAGATTCAGAACATCTGATGATAGTGTCCTCAGGTTAAGTACATATACCTAAATATAGTTTGCTTGATCATGAGATGCCACAGAAAGAACAAATGCATACAGGGACGACTAAAGAAAATCAACGGTAAGAGCCAACAGAGATCTGTGGATCGTTTGCCTATTTTTATCAGCTATTTGAAATTTTTTTGTGAAGATACTCTCATCTTGCAAATCCAATCTATTCATGTTTGGAAGCAAAAGAAAATTCCAGGTGCAGCCCGGTATGGTGCAGGATGGAGGGAGAGCACGTAATTGGCGTAAACAAATTGGTCATCTCTATGACAAGAAAACATGATCCAGAAAGCTCCGAAGGCAAGATGCATGAAAAAAGACGGAATTTCCCCTTGATTTACAGGATCAAAGAACAACTATGCGATGAGAACATGGAGGTCTATGTGCCGGATGTTATATCCATCGGTCCATATCACCATAAGAATGTCTCGGTACCAGAAATAGAGAAGTTGAAATGGGATTCGCTCTGTCAGATTCTCGAGTTGAATCCTTCGAAGCAGCTACAGGATTACATCCAGGGTATGGCAGGACTAGAACAAAAGATTAGGAGTTGCTACGCGAGTGATATTCATCTAAACAGCTATGATCTGTTCAAGATTATGCTGCTGGATGGATGCTGCTTGCTTTTTGTTCTTGGTGGAATGGAGGCAGTTCTAAAATCGTTGCCCGGTTTTGATGTCTCGAAATCAGATGCAACGACGATGAACAAACTGGAGCAGGAAATTGGAGTAAGTTTTTCCCAATCATCCAACAAGTGAAGACTACGCGTCGTATGCTTCCCAATAGTACACCAGATTTTTCTGGTCCGATCTGTTGATCCTAGAAAATCAGATACCTTTCTTTGTTATTGCGAAGATATACCAAATTGTAACCGATGGGAACGGCTGCGCATCATTACTTGCAGAAAATAATCGTGCTTCAATAGAAGATCTAATACACAACTATTCAAAATTAGTGAACAAGTTTGAAAGGCCGAAAGAGTTTCACCATCTCGTGCACCTCTGCCACATGTACTTCAAACCGCAAGAATCTTATCATCAACTATCATGATGAAGGAGACAGTTTATTTGCACGGCAGGATACAGTACTTTGGCATCGAGCGTTAGAGTACCAACGAGCAGGGATCAAGATCAAGAAGAAAGACTTTAGCATCGACAACACACATTCCCTGCTCGATATTGGATTTTGCAATAACGGTGGTGTTATGGAAATGCCGAGCCTTACAATTGATCCAAACACCTACAGCCTCTTCAAGAACTTGGTCGTGTTCGAACAAACATGTCCCCGATTTGGGAACTACATGATAACATATGCAGTGTTCCTATCCCAATTCATTAGCACGCCTGACGACGTCTCCTTACTCGTTGCGGAGGGGATTTTGGTGCACCAGCTTGATAGTGATGCAGAGGTATGTTGTCTCTTTAGAATGCTCGCATCTGGAGTTGCATTTGACTTCAATGGTGATTGTTACCTCAAATCTGTCGGTCAGGACATCAAAATGCACTACCAAATTTGGAAACCAAAGTGGTCGAGGGACTGGCCATGGCTGCGCTCGATTGCTTCTACGGTTCCACGATGGGATCAAGAGAGTGAATCAGATGGTCCCGGTGAAACTTTCTCGTTACAGCAGTCAGTATAAAACCAATTTAAAATATAGAACACAAATATTTTGCTAGAAAGTTGTATACAGGCAAAAATTATAGTCTAGGAATTCTCATTTTTTTTTTTTTTCCTTTTTCTGATGTAATTTCTAACCTGCCCTGTTCCTCATTCATTTTCCTCTTCTCTTTTCTCATTTTCACAATGTAAATATTTTCATTTTGTTCAATAAAGAAAATTTTGGTTGGCTCTCTCGCCTGCCACCTAAAAAATAAATAAATAAATAAATAAGATATGGTAACTGTAGATGGTCACTTTTTTGTTTGTTTATTTATTTATTTTACCTTTTGTTTTTTTGTTTTTACTTATGCCTCATGAAGTAGGATATGTTTTGTGATTCCATAAATATATATCTGTCTTTATAAATTCTTAAATTTAATAAAATGAGAGCATGACCTTATTTTATTACGAAAAAGAAAGAAGAGTAAACTAGAACTTAATTATAATTTTGATTAAATGCAACGTAAATAAAAAATACAAAATTCTTATTTTAAAAATTAAATAAGTGAATAACAATACAATATTGCTGAAAATGCTGAATAACAATACAAGTTCGGCTGTTCCTCGTTCTTTTTTCTCTTTTCTCTTTTCTCATTTTCACAATGATTAAATGCAACAATTCATATCCTCTGTAGCGCTGCATTGTGTAGCACAGGGTGTGAACCGTTAGATCATCTTGAGATCTGTGCTGACTTGAATCTCGAGATGATCCAACGGTTTACATCCTGCGCTACAGAGGATAAGCACTCATAAGTAGTAGGTAGTATCTCTTATACCCCCATGGAAACATACTGGTTACTGACTTGATTTTTATCAAGCTTTTAAAAACTTAGTTTTAACTTCGTTTAAACCGTTAAACCATTTTTTGGAACCTCTCACGTTAAGTATTTGTGAAAAAACTGTTATTTGTGGAAAAACCGTTAAAATCCATGTTTTAGAGGCGTTTAAACGCCGTTAAAATATGTTGGCACATTATTGACGGTGTAGAAGTTTGCAATAATATTTATAATACGCATATTAACAATAAAAATTTTAAACTCTTTATTATTATTGTCTTAAATTTTTTTCAGTTTAATTTTTAAATGCTACAATTTTCGTACATAAGATTTTTTTTAACTTTTTATGTACCCAATTAGTTCTGTAATTGTTATTTGTACTTAATTATTAAGTATAATTGTATGGGAGTGTATTATCTAGCTTTATTAAATATAAAATATATACAGAAAATGAGTACCCGTTTTTTTATTTAACGGCCGTGTAATTCCGTTTTAATATTAAACTGTTAAATGGTCATGTCACCGTTAAGAGCCGTAAATCGTTTTTTAAAAGCTTGATTTTTGTAGTTCTCCCCCTCAAATTATTCCTAATCTAATTTTTACTGTGTTGATACTTGATAGTTGATAGTTAATACTGTGCAGGAGAGAAAAAGAAGAAAAATGAAATATATGCAGGAGAGAAAAAGAAGAAAAATGAAATATATGCAGTTTCTTAATTTTGAAATTTGCAGATTTTGAGGAAAGAGGGGACTGGAAAGTATAAAGAAAGGAATAAACATAGAGTTAACTTATGATACAAGTGTCCAATCTCACAAAAATCATGTACTTATTTTATATGTGGAAAGTGGGACCAACATTTTTTTTTTCTTTCTATTAATACTGTAGAAAATCCATATAATGAACCTATTATTTGAATTAATTATGGCAGTCTGCCTGTTGGTAAAGTGGGAAAAAAATATATAAGAAATATGACAAACTTCATTTGAGTTTGTGGTGTACCTAATATTTCATTAGCATGGACATTGATTATTACTTGGTTGGCCTCTTTTGGATGGTGGCGTCGATCATGAGCTTTTCACCCCTCAAGCTACAACTCAATATGTCAATGTGTGCCTTATTATTCACATTCATGTCTAGAATTGTCGGGGGTTTGTTGCGGCACATTTGAAAAGTATGACCAGTAGCACGGCAATAGTAGCAAGCAAGATTGTTATGTATGCACTTCAGCTTAAGACGAGTGCTCTCACTTGTTAAACAGATTGGAGGCCTCAATAGGAGGGGTCTCAGCCCCCCCATGACCAAGCCCGGTTTGCCGATGGGTTTTGTAGATTGCACTTGGTCAGAGGGTGTGGTTCTAATAAACAGGGGCGGAGCCAGCTTTTTTATGAATGGGGGTCATAAATAAAGGAACCAAGCTGGCAAGCTCCTTTGAGTTGAAAATTAACTGTGTTATCGAGCTTTAAATTTTATTTGTCTCCATAATATGTTTTATGGCGCCAAAAGCTAAAATATATGTTTATTCTCATCTTATCTAGTATAATAGGCTGAGAAAACTAATTATTAACAAAAAAAATTTCAACATTTGTATTAGCAAATTTTATATGGATGACAACCATGAATAAGAACTTTACCAATCCTTACTCCTAATAAAAAGAGATTAGATTTTTTGACATAAAAGTTCTATCTTCCCAAAGAAAAAACATCAGCCGTTGATTGTTTACTTAGATTGATCACCACCATTGAACTACATTAATATCCCGACCCATTAAAATTTAAGCCCCATATCAGTTACCTCATAGGGGATGAGCTTTTGGTCCTTTATTATAAGATATAATAACTTCAGCCCAAAGCAAGACGTGGGCTCTTTACTGTTGTTAGAAAATGCACATAACTGGTATTTACTTACTTAGGGCATAAATATATATTAGATTATATCACTTGAGTTGCAAAAAAAATATTAAGAAATGGGAATACTAATATAAAAAGACCACGGTTATACCTCTAATTCAAGTGGGATTTTAAATTCTGAATTGTTAAGTACAAATTAAAACGTCTGTTCTCTATGCAATTTTGGGACAAATAAAAATTAAACCTTCAAACACTAGATTCATTCGCTGCATTTGCTATATAAATCCTTACTATATATATAAAAGCATATTGAAAAAAATGACATGAAAGAACTATCTCCCCAATTAAGAAACCTGAGCCGTTGATCATTTTCTTGGATAGATCATAACCGTTGATTTACTTTAATACCCGTTGACGTTAATGTCTCGGCCCATTAAAATTTAAGGCCCATATCAATTTCCTTAATATAAGATCCATTACATATTATCTTAAAAATTTTTTATAAGAAATAATAATTTCAGCCCAAAACAACCACGTAGGATCTCTACTAGTATAAGAAATATAACAAGTATATTAGTTGTAACGAGGAAATACTGATTGTCTATTTTAATAGTCTCCACGTTTTTTTTTTTAACTCAGGCATTACAAAACTAAAAAGAACATAGGACAAATAAAGAAGTTTGGGAGAGAGAGTTTTTATATATATTGAACGGGTTGGGAGAGAGAATGGGTAAGAACCCGATTAATGAATATACAATTCCAAAAAAAGATTTGAAAAATTGAGAGAAGACTAGAGTGCGGCAGTGCGCTCAAACACTCTTAACATTTAATTGACAAGCAAATGTTATGGGTGCCCAATTTATACACGCATAGGCTTTCTTGTTCTAATGAATGGGGGTCAAGAGTATTATAGTGTCAGAAAATGAATGGGGTCATTTTTTGATACCCGTAGCATTTTACAAGGTAAACTCCCATCTTAGTACAGAAATTTCGAAAATAAATGGGGGTCAATTGACCCCCATTCGCTGCCTCTGCCCATATTGAAGCTCCTAGGATATAGTACAAAGTTTTACTAGCAGTGTGCTCAACCTTCACTAGTAGTAATAAACTAATAAAAATATGCTGGGCAATTGAATGTTATATTATTTATGTATGTGCATATACAAAAGAGGAAATGAGGAATAGAGGATGGGACTTTTAAGAAACACAACCACCTCTGCTCATGCTTATTAAATGTTTCCCATTTCCCAAACTCAAGAACCTCATTTATGGGTTATAGCTAGAGAAACATCTTTAAGTACAGTGAAAAACCGTCCATACATCTATAGATTGTGTACGGAATGTAACAGATACATCTCGAAATATAACGGATACATCCCAAAATGTTGCCTATGAACGCTATGGATGACATTTCTATGGACGCTAGGTAATACTCTGTGACCTATGACTGATTCACTTCCAGTGATTTTCACTGAACATATATATCCTTTTCCTGACATTTTTAAGATACAGCAATGAATTGATACTCTATGCCCTTTATGGCATCTATTTAGTAGATTTTTTTTTCGAATGGTATCAATTTTAGTAGAATTTGAAAGAGGTTATATATATGTTGATTATATTTTATTTCATTAACATTTAATTTGGCTTCTACAAAATTAGTTGGTCAATAGCATATCAAGATTTTCTTTTTTCAGAACCATTTAAAAGTTTGTTTATAATGTCCAAAAACATACCAAAATGGGCAGCGGATCCATACACCGACTTGCACCTTGTCTTTAACTGAGTTCATGCATGTAAGATTAGATCCAAATTAAAACCACATGAGATCTGAAGGATATATATCTTTCAATCAATAGACCAAACTATAGACCCATAATAAATCCTAATATGTTATGAATTTTACTTGTACTGTTGTACAAGATATCATTCAGCTATGATCAGTTTGTGTTCACCATTTGATCTAAATGTAATTAATTAATTAATTTAGAGTGATTCTGTTATGGATCGGTTAATTAAGCAACCTTCTATTTTGAATCGAGCAGTTCTTATTAAACATGTCTCTTTAATTATATCTAAAAGACATATCGTGACCATCCGATTATAAAAAATGAACAGCCCATATCTCATCCGATCCACGGCAGAATTAGCCACTAATAATTAGTTATCTCCAACCTCCAACCACCTGCAAGACTGATCTAAAACCCTATATAAACCCCCTCAAACCCTACTCTTCTCATCACAAATCAAACACACCGCAACCTCAAATCAGTTTAACCCGATCTCTCAAACCCTACAAAACACCCCAAATTAAGCAATCAACACCAATTCACAATGGCCCGTGTATCGATGCTAGCGGCACTTGCCATCGTCCTCGTCATGGCTGCTCCGGCAGCGGAAGCGGCCCTGTCATGCCGCCAGGTGACAGGCTACATTGCCTCGTGCATCCAGTACGCGCAGGGCAAAGCCCCTGCCCCATCGGCTGCGTGCTGCTCCGGTGTCAGGACCCTGAGCTCGCAGGCCAGGACGACTCGCGACAAGCAGATGGCGTGCAACTGCATGAAGAACGCTGCCAAGGTGATGAACAGACTCAATGTCAAGAACATTGCAGGCATCCCTGGCAAGTGCGGCGTCTCTGTGCCGTACGTCATCAGCGCCACCACCGACTGCTCCAAGTAAGTTTTCATAGAGAGAAACATCTTGCGTCCATTGAAAAATTGTTCATACATCCATAGATGCGTACAGAATGTAACATATACAACCCGAAATTTAACAGATACATCTCAAAATGTAACCTATGGACGCTATGGACAGTTTTTTTATGTACACTAGATATTACTCTAATTATATATATATACTGTACATGTTTACTTAGTTTTATGATTAAAAATTTTAAATTACAAATATTGTTGCAACATTTATTTATTTATATTTTTAATGGACATATGTTCATTTATTTTGATTTCTTGTTTTATTTTGTTTTAAATCAGGGTGCGTTAAGCTAGTAAAAGATGCGGCAATAACTATATAAGTCTATGATAAAAGAGGAGAAGCTGAGAATGAATAAAGGGAGTTTGCAGATTTTACCAGAATGCATGTTGTGTGCTAGCTCTTACTATGGCTGTTTTTGTAATGCACCCGATGTTTAATTGGGTTTAAAATTGACATGTATCTGTACTGTATCACTGTTGTTATACTGCAAACTTTTGGTTTTTATATATCTGCTGTGTCTGAAGTCTGATCAGTGATTATGATTTACATTTGATATAACATTATGCATTGATATCCATACATATCTGAATCAGTGCACATCAATCTCTAGGATGAGAATTATATTACTGAAAACATCTCAATCATATATGTATTTGTACTATTATACAGGCAGATAGCTGACAGCTATATATACTGTCATGACTAAATTAACTACTTTCCGCCATGTTATGAAATTTTGGTGTCCAAGTTAACTTTGTTGTACTGCCAAGGTTTCAAAAAGATTAAAAAAGGAAAAAAGAAGGAAACTTTGTTATACTGCTTTCTATGGAAAACAACTATGTATTATACTTGCCCATATCAATTTTCCATCACATATTACCAGAGGAACCTTTAGGTGCAGTGAGTTACCTTCACTGCCCATATGCATAGCTCAGCCCCAATTAACTTTCTATATATGCTACACAACTTATCCAAAATCTCATACTTCTAAACACATCCATGAGAGCTAGACTATTATGCTAACGTTACCATTTCGGATCATCTGAAATGCTAACGCCACAAAAATTGTGTTATAGTATTCAAAATCAAGATTTATGATGTTCAATAAATTCTTCATATAAAAAAACTGAGGAATACAAAATTTTTCCATTTTTGAAGTTTTTTAACTATTTGTTTTAGAATTTTTGAAAATAGCTCATAAATAATAATAAAATATTGATGTGTGTTCATGCTTTTCAAAAATACAAAATAAATACTAAGAAAACTTCAAAAATAGAAAATTTTTGTTTACAAGGATATTTTTATATGAGGAATTTATTAAGCACCATAAATCACAATTTCAGGTACGATAACATAATTTTTGAGGTGTTAGCATTTCGGATTGAAATGCTAACGTCAGTACAATAGTCTAACTCCATACATGATATTGTATGTGGGGGTAACTAGGACCCAAGGATCAGTGCGTGCATCAGCAACCAATACACTAAAGAGGAAGGATCCCTTGACAATGCTAAATTTGACAATCATGACAATGAGATATATAATAAATTTGAAAAAATATTTAAAAAACCTTAAAAATAGAAAAAAGTTTATATACGTGTTGTTAAACTTATAGATTGATTATATTCTTAACAACATTCAATTTAAGTGTTGTCAAATACTCTATCAAAATCTCTTTAAATATAACCGTTAAAAAGAGTACAAAATTTTGATGAGCTATCAAACGATACCCAAATTGATTGAAATTTGAAACACTACCGATCCATATACTAAATATTACATCTATAAGCTTTTTTCCATTTTTAAGATTTTTTAAATACTTTTTTCAAATTTATTAAGCTCCCCATTGTCATGATTGTCAAAAAATGCATTGTCAAGGGATCCCTCCTCTACACTAAAACATCAATCTCAACAAAACACTTGAGAATAATGTCATATAAAGCCAATTCCATATCCAAACACTAAGCATGATGAGTCAAGGAAGACCCCCATGCTACCAAACCATTTATTTATTACATCAAGTTTATTCAATATTAGATACTTAACAACACTACATACACTATTAGGTTCCTAGCAATACTCTGCAATGAGCACCACAAGGTGATAATAATATGTCCTCCTTTCTCACCTTTGTTACCTGAAAAGGCACAATAAATTAGCGGTAGACAGATTATATATTCAGCTGATTTTACAGATACAGCAATGTTATACGACAATACTATCAGTGCAACAATGAAGTCTGGTTGACTGGTTGTTTGGTAACGGCAACAGGAAACTAATTGTAAAAACACATGATGGGAACATATGTGGCCTATCTGCTAACGACACATTAGGTAGTCGATCATTTACTCATTTTACCTGTCTGTGAAACACATAACCGACGTAGTTGCAATTCTCTGTGAAACCCACTCAAAGTACTGGTATAAGTTTGATTATGGCCACATGACATATGCACTAAAACACACGCTTATATATAATACATATGTGACCTGCCTACATAGTTGCAATTCCCAGCAGTTTTACTAAACACATTTTCCTAGTAATTTACCACAAATTTTACTCTGATCTGACAATTTTATATATAAAAAATTAAAAATAGACAATTTAATACACAAAATATGCATGTTGATTCCAGTGTGTAGGAATAACGAGCTAAACAAAGCGACATGAAAACACACCGGATAAGATAATGCTGCTCTGCAATCTTAACTCTCTGATGCTCCAGAAGGACCTTCCTGATTTTCACCTAAAATGAAACTAAATTTTAATTAATGTTGGCATCATAATATAAAAAGAATAACAATTCAGTAACAGAATTTAATATCTGAAGCTCTTCAACAGAGTTTCCACTATATCCTTCTGGTTAAGGAATATTTTGAGTTATAACCCAGAATATCCTATTCAGCACACCTTGTAGTTTAATTTAAAGTTTCTATTTTCAAATTAAACTTTCTTGTTGAAGTACTCTTTGATTTCTAAGTTGTAATTGTTTTTAATTATACTTCTCACTCTCGTGAAATCATGTAATCCGTATAAATCACTAAAGGTGGCAAAACCCGACCCGACCCGACAAACCCGCCCGAACCCGACCCGACCCGACCCAACCCGAACCCGACCCGATTTTTTAGATAGTCAAACTTACCCGAACCCGATCCGACCCGACCCGGCTTGACCCGATACCCGACTTGAACGGCAGTTAGGCAACCCGAAACCCGACCCGACCCAACCCGAGACGACCCGAGACCTGACTTGAACGGCAGTTAGGCAACCCGAAATCCGACCCGACCCGACCCGAGACAACCCGAAGACCCGATAATATTCTAGATTACAGACCCGAAACCCGATCTGGACCCGACCTAAACCCGAATTACCCGAGTCCTAGACAAGTCAAAATTGGATGACCCGAAACGGCGAAACCCAACCCGACCTGAAATAGTAGGGTCAACCCCATATAACACAATCCAAACAGTCTACCCCGATGCAACCCGACTCGACCCGATCTGATATTAAGAGCATTCAAATTTGATTGAGATAGAATTGAAAATGACATGTATCAACTCATATCAATTCATATTATCAATGCGACTCCAATGATTCTCTTATTTTTATCTTTGATTTTAATTATTGCTTACGACAAGCTAAATTTTATTTCACAATTAATTGTAAATAAATAAATAAATTAGTAAAACTAATCAATCATATTTTATATAGTGAAAAGAGCGTAGCAGTTAATACCCAAAATGCGGCCATTCCCCTAGTGACTAGTGTACTTGGACAAACAACAGTAGTTAGAACCAGAGATGACTGGAGAGGTCAAGACTAGACCAGATGACCCGAAAGCTAACCCAAATCAAAACCCAACTTGACCCGACCCGACTTAACTCTTGACCCGGCAAAAGGCGACACTTGTCGACCCGAGACCCGACTCGACCAAACCCGAACCGACCCGTAACCCGATCAAAAGATGGTCTTGCTGACCCGAAAACCCGACCCGCCCTAACCCGACTCAACCCGTGACCCGATAAATGGCGGCTACTGCTGACCCGAAACCCGACCCGCACTGACCCGACTCGACCTGTGACCCGATAAATGGCGGCTACTGCTGACTCGAAACCTGAACCGCACTGACCCGACCCGACCTGACCCGTAACTCAAATTTTGTCTGGTCAAACTAACCCAAACCCGACCCGACCCGATTGCCACCTCTATAAATCACTAACCAAGTCAGATTTTTGCATTATTTCTAGTTTCTTATTTCAGTCTAATCTAAATTTTACTTAGGAAAAAGATATCTTGCCACTTACAACGCCCCCAGCAACTTGCGACGAGCTGGCAAAAATTTACAAAAATATCCCTTTTTCAGATAATTTTACAGAAATATCCTTTATTTCTAAGAAAATTTACAAAATTACCCTATCTTGAACAATATTTACAAAAATGACTCTAAAAAATTTTACAAAAATGTACCTTCGACCCAATAAATTTTACAAAAATGACCATCCCGACCTACATGCCACCTCATCACAGGGTTGTGGAGCAAAGTTTGCGGCATAGTATTACTGCCCTTTTATTTATCCTCTGTTAAATGGTCTTTACCACACTTAGAACCCAAGGCCCAAGACAAGCTCTCTTGCCCGCAGCCCGTTTCGAAACTGCTCAGAATTTCAAGAAAGCTGCCAGCAAGCTTCCGGTCAGAGCATCAAAATAAAAATTAAGCATATCCATTTACCATACCACTTACTTTGTACCAGTTAGTTGCAAATAGAACAGCTAGTTCTAGCTGATACATAATCACTGTGTTTACAGATTTTGTGGAAAAATGGGTTGTCACCTCTAAAGTTCATGTGTTGATACTTGATAAATACTGTGCAGGAGAGAAAAGAAGAAAAATGAAACATATGCAGTTTCTTAATATTGAAATTTGCAGATTATGAGGAAAGAGGGGACCGCAAAGTATAAAGAAAGGAATTAACATGGAGTTAACTTATGATACAAGGGTCCAATCTCTTGAAAATCATGTACTTATTTATTGGTGGAAAGTGGGACCAACATTTTTTTTTTCTTTCTATTAGTACTGTAGAAAATCCATATAATGAACCTAATATTTGAATTAATTATGGCAGTCTGCCTGTTGGTAAAGTGGGAAAAAAATATATAAGAAATATGACAAACTTCATTTGAGTTTGTGGTGTACCTAATATTTCATTAGCATGGACATTGATTATTACTTGGTTGGCCTCTTTTGGATGGTGGGCGTCGATCATGAGCTTTTCACCCCTCAAGCTACAACTCAATATGTCAATGTGTGCCTTATTATTCACATTCATGTCTACAATTGTCGGGGGTTTGTTGCGGCACATTTGAAAAGTATGACCAGTAGCACGGCAATAGTAGCAAGCAAGATTGTTATGTGTGCACTTCAGCTTAACACGAGTGCTCTCACTTGTTAAACAGATTGGAGGCCTCAATAGGAGGGGTCTCAGCCCCCCCATGACCAAGCCCGGTTTGCCGATGGGTTTTGTAGATTGCACTTGGTCAGAGGGTGTGGTTCTAATCAGCGGCGGAGCCAGCTTTTTTATGAATGGGGGTCATAAATAAAGGAACCAAGCTGGCAAGCTCCTTTGAGTTAAAAATTAACTGTGTTATCGAGCTTTAAATTTTAATTGTCTCCATAATATGTTTTATGGCGCCAAAAGCTAAAATATATGTTTATTCTCATCTTATCTAGTATAATAGGCTGAGAAAACTAATTATTAACAAAACAATTTGAACATTTGTATTACCAAATTTTATATGGATGACAAGCATGAATAAGAACTTTACCAATCCTTACTCCTAATAAAAAAAGATTAGATTTTTTGACATAAAAGTTCTATCTCCCCAAAGAAAAAACCTCAGCCGTTGATTGTTTACTTAGATTGATCACCACCGTTGAAGTACATTAATGTCCTGACCCATTAAAATTTAAGCCCCATATCAGTTACCTCACAGCGGATGAGCTTTTGGTCCTTTATTATAAGATATAATAACTTCAGCCCAAAGCAAGACATGGACTCTTTACTGTTGTTAGAAAATGCACATAACTGGTATTTGCTTACTTAGGGCATAAATATATATTAGATTATATCACTTTGAGTTGCAAAAAAATATTAAGAAATGGGAATACTAATATAAAAAGACCACGGTTATACCTCTAATTTAAGTGAGATTTTAAATTCTGAATTGTTAAGTACAAATTAAAAAGTCTGATCTCTATGCAATTTTGGGACAAATAAAAATTAAACCTTCAAACACTAGATTCATTCGCTGCATTTGCTATATAAATCCTTACTATATATATAAAAGCATATTGGAAAAAATGACATGAAAGGGCTATCTTCCCCAATTAAGAAACCTGAGCCGTTGATCTTTTTTTGGATAGATCATAACTGTTGATTTACTTTAATACCCGTTGACGTTAGTGTCTCGGCCCTTTAAAATTTAAGGCACATATCAATTTCCTCAATATAAGATCCATTACATATTATCTTAAAAATTTATTACTAGAAATAATAATTTAAGCCCAAAACAACCACGTGGGCTCTCTACTAGTATAAGAAATATAACAAGTATATTAGTAGGAAAGAGGAAATACTGATTGTCTATCTTAATAGTCTCCACGTTTTTTTTAACTCGGGCATTACAAAACTAAAAAGAACATAGGACAAATAAAGAAGTTTGGGAGAGAGAGTTTTTATATATATATTGAACGGGTTGGGAGAGAGAATGGGTAAGAACCCAATTAATGAATATACAATTCCAAAAAAAGATTTCAAAAATTGAGAGAGGACTAGAGTGCGGCAGTGCGCTGGAACACTCTTGACATTTAATTGACAAGCAAATGTTATGGGTGCCCAATTTATACATGCATAGGCTTTCTTGTTCAAATGAATGGAGGTCAACAGTATTATAGTGTCAGAAAATGAATGGGGTCATTTTTTGATACCCGTAGCATTTTATAAGGTAAACTCCCATCTTAGTACAGAAATTTCGAAAATAAATGGGCGTCAATTGACCCCCATTCGCTGACTGTAGATCCGCCTCTGCTTATATTGAAGCTCCTAGGATATAGTACAAAGTCTTACTAGCAGTGTGCTCAACCTTCACTAGTAGTAATAAACTAATAAAGATATGCTGGGCAATTGAATGCTATATTATTTATATATGTGCATATACAAAAGAGGAAATGAGGAATAGAGGATGGACTTTTAAGAAACACAACCACCTCTGCTCATGCTTATTAAATGTTTCCCATTACCCAAACTCAAGAACCTCATTAATTTATGGGTTATAGCCAGAGAAACATCTTTTAAGTCCACTGAAAAACTGTCCATACATCTATAAATGTGTACATAATGTAACGGATACATATCGAAATATAATATATACATCCCAAAATGTTGCCTATGAATACTATGGATGACTTTTCTATAGACCTATGACTGATTCACTTCCAGTGATTTTCACTGAACATATATATATATCCTTTTCCTGACATTTTTCAGATACAGCAATGAATTGATACTCTATGCCCTTTATGGCATCTATTTAGTAGATTTTTTTTTTGAATGGTATCAATTTTAGTAGAATTTGAAAGAGGTTATATATATGTTGATTATATTTTATTTCATTAACATTTAATTTGGCTTCTACATAATTAGTTGGTCAATAGCATATCAAGTTTTCTTTTTTCAGAACCATTTAAAAGTTCGTTTATAATGTCAAAAAACATACCAAAATGGGCAGCGGATCCATACACCGACTTGCACCTTGTCTTTAACTGAGTTCATGCATGTAAGATCAGATCCAAATTAAAACCGCATGTGATCTGAAGGATACATATCTTTCAATCAATAGACCAAACTATAGACCCATAATAAATCCTAATATGTTATGAATTTTACTTGTACTGTTGTACAAGATATCATTCAGCTATGATCAGTTTGTGTTCACCATTTGATCTAAATGTAATTAATTAATTAATTTAGAGTGATTCTGCTATGGATCGGTTAATTAAGCAACCTTTTATTTTGAATCGAGCAGTTCTTATTAAACATGTCTCTTTAATTGTACCTAAAAGACATATCGCGACCATCCGATTATGAAAAAATGAACAGCCCATATCTCATCCGTTCCACAGCAGAATTAGCCATTAATAATTAATTAATTATCTCCAACCTCCAACTACCTGCAAGACTGATCTAAAATCCTATATAAACCCCTCAAACCCCTACTCTTCTCATCACAAAACAAACACACCGCAACCTCAAATCAGTTTAACCTGATCTCTCAAACCCTACAAAACACGCCAAATTAAGCAATCAACACCAATTCGCAATGGCCCGTGTATCGATGCTAGCGGCACTTGCCATCGTCCTTATCATGGCTGCTCCGGCAGCGGAAGCGGCCCTGTCATGCGGCCAGGTGACGGGCTACATTGCATCGTGCATCCAGTACGCGCAGGGCAAAGCCCCTGCCCCATCGGCTGCGTGCTGCTCCGGTGTCAGGACCCTGAGCTCGCAGGCCAGGACGACTCGCGACAAGCAGATGGCGTGCAACTGCATGAAGAACGCTGCCAAGTCGATGAACAGACTCAATGTCAAGAACATTGCAGGCATCCCTGGCAAGTGCGGCGTCTCTGTGCCGTACGTCATCAGCGCCACCACCGACTGCTCCAAGTAAGTTTTCATAGAGAGAAACATCTTGCGTCCATTGAAATATTGTCCATACATCCATAGATGCGTACAGAATGTAACATATACATCCCGAAATGTAACAGATACATCTCAAAATGTAACTTATGGACGCTATGGACGGTTTTTCTATGGACACTAGATATTACTCTAATTATATATATACTGTACATGTTTACTTAGTTTTATGATTAAAAATTTTAAATTACAAATATTGTTGCAACATTTATTTATTTATATTTTTAATGGACATATGTTCATTTAATTTGATTTCTTGTTTTATTTTGTTTTAAATCAGGGTGCGTTAATCTAGTAAAAGATGCGGCAATAACTATATAAGTCTATGATAAAAGAGGAGAAGCTGAGAATAAATAAAGGGAGTTTGCAGATTTTACCAGAATGCATGTTGTGTGCTAGCTCTTACTATGGCTGTTTTTGTAATGCACCTGATCTTTAATTGGTTTAAAATTGACATGTATCTGTATCACTGCTGTTATACTGCAAACTTTTGTTTATATTATATCTGCTGTGTCTGAAGTCTGATCAGTGATTGTGATTTACATTTGATATAACATCATGAACTGATATCCATATATATCTGAATCAGAGCAAATCAATCTCTAGGATGAGAATTATATTACTTAAAACATCTCAATCCCATATGTAATGGGTCTATTACACAGGCAGATAGCTGACAGCTATATATATGTCATGACTAAATTAACTACTTTCCGCCTTGTTATGAAATTTTAGTGTCCTAAGTTAACTTTGTTGTACTGCCAAGGTTTCAAAAAGATTAAAAAAAGAAAAAGAAAAAAGAAACTTTGTTATGCTGCTTTCTATGGTAAGCAACTATGTATTATACTTGCCCATATCAATTTTCCATCACATATTACCAGAGGAACCTTTAGGTGCAGTGAGTTACCTTCACTGCCCATATGCATAGCTCAGCCCCAATTAATTTTCTATATATGCTACACAACTTATCCAAAGTCTCATACTTCTAAACACATCCATGAGAGCTAGACTATTATGCTAACGTTACCATTTCGGATCATCCGAAATGCTAACGCCACAAAAATTGTGTTATAATATTCAAAATCGTGATTTATGATGTTCAATAAATTCTTCATATAAAAATACTGAGGAATACAAAAATTTTTCCATTTTTGAAGTTTTTTAACTATTTGTTTTAGAATTTTTGAAAATAGCTCATAAATAATAATAAAATATTGATGTGTGTTCATGCTTTTTCAAAAAATACAAAATAAATACTAAGAAAACTTTAAAATAGAAAATTTTTGTTTACAAGAATATTTTTATATGAAGAATTTATTAAGCACCATAAATCACAATTCAAGTACGATAACATAATTTTTGAGGCGTTAGCATTTCGGATTGAAATGCTAACGGCAGTACAATAGTCTTAACTCCATACATGATATTGTATGTGGGGGTAACTAGGACCCAAGGATCAGTGCATGCATCAGAAACCAATACACTAAAACATCAATCTCAACTAAATACTTGAGAATTTGTCATATAAAGCCAATTCCATATCGAAACATTAAGCATGATGAGTCAACTGAATTATAATTTATAAAAGCATAAATAGCAAAGTCCAGCATGATGAGTCAAGGAAGACCCCCATGCTACCAAACCATATATATTACATCAAGTTTATTCAATATTAGATACTTAACAACACTACATATACTATTAGGTTCTTAGCAATACTATGCAATGACCACCACAAGGAATATGTCCTCCTTTCTCACCTTTGTTACCTGAAAAGGCTAATTCAACACGTAGACGCTGGGGAACATTCATTCGGTCTCGGAGATCTTCTATCCAGTAATTGGCTTTTGTAGAGCTACCCATCCCGTTGAATCTGGTTTGTGCTTCTTCACTAAATATTCGTGCAAACTGTTGCACTTGTTCCCGATCAGAACCTCTTATTTCTGAAGGATCTAAAAACTCCCCACAACCTGGATGTGAAAATATATCCTCTAATGCTACCCCAAAGAAACCTCCTCCAACAGTTTGACTGCTGGAGGAAGATTCACTTCCTGGACGCTCTGAGTTCATAATTCTGGTAAGTAGAGAGAGGTAGAGGAAAAACAAGATCAGTCAGTCTTAAGATGCATAAGATTGATGAATTAAGATGATCAATTTCCTCAACTGTTTTCCCATTAAAATTTGTGTTTTCTTCTGCTCTTTACTTCATATTGGTCCTTTATAATTTATACCCAACGACCGATTATTAAAACTGTATCCATAATCATACCAACTAATTTCCTAATTGTTCCTATGCTAAGTGTCTTAAGCAGATTGCAAAAAGACACTTGCTAAGCTTTTTAAGTAGAAATATGAACTGCTTTTAAATAGATTAAAACATAGTAAAGAGATTGTTTTTTTTTTTAAGTTTAATTTTCTAATCTGAGTGCAATTCACATTCAATTATGTGCCAAATATTGCATAAAGCTTATATAAAGCTCTCGATTTAAAAACTTACCTCTATTATAGATAGAAGGAAGGTACAGTTGTTCCGCATGCAATTTATCCTGAGAGGAAACCCCACATTTCGCGATGAAATCTCCCTAGGAATGTTGAAGCTTTATATAGCACCGGATCCGACGCCTAAAGTTTCTAATTGTCCATGTGGTACTAATCTTGTTCCGATTTTTTAACGAAGCACAAATAAATTTAGGCCCAAAATGGAAATAGCTTTTATTAACAAGTCAGAAGTAATAAGAGATGGCCTGTGGACTTCTACTAAAATCCTTTTAAGAATGTATTGGCAGTGCCTTCATCCCGCCTGCTCGGGTCCAAGGGGGAGAAAACAGCCCATAGCTCCAATTTGATGATATTTTAGTCCTGCAAAGCACTGAAAGAACATGAAACACGCGATAGACCACAAAGAGAGGAACTCCAAAGTGAAAAAAGCTGGATTTGACTGCTTCAGTGGGACCTTTGCATCTGCCGTATTGAGCGTATTCGAGACCAACCTTTCAACAAGTCTGACACCATGCGAATAAATATAGAAGTGATGTCCATTATGCATGTCAAATATTATGTGAAATATTTTGAGTAATTATGTGTGCCTTTAAACGATTTATAAATAATGTCAAATGTATTTGTTTATTGATGTATGAGTAACGTTGCGTATGTCCATTAGCCACGTAAAATTCCTTGTTTTAATCTCTCTATTATGTAGGCCAATCAGATGAGAAATGATGCATATGGTATTTTTACAAAAAAAAGGGGCATACCAAGGGTTTTATTTTATTCTGTATGAGAGCCAGTTAACTGATCTATCACTGGTAATGTATTCTGCGGCAGGTAAGAGTAAGAGAGGCGAGCTAAGTATCTATCCAACCAAGTTTCAAGTCCTTTCCACTTGCCTTCATATGATGCCTCGTCAAAAGGTAGGTCCTGTTTCAGACCATGGAGCCTTAAAGGTATCACCTAAAGCAAAACAATTAGAAAATATGATAATCATGTGAAATTGCTTGGCTGATTTGCAGAATTGCATTTGACTTTCTTCTTGTTTTGGTTTAAGTTTGCTTGAAACCTGCTTGTTTGTAACATGTTTCTACTCTTTATAGAAAACTGAAGTGAAGGCGGTGTCTGAGTCTTGGACTCCAGGAATGCCAAGGAATCCAGAGACATATGTTCTGAAAGATCAGGTTTTGCTTGCTAATTGCTATCATTCACATCAATTTATAATCTGAAAACAAGGAATAAAATGGCAGCTAAGCTAAGTACTTATTTTATTTGGTTCTCTTATAAAGGAAACTAGGTATCGGCAGAGATATCTTGATCTTATGCTAAATCATGAAGTACCAAATATATTCAAGACATGCGACAAGATTACTGAATGCGTCAAGGAATTTCTCAAGGAGCGTGATTTCCTTAAGGTTAGTTTATCTATGCATTCATTTCTAATTTCTTCACTTTGGAAAGGTCCAAATTAAAACTGCTTATTAATTGGGAAGGCTTACATACTATTTCTTACTAGGGATGTAGAGTGTATGTTGTAAATTATATTTGGGAACGGGCTTCTGACTTTTATTTTTTCTTTTTCTTTGCTTTTGCATTGCTCATATTGTTTCTAAATTTTGTCTTGTGCATAGAAACTTCGTGATAGCTTTGGCATATAACAAACCTTCTGTTTTCATTTTTATGTAGTAATAAATAATATGAAAACAAATTGTTGCAGGTAGAGACACCAATGATGAACAGGATTCCCGGTGGTGCTGCAGCACGTCCATTTGTGACGTACCACAATGATCTGAATATGCAGATGTTCATGCGCATTGCCCCTGAGCTGTACCTTAAGCAGCTGATTGTTGGCGGTTTAGACCGGGTGTACGAGATTGGCAAGCAGTTCAGGAATGAGGGCATCGACCCGACACACAACCCTGAGTTTACCACTTGCGAGTTCTATATGGCATACGCTGATTATTATGACTTAATGAAGCTTACTGAAGATCTCCTCTCAGGTTTTATTTGTTTAAAACTTTAAATGAAAACTTGATTACACAAACATGATTGAAAAGACAGCAGGGAATTTTATTATCATATGAACTTTAGAAGCTTACTATTTTATAAATATTATTACGCATAATATTACGGTTGAAAGGTATAAGCAATTTTGGAAAGGAATATAGTCATTTATCCCATGTTCCTATTTACAAAGCTTAATGCTGGCTCTTACTGTATTGATCTGTTATTGTTTTATTAGATTGTAATAGTTAACTGTTTAATGGTCAATACTATCCTCAATGTATGTTATACATGATTTTTTATCAAATAAAACAATAGATTATCATACTTGTAATTTAATTTATTTGTTTTATAAAATACTTTAACAGGTATGGTAAAGAAATTGACTGGGGGATATAAGATCAAGTACCATGCTAATGGTGTTGACGAGGATCCTATTGAGATTGACTTCACCCCGCCTTTCAGGTTTGTGCTTTTTTTTTTTTCTCAAACAAAGCGTTCATAATTACTCTATATTTAAATACATCAAGGTAAAAGTTGCTTTCTTGATTCTTGTCTTAGGCGGTTAGATATGATACAAGGATTGGAAGAAATGGCAAACCTAAAAATACCGATAGATAATCTGTTAAGTGAAGAGACCAACAAGTACTTGAGAGATGCATGTGCTAAGTTTGATGTCAAATGCCCGCCTCCTCAAACTACTGCTAGATTACTTGACAAGGTATTTTATATATCTTCCTTCTCATATCTCTTTCACCTTTGTAATTTGTTTAACGAACCTTCACAAGGTACAAATTTACTCACAGATGGCTGTATGTGGGATTGTGGTTTAACCAAGTATTTTGATTTTTGAAAGAGCCAGTGCCAAAATTATCTAGTATATTTGTACACCTACCAAACAATATATTTGATTATTTGTTGTGCATGTAATGTCTTTTGTTTATGGAAGTAATCAATTATTGTACCTGTTACAGCTCGTTGGTCATTTTCTTGAAGAAACATGCGTGAATCCTACATTTATTATGAATCATCCAGTGATAATGAGCCCATTGGCGAAGGACCACCGAGAAAGGCCAGGCCTAACTGAGAGGTTTGAGCTTTTCGTCAATAAGCACGAGGTACCTTTCTTATGTCCTGATTAAGATAAATTTTAAGAAGATTATGTTCGTTATAATTGTTATTGCTTACTGTTGTTTCTCTCCCTCTCAGCTATGCAATGCGTATACAGAGTTGAATGATCCTGTTGTACAAAGACAACGTTTTGAGGAACAGCTGAAGGTAAATACAGTGAACCCTTATTGTTTGTAACTTTGTATAATCAGAACAGTTCTTGAACTTCACAACATTTGTGTGTATAACCAATCTCTTGGGACTTGGGAGGATTTGTGGTCTGGTCCCCATGAGCTGAGTCTGTATCTATTTTGATGAAATTGATAGTACCTGCTGCAAAAAACATTTGTGAGCCATTCAATAAATCCATTGGTCCAAACTCCGAAGTTTTATTATCTGATTAGAATATTTGGTTTTGGTTGGATTGGCACTTGAAACACTATGGCACACTGGTGCCATCACTTGTCATAATCAATCGGGGACACTTGATCAGTTTATGGGTTAATTTCAGTAAGTTCCAGTAATACTAGAATGTCGTACTTGTACCATCCACTAGAATCCCTGGTCTGGATTGGTTGGTGAGGTGATTAGTGTATGTTAAAATAATATGCAGGACCGACAAGCAGGTGATGATGAAGCAATGGCAGTGGATGAAGGTTTCATAACTGCTCTGGAATATGGCATGCCGCCCACTGCTGGGTGGGGTATGGGTATCAATCGCCTTGCCATGTTACTGACTGATTCACAGAACATCAAGGAGGTACTGCTATTCCCGGCCATGAAGCCGCCAGATGATCAACCTCCTGCGAAGCCTGCAGGTTGATTTGTGGTATATAGGTTTGACACAACACATCTACATAGCATGTAGAAATCATTGTGTTGGAAATATCTGCTAACATTGCTAATTTTTTGGTTAATAGTAAACTTGTTTTTTTTTTTTTTCCTGGCAATATGGATCTTACTTTCATAGCATGTAAAATTTCATTACAATCCACATGAAATTTTGAAAACTAGAAAATGCAATCACATGGTAAAAACCGTGTATATATATGATGGATAGAATTCCTAGTACTGTGTGGCATCTATGATCTATTGCTTAAAGGATAAAGATGTTACTCCCTCCCTCTGCCCCCGGAGCTCTTGATGCGTTGGCAGAGAGAGGGAGAGAGAGGGAGAGGGCGGGAGAGAGAGGGGGAGAGAGAGAGAGAGTATTTTAGAATGTTCACAATGTTTTATAAACTGTCTTTTTGTCTTTTAGAACGTTTTGTAAACTTCCCATTTGTTTCCAAATTCATTTAAAGCGTCTTGTAAACTGTCCATCTATTCTCAAAATTCATTTAGAACATTTTGTAAACTGTCTATCTCTTCTTATAATTCATTTAAAACGTTTTGTAATCTGTCTTTTTATTTATTTTTTTTTCTAGGGCATTTTGGGGGCACCCGGGGGGGGGGGGGGGGAGGGCATTGTACCAGCACCCTTGCTTAAAACATGTTGTATGCTTCACACAGTCTGGGTTTTGAGATTAATGAACTTACGAGGCCTCAAAGGCCGCAGCAGGCCCAAGAGGCTTAGAGAGCATAATAATTGAACTTTGAGCTCTGAAAACTTCTTTTTCCTGCACAATCGTTTTACTTGAGTTGGCTATTGTTTTCATTTGTAATATAAATTCAATATGTTAAAAAAAAAGATAAACGTGAATATCCCATGTATTGTACGGTTCTAATGCTAGTTAATTACTAGAAATGCTGCAGTACCGCATATTGTATATATGGGATACGATTGTATAATATGCACAATTTGATGCGGTAATCCATATATAATTTAATTTATCAAATTTTGTATAATTGTATTCATTAAATCAACCGATATGTAATTCCAAAATGTCTATCTTGTAAATAAACTTATCAGAGTTCGAACCCGCTCCTACTTCCTTTTTTTTGTTTCATTTAATTATTTGTGAGAGCTGATAAGTTGAGCTGAAAGGAGTCCATCAAAAGATTTCTCAGAACTCTTTATTATTGTGTTATATATATGCTCAAATATTGCACCCTAGCTACTTATTTAGAAAATCATGTCAATTTATTGCAAGATACTGCATAATTTATCTGATACATCTAGGGCTGTCAACACAACGAAACGATCATGAAAATGGATCATTTCGTTTTCGTTTCGTTTAACGAAACCATAAATTGTTTCGTTTGGACAAAATGGAACGGGAGACCGAAATAATCGTTTCGTAGTGGTATTATTATATGAAAATGAAGAACGAAATGAAATATGTTGTTTTGTTTTTCATTTCATTTCGTCTGACGAAACCGCAAATCATTGCGTTAATTGTTTCGTTTGGACAAAACAAAATAAAATAACGCAAAATTTTGTTGCATTGACAGCCCTAGACGCATCCATCGGATCGCCTGCTTACAAAAATGGAATTGTTATCCTTTGACATAGGTCACGTGCCATTCGGCACATGGACCGTTGGATCTCCTCGGGATTCGGTGTAATCTCTTCGGGATTCAGGTAAACACGAATCCCGAGGAGATCTAACGGACTATGTGCCGAATGGCACATGACCTATGTCAGACGATGATCATCCACAAAAATGGGGTCAGACAGACAGACAGACAAGTGCACAAGGCAATTTTGAACAAAAGGAAGTCATCTTAATTAGTTAGTTGTTAAATAGAGGTATCACAGATACCAGTTTGGATTATATAAACCGAGATGTGGACTCAAAATATGTCTCTATTGATTGGGTCATTTTCTTTGATTTGATTGGGAGGCTTCAGACATGAGCCGCTTTTGTTTCCACTACTAGATATTTTCGTTATGCACCGTATGGATCCCTTTCATATATGCACATATTATTGAGGTGGAATTAAAAGAACAAGACTGTGTTGTTAAGACACGTATGTATGATTGCAACTTGGTCATTGGTAGGTTGTTCTTATCTAATTTATTTAAATTTAATTAAGATGTAGATATTTTCTGTAACTTTTCAATTAGTACCATCAGTTAAGATTTTTTTTTTTTTTTACAGTTCATATATAAAAATAACTCTTCATTTTCTTTTACCAAATAAAAATATTATAAGTTGCATAATATTTCAGAAATATTGATTCACCTTTGTTCTGTTTGAAAATTTTAAAAATGCAATAGCTGATGACAATTTCAACATTTTTTTTTTTTATATTCGGATTCCTTACCCAACATGCATTGACAAGTTTTGGTTATGACTTAGAAAGTTGTTGAAAACCAAACCAAAAGGCCAAAAGGGAATCATCAATCTCCCTAATCCAATAATTAACTATGATTAGGTAGTATCTCAGCTCTAAGAACCAATAAATATATATATATACAGATATATATGTATATTCAATTCCCAGTTTGCATATTTTTCTTTTTTTTTTCCAAGATATTTATATTGAAATAATAACCATTAATATGAACTTCCCTTGACTAAATCATTTGCTCCTCATATGTCATATTGATTGAACATTTGAACCCCCATGCCAGCTCTCCATTTTATTGCAAAATTGAGGGAGGCCTCTCCATTATTGGACATATATTAATTATTACATACATTAAATCAATATATTGTGCATATATCCACTAATTAATATTCAGGTGGTACTTAAAGGAAGTGCAATCAAATCACGGTGGGTTCAACAAAATTAAGATCATTCAAGCAAGGATTACAAAATTGAAAAAAAAAAAAAAGATTCAACTATAAAGTATATATAATTAAATTAATTACTTAATAAAAATGTTACAAAAAGTGTCTAAATTAATGGATATTTTTCATCTGCGCCCAAAAAAATTATATATCTCTAGTTAATTACAACAAATTGGTCACAAAATGTTGATCTGCACATTTTTATAAATAATAACAATTTTTTTAATATAATAGATTTTGAAAAACAAAATTATAAAAAAGTAATACTGATGGTATATATACACTATTTTTTTTTCTGGTACAAATTAATGGTAACTGTGTTGTGTATTTGTGTGCAATGAACTATATATCCATTTCTATAAAAATGGAGAATTAAAGGAGGCAGACTTGTTAATTTAAATTCCAACACAAGTCAACCAGTGAACCAAACCAAACCAAACCAAACCATACCACATACATCCAAAAGACCAAAACCACACACACTGCACTCACTCACTCAACTCACTTCTGTTCAGGCAATTAATTAAGTCACCAAAACCATTAAACCTGCATGCACAAACACTAAAGTTCAAATCTTTAAACCTTGCTTGATATATATATGGCACCAGAAGCAATTTCTCCATATAAATCAAACAAATGCAATTAAAAGATCTCTTCACATCCTCATCCACATCCACATCCAGTACTTGATTGATATATGTCAAGAGTACCAAATTGACATCACCAATCATGCACCAACAAATTAAACAATAGCTTAACTAAGGCAGCTTCAAGCAATTAGAGCTACAAGAAAGGATTAATCCTCATTACATGATCAACCATGGATCCTCACAAATCTTTGATAGAGAGGTGTTGATCAGTTGATGATCTGATCAGGAACAATTTATAGTCATTTCTTTCTTCTTCTTCTTTTTTTTTTTTGATTTTTTGGTGAAGTGATTACTATATTTTAGTTCAATTTGCTCGCCATGCCGAGGTTTCTGGTGGGCGAAACGAACGTGCCGGCTTCCGACATGACGATAGGCACCGATTACCTGCAGACCAACAATGGCAACAACGGGAGCAGCAACAGCAACAACGGCGACAACGGGACGAATTTCGATACGAACATGGTGATCATCCTGGCGGCCCTTCTGTGCGCGCTGGTATGTGCTCTGGGGCTAAACACGATCGTGCGGTGCGCGCTGAGGTGTGGCCGCCGGGTCGCCATGGAGCAGCAGGCCGGGCTACAGGCTACCACCGCCGTTGTGGGTCTGAAGAAACGTGCCCTTCGCAAGATACCGCTCGAGGTGTATGGACCTAACACGAGTGTCCCGGGCACCGAATGCCCGATTTGTTTAGGCGATTTCGCGGATGGCGAGAAAGTTAGAGTCTTGCCCAAGTGTCATCACGGGTTCCACGTGCGGTGTATCGACACATGGCTATCGGCGCACCCGTCATGCCCAACATGCCGTAGCTTGATCGTTGATCAGTCAACGGCTGACGTTAAGGCGCCAGAAGGTGGTGCACAGCATCCTAACACGGAAGCCGGTCATGTAACCGTGCATATCGCCGACGAACGGAGATGACGATTGAAACAGATGGATGGTGATTGATTGTAAGTTTATAAATTATAATTAGGTATACCAATCAAAAGGGAAAAATGCAAGATGATGATGATGATAAAGTAGGTGTACATATCGCATCAGATGTAACATTGTGGCTCTTCTAAATTTTTGCTCAGTATAATTGTTATACTGCATCATCCACTGTATATCACAATTCAGATTTTGAAGGCCATTTTCTGATCAGTTTGTAGTGCATTTTTCAGTTTTTCAGTTTGCTTGAATTTTTCTTTCTTTTAATGTCCCCTTTTTGTTGAATTTGAACTCAAAACAAAATCATAAAAAAGAAAGTGAAATTATTTTTTTTTTTTGGGTCCAATTTTACTCTACTTTTCATGAATACAGTATTTTCTGTAATATCCTGATATCATGCTTTGCTCTGGCTCTTAGTTTATTTATTTAAGAACAGACTATTTCCAGTCAGTTACTGGTGTTGTTTTTATAGTTTATACTTGTACATTAAAAAAAAAAAGTGAATTAATTTTGAACATTGTATCTGCTAAAAAAATGCTTAATTATCTCATGAGGGTAATTTTGGAAATAATGAACTATTGTTTGTATGTCAAGAATTTATGTACTGCAAAACCACATTATTAATTTATTAGTTTTGAAATAATACTTAAAGATGCGGTTTTGCAGCACATAAAAAAGATGTTATGAACAAGTATGTGCAGCAAATCAAAACAAAAACCGTATATATATAACCATTAACCAAGCCTTGTCTAAAACATACACAGAAATAGGAAATACAACCTCCGTCCACAATTAAATGAATTCATACCCTTTACAACTTGTCTCCAATTAAATGAATTTTACCGATTCGATATTATTTTTCTATTCGTCTCTTGTTTCTCCAATGTTATGATTATCCTTTTATCTATATTATTTAATTGGAACATTTATTATGTAATGATTACAAATTGAAGGCATAAAAGTAATTTTACTTTTCCACTAATTCCTTTAACTTTTTCTAAAAATTCATTTATTCATGAACAGAGGTTGTACGTATTAATTAATTGTACAATACCGTTATGACAAGTATTATACATACACAATATTAATTAATTAGGCGAAATGGATCGGCTGGTATCCCTTTCGAAATAGTTTAACGTCCTTCTCTAATCAATCAATGAATGTCATGAGGCTCACGCAGGAACCAACATAAAAGGCAAAACTTAAATTAAATGCCATCGATCATCTGCTTCTCTTTTTTTGAGTGCTCATCCTCTATAGCGCTGCAAAGTGTAGCGCAGAACATGGGCCGTTAGATCATCTCGGGATTCGTGTTAACACAGTTCTCGAGATAATCTAACGGTCCATACTCTGCGTGATGTGTAATATGGAATCTTGTTTTTTGCCTCACTGCTTTGCTTTCCATATTTTGGTATTCTTGCTTACTTTCTTCCTTGCACTCGAATTGAAACAATTTTGAGCTCTAGAAGCTTCTTGCCTGTTGAGTGTTGACAGTGGAGTTGCAGCTGTTGCAAGTTAATTAATTAATTCCCAGCTAATTGGGTGGTTTATAATTAAGTTAATTCCAGCCAATTAATTACGTGCCTCTTTTTTTTATTTTTTTGGTAATTTCATATCGCTTGTTTGAAATATAGTTTTGATCAAACTAGTAAGATGCCCGTGCGTTGCAACGGATACAATACTAATTAAACCATAAAATGCAAAATGTTAGTTCAACTAAACACATGAATAAAAAAAAGATCTAAATTAATTATAATAAAAAAACGTAGTTAAAAAAATAAATATAAATGAGATGACTTTGTGAATTTGTTAGAAGAAAAAATAAAAAATATACCCCAATTTCTCAGTAATTATGATTTTGTGTCCTACTCGAAAAAATATTTCAAAAATATTTCTTCAAAGCTATAATTTTACCAAAGAAAATTACAAAATTATGCTTGTCATTTATAATAATAACAAAAATATGCATCATTTGATGTCCACTTGAGTGGATGGTTGGCTTCACCCCTGCTGACATCCAACTGAATCTTCAAACTTAAGTGAATTTAATCCAGCATGTGAAGAACATATTTTACATGAGTACGATCTGAGAACGATTTTTCTTTTCTTTTCCCCACACTAATTGTTTTCTATTTTAATTATTTATTTCTTTGTGGTTAATTACCTGATATATTTTATGTCACAAAAATTATCAAATAATAAATAATCGGATATATCATTAGGAATCTATGACCAGCCTTGCAGAATTACAAAGGAAAAAAAAAAAACTTGAATCAATCGTGGAAATTAAAAATTGGGAATGTCAGAACTAATTGCTCGAAAACCAAACATGGTAATCTCTATCCCTACTCCTTTATTAAGGAGCAAAGTGTCCTGATTCGTTAATGGTCTGGATTTATTGTTGAAAATTCAGAAGAAATATGAGCTATCAGATGTATGTCAATAAGAAAAAAGTTATCTAATTGTATTTTTTATATAATAATTGCTCTTAATTCTCAATGACCAAGTCATCATTTCTTTACTTTCATTTTTTCATTACAATATAAAAAGAAAGTTTAGAGGCCATTGATTTGGCAATATTTCAAAAATTTGATGCGTTGGTTTCAAGATTACATCTTAAAAAATATATACCTCAGCTTTATTTTTGGAAGGATATCCATAAATTAATGAAGAATTATGTTTAAGGAGAGATTTTAGCTGCTAACAAGTAACAAGGCTATCTAAGAAAATTTAGAAAGTTATTATCGCATTGAATTTTGTCTCATGGCACACAATATGTCTTCTTATGGGTTTATGTGACTCTATGTGTAGCGGTTACAAAAATAACTAATTGAAGACTTCTACACAAAACATTACCACATAAAATCTAGTTGCTTATCCAACGGTGTATGTTTGATCCGAAATTTCAAGATAAATACTGACCGTTGCAGGATCAGGACATCCAACATGCATTATAAAGCGCAGGGATATTCGTATTTTAATTGACAAGAACTTCTTTTTCCTTTTTTGGAATCAGTTTAAGAAATAAAAATTTGAAAACAGTAATACTGATATGTATCAACTGAGTCTGGTAAAAATATTAGGAAAATTCTTTAAAAAACTATCTGGCCTTTGTAAAATTGCATATAAATGTTTGCAGATTTCATTGGCAAGCTAGCAACTGAGAATTTCTTCTAGTGGAGTTTTTGTTTTGTAGGCCAATGGGCCATGGACCTTTTACATTTTTAGCCCAATTATCTCATATTGGGCCTTTTGACATTTCTTTTGGGCCCAACAATTATAAAGGTTAATTTGTTACTTTTCAAAAAAGTAACAACCATGGCTGATGATTAGAGGTGGCAAATCGGACAGGCGGTTCGGGTCAGCTTGACTTTGTAGAAGATCTCGGGTCAGGTCGGGTCGGATAATTTTAATATCGATTTTTTTTTATTGTATGTTGATTTGAGTTGAATTGTATATTGTTTGATCTTAAATCCGGTCGGGTCAGTTTGACTTTCATAAAATGCCAGGTTGGACTGGTTTCTTGGGTTGGGTCAGGTTTTGCCACCTCTACTGATGATTGTGCCATGAATGACACAATACCTTAAAAAAATAAAGAAAATTCCCATATAACAACTTTTATTTTTTAAAAACTTTTGATTAACAAATGGCTTAAAATTACACTAAATAATCCAGAACAAGAAACTGCAAAACAATTCATGCATCACTCAAATTATTTGACTACTGAACATCCTTAGAATAAATTAAGCAAATTACAAAATCAAGCCTCTAATTAAGCAAGCAGGGCAGCCACTTTCTCTGCCAGGCTCTTCACGGTGGTCGGCGACACGGCACGGCTGCCGCCCAAGTACCACTTTTGGATCATCTCGACCACATTCGCATTCTCGACTGTGAGCTTTGCCTCCGGCTTGCCTTCTGTCACAAATAATATCTGCACCAATAAAAAAATATTAGCATACAACATGTCAGATACTTGTACTAAATTTTCAGCGAACAATAACATGTCGAAAAGTTGTAAAATTGTAAATGCAATTTAAATTTGAAAGTGTTTTCTGCTTGTACCTCGGCTTTGCCGGAAGTAGGGAACGAGAAGGTGATAACCGAGTCCTTCTTGAAGTACTTGGTCTGGAAGAAATCAGTGACCTTCTCAAGTGCCTCCTCCTCTTCCTCCTCGTACTTGTCGACGGCTGCGAGGCGGTCTCTGACAGCGCTCTCGAGCTGCACACCGTATTGCGACCCCTTGATTTCCTTGATCACCACTACTCTGAACAGCTTCTCCACCGGCGCTGCATTTTATCATATTTACAAGCCTCATTAGCAAAATTTGAAAATGGTTCTGTTGCAACAAATTTGTGGGTTTCAGGATCTTATTCATAGAAAGTGTCGTCCTCGACGAGTTCAGCGGCGCTCTTGCCTTTCCAGGTAGACAAATGCGAGACGACATCCTTCTCCAAGTAGATCCCGATGGCGTTGTACTTGATTTGGAGGAAGTGGATTTCAATATCGGTAATACCTGTCAGCAGAATTATAAAATTATTAATTTACTTAAACAATTAGGTGGTTATTAGTAAAATTAACACTAAATTTCCATCTAAATATCTGAAAGTATGTTCTTCAATATGACATATATCTGGCACTAAAAATTGTGAAATAAGATGGTAGCACATTAGCACTAATCTCTTATTAGTACATCTAAAATTGGAGAGAAAATGACATTCCATTTAATATTGGTAGTTGCAATATCTTACAATAAAGTGCACAATAAGTTGATGGGTCATTGTACCGTGCATAATTGTATATTTGTATAACATATAACTAGTCAATTGCTAGATGCATACTGACAAGTGACAACTGATCAAGAGCCCCAATTACTTGAAATCGGGATCACCTGCTTTTTTTAAAAGAAAAACATGCCCTGCTTTTCTTGATCCGACGGTTCAGAAACACCAAAGTACTTTGAGATCAGTGCGGCAAACACCGAAGTACTTTGAGATCGGTGCGACAACTGATACCGACTATCGGATCGGAAAAGCAGCAGGTTTTTATCCAATTACTTGGTTAAATTTTCCGGCACTCTAGAACAGAACCTACTCAGCTATACTCAACAAATGTTTCTTGTTTCATACCATTCAAATTTCAAAACTATTGCTCTAATTTCCAATTATTCCAATTCACAATTTCTGAAAGTTGTACTAAATTCAGCAAATATTGACAGAGTACTAATTAATTAACTCCATGTACCAAAGTAAAGTTCCAAACTTTACCATAACTAAACACTGATTATATGATAAATAATGATAATTAATACAGATAATTACCAGTTCCTAGGAGAGCAAGGGGCTTAGTTAGAGTAACCTCGGGCGCGAACGCGACGTCGTCAACCATGATCATGTCTGAGGCCACTACAACAATTGACAACCAAATCAACCTCAAAATTAGCAACTAAATTAACCCATAAAAAAAAAAAAAAAACAACCAACACAAACATAAAAAGTTGGCTTCTTAATTACTTGTGAAACAGTGAGGATGTGAATGAGAAATTGATAGAGATCAAGAGTGAGAGATTTCTTCTTCTTTTCAGTGATGGAAGGTTGGTGGATTGATTGATGATTCAGAGAATTCTGAGAGATTGTGGAAGGGGGGAAGAAGGGTTTTATAAGTGGCTTGGTCTGATGGAGGTAGGTGTGTGTGTGTGTGTGTGCTGTGTTGGGTTCATTTGCTAACTACTCACAATATTCTGATGCTGACTGATTTGTTGCATATTCTCCATTTGTGCAAGAAATGGAGGTAAAGATGGTTTCTTTTTTTAAAAAAAAAGGTTGGTTACACCACCTTACTAGTTTGACTTGGTCACTCAAAGAAAAAAAAATACTAGTTTGAGTTGGGATTATTTTATAATAATTTGATCTTCATTCTTAGGAGGAATGATCAGGAGGAGGGATGAAATGACCACAATTTTTTGTGTCTTGTCGGTACGTACAAAATTAAATCGCAAATAATTATATATTAAACTCTCAAAAGATAAAACTATTTGATGGAATGTTTTGTATATATTATGTTTTATGTGCAGACAAAAAATTATATTATTATTTTGATTTTATCTAAATGTGCATCAAGTATTAACAAAGACCAAACATCAAAGGTCCAATTTTCATTATTTTTTCTCCTCTCTTGATACTATCGAAACGAGGTTAAATTTTTATTATTTTTCATGTATATTTTATTAATTTCAAAGGTCGGCTGGTCAATCCAATTTGCCCAACGTAATCTGCATATCAAAATCATGCAAGATACCAAATTCTATAAATTTTTAGAAACTTTTTACCTATTTTTTCAGAATTTTTAATGATGGGTATGTTTTGATATCACGTGTCATTATTTTATTATTATTTTTGGATCATTTTTTTAAAAATATAAAAAAATAGTTAGAAAATTTTAAAAATTATGAAATTTGGTATCCTACCATATTTCAATATGTAGATTATGTTAGCCAGATTGAATTGACTCTTTGAATTTTGGTTTGTGAGATTTTTAATAACAGTGAAACACAAATCACTTTGCTTCTATATGACCAGTAACTTACCCAAGAATTTACTTTTTTTTTTTTTGTTACCTTTCAATTTTTCTTAATATTTACTGCTGTACAATACAACCAGTGTCAATTGATCTCTCATATTTAAAGTGTGTATTCTTTGTAGTTTTGTCTTAAAATTTTTTTTGAAAAAGATCTTTATTCATTATTTTTTTAATCCTCAACATCCAAATTTCAAGGCACAAATTACATAATTTTATAAGATATGACATTTAAATTGTGTATTAATTCTTTGCTGTTTAAAAAACAATAACATTGAAAAAAAAAAAATTTATTTATTAGTCCCCAACATCCAAACTTCAAGGCACAATAATTTTACATAATTTTATAATACATGACGTCTTGCTTACCAGGAAGTAATAATTTGAAGCTTAATGTATCATGTATGCCTGTCATAGTCTAACCATCAATATTAATTTCATCGCCTTTATCATTATTATTGCGATTATGCCCTTTTCATATCATATTTGAAAAGTATTTTACCATAAATTAACGTATGTTATTGATTGTGATTGAGGGAGATATTGCACGATGATATATTAAGAAGAAGAAATGGAGAAATACAACTCTTGTGTTTGGTAGGTTGGGTTGTGACTCGCCTAGTTGGACTCGTGGCCGCCATCAAACACATACTTTGTTACCTCCAGTTTTATTCAATGGAGATATAAAAATAAGTCATTCTATGGTTTCATTTACTGTTTTTATTTTGTTATTTAATGAAATAATATATGACGAGTTGCTTATATCATGGAAGAAATACTGGTTCCGGATTCATATTAGTATTAATATTAATATATTGAGGTTAATTCTGTTATGGATCAAATGAAATATGGACTGTTTATTTTTATAATCGGATAGATGGTCACATCTACTGTTTTTATCTTGTTATTTAATGAACTAGGATATGACGAGTTGCTTATATATATCATGGATAGAAAATACTAGTTCCGGGTTCCTACTTCATATTAATATATTAGCCTAATTCTGTTATGAATTAAATAAAATATGGACCCTTTATTTTTTATAATCGGATGAATGGTCACGATGTATTTTGTAGATACAATTGAAAGAAAAGAAATGTTTGATGATAACCGCTCGATTTAAAGATGCAGGTTGCTTAACTGATCCATAGCTAACATTGATAATGAGAAGAAGTAAGAACAGGTTATATCCAGTTAATGGGAAAATTGAGTGGGTTTGGTGAGAGCAGAGAGTCAAACTTGCAGCACTTTTGACTCTTGACTGGTTGATAGAATGAATGTGATTCAAATAATTTAATTCAATGTTTGGTTCCTACTTTAATTGACCCATGCTTTTATATTTATTCCATTAAAGCTGAATTTATAAATTTATAACTTGTGAACAAATTATTATGTTATGTTATTTATTTTTTTTTTTTTTCTGCTCAACACAGTCATGATTGGTCTAACTCCTAGTAGGTGAGACTTCATTTGTGTTTAATAAATTGGGCAATTGAAGCCAACAAAATTATGCCATGCATCATCAGCTTCACATTTAATTAGAACATTTGTTATTATGATATTATCATTTAAATTTTTAAATTTTTTGATTCGCTTGATTTTAGTATGTCCAGTAAATCAATTTACTTTAGCGGAAAATTGTTTCTAATTGCAAAAGTTAAAAAAATTATTCTGACAATAAGAAACCACCACTATATATAAAGTAGAGTAACATACGTTCATAACGTGCAAGCGGTACAAATTTGAGATATATGTTACAAATCGGATGTATCTATTATATTTTTGTATGTCTACAGATATATAGACAGTTTTTCAATGGACGCAAGATGTTTCTCTATAAAGTACATCCTCCGGCCAGTTTCAAACTACATCTTTTAAGTTGGAAAATCAAAACTCTTATAAAGTTTTTTTTTTTTTTTTTTTAGAAAATGTGGGACACCACATTGGTTTGTATTTTTATTTTTTTTTTAGAGTTGTCTGTGGCATCCTTCTCGGCTGCCCCACCTTTGCCCTCCGTTTGGGGTTAACTGGGAAAAGGAGAGGAGATTCCTAGTTAAGAGCTCTTACGAAGGAGCTGCAAACTCTTATAAAGTTATAAGCTCTTGCAAAGGAGTCGCAAACTCTTATATACCATGTTTGGTTAGAGAATAAATGGGGAATAACTCTCTTATACCTCATTTAAGGAGCCAAACATGGATAAGTAGTTCATGCATAAAAGATAATAACATAAAATCTTGGCTCCTTAAATAAAGGAGCCAAAATAGGTGGTATAAGTTATTCCCCCTCTCTATGCAATATGAGACATAAATATTTAGTATAAAAATATTTGTAATTAATCTTATCACCTATTTTAATAATGGAATAGAGATAATAATTACAATAAAATCATATAATAATGTTAATGATAATGATAATGATATATTAATTATTATTTTATTATTATTAATAAAAATAAATATTATCTATAATGACAAAAAATAATATATTTAATATAATAATATTTTATTAAATAATAATATTAATAATCATAATTATAGTACTAAAAATACGAAATAAAATTAAGAAAATAAAATTAATATAATATAATTATAATATCAATTTCAAAATAAAATAATAATATATAATTAACATAACAATAAAATAATAATGATATGACACTAATAACAAACATAACAATAAAATAATAATGATATGACACTAATAAACAATATTAACAATAAAAATATCATGTTAATAATTATAATAATAATACAATAATAAAATAAATTAATATTTTTATAATCATAGTTATAATAATAATAATAGTAGTAGTAATAATAATAATAATAATTATTATTATAATAATAATTATTATAATAATAATTATTATAATAATATTGTTAATTATTAAATAATTATTACTATAATAATAATATTGTTAAAATAGTAATAGCAATAAAATTAATAATAGTATATAATTATCATAACAATAAGTAATATTATTAATTATTAAATACTAATGATATTATTAATGATAATACCAATATAATTATAATACTAATATTATTATTAATAGAGTAATAAAAAAATATTATGATATAACAATAAAATAATGAATGTTCTCTTCTTATTCCTCCACTTGCTCAATCAAACAAGAATATTTTATGGTGTAATAACTTGACATACTGAGTTATATCTTTTAACTTTATTCTCTAACCAAACATGGTGATAAATTTCTAGTTATACGGCACACCACAAGAGAACCAAGAGGTAAGATGATAAATAGGTTTGGTTATTTATGGGCTAAAACACTCTTATATATTGACTATCAATTGAGATCCGCTCTTCCATCTCCCATCTTTCAGTCTTTCTTTCACCGAGCATGCCGGACGGCGGGACCATACTTCAATGTTTCGTTTATTCCAGAAAGTCCCGAATAGCAAGCAAAATAAAAATCAGCTTCAGCTGATTATAATACAAAAACAGAAATTATAACAACATCAACAACAGATTTTAGCAGCAGCTGAACAGTACCAGAAAATTCAGCGACAGTACGTACCAGCCCCCGTACCAGCAACTATACCAGCAGCTAAGTGCGGTACCAGAAAAATAAAATCAGAACCGAAACAGCTTCAGTTCTGTCCCAAACAAACTGAAATACAGCACTTAGCTGCTGTTCTTGCGTTTTAGTTTGTTTGGGACATATGATGTTTATTCTTAGATCTGTCTGTACATTCGTTTCATCTCGTTGTACATCCTCTAAAACCTTGTTCTATTTTTATTTCGTTTAATGAAAATCGATAGTAGGCAAATTGCCTGCTACATCAAAAAAAAAAGTAAGCATTATAAATGGACCTTCATACCCTGCTGAACTGAGTATAAAATGGACCCTCACAAAGGAGCACCTGTTAACTAATAAAGTATAGTAATTACCACACAGGACTATCCATTGTTTGTATGGGCAAATCTCATCAGGGTTTGTGAATTTGAATCCTGATATGCGCATTAGGTGCTAAATTATAAGGGGTTGTCCTGTCAGTCTCTTTTCATGTGGCAAATTCTTTACTCAGAAATTATGCACTAATAACAGTATCCAAATGAGCATTTCATTAGCTACAATTGTTTATAAGCTTATAATTTGTTTTTAACATCAGAATGCAAAGGCTAGGTTAGCAAAAATCATACATAAAATTAAATACAAATTTTAAACAAACATACAAGAACTTAAAGGGCGAGACAATCTGTCAGTCAGCGCCGCCGGGATCTGATTTCGTCAAGAAGCAAGATAGCTTCCTGTCTCACAGTGCTACTCGAGGAAGTGTCCCGAAGCACAGTCTCCAGAGCTGCCAACTCTTCTGGATTGGCCTTATTGAGGAGTCCTAGAAGAGCCCGATTAGAGCCGCCAGCCAGAGCATTATGAGCTGCTCTCCTGTCACGACGATTCAGCTGTGTTTGATTTTTCAATCGACAATACAGACTTTGCCGCTCAATATCCAATGCCTCCAAGTCCTTTTTGCAATAACAACAAAAACAACGAAAATAACAAAGATGTTGAGTTACTGTACCATCAAATATGTTGAATTTGGAGGATAGAAAATTCCCAACCTGGTGAACAGTAGACTCCGAAAGACCAAACATCTCGAGTCCATTAACGGACCCGGGCTTTACCGGCCTGAACGGATTGGTACGTCTGCCCCTCTTTTTATTCTCCTGGTAGAAACTTATGTTCATCTTATTGACTCTTTCTACCACGAGATCCCAGCATCTCTTAGGACAGATGTGCACAAACACCTCGGTGCGATGTCCCTCGACAGAAACCTGCATCTCCAGTTGTCAAAAACACTGCTTTTCTCTAGTCAAAAATACTGCCTTTCATTTGATACTTCATCAAGAACCATTAAATTTAGACCGTTATAATTATCATACAAACTTGATGGTTCTTGATAAAGTACCAAATGACACTCAAATTGAATGAAATTTGGAACACAATCAATCTATAATTAAGTGAATACATTCGTACAAGATTTTCTATTTTTAAGATTTTTTGTGAATTATAAGGCTTGTGATAATAGTAGTGTCACCAGATTTTGTGGTTATCCGATCCCTACTCTAATTAAAATACAGACATTCAATATAAAGACAAGGAAATATGTGATGTTAAATAAGATTACCCTAAATTGTGGACCTTCATACCCTCCTGCATCCTTGATTTCTGATATGTAAAAGCAGTTCTTGTTAGGTTCCACAACACTCCAAAATTGAGCACGGCTGCGGAATCCTGTAGTCCAGATAGGAAAGTCGATTGGGTCCGTTAATATAGTCAACATTATGTCCGTTAAAATGCAATGTTTTGTACTTTTATTTCAATAAAATACAAAATGAATTTTATTTTGCAAAATAAAGTACTGCTTACAAACATAATTAGGCAACAACAAGGGTAGATTTAGTTTACGAGCCTCACTGGCCAAATGGTAGTTCACAATACATTTTTTACACCAAAAATAGTGATTTTAAGCTTCTTTGTTCTTGTTAAATTGTTCTAGGATGTTGTTTTAAATTTCGATTTGTATCAGTATAGAATCCATTCCAAACAATCATTTACGAAATTGCAAGTCTTTAAATGTTTACTGATTCTAAGTTTCAGAATCAGGTAAGTGATGATCAACTATTTCAAGCATTGCAACACATTTGATAGTGCCTGAATTCAAAATTCAAAACATTTAAAATTAAGCGAACTACCTTTGGGAAAAATATACTCTCTAGTCGACCAGAGTTCACCAGGCATTACGGTGCCATACTCTAGGATCTCAATAGTGCGACTTTGTCCGACCTGAACAAAGCAGGGAAGGTTGAGTTGTAAAGCTGGCATATTGTTTCGGGCCCCGGCTGATGAGCTTGGCCCTTCATTTTGTCCAGTAGGGGCTGCTGTAGTTCCTCCAGCTCTGCTACTCTCACCTGGACCTGACATTTGGCCAGAAAAGATTCGTCCACGCTGTCGTTGTAAGCTGGTACCGGTCACAGCTGCATCAGCAATAACCCTGTCGAAACTCTACCAAAGAAATGAGAAAACCAGTTTGTTATATAGCATAGTGCAGGCATAGAACAAATCAAACATTTCTGTGCTTCGAGTATTTAGTGATTGTATAATAAAGTGAACAAACAATCTGGTACAATATCTGACCACAATGTGATCAAAATGCACAAAGAATATTGGTTTAATTTGGGGTGTAACTGATATTTGCAGTTTATTTCTTTAACCATAAAAACAAAATATGTGCATTTAAAAAACTAAATTAATTAACATTTTATGCTCAGCCAACACTATTTCCATTCTTGTCAAATGAGCACAAGTTAAAAGAGTAAAATTTCAAAATCACCAAATAGTCGATCCTTATTTTTAAACTTTCTCATCTCTTTGGTAAATTACACCCATCCCAATCATTTCTACCCACCGGCTCCCCGCCCAACTGTTTCTCACCGCCTAACTAATTTGTTTGGAACTTGAAGATCGGAAAAGCACGAGTGTAACAGGTAGGCACATCTCTCCTCTCTCCATTGCTCTCCCTGATCTTTATCTATTCTTTTTTTTTTAATTTATTTTCTCCTCTAGTAAGCCTCTTAGTTCTACTTTTTTCCTAGGTGCTGCTACGAAGTTGATGACGGTTTTGAGAAAGGCCGACTGTGAACTGAAAACCTTAGGCCAGGACATTTCAAAACTGTCAGGATCTTGAAAATAATTCTTTAAAAATGTTGAGTTGTAGTCTGATTACATTCGAGTGAGCTTCTTCAATTTGGCAACCATGATAATGAGCATAATGACCCTCTATCCCAACTTTAAATAGAGGCATGCCGTTCTTCTTAAATAGAGGAGGAATGAAAAATAGTGAAAGAGAGATACCGGGAAGTGTGGGTCATACATCAATATACTAGGGTATGTGGCATTTCAAGTTCTGTATTTATGGCCAAACTCAGGCCATTCCATTGGTTTGTTCTGATATCATTCTATGAGGGTCAAAAGTTGGTCGCAATTGGTTGTAGCATTGTAGGTCATAACTGATAAATATGTTACAATGATAGAGTGTGGTTCAGAAAATCAAGTTATAAAAATGGGACAAATTGTCCTATTGCAACCGAGCGACGGATACCATACCATAACTAAATACAAGTGTATTTCTCAATTTCCAAGTTTCTAACATTATATGAACTAAGAAATAGCATTCGTATTGCTCTGCCTATCTATTTAATCATCAAACCCAGCAGTTGTCGATATGGCAAAACAACAGATAAGCAGTAGAGCATGTTACAGTGATTTCACCCAAATAAGTTGCATTTAACACAGTCTTGTTTGTCGGTACTGAACTTTTGTTGAAAGAAGGATGAAATTGCAAATGACTTTATAGTAAGCGTCAATAGGCTAGCTGTCATGCAAAACGCAAGTATCTTAAATCTAATACCAGTGAACAAATCAAACTATTATGGCACACAGTAACTGTTTTTCCATTTTTTAATCAAAGACCATCATACTAATATCAGTCATTCAATATGATGCATCAAAAGCTCAAGCTTCATAATACAACAATCATATCATTTGCTTGTTTTCCTTTAGTTATTTGGGTATGAAGTGTCGATCTTGTCTAGGTTTAAATTCAAGAAATGCAAGAGGAAATTTCAGGAACATATAAAAAGACCACTCAGAAAAAAGACAAAAGATATGCTATTTTTAATTTGATGAATCCTTGAAGAGAGAAATTACGATTAATATTTGTACTACAAATACCAAAAGCAAACCTGATTTGGCATCTCTTCATCATCTGAGTCAGAGATTGAATAGACAGGATGCACTGGCATTGCCACAGACACATCCCTTTCAACCCTCCAGGTAGTGAGGGTAGTACGTCTTGTGAAGCCCGGTGGAACTGACATATCCCCCATTATCGCTGAAGAATAAAAAAGTATTAATAAGAAAATTAAAAGTTTCCTTTGAAAGAGAGAAGCTGCTAAAGCATCAAACATTTTTTTTTCTAATTTATATATCAGAGCAAGTTACCTTATTATCACGTCTTGATGATACTTCAGAACTACGTTACTCCGATATGGTAGGATATGTGTATCAGGAACGAAAACTCCAATCTCGCATCAAAATCCACCCAGTGTATTTCACAAATGAAGGGAGGCATCTATTTTTATAGTAGTGGAAGCGCCTCCGGATACCATTAATTTGTCCTTGTGGGACTATTGATGCGCAACACGTAAAGTAAAAACCGGACAACCCGCTCCAGTCTCCACTTCATAAAATCATCACAACATTATTTATTTATTTATACACATGAATTTTTCATTTTACCCCCAAATCTTTACAAATTGAGAACATCAAATATTCTGTTTGCTCCTCTCATCTCTTCAAAAACAATTATTCTTGTATTTCTTTTAAAGTATTTTATATATAAAAATAACAAAATGTATTTACTAATTGTATTTCAAATTTTATGATATTTATTATGCTATTTCATTATATTTTAATTTATATATAGCCGCACCCGTATAGTAGATTTTTTCAATTTGGCATATTGCCGCACCAGCAGCACATCTGATACGATACTCGTACCACATTCTAACAGGAATTAGAATTATACCTAACATTAAATGCCCAGATAGATCTAGAATTTTTATGCAATCCAAAATTTCATTCTCCAATCCAAATCGATGTATTGTTTAACCTATATAACCTTATTTGTATTGTGTGATTCTGGAATGAGGGTCTTACCAGTAACTTTTGACCTCATTCATCAAAACAAAGAAAAGGAAACGATACACCTTCAATTATAGGGTGTAAGAAAATACCGAGATTGAACAAAATACTAGGTCCAACCTATAAACAGCCATAATAACCATAATAACCTCTTCAATCTCAATTTTCTTGGAAGAAAACCCTACTTGCTGATGCACCGGGAGAAGGTTTCTTCAGCTAGTAATGAATACTCAAATACCTTCTGAGGAGTGGCGCTGTCAGATACCCCCAACCTAATTTAGTCTAACCCACATTCATCTCAAAGTTTCGTACTATCCGTATCTATTTCATTGTGCTGCTAGAGTAAACAGATTTCATTTAATCATTTGGCCCACAATCGTACGATAGTTTATTGGCCTTCAACAATTATAAAAATTTCAAACTTCCGCTCGGTGAACAAGATTGACAACTCATTTCCATCCTTTTTTTTCCTTGCCAACACCAGAGGAGGAAGTGAATTAAGTATCGGCATTGCTCTCACTGGTAATTCACCTCCTCAATAATTCCCCAACTTTTATTCATTATTACTAGCATGCCAGAGGTTTGCTTGTGCCGCCATGGAATATGACAGTACACAGTACATAGTACACATCACAATTTACCTTTCTAATTTCCCTTTCCAAATTTTGTTGAGTTCACACTTATTCATTTATTATAAAGTTTCCAACTTTTTTTTTTTTTTTTGAACTCACAAAGCCCGTAGGCATAAAGTTTCCAACTTTGTTTTGTTACACTTAATTACTTATTATAAAGGTGCATTAATTATTGCTTAAACAGAAAACAAAACAAAACAAAGCATTTCAATGTCAATGTCCATTTAATTTGTTTACCCTTTTGAGAACATGTATGGAATGAAAGAGGAATGTGGGGAGAAAGAGAGTGACCTGACAAAGATGAAGATGAAGATGCCATTGCAATCCATGGAGATGGAAGAGAGTGTCCTCTGGAACTGGAAGTGGAAGTGTACCAAGCTGCTCATTTTGGTTTTGAGGATGGGCAGATGAGGCAAGAGGGATGAAGGAGTGGAGAGGCCATTATTGCCACTCTCCCAGTTGCGAGCTCGATCATTCTCTTTCAGTCTTTTCTTGTTGTTGTGCATCAGTTTTTTTTTCAGTCTTTGTTGCTGCTATTTGGTTGAAGAGAAGTTGAAGGGCGGTTGGCTGGGCCGAACAAACTTGTCAACTTTTTATGGGCCGCTTCTTTTAGGCTTTGCTCTAATGGAGGTTAATAGGGTGAGGGGAGAACTATTTTGTAACTTGCTCCTAGTTTTTTCTGAAGGGGTGAATGGAAGTGAATGGATGGTAATGGGGGGTAACTCTTCTATATATTTCTTCAAAAATGTTAACCCCAAATTTGGGGTTGTAACATTACTACCCTACCATTCATTTCCTTCCCTTCCCTTTCCTTCCCTCCCAAACTCGGGAGCACAGCCTTAGGGTCCGTTTGGCAAATCAAGGAATAACACTAGAATATTGTTATCCGATTAGTAAAAATAGATCAGTGATTGTTGGAAGAGTAAAAAGAATAGTGATATTTAGAGCTATTCGGATAGTGAAAATATTGTTTGGCAGATGCCAATTGGAATAGTAATTAATTTGCTATTCGGAGACGGGTGAACAGCTATTCGGTGGGTTGGCTCGAATAGCGGAATAGCTTTTTTAGAAGCTATTTGTTTAGTGTATAATGTGTTTGGCACCCCATTTCAATTAGAATAAACTATTCTATTCCGAATTTGAGGTGCCAAACACACCCTTAGAGCCTAATACCTTCTTTTTATTTGTTTATATTAGTAAAGAGTCCACGCCTTTGTTTTGGACTGAAATTATTATATCTTATAATAAAAGACCGAAAGCTTATTTGTTGTGAGGAAATTAAATTTTAATGGGCCGAGACATTAATGTACATCAACCATAGTGATCAATCTTAGTAAATAATTAACGAGGTTTTTTCTTTGGGGAAGATAGATTTTTTATGTCAAAAAAAAATCCAATTTTCCTAATATTAGGAGTAAGGATATATGAAATATTTTCTTTGTTCAAATTATTGAGGATTTTTTTATACGGATGTCAGAAATGTTCGTTAATTGTTTGCATGTGCGTCATGGCATCATTGGACTTAGTTAATTAATTGAGCACACTTAAGTAGTTACGCATTCTTTTCTCTTTTTTTTTTTTTCAAATTGTCCATATAAAATTAGTAGCACCTTTATATATTTATGCATATATAGCATAGCAGAAAGAGAGTGAAATCTTTTCAGTATTGTCACTGTAGAATTAGTTGGCTCCGTTTACAAAGTCACCATTGACTTTATGTTTCTTTTTTGTAATGTTTTTTTTTTTACAGATCGAATGAATAATAGGGTAGCTGTTTTTTGAGTTTTTTCTCACGTAAATAGTTTGATGCCAATGATTTTTCCAAAATATAATTTATAAATTAATTTTGACGAAAATTATACGAACTTATAGAAAAAAATATATAAAAAAATAATACAAAATTTATAAATGCATTCTGACATAAAATTATAAAAAAAAAAAAACTGTTTAATATTAATCCCGCAAGATAGAAGAATTTATTTCATAATTAATATTGCACGATGCACAATTCAAAAAAATATTTATAAATTAATACATGTATTAAACGTTCCCAACATTTTTAAAAATAGTTAATTATCCATTAACAGTTTTCTGAAAAAAAAAAAAAAGTTTGTAAAATCATATGAAAAATGTGCACTTTCACATAGCAATGTCGAGATCATTTTCGGGGGTTTATTATGGTGTACTTTGTGGGACATAATATATTTTTTTGATCGAAACAAATATATTATGTCCCATAAAATACACCATATATATTCATATGCCATCTATATATTTCGATATAATAGTTCGCAATTTTAATTTGTGGCTGCTGTAATATAGAGATGGAAACAAGAATTAAGCTTATATATAAAGCATACAAAAACACAAGACTATGACACTATGTATCAGTCTTTTGATCATAACCATCAAATTATTCACCAGACGGGTTCTAAAATTAACGCAGCACTCACTCACACGTTCAAGGTACCCAAACTTGTAAAACGAAGACAATTTCTAAGTCAGAATTAAAAATAAAGTCAATCCCAGTAGATTAACAAATTAAAGTCAACTGAATTGAGCACCAAACAATAGGTGGTTGTGATATATATATGGATGAAAGGTATCAAATTAATCATTTATGTAGGATTCCAGAAGCATTTAGAAGCAAATCCAATGTTACCCCAAATCATGTATTCTTGCCTCGTCTTCCTAGCAATAATCTTGTTTTACCTTTCCTCTGTCGATGCACAATTCGACTTCCCGAATGCAACGGCTCCTATGCTGTGGACCAACTCGGCTTCTCTTCCTAACAGAGCAAACACTTCCGATGGTTCCGTTGTTCGTGCGCTGCTCCTTCGGCTGAATCCGGCACGTTATGGCCCATCATTTGCTGCTGGTTTCTACTGTTTCTCCCCTTGCAACAGCTTCTTTCTCGCAATTTACATTGTCTACGCAAACAGCGGTGCGGTTATAAGAGAGACACCTCCACAAGTCATTTGGTCAGCAAATCGAGATCGCCCTGTTGGTGAAAACGCCACGCTTGAACTGACTGCTCAGACTGGTCTTACCCTTCGTGACAATGACGGTAGCTTGATTTGGGCCACTAACGTAGTAGCAAACCGATCTGTGGCTGGAATTAACATCACTGAACATGGTAATCTGGTTCTCTTTGATACAAATAATGCCTCAATATGGCAATCTTTTGATCATCCTACCGATTCCCTTGTACCGGGACAATCATTGTCACTAGGCATGAGGATTGTTGCGAATTCCTCGAGAACCAACTTGACCGAAAGCCTGTTGTATTTCACCTATCTTGCAAATGGGTTGTTTGCATTTGTCAATTCAGATCCCCCACAAGTGTATTATCAAAGGGATGTTCACTTATCGACAAATGGAACAGTAGGCAAGTCCACTTCCATGAAATTTACAAATGGCAGCATAATTGTATCCTCTATGTCTAATCCTAATGAAACCGAAACTGTGTTTCATTTACCACCTGCTAACTCAGTACAATACATGAGGTTAGAATCTGATGGGCACTTAAGAGTTTATGATTATTCCTATACGGAAAAAGGCTTTCAACATTGGAAAATAGTTGCTGATTTGTTTAGTATGGGCAGTAATATGGGTATCTGTGATTATCCCACTGTTTGCAGGAAATATGGCATTTGCAACAATGGACAATGCTCGTGCCCAACAGAAAGCTCAGGGACGTACTTTGTGCCAGTCGATGATAGATAAGCAGAGCTCGGTTGCTCTGCAGTAACTCCGCTGACTTGTGATGTACGCAATCACCAATTGTTAATCCTTAACAATGTATCTTATTTTAATTATCTTTATGATGATGCCAATTCTTTCAGAAGTGGTGAGGATACTTGCAAATCATCTTGTCTAGGAAATTGCAGTTGCAAAGCTGCTATGTTTCTATCTTTTAATGGGAGCACATCCTATGGAACCTGTTTCACTTTTGTGGAGGTTTATTCCCTTAAGAATCATCAACCCGAGGAGGGTCGTCGTTATAACTGTACTACGTATATTAAGGTGCAAACTGCTCCTACATCGCCTCGTAGAATCGGGCTTGGAGCCATACTGGGTTCCATATTTGGAGCTCTGATCTTTCTGCTCATCTTAATTAGCATTTGCCTGTTGTATTTTAGAAGAGGTGAAGATAAGGATTCGGTTGATCAAATGCCAGGCTTGCCAACTAAATTCACTTTGGAAGAACTAATATCAGCAACCAAAAATTTTAAGGACAAGCTCGGAGAAGGTGGATTTGGTACTGTATTTGAAGGAACATTGGATGAAGGAAAATTGGATGAGAAGAAAATTGCCGTTAAATGTTTGGGTAAAGTGCTTCGTACAGAGAAAAGGAAGGTATTGAGTGAAATCATTTACTTCATCAAAGATAAAAATAAATATTTGAGTGAAGTACTTGAACATGGAAAGAAGGATTTTTTGAAGGAGGTCGAGACTGTTGGAAGCATTCACCACATCAATCTGGTAAAGCTAATTGGTTTCTGTGTCGAGAGGTCTAATAGGATGTTGGTTTTTGAACATATGTCTAACGGATCATTAGACAAATGGATCTTCCTCAGCGATAAGAGAGATTCACTGGATCAGGAGCCACTGGATCGGCAGCCACAGGATCCGGAGCCACTGGATCGGGAGCCACTGGATCGGGAGCCATTGGAATGGAATGTTAGATACAAAATTATAACAGACATAGCCAAGGGTCTATGTTATCTTCATGAGGAATGCAGGCAACAGATTTTTCATTTAGATATCAAGCCAGACAATATCCTTTTAGATGAAAACTTCAATGCCAAAATTTCAGATTTTGGGTTATCCCAGTTGATTGAAAGGGGCAAGAACCCATCAAGAGTTGGATTACGTGGAACTTTTGGATACATAGCTCCTGAGCGGTGCTACGGGACCATCACTTCAAAGGTTGATGTTTATAGTTTCGGTGTGGTGGTGATGGAGATTATCTGTGGAAGAAGAAACCTTGATCATACCCGGAGACAAGACAATCTACCTCTACCTCTAATTAAGATAATGGAAGAAAAATCGAAGAGCAAGCAATTATCAGATTTGATTGACGAAAAACTTGGTGATATAGAATCATGTAGAGATGATATTATGAACGTAATGGAACTCGCAAAGTGGTGTTTGCAAGGGGATAGTAACCGAAGGCCTTCAATGTCGACTGTGGTTAAGGTTTTGGAGAGAACAATGGAGGTTGAATCGTCACTTGATGATAACTTCACCTTTGTTCCTCCTCCGGCTGATCCTGAAGCGAAGCAATCAGCTCCTCTTCTAGCTTCAGTTCTGTCGGGCCCTCGATGAAACTTGGCAGACCATTCAATTGTCTTTCTGATTTTTCTTGTCTTTCTTTTTATTTTTTTTTATTTTTTAATTTTAATTTTCATGGAATCAGTATTTTTCTTAACTTGCTGTAATTTAAGTTGCATCTCTGTCTGCTACTTGAAAACAACCTGGCTATAAACTTGGTTGATCAACAATTATTGATAGGCACAATATATGGGTTTAACTTTGAGGCAATAAGAAGAGAATGGAATTGAATCAATTTGCAACGGAATAGTATTGCAAATAAATAATGCAAAGTATTCATTCATTCTGCAGTAGTAACTAGGGATCTCAGAAGTGTAAGAGTTGTCAACAAATCCAAACAAAATTATGATCGGAATTTGCTGAAAGATAACGCAGATTATTACTTCATCACAGATCCACCAGACCAACAAACAAAAAAGACTATAAATAAAAATAAAAATGGAACTAAACAAAGGAAGTAGAAGGATGAAGCGGCTCAGAATGAATTCCCCATGGTTGTCTTCAGTGGAAAAGGAAAAAAATACCAAAACCTCATAGTGCAAGGATAACAAAAGGTTGTATTCCTCATAGCTGCTCCTCTCCTCTCCTCTCCGATATTCAGTAACAATGTAATTCAAAATTCACGAAGAAAAGAACTAAAAGCATGTAAATTGAGAATTCATGAATGAAGAAATAGTTTAGAAAAAAGAAAAAATCAATCAATCAAATCGAAACGCAGCAAACAACTGCCCGATGGATGAGAAAGAAGGCGCCGCTATCACCTCTGCTTGGATCCGAGTAGGGTTTCCAGTACTTTCCACCATTCCATTTATCATAGTTACCTACGATGTGAAGAAGGGGGCCTTCAACGGGCTTACCGGGTTTCAATTCTGATGGGCCTCCTTCAGGGCCCAAAATGAAAATGGCACTTTATAGGCCCAAAATGGAATGGCAATGTTATGAGGCCCAAAATGAATTCACGTTAAGGGCCTGTACTATAACGGACCTCTTTCAGGGCCCAGAATGGAATGGCACTGTTATAAAGCCCAAAATGGAATGGCAGTGTTACTAGGCCCAAAATTAAATGGCACTGTTATTGGGCCCAAAATGGAATGGCTCCCCACGAAACGTACAACCACATTCGGAAAGGTCGTGAAAAGATCTACAAGACGGTAATATCTTTGAAAAAAATAAAAAATTGAAGGGCGCAAGTTGAAGTTGCGTCCTTCAATGATTTTACTTTTGGAACAACACCGGGCAGAGAAAATATAGTTTAAAGGGCGCGACTTCAAGTGGCGCCCTTGAGAAGACCATTGGTGAAGATATGTTTGGCCCAAGGCCATTGGTGAAGTTAAGTTTAGGCCTTGGCCATTTATGAAAGAGAAGGGATCCATTGATAATGGTTTTTTTGACAATATTGACAATCTTATCTTTCAAAATTTTATAAAAATTTATAAAAAATCTTAAAAATAGAAAAAAGCCTATGGAAGTATTATTTAACTTATAGATTGATTATGTTTCTGAGTATATATAATTTGAACGATATTTGATAGCTCTTTAATGATCCGTTAAATTACAACCGTTAAAAAATATACAAAATTTTGATAAGGCATCAAACAATATTCAAATTGATTGATATTTGAAACACTATCAATCTATAAGTTAAAAAATATATCCATAAACCATTTTTTATTTTTAGGAGTTTTTGTGAATTTTTACAAATTTTTAAAAATTTTCAATTATCAAGATGGTCAAATTAAGCATCGTCAATGCATCCCTCCTCTTTATGAAAATCGTCCAAATTCTCTTATCCACCCAAGTGAAGTGAAGTGTTCGCCCTCAGCTGCTGCTGCTGCTGCTGCTGCGCGCCATTAATCAGATAGATAGATAGAGGAAGACGGCATTCATGGCTTCTCTCCAGTTCGCATCCAGCGGCCGCCTCTCTTTCTCTTTGAAACCCCGACCGCCGCCGCCTCCTCCACGCTTCGTCTCTCTCCGCTCCCCACTCATCAGTACTATTTCCCTCCCCCTCCCTCACTCACTCCTTTCTCCCTGAAATCAAATGAAATCAAATGCTCACAGTTCTGATTGTACTGTACTGCTTGGTTTTTATGTGTTCAGAGGTGTACGCGCTGTCGAGCAACGACATCAGGGTCGGTTCCAACATCGAGGTCGACGGATTTCCTTGGAAAGTACTCGGTTGGTTTGCTTTCTACCCTTCTTTTAAAATCTGCTTTCTCTTACTGATTCACAGAATGCCTTCTATATTCTGCATCTGTTGCAATTTCTGGCCTCAAAAGTTGTTTCTACGCACGATTTTGTAATGGAATGTGAGGACTACATATGTAAAGTACCATAAATTCATGATTATTTGTATTATTAGTATATTACTTCAAATATTTTCTAATGTTTAAGTATTCGGGAGCTGGTATTAGTTACATAACAACCAATTTTCTCATTTCCCCTGCACAAAATACATTTTTCTTTCAAATTGCCGCACAATTTCTACTGCAAGTAAATGTCATTGCTGTGCTTGCATGGAATATACAAACTGTACCACCGTACCTGTCCGTTACAAATAATATAAAGGTGTTATGCTATGGATCAATCAAGCAACCATTTTTTTTTATCGAGTGGTTATCTTGTTTCAAATGAATTGTTCCTTTTCAATTGTATGTAAAGGATATATCGTGGCCATCTGATTATAAATAATGAACAGTCTATATTTCTTCTAATCCGTAGCATAATCCACCACTAATATATTGACTTGATCCTTACCTCGCTGCTTGAGCTGAGAAATTAGTAATTGAGTTTTTTTATTTTTGCTTGTTTTTGTAATTTTAGAGTTCTTGCACGTGAAGCCTGGTAAAGGTGCAGCGTTTATAAGGACTAAAATAAAGAACTACGTCACAGGCAACACAGTTGAGAAAACCTTTAGGGCTGGAAGTACGGTAACTATAGCTTTTTTACTTCTTCCTTTCTTCTTTATTATATTTTGGTGGTTTAATTTATGATTAGGAGGATTTCGTGGCCATACTACCCTAATCTTAATAGAGGTTTCCTATTTTTAAAAAAAATTATATACGTCTCAATATACAGCTGGTACCAGTCATTTGGCAGATTGGTCTTGTCAGGTCTGTACACAGTTTTGTTGGCTGATATCATGCATAAGATAGCTAACGACACAGCTATTAAATTGATTGTTCTTTCAGTTAGATGAGGCAAACATACTGAAAGAAACAAAGCAATATACATATAAAGATGGCGATGACTATGTTTTCATGGATATGGTACTTCCTTTTTGTTCCTTTAGGTTTTATTTCTGTTTAACTTAATTTATTTTTTTATTCCATTTGTGTATGGGTTTCTTATGTCAATGATTGTGATAATTAAATGCGTATAACACAGAAAACTTTTGAAGAAATAAGGTTGAATGCGAAAGACGTAGGTGACAAAGATATGTGGCTTAAAGAAGGTTCTGACTGCAGCATTCTATTCTGGAATGGAAATGTATGAGCGTCTTCTTTATCTATATTATTTCTTCTTTCTGTGCTTGTGTGTCTGATATATGGAGAGAGAAAGTATAGTATATTCGCTAGACTGACAAGCTCTGGCAAAAGAGATTTGAAGTTTTTTTCCCCCTTCCTTTAGTAAGTACGAAAATACTAAGTGTGTTTCTCAAATTGCAGGTAATTGGATTTGACCTCCCCGTAAATGTCGCATTGAAGGTTATAGATGCTAGTGGTGATGTTGGAGGCGATGCCCGAGGATGTATATAATTCTCTTGAACAATACTTTTTATTTCATTTTTTATTTATTTATTTTAGTTATTTACTTGCAGTCTGGTATGTATTATGTTTGGGACCAAAGGTTTTGTCATTGTTGTTTGGTACTTATTTGTTAGTATCATTTTGATGGCAAACATTTCCCCTGCCAACAACATTTATCAAAGAGAAGGCACTGTTGAAATTGTTGACTATGTCATTGTTATAGATCAGAAGTGCTATATATTACCATACCAGCAAAATTGTACCAGTACCAGACCAGATAGGAGCTGACTACTACTGTACATAGAAGTCCAAGGTATTTTGCTGGATACTACAGCTTGACCTAATACTGGTTATGTACCAAGTAGCATGTACCCGTTAAAAATGTGAGTTGTAGAAATGGTACTGCAGCCATACCAGAGTTGACTAATATTGTACTAACCAAAAGCTATACATCACAGCGGGATCAAGACCAGCAAGACTCGAGACAGGTGCTATAGTAAACGTGCCCGCTTTTGTGAAAGCTGGAGAAGATGTGATTGTGGATACCAGAACTGGCCAATATGTCAGCCGAGCCTAGACAATTTTTCTATGTATCTATTTGCTTTTTTTTGCTTTTATCATTTTTTTCTGCTAGAGCATTTTCCCTCTCCAAAGGTTGATATTGCTTTGCTTCAATTTTTTATATAAAGAATCAGATGATCTTAATCTCCCTTAATGAAATACTTTCAATGATGGAATGTTATATATGGATAGTTCTTATTTAACACCAATATTTTATTTTTGATTAAACCTTCTGCCAGTGAACTCCTAACTGACATATCTCTTTCCATAGCAAGGTAGAACCAACACTTTCTTGGTAATTATGTACGATATATTGGCTTACCACCATCATACTTATAAAATGCAAAAGATGGTCTAGATTATCTGTGATTTTTATCTCAAATAAATGGATTTGTGCCTTTGTTAATTGTTATTGATTAGTGCTTAATTATAAATGGCATCTTTATTAGCATAGCTTCAATTGGAGTGTATTGTGAAAGATCAACACGCACTCCATGTGCAAGAACCCAAGACCATGGACTTCTTCATACGAGCAGGAGATTCATTGAGTGTCACTTTAAAAACAATTATGTGCAATAACTCTTTATTTCTTGTGTTGAATTTAAATTATATTGAGGTATATCTTGCAAGGCATTCTGTCATCTTCCATATGTCTATACAGTTTTATGACATCTATGTTATGTTTGTTCCTTTTCTGTAGCATTTCTTTGCATATTACTTGCAGTAGTAGCTTCTGAAGGTAAGTATCAGTTCTTTGCTTGGTGCTTATGTCTGTCCCCCTTTTCCTTTCTATTAGTCGGAAGTAGTGTTATTATGCATCTTCACACTTTATTTGAGCATGTTCATCACACTTACTAAACACATGATCCTAAAATTATTATTACCCAAATCTATTGTTTCAGGAATAATTTATTTTATATTCTATTCTTTTCCTTCATTATAATGGATATTTTCTTAAGCTAGGTTAAGGGGAAAATGAGATTGGTGCTTCGGCAACAAAAATTAGATTAAACCCGTAGACACTAAAAACGAATGCAATGCATGAATTTGTTGGGATGAACTCAATGTTGACTAATGTCCTTACAAATGTACACTTCAGAAAAAAAAAAAAAAAAAAAAAAAAAAAGAGTTTTGTTTTGCATGCTCACGCAAAAAATACACTTAGTACCAATAGACAATGAATAAAGGAATTCATATCACCTGTTATCCGACCTTCGGATAACAGGGTCCTGCTTTCCCATTTGGCACCATCGGATTAAAATGGATGGATGGGATATGTTTGGCAAAACTTTCTTTAGCTTTGAAAATCGAACTTCGGACTCAATCTGAGCCGTTCGGTGTGATCCGACGAACCCAAAAGGGATAACAGGACCCTGTTATCCCTGAGAATAACAGCAGATTCGGACTCATGAATAAAGGTATGATCAAGGTGAGTTTCTAAATTGTAAAGAGCAAATATAGTTTTTTGTATTTACATTCCAGCATTTTTCATCATAGAAATAAGTAATCATTGTTATGTGATCTTTGGTCTAGTAACTACAGCCGGTGGTTTTTCTGGTTGTTTTTGGTTTAAATGGTATTTTGTGTTACGTTTATAAGTCTTGATAGAGCAAACGCGTAGATAGATGTGATTGTGCTTGTGCTTGTTATGGTCAGTGGATGTATAGACTGTTGTTTTCATTTAATGAAAATGGGCATATATGCCTTTCTATCAAAAAAACTACAGCCGGTGGAGAACTCGAAGAGAAACAAGATTTCTTATGGGAACTTTGTTCTATAACTACAATAACATTTCCAGAGCAGGTGGAGAAATTTAGAGAGTCCCTTCATAAACGTTCAACATTTTTTTTTGGTTCAATAAGTATAACATTTGAAATCTTTTTATAAAATAACTATAAACATATAATATAGGAAAATAGATAAAAAAAAAAAACTTAATTATATGACATCGGAGGATAACTAATTGATAATTACACTATTTCTAAACAGAAATATAATTAAATCGTGTTTGAATTAGAGTAATCCGTATTAAATTTATTTTAATTGGAGAATATCCACACATTACTTCCTAACAAGGGGGTAAAGTGTTGACTCATGAACCAGTTTAAGGTTTGGAGTTCAGGTTGGGAGCCATTCATTCAATCACGGACTAGCGGTTGAGATTTTACCTGACCAATTAAAAGGAAAAATATTTAACCTGATCTTAGTCTGTTTTTTTTCTTAATATTCTAACATGTAAAATCCTAATCTTTGTTTAATTAAATTTTGTTTGAATTTCAGTAGCATGTTTTAAATTTGTTTTAACTGCTAAACACAACTAATAAAAAAGTATTAGTATAACAACTCAGTACCGCTGGATCTATGATTATTATTCTTCGCTTACTCGCTGCCACATAGGCATATATCTAGTATACTAGTGATAGTGTTGTACTTAAAACCAGTAAGAGTCAACCTGTGTATCCGCCTGTGCTCTTGCGATCGGAATTCACGTCGCGTCGGGTATTCCATGGCGTGAAGTACCTGCTCCTTTACAAACACCTTGTGAAAAGCCCCATCGAGTCTGCCCGCTACAGTACCCACTACAATGTTCTGTGTTAAATCTGACCACTTCACGATTTGGAGTAGCTGATGATGCATGCATTTATATTTACATATTTTTAGGATTATACTTTTATTTTTACTTAAAATTCTTAGATTTAGTTGCATTTAGTTAGTTAGATGTTTAAATTTTAGTAAATCAAGTTTTTGGGGAGCCAATTTGGAGAAGATGCGAAAATAGGCGAAAGAGCACACAGAAAACCACAGAGTGCGGACCGCAATCTCGAGTGTACGGTCCGCACTCAGATCAAAACTGGAGCATCTAAATCTAGGTTGAGCACAACCGTCGAAAATCCACTTTTGGAGCAACCGACTCCCTATTTCTAGGGGAGTGCAATCCGCACCGACTGAAGCTCAGGCCGCAAGAAGAACAAAACCGACTGGACCTCTATTTTTTGGAGCAGTTTTAATTGAAGATATCTAATTATATTCTTCGTTCCAGAAATTAGAGGTCGATTTCAGAGGAAAGAAGCTTATTTCTGAGAGCATCCAATGCCTATAAAAACATCGTCTCTTGAGATGTTCATGTATCTTAGTATCTTGTTATCTTGTTGTTAGAGTATCTTGTCTTAGTTTTTGAGAGTTAGTTTTAGTTGAATTGAGAGTCTTTAATTTTGAGTTTAGAGTTAGTTTAGTTTAGAGTTGATAAGAAGAGGGAGATTACTCGAAGAAGAAGGTCATAGCGCCGTCAAACTTCATCTACTCGATCATAATCGGTGCTTTCTTCTTTATGTTATTTACCTTTTATTTAATTATGTTTTCTTTAGTTATGTCTGAGTAATTGTCTTTGTTCTTAGGGTTTAAGATGATGTTTGTTTGTATGGATTAATTGAATACTTGTTTTAATTGTTTAAGACTTAAAGTTATTTTCAATTTGCTTTGCGCTTAATAATAATTGTACCTGAATTGTTTCTTGATTCGTTTGGTAAGAACTTGTAGATTAGGGCCCGATCTAGTTGGCTAATATAACGTCATCCGATCAAGAATTGATACTTGTGCTAAGGTAGGCAACTTGTTGTCCAAAAGTAACCGAAAGGTGAAATTGCGGTTGTAACGAGAGTTAAACCGGACCTTAGAACAAAAGTGAATTGAATTTAGGTTAGAAATAATTCTAAAGATTTCTAATTGATCTAAAAGTTTAAAAGTGCCAACAAACGAGAGTTGAGGGACTTGTAATTGCTTTGGTTTAGTTAGGAGTCGGTAACTTTAGTCAACTTATCAGATCTGAACCAAAACTGATCTCTGTCAGCTACTTGTGGATCACAAAGTGACAGTTTGCGGACCGCAAAAGCAAGTAACCGACATAAAATCTATCTCTCGGACAGTTATCTGCGAACCGCAGTTAACCCCTACGGATCATTATGCTGGTAACTGAAAGAGAGACGAATTTGGTACACCCTATGGACCATAGGATAACCCTTACGGGCCGCAGGCAATTGATCCAAACAGCAAACTGATTCTGAAAACCCTAGAAACGCTTGTTTAGTAATTGTTTTAAGTCTTTAATTTACTGTCATTTACTTTTACCTGCTGTTAATTAGGAAACCAATCTCAAACAAAAACCCCCTACTTTTATACAAAAATACCAAAATATATTCTCATTAGGATTATGATAGGGTCTAAAGTCTGGTTTAGAGATAATTTCCGTCCCTGTGGATTCGATCCCGACTATACTACATTAGATCGTACGTTTGCGATTGAAGATATTTTTAGGGAAGCCTAAAGTTTAACCCTTCGCAGAGTTCAGCTGACCATTTCAGCGGATACGGACTCTTGCGATCGGCGGGTTTGAGATGTATTTGGGTCAGCTTTCAAAAGTTTAACCCTCCTTAACTAATCCTGTTTCAACCCGCAGCCCGTGCCCTGTGCAACCCACCTCAACTTTTTTAACAAATACTATTTTTTTTCTAAGTTATATTTTAAAAAACTATTTACAAAGAAAATAAAGTTATACAAGAAACATAATTTTTATAAAATTAGATCCGTACAAACAAAAATAATTTTTAAAATTAGTTTCGTACGAACAAACATAATTTTTTTCAACCCTTCTTGTCCACTCCGGGTCAAATAGCGGCTTAGAATCATCCGCTCAACACTCAACTCGTCTTGTCTGACCTGTACAATCTGTCCCATGGCAAAAATAGGTAACCCGGACAACCTGTGCCCATGTCCCGCCCGTCCCGTCTGTATGCAAGGAGTTTGGCATTGCCCACATATTTAAAATTTTGTTTGAATTTTGCTTTAATTGGAGAATAGGTCGTATTAAAATTTGTTTAGTGAGTTTTTTTTTTTTTAATTTTGAGACATATTATCTGTACCCAACAAAAATGTCCAAAAACATAGCCTGCCAACGTACTCTTAGCTAGGGCGGACGACCATTCACCAATATGTAGAATATAATATGTCTCAAAATTAAAAAAAGTCAATTAAAGAGTGAGATGGAATGAAACATGAAAAACCATAAAAACTCCACCAAAGAAAAACCCCCAAAGATATTTTTATTCACTCCGGTGCCCATCTTGTCCCGTGTTGTCCCGTTGTCCGTCCTCCGTAGAACGAGATGGAGAAAAAACAAAAACCTCCTGAAAACCCCCAAACGCGAAACAAAAATCTAAGCACCGCAACGCTCACTGCATTTCGCGGTGCAGCATGTGAGCCGTTGGATAGTATCGAGATCCGAGCTAGCACGAATCTCGAGACAATCCAACGGCTGTACTGCGGAATGCGGTACAGCAGCAGGGGATATGATGAATCCTCCTCCCTCACTGAAATGAAATGACGGTCCCTCACTGATTGCATATCCTCTGTAGCGCTGCATCGGTAGCTCGGCATGTGAACCGTTAGATCATCTCGAGATCTGTGCTGACTCGAATCTCAAGATAATCTAACGGCTCATGTTCTGTACTGCGGAATGCAGCACAGCAGGGGATATGAATCCTCCTCCCTCACTGAAATGAAATGACGGTCCCTCACTGATTGCATATCCTCTGTAGCGCTGCATCGTGTAGCGCGGATGAGAACCGTTAGATCATCTTGAGATCTGTGCTGACTCGAATCTCTAGACAATCCAACGGTTCAAATGCCGCGCTACACGATGCAGCGCTACAGAGGATGAGCACTCCGCTCTCCCTCACTCCTTTTCTTTTCTCTTCTCCCTTAATTCTTTCCTTCAGAAATAATAAACTCGCCGCCTGCCTTCCTTCCTTCCTTCCATTTCTGTTTCTGTTATCCCCAATTCCCGATGGCTTTGTCTCTGCAGACGACCTTCCTTTGTCCCCGAAACCCCAATTCCAATCCCAATTCCCGCCTCCGCCGCACTGCCGCCGTCCCCCTACCGGCTCCCCTCGGCCTCCGCCGATCCAGCTTCTTCCCCCGATTGCACCTCGCCTCCTCCTCCTCCCGCCTGCTCCCCTTCGCCGCCTCCCGCGACGACTCGGTATACGCTCTCCCTTCCCTTCTGAATGATTGCTTGCTTGTTTGTTACCAGAACCACGACTGGCATGTCTCTCAGTAAATAAACAGTCTCATACAGTGCCACTCTCTCTCTCTGTGCCTATATGTAATTACAGGGGAATTCTAGGCCTAATTTTGCTGGAAGCTGCTGCTTTCTGTGTGGATCTTGTTATCCATGTGCAATGCAATACAATTTCACTCTTAATGGTATTAAAACTGTCCTGCCCTTCGTTGTTCGTTCAGAACATGACAGAACTATCTGTCTCATATTGCCATGTTGTTACATTGTACTTATACTACCTCTTTAGAAATTTAGATTTTCATGTTCTGATAATCATAGTGAGTCAAATCAGTTGCATTTCTTCTTCTTCATGTTCTTTATTTTTTCATCCATGCACCTTGGAAGATAGTACTTTTAGATTTAGAAATTACTGTAATTTTGTTATTCTACTGAATTTGGATTGCTCTTATTCATTTCTTCTCTTGTAAGCAAAGAATTACCCTTTTACAAGTTCATCACTTCTCTCTTTTCTGGGCTCTTGAAAGGGTAACTTTATTCTTTTCTTCTAATGCATTCTGGACTTTATGGAGTCATAGAAAAGTTAACCTTACAAGCTACAAGATCAATTTTAAGTTCTTTGAATTTACTACTAAGCGCATATTGTTCTTGATTGCTTCCTAGGACTATAACATAGTTCAGTAAGAGTATGAAAAGGTCGTAGAAGCTTTTTTATTATTGGAAGAAAGCATTCCTGCTTCGAATCCTTCTTTATCACTGAAATAGTCAAATCTGATATTATGTTCGTAAAACTAATTTCAGCCAAATCATTGCTTCCTAAGTTACATATCCTCTTTTACTATTAGGCGTATATTTAATCATGAGAAAATTGAAATATATACATATCTGTTTACTTTAAATTAAGGAATGCTGACAGTATAAAATGCATTCCCCTATTAACTGCACAAGTTTCTCTTAGAAAAACTCTTATATTAATATTCCCAATAAAATCCAGTAAATAATCCATGTTTCGTTTTGCTTTGTTACAGAAACCCATTAATGACTCTGAAACGGGAAAGGAAAGTGAAGTGAAATTGGAAACTTCGCAAGAGGCATGGAAAGAATCTCTTGAATATTTCAAATCAGAAGCCATCAAACTTAAAGCCATGTCGGAAGAGTCATATGAAATATATTCAAAGAAGGCCACAGAGGTGCTGATGTCATTGTCAGAAAAACTAAAAATTGAATCTGAAAAGGCCCAAAAGGATTTAAGTAAAATAGCTAAAGAAATTAGTGAGGAGGGGCAGGAGTATCTAAAGAGGGTTGCTGAAAACCCACCTGAATCAACTAAGGAATACGTTGGTGTTCTCAAAGAGAGCTCTGAGGTGAAGCACATTGATGACGTTAGAGATTATCATGTCGGAGTTGTTTATGGTATGTGTCAGGATACTGGCTTCTTTCCTTTTGTATATAACAGTGATCTATTAGTTGGTTCTGAGTGTTATTGTCATTTGTGTGAATATGGTAACTTGTGTAAGTTGGTATTGTAGTAGTCCCCAGCTCAGTTGTCCCTATCCTGCTTGGTACCAACACACAATATAAAAGCCAATTGCCGAATGATTTCAGCAGTTCTGAGTCAATTTTGGAAATTTTGTTTGGTTGATTATTTTTATTGGTTGGTTTGTATGCCGTTTTCAGTAATATTTTGTTTGAGTCAATTTTTGGTCCATGTCTAAATATTTATATTTCTTTAGGCTTCCTTTTAGTACGGTGGCAGTTAGGCTAGTATCAATACCATAGAATGCTGATATCTTAGATATTCTGGTATTTTCTAACTCTTTGCCTTTTTGGTTTAGTTTTGTTTGTTGTCAAGGTTATTTTTGATGTTATTGTACATTGTGCACCATGATGGCATACTTTTCTGTTGCTGTTTAATTAATTATTGTTGTTATTGTTAGAGCTATTGGTACCAGTATGCTGACTACCATTATTTAGTAACTTGGTCATAAATACTCAATCTAGGGCATATCTTTTTGTCTTTCTTGGCTTAAAAGTGCATCAGACCTAATAAACTGTATATAAATGGCAGGGTCATTTCTGGCCATAGGGGGCTTTTTGTCTTTCATGCTAACTGGAAGTGTTGCTGCTGTTCGGTTTGGTATAATTCTTGGTAGTGCTCTTGTCGCTTTAGCTATATGGAGTAAGCGCTCTCATAGCAGCAGTCGTGAATCTGTACTTCCCTTCCAAGGGCAAACTGGTAACTATACAGTGACCACAAAGGCACTAACTATCTCTGTTAATTCCCCTAGTGCATTAACTTCAGATTTGATGTTTTGCAATACATGAATGATTTATGTATACCTTGCAAAATGCTACCTCACATGCCTCTATCAAAAGCAATGGGAATATGGGATGGATACCCAACTGTTTCCTTTTTGTGATTACCCAGTTAAATTGTGACTTAAGTAGTTGAAAATGATAAATTAAGTCTTTGATGGTATATAAATGTAGATGCCGTCTTTACTGAGACAAATTGGATTAGTTGGACAAGACGAATGTATTTCCTTCTTTGAAGCTAAACCTCATATTTTTCCCATCAGACACTCTGTTAGTTCATATTGTGTTTGTATTGACAGTTTGACACAATTGCGGGTATATAGAATTTACGTGAGTGGAAGATGAGTTTTTGACTGAATTTCTCAAAATGAATAAAAAAGATGTTAGCTTTAAGACTATAGTAAAGGCAATGGAGGCCTGATCACATATTGAGGCTTAGTCTATTCTTTTAATGGGGGGAATTATTGGGGTTATTGGTACTTAGTCTTAATCCAAGAATAAATGCAATATCAAACCACTTAATTGACTGGTCTTATTTATTTATTTATTTAATTATTTATTAATTTCGGGACAATATTGTTTTAATTCTGAACTTATTGATAATGCAGCAATTGCAACTGTTATTTTCTTGAGGGAATTTCTCATCTTTAAGCAGGTGAAAATTATTTATATATGTTTGGTTTATTGTTAAGTTTATATAAAGCTATGAAAATTTTTTAGTCTATGTTAATTAAATTGGTTCATCTTTATATTACTGAAGGGTGCTTCATTGGTGGCCTTGATACGCTTGCTCATCAGGTTAGAAATAACTATTCAATTATTAACCGTTTCATGATTTATTACTATAGAGTATGGACAGCTCACTGACACATTTTAGAGAGAAGACAAAAATAAAGTATCTCATTTTAAACTACAAGCAAATTATCATAAAAGATTTCTTATTTTCATTTATTTTATATTGTTTTTGCAGTGCAGCAGCAGCAGGGTTTTTTGTTTATAGGATGGTCACAAGAGGTAATGAAATCAAGGTTTCCACCAGTCAGCCGGACCTAGAAGATTAGATTCCATGAATTCGAAGGTACTCAAAGTTGAAACCTTCATTTCTTTCGTACATTGTATGATGATTGATATGAGATGTAAAGCGTTCTTCAGATATGTGACTATCCCCTTCTTGTTTTAAACCAGGATATTTTCTGGTGCAAAACTATTTGGTCTGATGTAAGATGTAATGACGGGGCAAATTTGAGGAGGAATAACTGGAGCGCTCGGCAACTTCCGTTCTGTTGCTTGATGTGTAAAATGTTGCGATTTGTTTCTTTCTTTCTATGAATATCATGTTACTCTCAACTTTTCCTAGAATATAGTGGCAATTGGAATATATGCCCGGCGGTACTGTTGTGTAGTTGGTTGTATGCCTGACCCAGTGCTTTGCCGTCTTGTTTTAAACGATGCATCTTTGAACTGATATTAAATAAATAATCGTGGTCTCTCGTCTTGCTGCATGGAGTTTTTTCGGACCTCCGGTATACCGTTTGTCCTTCGAGTCGTCGTCATTAAAATATGTACCCATTATACACTGAATCGAACCTTTTTCTGTCAGACGAGCCTCTTTGAACTTGTACATTTCACCATTACCACCGATACGTAGAGCCAGCGAAACACGAAAAATTATCCCACTAATTGCTGTATTGTATTTTCTGGCAGTGCTTCACAAAATTATTGTTATTATATGTACTTGTTATGAAATATTTATGTAGTAGACCTTTTACCTTCTCCACCTCCTCCACTTTCTCCTACATTAATCTCCATCATCTTGTGAATTAATTTGGTGATTTATTGTATGGCTTTTCATTTGTATTCTCAAGCCTATAAATAGAGGCATTGTAACTTGTTGTAGGACACTCTCTTACATGGAGATAATAAGAAATAAGATTTTATCTCTCTCATATCATTGTTTTATCTTTATTTTATAATACGTTATCAGCACGAGTTTGCTTTAGTCAAGTTGAGACGAGGTCGTAATTTTTCAATTGAAGTAAGAGTTTGTTCTAATCAAATTGCGACGGAATTATCTATAGTAGAAGCATAATCATGTTGCACTCAAATTGCAAGAAGAAGGTATTATTGGATTACTTTTTGCTAATATTTATTTCTTGGATGATTTTTTTTTTAATTATATTTTCATTCCCTGAAGAGAATGATAAAATAATTATGTAGATCAAAAGGTATTCATTCCCTGAAGAGAATGGCTTATTTGTTTATTAATTTTATTAATATTACTATTTATAGTATTTCTATTGCTTTGATTTTTTTTGCTTTATATTGAATGAGTGTAATATTTTCATTCCCTGAAGAGAATGAAGAAGTACAAGATAATGGCCAGAAGCTTTTGTAATACTATCGCTAAAATTTTTTTTAAGAACCCCAAGTTCATAATATACGAGAACCAGAAGTTCTTTATCAAAAGTTCTCATGTTACTAAAATAGCCAGAAGTTAGTAGTGTTTTTGATAACCGAAAGTTATCACATGATTTAATAAAATGTCTCTAATATTTAATAATCTCAAGTTATTAAAAATATTTTTCATTAGCTGTTTTTTTATTATATATTTCGTAACATACAAGAACCTGAAGTTCGTAACATACAAGAACCTGAAGTTCGTAACATACAAGAACCTGAAGTTCTTATATGAAATAAAATGTTCCAAGTTCGTAACATACAAGAACATGAAGTTCTTCTATGAAACAAAATGTTCCCACATACAAAGAACTTGAAGTTCTTCATCAAAATCATTATTATCATGAAACATAATAACCAGAAGTTATTATATATATGCAAATAGATGTTTGTATAATATTTGATATCCGAAGTTATCAAATAAATAAATAAAGCGACTCTAATACTTGATTATGAAATATAATAACCAGAAGTTATTATATGCAAATAGATGTTAGTACAATATTTGATAACCCGAAGTTATTAAATAAGTAAATAAATAAATAAGGTGTTTCTAATACTTAATTAGTTTAATAACTTGAAGTTATTTAAGATTGTTTAGATTTATTTTTGGTAGCTTTTACTTATTTGTTTTATTGAAAACAAATGCATATTTAATTGAATTAGTAGCATTTTTTTTTGTAGTTATTATGACAAACTTTACAAAACTTGAGCTCATGTTGGAAAAGTATTATCTCCCATTTCATGCCTTGAATTTGCTCCTGCAGCAGCAATATCGAGAGCGTTATTTTCAAATACATTTAGAATTCTCATCATGTCTTCTTGTTGTGAAAATAATAATAATAATGATGATGATGATGATGATGATGATGATGATGATGACGATGATGAGAAATCATCAATTATGATCTAATAATCCTAGTCTATTCCCTGAAGTGAATATGACATTATGTAAAGAAGATCATTGACAAAGACATGGTCACGACTCCAGAAGAGGTCGCGGATATTATCACAATAATAATGTTGGGAGATATGAAAGGGAAAGAATTTGTCTTCTAAGAAATATGATAATGTTTGCTATAAATGTGGTAATAATGATATTAAGCATCCATCAAGAAAAAGAGAAAAAAAGTTGAAACAAATTTCGTTGAAAAATATCTAAATGTTTTGATTTTAGATACACACTTGGATGCTTCTGATTTACTTGAAAATGTTAACGAAGAAATCAATAAGATCTATTAAGGAGTAAATTTTTTTTTTTCCTTCTCTTTTATGTTTTGTAATAAATTTAGTTTTTTTTTTTTTTTTGTTAATTAACTATGTGAGTTAATATTTGTGATGAAATCAAATTGGTCTTTAATAGTGTTTCTTATACATTTTTTTGTGTGTCAAAGAATAAAAAAATGATTGGAGGCTCAATAGTAAATATTAGAGATGAATGTCTTGTAGACAGTGGAATTAAAAAATAAGAAATATTTTTCTTTGCTTGTCTCCAGCAGAGACACATGCTAATAAAATTTCTGGCATTAGTAACTTAATTGCGGGCTCCAGATGAGCTTTTATTTTGTTACTGAAGGAACAAAATTAATTATAAATGTATTGTATCTAGTAAATCCAGAAGAAATTTACTGAGCTTTAAAGATATTCGACTCAATGGTTATTATGTTGAAACCATGACTGAAAATAATATTGAATATCTTCAAATTACATATGTTGAATATGGCCAGAAGATCATATTAGAAAAGCTAGAAGCTTTATTTTCTGGATTATATGTACTCATATAAATCCAATCGAATCAAATATGGCGGTAACCAGAAGTTTCCTGACACAAAGATGTTTACTATGTGGCATGATAGACTGGGTAATTCAGATAGAACTATAATGAGGAGAATAATTGAAAGTGTAAATGAGCATCCCATAAAGGGCCTGAAGATCCTATTTACAAAAGATTTATTATGTGCAACATGCTCTCTTGGAGAATTGATAATTATTTAATAATTATTGTATGTTAAAAGGGATTGAGCATTCAGTAGATCACGTACATACACAAAATAGTTTAGCTGAATTATTAATTAAAAGATTGCAAATGATTACTAAACTATTACTTATGAAATGTAATCTACAAGCTGTTGCATGGGGATATATGCCATTTTACATGTTGCTGCACTTATTAGATTAAGACCAACTGCATATCATAAATTTTCTCCATTACACTTGGTCTCCGGAAGAGAACAAACTTGTCCCATCTTAAATTTTTGGTTGTGCTGTGTATGTTCCAATTTCTCCTCCACAATGCACAAAAATGGGACCACAAAGAAGATTGAGAATTTATATTGGTTTCAACTCTCCATCAATTATTAAGTATTTAGAACCATTAACTGGAGATGTTTTAAAAGCGCGTTTTGCTGACTGTTAGTTTGATGAATCAATATTCTCAATCTTAGGGGGAGAAAAGAAAATGCTGGAAAAACAGTAAGTAACATGGAATGCATCATCAATATCTTATCTTGATCCCCGAAGTGATCAATGTGAACTGGAAGTTCACATGATGCATTTACAGATACAAAAAGTGTTCTAAATCTCATGTGCCAGCTTTAAATGTATTTGCTTGAATTGATGTAATCCCGGCAGAGGTTACCATACAATAAAAACGTGGAGGACAAATTGGTTCCAAAGACATTACTCCACGGCAAAAGGAGGAGCAAAATAATGCAGTTGGTGTAGCCGGAAAGAGGTTACTAACAAAACCCCTGAAGAGGTTAATAAAATCCCAGAAGAGATTGATAAAACCCTTGAAGGGGTTAGTAAAATCCCAGAAGAGATTAGTAAAATTCCAGAAGAGATTGGTAAAACCCCAGAAGAGGTTGATGAAGTTTCAGAAGAAACTCAGGTACCTAATGATTATGAGATCTCAATAAATTATGCACATAATAATATACAGTATGGAACCGAAATGAAACACGTGTTGATGAAATTTTTGCATATGCTATAGCAGTTGATTTCCTAAATGAGGAAGATTATGTGCCTAAATCTCCTGAAGAGTGTATGCACATAAATAATTGGCCAAAATGGAAATATGCCTTGAAGGCTGAATTAGACTCTCGCTTGACAAGCGCAATGTTTTTGGACCTGTAGTCCAAACTCCCAAAGATGTTAACTCTATAAGTTACAAATGAGTATTTGCAATAAAAAGAAATGAGAAAATGAGATTGTGAGAAAGCAAGGATTGTGTCAAGCAAATACCGGGAGTTGATTATGAAGAAACACATTCACCAGTAGTGGATGCATAACTAATTAGTCTCACAATCACCGAAAATGATATATATATATATATATATATGAAAGTCCCTGAAGGATTAAAAATGCCTGAAGCATTTAAATCGAAACCTCGACATATGTATTCTATAAAGTTGAAAGATCTTTACATGAACTGAAACAATCTGGTCGAATGTGGTATAATCAACTTAGTGAATATCTTATCTGGTATGATTATGTTGTATAATTAGTTGCGATATACTTATTCTTTGTTGTGAATAGTGTGAGTATTTTGTTGTCATGGTAATAATAATTAGCTTTTTACGTTTTAACAATATATAGAAATATACTCAGAATTTGTTTTCTTGAGTTAGCTATTTTAATATTTAATTACACAAGCTCGACCACTAAAAGAAGGATATAAATATGATGTAATTAGTCCATGTGATTTTGTTAAAGATCAATATCTGGTTTTGCAATTAGTGCAGTATATGTTGATGATTTGAATATCATTGGGTCTCCTGAAGAGATTGAACAAGCTGTAAGTTTGTTAAAGAAAGAATTTGAAATGAGATCTTGGTGTAACAAAGTTATGTCTCGGTCTGCAGATCGAGCATTTGCATAATAGTATTTTTGTTTATCAATCAAACTACATCCTGAAGATGTTGAAACGTTTTAATATGGAAAAAACCCATCCTTTTAAGTACACTAATGATTGTCTGATCACTTGATATAAAAAAGATCCATATTGTCCTTGAAAAAAGAATAAAAAGTTCTTGGTCCAGAAGTACCATACTTAAATGCTATTGGAACGGAATAAAGCAAGTGTTTCGTTACCTTTGTGGGACATGTGATATGGGAATGTTTTATAAAAAAGATACAAAGTAAAAAAAAAATAATTGGGTATGCAGATGCAGGATATTTTTCAGATCCACATAAAGCTCGGTCACAATCCGGATATATATTTACATATGGTGATACTGCAGTTTCATGGCGATGAACAAACCCGACGTTGACAACAATACCATCAAATCATTGCCGAAAGGCTTTGAGCAACTTACACAGATGATTGTTCTCCATCGTTTAAAAGATGTATTTAAAATGAGGGGGAGTATTATACACACTGTACTCTTTTTCCTTCGCTAAGTTTTGTCCCACTGGGTTTTCTTAGTAAGGTTTTAATGAGGCAGTACAATTGATCCAGAAGTATCATTTTATTCAGTTTGGTCCTGAAGTACCTAATTAATTAATGTTGTCCTGCAGTACAATATTACTAGTGTATAATATAAGGTAAAATGTCTAAGGGGGAGTGTTATGAAATATTTATGTAGTAGACCTTTTACCTTCTCCACCTCCTCCACTTTCTCCTACATTAATCTCCATCATCTTGTGAATTAATTTGGTGATTTATTGTATGGCTTTTCATTTGTATTCTCAAGCCTATAAATAGAGGCATTGTAACTTGTTGTAGGACACTCTCTTACATGGAGATAATAAGAAATAAGATTTTATCTCTCTCATATCATTGTTTTATCTTTATTTTATAATAGTACTTTCTTTTTTCTATTTGTTTTGTTTCTAGATGCATGTTCAATGTTATCAGAACTGGACCGGACATCAACCCGGTAAAGTTCCGGGTTGATAGTTTATTGATTGAATCGGTGGGTCAACCGGTTTAACCGCTGGTTTTTTAAATTATACAACAGTGATATATTTATAAGATATGAGTACGTAATAATTAATAAAATAGTTAATACTTTTTATGTTGTACTTGTAATTACTTGTATATTTATATAGAGCTAATTTAATATTATCTTCTCATATAAAAAATAAAATATCAATTTATAGACAAAGGCTTGAATTTTCTTCAAAGAAGAAAAAAATATATTATTCTAAATTTTTTTTAAAATATTCATAATTACGGATGAATTAGTTTTTTTTTAATAATCGTTTAATATCAGTTATTAAGTTGTTAGTTTTTGTTAATAATCGTATAATTACAGTCATTAGGTTGAAGATAATAAATCGAATCATATATGATCCGTACTTCATATTATAAATACTCGACTTTGTTACAATATCCAAACTATTAAAGGTTATATAAGCAAAAATTGTAAAATAAAAGAATTAAAATAGATGAGTTATGACTCATTCACTCAAAAAAAAAAAAAAAAAACGAAGTTTTTTTTTTACTTGATACAACTCATAAGTGACATCTTGGAAAAGATGGTCTTTGACATGTAGCACTACATAGCCCGTAGCATAGCTCTATTAGGCTATTATTTTTTCTCAAAGAAAATAGCATAGCTCTATTATGTTATATCTGCTTTTGTTCTCTCTCTTCACATGCGCAACACAAGAACCCATTTTTTTCAAAAATCCTGGGCGGTTTTCCATAGAAACCGTTAAATAAACCGGATATTTTGCGGTTCATTTGCTAAAGCGATCCTATATTCCTATTACAGGCCCAAACGTCCGAGTCCGGTTTTTTACAGTTGGACCGTCCGGTCCGGTTTTGATAACACTGCATGTTCATATATGTAAGTTCTGGCATATAGATAGCCAGGGATTCTTGTCAAGTATGGCTTATTTCTCAACAAACCAGGGAGGACAATAAAATGTTCGCAGATGAGATAATCAACATTATTATTAATTAATCTAAACTATCATATTACACAGCCAAATATAAATAAACCTACTTAGTTATCCACATCACATCTAAAAGGCAAAATAATTTGGTTCATGTACAAGGTAAGACCAGGCCCGAGAACAAAATGCACCGCATAAAAAAGGGCACACTCAAAGACTGATTTCATTTAAGAAGAGGCCATCTTTCCCTCATTTCTGAATTTCGCACCTCCATTTCTGGCAGTTTATATTTGGTCATGCTCGGCATGGTTCGGCACCTCTGCTTGGTTGTCTAGAGGCATGTACTGAGCCATGATTGCACGTATCTCAGAATCCATGTAACTCTGCATGAAAACGGTAACATAGTAAAAATTAAGAAGGTACAATTTGCATCACTAGAAATGTAACTCGACAACAAGAAATGAAGTCGCATCAAGCAGACTTACCCGGATGCGATACTTGTACACTGCATAGGCTGCAATTCCAGCTGCGGCAAGTCCCAGGAAAATAACCCACAGAAATCCCCAGCCCATCTGCGTCGTTGCTTTCTTACCTGCATAAAAGCCGGCAAGCTTATTATTATTATCGAACCTTTCATATGCAACTTTCATAAAGGCAATCTATACCAAGATATATCAGCTATTTTTAAGATGCCTATGAAACCAGAAAGAATAATATGTAGCTTCCTTATGTACTCACCACATCTGAATTTATTCATTAAACTAAAAGCCTAATGTTATAAGAATTAATTTTAAGATGTCTATGTAACTGAGTGTGCAGTGTATTAGTGCATATAAGCAGGATGAGAGAAATCATACTTATGCAAGTATCATGCTCTTTGATATACAACAAGTCGCCGCCACAAGTGCACTCATAGCTACCCCATGTATTCTTACACTTGCAGTCCGAGCATTGACATGCCTTCTTTTCTCTGCACTCGTCAATGTCTGACATTTTACACAAACTCGTGTTAAGTTTTTGAAGGGAAGAGAAAACAATAATTATCAAAGCATAGTTTTGACCAAAAAGTTTATGTTATATAAACCAATTCTATGACAAAATTACACATCAAAAAAGAAACTTTAGGAAAATGAAAAAATAACAATGCATCTTTCTCCATAGCAACAAAGAATATAAAAAACAGAAGCAAACACCAATTGCTGTAACGTTGTGAATTTTAAACAATTGACATACCTTCACACGTCTTGATACCATCGCCCTTGAAACCAGCAGGACATTTGCATCCGTCACTCTGCATTTGTAAGATAAGTATATTTTAAATTGAATTGATCACCGTTAATCCACTTGTTTTTCTATTTCAAAAAAAAGTAAATGGGAACATTACCTGCTTCCATCTCTTACTGAAAACATAATTATTACTTTACTAGATTGCTGTTTATTAATATAAACTACATACCACACAAGCAGAAGCAGTGATGCCATTTCTGGTTTCCTTCCAACAACCTCCATTGTTGATCTCACATCGACCTGAACCCGAGGCTGAAATAAGAAATGAAAAGAGCCATATAAGATCAAGAAACTTGTAAGAGAATTCTAAGAAGAAATAATGTACAAAACAAGGTGAAGTCAAGATCACACGAAAACAATGCTCCAACAAACAATAATATCATGACATGTTTTCTCAGAGTATCAATGCAAGGGTACTGTGGATTCAAATAAAATTGTATAGAAGTATCGTCAATTTAGTTATCGATATTTTGCATCTGTCACCAAAAATAGTATATTTGGGAGGTTCAAATTCAAAATTATATGGAAATTACCTTCACAATGAGTATAACCATCTCCTACAAATCTCACACCATTCACAACTGGGCATTCACAGACTCTCCCACGAAATGTATCCTGAATTATGTTTATAAGAATATCAGATAAGCAATCGCAACAAGCTACAGAAACTTATTAAAAAAAAATGTTTCAACAGAAGGTTTACGTTACCATTGGTCAATAGTTAGAATTTTTGAATAGTAATCAAATGTAGTTTGGGGCTTTGGGCTTAAGAGCAATATTTTTTTATACATTACCATTTAGGGAACATCGTTGGATCTCATCTCTAGCCTATTCCAACTTGTTTGGGACTAATACCTTTGTAGTTGTACACCATTCAAGATGTAAAAATTAAAGTCCATGATATTGAAATAAACCTTGCATGCAGTCACATTAGCTGCTGTATCTTTCCAGCATGCCCCATTATTATCTAAGCACTCATTCGTCTGTATGTCTGCCAAAAAAAAAAATCATATTAAAAATTTTGAAGATCAACTTTTGCAGTAGTTGGAAATCAACTCTTACCACAAGAGCCAAAGAGTAGTAGCTACCTAAAAATAAGGAATGTTATTTACCTAAATATCAGTCTTGAACATTACTTTTAATAGTTGTATGATTCTATCTAGATTTTAGCAACTTAATATATTTTAGCTATGTAATAATAAGTTATTTTAAAATTAAAGGACAAAATAATTAAGAAAAAAAAACCTTCACTAAGACAAACAGCTGGCTCGGTAGTCTCTTTAAAGCCAGCACAAATTGCCTTCAGTACTGCCCCCTTATCCAGCTTCCCTGAATTAGCATGAAAAATAGAAATTAGAACCAATCTGACAATTTACTCGAAATCACTCGGATAAAATATAATAATGTAATAAAAATAAAGCACCAGACAACTAACCTCTGTACTGTCTGTTATTGATCACAAGAGTAGGGAGTATAGTAACATCTCCACGAGAGCCCTTTCCAATCTGGATATATAATGTATACGTTATATAAAAACATTATATAAACAATAATAGGGGTTGCAGATAACATATACAGCTGAAACAATATTTTTGAAATTAATATAATTATATAAACCTGAGCATCTTGTTCAGCTTTTAGCACAGGGTTATCTTTGTCAGCTTCAGGGTCACCGATACATTCGTTTATCTTCTTCAGATCAAGACCTGAAGCAAGCAAAAATTAGGACCATTAATAGAACATATCTCTTTTACTTTAATACATTTGTCGCCTCTGAGGTCCTAAGTTTGGGAGAACCCTTGATGTTTCAAACTCTTTGATATAAAACAGGTTATAATAAAGGGTAAAGCATTGGAGCATCATAGCATATTGGACAATTGATATTTGAGAACAATATAACATAAACCCATATAACATTTCCGACAACAGAAAAACTCACCAAGTGACTTGATAACCTTCTCGGCACATTCAGTGGTGTACTTCTTCTCCTTCATAGGGCATCTTATAGAAAAGTCGGTTACATAGTCCCACCAAACCCAAGGCTTTCGGCTCTCATTTGCAACCCTATAAACACATACTTGCCTCAGGTTTTGCAAAACGACATCCTTTCCGTCATAACCCTTGCTGAAGTCCTGCTCAGGATCAGGTGCACAGTACCTCCCTTTGTTTATACACTGGCTCTTGCATTGTTTGCTTAGAACAAATGCCTCAGGACAGTACCAAGTTATGTAATGAGGGGTAAACTGGGTGTATCCTTTCTTCTCCAATATCTGTGCAGCCCCCTTGAAATTCTTCACAAAGTCGATCTGGGCCTCACATTTGGGGCCACACTCATCATTTGAGTTGGTCCAGAACTCATACTCGACCCGCTCATCAGGGTGGGGAAGGGATTCTCTCCAGTCTAGGTTGACATTGACCATCTCACCCTTGTCAATGTACTTCTTCAGGCTATCACCGAGTGACTTGCTGATGAGGGCAGAGGGAATGGAAATTTTCTGGAGATAATCTGAGTCCGAACCAGTACCCCCTTCTTCCTCAGGAGTATCCATGGTAATTAATGGCTCAGTTTTGTCATCAGCTACTAATATTGCGGCCGCACCAGCTTTCTGAGCATTCCATGCCTTAGTTGTGAAGTAGCAGTCTAACAATGATATTTTGAAAAGGAGTCAAAAAAAGGGAATTAGATATTTGGGGGTTCATCGGCAGCACCAAAAAAATCTAGTAATTTGTTACACCAGACTGAACTGTACAAAAATTAGTTGAATGGCCATACTAAGATGGAGGATTAATGTAATTACAATACTAATAGCAACAAAACTGTGGCTGGGATTAACAACATGAAAAGGTAATAGTACCAAAACTGAAAACAAATTTTAAAAAGATAAAGAAGTCATACTACTCCTTAGTCTGCTAATAGAGTTCAGTAGACCATACCAACAGATTAATACCATCTTAATACCACATACAATACAACCAGCAGAAGAAAGAATACAATAATAATCGTGCAATATAAAGTGAAGGAACTAACCGCCTCTATCAACTAAGAGGAAAGTAGGGAAGGAGCCAGGTTTGGACTTAAAAGAGATATCAAATTCATCAAAGCTCTTGCATGCCTTCTTATTGGATTTTGGGTACACAACAAACCCAACCATAGTGCCCCCATACTGTGGCACCCCGAAATTTCCAATGGCACACTCATATATCCCCTTCAAGTCCTCAGGTGACGTCACCTTGAGGCTGTTTTTCTCCACCACAAAACGAGCAATGCACGAGTGGAGTAGAGAGAGAATAAGGAGAGAGAAACAAAGCCTCTGCAGCATCTTGCGAAATATCTATCAGGGAAGAAAAGTTGATTCCTTCTTTTGTTAGTATTAAAGAGAACTGGTTAATGTTAGAGATAAACAGAGAGAGGGAGAGATAGAGAGACATGAAGCTGATTATATGAGCATTAATTCACACATAAATAAGGCCCATCTAAATTGAAAGCAACAGCCTTTTAAGAGATGAAAATATACCATCTATTACTCAGATATTATGCTACATTAAAATTTACTTGGATATCAAAATACCAAGACGTCAAACACTCCCCTCATCTACTATTATGATAAATTAGCAACTTCCATCACCTTTAACTACTAGTGTGGTACAAAGGTTAATTCAGAGCACCATGAAAGTAGATTCATTTACTATTGATGAAGAAAATATTCATGTTATCATGGTATACACATTTTTTTTCATCCGATAAGCTCATGCAATGTGTTTAGTTAACTTTACACAGCTAATTAAAACTGCCTCCTCATGATAAACCAAATATTGTAGAAAATTAGTTAGCCCAAACATTATATAAAAGGACGTATCATGAATGAAAGCTACATAAACAGAAATCTAATTTTATGTACTAGTTATTTTATAAAATTTATTATTATAATTATTTAGTTTGAGAAGGGGGGACCAATCTTAGCTTGAGATCACAAAAGTGACATATATATTTTAAGAAACTTAGCACTTAAGAAAGCCCAGAGTTGGCTCAACTCCTTGGATGAGAAGTAGTTGACAGAAACAGTGACATAACATATATAGCCAAAAAATCAATCTCGTTTATAATAATTTAAAAAATCACTGACATCATAAATTATCAGAACTCAAAAGTAAGCCTGACTACCAATTTAGAAGAAAAATTAAACCTGGAACCAAACAATATTACACAGAGAAAAGGACAAATCAGGAGCCAAACTACATTACACAGAAATTTTCAGGAAAAAAAAATCTATACATCTTAATTTAATTGTTCTTAAATCTTAACTATAGTATATTTCCACTTACGGGGTGCTAAAAATAAACTCAATTAGTTTCCTATTGAGCCTAATTTAAGAAACTTAACACTGAAGGGAGGAAGTGAGATGAGAAAGTCAAACCTATAAAGAAAGGTAGTTGCAGAGGGAACAGCAAACAAGTAAACAATACAATACAATACAATACAATACACCGATTACGATTTGGTAAACATGGTCTCCTTAAATTCTGGCAAAACCCAATTTTTAATCATTTGGAGTTGACCCCTGAGGTATTTTTTAAAATTCAAATTCAACATCTCAATTGACAGTAACTGGTAATGATAAGGCTTAAACAACACTATCCTAGCTAAATTAGGACTAACCGGTACTTGAATAAAGCCCCAAATAATTGACATATAATAGTAAACCCGGAAGATATTTAGGAAAGTAAATTCCCAATTTCTTCCAATTTCTTCCACTTTGGGGACACAAAATTAAAAATTAAAAAATAAAATCTAAAATAGAGAATTAGAGTGGGATTGATAAGAGAGGATGCTAATTTGGTGATCACAATTGAATTAGTTATCGGAAGGATCTGAATTAGGCCGTGATTAAAGGAAGGAAGGAAGGGAGAGAAAGATGCGACCGACTGACTGACCTTGGGGTGCCGCTAAACGCCACAGGAAGGAAGGAAGGAAGGAAGGAAGGAAGCAAGGCAGAGAAGAGAAGGATGAGAACTAGGAAGAAGGGAGGTGCGGGGAATTGCTGTGATCGCGACTGATCAGATAGATAGGCAGTATACAAGTACGACAATTGAGTGAGTTGAGGTTAGGGTTTCGTGCGCAGGTGGAAGAGACGGAGGAGGTTTGGTCTGGTTTGGTTGTGAAACTTGTGACTGTTGGTTGGTTGGAGTCACTTGAGTCCGAATCTGCTGTTATTCTAAGAGAATAACAGGATCCTGTTATTCATCGTCAACCGTTAGATCAAAACGAACGGACCAGATCGGTCCAGTTTAGATAATAGGGGCCTTTTTTAAATAAATCTGATCCATTGATTTAAATCCGACGGCCCAATAGGGAATAACAGGGTCCTGTTATCCTATTTAGGATAACAGGAGATATGAATTAGGAGTCACTTGGGGAAGGGAGAGACGAGACGAGTACGACACACCGAGAAGAAAGCACGAGAAACGCGAGCGAGCGAGCGAGCGCGGATTCATATCCATCCCCACTGTACTGCATTCTACAGTACACAACGCCAGCCGTTGGATCGTCTCGAGATTCGTTCCAACGTGGATCTCGAGACGATCCAACGGCTGAAACTGTGAACTGCACAATGCAGTACAGCAGGGGATGTGAATTCAGCGCGCGAGGGCACTCCGCGAGCATTTCAGATCCTCTGCCTTAAGGTAATATGCCATGAATATTAAGGCGATTCAACAGTCCATGTGTTTCATGGCATCATACCTTAAGGCAGAGGTAAGCACGCAAGAAACTATAGCAGAATTGTGCGATAGTTAATACGGACCGTCGGATCATTCTAAACGGTCCGGATTTTAAAAGTAGGGGTGTTACTTTATTATGGGTCCCATGTGCATAGATCCAGAAAGGGCATGACAGGAGCGTGCCGTACAAACTATTGCAGCCGATGTGAATGAATTAATTAATGGATTAGATAATGAATGAATTGATGGGGGTCTGATGTGAAATTGTGAAGTGCCAAACCGCAATTACAAACACGTGTTTGCCATCCACCTCTCGCGTGTTCTCTTCTGATCTTCTTTTTTTTTTTTTTTTGAATTACTCTTCTGATCTTCTTAACTTACAAGTTGCAACTTCGTTTTTTGGCTCTGTCCCTCTGAATATTGTAATTTGTAAGTCTCATGAACACACCCCTCTTTTCAAATTGTTTTTACAGATGGGTACTCAATCCTCACCACTAAATCCTTAGGCTATGTTTGTTTGAGGGATAAATGAGAGATAAATTGAGAGATAGCTTATCACCACTCTCACAAGGGATAGCTTATCTCTCAATTTATCTCCCATTTATCCCCATACCAAACACACCCTTACTATATATAAAAGCATATTGAAAAAAATAACATGAAATGGCTATCTTCTCCAAATAAGAAACCTGAGCCGTTAATTGTTTACTTAGATTTATCACCACCGTTGATGTACTTTAATGCTCGTTGACGTTCTCAGCCCATTAAAATTAAATGTCCATATAAATTATCTCAATTTAAGGCCCATTACATATTATCTTAAAAGTTTATTATAAGAAATAACAGTTTCAGCCCAAAGAAAGGCGTGACCTTTTACTAGTACTAATAAAAAGAAATTAGATTTTTTGACATGAAAGTTTTATCTTCCTCAAAGAAAAAACATCAACCATTGATTGTTTACCTAGATTGATCACGACCGTTAACGTTAATGTCTCGGCCCATCAAAATTTAAGGTCAATATCAGTTTCCTCATAAGAGATGAGCTCTCCGGCCATTATACATGAGATATTAATGTCTCGATGTAATAGATATGAACATCCGACAATACATTGTATGAATACTCTGGTTAGGATGGACGGTCATTCACTAGAACGAGAATCTAGAGTGCGTCCTACACAAAATCTTTCACCAGAATGTGAAATCTTGGACGCCCAACTCAGAATATCCGGAAATGTAGATATGAACATCTGATGCACCGGCTATGAACACCGCCTCATCATAGAAAGTCTGAACACCTTCACGAATTGGTATGAACACCAGATCTGTAATAAAAGAAAGTAATTGGGAGGCACAATATGAACCAAACTTAACAAATTAGGGATGAATTTGAAGTATAAATAGTTCAATGGCCAACTTGAATCAAATAGAGCAGTTAAGAGGCCAATTTAAACTTAAAAGATAGTTTAAAAACTAATTTGAACTAAACACAATAATTTAAAAACTAAAATTGAATTTTCTTCAAAAAAATTTACTGAACACCATAAATTAAAACATAGATATAATAGGAACATAAATGCCTCCCACCATACATATATAGTTTTTCTCAAAATAAGCACAAAACGACTAGCTAGAACATTTCTAATTCTAGTTGATATATAAGTCAGAAAAATTAGAACTTCTGCTACAACTTTTTGAATCCCCAAACGCTAGTTGTAGTTTTTTTTTTTTTTTTTTTTTTGTCAAATACATAAAGGTCTTTTTTCGAAAAATTGGTAGCAGCTATCAACAGTCAAATACAGAAGGTTAGCTTCCCTTATACTTGATACGATTTTTGATCTTCTAATAAGACTGCCTAATTTTCTCGATATCGTTATTCAGAGGTGTGTCCGGAGCTCGTTTTATCAACTCCATCTTTTCTTGTACCATCTGAATTGCATCGTTCACTTGTCCTCTGGACGTCGAAGTTGCTCGCCCCTTGCTCAGATTCTACAGTAGGCATAGGAATCATGCATGCACATCATTAAATTAATAATGCACTTTACAAACTTCTGCGTTACTCTTGAAAATAGTTGAGATATATATATTTGCTAACGCTTTTAAATTATACTTGTCACGCTCAAAATTTTGATTTATGGTTCCCATCAAATTCATCATATAAAAATACTTGGGATACAAAAATTTACCATTTTTGGAGTTTTTTAAGTATTTATTTTGAATTTTTTAAAATTCATGTACAAACAAGCATTATTTTATTAATACTTTAGAGTCATTTTGAAAATTCAAAAACAATTACTCAAAAAGCTCCAAAAATTGAAAATATTTGTATGCCCAAGTGTTTTTATATAATAAATAATAAATTTAATTTAATGAGAACCATAAATCAAAATTTCGGATATGGCAAGATGTAATTTGAGATGTTAGCATTTTACTCCGAAATGCTAACGTTTGCACAGTGTGTATATATATATATATAGTTCTACTCGATTTTGATGTCTATATATATACGCATGAGCTTGCTTACAACTATATATATAATTATGAATTATTTTGTTTCGTTAGAAGTAAAACAAATTAAGTGGTGTTATTAATTCTTGAAACGCGAGCGAGCGCGGATTCATATCCATCCCCACTGTACTGCATTCTGCAGTACACAATGCCAGCCGTTGGATCGTCTCGAGATTCGTTCCAACGTGGATCTGGAGACGATCCAACGGCTGAAACTGTAAACTGCACAATGCAGTACAGCAGGGGATGTGAATTCAGCGCGCGAGGGCACTCCGCGAGCATTTCAGATCCTCTGCCTTAAGGTAATATGCCATGAATATTAAGGCGATTCAACAGTCCATGTGTTTCATGGCATCATACTTTAAGGCAGAGGATAAGCGCGCAAGAAACTATGGCAGAATTGTGCGATAGTTAATACGGACCGTCGGATCATTCTAAACGGTCCGGATTTTAGAAGTAGGATGTTTTATTTTACTGTGGGTTCCATATGTATAGACTCAGAGAGGATATGACAGGAGCGTGCCGTACAAAACTATTGCAGCCGATGTGAATGAATTAATTAATGGATTAGATAATGAATGAATTGATGGGGGTCTGATGTGAAATTGTGAAGTGCCAAACCGCAATTACAAACACGTGTTTGCCATCCGCCTCTCGCGTGTTCTCTTCTGATCTTCTTTTTTTTTTTTTTTTTGAATTACTCTTCTGATCTTCTTAACTTACAAGTTGCAACTTCGTTTTTTGGCTCTGTCCCTCTGAATATTGTAATTTGTAAGTCTCACGAACACACCCCTCTTTTCAAATTGTTTTTACAGATGGGTACTCAATCCTCACCACTAAATCCTTACTATATATAAAAGCATATTAGAAAAAATGACATGAAAGGGCTATCTTTCCCAAATAAGAAACCTGAGCCGTTAATTGTTTACTTAGATTTATCACCACCGTTGATGTACTTTAATGCCCGTTGACGTTCTCAGCCCATTAAAATTAAAGGTCCATATAAATTATCTCAATTTAAGGCCTATTACATATTATCTTAAAAGTTTATTATAAGAAATAACAGTTTCAGCCCAAAAAAAGGCGTGGGCTTTTTACTAGTACTAATAAAAAGAAATTAGATTTTTTGACATGAAAGTTTTATCTTCTTCAAAGAAAAAACATCAACCATTGATTGTTTACCTAGATTAATCACGACCGTTAATGTTAATGTCTCGGCCCATCAAAATTTAAGGTCAATATCAGTTTCCTCATAAGAGATGAGCTCTTCGTCCATTATGCATGAGATATTAATGTCTCGATGTAATAGATATGAACATCCGACAATACATTGTATGAATACTCTGGTTAGGGTGGACGGTCATTCACTAGAACGAGAATCTATAGTGCGTCCTACACAAAATCTTTCACCAGAACGTGAAATCTTGGACGCCCAACTCGGAATATCCGGAAATGTAGATGTGAACATCTGATGCACCGGCTATGAACACCGCCTCATCATAGAAAGTCTGAACACCTTCACGAATAGGTATGAACACCATATCTGTAATAAAAGAAAGTAATTGGGGGGCACAATATGAATCAAACTTAAAAAAATTAGGGATCAATTTGAAGCATAAATAGTTCAATGACTAACTTGAATCAAATAGAGCAGTTAAGAGGCCAATTTAAACTTAAAAGATAGTTTAAAAACTAATTTGAACCAAACACATAATTTAAAAACCAAAATTAAATTTTCTTTAAAAATTTACTGAACACCATAAATTTAAACATAGATATAATAGGAACATAAATGCCTCCCACAATACATATATAATTTTTCTCAAAATAAGCACAAAACGACTAGCTAGAACATTTCTAATTCTAGTTGATATATTATATTCCTAGTCAGAAATATTAAAACTTCTGCTACAACGTTTTGAATCCCCAAACGCTAGTTGTAGTTTTTTTTTTCTCTCCCAAATACATGAAGGTCTTTTTTTGAAAGGTTGGTAGCAGCTATCAACAGCCAAATACATGAAGGTTAGCTTCCCTTATACTTGATACGATTTTTGATCGTATAATAAAACTGCCTAATATTCTCGATATCGTTATTCAGAGGTGTGTCCGGAGCTCGCTTTATCAACTCCATCTTTTCTTGTACCATCTGAATTGCATCGTTCACTTGTCCTCTGGAAGTCGAAGTTGCTCGCCCCTTGCTCAGATTCTACAATAGGCATAGGAATCATGCATGCACATTCATTAAATTAATAATGCACTCTACAAAATTCATTAAATTAATCATGCATGCACATTCATTAAATTAATAATGCAACTCTTGAAAATAGTTGAGATATATATATTTGCTAACGGTTTAAATTATACTTGTCACGCCCAAAATTTTGATTTATGGTTCCCATCAAATTCATCATATAAAAATACTTGGGATACAGAAATTTTCTATTTTTGGAGTTTTTTAAGTATTTATTTTGAATTTTTTAAAATTCATATACAAACAAGCATTATTTTATTAATACTTTAGAGTCATTTTGAAAATTCAAAAACAATTACTCAAAAAGCTCCAAAAATTGAAAATGTCTGTATGCCTAAGTGTTTTTATATAATAAATAATAAATTTAATTTAATGAGAACCATAAATCAAAATTTCGGATATAGCAAGATGTAGTTTGAGATGTTAGCATTTTACTCCGAAATACTAACGTTTGCACAGTGTATATATATATATATATATATATATATATATATATATATATATATATATATAGTTCTACTCGATTTTGATGTCTATATATATACGCATGAGCTTCCTTACAACTACATATAATTATGAATTATTTTGTTTCGTTAGAAGTAAAACAAATTAAGTGGTGTTATTAATTAAATGTTCTGTACTTATTTTAATTACCATTATAAACTTACTTGAATGTTCTCCAAGAGTGAGTGCAAGCTATTCCATTTTTTGCTCGGCCATCGTTTAAACCGGCCGACCTTGAGGCCCCGGCACTTGTTCTTCAACGTGGTTTCTCCCATGCGGAGTTGCTTGGCTGCCTCTTTGATGGGAAGGTGGAACAATTGTGAGAGCTTCTCTAGTGTCAAATGACCCGTCGACTCTTCTTGCTTTTCCATCTTCAACATCTTGCCCTCGGGATCTCGAGACGAAACGCACTTCTTCGCGTCGGTAGAAGATTCACTTCCGGTGTAATCCTCGTAGGGGCAAGGGAAGTTGAATTCACTATCGAAGTCTTCATAAGGATAGGCAAAAAAAAAAAAAATGGTCTGAATATATATTCCTCTACATGAGGAAGGATCAAATATTCACAATGCTCATCTTAATAATCTTGATATAATTAATTAACATTCAATTTAAAATCAACTTAACATGTTAATTATAAGATTATGTTAAGTTCAATAATTAGTATGTTAAGTTGAACGATTAGTATGTTAAGTTGAATAATTAGTTAATTGACTAAGTCAAACTATGTAGTATCCCAATGTTATGATATAACATTTTCCTTACAAATAAATTGCAAAATTTATAGATTAATGAATTATGTATTTAATCACATTTTTACACTCAATATAATTAAGTGTTATTTGATAATTCTTCAAAGATCATTAAATTACAACTTCAAAAAAAAAGTATGAAATTTTTGATGAACCATGAAATTACAAAAATGAAATATGAAGATGATCAATCTACGAGTCGAAGAACACATCTCTAAAAATTTTATTATAGAAACTTTTTTATTTATTTATCTGACAATATGTCATACGTATACTTTAGTTGTTTAAGTGATCCTTTCAAAATATAATCCATACAACTTATTAAAGTTTATTATAAAGTTTCCAAGCCGTGGCATAAAAAAAAATGAGATATTGTATAAAATTTCAAAAGCCAAAAAAAAAAAAATAATAAAATAATAAAAAACTTAACAATATTTATTTGCTAACCGTAAATGCTGTCCGTCCGATTGAAGATCGACGAAGATGCAATAATATTATCCTCAGATAGTTTGTCCCAGAACTCATCTGGTATCGCCGCCGTCGAGCTCGCATCGTCGACGACTCCGGGGGAATTCATCTACCTATATATATGATAAGAACATTTGAATAACTCATTATGTACGCTCTCCGTGTGTGAGGTCGCAAGTTCGAAACCCGGATGAAGTATCTTTTACAAATATTTAAATCTCAGTGACTTGACCCTCATCTTTATCTCAGAAAAAGTAAGTCATTCTATAAAATACAAATGTTTCTAACAAATTAAAACGGTGTTAAATAGAAGATTTTGAAAACACGTTCAATTCACAAGCTCCACAACATATTCATAGAAATTTTTTTAATTCCATTTTTGCGAAAAAAAAAAACCATAATAGAAAATGTCAGCGAGTTATAACCAGTCTTTAGTCTAGTGACTAAGGGCAACGCTCTTCGAATGGGAGGTCGCGGGTTCGAAATCCGGATGGGAGAATGACTTGACTCTTATCTTAATAACAAAAAAAAAAAAAAAAAAAATGCCAGCGAGTGGAGTTGCAGCGAATACAGTGAATAAAAAGACTGAGAAACAATGTTAAGAAATGATGGTTAGCCATGATCACCTGTAGAATGTAGAAGCTGAGGCAAGCAAGGTTTACACTTTAATTAGCTTGGATAAACATATATTTGTATTGTTTCTAACTCTTCATCACTCGACAAATTAAAAAGAAGAAACGGTAGAGCTCTGTTATTTAAAGATAAACTGAATTAATATAAAAAAAAAATTCACTATTTTCAAAAAAAAAAAAGAATTAATATCATTTATTTTTGTACGGTGATAAAAGTGGATGCATGCATGCACTTCCCAAAATAATGTCCCTTTGAAAAATGTAAACAATTAATTAACTCAACTAAAATCAAATATATTAATTAACTATAATACCTTTTTGACCATTTTATTAATTAAATTATTTTTGTAGGAGTTTTCCAACACCTCAATTTTTTTTTTTTTAGTCTTTATCATGCCTCCACCTTTTAATTTAATAATATCGTAAAATCTGAAACTAATTTTTCAAAATAAAACTATTAGGTATGATCAATATATATCACCTTTTTTTATGTATATGAAAGAAAATTTGAAATTTAAACTTTATTTTGTTTAATATCTAGAGCATGAAAAAAAATGTAGCAATTTGATGAAATTTTGGATATTAATTTTTTTAGTTCATTGATTTACATAATACGAAATAAATAAGTGAATAATTTTTCATGTGCATGAAGAAAACATTATATTGATTATATCTAACGGTTTTTATTTTGAAAAAATCAGATTCAAATTTTGAATTATTAACAAATTAAACAGTGAGGCACGTGCAATGGAGGCACAAAAAATGAAGACATTAAAACCCTAATATATACCTAGTACTCTTAACAATTCACAAATCACAATTAATATTTAATACTACCACCGAAAACAAACCAAGACGCCATCAAGAAAAAAAAAATAATAGTCGAAAGATAATTTAATTAAGGCAAGAAGAGAGATGAAAGAAAGGAAGACGAGGTGATCATCTTGGGCGCTGGGTTATATATATAATACTCAAACCAAGCATTAATTTTCCACAAATTAATGAATAGTAAAGGCACATACAAATCGAGGAGAATATATGAAAGATACAGAATTAATATGTACAAGTTAAATTAACATTAACACAAATACTAGTGGTTCAACTTTTTTAATGCGTTATTGACACTTGATTGTATATATATGTATATATATATCGTTATTTTTTTTTATCTTAAAATGAACGACATAAATTTCAATTTCTGAATTTGTCATCCAGCCATTTTCAAAAGGACATAATAGAACAGAAAATGTTTTATTATGGTGACACTGTTGAGGATACAATATAGTTTGACCTAGCCAAACGAACTAATTGTTCAACTTAACATACTAATTATTCAACTTAACATGCTAATTATTCAACTTAACGTCGATTTATTTATTGTTGGTGTCAAAATATATCTGACCGTTTGTGTTCACGGCGCACATTGGTTAAAGCAATTCCTATAATAAAAAGAAGTCCAAAGACCAAAAATGTACTGCTCTATAATAGGCTTTAGGTGTCCTTTATAATGGCCCAGTTTTTCATATAGAGGTCTATTTGCAGATGGGCTTTTATTATGTTAAACTTAAACATGCACATTTTTTCATGGGTTTCTTCGAATATAGTTTCACATAATTTAGAGGCTCTTAGAGGCTTTTGGTTTGATCTGTGGGCCTTAATTATAAAGGAAAGAAAATAAATAAAACAGATGAGTACATATCCTTACTAATAATAAAAGCATATTGAAAAAAATGACATGAAAGGGCTATCCTCACATCTGAGCCGTTATCATTTTCTTTGATAGATCAGAACCGTTGATGTACGTTAATGCCTGTTGACGTTCTCAGCCCATTAAAATTAAGGCCCATATAAATTATCTCAAATTAAGGCCCATTACATATTATCTTAAAAGTTTATTATAAAAAATAATAATTTCAGCCAAAGCAAGGAGTGGGTTTTTTACTAGTTTAAATAAAAAAATTGTCTTCAGTCTCCACCGTGAAAGGAAAAATTCTATGCTAGGGGTGTCTGTACCATGTAAGCATGTTTACATGGTAGGAGTTAGCCAATAGAAAATTACCATCTACATATATTTACTTACAGAATAATTACAATTCATTCTTTAGTGACAAATCACTGTTTCTTCCATTTTTACGATTTCATTAACTTCTCTCTTATATAGGAAACTATATATAGATCCTTTAATTTAGGCAACGTTTTTTTTTATTTTTTTCAATAATCTGATTTACAAATTAATCTACAAGATATAATATTTAAGTTAATTATTTCATATATCTAAGCAGCAAATACATTGGTTTTATATCTACACATTTGTAACTTAGATAACAAAAAAAAATGTGTCATTAGAATGAAATTTTATAACGTAGATAACAAAAAAATGTTTAATAAAAAAAATATATATATATAATTTTTGTATTTTATAAGTACATTTTTATATATAAAAATGCAGTTTTTATATTTTATAAGTATATTTTTTATATATAAAAGCATGATAATGATATCAAAACGTAAAAAAACATTTTGTTTGGCTTGATATATACAACCGGTGTTGACTTCTTTGCCCTTTTCATTTTTCATGAAATATATGAAAATTATAAGAATGAGATAATGTAACAATAAAATAACTTGAAATGGCATACTAAATATCATAGATATATGAAAGTTACAAGAATGAGCATCTATAATATGCAACTATTCAAATTGGACACTTATTAGCAGGATCAATAAACTTCTTTAATACAGTGCGTGATTAGTGGTAAATAATAGAAAACAAGAGCAACTATTATGAGAGACAAATAGTAATTAACGTGTAAGAAGACTTAAATTATGTGTCAATTTTCTATCGGTTGGCCTTACCATGTATGCATGCTTACATAATAGAGGCATCCCTACCATAGAATTTTTCCCCTGGAAGACTGAAAACAAGATATGTTGCATCATGTTTGTTTCCATGTAATCACCCTAAAAAAAAAAAAAACGGTACATAATTTTTTTGCATATATATTAAGATATCCATAAACGTAGCATCGAAAATTTTGTCTGAATCCAATCAACGTATATAATCCTTGAGAATTTACTTTACTTCTCATTTATTTATCATCATCTAAAGAAAAGGAATTTGTACAAACGAGGGAGCATTGCAATTCCCTATATATATCGAGTGCGTATCCTCTCAGTTAACCCAACATCTGCAGTAACTGAGGGATAATCTACACCATTGGTTTTAGAAAACGGTCAAGGGCAGTTTAAATGGTCTGTATTAGAATTCACCGGGCAGTTTATATAAAGAGGAGTCCGGGTAAACCCAAATATTGGGTTAACTGAGGGGATCTGAATTCATATATATCCCCTTCTATATCTAATATCTTCCTTGCCTAATGCCTATCATAATAAATTGATTAAGAAAGAAGCATCCTAGCAACTCCAGATAATACGGCACAGTACATTGTATTGAAAAGTTTATTTTTGTTGCCATGTAAGTGTCATATTTTAGTTACCAAAATGATGCATTTTCGTAAAATGCGGATTTAAATATGCATGCTGAGAGACACCGCATACTGCATATGAGGTATGCAGTCGCATATGCATAATTTAATGTGGTAGTCTATATACCCCTGATTCATCAAATACTGAATAAAATTTATACGTACATCACAACTATTATGTATTTAAGAAATATATATTTTGCATAAAAAATATCGCGTAGCCTAGTGTGTAAAAGCTATGGAATATCAAAATTGATACCCGCTCCAATTTTTTTTCGAGTTTTGTCCATTTTCAGCTTTATGTACAAATCTTTTATGAAAACCAATATGCGGCCTCATACTCAAATACTATGCGGATGAATAGAGTATAAGCATATACAGCCGTATATCCAGTTGCCTAGACCACATATTACAATATAACAATATTGTTTGTGACACATACAAGACTGTGACTTGAAATTCATATCACCGTACATTTCTAACAATAAAACTATCCTCATATAATAATGTTCATCCGCAAATGGCCGATACTGTATGATTTCATGCAAATTCTCTCATGAAAAATACAGAGAACATACAAAAGTAAAATAAAATAAAAAACTTAATTCCTTGATGAAGGTAGGTCTGAATATTAGGTGAGATAATACCATCAGTTAAATATCTTGTCTTTGTAAAAAAAAAAAAGAAAAAAAGAAACAATAATAACAAGAATAAAAAGTGCATTCGTCGTCTCCTTCACACTGTGATCGAATACAACCAAAAACCAAAAAGAAAGATACAGATTAGATTCGATTTGCCATTGTCAAGGTCCCACACATGTACACGCTTGTTTTCTCCGTCTAACAAGTGTTGTGTTACCACTTACCACCATCACATTAATTAGGATAGTGATTCATTTCATTCTTTTTATTTTTTGGTGAATTTATGTACGTTCTTCCCTTAATTATCTCTGTATACTTGGATATTCTTCAGAACTCTGTAACTTTTTTTTTTTGAAGCAGTAAAGAGCCTACAAATTGCTTTGGGCTGAAATTGTTATTTCTTATAATAAAATTTTAAGATAATATGTAATGGGCTTTGAATTGAGATAATTTATATGGGCCTTTAATTTTAATGGGCTGAGAACGTCAACGAGCATTAACATACGTCAACTGTTGTGATCTATCCAAGAAAATGATCAACGACTCAGGTTTTTTATTTGGGGAAGATAGCCCTTTCATATCATTTTTTCCAATATGCTTTTATATATAGTAAGGATTTATGTACATTCTTCTTTATCCCCGTATACTTGTATATTCTTCATAACCCTGTAACTTTTCTTTTTTGAATTTAATGAAAAACAATATAGTAGGTGATTGCCTACTACATCAAAAAAAAAAAAAAGTGTTGTGTTGCCACACAGATGGCTATAAATTTGATGCCAAAGCATGCACTTTTGTTGGGTTCCTAGCTAGTTAGCCGCCTTATTGGAATATTTATATATCATGTGTTGGGCCTCTGGAAAGTAGAAGGAAAAGAATGCCTTTATCCTTTTTGGCAAATTGCAATGAGTGACAATCACCAATTTATTAGAGGAATTCAAATTTCAAATGCGTGTATGAGATAGTGTTCATGTTAGGAGTCTTAGGACAATTATCTTATTTTTGTTCTCCAATTTTTTTATTTTTATTTTTGAGATAAAGATAAGGGTCAAGCCACTCAAAACTAAATTTAATAGTTTATAAAAAAATTTCTATCCGGATTTCGAACCCATGACCTCTTACGCAGATAGCGTTGCCTGCAATGTGCCTTAGGAAATCACATCTCTAGTTGTTTGCAATACATAGTCCCATTTTTTCTCATAATTTTTTTCTTTTTATTTTATTTCCTTTTTTTATATATTTTATATATTTTTTATTTTATTTTATTTTTTGCTTTCTTTATTTTTTGTTTTGAAAGTTGAAACGAACTAGGCAGAAGGCATACATATTTAGCAAAATAAAGCCAACAATATTATACAATATTAGGAATTGGAAAGAATTATTTGGATATACGTCTTGATTAAGGGCATTTCATGTCTGAATTAAGGGTCCACAATCAACGGATCTGAATCTCTCCTTCAATTTTTTTAATCCCCATTATTTTTGCATCAACTTGCTTTGTTATAATTTGTTAATAACCTTTTCTTTTGTCTTTCTCCAACAATTCGATGGATGCCTTTTTCATATAAATTCGCATTTGAGCCACGCGGTATTAATATTAAAATTTTAGAACTACTTTTGGAATTAATTGAATATTGTTCTCGCATATGGTTGGAACTGGGAAAGTAGGTACCGATGTACCGTACAGAAATTAATATATACATCTTTTATATATCAGATAAAAGTTGTCCTGTTCTATCCTATGGCAAAAAAAGACACAAAATTTGGAAAAAAAAAAAAAAGAAAAGAAAAAAGAGACACCCAAGCATGCAGTTGGTGCCTTGTTTGTATCTTGTATCTAATTTTGTAGTACAAAACATCCATTTGGTATGCATAGTTTTCAAAGCAAAATAAAATTTTAAATCATCTTAAACACATAGGTGTTTGATGATGATAGTGAAGTAAATAGATGAAGAAAAGTGAATTAATGTGTAAAAGATGTAACATATTGGTGATTTGGTTTAATTGTTTAAAGTATCTCTCTCTATATAGGTGCGTTTATTTACTATACCTTTAGTCACTTTTGTTTGATGATTTAAAACGCCTTAAAATCACTTACTACATTGTTGTCACACTCTTACTACACTTGCTCAACGCAAGGAATGCTTGTAAGGAAAGGTATGATCATTTATTCAATTCGGTTGGAACTTGTTATTAAAAGATGGATTAACTTAAGAACCAGTCTTTGGTCTAGTGGCTAAGAGCAACGCTCTCCGTAAGGGAGGTCGCGTGTTCGAAACCCTGACAGAGTCTTTTATAGACATTTAAATTCGAGTGGCTTGACCTCATCTTTATCTAAAAAAAAAAAATGGATTAACTTGTATGTGCCCACATCCGTTCTCAAAATTTGTTTAATATATATCGTTAATGAATCTTGATAGCGAACATTGCATAAAGGGGAGATACAAAATAATACAAAACTACATAATGATTATGACAACAACAGACAACATGAAAGAATGGAAAGCACAAAATTAAGAAAATGACATGAAGCACAAGCAATCGTAAGTGGGTTTAGAACCATACATATTATTATATTTAATTACGCCTTTAATTACCTCTTTTACTATATTATCCTTTAACATGGATTAAGTGGCCTTAGAGTGACCCACATTTGATTCTAACAGGAGATATTTAGACCCACTAAATTAATGATGCCAACTAAAGTTTTCTGTTTATAATGATTTAGACAACTTTTATGTGCTAAGTGCTAATTAACTTTGTTTTAATTGAATTATAAGATTTCTAAGGTTCCACACCAATTAATTAATTCAAAGGGGAATTGGGGAAGAACAGGTTGTTTTTCATCTATTTGATTTAGTGAAGTGTCCTGTAAATTTTGATAGTTTGTTGTTCTTTTAGGAGAGGTGTGTTGGATACTTGAATGGGAAAAATATATATTACCCCTTACATTGCCCTCAGCACCATACGATAACATGTCAAATATTTACAAAAATATCCTCTTTTTCAAACAAATTTACAGAAATATCCCTTATTCCAAAAAAATATTTACAAAATTGACCAAATCTGGAAAACTATTTACAAAATGACCATACAAATTTTATAAAAAAGACCCTCCGACCTTGAAAATTATACAAAAATGACCCATCCGACCCACATGCCACCTCATCATAGAATTGTGGGGGCAAAGTTTGTGGCATAGTATCATTGTCCCACTTGAATGTGCATTGAATGGAATGGGGAGGGGTGTTCCTTTTTTTTTTTCGTTACAAATTCTCAATTTTTAGAGTACTTAATCATTCTCTCTTTTCATATTTCCCACGTAACTTCAACAGCGTGTTCATTAAAATTTTCTTTTAAAAAAACCAATAAAATTCTTAAAAAAAAAATTTGAAGAAATATTGTTTTACTTATAGATTGATTATGCTTCTGATTATATTAAATTTCATTGATTTTTTATAACTATTCAAAGACCCGTTAAACTAGCTATAACCATTAAAAATATATAAATTTTGAAACATTCAAATTGATTCAAATTTGAAACATGATCGATATATAATTTAAATAATATATCCATGAACTTTTTTCATTTTTTATTATTTATGAATTTTTTTTAATTTTTTAAAGTATTATTGTTAAGATTGTCAAGATAAGCATTGAGCAGTTATAAAAATTGATAACATCTTAATCACGGAACTGATGAGCAGTTAACTAAATTCAAAGCCCCTGAATCCAGCTGATTAACCCTTTATCTCTTTCTTTCTATATCATATTATATTATATGATAATGACATCCCATAGAAATTTTCTGGAAAATCATATCATGTCATGAATCATCATGTCATACCGTGTGTGATCTCATGCCTATGTTCAACCATGACATCATCCAAGCCTACCTCATTAATTAACATAATATTATAATAATAATGACTGATATTCTATTCTATTATTCTTCTTATTTTCTTAACCCTAATTAGTCCCCATCATCAGTTGCACAAATTCCACAATTCCAGTTTCCAAATGCTGATTTTTTTTTTTTTTTTGATTCACCCAAATGCTGATTTGTTCCCCTTCACAAATAAGTTCTACGGTTCCCTCAAAAAAAAAAAAAAAAAAAAAGAAGTTCTACGGTTCTTGGAAATTGGTATCAATGATATGGGTCCCCCTAGAAACAACTCCTCTTAGTCCCTTGTATGGATCAGGCTGCTTGTAAGCACCAAATGTCATACCCAAATAGCAAATGCCTCAAGAGTTTTTAATTCTTACCTATTTTTGTAAGCATATCTCCTAGAGACAACTGATAAGTGACAACTGACAAGTGACAAGTGCACACAATGAAACACGGAATGTTCACGTTATGTTACAAAGTAACTAACTTTGCAACATAATAATTTGAGTTTTATTGCAGATTAATTAAATTCCATTGCACAATAACTGAGTTTCATTGTATAATAACAGTGTTTGTAGGCACAACAACTGAATTTCATTGTACAACACTTGAGTTTCATTGCAAAGCAACTAAATTTGAATGCATAATAACTGAACTTCCTTGCATAACAACGCCAAAATGAAAAAAAAAAAGAAAAAAAAGAGTTTTCCTTAATTAACAACGACAGGAGTTCCGACGGGATCGCTATAACATTTCCCTTCTTTTAAATTATCTTAGAAAAATAAGGTATTATTATATATGTGAACTTCTCATTGGAATGTTCCAAAGATATTCGGTATTCCCAATTCCAACTAATGGAAACCGTTGTGAACTTTTTATTATAGAAAGAAAAGAAAGTGTGAACTTCTTGTGAGAATGCTTTTACATACACAAGTAGCAAAAACCTTACATATGCAGGGCTTTCTCTTTCTATGTATAAATAGAATATGACTATGCTGAATATGTTCCCATCCGAATAAAGTGAATAATACTTTGTTACTATTGATACTATGTTGAATATGTTCCCATCCGAGTAAAGAGTAAGACTTACAGAAGTAACAAACAATATCACAAATAGAATCTATATAGACCCAAATATAACAGTTATACTCGCAGTGTAACTTTTATGGACTGTCCATCAATGAACGCATGATGTTTCGGATAAAGTTAATACTTTGTTACTATTGATGCTATCTACCAGCATGGCAGCATGGACAAAATTTGGTGATGAACTAAATTGTCTCAGAGGAGTATTTAAAGTGATTTTTGTTGCAATTTTTTTTTCTTTGAAACGTAAATTAAATCTCCAGTAAATTAATAATGAAGTAATTTGAAGATTTGTTAGGATGAAAATAAAAAAAATTGTTCTGATCACGTTTTTTTTTTTTTTAATTAAGCAAGCAAATTAATTAAATAAAGGAATGTTACATGGATCATATTTCCAAATTAATTTGCAAAATCACGAATTAAATTTTTTAAATAAAATAAAAATTTTGGATACTAGCTAGAGAGGATCGTACATGATCTATGAGCCTTATAATTATTGGAACTTATGGATCCATTTGCTAAATCAAGAAATAGAGCTAGAATAGTGCGATTGGATATATATTAATCAAAATGAAAGAGTGACAGATTTGTGATTGTTGAAAGAGTATAATGAAATAGTGGGATTGGATATATTTGTTAGCTATTCGGAAGAGTAAAAACGTTTTTGACAAAAAAAACACTACTATATATTATCCACATTCCATCTAACACTAATCTGGTATTTCATGGTTGTTTTACAATATCAGATTAGCCTTTTTTTTGGACTTCAATTTTATCTTTTGTGTTTGGAACTAACAAAAAACTACAGAAGTTGTCAAACGCATGCACCCTAATAAATCAATTTTGGCAATTTTGCTCGCAATTAATTTGAATTTAGAATTTTGTGAGAATTTAGGAAAAGACCATGAAAACGTTCAAACAGTATTTGTTGAATGTTAGAACTAATTTCTGTAATTCCTTACTCGTAGAAGTTACAAAAGTATACTTTTCTATACATTATGCGTCTTTTAATGTTTCGACTTTATGACCTCAAGAAATATCTGTACAATTACTTGTTTAAATTCTCCAAAATCTCACCACTATCAATTTTCACGAGAGTAGGTAATACCTAGTGTACGTAGAATATCTGTTCACATTATTTATAGGTTACAAAACTGGATGTATATGCAGCTACATTATTTGTACATTTATGAACATATAAATGGGTTTTCTAATGGACACAAGATGTTTCTCTTTTCACAACTACCTTTAATTTAACAATATCGAGTGTATGAAAGCTACATTTTTAATTTTTTAAATAAAAAAACCCACAAAAAATTAAGGACACTGGATCAACCTTCCCATTAATTTTAAATTTTAATACTTAATTAGACTAACGCGTTGGAGCTAAGAAAATTCTTCATGCATGTCCTTATCGAAGTTGTCTAATTCTCATGAAACACAGTTGTGGCTAAGAATGCATGCAATTGAGCTAGTCTATTCTTTTTGGTATATTGGAACTTATCAGATAAGAACAATTAGGATATATATATATATATAGCATGGTGCACAGATAGTGAAACATTGTTCCAAAAAAAAAAGAAAAAAAAAGAAAAAAAAAAAGAAAAAAAAAAAGTGACTTCTTTGGTTATTTTCTCTCTAGAAGGAAAGGAAAGAGAATCATGCAATTCTTAGTTTTAAGAATAGGTTAGATGTGGCAATGGATTGTGGCCGTATAAGAAGTGAGTCTATTTTGTGAGGAAGCCATAACAAAAATAACAAATCACTCGTTAGAACAGTTAAGAATTTTTTGGGTGCGTTTGGATCGTGTAAGGATTAGTACAAGAATAGTGAAATTTGGATTAGTGAATAAGAATAGTGAACTTTGAGTTAGTAGGAGAGTAGTGCTATTTTTGTATTTTTTGGGTTTGTGAAAATGTTGTTTGGATTATATTTTTTGGAATAGTAACAATAAAATCGAATAAAGTAATAATATATAGTTTTTTATTTTGCCACTACCCGTGATAACAGCAAAAAAAGGTGATAGATTGAATAGTTTCCATCTTTAGCTATTCTCTTTTTTTTTTTTTTTTGAAGAAGATCTTTAGCTATTCTCATTTCACTAAACTTACTAAACCAACTCATACATGGGTTAGTGGAATAGCAACTATTCCATCTATTCCCAATTCGTTGGTTTGTGTTTGGATCACACCCACTTTGAATTAGTGGTGCTATTCTCAAGAACAGCTAACCGAATGCAATCCAAACATAAGAATACTAGCAAGTTAACTTATTATTATTCAAGTTAAATATTTTCGTGTTAATATTAATTAATGGCATTATTATATTGTACAATATGTTTCTAGACACGACTAACATGAATTAATAATAATACATTTAATGATTTTAGTTAAATTAAAACTTCATTTACCAAATTAAATAAATAATATAATTATTCACGGAAATACTAGCCCATTTAACATAAATAATATAATTTGTATCCGCAACACACTATATATACTGTCATCATTCATCAATGATATTATTTGCGCCAAATTAAAAAAAAATATTTTCCAACAAGCCATCTTTTGTAAGATGAAACATTTTCTTATATAAATATTTACCAAATTAAAAAGAATATTTACCAAATTAAAAAAATATTTACCAAATTAAATAAATTATTTTGTGATTTTAATAAAAAATTTCTGGGTAAAATTATTTGGTTTTATTTATCTTCATAGCTCATGGTTCTTTCTTTCTTTCTTTATTTTTTTTGGTGAGGGGCCTACAATTATTTTTTTGGTACTAAATTGTGAAGGATAGGTATGACGACATTTGATGGAAACTTCTTCAACAGTTCAACATTAATTTTAATGTTCAAACTTCTTAGAAATTGTACAATTTTACAAAATGACACTTTTCAACGCATTAAATTATCAAAATCCCCATAAGACCCTTACATTTTTTGTACTCATTTTCCTTTCCTCTCTTTGCTTAAGCTTTCAAGTTTCAACTATGTCAATGTTGAAACGTTTCTAAAAAAATATGGAGTGATCATTATTCGTGCATTCATATATAAAAAAAAAACAAGAATATACATCCAAATCTATTTCATAATGCATTTTATGTGCTCTTGTTAGTACATCGATTGTACTCTAATTTTCTTAATTACTACATGAAAATATTATTTGGATCTATTAACTAAACCATAAATAATGTTTGTTCATGTTTCACTTGCGATAAGAAAACCCAGAACATTCAAACCGGTTAAAAATAATGAAAAGGAGAATTAATGAATCTGATCTCCAATTCCTGTTTTTCTTAAGAATAAAAGCTGATATATATGGATCTGAAAAACACAGAGGTTCCCCTGTTATCAAAGCTCTGCCTGTTGTCATCTGATTAAATTTAATTAATGCAAAAATAAAGAAAAAACAAAAATATTCTGAATATATATATATATATTTTTGCCAACTCCCTAAAAGTAACGGATTGTTTCAAGCAAACTTATTTATTTCTTTATTTACTTGGGATCAGGATATGAGAAAACATAATAATGGCATCATTGACAAAACAGAACAAGTAAACAATTAATATGGCCTTCAGTTTGGGAACTTGGCCTCAACTATATAATATTTAGAAGGCCATTAATTAATTAAATTGTTACAAAATCTGACTATTCATAATAATTTTATATATCACACAAACACAAAAGGGCAAATCCCTGGGAAAAAGGTGAAGAAGTTAAAAAAAAAAAAAACATTCCTAAAAACTTCTTCTAAGCTAGTATATAAACATGGATCTTATGGGCAGCCAGTTAAAAACCCAATTTAGATCTAATACAATTTTTAAATAAACCATCTATTCTTGGAAAAAAGATCCAAATTGATAATCAGAAAGCATACTTTCAAAAGTTTCAATATAGAGGTGGGTGTTGCCATCTAGTTGCATGCTGAAACTATCATCACTTGTAAGAATAGGCTCCAATTCCGGGAAATCGCCCTGAATCACTTCATCAGGAGTGGTGCTGAAACTGGCCGACGAGGTTTGATTGCTCATGACCTCCTCATCTTGCTCATGCTTGATTGAGGAAGATTGAGGAGGTGAAGAAGAAGGGGAGATGTATTGGTTGGGATTGTTGTTGGTGTTGGAATTGAAATTGATGATGTACAAATTCTCCCTTTCTTGGCAATGTTTCTTGGCTTGTTTGCATGTGTGCTCCCCAAAGTATGTGATTTCATACATCTGGGGCTGTTGCTCACACCTCTGAACCTGTCTGGTTGCTTGGCAATTTTCTTCATATTTGTGGGTGCATCTGAAATAATTCCTGCACATAGAATTCAGTATGTTAATAATTTATTTATTTACATTTCTTTATGTATAAAAATAATCAAGATTAATAACACATGTTGCTAAATCAGCAAAGCTTATCTCTACATTGAAGATTCTGTTTTTTGAAAGAGTTTAAAAACAAAAGAATGCATTGGATTTGGACATGGACAATTGGACATGTTGCTACATGTCTGGTACTTAATGTTATTTAAATTTCTGTGAAAAGAATATTGGGTCCCCCCTAAAAAGCCAGAACAAGTGAATTATGGAAGATATTTTATATTTAACAGGCAAATTAAACCCATTATGATAATCTAGAAACATGATTGGACATAAATATATAACAATAACTTAACAAGACACTGGGCAACTTGCAATTAACGGCAAATATTAAATATTCTGTGATGAACTTCACATAGGTACCCTACTTTCTCAAAAACTGCATTTCCTTTTGGGTATTTTTGGAATCAACTTTGTGGGTTATTTGGGGGAGATTCTGGTATATCTTTGTTTACATTTGTTATATAATGTTAGCTCATAACAAATTGACAATTTGGGTGTGGATTGATTCACCTAAATTCATGTCAAAACATCCAAAAATTCAGTAAAGAAAAATGCTTTTGAGGTACTCTGCTTTCTTTTACAGAATTTCATTTCAGTGGCAAGCAATCATTAATTTAAATGCTTGATAATACCATAAAAAACAAACTACAAGATGATCATGTTCTAAAATTAGATTGAATCACTTTTATATAAACCAAAAAAAAAAAATCTAAAAAAAAAAAAAAGTTTTGGGGGTAATTACCTGGGGTGCTTTGCACTGAAAATTTCCTTCTGACCATACTTCCTCCATGTAAACCCATCATCCATGCTCTCTTTTACAATCTTTTTGGATGAATTGCGATCAGCCCTGCCACCAAATCAAATTCATTTAAAACCATCAATTTGAATGAAATCAATTGGAAAAATGAAACAAATTCAAAAAAAAAAAAAGGAAAATTAACAAGTTCACTGTACCTTTTCCTCCTGCAAGATTTGGGTGGCGCTTGAGTGCGCCTCTTCTTGCCTAAATTTGTGCACATGCCATTCTCATCACTGCCCGGCAACGAATCGGGCGACGCCGCCGCGGGTACATCATTCTGCAACATTGCAACGGCCTCGGCAAAATCCCCGGTAATACCCTTAACCATGTGCATGACTTCAGGTGGCAATTCATAGTGTGCCAACAAAGCCGTTAACTTGTCGGTCGACACTTGGCCCCGTTTCAGCACGCCGATCACCGGATGATTCTCCGCCATTGCTGTCTGTCCCCCAAACTGTGCTACAAGAAATACCCACCTCCTGGCTTAATCTGCCTCTTCAATTCAAGCAGTGTTAATGCCTCAAGTCTGTGTCTTTTGTAAGGGGGGAGAGGGTTATATAAGCTCTATATATTGTGAGAAATTGTAGGGAAAGGCAGGGGATAAGGATCGGAAGCAACATGGAAAGTGGAAGTGAAGCACTATAAGACAAAGGGAATGCTCATGTGATGTAATGCATGTGATGTCATCAAGTGAGCTTCAAGTGATGACTTAACACATTTAATTAATTTAGTATCTTTTTAGAGAATTTAAAAACTTTATAGAACGTGGTGGCTGCTGGTTGGTTTGAGATATTCATGTATATTGTTTTTATTTAAGGGACAATAAAAGATTTAACCAGATCGTAGCCGCTGTCAACTTTTCAAAAAAAAAATAAAAACAATAAGAGATTTAACAGAAAACTAACTTATTTATTATTAGAAATATACAAAGAAATGTGTGTACTTATATATATGTATATTTTTGTCGTTAAAAATCAGAAGTGGCAGAACCTGACTCAACCCGAGAAACCTACCTGACCCGACCTAACTTGACCCAAATCCCATCCGACCCGAAATCAAACAGCATGCAATCCAACTCAAATCAACATATGATCCAAAAAAGTCGATATTAAAATTGACTCGACTCGACCCGCCCATCACCTGAACTGACCCAACTCGTCCGACCCGCACCCGAACCCGACCCACCCGCCCGATTTGTCACCTTTATTAAAAACTAACTTACTTCCTCCGTCCACAATTAAATGAATTTATACCCTTTACAACTTGTCCACAATTAAATAAATTTATACCCTTTACAACTTGTCCACAATTAAATGAATTTATACCCTTTGTTTGAATCCACTTTCTTCCTCAAAAGAAAATATATATATTACGAAATTTCTAAAATGCCCCTCGTCTCCTTCCAAGAATGTTCAATTTTTTACTAATTGAGGGCATAAAAGTAATTTCACTCTTACACTATTTTATTTGACTTTTGCTACAAATTCATTCTTTTGTGGACAGAGGTAGTATCTTACTAAGCAGTCATTATGCGTCCTTATTACATATTCCCCCTTCAATGCGTGTGTATGGATTGTTCTATGAAATTTCCATTTGTGTGGCTTCTTTTGAAGTGTAGGGATGAGATGTCAGGATGAGGGATTCACATCCGCTGTCATATTTTTCTAAGACAGCAAATTAATCGCCATTATTGGCTGACAAATGGGTCCCACAAAAAAAGAACCCCCCTATTAGTCATAATCTCGACCGTCCAGATTCTATGGCAGCAGATTGGAACCCTCAGGATGACTGGATGAGCACAAAGTGCAGGAGCCCAGGGCGGAGCTAGACTTTCCGGCGGGGGTGGTCCAATTTTTTGACGAAACATAAATTTGCAATTATTCTAGATATTAGGTATATTTATAAATTATAGAGGCATATTTTTGTAAAAATTTCTAGGGTAGGGCCAATTTTCATAAGTTTCTTAAAATATAGACATATTTCTGTAATTTTTTCTCAAATAAAGTATAATTCTAAAGGTACATTTTTGAAAATAATTTTTCAGGGGTGGGCATGTGCCTACCTCTACTGGAATTGGCTCCGCCCCTGCAGGAGCCCATGATGACATCAAATTTGAAGCGTTCATCAGGTAATTAAACGACGGACTAGATGTTATGTATTTGTAATTACTGTATTTCAGCTTCATGCGAAATAGATCCGGCACGACGTTAAGTAGATGTTGAAATGTCAATTTCAAGCGAAACAATAGATCTAACGCGCGCCTCGTCCGTTAATCTTAATTTATCTCACTTTCATTTTATTTTGATAGTATATATGCAAGTCTATGTGAAATGTCAAATGCTTATGGATTTCGATGTTTATGAATTGTTGTTATATCAGTAATTAGATTTAACAAGCACTCTCTTTATTCCAAAATTATAAAATTCAACAGGAAATGATTTCAATTGATAACATTTATATTTTGTATAGAAGAAAAAATTCATTAATTAGCGCCACGATGCAGTTTCACCGCGGGATCGTAGAAATGAAGAATTTCAGCAGAGAAAACATGCAACCATAATCGAGACAGCTCAATGAATCAACCACTTGGTGATCCACAAGTCTGAGAGACAGGGAAGAAATTAATGTTCAGAAAAATGATCCAATGGCTGGGAGGTTTAAGATCGAATTAAGAGAGGTTTTGAGGTAGGTATTGATATTGCAAAGAAAGCAACAAAGAAATTGTACTAGATGTCATCAATAAGGTCCCAACATTAGTACTTTTGTAGAAAGAGTCAGATCGATAGATCATCATAAATAAAACGAGGAAGTTACTGTACTTCTGAATTCTGATGGTGCATCACGTTTTGCCAATACAGATATATATCAGTAGTTCAGTACTCTTTACTTTAAAAGGGGGAACTGTATACGAAGACCGATATTTAATCTCGTTCATTGTTTACTTTAAAGATGTGGTACTCAAATTTGTGCTACATGTCCAACTTTGTAAAAATCGTGTCTGAATTATGCACATGTACTACAGTGGGGCTACAGACGGACCGAATCACGTTGAACTTGAGCTAAATTGAACTTGAAGCCGAACTAATTCGAATATAAAGTCAAGTTTCGACTTGAAGGTGAACTCGATTATTATACATTTATACTTATTTGTCATATCACATAAATAATTAGAGTTATTTTTTCTCTTCCCTTTATGATAATATAAATTAATTATTTCGAGCAAATATACCGTGAGCTTATGCTCACGGAGCCTTCCGTGAGCTTAACATCTAAAAACCTATCAAATCACTTCCAAATTTCAATTTATACGACTCAATAAATTCTCTATATCAAAACCTTACTAGATACAAAATTTTTCCATTTTTGAAAATTTTTAAGTATTTGTTTTAGATTTTTTAAAAATAACTATACAATATTAATAAAATAATCAAGTTTTATATATCACTTTTAAAAAATCTTAAACAAATACTTAAAAATTTTCAAAAAATGGAAAATTTTTGTATCCCGTAAGGTTTTGATATAAAGAATTTATTGAGCCATATAAATTGAAATTTGGAGGTGATTTGATAGGTTTTGGAGGTTAAACTCACGGTATATTTGCTCAATTATTTCTATTATTATTAATATATATAAATAATTAGAGTTAGTTTTTCTCTTCCTTTATGATAATATAAATCAATTATCTATATTTTATTTATTAATAATAAGTTTTGGTTGAAAGTTTTTGACAATTTATTAATTTGACTATATAACAAATATAGGAGCTACAATTCGATCTCAATTCGAAAAAAAAAAAAAATCGAGTTTGAAACAAAAAAAAAAAAAAAAAAATCAAACCGAACTCAAACAAACAAGTTACGAGTTGCCAACTTTTCTTGCATCCCTAATATTGCATACTTTTTGTTTCAAATATAAACCAAGGAACGTAATTAATCAGTGTAGTTTATTCATTGAGCTCCTAATTACGAGCCCCATGAGAACGCTCTTTAAAAAATGCACCAAAATCTCTCGCCATGTGCTCACCATCTTTTGACTTTGGGCATGCTAATTAATCCCAAATGTAAACACGGCTTTCACTAATTAATTAATCACTAATTTAATTATTAGTCAGTGCTTGTCGTTTTCAAGCCTTGATCTGGTAATAATCAAGGTATAATATGAGAAGGACATGAGATGAGATGATCAGAGGTTCTTTAAAAAATTAAAAAACGCTTTCGACATGGACAGCCCGATAAAAATCGGATTATTAAAGAATGAGCCTTTAGTCTGGTGGCTAACGGCAACGCTTTTCGTGTGGGAGGTCACGGGTTCGAAACCCAGATGGGAGTCTTTCATAGACATTTAAATTTGAGTGGCTTAACCCTCATCTTTATTTCAAAAAAAAAAATGGATTATTAACTGATTAACATTCTAATTGGTAATTTAGAATGTTAACTCATTAATTTGGAAGGGGCAGAAGAAATATTTTTCCCTTGCATTGTATCTCTTATGGTTATGGGTAAGAAAAAGTTGCCTGTAATTTTTTTTAATCAATACTAATTACTAAACGAAATCACTTAATACAGATTCAAAATTAGTTGTCACAGTTTTTTTTTTTTTTTTTTTTTTGATTAAAGTGAATCAAAAGATTCACCATCTGCCGTTTCTTTTAAGGAGAAATAGTTGTCACAGTTATCAATTAATTTCTTTACCTTATCGTTTCATTTTCAGCTTAATTTGCCAGGAAATTAATATGTACCTGAAAATGAGTTCTAACTGTATATTAATTCTCTAATTAAACATTCATTTTCGCTGTACTGTGGGTCTTCATGGATTGAGATGGTTTGACAATATCAACAAAAATGCAGGACAAATTAGTTGATATCATTAGCATTATATATTATTTTTTCTCTGTAATGTTTGTTTGCAATTAAATTAGAGTGAAGGTTGTTAATTAATTACCTTTCGAAATCATTTTGAAGAGTTTAGACTCAGTCTTAAATATATAAATATATGGATTTCATATCCTCTATAGCACTGCATTGTGTAGCACAGAATGTGAACCGTTAGATCATCTCGAGATCTGTGCTGGCTCGAATCTCAAAATGATCTAACGGTTCACATTTTGTGCTACACAATGCAGCGCTAGCTAGTGCTGGCTCAAATCTCGAAATGATCTAATGGTTTACATCCTGCGCTACACAATGCAGCGCTACAGAGGATGAGCACTCATAAATATATATAGTTACAGACGTCGACCATCACCTGTACTGATGCATTTAATTATTGTGCATGCATGGTTTGAAATTTGTTGATATGTCATATTCGTTATACATGCAGCAAGTATATATATATATATCTAGAAAAATTACTTGATGATATATTGGCTTCACATTCTTTTATATTTGATGATTTTTTCAAAGTTATTCATTGTAGACAGATAAAGTTTAAATTAATTCTTCCATGTATTATAAGTAACTAGAGCTGTGAATCGGGCTTTGCCTCAAAAAAATAATATTATATAATTTAATAGATATTGAAAATAAATATACATTTTCTATAAATATATTCTATTAGATAAATATTGGACTTAATATATTTTCTATATAATATATTTTTAGCTACATCTCAATTTATATAAAAGAATACAAAGAGTTGCAAATATTTTGAGTCTTAAATTGTTCTTTAGGTACATCATATTATCTCTTTAATGAAAAAAAATCGAGCCATTTGATTAAGATAAATGAAGAGAGAGAAACAAAATCAATGGTTGAGATTAATGATGATGTGGCATAACTAAAAAGCTTGGAAGCTTAACTCTCTTTCTAGGGTATGAATTGGCAAACTGATGAAGTTTGTGCCAAATTAATTGTCCATTATGATTATTGATCTATGCTCATAAAATGGCGATTGATTTTATCTTGCTATTAATTTATAAATATTTGACCCTATATGTACAATATTATTAATTTTTATTTATTTTATTTTATTGCGTTTGTCTATATACCGGTGACAGCATACACTGTGTACATGTTTTCCGACACGTCCTATCAAATATAATGCTATATATGGCTAAGAATATATTGAGTTTATTATTTTAGTAATTTTATATGAAATCAATAATGCAAATAAAATGTTACCAAAAAACTTAAAAAAAATATATATGCACAGTTGGCACTGATGTGTATATATTAGGTCCCCACGAGGTGTCAATATCAATTAATTTGTTTATCAATTATGAATCCTCTTTAAAGTATATTCATAGTATTTAGACGCACCCAATTAATAAATGCAATAGTGCCAGACAGAAATGTGCCCACATTTGATTGAACTCCATATTTATATATGAGGAGGGATCTATTGATAATGGATAACTTGACAATCTTGACAATCCCACTTTTTAAAAATTTATAAAAAATCATAAAAAATCTTAAAAATAGAAAAAAGTTCACGGAAGTATTGTTTAACTTATAGATTGATTATGTACCCGATTATATTCAATTTAAACAACGTTTGATAGGTCTTTAAAGATCCGTTAAATTATAACCGTTGAAAAGTGTACAAAAATTTGATAAGTCATTAAACGATATTCAAATTGGTTGAAATTTGAAACACTATCAATCTATAAGTCAGGTAATACATCTATAAATCATTTTTCATTTTTAAGATTTTTTAAGATTTTTTATAAATTTTTTAAAAGAGACATTGTCAAGATTGTCAAGTTATCCATTGTCAATGGATCCCTCCTCTTTATATATATCAACTAACAAGTATCAAGTGTGGAGTATATACTATAATTATAATTATAACACCATACCAAGTGGGCATATCAATATAAATATGTACATGAGAAACATCTTGTGTCCATTGAAAAACTGTCCATACGTCCGTTCATAAACGTACAAATAATGTAATCAGGGGCGGAGCTTCCTTGTATTGGGCTATGGCCCCCCTTTGTACACCAAATTAGAAGTTATAAAAATACTATTCATTTTACATGTAATGTTCTATTTGATGTAGATTTGCCCTCCCCCCCATCACTTGGTATAACAATTAGTATCTATTGGCCCTCTCTTGATTTCAATTCAAGCTTCGCTACTGAATGTAATAGATATATATATTCTGAAATGTAACAGATACATTCTGAAATATAAGCTATTGATGACTTTCCTATGGGCTAGATAAATTTACTCTAAATATATCATCAAAGAATACCACTATCCTAGCTACTAGACAATCTATATATTATCTTATTCATAAGTATATATCTGCCGACCAGAAAGGCAGAATGATATATTGATATATAATTTGATATTGATATCTTGTTTGGGTTCTTGCATCAATGATCAGTATTGGCCTGTTGCACATGCAAGTTGCTCACTTGCTTGTACTAAGTAATTTTCTGATCCATCTTTATGCATACCTAATACCCACGTGCGTATAACAAAAGGGCATATATATATACGTATGATGTGGTATTGGCCCACCAGGGCATGGTTCAGTTGGTAGTGGTATTGGCTTCCTATATGGAGACTTGGGATTGAACTCTGGATGGGGCGAATTAGGTAAGGTGTATGGTGTATGCGCTCCTATCGGCCTACGGGTTATAATAATATATATATATATATAGAGAGAGAGCATGACTATTGTGAAAACGTTTGTATTTCGGAGCGAAATGCAAACGGTCCAAACTATATAGTGGCAATAAAAATGCTCATCATCATCTTCACGACTAATTAAGTGTACCAATTGAAACTTTTATGTTAATTAATTAAATAATTTTAATTGTTTACGATAATAACGGTGATTGAAATCGATGACTTTAATTATTACAAAAATAGAACGTTAAATAAATAATAAAAAAATTTTAATTGATTCTTTTTGTGTCATATAAAATTAAGCGAGCTGGATGGCTGATATTTTAATTGATTCTTGTTGTGACACATATGTACAAATTACCTCATACGTCCACTTCAAATAATTAAGCGCTTTCTTATTAAAACAACATTTTATTGCACTAATAATTATAACTTTTTCAATTTTAATTGAATAAAAAATTTAAGGTATGAGAATTATTGGTCTGATTTATAGTCACAGGCACTAAATATACAATATGAATTAATTGTTTACTGGTCTGGATCACTCTTTCAAAATTGCTACCTTGCATGCACTTTAAATGCCATAACTTGCCCAATATATACACTATCTGATTATGAAAAATGAACGGTCTATATTTCATCCGATCTATAACAGAATTAGCCTTCATTTGATAGTCTCTATTAGTTATATACTAGTAAAGAGTCCACGCCTTGCTTTGGGCTGAAATTGTTATTTCTTATAATAAATTTTTAAGATAATATGTAATGGGCTTTAAATTGAGAAAATTGATATGGGCCTTAAATTTTAATGGATTGAGACATTAAAGCACGTCAACGGTAGTGATCAATCTAAGTAAACAATCAACGGTTGGGATTTATTCTTTGGGGAAGATAGAACTTTCATGTCAAAAACTCCAATCTCCTTTTATAAGGAGTAAGGATTAATTTACTGTTGACGACGACATGATCAGTAGTAGCGCCCTGCAATGTATAGCTTGGTTAATTAAATGGCCTCCAGATGTATGGATATAATTAATACTGTAACCAAGCAAGTATCAACAAGAAGTTAACACATCGTTGTGAACTTGTGATGGCACAGATATCAGACAATTAATATACCAGACAGAATCAAATCAATGTGCTCGCGCGACAGATTTGACAAAGCATGGAAATTCAAACCTATCTAGAATTTCTTAGTTTCTTACCAAATGGTCAGTGATGGCGACGATCGATCGACCATGCATGCATACCGTGATCATGAGCCTGTTGTTCTCATTTGGACTGTCGAATTAAAATCAACGGATCAGATGAATTTGAAATTAAACGGCCGCCGTAAATCTAAATTGAACCAATGAAGTCCTTCTGTTTTGATCTAACGGTGTAAATTAAGATAATTAATAGCTAGGAATATTTTATTCCATTATTAAAGTAACAACAAAGACTCATATTTATTGAGTAAGGCTAAATTACGGTATTATAAATTGGTTTCATAGTATCATTTTAAGGTTTAACTAGTCGATTCAAATGTTCAATGTGACCTCTACATATAAATGTTCTCGCAGGCTAAATTTATATTTTTATTAAATCTTTTTAATTTTTCAATAGATTAAAAAAAACATATTGTTGAATGGTCTACAACCTTTACCTCAAAAAGTTTTTCAATGGACCTGTTTGACAACTTGAAATTGAGAAGGAATATTGGAACAACCACTCTTCAAGCTAGAATTTGGTCTAGCCAAATGTTGAATTGTATTTTGGATTATAGAGTGAGATTGGAAGAGGCTCTTTAGGTATTCCAACCCTACCATGGATTACCAAAAGAGTGGTAAAATAGGGTGTTCGATTAGTGACAAGATCTTTAATTTGTCGTCTGAATTTGCATAACATGAGCCTGTTGTTATCATTTAGACTGTCAGCTCAAAATCAATGGATCTGATTAATTTGAAAAAGGTCCCCTAGATCTAAATTAGGCCAATAAAATCTGTTTATTTTGATCTAACGGTCCGTATTGAAATAATAGAGTCATGTTATCCTTTTAAAATAACAACAAAGACTTATATTTATTGCGTGAGATTAATATATGGTATTAATAGTATAAGTTGTTTCATAGTATCATTTTAAAGTTTTTTTTCAAAACAAGAATCATTTCAAAGTTTAAATAGTCGGTCCAAACGTTCAATGTGATCTCTACATATAAATGTTCTTGTAGGCCGAATCTATATTTTATCGAAGTTCTTAAAAAATGTTCCATAGATCATAAAGCCCACATTGTCGAATGGCCCATAATATTTACCTCATTTTAATTTTCCAATTCTCTAAAGAAATAGGCTAAAATACCAAAAATTTGGCGACATGATATTTATACATGAAGATCGCATCAACTAATTTGGATTAATCATATAAAATTTGAAAACTACAATATGAAGCCATAGTACGTATTATATCAATATATTAAGGGCCTGTTCGGTTTCATCCCATCCGCCAAATGGGGCCTAATAGTATCATAACCTCCTTAATAAATAAATAATAAAACTGAGGTTGGTGTACAACTTGTGTTTGATTATTATTTGGATCCCGTTAGAATTCTAGAAAGGTTGATTTTTAAGCGAACTTGAGAATCTGGTTTTAATTGGCTTAGTGGAAAGGTTAGTAACGTGGCAATAGCATCATTATCTACATGCTTTTTATAGACAATTATCGGTAAGTTGCTTAGGCTCTCATTTTTTTTGTGTCTAAAATAGTAAAATCATAATTTATTTTTATGAATTTAATCATATTATGCAAGTACATTAAACATAAAATGAGCAGCGACATTAATTAGTCCAACGGAGACATGTATCAAATTCTCGACTTTTGATTAAACAATAGGTCTAAGATTTCTCTCCTAACCAACTGACTTACCACCCGTTCCCAAGCGTGAATTTTTTGGGAGCAAATTCTTGGACACAGTTCTTTGCAGTTTGCAGATCACAAGTGTTCAGAATTTTGCCTTTTTTTTTTTTTTACATCAAAAAGTTCAAATTGTTAGCTGGGTCCGCTAGTGGATATATTAAAATACTGTGCGTCTGTGTGTTGTGATGAGATGTTATGATTACCTAATTTTTAAACAAAAAATAAAAAATAATATATGGGTAAGGCAACAGATTAATTAAGTATCCTGTTTCCTCAAAAAAAAAAAAATTAAAATAATAAAATAAATAAAAAAAACAAAGAAAAAAAATTATCTATACTCCATAAAGAGGGGTAGATTTCCAAGCACCTTAACTATGCCACATCATCACTATTATTAACCATTGGTTTTGTTTGAAACTCTTTATCTACCTTGATCCAATGACTTATATTTTTGTTTCTCTCCACATTAAATAAGATGAATATGACATATCTAAAACAAAATTTAACCCTTAAAATGATCTAACATTTATATATGTTCTTATTTATAAATTATTATATTATTATTATTATTATTTACTTACATAAAAAATTTACATTTTTTTATTTTCTTTAACATAAATATTTAAAATTTTATAAAATTCTTAGTTGTTTATTTGAACCACTTTTCGGGGTGAAGCCCGAGTTACAGCTCTAGTATAGTTAATTTGCAGTTGCTTGAGAACACCATAGAATGCTCTGGAAAAGGGAAAAAAATACATTTCGGTTCTGCTTCGCAAACTGAGACATGCTTTAATTTTTATTATGTACAATTAATAAATAAAGGTTTCAATTAAAATAAAAGCTCTTGCACGATCAATTCTTACTGATCAGCACCTTTAATTAAAAACCAAAAAAACAAAAGAGAAAATCTTGTAATACCCGGATGCTTGTACCCCATGGGCGTACCCCGAACTTCTGACTCTGTCTTATCCATTTTGTAACAAGTTGGGCTTTCCTTTCTAATCAAACCACCTATTTCATATATACTAGTAAAAAGTCTACTCCTTGCTTTAGGCTGAAATTATTATTTCTTATAATAAACTTTTAAAATAATATGTAATGGGCCTTAATTTAAGATAATTTATACGGGCCTTAATTTTAATGGGCTGAGAACATCAACGGGCATTAACGTACATGAACGGTTCTGATCTATCGAATAAAATGATCAACGGCTCAGATGTGAGAATAGCCCTTTCATGTCATTTTTTCCAATATGCTTTTATTATTAGTAAGGATTAGTTGAGCCCCCATATCAAATAAATTTATCGAGAAAATAAATGGGTTAATCAAAAGATAAAGGCATAGATGATATGTACGTATAACCCCTGAAGCTTCAAAAATATTTAAAGTAAAAGTAATTAAGTCCCCTTGTTTAAAAGGGAAAAGACGAATAAAATGTTGATCCATATTTTCGTATTTCAAGATTCGTTACATGGTAAAATTATATAACTACATCGTGTCATCTAATATAAACATATTTGAGAATTGACGTGGCATTAATTTATATAGTTGAAGTTAGCTTTTATATTTTTAAATCATGTGATTATATTGGTAAACATGATATTTATTTTGTTGAAATCGGTGTTTTTTACCCATGGTATTTATGATTTTTAAAGCATGTGTTCATGATATGAGTCAAGTTAGTTTTTGTAAAATAAATCTAGTATTAACATGGTGTTTATATTTATGGAACCGGTGTTTATATTCATGAAACCGGTATTTATATCTCTAAAAGATGTGCTTATACTTCTTAGCATGGTGTTCATATTAATGAAACCAGTGTTTATATATACTTCTAATTACAAGGTGTTCATATTATTGAAACCAGTGTTTTTATTTCTAAAAGATGTGTTTATACTTCTAACATGGTGTTTATATTAATGAAACCGGTGTTTTACTCCTAATTACATGGTGTGAATGAAACCGGTGTTTATATCTAACTTCTAACATGGTGTTCATATTAATGAACCAGTATTTATGTTTTTAAAAGATTTGTTTATATTTCTATCATCGTGTTCATATTAATGAAACCGGTGTTTATATTTCATTATTTCTAAAAGATGTGTTCATGCTTCTAACATCATGTTCATATTAATGAAACCGGTTTTTATATTTCTAAAATATGTGTTTATACTTCTTAATATGGTTTTCATATTTATCAAACCGGTGTTTATGTTTTTAAAAGATGTGTATATAGTTCTAACATGGTGTTTATATTAATGAAATCGGTGTTTATATTTCTAAAAGATATGTTAGCTTGCATCTTGGTGCATATATGAGAGTAGGTGAACCAGGTGCATAGAAGAGAATGAGGTAGAACATGTTTGTTATGAGTTAATGACCCTCTTTTTCTATTTTTGCTTTGCGAAAACTCTCCACTTACCGTAATTAATACATTAATTACTTGGGGTATAGGAGTGAGGTATAAAAGTTGGGGTTCTGTTAGCACCACTCAAAAAAAAAAAAAAAAACAAAGGTTTAGCAAAAGATATTTACAATAATGGAAACACATTTGATTATATTTGGTACCCCAAACGAGTAACTTGTTAATTTAAAGCGAGAAAATAAAGAGTTATTCTTTGATGTACCAAAAGAATAATACGAGTACGAAATACTAACGAATGGGGGATAGTTATATACGGATGTTTCCTAAAAAAAAAAAAAAGTTATATACGGATGTTCAAGATAAGGAGTTTGACATATATAATTACCTTTCTGTTGTAGCTGCTACCAACTTTTCGAAAAAAAGACATACATAATTACCTTACCTCAATATGCATTTTCCCTAATTTCTTCTCATTGAATTGTTTCCACACAACTAACAACTTGAAACCAGAACCTTCTAATAATTTATTTTCTCAACCTCCTTTGTGTAATATTTAACTTTTAGCAATTGAATTATTGCCCCCCCCCGGGCGCTGACACCGATAGGCCACAGTGACGGAGTTAGTGTACCGATGGATGGTATTATTTTTTTTTTAGAAGTTGACAGTAGCTGCCAACTTATTACCATTAAAAATTAAGAGTAGAATTATTGTGCAAACGTTAGTGAACTGCTAACGGCTCAAATTATATTTTGCCATGTTCAAAATTTTGATTTATGGTTCCTATTAATTTCATTATATAAAAATACTTGGGCATACAAAAAATTTCTACTTTTGGAGCTCTGTAAGTAACTGTCTTGGATTTTTTCAAAATGATTCTAAAATATTAACAAAATAATGTTTGTTTGTACATGTATTTAAAAATCCGAAATAAATACTTAAAAAACTCTAAAAATGAATTTTTTTTTTATCCCCAAGTATTTTCATATGATGAATTTAATGGGAATCATAAATAAAAATTTTGAGTATAACGAAGTATAATTTGAACCGTTAGCACGTTTGCACAAACGTTTGCACAATAGTTCGTACTCTGAAAACTAATTCTCTCCTGTGAAAACTCAAAATGAAATTGCACGGGTCTCCTTTAGGAGGAATGGCAGCGGAAGCATGCATGCAGTGCGTCCTATAATTCCATTGTGTGGGATAAAAATCTGCTGCTTTGGCCCTGCTTTGCTTTTTCAATCCAAAGGTCGGGATCGGTTGTTGTACCGATCTCAAAGTAATTCATTAATTTCGGTGTTTTGTTGTATGGATCTTAATAAACTTCGGTGTTTCTCAACCATCGGATCAAGAAAAGCAGGGCCTGCTATTCTTTTGAGAAAAGCAGGTGATCCCGATCCCATTGTGTGAGTGTGAAGTGAGAACACAATCTCATGGTCATGAAAAAGATCTTTGACATATTAACTTGTTTATAAGGGAGAAAGTGACCCACACACACACACACACACACACATATCATGTAATCACTTTCTCCATGTCATGATAATGATATTAAAGGAGAGCAACATTTGAAAAATCAAACCTTCAACTTCAAGTAGGTTTCAAAGGAATCAGAAAAAGGAAGTAAAAAAACTAATGGTGATTGATGCTCATGCCTTGATGGATAAGGATTAGAGGGATCAATGGAAGGTTCCATTACTATTTTTGCATATGTGAAATAGCTTGGAGTTAACTCAAAAAAAAAAAAAAATATATATATATATATATATATATATATATATATATATATATATATATATATATATATATATATATATATATATATATATATATATATATATTATGCAAGGGGGTATTTGTGTAACATATTACCGAAATTAATTACAATATGATAAAATATTGGTTGAGATTTTTTGTATAATTTCTTCAAATTTATTTAATTCTTTTTTAATTTCTGGTGAGGATAATAAATTATGAGTATATTGTTTTTTTTTTTCGTTGGAATAGCTTTATCTACATTACTGTTAGATGGCAATTAAGCTTCTCATGTATTAAGCATTTTATAAATGTTGCCAATATCTCTTTTAGATGAGACAATTTATATGCATGGAAGACTTGAAAGTTAAAAATACTTTTTTTTATATATATATATATTGATATGGAATATAAATATATAATACATTAATTCTAAAAAAAAAACTTAAGATAGATAAAATTAATTATGACAAGCTTTCCAATTTCATATAAGAGGAAACAAAAAAAGCAAGTAGGACGGATTCACATCTGCTGCCATAGTTGTGATGACAGCGACGTGCCATAGCTCTAATCTAGACCGTTTAATCAAGCCAAGGGATGAGATTCAAGCTCTTCAGTCCGAGACAAATTTAAGGCTGCCCTATATCTCGTCTTCAATATTTTATTACTTTCTTTCATCAAGTTTGGTATTTTACTATTTTCTTTGTGGGGACCACAGCCCCAGTCTTTCTTCTCCCCAAACCCACTACTATTGTTTTAATTGAAGTACCACTCCTCACGGAGTCACTCCCCAGCTAGTAGCAAGAACGAATGGGGATTCACATCTACCATCAAATGGAGAAATTAAAACAACTTGAATACAATTGAAAGAAACTGGTACTACGTTCCTAATCCTATTACCCATTGAATTTGGAATGCGCTCCTCTCTATTTCATCTCGTAATGTTTCATTCTTTCTTTAAAAATTAACACATCCTGTTCAAATTGTCTCCGATCTGAAAAAAAATCAGAAATTTGTTGCTGTAATTCCTTGGTACTGGTTCTTGCTCGCCTTGTTAGATTCATCAAGTTTCGGAGTGCCATCAGCTCTTTCCTGCTATTACGCCTAATTTTCCAAAAAAAAAAAATCTTAAGGGTTTCCTATCCAAAAACGACCATGGATTCACAAAATCAAAAAAAAAAAAAAAAAATGATCAAACTCCGGTAATGAAGTTAAGTGGGACTGGAACACGGGAAAGAGAGATGTACCTTTTCAGTCTTGAAAGACGTGCCTGTGGTCTTGGGCAGCAGACTTGAATATCGGGCAATCAAAATTTTAATAGTAAGAGCACCTGTACAATCTTGGCCATCGAATAAATTCGACGCTCCAGATACAAAGTATGGCATGTCGCTGCACTATCACAACTATGGCAGCAGATGTGAATCCCAAGTAGGACGTGGCAAAAATACTAGGTCAACTATGGACCCACAAAAAATCAACTCCTTTCCTTTGTATCAGAAATATTAATAGAAATATTACCCTTTAAAACCCTCCTTTTTTTTTCTTTTCTTTTTCTGGGTGCTAGTATCAGAAAATATCTGATTTGGATGTTTATTATATTTGCTGGCTATAAAATAAGTATCTGATTATTCAATTGCATGAAGCCATGAACCATCTATCTTAACTTACCCTATCACATATAAGTTGAAGCTTAATTTCTAGATATGTGATTTTTTCCAAAAAAAAAAAAAAAAAAAAATTGCCTAATCATTGAATTTTCATATATCTCTCTACCAACTGACAACTTTGCCTTAAATTCATTCACTAACATTTTGGTAAGACTTTTAAATTAATGTCCAAATCATTATACAGAGGAGAGGAGTGTACTTATATTTTGTTCATACAAAGTAATTCTATCATAGATATTCATTTCAGCTCGTATCTTTGTTCAAATTATTGATGCTTAAAAATAAACACCAATCATTGAATTTTAACTTGTATGTTTAAATTATGGTAAAAAGAAATTACATTTAAATTAAATTTTGTAATTTCTTTTATTGTGCAAGATATTAATAGTTAAAAAAGAACAAAGATATATAATTAACAGTTAAAAAAAATTACATTTAAATCATTGTCTTTTTTAATATTCGAAATCATACTTCTCTAGCATGTAAAAGATTAGAACATAAAAATTTGCAATCATTAAAATTTCATGCTTAATTATTTTATGAAGTTATCTAATTAACTCTGCATCATGATTTCACAAAAACCTAATGAACGGCAGGAAGTACTTTCATAAACATCTTTACTTTTAATAAAAAGATATTGGATTTTTTGACATAAAAGTTCTATCTTCCCCAAAGAAAAAATTTCAGCAATTGATTGTTAACTTAGATTGATCATCACCGCTGATGTACATTAATATCCTGGCCCATTAAAATTTAAGGCCCATATCAGTTTTCCTCACAAGAATGAGCTTTCGGTCTTTTATTATAAGATATAATTATTTCAACCCAAAGCAAGACGTGAGCTCTTTTCTACTGTACGAATAAATATATATCATACTTCACAATTTACAATGTTCAAAGAGGAACAATTAACAAGTAGCAAAAGAATTGTAAATTTAATTAGCCTATTCAGAGTTCATATTATCAGTGGAGTTCACATACTCTCCAAGATCAAAATCCCCAAATCCATCAAGCTCACTCAACCCCTGCAGGGAGGAATAATCCAACGACAGTTCGCGGTAGACATCGGCTTCGTACGAGGCATCGAAGGTTCGATACCCCTCGGATGTAAACTCGTTGATCGCTTCGTGAAACTGGAAGTTCGAGTCCAGGTCGTGGCTCGTGTTCACTCCGTTCGTAGCTGAGAAGTGTTCATCTGGATACATCGGGCAGTTTGAGAAGTTGAAGTTGATCGAGTTGGGTACTCTCTTCATGCCGGAGCCATACTGTTCGACTGCGGGTTTTGTGTCAACCATTGGCGTCGAGTTGCACGAATGTGAGTTCCTGTAAGTGACCTCGTATACCGGCGGGTCGGTGAAGTCCTTCTGCTGCACCTGTTTTGTGGCTGCACAGTTCCTGTCATCTCTGTATGTGCACCTAAAATATGATCTGAAAAATGCCAATTTATGTCAGGTTAAATACTTAAAATTCCCTAAATTTATCAACAAAATTCAACAAAGAAGAACAATACCAAAAGAACTGTATCCATTTAAACCATCTTTCAAATTAGAAATTAAGGAATATATATACACAGAACACTGCTGGGCCTGAAATCCTGAACTCAAAGGCCTTGTTGTTTATCTTCTTATTTTTATAAATGTAGTGGGCTTATTTATATAGTCAAAAATGGCCCAATATAAGTTGTTAAATGGGTCTAAATCCTAAATGGGTTTAAGGTTTCACTTGGGTCTAACACAATGGATATATAACACTACCAAATCCAAATGGTTATTAAATTAAGGATTATTGGTACTTAATAGTTGCAATTAGTTTGTTTATGCAAGTTTATCTGACGGCATCAGAAGTTGTATATTTGTATTATATTATACAAGTGGATAGTTGCTGCCATGATATTGTATTGTTAATTATGCTAGTTTGTTTTTGTTGGGAGTTGCAACATCAGAACAATTAATTAATATGATCATTATTAATTAATTCAACGCAAAGTAGTTAACCCTAGTGCATGAATTAATCCTATATATGATGTTAATGCTGCTCCTGGATTTATTTTTTAGGAGATTATTTTTAAAAGTTGATAGAGATATATCTTCTATATCCTTACTATATATAAAAACATAGTGGAAAAATGATATAAAAGGGCTATCTTTTTCAAATAAGAAACCTGAGCCGTTGATTATTTTCTTGGATAGATCAGAACCGTTGATTTACGTTAATGCCCGTTGACGTTAATGTATCAGCCCATTAAAATTTAAGGTCCACATCAATTTTCTCAATATAAGGCCCATTACATATTATCTTAAAAATTTATTATAAGATATAACAATTTCAAGTCAAAGTAATGCGTGGGCTTTTTACTATAGTGTGTGTGTGTGTGTGTATATATATATATATATATATTCATTGTTCTCAAAATCTATTTCACCTTCATTTTGGAGGTTAAAAAATAGGACGTTGCTTTCATGCTCACTCGCGGATAATTTTATCGGTTACAGATGAATTTGATAACGGGTAATATTCATTTATAATCGTCAAATCGAAAAGAAAATATTTTTGGTGGGAGTATAGGAGTAAAACTACAAAATATAATCTCCTCCGTTTTCTCATCACCCATCTATTTTGGGTCCCACTTGTCAGCCACAGTGACATGTTCCTACCGTAAAAGACTTTGTATATAGCAGATACAATATTTTCCGTTGATAACGATATATGATTATTCAAAGATGCCCACGCAAGATGATTAATCATAGAACAACAAAAAAAGTGACATACCAAAATCAACAATAATATATAAATAAAATACTAGTATTTTTAATTTTTATTGTTGTTTATATGGATTAAAAAACTCTTTTTTTTTTTTTTTAAATTCAACTTCATTTTTGTATTTTTTAAGAAAAATTAATATGGTTGATATAATTACTAAAAAATAACAAACAGTAACAGCTAATGATTTGATTCCCATCAGACGGGCAATCAAGTTGCTATAATTAATTTTAATCAACTAGCTCCTCGAGATGTGACCTCTTAACGCTTAGCTTAATAAAAAAAATATGATACTAGATTGATTAATTAATTAATTAATTAATTGTCGAGCTTGTAATTTAAATATTTGATGTGTACTTTGGTAAGGGTGAGAACATGGGAAAGCTATATATGAACAAGTTGGTTTATAAAAATGCACCAAAGCTTTGATTGGAGCATAACAAATAGGAAAATTAGAATACAAGCATGTGGTTTTAACAATACGACAAGTTAAGAAAAGTCCAAGGTTTGATAAACGGGCCGGTAAGGTGTTATCTGGATCTTATCCTTTAATTACACCCAACCTAGCTAATATATTACTTCAAAATATTGTAATATTATGGTATAAAAAAATTATTTTTCAATTTTTTTGGTATTTGCTTGAGGTTTTAATAGTGACAATACAATATTAGTGAAATAATTATTGTTTTATGTATCATTCTTTTTTAAAAAAAATTAACAAATACATAAAAAAGTTTCCAAAATTGAAAATATTTACATATCATAAGATTTTGATATGGAACTTATTGATCCATGTACATCAAAATTCGGAGGTGATTTAATATATATTTTTTGAGATGCGCTCACAGAATGGCTCCAATAGCTTTATTATGAGATTTTCGCCACATATCCTTAATGCTAGTTTGTATTTCAAAAAGTTATTTTTTATTAATGTCTTTGGAAAAGTTAATTATATATTATATGACAAGTTAGACTATTATATAACAAGTTAGATTATTATACTAACATTAGCACCTCGGTCAAAAATACTAATACCTCAAAATTTAATCCATATTCGAAATCACGATTAATTTGTAATATTCAATAAATTCTTCATAAAAAAGATATTTTAGAACACAAAACTTTTCTATTTTTGAAGTTTCTACATATTTTTTTTTTACATTTTTGAAAAAAAACAACTAATAAATGATAATAAAAAATTGATGTTTGTACAAGCTACTTTCAAAAATATAAAACAAATACTTAGAAAGCTTCAAAAATTGAAAACTTTTAAATTCCCCAACATTTTTATATGAAGAATATATTAAGCACAATAAATCATGATTTCAGACACAACAACATAAATTTTGAGGTGTTAGTATTTCGGACTGAATTGTTAACGTTGACACAGTAATCGAACTCATAGTATAATATATATACTCAGAAACATTAATAAAAAAATAACTTTTGAGGTGTTAACATTAGTACTATCGGAGTTACGATTGTTGAAATCGTAACTAATAGTCTAACTAATAGTATGTCGCCCTTTTGTTTTAGGACAATATTTAATGTGCCCTGATTTAAGCTACCTCCAAAAATGAGGTTTGAACTTCCACAGAAGATCTCAAAAGAAAATTTTCAATTGGGATACTTGTATATTTTCAATATTAAAAATTGGTATCATTGATTACATGGGTTTCTATATATCTAATATGCCACTTGCCTTTAACTATTCAATGTATACCTCGAGATGTGACTTCTTAATTAACACTACTTTGCCAAAGATTAACAATATAATTAATTAGCATGATGGGTTAATTAACTAATAAATTGTTTTGTACTATCAAAGGTGAGAACATGGGAAAAGCTATAAGGATATATAGATATATAGATGGTATATAGATTGCTTTCCATAATTGCTCCAATACTATGGTGGGTGCTAGCTCAATTAAGTGCTAACCATAAAATATACTAGTATATATATAATTAAGCATGTGACTTAATAATACGTCAAAAGTTTAGGGCCTACAATGGGTATTATTAAATTATACATATCGGACTTATTGAACCGATTTTATTTTATTTTTTTTTTTCAGTTAATAATTTTGTTTAATTAAGAGATATGTTCTTGTACACGGCCAAGTTCTATAATAACTATATATAACTCTATATATAATATGCACTAATATATACATATACGCCAAATAAAATCATGGACTGTGTACAGCACTCTCAGATAGATTTCTATATATGCATGCTGCTTGATTATCAATATATATATATAGTACTTATTTGAGGTTTGATAATTCGAAATAAAAGGAACGGATGAATATCAAAATTGTTATAAATAAGATAGCCTTTCGCACCGCCTCTCACTTCATCTCAACGAGTTCTACATTTTTGTTCATGCTACAGCCTACATGCATCTTGTTGTTTCTTTACTTTTGTTTGGGATTATGCTTATATTTCAATTTCTCTTCTTTTCTATATGTAAATTTTGATTTTGTTTAATGAAAATTTTAAGTTACCTAAAAAAAAGATAGCCTGCTTTTGATCAAATGCATATATAAAATAAATAAATTGAAATTCGAGTAGGAATCGTGAACAAACATTTAAGTTTGGGTAGCTAATAATCTTATACTTGTATATGTTTTACTATGAGCTTGAAATAAAAGAAGTTCACACAACGATGGAACATATAGAATAAACATACATGAACTTATAGAATTAATAAACTCATAAACATACATGAACTTATAGGTATTCTGAAAACTTTTCAAAAATCTTTTACTGATCAAGAACCCACTTTTGTCTAATTAATTTGTCCTCATTCTTATTAAGTTCCAAATTGTTTTGTCTTTTGAGAATATATGTATCTATGCTCATAAAGGTTATTTCATTTCTTATCTAATTCCATAAAAATGAGTATATTTTCATTCTTGTAATCAAGAAAAAGGTGTAAAACAGACTAGGAAAGCACAGAGATATATATGTATATATTTACCTTGGATAGTTGGATCGACGAATTTCCTTGGTTCCATATTTCCTCCATTGATAACCATCATCAAAGGGTGCACTCGTCTCTACTGTCCATGTGTTGCCTCCATCCTTTCTGCTTTGCATTCAAAAATGAAAATTACAGAATTAAACAACCAATTAGTTTGCAATTAATTAAGATATATTTTGATACCATTTAGTTTAACTGTTTAAGCATATATGTATGCATAATCTATCGTAGAAGATGATGAGAAACACAGCAAGTTCTACCTCAAAGAAATCACAAAATAATGAGAAGATTTTATGTTTGAGTTGATAAATTGGTTACTTACGTCGATTTGCGTACTCCTCTTCTTGGTTTCACGCCTTCGAACTCATTCGAATTAGAAGCCGAAGCCAAGAACGACTCACCGCCATACGCCGAATAATCCGTGTGCTCTTGCTTGACCCCCTTGTTCTTTGGCAAAGAGAATTCCATGCTAGCTAGCTAGCTTCAAGTTTGCTCCTTGATTAATTTGGTTGGAGAAGAAACAGGTACAGGTACTAGTTACTGGTACTGGTACAGGCACAGGTACTGGTTTCACAAGCAATGATAGATCTCCAATTGATCTCTAACCTAATTTTATGATTTTATACTAAAACATAGAGTGTGGGAGTGGATGTGTTTGTCGTATAGTGGAATCTTTTTATGTGTATCCTTTGGATGTACTCAAATTTTTATATTTGTAGTGAGGTTTTCGTGATAATAATTAAATAGTGGGTATATTATATATATTGTGTATATTATAATGAGTTATGTTATGGTGCACCGCGGTGCAAAACGTGTTGTTTTGCACTGCCATCGAATCTCTATTTTCAAAAGTCAAATGACCAAACCGATTTGCCCAATACAATCTACATATTGAGATTATGCAAAGTACCAAGTTTTACAATTTTTGAAACTTTTTAAATATTTTTTTTCAGATTTTTCAAAGATGGGTAATTTCTTGATATCCAAATGGCATTATTTTATTATTATTTTTGGTCCACCTTTGAAAAATCCAAAAAAATATAGTTAAAAATTCTAAAAATTGTTAAGTTTGGTATTCACCATATTTTAATATGTAGAATTTTTTGGTTCAATTAGATTTGGTATTTGAAATTCGGTTTGTAAGATTTTGAAAACAGTGGTGCAAAAATTCCATTTGCCCTGCGGTGCACCATAACATAACTCATATTATAACATAGGACTTTCAGAATTTTCAAAAGCTTAGCTAGACATTATTCACAAAGAAGACAGGAGGGAATAAATATTATAAAACAGCAACAGAGGTACTGCTACAAGTTGGATTAATTTATGCATCCTGTGACCTGGAAACATCAAACATTTATCAATTATAATATGTACAACTCTTGTTTGAAAAATGGCACGTGCAGAATTCCATGGGCTGCATTATTATTATTAAGCCCATAAAAACCCATTTTGTGTTATATAGGTCAGTGTCAACTGACAAATAACATTGTTCTGAATTCTGAAAAGGAGTAATTCTAGTGTCTATAGAAAAGCTGTCTACGACGTTCATAAGTTACATTTCGAGATGTATCTGTGACATTTTGAGATGGATTAATTTGTTACATTCTTTGTATGTCTATATATGGATGGTTCTTCTGAAAAAGAAGTAACACTTACACTTGAGAAATATTTCAGGGATATATCTTCCAAATATAAAGAAAAGATTATACATTTTCCTTGAAGGCTCTCCATACACTTTTGAGCCAATATATTTTTTAATTTTTGTGCATCACATGCATATGTATCCTCTTGCCTTTTATATTTTTTATATTATTGCCAAATTAAATGTCTTTAACTACGTACCCTTCTGCTTTGTTATCTTCAGCAACTTTTTTTTGCCCCCTTTATTCTTCAGCCCATGCTTCTTTGATCAAATCTTACAAATCCACTTTATTGGGAGACTTATAATATCTGGTCAATATTCAAGATTCAAGAGATATAATTATATAATTATGTACATCAATATACATAATTAATAAATAATGAGAACACATGCAGTACCACAAATAAAATAAATTATATTTGAAGTTTTGACTAGGAGTATAAACACCTAACTAACAATCAAATTATAAATCTTACAGTGTAGACATGAAGAACTTATAATATAAATACAAGGGCATGTATAAATCAATGATATATATATAGTTTGGTTCAGTGTACTTTCTGTTGGTTTGTAGCTAGATTAATTAAACATGAGGAATTAATATTCATGTATTATTAGTTATGGAAGCTGACAAGGTTTCTGTGACAAGTGACCAATTGTCACTATGAATAATAATAAAGAGGAGGGATCCATTGACAATCCTTATTATGACAATCTTGACAATGGTTGTTTTAAAAAATTTTGTAAGAATTCATAAAAAATCTTAAAAATGAAAAAAATTTTATGGATGCATTACTTAACTTATAGATTGATAGTGTTTCAAATTTCAACCAATTGGAACATCGTTTAATGCCTTATCAAAATTTTGTACATTTTTTAACGGTTGTAATTTAACGGATATTTAAAGAGCTATCTTAAATTGAATATAAGTACAAACATAACCATCTATAAGTTAAACAATACTTCCGTAAACTTTTTTCTATTTTTAAGATTTTTAATAAATTATTACAAATTTTTAAAAATAACCATTGTCAAAATTGTCATAGTAAGGATTGTCAATGGATCCCTCCTCAATAATAAAATAGTTAATAAGGTGGTATCACTTAAATTTGAGTTAATCAGATCAATCATGAATTTGTTGGCTTCCATTCATAAATCATGATACCTAAGATCTCTAATTTTTCACAAAATGCTTCCAATAAACATCAAGCGTCCACTGATCGAATAACTGTCCACACGTCCATATATAGTGTACAAATTTTGTAACATTTACGCTCATATTTTTTAACAATTACAACTAATCTGTAACATGTAAACTCTACAGACCGTCCATCTATGGATGCTAGGTAGCCCTCTATACAAGTATACATCAACCCCTGCTCTTAATCAACCAATCTAGTTAAGAGAAAATTAATTGTCACTCGACAGAGTAGATAATCATTATTAAATATTAATCAACAATTATTCCTACTAATTAATTCCCTACATTAATTATTTGCAGTCACATTAATTAAGTAAAATCATGTTATATATATGTATATATATAGCTAGTTCAAGATGAAATTGGCATCGACGGAGTCGAACCCGACAAGTTCCATGATGAGCGCCTCGACGTCCTCCCATTCCCCGGACCTCGGGATGGCGCGACAACTCAGTCGATCCCGATCATCCTCCTCGCCAGGACTACCCTGATCACCTGAATTGTAACAAGGCATGTTAATGCCATGATTCATGCAGCTGATGTTCCTCCTGTGATGATGCATCTCTTCATGATGATCATCATACACATCTGGTAATTGGAATGCCTGCATCTGGAGGGGAGATATTGGGAATGGCATGTGTGAGTTGTTGTTGTTATTATTGCATGTGTGCTTGTTTGTGTAGGTCACTTGGAACATAGTACTACTTGTGCTGCTGCTGTTGGTTGTTTCTTGCACAAGCTTCTTGGCCTGGCATCCTTGTTCTTCTTTGAATGTGCATCTGAAGTAGCTCCTGTTTCAGAAACATTTATGAGTTTTTGTAAGTTATAATTGCCCTTCATGTTACATAAACCATTTCATGTAATGGTAATAAGAGTAATAGCCAGCGTCCACCTTTTTACTTATCCGCCGGTCCACTGTACTTTCATTAAACAAATATTATTTTTCAGTGAACTTTTATATCTTTCTAATTAATAGATATCATTTTCCAGTGAACATTTATACAACTATGCTAAGTGCATGTGCGTACGTGGTGTGTCAGAACTATGAGAGGGGTAGATATATGGGTGGCTTACTATATAGGGGTGGACTCTGTATGTTTCTCTAATGGTAATGTGCTGCATACTGATTTGGGTAGTCTTCATTGTACTTAAAATTAGCATATACAGGTAATTAGTTAAGGTTCTAGATTAACAATGCCACACACCTTGAAGTGTTGGTGCCAGTCATTTTCTTCTCTCCATATTTCCTCCATTGGTAGCCATCGTCGTACGGCATGGTCGTCGTGCATGTCCACGAGTCGTCCTCCGTCCTGTCGACACGAAAACACGAGCAAGATGTCATGATCGAAGGCGATCAAAATGAACATCATTTGATAGTATTCTGACATGATCAAACATATCAAATTCATCCAATATTGCTACGTAACTAATTACCTTCTTCGTTTGCCTCTTTTGTTCGCAATCTTCCGACCGAAATCGTCGAACAAGACACCACCGTCGCCGCCCGGCGCACCTGAATGATCAGTACCCATAACCTCCTGTTTCACCTCCGGCATTTCACGTATACCGGATTTCATTATATGAAGGGAGTGATTCAGGCCCTGCAAGGCCTCTTCAAAAAGGGGCTGAGCCAGTTCATGCATACTCAACACATGATCATCCCCCGATTTCCTCGGCTTGAACTGCAGAAGCGCCCGGAGTTGCTTGATTTGATCGTACGCCTTCCCGACCTCCCTGATCACTGTCTCTTGGTTGGGAAATGACGCCATGTATTGTTCGAAAAATGTATGAAGGTTTTATTTGTTTGCTTAATTGTTTACTCTCAAGTTTTTTCTATACAATTGATCAAGGAATGCATATGGTGAAGTTTATATATAGGTTTCATATACATATATATATATATATATATAAGGGTTAACATATGGGTAGGAATTTAGTTGGTGGGAATTAAAAGAAGATGCTAAGAAAGGTACAAAAGGGTTCAACGCCGCGTACGGAGTTTGAGAATTTTGAAGGAATATAATCTTAATTAAGTTCTTAACTGTAAACACAAGCAATTAATTAATTATAATTAATTAAGCACTGAGATATATATTGAAAATTTATTTCAATGTATTTGAAGGAATATAATCTCAATTAAGTTTTTAACTGTAAACACAAGCAATTTTCATTAAGTAATTAATTAAGCACTGAGATATTGAAAACTAATTTCAATGTATTTAAAGGTATTAATTAGATTAAAATTTTCATGTATGAAATTAATTGTAAGTTCAAAATGTCATGCAGGTCCTTGAAGATAGAAATTTCAACTCGATTTTTAATATAAACAAACATAGTTAACTTTATAGATTACTTTTTGGAACTTTATAGATTACTCTCTAAATAATACATAACATATTTAGAACTTAACTTCTCTATTTCTTTAGTATATAAAGACAATTCAAGCTCTTATTTTTTGCATTGTACTGAAAAACTATTTAGGTATTAATAACATTGTGCAACTCAAAAATGTATGTGTCATTAAGACATATATATATATATATATATACTTGAGATATATACACAAACTCTCACTTAATAGTTAACAAACGCTTTAATTCTTTAGGCCTCAGACAAAATGTGGTTCTTTAATTATAAATTATAGGGGAAATGCAAGTGTTCTTTGTCATGTGGATGACATACAATAATTTAGTATTGATCTGGAAATTTATTATAGATTTATCAAACAATATTAATTAAGTTTCAAAGGATTGATTTAATTCTAATGGAGGCCAAGTTCATCAACTTCAATTGTTCAAAAATTAAGAACTTCCCATCAGGGCTTCAGAACCTACAGGAATTGATTTAATGGTCTTTATATTAATATAAAATCGAAATTGGAAGCAAAATAATGAAATAACTGTGGTTACATATTATAAACATCAAAGCCATAATGAGATTGATATAAACACTATCAGATATAAGTATAACTAATATGAGTTTAAGCTCACGTAGTTCTTCCGTGAGCATACCTTTAAAAACTTTCTAAATCACCTTCAAATTTTCATTTATATGGCTCAATAAATTTTTTACCTTAAAATCTTATAGGATACAACATTTTAAAATTTTGAAATATTTAAGTATCTGCTTAATTAAGATTTTTTCCATTAGGCCTATATATCATTATAACTTGGTGAAAAATAAATCGAGCCTTAAATATGTGCATTAATTAGTTGGGCGAGATGATCAGATATATATATATAGTAGAAGTATTATCTTTCCAAGTCACCCCCACATGAACGCATTATAAAAAAAATATTGTGGACTGAAAAAGCGACACAAAATTGTGCATGACCTCATTATTTTTCTTTCTATTTTTATCAATCTTTGCAAAGAACAAAAAAATTCGGTAGTTGGAGGGAGTCATCGTCCATGAATACCAGTAAAATAATAGAGTATATAATAACTTGATAGCAAGAACAAACATAGGTGATAATGATATCTTTAACAAATAAAAAGTTGACACATGCCATATGCAAGCACTATTTTTTTAATGTATATACATGTATGTATGTATATACAAGTGTCGTTTATTTAATTTGTGAGAGAATTTTGTTGAGGCCCATCAAAAGATTTGATCTTTGAATTGAAGTGTATGGAGGTTACTTTACCACCAATAATATATCATCAGATGGTAGGCATGCCATATGCAATTACTATATAGTATATAGAGATATGTTATCATGCACCATGGTCAAGGGTGGATCCAGAACTGATATGAAAGGGGGCCGGGGACAATTCATGGTTCCAACTTTCTAAATATTGATCCAAAATAGGTAAAGAGGGGCTACTTTATGGCTCAAAAGATAAAAAATAATTGTTATAATATACAACTTTTATATATATTCAACAAAATATATATCAAATTAAGAGTTAATTGCATACTTAAGTAACAAAATATTTAATTAATTAATCATTGTCCATGTTTTGATGTCAAAAAAATGATTTTAGCATCAAATTAACAAAAATAACACCAAATATGAACTTGAGTTAAACAGAAAAAACCGGGGTTCAACAATTTCTATCGGGCCAAGGGGGGCCGGGGCGCCCCCTGGCACCCCTCTTAGATCCGCCCCTGACCATGGTGCAAAACACGTTTTTGCACTGCCATCGAATCTCTATTTCTAAAACTTAAATGACCAAACCGATTTACCCAATACAATCTACATATTAAGATTATGCAAACTACAAAATTTTACAATTTTTGGAACATTTTAACTATTTTGTCAGATTTTTCAAAGATAGGTACTTTTTGATATTCCAAATGACATTATTTTATTATTATTTTTGGTCCATCTTTCAAAAATTCAAAAAAAAAAAAAAGTTCCAAAATTCTAAAAATTGTAAAATTTGGTATTCCACCATATTTCAATACATAGAATGCATGTGTTAATTGGTTCAATTAGATTTGGCATTTGAAGCTTGGTTTGTGAGATTTTGAAAACGGTGATGCAAAAACGCGTTTTGCACCGTGGTGCGTAATAACATATCTCATAGTATATACTAATTTATAGTTATATACTCAACGTGTTCTTTATAAACCCATGATAAACAGTGTGCTTTTTTCTCTATGGATGGTCCAAGAAATTAGTGCGTGTCGTTATTCAAGCTCATGAAACATATACACTAATAATGAATTGTATATATATAATGTATGTATGTATGTATGTATGACCTGACCCCACTCTCTTTTATATATATATGCGTTTGTTAGTTTGGTGTAGTATGCTTGACGATATATATATATATATATATATATTAAGAGTTGTTCTTCTATATATGGATCGGCCAAGCAACGTTTCATTTTGAATCGAACAGTTCTTATCAAACATCTCCCTTTTAATTGTATCTTGAAAATATATCGCGACTATCCGATTATAAAAAATGAACGGCCCATATTTTATGTAATCCATATATAGCAGAATTAGCCATATAATGAAATACTAATTAAGCAATTTTGTCCGGCAGTCTTTCTAACTGGATGTAATATATAACATTCTTTCTTAGCAATTAGAGGATGTATATTTCATATCAAAGCAGAGCAAAGAATTTATGCTTTTAGTTTGTATATTAATTTTTACAAGGTGCAGTGAGATAAAAAAAAAAAATACTTGGAAAAAGTTCATTATGAGAAAAAAAACCTTACATTTCTTTTAAGGTGATAGGAGTAATTAAAGATATCGTTAGCTTAAAACTCACGGAGTCTTTTCGTGAATGCGCCTCCAAATATATATCCAATTGCTTCAAAATTTCAGTTTATATGGCTCAATAAGTTATTTATATCAAAATATTTTGGGAGACAAATATTTTGTATTTTTAAAAACTTTTAAGTATTTGTTTGAGATTTTGTAAATGTGACGATACAATGTAAAAAGTAAAATAATCCATGTTTTATACGTCACTTTTAAGAAATCTCAAATAAATGCTTAAAATTAAAAAAAAATTGAAAAACTTCTGCATCCATAAGATTTTAATATAAAGAATTTATTAAGCCATATAAATCAAAATATTGAGTGCCCAAGATCATTAAACATTTCCAATTAAAGGAACCAAAAACTGACTTTATTCTCTAAAACATCCCAATTGACAGGGGGTTTGTGCAAATATGCCACAAATACTATCAAATTGTAGTGTGATACATGACAAGGTTCATTCAATGGGAATGAATAATAATAAATAACAATAAATGAATATATAGAGAAAGTTCCAACAGAGCTGGTGGTGAGCCATCTTTAAAGCAGATTCCATGCTCTTACTTACTTGCTTGCATCAATTCCACTTTATTAGTATTTTTCCAAGACACCACTGATCATCTCTGATTGCTTTGAATTGAGCCTTTTGACATAATGTACCAGTACCACTACTGGGGCAATTTTAAGCACTCGTTATTAGTTGGGCAGTGCTCAAAATGGAAAAGAACATATGGATTTTTATAATTTAATTTAGCTTTTGATTGAGTTTTGGGGTTGCTTTTGCCTTGATGATTGAATAGCTACAAAGATTCAGGTTCCTGGAAAGCATAAAACTGTTTAGGCTCTGAAATTAAGCACTGGTACAACTTTTTGGTCGGTACCGGTACACACACACACACTATGACAAGTTCACAAGATTGGTATAATTTTTTAGCCACAAAATGAATTTTATACAAAACCTTCTTTAATCTTTAAATAAGCATTTTTTAGCATCTCTTAATTATTTGAAGATATTGTACTGCGTGCTGGTACGACGAGTACCAATCCGTTCTCATCTCAACCCTTGCAACATACCGTTTTAAGCCCTCTTGACCAGAATCAAGGCTCGCTATATCTCAATTAAAGTTCAATGAACATCCTTGCAGTTCTTTCCGATTTGCTCTTATGTTATTTAAAAAGTTCTGAACAAAATTCATCCCCGGTCGGCAATTTTTTGTGCTTTCATAAACTTGGTCTAAGAAAAGGGAACCAGGCTAAAATTGAAATCTTTCAAGCATCTTTTAGTATGCTTTGCATTTCTAATGTGTCCAGGTTTACTTAGTCATGTTTTGCAATCTGAAAGTTAATTATGAGCTGAGTTCATTTTTCGGGTTCATACAGGACCGTGTGATCAAAAGGAAGTCACACAAATAAGGGTTTTCAGATCATCTAACAAAATTAAAAAAACCATTTTAATCATCTTTGGAGCTCCTACATTTCCTAAAAAATTATTTCTGTTTGCCTGGTCTCAAGTTAGTTGACTCTTTCAAACCATTGGGACAGGATCTTCGGAAAATCGTAGTAATTCACATTACATTTATAAAATGACTATTATTTTATACTTTAAAGGCCTATTTTGATTATGAAATCCTTCATAACATCAAATGAGACTCAGACATAGGGATCCAATAATCTACCGATGCATACATTATGCTTCTAACTTTTAAGCATTTTTGTATTAATAATCTATTAGCATATGAAAGTGAGATTATGCGGCGGCACAATCTCACTAATGGCCTGTTTAATTAATCATTGGTTAACATGATACCGAGTCGGTTCTTTACATTTGGTACACCATGATCTAATTTCCTTGCTGACTTCTTGAACAGATAGAATAAGAGCATGACAAATGCTTCATATTAATAAATGCTATTAGATATCCCAATTCCTTAATATTGATTATTTGAATATAATTCAATCAAATAAAAGTATTTTTGAGCATCAACACAGACTAAATAACTTAAAAAACAAGGTTTGTTTGGCAATAATTCTTCATGTACTTTATATCGATCCGATCGCTATTCAGGTTATTGCACAAATTCAATTTATACTCTATAATACTTTTGTGTTTTGTGCAACCTAAAATCAAAAACTTGTGTTGAAGAATCTTGGAACCTAGCTACCTATTTCTGGATAGAGACTTATTTGTAATTATTTGTGTACTAAATGTGACAGAGAGGTTTAAATGTCTTGCTTTTAGAATAACCAACACAAAATACTATCACTAATAGGGACAGGACAATTGATGTTGAATCCTGACAGTTAGTTGCTTGTTTTCGTGTTCATCGGCAAATGGATTTGAAAATCTTAGCCATGTAATACAGTTTCAGGTCATCGACTTCACACTTCGCGCAACAAGAAACAAATTTGAAAGAATAAAATGTTTATATATTGCTTGACTTCAACTTCATGATCAGTGTATACCAGAATCCTCTGAGAAACTAGCTTCATGTCTTCTAGAAACGTTGGAACGAAAATATGTACCAACTGATTGGTGATAGTCTGATAGATGACATATTTTTATTTTTTTATTAATTCTTACAGTTCAGACATGCTGAATTGCTAGTAAGAACGTAATGTTGCATGTCGGCCATCTCATTGCATGTCGGCCATCTCATTTACTCTATATGCATGAAGTTGCTACTGTGGAACCATATTAATTAGCTCGTTCTTTTAATCAGGCCGGCGCGTAATTAAACTCCTACAATTTAATTTACAGGCTGATCGATCCAAACACAGAACTGAATGATTGAAAGTATTATATTGATTAGAACTAACTGGTGTCTGCTAGTATATATTATAGGTTCCTCCTGATGCCTGTATATATATATATATGAGATAGCAAAACACTAGCTTCCTCAACCACTCTTCCTTTATGTTAGCATCGATCGATCGATCATCTTCAATTCTACTGTAAGAAATTATCTACAAGTAACAACTGCAGATCGGAGCAATATACCATGGCTATTTTGTGGAGTTTATATATTCAAATCTACGGCAATCATACAAAAAGACGACTAAAAACATGATTGACTGTATATAGTCTACCGAGTATCGATCACCAGATTCTTCAGCATACGTACGTGCATAAGATAATTTGACCTTTCATTTTCACGTACGATTGTTCGGATGCGACTTAATTAATTAATTCCTATATATCTCTGTAATTCAAGTAGTAATTAATCAAGCAGTATAAACACAATTAATGTTTGATTCATAGCTGACCGGTAAACGGAATTTTGTTTTGAAAGTTATCGCATATATATAATTTTCAACTGGATTGAAATTTGAAAAGTATGCTGCTTGACTTATTGGTGGTCCTTACATGCATCAGCTGATTCATGTTTCATGATTCATCCCAAAACATGATTTAGTCACAGAAACAATTGGGATAGTAATTATGAAATATGACCCAAACCAATTTGAAAACTTATACTTCTGAATTAACTATTCAATAGTTAATTAATTCAGACTGCTTGTTGGTTTCCATATTATATTCATGTTAGGCAGACAATCAGGACATCAGTGGATAAGGAAGATCTATGAATGTTTTTGTTGCAACCAATATATATATATAAGAGAATCATGCAATTCCTCAAAAAAATATATATATACAACACACTCATGGATGGATACTAGCTAGAAGTTAAAATTCTGATTGTATGCTTACTGATAATTAATTACTCTTGTACATAAAAAGATTGAAAAAAAAAACACAATATTAGTAAAAGTGTCTTTCTAATCTCAAGTTTAATTATCACCTTGTAATAATAATGCTATGCATATATATTCTCTTCACACTATTATACTATATACATGTTGTATCATTCAGATTTCAGGCATCTGACTATTAGAAAATTATCTCATGAAAGTACTTAAACTAATGATCCTAGATTAGGGGGATATAACCCGAAGCGAATTCCAAGTCTCTCAGCAAGGAATCCCAGTCCCATTCGCAGCTACTATCAGCCACGGAAGCACCGGTAAAATCTTCCCTTAAGACCGTATCACTTGAGCATGAATTATCTAGGCACACGAGTTCTGGCATGCTAATTGGTTCGCACTCTTGCAGACGGAACATTTGATTGATACTCATACCACTGCCATGCTCGATGGCGTGAAACGGGTTTTGATACGAAGTATATGTCGACGGCAGTACTATTGTTTTGTTGAACTTGCATGTGTGTGTGTTTGTGTATGTCACTTTGAACATATGAGGATCTGTGTTGGTTATTTGCTGCACTACTTTCTTCGCCTCGCAACCCTCTTCTTTGTATGTGCATCTGAAGTAGGCCCTGCATAAGAAAAATAAAGTCACTATGTAAGTTTTTGAATTTTATAAAAAGTAGTTAATTCTCTTTGTGTAAAGATGAATTAACTATAAGATTGGATCATATATAATTAACATGTAATTAAGAAAAATATATATAATTAAGAAAAATATATATATACCGTGAGAAGTTAGTGCCGGTGATCTTCTTGTCTCCATACTTCCTCCATTGGTAGCCATCATCGTATGGCATGGTTGTATGATCAGACCAGGAATGCTCCCCTACCCTGCAATTAATCAAGCAAAGAAAGCCGTTAGCCGGGTATACATACATACCAGCCGTATCGATACATACATATGCTAACCGATGCAATCGATCGAATATGTATATATTCTATGTTGTAGCTAGTTAATCAATTACCTTCTTTTCTTGCCCCTTCCATCAACTGCTTGCTGCTGATTCGAACAATCATACGAAACCACGCTCTCAGGGCCGCTATACGCCGGGGAACCCGACTCCAGGACCGCAATCTCCGACTTAACCTCAGGTTTACAAACACCACCAGACTTCATAATCCTGAGTGCCCGGTTCAAGGCCTGCAGGGCCTCACTGAAAAGAGGCTCAGCGAGTTCATGCATATGCACGACATCCGCCCCCGTCGTCCTCGATTTCAACTGCAGAAGACCCTGCAGTTGCTTGAGCGTATCATAACCTTTGCCAACTTCCTTAATGGCCTTCTCCATTGTATCAAAGCCCTTAATTATTGGTAGCTAGAATAATTGTTTGTTAGTTGATTGAATTGAATTGAATTAAATTGCCTTGGATATACAATTAGTTAGTTTGATGAGGTTTTAGGATGAAGATGAGAGCATGTATAAGACACTGATGATCACTTATATATGGAGAAAGTATGCCCCAACAAAACCGAGTTGTGTTGATAAAAATAACAAAAGGGGCAAATTCTAGGAAGACCGCAAGAGTCTTTCTAATTATCAGTTATCACGCGGTTGTGTGTGATGAGCACTGCACTGCACTGCACTGCACCTTCTTATGTGGTATATATGTAGCATGTAATAACACGTAATACTAATAAAGACCTGCTTTGAGTTGAAATTATTATATTTTATAATACAAATCCTTACTATAAAAATCATATTGAAAAAAATGACATGAAAGGGCTATCCATCCACATGAGCCGTTGATCATTTTATTGGATAGATCAGAACCATTGATTTACTTTAATGCCCGTTGACGTTAATGTCTCAGCCCATTAATATTTAAGGCCCATATCAATTTTCTCAATATAAGGTTCACTACATATTATCTTAAAAAAATATTACAAGAAATAACAATTTCAGCCCAAAACAAGGCGTGGGCTCTTTACTAGTTTAAGATAATATATATGTAATAGGTCTTAAATTGAGAAAATTGATATGGACTTTAAGTTTTAATTAATGGGTTGAGACATTAAAGTATGCCAACGGTGGTGATCAATCTAAGTAAACCAATCAACGGCTGGAATTTATTCTTTGGGAAAGATAGAACTTTCATGTCAAAAAATCTAACTCCTTTTATTAGGAGTAAGGATTGTTATGACTTTAATTAAGACATTTGTTAGAGTAATAGCTAGTGACACCCCCTTTTATCTATATATCCGCCGACTACTGTATTTGTAATGAACAAATATCAATTTTCAGTAAACATTTATATTTTTCTCATCAACCTATATTTTTTTCTAGTAAATAGATACATTACGGTTTCTAGTAAACATTTATACAACTGTGCTAAGTACATAGGTACATGTGGTTGTGTCAGATTGTGAGAGAGGGTGGATCGGTGACGTACTTAATAGGGGTGGGCTCTACATGTTATTCTTAATTTATGCTACGAATTATTTATTAGTGGGTCCAGCCCGCTTTATCTGCAAATCGACCTGCCCCACATACCAATCCCATCTCTGAAGAAATCGATCAAACTGATTTAGATTTAATTAGTTCATTAAGTATGGGAACTGAAATTTAAATTTAGACATGGATTAAATTAAAACCCGACCCTACTGTTGCAGTAATTCTTTTGTTCTTTTTTTTTTTTACATTTATTTTGAGTAAAATACTAAATAATTATTGAAATATATAGTATGATTTTATGTTAAAAGTAAATATATTGTGAGACTAATTAATGTCTCTCCACTCCTTAGCTTCATAGCTTGAGACTAATTCCCTATTTCGAATTTGTAACGGATCGAACATCTCACATTGATTTGATCCGTGTATACACCACTTATATAATCCTTTTTCAGAAAAAAAATATTATATATTGTTGGAACTCTGCTTTGCACATTAACCAAAATTTTAATACCTAGTACAAGGAAAATATTAGAACCAGCATGCAAGAGGATCCGAATTTACTGCTTTTTTTAGAAAAGCAGAGTCTACTTTTTCCGATCGGATGGTCAGAATCGGTTACCACGCCGATCTCAAAATATTTCGATGTTTCTTAACCGTTGGATCAAGAAAAGCAGTGTCAGCTTAATTTTCTTTTCCCGATAGAATGGTTATGATCAGTTGTCGCACCGATCTCAAAATATTTCGATGTTTCTTAACCGTTGGATCAAGAAAAACAGTGTCAGCTTTTCCTTTTCTGAAAAGAAAAGCAGGTGATCTTGGTCCCAAATTCCCAGCACGATACATGTCTTGCAGCAGAGAGGTGCTGCAGAGAAGATCTGTTTCTGGCATGTGCTCGTGTGGTGGATTGTATTCGTTGGAAATATATTTGTAGTCTTTTTTTTTTTTGAGAATATATCTTTTTTGTAGTCCACTTACTACTGGGAATCTGGGATAATTAAGGCCAGGGTGCAAACCGGATCGGTTGGATAACTCGATTTTCCTTAATCTATTAATCAAATTAGAGCTGTAACTCCGGGCTTCGCTCCGAAAAGTGGTATAAAAGAAAATAAAAATTTTATATACTAGAGCTGTAATCCGGGCTTCGCCCCGGATAAAAATAATTGTTTCAAAATACTAATTGTAAAAAAAGAAATTAAGAATATTTTAAATTCTAAAAAGATTAAGTTTAGTATTTGACAAAACATAATTATGCATTGATTCAACCATTATAACAGATGAAAGTCTTATCTTCAAAGGCAGGGAAGCATCACCTTCGACGTTTGTGCAATTTAGAGGTTATATCCATCTACAACTCAAGAAAGAATAAAAGAAAAAAAATTAGCAATTGAAATTAACATACAACTACAAGTCCTTGTATGATTTTATTCATTTGAATCTAGTAGAAGATCGTATTAACATGTTTAACCTGCAAAAAACAGAAAGGAGATTAGCTTATGCAGAACAGAGACAAAAGACTTCTTTATATCAATTGAATGAGAGCTAATTTAAGAGATACAAAACTTTTCACATTCTTTCATCAAAAAAAGGAGGAAAAAAAAAACTTTCCATATTCTCGGACATGGTCATCTTAATTACAGATGGCCTCAACTATTAATTACAGGAATATGAGAAGATGCGGTATGTACGTACCAATGCACAGAATAATAAACGATTTACATTCTTAAATTTTCAGTTTTTTACAGCGTCTTTGGCTGAAGTTTTTATCTTAAAAAAAAAGTAATATTATTGCTGAGGTGGCTTGCTAAGGTGCAAGAAATCCTACCCCTCTTTCTGGGGTATGGATTTATATTAAACAAAATTTTAAATATTTAATATAATTAAATAATAATAATAATTAAAAATAATAATATCGCAATAATTTATAAATAAGAATATATATAAATCCTTCACCATTTTAAGGGTTAAAATTTCTTTTTTAGACATATGACATTCATCTTATTTAATGAGGAGAGAAAAAAAATATAAGCCATTGGATCAAAGTAGATGAAGAGCTTCAAATAAAATCAATGATTAATAATAGTGATGATGTGACATAGTTGAGGTGCTTGGAAATCTACCCCTCTTTATGGAGTATAGATTTTAACAGGAATTTAAATATCCAGATTACTAATAAATTAAATTTGAACAATAGGTAATTGGGAGCAAATTAGCCAGCCTCAACTCTTAAGACACATCTAACATACGTTATATATAGACAGTAATGTCTCATTAATTATAAATCATGGGACATTTGGACGGTATATATATACGTTAGGAGATCACAAATAAGTTAAAAGAGATCATGACATAGAATTGAGATCGTATGTGGTAACTCAAAATATGAGTTAGACCCCATTTTCAAAGGGTTGTATGAATTTTAACCGCTGACTATTTTGATCGTCCTGACCGAGATTCAAAACTAACATCTCACATATGTCCAAGAGTTAAATTTGAGTTAACTTAATTAGAGGATATGGACTCAGAGATAATATATAACTTTTTTGAGTTAAATTTGAGCTAACCTGACCGAGATCCAAAACCAACGGTTCATATATCTGTTCTGACCGTTTTCCTTCTCTATATCTGAACCGAGTTGTGACGTTACATAATCTGAGACTGCGCTGAAATTGCCTATTTTTTTTTGGATAACCTATTTTCAATTTTTATTTATTAGTTACCTGAACATTAAACTTAATTTTTATTAAAATCTGATTAAATAAAAGAAATAGTCTTGGATAAGGGTCCAAATCGTAACCGTATTTAATTTGTTTTATTCTTTTCATATATGGATATTATTTAACGTACGGATAATCTCGAATACTAAATTAAATTCATTGGATATTGATGTATACGGATAATAACTTAACTAATATATTTGGAATATGTGGGACAGTGGGAGGCTTATGCAAAGTATATATATATATATATATATATATATATATATATATATATATATATATATATATCGTAGAAGTATTGTGAAAACATTTGCACTTTGATTAGTACGAAAAAATTAACGAACAATATATAATGCAAAGTATATATTGTAGAAGTATGATGAAAACATTTGTACTTACTCTGAAATGTTAATGACTTAAATTATATTTTGTCACGTCTGAAATTTTAATTTATAGCTTCTACTAAATTTATTATATGAAAATAATTCGGAATACAAAATGTTAACATTTTTTAATTTTGTTATTTTAAATATTTTAAAATTGATGTACAAAGAAGCTAGGGTATCAACTACGTTAATTAGGTTACAAAATTAACTTGCATTGCAAAAAAGCACGTGGCATATTATTTTGGGTTCCCATTAATTTCAACCACTCGTTTGTTTGTAGTCGTAGGAGGGCCCACAACTTTTGGTGGTGCATGGATAAATAATTTTTTTTTAAGTATTATTGATGCTTCTTACCAAGGTTCTAAATCGCGATTATAGCGTTATCGCGGCGGGTCTTCGGAAAAGCTATCCCCGCTATAGCGTGCTATAGCGGAAGCTATCGTACATGGTGTGTCCATTAATTTTATGAATTGTATTATATTTTTGTATTAAATTTCAACATTACTAAGAATTCTTATAGAATTCTGTAGAGCAAATAATCAAAACAAAATAATTAACAAACTAATGTTTTTGCATTAAACTAGTACAAAGTCCGAGTTGCTATTCAAAATATCTGATATAGGATTGTTTTCTATACAAAATGATCTAAATTGTCACAGCTGTGTCATTTTCTGCACAAAAAATGTCATTTCCTAGATTCCTGCGCAAAAGAGTCATTAATCCTAAGTCATTTTCTGCACAAAAGGTCCCTAATCATATTATCAACCCTATACAAAATATCATATATATCAGGTTTACTCTAATTTCAAGTCAAACTATATATTATTCTATAGATTCTTCAGACACTTCATTATCTGTTGGCTCAGTATCAGACTTAACTGGCGGCTCATTATCCTCATCTTCTGAAAAAATATGTTTTGTAGCATAGCGCGCTATTTTGGCGCTATCACGCTATGCGCTATAGCGCACGCTATTTACGCTATAGCGGAAATAGCGCAACTTGCGCAGTGTTAGCCAATAGCATCGCGTTTTGGGTCCAGAAAACGCTATAGCGCGCTATAGCGACGCTATAGCGCGCTATTTAGAACATTGCTTCTCACAATCTACTTTGTGGTTGGGGGTCAATCTAGCTAGAGCTATGATCCTCTACGCATTAAGTGAATATTATATTTTTCTTCTTAATTAATTTCTTGTACATATTGAACAAATTAAAAATTATGCTTAAAATTGTACTTAATTTAACACCCCCCCCCCCCCCCCCCCCCCGCCCCGCCGCGAAAAAAAAAAAAAATCGCATATGCTTAGATTTGTACATGTTGGTCATGAACCTGTTAGATTTCGGGATGTATCTATTATATTCTGTACATATTTATGGATGAGCAATACCTAGTGTCCATAGGTTACATTTGGGATGTATCTGTTACATTCTTTGTACGTTTAGGGGCATATGGACGGTTTTTTAGTCGAGGCAAGATGTTTCTCTTCATGGATGTATGAAGAGTATTTCAGATTCTTCTCAAAACTATGTATAATATTCTAGCTATCGGCTCATAATTAATTGAAGTCTAATATAATACCGGTATTACAAAATATTTGGGTCCAAATTAATTATCATGTGAACGTGTGATATTTGAAGTTTGAAGCAAGCCCTATACATAATCATGAATTCAACATACATGCACCGGCTAAGTCTAGTCAATGTTCTCCTACATATATGGAGCTGGCTATAGGCTGTCTGTACATTCTTTTCTCCTTGATATATATATGACATTATTTCTCGGTTAATTAGAGACCATTGACTTGTCAAAGACCAAAGCTAACTATAAAGCAGGAAAATGGAAGGAAGATATATATATATAGTTGGTATTACACACTACACAGCATCGAACATTAACATATATATTACTATATTTCTCTAGAGATATGAACATTGAATTGAAATGTGTATACTTTATAAGATAACTTAATTATTATCTGAATTTTCAAACTTTTGGCCTGAAAAAAAAATAAATTTAATTGAATAATTAAAGCACTAATTATGTCTCTCAATTTTATCTTCTAGCGAAATTCAATAAAACAAAATAAATATATACAAAGCGGATGGATGCATATATAGTGATGCAATGCATGCAATGAATATCAATCAATTCTTTTCAAAATAAATTTATGAGCACAAACCAGGACAAAGAATTTAGGCAGTCAAAAGAGGGAAACTTGAAACAAAACAAAATCTACAGCATCAGAAAAAGAAACAGACAAAATCTATGCTCGTCCAATGGATGGAAGAACGCGTTTCCTTCAGCTTCCAACGAATGATTGGGACATGTAATACTATACTTGACAAGAGCACATGGATGCGCATATATATATAGTGCATGTGCTTCACAACTCTACTACTGTTACACCAGACAATATATAATATAATATTGCTTTTGATTAATTAATATATGGGGTATGCATGCTACCTGTTTCAAAAAAAATCTTTGTTAAATGTCTTTCGTTTCGTCTGTACACTCTCTTGTGCATAAGATATGAACACTTCGATGTACTCAAGTTAGGGCAATAAATCATTCGCCAGAACGAGAATTTAGGGCATGTCCAACACATAATCTTTCACCAGAAAGCAGAACCTTGGACGCCCTACTCAGAATATCGGACACGTAGATATAAATATCTGATGCACCAACTATGGACACCCCGATAGATAGGCAGATAAACACCAAATTCGTGTGGACAATTATTTATTATAATGCTATGATATAACAAATTTGGTCATTAAGTAGTGGAACCCGACTTTTAGACTCAAAATAAAAGTGTAAATAGTGAGAATCTGAATCTTGAATTAGAATCTTAGCGAGGGACGTTTAAGGAAGACAAAAGGAAGGGAAATTTTTTTTTTCCTCTTAATATATATATAGCTAAAGCAGCTATGTTACTCCATTCCGGGACCATATCTGGATGAGCAATTTGGACCCAAATTAAATCGCCATCAAACCTACGTATGCATTGATTAATGTTTTTTTTTAAAAAGAAAAGCACCTATGCAGGCCCGCTTTTATTACTTTGCGAAAGCCAATGCATTGATTAATGTAATCTATGAATTCGAGTAAATCTATATTACTTCTACTAAAGCACCTAACTCAAAATTTATATTTAAAAATATTAAAATTTTGATTTATGATTACTATTAAATTTTTAAAATCAAAATCTTTTAGATACAAAAGTTTTTTTTTTTTTTTAAGTTTGTAAGTACATAATTTGAAACTCTTTTAGGATGGTCTCAAATTATATAATAATAAAATAATGTATGAAACCATATCATCTTTACAAAAATTAAAAACAAATTAAAAAAAATACTTAAAAAACTCAAAATATATAAAATTTTTTGTATTAATTTATATATAGCTAAAGCAGCTAGATTGCTCCATTTCAGAACCATATCCGGATGGGCTTGGACAGTGGACACAAATTAATCGCTATCAAACAAAGTGCCTACGTATGCATTAATTCATATAATATATGTATAGTGTTTCCTTTTTAATTGTGGGGTGCGTTAATTTCATTTTTTTATATATTACGTATATCATTTTTTCATGATTTATTATCAAGCATATCAGCTAATTAATTAGGATTATATATAGTTGAAAACAATAGAACAGTGGCACACACAGTATATTTGAGAGTATGAAGTTATTTGGCATACTATTTTGGGTTACTAATATGAGTGAGGCTATGGTACTATTAATTAATAGTACAAAATGGTCTGCACTACGGCTCCATATTATGGTATTGAAGTTCAATTGATTGATTCAAACATCTCAATGTGATCTCCATATATAAATGTCATTGTACACCAAAATTTATAATTTTTGGTGCGTTTTTACTGTTTTATTTATAGATAATTAGAAAATTACTTAATCTAAATATTATAGACCATTAAAAAATGTGGTTTTTTTTAATATCAAAATATATATTCTAAAAAATATAAAATTTGGTCTATAACTACATTAACATATGAAGATCACATTGAGTGGTTTGGATCGATCAATTGAACTTCAAATACCATAATATGAAGCTGTAGTATGAACCACTTTGTACTGTATATTAATAGTAACATAGCCTCCTCACTCTACTAATATTATACCAATTCAATTCATTTACATGCAGATAGAATATATAATATGTGAGTATGCGCTTCTAGATTGGCTTGCTTATATAATTAATGAAACGTAGTGTTAACAAGCATTTTCGTCAAGTTGATGAGACAATTTTATTGTAGCTTGGCTTGTCCTCAGCTCATTTTTGACTTGTCAATTATTTTTAGTCATACATACATATATAGATATATATATATTAATATTAATAATTGCTCTATTAGGATTTCCATGTACTATAACATATATAGTTTATAGTTATGAGATATGTACGAATGCTTGTTACATTTTTACTTTGACTTATTTATGGGATGTTGGTCCAAATTAAATTTATTAAATTTTAAATAAGTTGTAATTAACAAGTTAATTAACCGAGTGGTCTCATAATTAAATTAATAAAGTAGCCTAATGAGCCTACCTGTCTCGTTAATTTATTAGTTAACAAAACAACCACTTCAACTTGGTTTAATTTAATTATTTGCAGCTCTAGATTCTCCATCCCAGTTTATCAAAAAAAAAAAAAAAAAAAGATTGAGCACTACCTACTAGCATAGTGTGTCCATACAATGAATGTTCGTAGATGTAATAAATAGGCTGACAAATGGGACCCAACAGACTCCATTTGTAACCACTATACTCACAAAAAGTAACCAATATTAGACATCCATTGTGTGGACACTTCATGTTTTCCGAAAGTTCTCCATCCCAAATCGATCGATCGGCAAATGAAACATGGCCAATGAGCAAAACCCAACAGCCATAGCTCCGGCTCGGCCAACGACCCACTCATCGTCGTACTTACGTCCGATGTCAACATCCTCTGGCCAAGGGCAGAGAGAGAAGGGGGGGCAGAGGGGGTGTGACCCCCATGATTTTTGAATTTGTATATAGAAACGTTAATATGCAGTGTATTTTGTTGAGAGTTTTCATTTCACGCCCCAATAAATTTTGTCCCTCAGTATCTCGACCCCCCTAATTTCAAATCCTGACTCCGTCCTGCCTCCGGCGTCGGTGCGTTACTAGTTACTAATTACTACACCTATGGCTGAAGGGTACTGATGCATGGTTGGTCTCCCCTATCCCGGCATGATGCAATGCTCTCTAGTCTCACTCAAACAGCCATCAACCCAGGCAGACCGTGTGGATTTAGTTAGTTTTACTTTTAACTTCTTCCATAAAAATTCTTACCCAAAAGGCATGCACATGCGTTCACATTCGTTCTAAATTATTTTCTTAATTAATTAATTAATTAATCTTATATATATATATTAGCAAGCCTTTTAAATCAAAATCGAAATAATGAATTATTTTTTTAATAATATACAATAGAAATAGAAAGATAGAATCATAAAATTTAGTGAAGTGTTATGGACTCTCTATTTTAAAAAGAATCGAGGCCAAACACACTGGAGCAGGAGCAAAGTGTGACCGTTTCTTCATATCAGGCGATGGATCAAAGAAAAAAGCCATACAGAATCGCAAAAAACAAAAGTAAAAACTGAAAAGCAATATATTTTTTTTCCTTTCCATCGATCATAGTGAGAGGAAAAGAAGAGTAATCAGACTGGGAGAGGCGGGAGTGCGTTCGAAGGGAAAATGTGTTAGAAGTGAAAAGATGGAAATATAGAAAAGTCATCGGTTCGATCTATGTAAACATGATGATAATTTTTCTCCATTTCGGAAGTAGATTTGAAACAAATAGATATATCCAGTCTTTACTTGTTTTTTATACGAGTATAGATATCGTAAACTAAAGAAATTAAAGCGTATATAATTAGCATGTACCGTGATAAACGCCCATAACTATAAATGAACTCTATATATATATATATATATATGAAGCCATTGAGCTAGTCCATATGCTATGAGGAACATCTTGTGTCCACTGAGAAATTATTCATACGTCTATAAACATAAAAAAATATAACAAATACACTATGAATATAACAAATACATAAAATATAACATATACACCATGAATATACGTAACAAATACATCTGAAATATAACATAAACATTTTGAATAACTTTTCTATGCACGCTAGATATTACTCGTATCATATGTATATATGCGTATCATGTATATCAGTATATGGGCCCCTAAATGGCGACCGTTGGAGAACCAGAGGGCCAAAATTAATTATATAAAGTTGTATTGATTACTAGCTTTCTACCCTCTTTTTTTTTTTTTTTTTTTTTTTGAATTATACTAGCTTTCTACAGCCTCTGCCCGTGGCTTTATTGAGGAATTGCGTTGTCCCGGAGCAAGAAAGGCTGGACCAGTGGTAGGTCGATCTCGACAGGCAAGCTAATTAATTGTTGCAACAAAAATCCTCAAAAAAACATACCCCACACCAGCATATATATATACTTTCAATACATTAGATATGAACTACCTGATACAACGTATATGAACACTCGACTGGTTAAGGTATGAACACATAAATTAATTAGGGCGGACGGTCATTCACCATAACGTGAAATCTAAAACCCGTCTGAACGGAATCATTCACCACAACGTGAAATCTTAAATGTGTAGGTTTGAATATTAACTACTTCGACTGTAAACTCCTCCCCGTGGCTCGTAGACGTATAAACATCACTCTCACAAGGGATAACTACCTGTGACCAAATGGTGTTCATACCTATACATTAAGTTGTTCATAGTTGACGTACTTGGTGTTCATACCTACGCATCGAAAATTCCGCATGGGTAGTCCAAGATTCCACGTTCTGGTGAATAATTCTGTTAGGACTAGTCCAAAATTCCATATTCTGGTAAATGACTGTCCGCTCTAACTTCTATGTTCATACCTCATTCAGCCAGGTGATCATTCCTAATGTACAAGAGATATGTTGTACACGAGATATACAGGCGGAATACGTTTTGGGAAAATTTTTGTTGAGATACAGTTAGCTTACCTCATTACATATATATATATGAATTACCTCATTATATATAGGAATATACGGATGTAAATTAAGGAAAACGTAAAATTATGATCCTGTCCGTTTATTATACTTTAGTCTCAAATCAACTCTCTATATATATATATATGCTCAGAATGCTATATATATATGTGGCACCTTGCAAAGTTGCAAACTTTAATTTCGTATGCATTCAATTCGCTCTATGTACAGAACAGAAACAATGAAGTTGTAAACCGGACAAATAAAGCTCTCCGTGTACGTATCACTTGCAATTCAGCTAATTAGAGATTTGTTGGAATATCAAATCATTAATTTTACATATAAAAGTAATTAATTACTAATTAATTAACCCAATTTGGTATATATTAAATATTGTTACCGTGTCAACTTGTTATTTAAGCACGCGAGTATATTAAACGATCGAGAGACTGTTTAATTAATAGACGAACAAATTAAAGCCGCCTTGGGTCCACTCTTAATTTGCTCGCTCGACCCACTACAGGATAATAAATCAATTATACATTTATATATACTTTTTTTTTTTTAATTCTACATTCAACTAAAATATTTCAGGATTCTTATGAACTACACGCAGAAATGGGCCAGGTGTTCAATCAATCCACTGTGGTGTTTCGCTTTACTTATCTCTTATTGCTTTGTTTAAAAAATTTAGCAATTTGTTCTTATCATGTCACCTTCCTTTTTGCCTTTGGGAATATATATGGCACGTTGCTCATTAATTAATTTCTCTCTCTTTTGGAAAGAACAATTAGTCATCCACAGTAACACAACATGATTGAGAACAATTATGACATTTGTTTAATTTGTGCTTTACTTAAAAGGAATATGTTTAAGAAATGTGTGTTGAGGATATCATATAAATATATATCAACTTTATCTGTTTAAGTCAAATAAATATTTAAGGTTTTTTTTTTTGAGATAAAAGATAAAAGATAATGGTCTGGTTACTCAACCTTAAATATCAAATATTCATAAAAATCCCGTTTAGATTTAAAACCTGCGATCTCCTACATAGAGAAAGTGAACACAATCTTATATATGCCAGTAGATTAAAATTGATTCACCATTTAGTGTTTATGATAATGATTTGGTCATTCAACTTATATATATTGTGTACAGTATTTTTGATACCAACCCAGATGAATAAGTTGAATAATAATTTCATTAAGCTGAATAATAATATCGTTACCATGTATACTACTCATTTAACTTTAGTAGAAAATTAAGCACTTAGGTAGTTCATAAAGTATCTTCCATAATATTTGTACATATTAGCTCTCAAAAATAAACATACATAATTATTAGAGTAAAGGTATAATTAATCCCCCACACAAGAATTTAATTTGATGGATGATCTTCTCAAGCTGTACAAATGGTTTTCAAGAGTAAAGGTATCTTCCATATATAATATCTTCCAAGCTGTACAAATTTAATTTGATGGATGATCTTCTCATCAACATACAATTGGAACTTAATTAGTCATATTGAAATTTAATTGGAAACATAGAAATGTAATTGGCTGCATGGAAACACATTCGAAACTATGTTGACGAAGATTGAAGACCAAACTTGGGAGTTTATTTACATTCTATTTATTTCTAAGTATTCTATATATATGCATACTTGGCAAGATAGGATGTGGTGAATGACCAAAATACCCTTTAAACCATCCAATACTCACCTAGACCATCCACAACATCCCCCAAGAGTTATAACAATTTATGGGGATCAAAATCAGTCAAAACCAAGCCCCAACTCGAGCCAATCATAGTATAACAATTTCTGTAACTCTAAAAAAATGTTATAATGATTTTCAGATAGTTATAAGAACTTGTCTGGAGGTAGAAATCGTTACAACCTTGTTTTGAACTCTTTATTGTCCAATATCAAGATTTGTAACGTTTTCCAGATGACAATGTGACCTCATACTTATCTCAGAGCTCATTTGTGATCAAACCAATACATGAAAACCATTTGCTTACACTCTCTACATTTCAATCCGTCTAACAATCAAACCTACCATTTTGTTGCCTTACAAATCACTAAGGCAAAACCTAGACTCACCACCATTCAAGTATTGAAACGAAGTGTGCGGTAGATTGACAGATAGGTATGTAGCTAGGTTTGATACAGTAAGTTACGTCTTGCACTGAGTGCGTGGAGTATCAATCGGCGAAGTTGACCTCCCTTTTTGTTGATGTGAAGATGTGTTTGTTCGAGCTTTGTAAAGACAATTGTGTAGTTGGTTTATCAGCATATATAGTCGTTTAGTCGGCTACGGCGTGTCCCTTGGAGTAGGCCCCTAATGACTAATGTGATCAAACCATGTTACATCCAAACTTGATTTCTCTCTCTACTCTTTGTTGTACATGTACATTTATAATTTTATATAATTGCATAGTATAATCTTTGATCTCACCACTTCTCTAATTGAATTGTTGAATTGCTTGGTCTGAAGAACCAGTCTTTGGTCTAGTGGCTAAGGGTAACGCTCTCCGTGTGGGAGGTCACAGGTAATTTAAGTGGCTTGACCCTTATCTCAATAAAAAAAAAATTGCTTGGTCTGTGAGATTAGACTTGAATTGCCAAAATTAGAAATTCGGAATTTAACTTGTCACAAGCTAATAGGTAAATTGTTATTATTATACGTATCATTTCACTCAATCATTTATGCAATTTGATTTATTGAAATTAATCAATAATTAAATGTTAGTGCTCGAATTTAAAAATAAAAATATTGGACTTGAATGCGCATATATAAGCAAATTCACTAGCGAGACATTTTTTTTTTTAATTTACGCATATGTAAAATTAAAAAATATATATATTAAGGCCATAACAACCGTATTATATATTGCTCGTTGACGTATAACATGTGGTTAGGGCATCAAGATATATATTCTGCAAGAGTGTTAGGAAATACTTTGACTGTTTGACACACATATATATTCTCCAAACCACCAAGTTTCTTTAAAAAAACATCGTAATTGGATGTAAATGGAACTAAATTCTGATAAGCGAGAGGTAGCTGCATACATATATATAGGTCAGCAATGAGAGCATCGGTGAAAGGAGAGGAATTGGATGCTTTATATTTGGATGACATTTTTTCAATACATGTGGGGTTGGGAAGGGGAAAATTTTCGTGGATGGCCAAATTTTTTATCTTAACTGCACAATTGCCTGAGCAGCTAAATTAATTTTATAGATGCTCAAATCAAATAGCGCAAGTACCTTTGGACTAATATCAACTTGCTTACCTCTGTCCATTGTCCGTATAACTTTGTTGTTTAGGCAGCGCAGGAAGATGTTAGAGGGCGCAAGTTAAATTCGCGCTTTTAAGTTTGGATATTGATGAAAATAACTTGACTGTTTAGACAGTGATAGAGATAAGATCAATAGTTTGGGCATCCATAAAATTTTTCCTTGGAAAGGAAAAGATTTTTAATTAATTAATGAATTCCCTATATATGGTCTTCAGATACCCCAATAACATTTTGGACTTTGAAGGAATTATGAATCTCTGACCCCATTAATTCTTTTATCGTTAATTTAAGTACAGTACGAATTATAAAACAGTACTAAAGCACAGTCTAATGCAGTCAACAATATCCAAGCACATGTGTTTAAGAGATCTTCTGTGGTGCCTCTATATATATATATATATATATATATATATATATATATATATATAAATATGCTAAATTAAACTCTACATGCCTCATGATGTTTTAATATATACAACCGTTCATTTCTAATCAAGCGATTCAGATTTCGCAGATCAAGAATCTCTCTTTACGTGTACTCCAATAATATATCGTAAGTTCGTAACCATCAAATTCAGATACATGAACGGTCTATATCTCTTCCAATCCATAGAAGAATTCACCTATGTTTTATACGTGTTTAATTTTGCTTTGAAATTTTTATGCAAATTGAATAAAAAAGAGACCTAGTGAAAAAAATCTAATTACTTTAAATTAGACAAAAGAGTGATATATAAATGTTATGATTATAAACAATAATTATTCATCTTTATTATATAGGAACAAAAACCTAATTAACAAGATGGAAATAAATCTTGAGTTCTTGATACATGGAAGACATGCATCACAGAAGATCAAAATAGAAGTAAACGCGTGACCAAAAGACCTGGAAGAGTTCCTAGTATTTTCATTCCTTATTTTAGGTGCAACATATATACATATCTATCCACACACCATACTTTTTCAGGGTATATATATACAAACCTGATACCTATTCAATGCCCTCAACTCACACCTTCACTCTAAATACAAGCAAACTAATTAAACAGACAAAGAACCAACTAACTAAACAGGCAAATAGATGGGGAGCTCAAACCAGGAAGCCATTAGAGAAGTTGGTAGGAGTTTTGACATAATCAAAAAGCTGCACGGTATTTATTTCCATCCGAAATCGAGGACCGCGGAGGAAGCCTTGCACACGCATGAACTGGCTGAGCCTCTTTTCAGAGAGGCCTTGCAGTCGTTACACCATGCGCTTAGCGTTATGAAGTCCGGTGGTGGTAGCAAAGTCGAGATTAAGTCGGAGACGGTCGCAGTGCTCGAGTCGGGCTCGCCGGTTCATAGCAGCCATGGCAGTGTGGCTTCCTATGACTCCTATCAGAGGATTGATACTGGAAGGGGCAAAAGAAAGAGGTATGTATAATCATATTCTTTCAAATTGAAAGGTTAAATTTATGTATATTAATTTCTATCTATGTTCTTTTGTCATGATTTTATGAAAAAGGGAATTATTTAACAGCTTAATTAATTCTTATAATTTTATGTTGCTTTTATAGATTTTACCTATATGATGATTAATTAATTTTATCTCAAAAACTTAAAATACAATAACAATTAATTAATTACACCCCAAAACTTCAAAAAACTCAAGCATCCTGATCATTTCTTAAGCCATGTGATGATTAATTGGGAATTATAACAGCTTCAAAAAAAGTATCCTTATTTCTTAAGACATGTAATGATGATTAGATTTGTGAATACAGGGTAGATGAGAATGCTTGGTCAGGCAATACAACCATGCCATATGATGATGGCTATCTGTGGAGGAAATATGGAGACAAGAAGATTAGTGGCTCTAATTTTACAAGGTAATTAGTGCATGCTATCTGATTTGGGATTAATGATAATTGATCCTTTATTTGTAATAACTAAATTCTATATATTCGAAGCCTTTGATTAATTATAAATTTATAATCATAATTAATTAATATATATTAATTTTTCATTTCTCTCTGCACTTACTTACAGGAGCTACTTCAGATGCACATACAAAGAAGAACAAGGATGCCAAGCCAAGAAGATTGTGCAAGAAACGGCGATAACCGACAGGGGTTCGCCTTTGTTCGAAGTGACATACACTAACAACCACACTTGCAATTGTAAGAAATCAACATCTGCATCGTCATCCCGACAGCTGAGTCCGAGTCCTTTCCATTCGATCGAACAAGATATATATACCGGCATCAATGAATTGTCACATATGAAGCCTCAGATGTTAGAACAAGATGCAGCTGGTTGTTTGATTGATGCAAATAACCAGAGAGAAATACTTCCATTTCCAACACAAATGATTGAAGGAAATTTCGATTGGGACATGGATCCCTTGTTGATTGAATATCTGCTGGTTGGATTTCACTCAGATTATAGTCATCTATGCTAACTAGGATCGCCTGTTATCCCTATTAGAGAAAAAAGAAACATCTTGTGTCCATTGAAAAACTGTCCATACATCCATAGATGTGTACAGAATGTAACTGATATACCCTAAAATGTAACATATGGATGCTATGGACAGTTTTCTATGGACGCTAGGTGTTACTCTAGAGAGAATGTACATTTTTGGTATGCATGAAGACATATATGTGTGTGTAGCATAATATTGAAGGTAGTATATGGTTATTGTATGATGTATTATTGCATGTACCTCAAATAATCAGTGGTGTATATTAATTAGAGAGATGCAACAAACTTAACTTTTAGATTTAGGTGTATTTGTATGTTTCTTTCATACAAAAATTGGTATTTACATATCTTGTTATTACCATGAGTTTGTGATTCAATGCCAATTATTATGCATTAAAGCGACTAATACAATAACTATGTACATATACTGTGAGGCTATTGCACTTTGCAAAGTATAGGGATGTCGGTACTTTGGCCTCCTATCTCAAAAATTTTAACTGAAATGACCAATTTAAGTTGCTAAATATTATGCTCGATGTATAGATCTTATTGAACACCAATTTTTTTTTCCCTTTTTCGAATTTATTGAACACCAATTTTTTTTTCCCTTTTTCGAATTTATTGAACACCAATTTTTTTTCCCTTTTTTGAATATATTGAACACCAATTTTTCCCCTTGTATACAAAAAAGGATCATTTTTCAAAATAAAATAAAAAGTTAGAAATTATCAAAAAATAATTAAAAAAAAATGGTATTCTATATCAATATGTAGCTACATTGAGGGTGAGCTACGATTTTTAAGTATGGGGCCGAAGCACCATTAATGTCACCGCACTTTGAACTATTTCATTGAGAACTCCTAACATAGAATATAGATTCGTATGGATTTTCTAAATATCATACGGTCACTAGAAACATTTAACAATCTCATTAATTAATATTTAATAGCATTACCTAAATAATAAATCGTACTAGTCTCAAAATCATTACACACACAACTTATATATAATGCATAGTATCGATATCTCTAGCTAACACTTACCTTTATATAACATTAACAAATAAATTGATCAATTATGTAAGTCATAACAAATACAAGTAGAAGCTAAATGATTAGCAACGCTCTTGAAACTTATTTTTTAGATTGATCGGATTATCAAGAAAGTTCGCATGATAAAGCTAGGAAAATGTTTGGGAGATGTATACCTGATATTAATTGTAGATTCCATTTTTAAAGTTCAAGTATACGGTAAATGAATTTGTTTTCATGTTGATGACATTAATATTAACATTGTACATATACAATATATATTTTTAATACTCAATTTATCCTTACTAGCTATATATAAAAACATATTGGAAAACAGGACATGAAAATGTTATCTTCCCCAAATAAGAAACCTGAGCCGTTGATCATTTAATTTTCTTAGATAGATCAGAATCGTTGATTTACGTTAATGCCCGTTGATGTTAATGTCTCAGGTCTCTCAGCCCATTAAAATTTAGGCCCCATATCAATTTCCTCAATATAAAGCCCATTACGTATTATCCTAAAAAAATTATTATAAGAAATAACAATTTCTGCTCAAAGCAACGCGTGGGCTCTTTACTAGTATCATTTCAATTTAATATATATAACAAATTTATGTAAAATCAAATAATTTGAACAATAAAATCATCAACATGAATATTATCTCGTTTAGTGTGGATAGTGAAGATGCTATCCATAACAACATCAACTATAGTAGTACATAATAGTACACAAGGTACATAATTCTTCATGATTAAGAAAAATAGCTAAGTATTTTGGAGTTGTTGAGGTCAAATGGGAGTCAACCACACGAAGAAAAAGAAGAAAAAGGGGAAAATAAAGGAGGAGATTACTTGAGATCGAAACACAATGTGGAAGCATAAATATTGAATAATTATGCAAAATATATATAATGTGAGTTTTTATAGATTTTTTTTTAAGAAAAAATTGAGGACAACATTGAACAAAAACGATTTTTGGAGATTCCTATCTAATTGAGGACAACATTGAACTAATTTTGAAGATTCCTAACTATTTTTAACAATTTTTTAAAAAACGACCCTGAATATGAGTTCCAAATGGATTATTTTATTATTATTTTCTATCAATCTTTTAAAAATCGTTAAAAATAGTTAGTAATCTCCAAAATTAGAAAAAAAATAGTATCCTATGATATCTCAATATGAAGAACGCACCGGTCGAATCGGATCGGCCATCCAAGTTATGGTTGTTGAGATACTAATGTATAGCAAAAACGTCGTTTTGCTATGCATAACACCGTAACCCAACTCTATATATATATATGTTTGATAATTATTGGACATTTCTAAAGAATATTTATAAAACATTGGTAAATTAAAAAGAATAGTAATATAACATTCCTTAAGATGTCGCGGGTTCGAAACCCGCGTGGGAGGTCGCAGGTTCGAAACCCGCGTGGGAGGTCGCGGGTTCGAAACCCTAAACCGGCCTTTGGTCTAGTGGCTAAGGGCAATGCTCTCCGTGTGGGAGGTCGCGGATTCGAAACTCGGATAGAGGATAGAGGATCTTTTATAGACATTTAAATTTGAGTGGCTTGACCCTCATCTTTATCTCAAAAAACCATTCATTTAGATGTATTAATTGTTCTGATAGCAGAATTATTTATATATGGGATCAGATATTGTCCAAAGCCATTTGGACGGTCCAAAGGATTCTGAGAGCCGTACGATCTAACTGTTAGTAATTGATTGATCGTGATATAATCATGTAGGTGCTAAAAATAGTATGATGTTTATATTTAGAATGATGGAGTCATATGCTATCACCATTGATAAACATATGAATTGAATCGAACGGTTTAGTCATGGTTTTGGACGGAGACCGTCCAAATGGTTTTGGACAAAATTCAAATCCATTATATATATATGCTCATGCTGACGGTCTTTGAAGAAGTAGAGCTGATGTCGGTATGCATTAGTTGACTCAAAATGAGAGATTAATTGCTCGTTTAGTATTGAGTATGAATTAAGTATTTAAGTATGAAGTGGCAATAAATTCCATGTGTGCGTGTGAATACGGAGCGCGTACAACATTGATTGTAATTATATTATTGCCAGACATTGAAAGAGATATATATATGACTAGCTACATGGGGCAAGAGATAAATTAGAGCTGTGAATTAATTAGTAGATAATAATTATGATGTGTAAGAAACATTGACTATATATATAGAGAGAGAGTTTTGCTAAAATGAGTCATGACTCACGGGCTGCTTCGTGAGTCATGATCAAAAAACATATCAAATTACCTCCAAATTTTGATTTATATGGCTCAATAAATTCTTCATATCAAAATCTTATAGCACGCAAAAAATTTTCATTTTTGGAGATTTTTAAGTATTTGTTTGAGATTTTTTAAAAGTGATTATAGAATATTAATAAAATATTTAATGTTTTATGTATTATTTTAAAAATCTAGAACAAATATTTAAAAATCCCCAAAAATAGAAAATTTTTGCGTACTATAAGATTTTGATATGAAGAATTTATTGAGTCATATAAATCAAAATTTGGAGGTGATTTGATATATTTTTGGATTCTGACTCACGAAGCAGCCCGTGAGTCATGACTCATTTTAGCAAAATTATATATATATATATATATCAAATAATCATGAAAAGAAAAAACGACCTTTGTAAATATCTTAAAAGATGACGTAATTAAGAACGTATAAAGGTTTTATTTTAAGTGGAGGGATCAAATAACTTGTTACTCGGTAACCACAAAATTAAATTTTAAATAATTATATTTTAAATGTACTCTTAAATAATAACATTAATTGACAGAATGTGCTGTACATAACATGTCTCATGTATACAAAAATAATTATATCATTTTGATTAAATTATATGTGTATTCAGCATTAACAAAATCAATGGATGGAACTTATATGATTTTTTTCTCTTATCTTGATGGCGAACTAATTGAAATTAAATCTTCATCATATTGTGTCTACATGTTATTGAGATGATTTACAATAGATCTAACGGTTTTGATTTGTCAATTTTTTATATAAATAATTATGTGGTTACCAATGGCATCAAAATTTGAGGTTACTTCATCCCTACTCTCATTTTTAAATAATTATTGCATTGTCTTACAAAAGTTAAAGGAGATTGAAGAAACCACACAAACAAACAAAAAAAAAATATATATATATATATATATATATATATATAAATAATTACGAAATAAATACAAAAATGAGACAGTATTTTAAAGCACAGAAAGTTAATCAGCTGCATCGATCCTGTCTTAATTTATAGGTTTATATATATACATACATACTGGTCCCAAGTATGAATCAAATCAACGAAGCAATCACAGTATTGGTGCTTCAGATCTTTGTTGGTTTTAAAAAAAATTCCAAATATACTTGATATATACTTGACTTGCAAGAATTATATATATAGTTGGGTTGTTGAAAAAAGTTAGCATCTTTAATTTGTGATTAGAAATTTACATCATAAGTGGGGGAAACATATGAAAGAAAAAAAAAAACCTAGCTACATCCACATGCATGTATCATGTTTGTTCAATTAATTGATTAGCACTTATCTAATCCAGGTGCTGCGAAGATTCTCTGAAGTTTTGATCTTCCCTTTTCAGTTTTCTTCCTTCTTTTTGTTGTTGTACCGAAAGTACCGTCATTGTTTATTCATTACACTATATTTAGATTTGAGGCCTAATTCTAAAAGAGAATGTTAATCCATTATCAATCTTCTAATTCCGTATATGACGTTGGCAACTTGATTAGGGATATTCTAATTCCGCTGCTGCTTTTTTTTTCAAAAAAGCAGATCCTACTTTTTTTTATCCGACGGTTGAGAAACACCGAAATACTTTGAGATTGGTTCGGCAAACACCGAAGTACTTTGAGATCGGTGCATGCAATAATCTGAAGGAAGACCTAGATATAATATCTCTCACTTTTTTTCCTCTTCAATTAGCTAGATAATTATATTAGGTAGAGATATAATATGGCTAATTCTACTATGGATCGGATGAAATATGGGCCGTTAATTTTTCATAATCGGATGGTCATAATTAATTTGTCTTTAGATACAATTAAATTAAGAAACATATTTGATAAGAACCGCTCGATTCAAAATGAAAAGATGCTTAGCTGATCCATAGCAGAACAACTCAGCTACATTAATCCTACATGGTAATTGTTTCACATGAAAGATTACAAATTTGAAGTCGGACTATATATAATTTTACCAGCTAACTATATTAAGTTATTAACTATTAAAAAGTCAGAAATAATCTCTATTGTTTACACCATCATTGCAGATTTCTCCGGTGTATTAATTACTTTGTTACTTCCGCTTGCAGAAGTCAGCCAGACGACATAATTCAAGTCTAAATGCATTATTGAGTGCTTTGTTTCTATTCTAAATTTCTTTGCCATATAGGCCGTACCTTTCAAGCAGAAATTTCATCCAAAATATAATACGACGTAATAAGGAAAACATGTGTAGAGCCCACCTACCTACGTACGTACAAAGTAAGTCACACATCCACTTCTCTCTGACAATCTGACACACTCACGTACACCCATATGCTTGTCACAGTTACATAAATGTTTACTGTAAACCGTAATGTATCTTTTTAATTACTAGAAAATGATATATACCTACGTACGTACAAAGTAAGTCACACATCCACTTCTCTCTGACAATCTGACACACTCACGTGCACCCATATGCTTGTCACAGTTACATAAATGTTTACTGTAAACCGTAATGTATCTTTTTAATTACTAGAAAATGATATATATTGATCGGAAAGATATAAATGTTTACTGAAAAATGATATTTGATCATCAAAAATACGGTAGACTGGTGGATAGATAAAAGGGGTGGTCGCTACCTACGACTCATATAATAAGTGGCAGTGTGTACTCTTTTTATTAGCTAGCCTATAGCTAGTCTTGTATATTGAAACTTTCTTCTTATATATTGAATTAATTTGAAATGTTACCTTTAGTTCACAAATGACTCGCATAAGTCGTCCTACTAGCTACCACTCATGACGATATATATTAGCTAGAAATTAAAGCTAAGAGAGAACCTGGAAAGGATAAGAAGCAAGTTCATTACAATTAATAGCTATCGCCTAGCTTTCTTATGGTGTAATTAATAATCTACTTTTGATAGAATTAAATATTATTTAAAAAAGGGGGGGGATGGAAATATTGTATACCCACTAAACTTGTCTGAAGAATTATGTGTTACAACTTTACAAAAAATTATTAATTGCAAGTTGAATGAACACAGACAGTTTCTAATTTATACAATCTGGAGAGAGCCATACTAATTAAATTATTTTTAATATGCCATAGTTATAATCTATATTTCTATACTATATTAAAAAGCACCTATGAATTGGACACCTCCAGTTTTTTTCAATATTTCCAGTGTTGATCGGACGGTGCAAATTAATTCCAGCTTGTTGAAATGGCTACGATTGGTTACTATAATCTTGTTTCCTCTCCATTTGTTACAAGTGTAGTTGATGTGCAATCTCTCTATTAGTAATTGAAACGAGTAAATATAGGAGAATTGTTATCAAGTATAACAGTTCAATTATCTTTCTTTTTGGTTGTATATTCTTGACATTTCAAATATCTATCTATACTATATTAAAAAAACACCTAAGTATTGCCCCGCACAACGGGCGAGGCTCTTGCTAGTAAAAGAAAACAAGAATCATGATAATAATGATAATAAATTAATAATAATAATAATAATAGTTATATTAATGTAACAGTAATAATAATGATAGTAATTAATGCTAGCTAGCTTTTTTAGCAATAACAATAATATAATATGTAATTATGTAGAATCTAGCCTGCCATGCAATTAAATTCCTAATTAATGAATATCACATCACTTGTCATTTGCCAGGTTGCCAACATGTTACATGTCCGTCAGATCAGATGGCAGTATAAATATAATTAGCATGCACGTGGTCGAATTGAAAAAAAAAAAGTTGCAAATAAATAAAATAATTAAGAGAAATTATTTTTGTCCTCTTAATTATACCCGTTATTTGCACCCCGTTCTTATTATTTTATTTTCTTTCTCCATTAATTTCTTTCCCACCACCATATCACCTCCGCCCATCTTCACTCTCTCCGCCGGACCTCCACCACCCCTCGGCCGCACCTCCCCCCCTCCGGCGTCACCTCCACCACCATCTACGGTCACACCTCCATTACTCCGGCTCTTTTATACACATTTAGTTATTTGTATAAACTATATTAGTGATTAGTATAAACATTTTTGTATGTTAGTATAACCACTTTTGCTGTTATCATATGAGAAATGTAAAATTATATTGAGGTGAAGTTAAGAAGAATTTTTAAGGGATGCAATTATCAGGCCCGAATAATTAATTAATCCCATGCACGGCGACAAAACGAGATTTAAAAAATAGTAAGGTCGAGGTCTGGTCATATCAGGTCAGCTGACCAAAGGTAGTAGGGTCATCACTCATGAGACCCATGACCTAAAAATGTGAAAAGGAACACAGAACATATATATATATTCTGATTTTAAATTCTTAAAGGCAGTGCTGTTTCATTATATATTTAGGGTTAGATCGCAGGGCCCAATTTAAGCCCAGTTTTCTTTAACAGGCAAGGCTTCTTAAACCCAATTCTTATCGTCTGTTCGATTCTTTTTGAAAATTTCTTCAACAGGCAGGCAGTATTTCAGTGTGCATGGAATTATTTAACATGATATATATAGGCCCACAGGCCCAAAAACATTTGGATCAGCTGGACCTTTTCCAATTTACCCTCCAACGATAAAGCCCAGTACATACGCATAAGCCCACAGAATTCATATCCCCTGCTGTACTACATTATGCAGGTCACAACGTCAGCCGTTAGGTTGTCTCGAGATTTGTGCCTGCGCAGATCTCAAGACAATCCAACGGCTGAAATTGTGAACTGCACAATGCAGTACAGCAGGGGATGAACACTTAGATTAAAGAAGAGGGATCCATTAACAATTTTGACAATAAAGATTTTGAAAATTTTATAATAATTCAAAAAAAATCTTCAAAATAAAAAATTCTATAAATACATTCTTTAACTTATAGATTAATAGTGTTTCAAATTTTCAATCAATTTGAACATCGTTTAATGGTTCATCAAAATTTTATACACTTTTTAACGGTTAAAATTTAAAGAGTTTTAAAGAGCTATCAAACATCACTTAAATTAAATATAATTTAAAAGATAATCAATCTATAGGTTCAACAATATCTCTATAAAAAATTTTTTATTTTTTAAAATTTTTAACTATTTTTATAAATTTTTTAAAATTCTCATTGTCATGTCAAAAACAAGTATTGTCCTCCTCTACATTAAATCCCCTTTTCTATTCTTCTCTTTTTTCTTCTTCTTTCTCTTTTCAATCTCTTCAAGTCTTCATTGAATCGATCGATCGAAAGGAAGAGTAATGGTGGAGCCGGGATCATCCGTGGCGGCGCGATCCGTCTGGACCTGGGGCCAGTTCCTCACTCAGGTCGGCGGCCACGGCTGGATGTCCTCCGGCCGCTGGAACACCGGCGTGGCCGTCGGCGTCACTGCCGTCGCCGGTCTCGTCCTCGCCGCCACCATCCTCATCTCTGCGCAAAGGTACCTACTTTCTTCAAACCCTTGTTGCCATTGCCATCGGCACCAATTGATTGAACAATTGATTGATTGAATAATTGATTGATTGATTGTGTGGTTGTGAGTAGGGGAGGGCTGAAGTCGCCGTGGTCGGGGAGGAAGAGGAGGAACCCCCTGACAAGGCAGGAATGGGAGGGTCTCTTCGCGCCTGACGGGAGGCTGCTTGATAATGGCCACAAGTTCCTCAAGAAGGCCCGGAGCTCCGTACGATCTCTCTCTCTCTCTCTCTCTCTCTCTCTGCATCCTCTCATCCCTTCTTTTCTCATTATAATTTGCAGCTGTTTTCGTACTAAATTACTAATAATTGTGCAATCTGTGTTGGAATGGTGTGTTACAGGGAGTCGACATGGAGATCAGAGCTCAAGTCTGGCCGTTCCTGCTCGGAGTGTGAGTTCTATCTGTTTAGTACTTGTAAAGAGCCCACGCCTTGCTTTGGGGGTGAAATTATTATATCTTATAATAAAGGGCCGAAAGCACATCCTTTGTGAGGAAACTGATATAGGCCTTAACTTTTAATGGTCAGGACATTAATGTATGTCAACGGTGCGATTAATCTAAGTAAACAATCAATGGCTGAGGTTTCTTCTTTGGGGAAAATAGAACTTTCATGTCAAAAAATCCAATCTCCTTTTATTAGGAGTAAGGATAAGGATACTTGTGATTTTTAGTTATTTTCGAATGCTCTTAAATTGTGTTAGGACTTTGGAGTGTTCAAATATAGAGTTGCTATAATATAAAATTAGGAGTGTTCGGAAACGTTTCATTGGTGATGTCCAAATCACCTCCCCAGCAAGTTTGTTCGACATTTTTGGTTAGGAACTTATTATAGTGGTGGTACGGTGGCATTTTTTGTAAGATTGTGTGAAATGTGAGCGATAACTGAAAGTTAAATACCTCCTAGTTAGTTTCGTAATATCGGTAATCTTCTACTAATGCCTTTCGCATAGTTGGGTAGTAGAGGCAGTAGAAAAGGTAAAGAAAAATGGAATCTGCCTTGTATGAATTTCAGAGTGAAGTCGCAGAAGGATTTTTTTTTTTTTTTTTTTTTTTGTCCTTGGAGCATTCTCAATAATTATCTTTAAATCTTTTGCAGTTATGACCTCCAAAGTTCTGAGGATGACAGAAACAATGTCAGGAAAAAGAACAGGTACCAGTACATCTTTTAAGGCATAATCACTCCCCTTTTTCTGAATATCTACTTCCAAGAATTTTCGTTTTTTTCTTGGCCCTTTCCTTGTATTTTGTTATTATATTAGCTCAGGTACTCAATTTATTTACTACCACAGTTTGTTTCCTAGCTAGTCATTTATCATTTCTAATTCCGCTCAATTGAATTGGACCTAATATGCTGCAGGGAAGACTACCTCAAACTAAGAGAACAGTGCCTTGAGGTCTCAGTTTTTAAAATCAAGGAAGAAAAGCAGTCGGACATTTCTGAGATTGAAAATACACCTAATCCCACTGAAGGTGAAGAGTCGAGTACCACAGAAGATATCTCTACTACAACCAATTCTCTGTCAAGTGAACAAACAAGCCTTGATCCTGCCACTTCTGAGCAACCAGTTGATGGGGATAAAGAATTGATTGATGAAAAACCCACATTAGATTTACCAGATACAAAAGAGGAAGATAGGAGTGAATTAACCAATGCAGACATGTCTGATGGTGAATCAGCAACTGCTGAAGCACCAAAAGATGTTGGCCATGTCAACAGCACAGCTTCAAAAAAACAAGATGCCCCAGCATGCAAAACCAATGAAGATTTTGCCACGTGGCAGCGAATAATTCGTCTAGATGCACTCCGGGCAAATGCCGAGTGGGTCCCTTTTTCTCCAAAACAAGCTGCTGTATCCAAAGAGACAGCAATTCAATTGGCTGATGCTGTTGGTTTGCAAGACTATGACCACTTGGAACCGTACCGCATATACCATGCCTCACGTCTAGTAGCAATATTGGAAGTATATGCTATGCATGACCCTGAGATTGGCTATTGCCAAGGGATGAGTGACCTTTTGGCTCCGATAATCACATTTATTGAAGAGGATTATGAGGCATTTTGGTGCTTTGTTGGGTTTATGAAAAAGGCACGGCATAATTTTAGGTTAGATGAGGTTGGTATAAGGAGGCAACTCAACATGGTGTCTAAGATTATTAAATGCAAGGATCAGCATTTGTTTAGACATTTGGAGAAACTTCAAGCTGAAGATTGCTTCTTTGTATACCGTATGGTCGTAGTCATGTTTAGGAGAGAGCTTACATTTGAACAGACCGTTTCTCTATGGGAGGTTATGTGGGCTGACCAGGCTGCTCGCCGGGCTGGGCTAGGGGGGTTCGCATTGGGTCCAATTCGGTTGGATGCGCCACCGACAGATGATTTGTTGTTGTATGCCATTGCAGCCTCAGTCTTGCAAAAGAGAAAGGTGATTATAGAGAGTTACAGTAGTATGGATGAGATTATAAGAGAGTGTAACAGCATGTCAGGCCAGCTCAATGTATGGAAGCTTCTAGATGATGCACATGATTTAGTTGTCAGATTACATGACCGTATTGAATGAAAAGGGTTCCTTCCCAAATTTTGTTTTCCCCATTTATACTCTTTTTTAATTTTTGGGATGTAGCATGTTTTCGTTGAATCTATCGTGCATGTTTTGAGAACTAGTACCGAACGAGAAAATTGTAAAGTTTAAATTGGAGAGGACCTATCTTTTCATGATCTTGTATTTATTTTGTTCAGCAAAGTTCCTTATATGAAGTTTCTCAGTTTTGAGTTTACTCTGGTAATACTATAATAATATTTTTCATAGGTAATGAATGCTATGTCACTGAGTTTGAGCTGATTTTATCATGAGCAAGTTACTCTAAATTAACTGAAAATGGAACAGAAGGATGCTAATGCTGGTCCAGAACTCTGGACTGCATAAAAAGATGGAGGAGAAACAGGTGTAGACATCATTGAAGGAAGATCTTCATTGAGGTCTGTTCTTTGGAAAATTAAATACTAGGTTTGAATAGGAAATTTGCAATGCTACCTTTGAGATTTTTGACTAATGATACCTCAAAATTGGTTATATCTACACTGGAATTGCACTTCTAACCTGTTCTCTTTTGGCTTATAAATTCACTTCTAACCTGGAATTGCACTTCTTGACTGATACTGCCCTTGTACCAGCCGTGCATCCATGCTGACTACCTGGTTTGACCACCACCAATAATTTACTTGGTCAGTCTTTTATTTTCACCAAAAAATTATTTTGTACTAATAATATGGTCCTTTTTATTACCATTGGAGTTAATTTGTTCCTAATATCTGTAATAAGTATTTGCTCTGCCTATATGAACTGTCCATGATTGATGAGGTTGGAAACAGTTTCTTACATTAAACCAAGCAAAACAACCATTTCCTATATCTTACTGTATATGCCGCTATAATTAATGAGTTTGTCGATTCAGTTTTTGTTAATGTTTCCTATGTAACTTTGTTTAAGTAAAGAACAGATAAGGTAGTTGCAGTTAGGTAGGCTGTGGTCCATATGGTATGGTCCATATGGACTGTGTCCAATAAATAAACTAATTGTATTCATCTGACAGAAAGAAAAACATGCATGTATATAGTTGAGGACCATAAATGCTACGGAAGAAAATAGTTTCACCTAGTTGTATCAAATATTTTGTTTACAGAAGAGCAATTGGATTGTTGATGTTACTTCTCAAGTGATGTTAGCTTATAGTTTTCTTATGAGCATTATTTTACAAAAATATAACCTCCTTAGTGTCTGTCCTTTGTCATCTTGGAAGCTGTTGTTTTCATGTATTACCTGAATTTCTGGTTAAAATAATCTTGAAGGAAAAGGTATACATCAAGTGTGTGTAGCTACATGCATATGTGCAGAAATTGTAGATATACTGATAACCAGTTTCTGTCTGAAGCTTTATGCTGCATATTTTTTGCTTGCTGGAATGTTAAATAGTACATTTAATGCAAGTACCTGTTCTGAATATTCGGATAACTTGTTACCAAGCATCTGGTAAGCAATTAAAGAACGAGTGATAACAGGGATCAACATGCTGCAGCTAGAATTTATTATTCTATTTTAATTTTGTGTGTGTGTGTGTGTGTGTGTGTGTGTGTATAATTTCTCATTAAGTTTGGTGGTTGTCTGTCAGCATCAAACCTGACTATACAAGTTAGCTAACCTATACATACCCATTAGCTCAAGCTGCTCAACTCCCCATCACCAACTTACTACTTTGGTTCAATAAAAATCCCCTTCCTGATCTCAAAATCATTACTACAATTCATTTCACAAATACAAGTCTTGGAAAGAACCAAACTTTTCTGAAGCCATATTTTAAAAACACATTTCTAGCATCAGGCAATTATGGGTTCCCTTGCAGTTGCTGCCACCGAGAAGGACATCCGTGCCGGCGCTGAGATAATCTACGGCGCAGAAGAGTGCTACAATCACTCCATGGAAATGTTAAAAGCGCTCGGCTTTCCCGAAGGCGTCATGCCTTTGAAGAACTTAGACGAGTGCGGTCTTGTGAGAGAGACCGGGTTCGTCTGGATGAAACAAAAGGCGCCGTATGAGCACTTCTTCAAGGGGACCAACACTAAAGTCCGGTACGACACCGAGGTGACGGCGTATGTGGAGAATGGCAAGATGAAGAAGATGACCGGCGTCAAGAGCAAGCAGATGATCCTCTGGGTGCCGATTGTCGAGATGAGTGTGGAAGAGGGGGACAAGATTTACTTCAAGTCTGCAGTGGGCATCGGACGTTCGTTCCCGGCTTCGGCTTTTGCTGATGAGGTGATCAAGACCAAAAGTGTTGAGGCAGCAGCCAACTGAGAGGATCATCTTCTGGATTCAAATCTCAAGTAATTAAAATCAAGATGAAAACTTGATAATATGTTTCAAATTATTTAAAAAAGATAAAAAAGGATATATGATGCATTGTAATTTAGATAATGGATGTATTGTGCTGCTATATTATGTTTTAATTGCTGTATAAATAATTCTGATATGTTTATTTCTTATGAGTAATTCTTGATTCCTTCAATGATATTGCAAACTTGTAGTCAGTAAACTTCTACTGAGAAATTTACTTGCAGTGGCAACAGAACTTTCCACCAATTTGGGGGCAATTAATATCTTTAATAGTGATTTAGTTAGAAGAGGGTCCCAATTTAATGCTTAAACACTATTTGGTATGTAATGCAATGCATAATTGATAATTCAGAAATTGTTTCTGTTGAAAAAAGGGCCACAATACAGCTTTAATTTGCTCTAAGAAAGATCTGCCACTGTTAATTACTTGGGTCTTTAGTAATCAGTACCATGGTAATCATTTTATTATTTATATATAATTTGACAAATGTAAACCGTTAGATGTATTCTAAATCATTTAAAAAAATGTTATAGATGTATTCTAAATCATTTAAAAAAATGTTAGTTAGGGATCAGCAAGGAATACTTTAATTTTATACATAAGTTGATCCGGGAGTTGATTTTAGAATATATTTTTTTTTTTAAAATAATTGGTGAGTTAGGGATCAGCAAGGAATATTTTTCTGAAGTAAGTTGGTGGTGTAGAGTTGAGCTAACGTATTGTGTAGGTTAACTAACTTAATTTGGCTGTCACCTGATGTTAACTTGATATTTGAGAATTTTAGACATGTTTATACTAGAGAGAGCTAAGTTTTATTTTTTTATTTTTTTTTTCCAACGATCATGCTGTCACAAACTATATGGTCAAAAGCAAGTCTATCAGAAATTCAGAATACATAAAATTCTCTTGTGCTGGCTTTACCTCGACCTGTTATATTTTCAAAACTTGTGTTGTTGTGCTGAATTGGTTAATGGGTCGCCATCAGTTTTCGAATATTTGGGGTCAAAGCAACTAATGGACTAATGGTGATCAGATCAAAGCTTAAGCTCACTGTATATTTATTACTATAATAATTATTATTATATAATGGAGAGAATTTTTTTTTTTTTTTTTTGAAGCACCTTAACTACTATTATTAGTTTTATGAAGCTCTAACTCTTATTTTTTTTGGTTTAATTGACCTCAAATATATGGAATGCAATTAGTTCATTCTGACCCTTGGGTTAAGTATTCTGTTATATTATCAAGCCCTTCAATATTTTTTGGGTTTCCAAGTGACCTATATATCTTTGTTTGTTGTCTAATATTATGTAAGTAATATAGGACACTGAAGAAATTTAAGAAGTAATTAGATGAGAAATTATAAAGAGAAAGTTGCAATCACTCTGAATGAAAGCATCACTTTTCGTAGTTAAACGGGCCAAGAAACTTAAATAATAATTATAATTATAATTATACATACATACAATGAAGAGCATAACTATTTTGCAAACATTTGCATTTACTCTCAAATGCTAACTATTCAAATTATACTTTGCTACGCATAAAATTTCATTGTTATGCCCATTAAATTTATTATATAAAAATATTCAAAAATACAATTTTTTTTCGTTTTTAAAGTTTTTTAAATCTTTATTTCAGATTTTTTTTTAAATTCATATACAAATAAGTACCATTTCGGAGTATATTTAGTCTAAAGAGGAGGGATCCATTGTGAATTGTTATTTTGACAATCTTGACAATAGTATTTTTCAAAATTTTATAAAAAAATCTTAAAAAATAAAAAAAAAGCTTACGGAAGTATTACTTATAGATTGATTATGTTCCGATTATATTCAATTTAAGCAACATCTGATAGCTCTTTAAAGACTCATGAAATTACAACCACTAGAGCTGTGAATCAGGCTTCGCCCCGAAAAATAATATTACATAAATTAATAGATATTGAAAATAAATATACATTTTTCATATATATATTTATTAAAGAATTTAAAATATTTTCTATACAATGTATTTTTAGTTACATATCAATTCATATAAAAGAATACAAAGAGTTGCAAATATTTTGAGTCTTAAATTGTTCTTTAGACAAATTATATTATCTCTTTAATGAAAAAAGAAAAAAATAATTTGAGCCACTTGATTGAGATAAAGAAGAGAGAGAGAGAAAAAAATTTTAATGGTTAAAATTAATGATGATGTGGCATAGCTAAAAAGCTTGGAAGCTTACCTTTCTTTCTAGAGTATAAATTAAAAGGTGTATAAAATTTTGATAATGCATCAAACAATATTCAAATTGATTGAAACTTGAAATATCATCAATCTATAAGTTAAGTAACGCATCAATAAAATTTTTTTCATTTTTAAGATTTTTTTATAAATTCTTTTAATTTTTAAAGATAACCATTGTCAAGATTGTTAAAATAAGCATTTTAATTTACTTAACATGCTAACTACAATAAAACTAATTATGCTCCCTTTAAAAAAGAAAAGTTATACCACCTATTCCGGTTAAATGTGTGGGCCTCATAGTACTTAAAGAGGGGAATAAGTTATACCACCTAGTTTGGCTCCTTTATTTAAGGAGCCAAGATTCCATAAGATTCTATGCTATTCCCTTTTATGCATGAGCAAGTTATCAATGTTTGGTTCTTTAAATGGGGTATAAGAGCATCTCCAAGAGCATTCTTAAGCCGTTCCTAAAACTAATTATTGGGAATTAAGGACAAAAATCGGACTCCAACAGAAGCCCCAAACACTTCCCAATTTTTGCACTATCCCCAAATCGAAGCCAATATTAGCTATTTTTAGGCACTCCTTCCGCACTCCCAATAATCCTCCCCTTCCCTCTCCGTCGTTTGATTGGCCAGGCCCAGTGATGTGGCCCAGTTTAAATTTATTGGGATGGAAGCTCTTGGAGTTTAAGTATAATTTAGATTCCAAAAATTTGGAGCAGCTCCCAATATGATCATATTGGAATAAATTATTAGGGATCTCATGGAGATGCTCTAAGATATGTCATAAAAATGGATCCCATTATACCTATATTGGGTGTCATCCTAAATATTTTGGAAGCAAATTTCACCTCAATATCCAACATATTCCCAAAATATGGATCTCAATACATTTAAACTGGGCCAAAATATGGATCCCAATACATTTGAACGGTTTGAATTTGGCTCTGGTTTTGGGAAGTCATATTGGGAGTGCTAAAAATTGGGCCAAAATAGTTCGATTTGGCTCTGGTTTTGGGAGTGCTAAAAAAGGGATAGCTGTTTGGGTATCTCTTGGAGACGGTTTTCTCTTCTTAATACCCAATTTTTAGTTTTAGGAGTATTTTATGACATCTCTTGGAGATGCTCTAAGGTATTATTCCTTATTCCCTAACCATAATATTCACTCTTCAGAATGAGCCCAGAATTAAGCACCTGGTATTGGGCTGCATTTAGCATTCATATACAAATTGGGCTGCATTTAGGGGGGCTGGTTTGGGCAACGTTGAAATTACTTAGGAACAGCTCTTTAACCAAAACCTGACCAAAATGCCCCTATAGTTACATAGTCAGTAAATAATTCAGCAAGGACAGTTTAGCCAGTTTTTGGTTAAAAGACTGTTCCTAAAGTAATTTCGACGCTGTCCGGAGCATCTCCCTGCATTTAGCATTCACATACAAAATCGCTGGAACCGTATCACCTGCTTTTCTTCGGTGAAAAGCAGGGCCTGCTTTTCACCATCCGACGGTTGAAAAACACCGAAGTACATCGAGATCGCTGCAGAAAATACCGAATTAATTTGTTGCACTAATCTCGATGTACTTCGGTGTTTCTCAACCGTCGGATGGTGAAAAGCAGGCCCAGCTATTCGCCGAATAAAAGCAGCAGATATCCATCCAAAATCGCTGCCTGCATTAATTAATTTAACCACCCGGTAAGCGGTAAGTAACTAACAACCGTCTACTCCCTCGTCTACCTACGCGGCGGCGGCGGCGGCTCCCAGAATTACCCGGCGATGGCGTCCGGCCGGAAGAACCTTAGACGCGCGGCGGCATCGGCGGACACCTCGTCCTCGGCCGCGCTCGCGCTCCAGCCGGGGGAGAGCGTGATGCGCGTTGTATCCCTCCGCGGGTCCAATCTCGTCGAGGTCATGGACCCCCAGGGCGTCCAGTCCCTCGCTTTCTTCCCCGCCAAGTTCCACAAGAGCTTCTGGATCAAGCGAGGTTGTTACTTCCCCTTCCCTTTCCCTCTCCCTTCCCTTTGTTCTTCTGCTCGGTCTTTAGTTGTCCAGGTTTTTGATATGTAGGAAGTTAGTTAGTTAGGAATTCAGAGTACGTAGGAAATAATTTCTATTGACTGTTCGGTAGATTATACTATCAATTTTTAATAGGAATTCATTCCTCTAAGAGCCCGTTCGGCAGACGCAAATGCTGTAGGATTTCATAGGAATTGAATGTCTATATGAAATAATGTCTATTCATTGTTCGGCAGACAATATTAGCAATTCCTAATAGGAATATATTCCTCTAAACCACTTGTTTTTATAGAAAAATATTAATTAAGTCTGACTGAATTATTTTTTTTTCCTATCAATAGGCTCTTCATCTTATAGAAAATTTTTTCATTAGGATCAGTGACTATCGAACAGGCCCTAAAATGCTTGTTTTTAGAGGAAAATATTAATTAGGTTGGACTATGATTATTTTTTTCCTATGAATGATGGGCTCTTCGTAGGATTTCACCAAATGCAATCTAAAATGCTTGTTTGATGGATTGTGTGTTTAGGGAGTTATCTGGTTGTGGATGCCAGTGGCAGGGATCAGGCTCTTCAATCGGGGAGCAAGGTCGCGTGCGTCGTCTCGCAAGTTCTCTTCCGTGATCAAGTCCGTGCCTTGGAGAAATCTCCCCACTGGTATGCAAAATTTCCCCAATTTTTTAAGATTTATTGGGTACTTTTAGAGATTTATTTAGGGTTAATTTCGAAGGTTTCGTAAACATGGTAGATGAAGATCCTTACTTTCATATAGATTATTCGTCTTGTAAAACTGAATCTAAATTGCAAAAGAGAAATATATTCCCTGCTGTGAATCTGTATTTCTCATAATGGTTTTCTGACTGGTATATTACGATTGAACTGCTGTAATGCTAATTGCTAGGTATTTTGGTCCTAATTCATTGATATTATTATGGTACCTATATGTTATGTTAAAAACTAAATTCATGATTATTATTGAGTTAGTTGCACATTAGAAATGTTGGCAAGGATTCTTATTTGCAAAATCAGAGGCCTTACATGATTCTTTTTATTCCACCAGCTCCTGTTTCTTTTTGGGAGTTGAAAAGTAGGAAAACCAACTCAGTACTCCGAACCACTACCAAACAACTGATATATAATTAAACAGATTTATCATCGGCACCAAAAAAAAAAAAAAAAATCTTAATAACTACAAAGCCAATCACTAACACCTATGAAGTGTATTCTGTTATGCAATCATCTAAACCATTTGGCTGTTTTTTCTGTTTGAATGTAGGCCGGCTGTATTCAAAAACTCATCCATGGTAAACAATCCGAGTACAAAACCAAGTTCAGCTTCCGATACAACCTCCAATTCGCAACAAGCCCATTCTGAGGAGCTCGAAGAGGAATCAGGGTCAGACGAAGATGACGGGCTGCCTCCTCTTGAAGCTAACACCAACAGGAACAGACCTTTTGAGCTCCATTCCAATAGTTCTGATTCTGAATCTGAATAGAATGTTACATGATAGCGTTTAAAGTGTTATTTTTTTTGTAATGTGTTATTTTATTCATCACTCAAGTAGAATGTCAGCCTGACATCTCCTCATTATTTAAGAATCATATTTTTTTTCCTAATTATCCTCAATTTAGAAGGAAGTTTGGAGGTAGGGTTTTCTGACAAAATGATCAAATGCATTCTGTTAAATTGGTCTTGGATTCAATATTTCTCCATTGTACTAAATTATTATTGTAGACAAGAGCCCAAGACAAAGCCCATTTGGGATTTACTTCTTGTCATATTAATGAAATCAAACAAAGGGAACATGCTCCATAATAACATCAAAAAAAGGCTCCCATGCTGCTTTCAACCTTTGCTTGTTTGAATGGTTTTTAATTTATTTGTTCCCTTCAGTTGTCACAATTGTTCTCACTATATAATATGCAAAATAATTTCAAGATATTTGTCAAACTAAGGCATTAAATTGGGTTTAAAATCCATCTTACTATCCATATACATGTTTTTCCCTACACTTGCATTATTTTGCTCATGCTTTTTTGTAGTTTTCCATTGCAACAAAAAGAATATATGCATCTACTTACTCATAAAATGGGTAAAACAAATTACAACCCTACATTCTACACCACTGGTAACAAAAAAACAAAAAAGAATAAATAAAATACTGCTATAACAATTTTAATACAATCCAATGCACAGATCCTAACATTTGCAAATACTGAACAAAATTTGAAGTTCATGCATATATATGCAGTGCCTACTTTCAAGTTCTTCCAAAGCTAGGTATGCCTACGCGTGCGAGAATGCGGCACCATGGATTCGAAAGTGTCGTACCCTCTATCAGCGCGTGAATATAGCAATTCAGTAGCTGAATTATACCCCATCAATCTGTGTAGAGAAGACAACGCGGCTTCTCTGTCACCTTCATCGCCATTGTATGCTGATTCGCCCCCAATTGAGTAGCTTCTGGAAAATGAAGCGTCTCCTTTCATGCCAGTACCGTGAAAGTGATCAGGCACAACTCTTTTGTCAGAAAATTTCTTCGAAGGCAATGGTACTGTAAGGACCTCAGAGCACTTGCCGCATTCCAATTCAACCAGTCTCTTCTTCGCAATTAGAATGGTCGAAGGGACTTGCAACAATGAGAAACAATTTTCACAGATCACATACGGAGTGCCACCGAAAATTGGCCGGCAAATGTGCTTTCTTGTCAGTATCCTTTTATCCCTTGAACTCGACCTGGTCGATGATTCCCTGTCGATGCTTATTGGGCTACCGGGAAAGGAGGAAGAGGCAGATAGGTTGCGTGAACTTGACCTATATAGCCCAGTTGTGCAATGCAGGCATGCACAATGAGAGGGTTGCGACGGCGGAGGCATATTATACGGGTACTGTGATCTCAGCTGGTTTCTGCTGTGTCTCAAATCGAAACACAGGGGGCTTTCTTGGCCCTCGGCGTTTTGGTAATGCAACCTTTGGGTTGAGTCAATTCCCTCCTGATGGTATAAAATGTTGCCCTCTCTTTGTTTCGAAAACACATTGAGCTTATCCCTCAGCTCATCCATTTTTCTCAAACTGTCACGGTGATCGGATTTTTTATACTTGTCAATTAAAGACGGATAAGGAGCATTGCTTTCAATGAGGCTTTGAATGATTTGAAAGTCACTTGAATCAAGCGAAACCCCTTGCTGAACCTCGTCTCCCTGGTACCTCATACCGAACTTCTCACTAGGCGGTCTAGGAGGGAGCCCTTCTTTTTCTTTCCGTTTGTCGCCAGCCGGTGCCTTCTTCCGGAAGGTTCGTCTCGACTTTTGTAGATAGTAGCTTCTGTCATGAATATTTATCTTGCCTTCGTCAGAAGAAGAGATGCTTCCATCATAGGCGTTTGAGCACCTACTCATCATGTCCTCTTCCGATAAAACACTATGGGCAGTTTGCATTTCATCTCGTTCATCTTCCACATTTGGGGCTTGTTCATTTGGATTTTCGTGCGGGTCACGGGTTTCTTCAGGAGGCAAATTGTTGGTAGCAGGAGTTGCCTTATGTTCGTCTTCTGACTGCTCCGACGGATGCACATTTGAAGCCAAACTTTGCTTGGTAGGTGAGCTCTTGGTGAAAGGATTTGCCTTGAACTCATCTTCTGAGGGCTCCGACGGGTGTGTATTTGACGAAGAAGGCGTGTTATTTGGCTCCGTTGAGAATACCGATAAGCTATCCGGCGAAACATTTTCCGAGCTACTATTCAGATGGTTTTGGGTTTCATCTAAATTCAAACCGGGGCTTTCTCCGTCGGGATTTTTGTTCTTAGCTGAAAATAATAAGTAGGAAATTAGGATCTTCTTTTTTTTTTTTTTTGGATTTGTCAGAATTCGCAAAATCAGACTATCACTCAGTAAGATTAACAGACTTGTTTTGTACCTTTAAGAACCGTACCACATCCGCCGCACTGGTACAGCGGAACAGTCGAGTACTCAATCAGAAGTTGGAGGCACTTGGGACATCTCACAAATCGAAATTTACCAGAATTACTAGCCATCTGTACCGGAAATAACCGAAATCAATTTTTTGTACCAGAACCTGTAAAATGAAGCACACAACACTCAAAGCATTAGAAGAACAGTAATTCTGGTAAACAAAGCAAACAAGAAAACTGGTAAAGAAGTTAGGAGGATATAATTTACACATAAAAACAAGAAATAAAAACTCAAATTGTACACAAGAAAATGTCTTTTGTCCTATAAACAATGACTTCAAACAATTTGAAGTTATAAGACTGACAGATAGGGCTAAATGTGGGTAGAAATGAAGAAGATGTCCCTAAATTTAGAAGAAATGGGTGAAAAAGCACCCACTTTTTCCCCAAATAAGATTGTAAACAGTGACTTGATCCAGTTAATAATTAAGATAAAGTATGGCAATTTAGTGGTTCATTGAAAAGCAAAAGGCTACCAACCATTCCAGCAGGGAGTGAAGTGAAATGAAAATGACAGTACATAATAATTCATTTTCTTTCCACAAAAAAAACAAAAAAAAGAAGGGAAATTAGAATTGAATTGCTAGAAAATTACTTTATTTATTTGTTTGTTAATTTCTTAGCTTTTATGATTATCCATAACTAACTCAATTTTCATTCAATGACACAGTAACTAAACATAGATGTGAGTTTATCATAAAGCCCCAAATTAAGGTACACATTAAAAGTTTAAACCTTAACTAAATATCCTTCAACCAAAAAAATAGCCAATCAATGCATCCCAATTCAATTCAATATAACTTCAAAAAAAAAAAAAAAAAAAAAAAACAAGAAGGACATAATAAAACAAAGCTAGAAAAACATAACATACATAATTACATACATACTAAATTACTAACCTTTCTAAGCCAGAAGTAGATTCATGCCATTGCAAATTTGCAATCTGTATTACTCTTATTATTTGTTTCTGAGAACTGAAAGCAATGAAGGAAGAGAAACAGCTAGCTAGCTAGTAGACTACACCAAATAAAGTATGGTTCCTTCTCCTCCAAACAAGGGGCCAAGCCAGAGCAGCAAGATAATAAAAAAGTACACCACAGAATATAAAAGTGGGTCTCTTTAAATTTTTTTTATTTCTTTTTAAATTTGTGAAACAGCTAAAAAGGACAAAAGAAACAAACAAACAAAGAGTGGAGATGAGATGAGAAAAAACAGAAGTGCAGTTGTAACTTGTGAGAGAGAGAGGGGGAAGACAAACAGGGAATACAAATCTAGGAACTTGTTTATGTAAACATGGTGGGTTTGGAATTTGGAAATGGAGATAGAAGATAAGTAAAATGTGATAAAATCATAAAAGAGAGAAGTCAAGAAAAGAAACCAAGTATTTTGAGATAGAGAGACAGAGAGAGAGGGAGAGGGATGGGTTTACTTGGGTGAAGCCGTGAAGAGGAAGGCAATGAGGAGGAATAGAAATGGTTGGAAGTGGTGGATTTGCTAGTCAATTTCTCACTTCATTTCATTCCATTCTTTCTCTCAATTCATGTCATGTGCAATTCTCAATTCTACCACAAAATCACTTATGTAGATATTATAATAAAATTTTACTCCAATACTCTCATAAAAAAAAAAATTATCTTCGATCCGATAATTACAAATAAATATTACTCGTTATGAGATTCATCTATAACTGATAAAATTATCTGGGTGTAATTATGGGAGCAACATCCATTACAATAAGTGTTCAATGTAAAAAAAAAAAGTGGTTCTAAGCAACCTTTCATTTTGAATCGAGTAGTTATTATCAAACATGTCTCTTAAATTGTATCTAAAGAATATATCATGATCATGCGATTATGAAAAATGAACGGCCCATATTCTATTAGATCCACAGCAGAATTAGCCAGAAAGGATTATGGGAAATTAGATTTTAGTGTAAAAACCAAAAAAAGGTTTCTTAATTTGTAAGAAGAATCACCAGCTAAGCTTACAAAAGGTTTCTTAATTTAACCGACAAGTCATATCTAATTATCTATATGCCATAATTTGGATATCTAATTATTATACTCAAAGTCCCCAAAGCAGCAAAATTATCTATGTTGCGGTTGTTGCCGTAACATTTTAAGCTCTCAAGTTGGTTTTGGATAATACCAAGAGATTAAATATAAATTATTTTTTATGTTTTCCGTTTTTAAGTTAATTTATAATTATTTATTTCTTGAAATTTAGTAAAATATTAATAAAAAAAATTGAAAACCAGATATTAAAATTACAAATTTGTGGCGTGGATCCAATTTAATGATTTAAATCCCGTTTTGTTACATTAATTTACGACCAACTAAATTACTCTTATCAACCGTATTATGAGTATCAAATATGTATGCAACACTAGTTAATTAAGTAATTATGTACAAAGAAATTTTGGTGACAATTGTATATTTATTTGCAATTTTTAAGTTTCTGTGACTATTTACTTAAGAACTCTGGCAGAAGCATACTGTTAAACATTTTTATTTTATGAACTAATAAATAAAAAAAATTACAAAATACTCTATCCTAGTGGCCAAATTAAACACAACAACAGATATTCTCTCATATAGTTAATGTTCTTGAGATACTTTTTTGGATATTTTTTATGGCCCAGTTAATAAAATGTTGCTATTTAAAGTTGGACTCTTAATCATATACGGTAAAAAACAAGAATTTATTTCTTTTTCTTTGCATGGATGATGTGCAAAACGGGATGTAAGTGTAATATTATTACCTCAATAAATAATAATAATAATAATAATAATAATAATAATAATAATAATAATAAGTATCTGTTAATTGACTTGACTGTGTTCTGCCGACTCAACACAAGGCCATGAAAACACATCACAGATGAGGTAACTAATGATGCAATGACTGCAGATGGACGGCTAGGATCACCTCACCTGTACAAGATCAGGGCCATTTAAATTCCAAAATAAACTGATATATCATAGCCTGATTGTCTTTTGTATTTGTACAGTGAAGTACTATAGAAGACAGGAATTCAACGCTGACTTGTCCCATTCAACTGGTCAAGTTTGGTTACTTTTAACAAAATAATAACAAGAGACGTTATCACAGGAATTCAGTCATAAAAAATGGGGGAAATAATAAATAATGTTAGAACGTTTAGGAACTTGTAAATTCTCTGCATTATTTCACAATTTGCAAGTACATAACCTGTGTAAGGCTGTATTTTTTTTTCATATTTTTTTTATTTAGGTTTCTAAGCACCTTAACTATGCCACATCATCAATGTTAATTACCATTGATTTTGTTTAAAACTTTTTATCTACTTTAATCCAATAGCTTATTATGTTCCTTCGCCTCACGTAAAATAACATGAATATGATTTGTCTAAAACAAAATTTAACCTTTAAAATAATCCAACAGTTTATGTGTTCTTGTTTATAAATTATTATTATTTATATCAAAATCTTTACAAATTATGTTCAAAATTTTGTTTAATATTAAATTTTATAAAATTCTTAATTATTTATTTAATATCATATTTCGGGGCGAAGTCCGAGTTACAGCCCTAATAACTGAAAAAGGAAAATGCTATGGGGATACTGCAAAAGATACCGTCGGGGATACCATTAAACATTGACTGCCAATAAAAAAATGTGATAAGTTGAATATTTAGGAGGTTAATGTGAATATTTAGGAGGATAAGTTGAATAGTTAGGAAGTGTAATGCTGCAAGTTAAATTAAGAGTAGTTTTTATTGGCTGTAAAGCAAAATGTGTTAAGTGTAATGCTGCAATTAGGTTTTTATTATGTGGAGTTTTTATTGGTTTTCAAGCAAAATGTGTTAAGGTGAATATTTAGGAGGTTAAGATGAATATTTAGGTTTAGTCGAATTGGCCAAAGATCAATGGTATCCCCGACGGTATCCAAATTTCTGGACTGTATAAAAAAAATGGTACAGAATATATATGAGGAGTTCATGGGACCCATTGGCAGTGAGTGGGGAGTGACTTGTAACTTGTAAGCTCAGCTGTAACCGAGTCAACTCTTGACAAATATTTCCAGAGTTGTGTCAAACTGTAACTCTGATGTGTGAGAAAGACAACAAAAAAAATAATAATAATAAAAAATAATGTCAATATCAACCAAATAATTTCTCCTTCATGAATTATTTACTAATATGTCAATATCATATTGTTAAATTGACTAGACTTCTCAAAACTCAAGAGTGTGGAGTCCAAGGTCTCCTTTGACTTGTTATAGTTCCCAATAAATTCTCTCAAAAAAGAGTTGATAACTACACCCTTTAAAAGAACCTCTTTAACCGTACCTTAATACATTTTTAGATAACATTTTTTTTTCAAATACAACAATCACTTTTACCGGTTACAATTCATATCCTCAACCGAACAAAACACTTATATATACACACAATAGAAAGATCAAGAATAAAAAAAATTTACTTAAAATTTATGAGATTAAAGAGAAAATATTACCAATTTAGTTGGTGGGTGGATAATGGGTGTAGTTAGGGGACAAAGATAATTTCTCCAAAAAAAAATGGTACTAAAATAGTAAAATGAATTCAATATCAAGTCAGGATTGCCTGATTGGACCTAGACCCGTGTGCCCCATGATATTAAAATACTGAATTAATGAACTTAAAAACCTTCTTAATTAACTAGCATTAATTCCATGTGCAGATCTGCTTATTTTTATAGCAGTTGACTAGATAATAAGTGTGCTCTATAACCAAAGTGGGAGATTATATATGCCAACATCATTAAAAAAAAAAAAAAATGAATGAATGTTAATTTACGTGCATAATTCATAAATACTAGGGTATTCAGCCGCACTTCACGGCGGGGTAATCATATTTTAGTTGGATATCCAAAACAATTTTTTTAATAACTATCTTTATAGATAATATTGTTTATACAATATTTATATGGTAGTATGAAGTGTAATATCTTAATTAATAGAATATAATTAATAGAATATAGTGGTAGTTCGTATACTTATTAATTTATAATATATTATAGTGGTAACAAAATAAATCATACTCATATATCAATTTTAAGCAATTGAATTATGACTCACTCATTTTATAAGAATAATTTTTTTTGGTTTAACATAAAAAAAAAATTGTATAATGGTTTATGTTGTTTATATGTAATAAGTAGTATATAAATATATATGTATATTGACACACAATGATCATAAATAATGGGCATAGAATATCATAACAATGCTTTTTGACAATCAATGCCCAAAAAGCAACTAAACTAATGTACAATTTTTGTTGCATGGCATAAACCAGTAGGCAAACATACAGGCGTAGAATCAATATCGGATGTCTCTAATAATATCTAAGTTTAAGAGTAAGTTGTATAGAAACAAATAGCGTGAAAACACTCATACAATTATTCAAATTTTAGACAAACAAAATATAAATATCATCCTTACATTGCACGCATTTAAAATATCAATAATAATAGAAAGAAATCTTGAGTTTTTATATAAAACCTAAAGCGTTAGATCTATACATCCAATGACTATTAGCTCCAAATGAAGGAGAGAGCTCTATTCTTCTCAACCTTTAAAGGGGATATATTGCTTCTTCTTGACAGATGATAACAATAATTGCATATATAGATTTGTTGGTAATTTGTGTAGTGGACAAGTGGTACTAAAAAGTGGAGCTTTTGAGACAACTGTGACCAACGAAGATAATAATACAGACTTGTTTCTAAGTGTCTGCATTCCTTTAAAGGAACCATTATATATGCATGCCACTCGAGCAATGTCTGCTTTTAAATGTACTGAGCCCATCCGTTGCTTTGGACTAAAATTATTTTTAATAATAAATTTTTTAGATAATATGTAATGGATTTTATATTGAGGAAATTGATATAAGCCTTAATGGGCTGAGACATTAACGTCAACGGGCATTAACGTAAATCAACGGTTCTGATTTATCCAAGAAAATGATCAACGGCTCAGGTTTCTTATTTGAGAAAGATAACTCTTTCATGTCATTTTTTTCAATATGCTTTTATATATAGTAAGGATGAAACAGAAAAGAGAGCACTTCAAAGGGTTGAAAGAAAATAAGAAATTATTATGATCATATATGTTCCACAAAATTATTATGATTTATAAAAATACAAGAAATAAAACCCAATTTAATTTTTTTTCTTAAATGCTTCATGCTATTAATTTGGGTGTCACATAGAATAAGTAAACATTTTGATCATGATTATATACAACAAACCAACTAATTGGTCCTCAGGTCAAAAGGCTGTTTTGAGTTTTTTTAAATTTTTGTGTCCATATATGATCCAAAATTCCAAATGGACATATCCAAAACACACCCAATTTGTTCAATATTGTGTGCTAAACAGTTTAAAATGTTTCGCAGCATCAGAAATTGTGAATAGAACTCACCTTGATGGATTTATCCAATGAAGCTCAGTACTAAAGATGCCTAAAATTAGAAAGAGTATGACCTGCCGTCCATAGAATGGACAACCACAGAAGACACACAAAAAATATGATAGGTGGGACCCGCAGTGTGACAAGCGAGACCCACAATGTGACATTATATCTTCTATGGTGATACATTCTATGGACACAGGATCAGGGTCGGAGAGAGGGGGGACATGGGGGTACTAAGACCCCCATGATTTTGCAATTTAAAGGAATATATGTCATTTTTTTGTGTAATTCCCGTTTGGCCCCCTAATCAATGGATATATAGTTTTATACTACTAAGCACCCCTATGTCATAACTCTGGCTCCGCCCAAAGATGTTTCCGAATTAGAAACGGTAGGAACTCATGACTCTCGTGAGATGTGTGCTGGTCTAGATATATATATATATATATATATCATATCAGTATATATTAGATAAATTCATAGATAGATAGGTGGCACCGCCAAGCAGCCAGGTTGTTGTGGCCGTGTCTCATGGGCCACTACTTCGGTGGCATCAAAGTATCAAACCATTTATCATTTATGTCCCTTTGCAATTGCATGTACATATATTATGTGCCCTAATGAGACTGCACTAAAGTGTGGCTAATGGAGTAATAGCACCTTTAATTTAGAGGAGGGATTCTTGACAATATAATTCAAGCTTTTAAAAAACTTAGTTTTAACTTCATTTAAACTGTTAAACCGTTTTTTGGACCTCCCCGCGTTAAATATTTGTAAAAAAACCGTTTATTGTGGAAAAACCATTTTAACAAAGTTAAAATCATTAAAAATCATTAAAATCCATGTTTTAGAGGCATTTAAACGACGTTAAAAATATGTTGACACATTATTGACAGTCTAGAAGTTCACAATAATGTTTATCTACACATATTAATAATAAAAAATTCTAAAACTCTTTATTAATATTATCTAAAATTTTTCATTTTAATTTGGGAAATTTTTGTAATGTTACAATTTCTGTTACTTAAGATTTTTTACTTTTATGTACTCCATTAATTTTATAATTGTTATTTGTACTTAATCATCAAGTATAATTGTATGAGAGTGTATTGTCTAGCCTTTTTAAATATAAAAAGTACATAGAAATTAAGTACCCGTTTTTTAATTTAACAGCCGTATAATTCCGTTTTAACGTCAAACCATTAAACGGTCACCTCACCATTAAGAGCCGTGAAACGTTTTTTAAAAGCTTTTATGTATATATTGACAATCTTGACAATGGCGCATTTGATAAATTCTAAGAAAATGTTTAAAAAATCTTAAAAATTAAAAAAAGTTTATAAAAACTTTCTTTAATGTATAGATTTATAGTGTTTTAAGTTTTAATCAATTTGAGTATCGTTTAATGGCTCATCAAAATTTTGAGCTCTTTTTAACGGTTGTAATTTAAAGTGATTTTGATGGACAAACGCACACACAGGAATTGGAGTTTAATTTTATAATTCACCCACTATATATTTGATGATACACTACAAGTCCACAGATTTTAAATTAATTTTGCGAATAAATTGTACTTATTTATTTCCGAATTATTTGTTTGAATTTGTTTAATTTACTTTTAGAGAAAAAGTAATGTGTTTTCTTTACCATTTGAAGGATAACATCTTACTACTGCCTTTTAATGCTTATATGAAATAAACTTAGTAATGGAGGAATTTAATTTGCATGATGAACTCGACCTTGTTCTGCCATTAAATTATATATTTTTTTTTGTTGTTATCATGCTAATTTTTGTATGATAACCTTATTATTATTTTTTTGGCCAGATTTTACATGAATAGATAATAAAAAAGTATGCTCCCATCTGATGTCAGAATTTTGAATTTTTAAAACAATAGGATTTTTTTTTTTTTTTTTTTTGCTTATATTGCTCATGCATACAAAATGTTATATATTGTTCTAATATTCCTCAATTAATGTTCTATGAAGTTGGTAAAAAAGAAACAATTTAGCGCATTATAGTCGAATCATAAATGAATGTCAGTATGAAATTCAGAGAATTAATTCATGTACTAGGATTCGCAGACGATGTCTGAGGTCTGCCATGTTATGTTATTATGTCGTCTCAATATTTTTTTGAGAATATATGTACATTGAGGTATGTACAAAAAACGGTACATGGAATCACAATTCCATTAATGAGATCTCCTCACAAACACCCACACCTAAAGGTGCATCCCCAACCGACTCCAATGTGCTTCACCTGTTTTGTGGGTCCTTTCAACACCACCATCCATGACTCCATGGCTTTTCCGATCGAACGGTCGGGATCGGTTGATCTCAGTATTTGCTGTACCAATCTCAAAGTAATTCGGTTTTTAACTATTGGATCAAAAAAAGTAGGTCTACTTTTCTTTAGAAAAAAAAAAAAACAGGTGATCCGGGTCCCCATCAACCACTCAATACCATACCAGTATATATATTTCAATGAGAAACATCTTGCGTCCATTGAAAAACTGTCCATACGTCTATAGACATGTACAAAATGTAATAGGTATACTCCGAAATGTAACAGATACATCACAGAATGTAACGTATGGACGCTATGGACAGTTTTTCTATGGATACCAGGTAGTACTCTATTTCAGTCACTCACAAACTCACTGTGTTGGGTTTCTCTGCACTGTTCAGCATGCATCCATCTCTTGCATCATTATCCAAATTAAATCCTGATGGTGTTAAAATGGTAAGGGGGCCACTAGGCCCACTACCAATTTAAGTTCAGAGAAAATAGAGACGTGGAAGGAAATGTGAGCAAACAGCAAAAAATAATGAAACAAAATTATAAATAAATATTTATTTAATAATTAATAAATGATGATTGATGAACAACAGTGTAGAAGAGAACGTGATTGGTATTGTGTCACATGGGACGCATGTGACTGACTCTGAGCGTGAAGCTGAAATGAAAACTGTTTGTTTAATTGTTTGTTGCTTTGCTTGAAATTTATTTCAGGGGGCAGAATGCCAGAATCAGAATCAAGAATCTGATGAACAAGAACTGAAGAACCCCTTGGGCTTGGGATGAGGCAGTACAAGTATACAATGCTGCTCTGCTCTTGACCGGTAGAAAACATGGTGAATTCTTTCTATGGATTGGAATAAATATGGGCTGTTCATTTGTCTAGATCGGATGGTTACAATATATTTTTGGAGCACAAGTAAAAACAGATACTTGATATGTGAAATTCGAATTATCTGATTAAAAATGAACGGTTGTTGGTAGAAGAACAATAACTCAGAAAACATTACAAAATATGGGCCGGCCGGTGCTAAGTGATTTTATGGAGTTGGGCCTAATTTAGAGAGTTGGAGCTTGAAAGTATAAGGACCAATAAGTTTCACATGGTCCTGATCATCACAAACACCAATTTGGGCTCACATTTTGTTTATTATTCTTCCAACCTTCTTAATGGATTTATGTTGAATGATCTTTCAGTGTGATGTCTAAAGATTGAATATTATCATATATTATCCTAAAATTGCTATACTGTTTCACATTAGGGTAACTCTGTTTTGCAAAGTAAACTGACGTTTTTATTCTACGTTCGTATCTTAAGAACCATAACTCAAATGGTCAATCCGATTTGACCGTTGAATTCTGCAAATCGAAATCTCGTAGAATACAAAACTTTTTTTAATATGTAGGATGCAACAGTCGAGTCGGATTAATCCTTTCTTGAGACATGAAAATGCAAAATAAAAATGCTATTTTACTTTGCAAATTAAACACTGTAACTCTATTCTATATGTCCATTAATGGGTCTTCTGGTGGTTGGTACCTTGAAAACCAAACGCATAACACTTTCGATCTGAAAATGGCCGGTTTAAGTTTGGGTTCTTCAATCTTCATTGAATATCCATCCCTTCTTGCATGCCAACTAGGGTTGGCAAAAAAGTTCGGCTCGTAATTTGTTTGAGTTCGATTCGGTCTGAGCTCAATTTGAACTAAGCTCGATTCGATTTTTTGTCAGCTCGAGTTCGATTTAGCTCGGCTCGATTTTTTCTTGATTCGATTCGGATTCGACTCGTAATAACTTGATATATAGTAATTTGCACATTTTTTAAAATATTTTGTCAAAATTGTTTGTAATAATATACCTATTTTATTATTTAATTAACAAAATATACTTATTTTATTGTCAAATTAATAAAATATAATTTTTTAATCATAATTTATTATAAAATTATAAAAATAGCGATAATTTGTTTATATTATCAAAAAATGACAAAATAATATACTTATTTTAGCTTTAATTATCTATGGTAATCATAATTTATTATAATAATTGAGCTCGTATGGAGCTCGGAGCTCGATTCGAGTTCGAGCTAGTTCGATTCGGTTTCGGCTCGGTTCGATTTCAGCTCGATTCGGTTTTGGCTCGGTTCCATTTGAGCTCGATTTGGTTTAGATAAAATTCGATTTGATTCGTCGCCGGCCCTACTGCCAACCGATAAAATGTAGGAGATCAATTATTAAATTCAGAAAATTAAGAAGATGAATGCCATTGAAAATGGCAACGTGGAATGGTGCATGCAGAACTTGAATAAATTCTTGTCGGAAGGTAGTAGTGTGATTCACTGATTCTGTGAATGGCATAGTTGGCATTTCACATGATCTGATCTTGATTGGAATTAAAAAAAAAAATGCTATCCGGATTCGGATCAACACTCCTACCAACGGGTTATCGTACCGGAATCCGTTAACCTGCAAGCTCATTCTCAACTCTCAAGAAACTTTTTTTGTCTGTACCTCAGAAACAAAACAAATCTTAATAGTATATCTCTTTTCGAACAAATCTCAGAACTATTTCTGCTTGATTAGCGGTCACGGCTACAAGTCAGACTGACTGCGGCGTTTAGTTTTGTGTACTTACAAGAAACATATTCAATTATCATCATCTACGACCTGTGACTGCTGTAGCTAGCCGCTGCGGTTAGACGCCGTGGTTACCTGCAGCGGTCACAGGCTCCCTGTGATAAATCTTTCAATTTTTTCAAGTCATCGTCTTTGACTGCAGTGGTCAGTTTGACTTGCGACCATGACCGGCTGATCGCTGATCAAGTAGGGATAGTTTTGAGATTTATTTCAAAAGAAGGATAATATTAAGATTTGTTTTTTTATGACGGACACAAATTTTTTTCCTCTACAACGAAGCGATTCCGGATTGCTTATCCTCTGTTACGAGGTATTACTGCGTAGCGAATCAACGATGTGGATTGTAAGGAGTTTACCGATATTGAGTTGCACGAATCTTAAAGCGAATCTAATTGCCAGAGAGTACTGCACAGTAGAGGATGAATTCATATCCCCTGCTGTACTGCATTGTGCAGTTCACAACATCAGCCGTCAGATTGTCTGAAGATTCGTTCCAGCACGGATTTCGAGGTGATCCAACGGCTGGCTCTGCGAACTGCACAATGCAGTAAGTCGGGGGATGAACACTTAGTAAAGGATATGAATTGGAAATTCCAAGCTCCATCTCTACTGTTCTTTTTTTTTTTTTTTCAGTTCAGATATTCGGATACCACAAAGAATACCGTCGGGGATATCATGATTTTTAACCAATTCAACTAAACCTAAATATTCACCTTAACCTACTAAATATTCACCTTAACCTCCTAAATATTCAACTTAACACATTTTACTTGACAACCAATAAAAACTCCACATAATAAAAACCTAATTGCAGCATTACACTTAACACATTTTGCTTTACAGTCAATAAAAACTACTCTTAATCTAACTTGCAGCGTTACACTTCCTAACTATTCAGCTTATCCTCCTAAATATTCACCTTAACCTCCTAAATATTCAACTTATCACATTTTTTATTGGCAGTCAATATTTAATGGTATCCGACGGTATCTTTTGCAGTATCCCGTAACATTTTCCTTTTGAAATAACTGTTCTATCTTCTCTTCTCTCTTCTCTCCTCTTCTGCGTTGACTTTTACGGGAGAGATCCGATATCGGGTCGGGTTTCTAAATTCTAATTCTCTACACTCTCTCTCTCTTTCCCATGGAATGGGAGGAGGAAGACTACAAACCCACTCCAACCTTCTCCATCTCCACTCCCTCCTCTTCCTCTCCATCCTCTCCATCTCCATCCCCATGGAGGATCGCGAGGACTGGCCGATGGTGGAGAGGCACCAGGACCAGTTGTTAGTCAGCAACGAGCCCTTCATGATCCACGGCTTCAACACCTACTGGCTCATGGTGTTCGCGGCAGACCCCGAGACACGGCACAAGGTCTCCGATGTGTTTGCGGAAGCCACCCACGCCGGGCTCAACACCTGCCGCACCTGGGCGTTCAATGACGGCGGGTGGCGAGCCCTCCAGACCTCGCCGTTCAGCTATGACGAGGAGGTGTTTCAGGTGGGGTAATGTGGTGTAGTATGCTGTGCACACCACCTGTTTGATGATATGTCTGTCTCCTCATTGACACTGAAACTGGTTCAGAGTAGTTCTGCTATGGATCGGCTGAGCAACCTTTCGTTTTGAATCGAGCGGTTCTTATCAAATATGTATATATTTAATTGTATCTAAAATGCATATCACGACCATCTGATTATGAAAAATGAACGGTTTATATTTCATTCGATCCATAGCAGAATTAGCCTTGAAATTAATATAATCTTCTTTCTTATTTAAATTATAAGAAAGAACAAAGATGTACCAGATGGGTTAATTTGGTTATGAATTTGTGTACAGCTACCAACAATCCTTGGCATGCACTTGCATTGTTTATTTATACCCTGATTAGTACAGAGGAACTGTATTCTAATCAATGAAATTGTTTGCTTTGACATTGCCAATTAACCCTGTTTATTTAATATAAAGAACACTTTAATTTAAGAACATATTTGACTGGATTTTAATCGGGCAGCTCTTATAGAAAGGCGATGTCACTGCATCAAATTGCATTGTTTTTTCTTCTGATTTTGTATGCTAATATAGATACCTCTTATTAAATTTATAATTTGTTTACATAAATGCTCATACAATAACTTGCCTTAAGTACCAGCACCAGGACTATGTACAAGGCTGAATTGGAGACTACAATTTTTTTAGTTAATAGCTATTCTAGCATCATATGCCCCTTAAAAACTATGTACCAGTTTGATTTTCAATAATTATCATTTATAAAATTTTTTGGTTAGGCATTGGATTTCGTATTGAGCGAGGCGAGAAAACATAAAATAAGACTGATACTGCCTCTGTGTAACAATTGGGAAGATTATGGTGGGAAGTCTCAGTATGTCAAGTGGGGCCAATCATCAGGACTTGATCTTTCTTCTGATGATGATTTCTTTACTAATGGTACTCTCAAAGACTACTACAAAGCATTTGTTGAGGTATCTATTTTATCTCACTTTTTTTTAATAATAATGTTTCTAAAATTTATTGTTGTTAGTCTAATTATCTTATTCTTATTTTCTGTTTTGTTATTTAGGCTGTTCTGACCAGAACAAATACAATAACAAATATAGAATATAAGAATGATGCGACCATATTAGCATGGGAGCTAATCAATGAGCCGAGATGCCCTTCAGATCCTTCTGGTGATATACTACAGGTGATTTACTTACTAAAATTTATGTGAAAGTCTCCCTAGTTTCTCCAAATATTACAGTCTATGCCCATTTTCATGGCTTTTCTGAATTTGTTGGAATTGCCACAGCTCATTTTTTCCTTTTTTTTTTTAATGCCGAAAGGGTAGGGATTGTTCGCATTATACGATAATGCTTGTTTTAATTATTTTTCTTCAATAATGTATTCATATTTCTGCTTAAAATATGGTCCTACAAAAGTGGTCATTTGATATAGGCATGGATAGAAGAGATGGCATCTTATGTGAAATCAATAGACCCAGTCCACCTCCTTGCGATTGGTTCAGAAGGATTTTATGGACCGTCTACTCCTGAACTAATGGAATTGAACCCCAGTGAGAATTCTGGAGAGCTTGGTACTGATTTCATACGAAACCACCAAGCTTCAGGCATTGATCTGGCTTCTGTTCATATCTACCCTGACACTTGGTACGTTATGCTTTGATCTTTTTTTTTTTTTTTTTTTTTGGAATTGCCATGTGAAATAAATTCCTACCATGGGTGCTTGTTGTAATGCTATTGTGCCCAATCGAGATGAACAATTTCTAAATGAATGAAGGAAAGGGTATTCCCATTTCATTGTTTATCTAATAGCTTTAAATTTCTTCTTCCTTTTTTCCAAAAAGGTTATCACACTCTGACAAGGAAGATCATCTTAACTTCGTACAGAAATGGATGGACCAGCACATTTTAGATTGCAAAAACCAACTCAATATGCCAATTGTATTCAGCGAGTTTGGGGTCTCTTTAAAAGATGATAGATTCTGTTCTGACTTCAGAGAATCATTCATGGAGAAGGTCTATACTACTTTCATGGCATCCACAAAAACAGGTGGACCCGGGGGTGGCTGTATTCTCTGGCAGCTTTTTCCTGAAGGAGCCGAGCACATGGATGATGGTTATGCCATTTTCCTTGCGAAATATCCGTCAACTTATAGTTTATTATCTTTGCTATCTAAGAAACTACGTGAATGGCCAATGGTGGAGAGAGATGGGACACATTTGCTGGTAAACAATGAACCATTTTTCATTCATGGTTTCAATACATACTGGCTGATGATTTTCGCGGTTGACCCAGAAACTCGACACAAGGTCACTGATGTCTTTGCAGAGGCCAAAAAAGCGGGGTTGAACACATGCCGCACTTGGGCATTTAATGATGGAGGCTCAAGGGCTCTCCAGGTTTCACCATTCAATTATGGCGAGGAGATGTTTCAGGTATGTGCTTCTGGTGTTTGATGATTTGCTTCTGTGAAGTTGGTTTAGTGCAAAGTACTTGTGTTCAACTGATGCATCATAGTTATGATATATCTACAAGATTTCTTATTTATTTGTTTATAGTTAACACTTGTTTTCCCACATGTCAATCTGTACTCCAAACCACTACTTTCCTGAACCTCAACTCATTATTTAGTACAACAAGGAGGCTGCAATACCTGACGGATAGGGTGCTTGAATTGGAGATTATAATCCATTTATTGACCACTAATCTGGCATTTCAAAGCTCCTTAACAACTGCATCCAGTTTGATTTTTTAATAATTATTAATTATAAATACATTTTGTAGGCATTGGATTTTGTAGTGAGTGAGGCAAGAAAATATAGAATAAGACTGATACTGCCTCTGTGTAACAATTGGGAAGATTATGGTGGGAAGTCTCAGTATGTCAAGTGGGGCCAGTCATCAGGACTTGATCTTTCTTCTGATGACGATTTCTTTTCTAATGGTACCCTGAAAGAATACTACAAAGCGTTTGTTGAGGTATCCATTTTACCTCAATGCTTTTTATTTTTTTCATATTTTCTCTAAAATTTTGGTTCTTAGTCATCTCTTTTGTTAATTAGGCTGTTCTGACGAGAACAAATACTATAACAAATATTGAATATAAGAACGATGCGACCATACTAGCATGGGAGCTAATGAATGAGCCTAGATGTCCATCAGATCCTTCTGGTGATATACTACAGGTGATTTACTTGTCAAAATTTATGTTAAACTGCCCCAGGTTTTCAAATATTACAGTCTTTACAACCATTTTGATGTGTAGCAAGTTATGATAGCCTTTTCTGAGTTTCTTGGACATTGGCACAGGTTAGTTCTGATGCTGATTAGGGAAAGGATTGTTTGCATTATAGTGTATAATATAGCATGTTGTTGGTTTTATTTTTTTTCCCCAATATTATTGTGTTCATATTTACGCTTAAAATTACTTGTCCTATAAAAATAGTCATTTGATATAGGCATGGATAGAGGAGATGGCATCTTATGTGAAGTCAATAGACCCAGTCCACCTGCTTGCTGTTGGTTCAGAAGGATTTTATGGGCCATCTACACCTGAACTACTTAAATTGAACCCCAATGACTATTATGGTGAGGTTGGTACGGATTTCATACGAAACCACCAAGCTTCCGGTATTGATCTGGCTTCTGTTCACATCTACCCTGACACTTGGTACGTTGTTGTAGGTTTTTTATATTGTCATGAGCAAAAAATGTCCTACTTTTGAAATATCATTACAGTCAATTTACCATCTTGAATCATTATAGAAATTTATGATGCTGTTTTTGTTTTTTTTTTGAAGGGTTTATGATGCTGTTTTTGCCTAATCCAAACTCCAAAGTAACAGTATTTAAATGATGAAAGAAAAAAGACTTCAATAATTTGTCGATTTGTTAACAGCTCCCAATTTTTTTTTTTTTTTTTTCCAAAAAAGGTTATCACAATCTGACCAGGAAGATCATCTCAACTTCGTACAAAACTGGATGGATCAGCACATTTCAGATTGCAAAGACCAACTCAATATGCCAATTGTGTTCGGCGGATTTGGGGTCTCTATAAGAGATGATAGGTTCTGCTCCGACTTCAGAGAATCATTCATGGACAAGGTCTATAGCACTTTCATGGGCTCCATAGAGACAGGTGGACTAGGGGGTGGTTGTATTCTCTGGCAACTTTTTCCTGAAGGAGCCGAGCACATGGATGATGGGTATGCCGTTTTCCTGGCGCAATATCCTTCGACTTATAGTTTATTATCTTTGCAATCTAAGAGGCTATGTGATGGCGCACAAATTTGAAAGTAAGTTCGTTTTTTTAGTTAACGTGCCACTTTTTATGGTACTAAATCTTTCTTTTTCACATTCAATTTTAAGGATGAGCACTCAAAAAGAAATTAAAGCTTTAAACTTGGAAGAAGATTGTAAATTAACGGTTGATTGGAACAATGTAGTTTACACGGAGACATACAGCTTTTCTTTGTACAAAATGAAACCAATGTATATGTAATGTATGTCAAAAATGTTGTATCGGCATTTGTTCTATAGTTAAGACAGCATTATTTTTGTATCTTTTTAAATCAATTCCACTATTCATTAATTCTTGGTGAATAACAAACACACTGACAAACTTCATTATATATCAATCATTCATAACAGACTTCTTACATTTTCAAATTAAGAAACTTGTATAACAAAACAAATCAATCCCCACGACATATATATATCTTTAAAGTGGTGGAATAATACAACAAATTTCATTATCAATCCCCACTGAAAAGCACACCAATAAAAAGCAAGCATTGGAAATAATAAAAATAGAACACTTTCAAATTTCATTTTCAATCTTCATATTGTTATTCCACCACATATAAACCTCAATTAGTCAAGAGTTCTTGAGACTGGATCTCATAAGTAAACCCTTGACTGAGTGAATCATCAGCAGACCAAATGAAGATGCCAGGAAGCTTATTTTCTGATTTCAGCTGCTGGCATGAACTGAACCCGGTATCAGCCGAAATCACACCCGATTCAGTCGTGTCGCCCGTGGTAAAACTGGCTAAAACAATGCCGCCAGGATAGTTCAAAACCTGCTCATCATAATGCTGCACATACTGGTCCACTGTTGTATCAGCGCCGTAGCCGTAAAACTGGAAGTTGACATAATCTATGACGCCGGAGTAGCTGGCCCACAATGCCTGGTACATGAGCTGCACCGGGGGGTCATCGAATGGTGCGATTGAGGCGAATGATATCACGCCGTTGTTCTTCAGGATTGTTATCAGCTGCCCGATGCACTCTGTGAATGTCTCTGTGTCGTTCTCATCGCTGAAGTTCTCGTAATCTATGTCGATACCATCCAGGCCATACTGTTCTATTATGGCTGTCAAAGACGAGACGGCGTTGCTGACCCAGCTTTCAACAGTATTCGCATTGAAATAAACAGCCTGGCCACCGACAGACGCCCCGCCAATGCTGACAGCGACCTTCACGTTCGAATTCTCTTGTTTAATGGCTGAGACTGCATCTGGTGAGAGGTTTTCAGCGTCCCAAAACACCCCGAACTCGCCGTTTGTTGGCGTCGGAGGTGTCGTGGGCGTAGGGACCGAGTAGTCTATTGCAAAAGACAGTATGTAGTGGAAGTCTACGCCAGAGTTTATCGGGACGTCGGAGAGCTTGACGCCATTAAAATCAGCTCCAATGTACTCAGAAAAGAGATTTGAGTTGGTACCGGAAACCGCCATTGGTTTAATTATACGATTAAGAAAATAGATCAATTAAGGAGGAGGTGAAGAAAAAGGTTGAAGATCATCCAGCTTAAATAGTTGGTTTTCTGGTACTGATACTATTTTTCAGAATATGTGGGTCCTCTGTTTATGCAGTGTTTAAGTTGGGAAGGTTGCAATGTGCAATAAAAATTGAACAAAATTGAATTTAGTTGAAGTTTGTTACAACTTGTAAGAGTTGAATTTAATTAAAGTACAAGTTTTGAACATTTAAACTTTATATAAAACTTAAAAAGCTGGTTCTTTTGTTTGTGCTGATGGATAACAGAACCAAGAATTAAGGTTTAACAACTCCCAATTGGTACTGAACAATGAATTTTAATCAAAGATATGTACTTTTATTAATGATCCAGTTCTTATCCACTTTGGAAAGAGTTTGGGATATCATTTTTTTTTTTTAAAAAAAGGGGACTTTGAATTTTGAAAGAAATATAATAGAAAGTTTCTTCCCTTTCTTGATTTTTTTTTTTAATTTTTAAGAACCAGGCTTTGCCTGTTTTCTTATATATATAATAGGTACATAATTACATAATTTTGTTAATATGAAAATATAATAGGTACATGGTAATTACAATGGTAGTGTAGCTGTAGCGTGAAAAAAAAAAATAAGGAAAAGACACCTATCCAAAAGTATTATGAATGTTGATTTGGGGGGGCTCATCTTGTCCTGCTTATAATATTTCGTGTTGTTATCTTAGACTAAGATAATATGCTGGTTAGATTTATGGACATGATTTGAAAATTGAAACTTGAAAGTGCATAAGCTAAAGCATTTTAAAAGTCAGATGTGGTGCCAATTTTTGAAGAGGCTAGTGGGGATGATGTGACGGAACAAACTTCTCATTCTCCTATATTTTATTTTGTTATTATTTTTATATTTTATATGGCTTGCTTGTACTTCATCTATCAAGAGGCTAGTTGGGGCTTAAGTGAGGCTAAGATTTTTTACCATGTTTGGTTAAGGAATAAAGTTAAAGAGGTATAATTCTCTATATCAAGTTATTATACCATAAAATATTCTTGTTTGGTTGAGCAAGTGGAGGAATAAGAAGAGAACATTCATTATTTTATTGTTACATCAACTATAATATTATTTTTTATTACTTTATTAATAATAATATTAGTATTATAATTATATTGGTATTATCATTAATAATATCATTAGTATTTAACAATTAATAATATTATTATTTTATTGTTATGATAATTATATACTATTATTAATTTTATTGCTATTACTATTTTAACAATATTATTATTATAATTATTATCATGGTGTGCATTTCCCCTCTTGTATTCATAACATCTTATTTGAGGAAAAATAGATTTATTTCGGACGTAATAACATAAATTTCGAGGCGTTAACATTTCGGTCGAAAATGCTAATGTTAGTACAATATTCTAACTCACTAAATGAACTTTTTTATACCATTTTTCTTTATTTATTATTATGATTAGTCCTGATTATTAAATTCTAAACAGTAAATAGAAGAGTGAAAATTACATATTTATGTGACAATGCATGTATTAACAATAGTATAAATTCATGAAATGATAGAAGAAAGATCTTACCCGAGTCATAATTTCATATACATAATAATTTGGCAAAATTGGTTATATACCATCCAAACTTGCCCAATTGTGTATTTCCCCATCAATTCTTTTAATTTGGGTATATGCCCATCAAAAACTTAATTACCTTGTTATTTGCTCAAATCATGATTCATCTTAAATAAATTAGCAAAAATATTTTACAAAAAAATTGTATGACCAAATTATCCTCCCTCTAATTCTCTTCTTCCTTTTTCCAACTAGCGTATTTACTTTTTTTCTAAATCTAGTTAATGTTTCTTCCCTCATTCTTAGAGGTGACAAAATCTGACCCGACCCGAAAAACTTGCCCGACCCGAGTTTTAGGGAAAGTCAAACTGACTCAAACCAGACCCAACCCGACCCAACCCGACCGGGAAAGTCAGGCTGACTCGACCCCCAACCCGACCCGTGTTTCAGGAAAAGTCAGACTGACCCGAACCCGACTTGAAACTCGAGATAACCCGGGAATAGAGGTGCAAAATCTGACTAGACTCGAAAAACCCGCCCGACCCGACCTGTAAAAATGCTGGCATACGTCAACTCGATACCCGACCCGACCTGTAAAAATGCCGGCAGACGGCAACCCGATACCCGACCCGACCCAAACCCGAATAAGCAGACGGGAAAAAGGGAGGAGAAGAGAATTAGAAGGGAGGGTAATTTGGTCATACAATTTTTTTATAAAATATTTTTGTTGATTTATTTAAGATGAATTATGATTTAGGCAAATAATAAGGTAATTGAGTTTTTGATGGGCATATACCCAAATTACAAGAATTGATGAAGAAATATACAATTGAGCAAGTTTGGGTGGGTATGTAACCAATTTTATAAAATAGGGTGGGTATGATTTTGTAGCTTCATGAAATTAGAGCAAAGAGGGGCATGTCAGAAGTTGGTAGCACCAAGGGCAACATAGAGTCTACGGGATTAAAAACAAGGGGAAATCGGATATACACCCAGCAAAACTTAGCCTAATTAGATATTTATTGATCAAAGTTTTAAATTTAGATATTTAACACATCTAAACTTCATTTATTTAAATATATGTATCTTCCTCAACTCCACCTTTCTTCGGCTCTTTTTGAGGTCTGGTTGGGGCATAGTCTCTGAACTATACTTGAACTGAACCATCTGTTCTTGTTCTGAAGTATGCACTTTGTGTGTTTTGGATTTGTGAAACTTCAGGTACTTGTATCGTCTATTGCCTTTCTCTTAGTTCAGCAGTACTTTAGTTTCTATCTGGTATTGCTCGTACACCATGACTTGCTAGGTGATCAGCTACATTTTGTATGTTGTAATTAAACCTAGTGAAGTTATCGTTTGATAGTCTCCCCATCAGAGATCTAAAGATAAGTAAATTGCTTTCCCTAGCTTGCCAATTGTCGTATCCGTGAGTTTGTACCACCAATTGTATATGTTGAAGAAATCGTGGATACTCATCATCAAGTCAAGTGCCGTATACGCCAGTTTGGCACCTCATGTGAGATCAATCTCTATTGTTAATATGATAGATCGATCGTCAGACCACCTTGTATCTTTGAAAACAACTAATGCAATTACACCTGCATTTCTCATATACAGCATGCTTAATCTCACCATTATCATCCCAATATGTAGATGCTGGAAACCGGATTGCCTGAGCCGCTCATACGACTCATTTATAATGAAGGGTAGTTCTAGTTGCTGGCTTCCAACCACCAATATTCTTTCGTCAGAGTTATGCTGGTAAACTCTGTTTCGGGATTAATTCCATCCGGCTTGATATAGAACTTCGGCTAGAACATTCTGAGCTTGTAACTAACTAAATTCAAAGGTTTCATGGCCAAATATCTAATGAGGAGGGATCCGGTGCCAACGGTGCAAAGTCTGCGATTTTCATATCCAAATTTTGATTTATATGGCTCAATAAATTCTTTATATCAAAATCTTATAGCATGCAAAAATTTTTCATTTTTGGAGATTTTTAAGTATTTATTTCAGATTTTTCAAAAGTTATATATGAAACATTGATTATTTTATTAATATTGTATAGTTACTATTAGAAAATCCGAAATAAATACTTAAAAATCTCCAAAAATGGAAATTTTTTGCATGCTATAAGATTTTGATATAAAGAATTTATTGAGCTATATAAATCAAAATTTAGATATGAAAATCGCAGACTTGACACCGTTGACACCGGATCAGACTTGGCACCGGATCCCTCCTCATATCTAATTTACAAAGTTTGTAACTAACTAAATTCAAAGGTTTCATGGACTCGGTTAAACCATCATGTGGGCTTTCATATTCACTCAATCTGACACGAATGGACCCACAACGCAGAGGGGAAAAACCCCAAAACCGGAGACGTCATTCCCAACATAACTGGCGAAGACTCACCAAACAAAGCACGTGAAGATCCGCATACCACGTGACAGTTGTTAAAACGGAATTCTTATCCTCTGCTGCGCAGTATTGTATTGCGAAGCTAATCAACGATGTGGATTATAGGAGGGTTTTTTGAGTTGTGTTCCCCGAATCTCAAAGCAGATCCAATGGTTGGAGTATTGCGCAGTAGTTTACTGCGCAGTAGAGGATTTGAATTCGTTAAAACTTGAATCAGAGATTCGAACAGCGAGCGCGGCATCCACCGTCGATCCAACGGACGGTCCAGATTGAACCCACCGCTGGGAAAAGAAATGAATCAGAGAAATCGATGCTGAGACTGTCGGTCCGGAACGATGCAATTTCCCGACCGTTGGACCGCACTTTTTTAAAAAGAAGTACAGAAAAAAAAAAAAAACACTCTGAAAAAGGCCACTGAAGAAGAAGACCGTTGAGCATTCAAACAAACAAACAAATAAACTCAGAGAGAAAGAAGAGTGAAAAAGGGGAAATTTAGAGTGTGCACAAACGAAAGCAACAAGAGAGGGGAGAGTGATTTGGGGGAGGAATTAAAGGAGGCAAAATGGGTTGTATCTCCTCCAAATTGGTATGTGCAGCAGCCGATGACGGCGGCGAGTTGGGTTATGAGAAGAAGGGTACCAAGATCGAGCATGTGGTTTCGCTCAAGTCCAGTACTTACGGAGCGCTCAACCTCGACAGAAAACTAAGTTCCGAGAAGGAGGAGGAGGAAAAGGAGGGGGAAAAGGAGAAAGGGGAGGTTGAGGAAGAAACCAAGGTTACGATAAAGGAGGAGACGAAGAAGGCGCAGGTACCCATTTTGATTCTGCCGCAGTGTAAGAAGATCGGAGGCTCGAAGGAGGGAAAGGCCGAGGTGATCAATGCGTGGGAGATCATGGAGGGGTTGGAGGATGCGCCCGTTTGGTCCCCTTTAAAAAAGCAGAACCGATCGCTGTCGAATTTGTGGTCTCCGAAGAGGATTGGCAGGAGGAAACCCGGCGGAAAAGAGAACAGTCCGCTGCAGTGGTGCTCTCCGAGCAGCGGTAATAACAACAGGCCGGGAGGAAAGGAGAACAGTCCGCTCCAGCGGAGCTCATCTCCGAGCGGCAGCGGTGGCAATTTCAGTGCGAATCGGGTACTGAGAACGTTCACTTCCCTCCCGAATTCGAAACTGGGGACACCCAATTGCCCCAATACATGCCCCAACATGACGGTATTAAAGAAGAACCAAGACGGGGTTTCGTCTTCTTCGAGGAGGAGCTTGGTCCCTTTGTTTGATCCGGATTTGCTAGCTTCGATTGAAAAGGAATTCACCCAAGAGAGAGAACAAATCAAGCAAGTAGTCACTTGCACACCCAAAACCCGTGAAGCGGATAAATTGCTCAAGAACTTCGAACAGATGTGTCCCCCGGGCGGAGAAAATGCATTAATCCTTTACACGACCACCTTGCGTGGAATCCGAAAAACCTTCGAGGATTGCAACGCAGTCAGGTCGGCAATCGAGGCCCACGGAGTACAAATCACGGAGAGGGACATCTCCATGGATTCCGGCTATAAAGAGGAACTGAGGGTTTTGTTGAAAGAAGTCAAGGTGCCGGTGTTGTTCGTAAAGGGGCGACTGATAGGCGGGGTCGAGGTGGTCGTCAAATTAGAGGAAGAAGGCAAGTTGGGTCGCATTTTGCGCGTCATTCCGAAGGCGAAACTGTGCGAAGGCTGCGCCGGATTCAGGTTTGTTATGTGCAAGGTGTGCAATGGAAGTTGCAAGGTTTTCGAGAAGGGCCGAGATGCGAACATTGTTTCGGAAAAGGGGCAGAAGAACAACAAAACTGTCAAGTGTGAGGAGTGCAATGAAAATGGTCTTGTCAAGTGCCCAATTTGCTGTTGAAATTGTGGTGAATATTGTTGTAAAATTATGTATGGGTTTTGTTTTGTTTGTTTTTTTAGATTGTCTATTGTAATAGACAACTAGGAATGCTACTTGTAAAACTTGCAAATTTACTGTTTAATGATCATTATGATTTATCTGTTTTACTGTCCTGTGTTCCCCTTATTACCTTTCTTTGTAAAGGTTTTAATTCTAAGAAGGAAATTGGTAACTGTTCATTTGAGATCAAAGCATGATTTATTATATCCTAAGCTGGTTTGTCAATGCAATTGTATGCAAGCTTTCTTGTTGTATTCATTGTTAGGTAATTCTAGAAATTATGGTCTGAAATTAGGCTTCAGTTGAAAGCAGCTGGTACCAACTGGAACTGGTACACAACTAAGAATGTCCGAAAAAAATCTCAAGAGTACACAAGAACTGGCTTTTTTTCCATGTATAGACCAGAAAATGCAATTCTCAATTTATTTGTGAATATATTCCGGTTTTGCCCCTACTTTTTGTTAGTGATAACGAAAAAGTAATTACTAAAACTAGGAAAATGTTCCACTTTGTTTTACATTTTGGCATGATTGTTTTAATTCAGGCATAATTGTGACTGTTCAAATTCTTTAGGATGATTGTATGGAATGGTTAATTATGATCGTTGATCTATATTTCAACTAGCTTATATGTTTTTTTTTTTTTTTTTTTTTTGGGGTATATTGTTCGAAGACCCTCCAATCTTTTCGATTTTGACAAACACCCCCCACCCCCAATCTTTTAATTTTGACAAACACCCCCTAATATTTTAATTTTGACAAATAACCCTGATTTATTAGATTTGTGACAAATTGCCCCCGACGATTAATTAACTCAATGATTCTCTATTTTAAAGCATAAAATATTAACTAGTGCATTGATTTTGTGGATTGATTTTGTAGATTTCCAAATACCTCAACTATGTCACATCATTAATATTATATACAATTGATTTTGTTTGTTACTTTGATTCAATGGTTTGTGTGTTTTCTCTCCTCATAATATAAGATAAATGTGATATATTAGAAACAAAATTTGCCTTTAACATGGTTCAACATTTATATGTTTTATCTATAGATTATTGTATTATTTTTATTTAATTACATCGGAAGATTTAAGAATTATGTCATTTTTTTATTAATATAAATATTTAATCTTTTTTATTTCTTAATTATTAATTTAATATCATTTTTTGGGGGCAAAGATCTAGTTTCAAAAATGATGTATGATTTTCATTGCCTTCGTACTATTTTCGTATATCTAGATTTTTATTACCAACCTGTACATATTGATCTCGAATAGATTTTATCTTGATAAAGATACACAAATATTGTTTTCATTTTAGAACCACTAATGGTAAGTAGTATGTACATCAGAAATACCCTTATTTAATTACAGAGGTAAGTAGGCTACCATATAGATCTTCTCATCAGATAGAGTGAGGGTTTAGGGTTCAGGCGAAATACCCCTGGTCACCAATCACGATGCTCTATGGGTTCAGGTGGTTCAGGCGAAATACCTACCACGCATCTCCTTTTGGAGTTCCAACAGGCGATACAACTGCTCCAGACTCTGGCTGGCAATGATGAACGCTAGAGACGACATGGCATTGATGGTAACATGGCTAATCGGGGATGGTGCTACGTGTCCGGCCTTGGGCCAGCCTTGGCACCCGAATTGGCAACAGACTATGTTACAAAGCACGTTGCACGCCACCACCACTGTCAGGGACCTCATTGTACAGAATGGCGCGGGATGGAATGAGGAAAAGCTGATAGAGGCATTGGGGGATACACATGCACACAACCTGCTCGCTCAAATGCCGATTCCTCAACTCACGTCAATTCCGGATCGGTTGGTGTTTAAACCGGCAAAGAATGGCAAGTTCTCTGTTCGCGCCGCGTACAATCAATTGATGAACTATCATGACTATGATCCCCCAATGCCCAAAGCATGGTGGGACATGGTTTGGGGTGACACCACCATCCTACCGCGTGTTAAACTGTTCTTGTGGAAGGTGGCCCACAGAGGACTCCCAATTGGAGAGATCTTTGCCAGTAAAATCGGAGGCCCCATCATAAAGTGTCAGCTATGTGGTCTCGAAGAGGAAACCATTACGCATGTCTTGTTCCATTGTCAATTCGCACGGGCTGTGTGGTTTGCTTCTTCTCTGGGGATTACAACGCATGGCCTCCAAGGTGATGTCATCTCAGTGCTATCACTCATACATGAACACTTGCCGGCGGACCAATTTCCGCTGTTTGCATCAGTTCTGTGGTGCTTATGGAAGGTGAGGTGTGCCGTGGTATACGAAGGACATGAGGCCAGTGTTCGCAGGGTTGTTAAGATGGTTTATGCAGCGAGATTTCGCCTTTGCGGAAACTCCAATCACCATGAGAATGGCGCAAACAGATACCCCCAACATAGTGTACCCAGACTCCCCGTATGCTTGTTGGATTGATGGATCGTACAAGGATCCTCATGAAATTGGGGTGGGTTTTCTCCTGCTCCGACATGGCACCCTTATCCAATATGAGGTGGCGCATTATACTGGCTTTTGTGCTCTTCAAGCAGAGGCCTTCGCACTTCTCTTGGCTCTCAGAGCCACTATTGCAATGCAGTTATCTTCATGTGTTTTTTACACAGACTCTAAGGAATTACAGTGGGCAGTTTCACAACCATCTCCTCCTATTGAGATCAATTGGCGAGCGTACCATCAGATCATGGAGGCGTGGACTCTAATGCGAGCCCATAAGGAATTCTGATGTGTGCATTACAGGCGGGAGGAAAATTGCAGAGCTGACCAGTTAGCTAGATTTGGTAAAATTTTCTCAATCAATTATGTAGGCTTTTCGTTTCCGTTGTTTAATTTCCAGTCCTTACATTCCCTAAACAGCTCTGTAATTTCCAACTGATCAATCAATTAATTGCCTACGGGTTTTCAGCAAAAAAAAAAAAAAAAAAGATAGAGTGATCGACAAGATTGACTCGAGAAGCACCGGTCATTTTTTTTTTTCGTATGTGGAACAATGTTATTGGAGGAAAGCTAACTGTACCCCAACAAAAATCACCCAAAATCGTACCCCAACCCAGCAACGTGCACGCACAAACTATGAACACCCAGAACTAGTTAATATGAACACCTTCTATCAACAAGTATGAACACCGCGAAAATAGGACGGACTGGCATTTTTGCGTTCTATTGAACATCATGGCCCAAACCTTATCCATTAATATTTCCGTTAATTCTGGTGGGGACCACAGATATAACTGTCAAATTAAGCACGTGATTAAATTAATTTAAACACGTTTTTCACATGGACATAACGGCTGCACCTTCTGGCACCCATACCGGCTGCACCTTCTGCTGCGTGGGGTGTTTAGAGTTGGTGCAGGGGGTGTTCATAGTAGGTTTTAAGCATGTACATACCACTACAATGCCATGTTCATAGAGTGTAAAAATTTTGTTCAGTGGTCCCTGGCCCCATACCGGCTGCACTTTCTGCTGCGTAGGGTGTTCATACTTGATGTAATAAGGTGTTCATACCTTCTACATGCTCTTGCTTATACTGTGTTCATAGTATGTTCAGACCTGGTACAAAAATAGTATTCTTGCTCTCCAAGAAAAGTGTAAATTGTTGTATTGGCTGTTCAGTGTCTGTTTGTCTGGCTTTCTACGAGGTGTGATGTGGGTGTTCAGACTAATTGTGTTGCGCTATTCATATCACTAAAGGAACTTGTTCATACTTTGCTAACACGTCGTTGACGCCGTGCAGTGCTCTTCCTCCTTGGACTTCTTGGCCAAAGCGTGCGTGCACTCGCGGCCAGCGAAGACCGGAGATCGTCTCCATCGTCGGAGATAGCATCAAATGGGTGGAGATAGCCTTAATTGCCGGAGATCGACATATATGGCATGATACTAACTAAGATTTGTTTGAGATTACCGGAGACGCAAAGATCACCGGAGATCGTCGGAAATCGCCGAGGTCGCTGCCTCAAATCGACGGGATCAATTCAGCATGAGCAATCTCATTTGTTCATGTGTACGGACGGTAAGCGGTTTACTATTTTTGTCTTTTTCCAAATATGGTAAGATGGAAGCTTTGTTATGCTAAAAATAGAAAGGTGGGTTGGGGTACTAAGATGGGGGATTAGAGGTGGGGTAGAGAAAGATTTTCTCATGTTATTGAGCCTTGACCCTTGAGCCTTTGAATAAATTTACTTGCTCAGTGTGCACCACATATAATCGACTGAATATTATGTTTAGCGTATAATGCAAGCAGTAACTGAAAGCAGCAGCACTGTACGAAATTAACTACTGAGAACTCAGTGTGTCCACGCTGCACGCACACAGCAAGAGACTGTAACGACAGTCAAAAATAGTGTGCTGAATTGAAGAAATTCAGGCAAAACATAGTCAGTTTGTCCACTAGTCCACAAGCCCTCTCTTTTATATTGGAACCATGCAACGCATTTGAATCAAGCAAGGGAAAACAATTAATTAGTAGCAGCAACTTAATTAAAAGGTTGGTAAAAGGAACACACAATGGCAATGCATACAATGTTGGTTAAGCTGTCATGTTGGGCATATCTTCTCTTCTGTTGCACATGCTCAGCTCTGGCTGGGGATGCTGATCTCCTGATATCCTTCAAGACGTCTCTCCCGAGTCCTAATACGTTGTCGAATTGGAATCGCGGAGGTAACGTGTGCGAATTTGAAGGTGTAACTTGTAAAGGAGGCTGTGTCTCCTCTCTGGCGATCGGAGGGCTGCCGCTTGGTGCAGACTTCGGTTCAGTCTCAGCTCACATCCTCTCTCTTCCATATTTACAAAGACTCTCACTTTTTTTCACCAATCTCACCGGGAACATATCCGCTTTGCCCCTAAAATGTTCGAGGAGACTCACGGAGTTGAACTTGTCCGGTAACAACCTCCGAGGGTCTGTCTTCGATGCAGCTTCTCTCGCCGCCTCTTGTCCTTCCCTCCAGTTGCTTAATCTATCAAACAATTATGTTGGGCAGATATCCAATCATTCCATTCCGGTTGTAATCTCTCAGTTAAAGGCACTTGACCTCTCGTACAACTTGATTTCATCTAACCGGGATCTCCAGCTGTTACTTTCCGTATTCGGCATACTGACACATCTAGACCTCTCCAATAACAACATTCAAGGCACCATGCCGCAGTTTACCGATTGCATTTTCCTGCAATATCTTGACATATCTTGTAATAAACTCTCCGGTACCGCCAGACATAGAGCGATGGACAGGTCTGCACACTCTCAGCCTCTCCAAGAATAATTTTACCGGTGAATTTCCCATCATGTCTCTTGTTGCCATGTCTAAACTCCAATTTCTTGAGTTGGCTTTCAACAACTTCAACGGTAGTTTACCCAAATCTATTTCAAACCTTACGACACTTGAATTGTTGGATCTCAGTGCAAACAAGTTCTCGGGCTCTATACCACATTCCCTGTGCACTGAGGATGTCTCCAAGTTGAAAAGGTTATATGTTCAGGATAACTATTTCACTGGGACTATACCTGATTCACTGAGCAATTGTACTGATTTGGTTTCACTCGATTTGAGCTTGAACTTGTTTTATGGGTCCATACCTGGTACTCTGGGCTCCCTGTCCAACTTAAAGGATCTCATAATGTGGCAGAATAACTTAAATGATGAACTTCCTGCTCAATTCTCATCTCTTCGATCTCTCTGAAATCTACTTCTGGATTACAACAGCCTAACCGGTACAATACCTGAAGGTTTAGCAAAAATTGCACCAGCCTCAATTGGCTTTCTCTCGCAAGCAACCAACTTTCTGGTTCAATACCCATATGGATCAGTAAGTTAGAAAAACTTGTGGTTTTAATTCTTGCAAATAATTCCTTCATCGGGCCAATACCAGCAGCGCTTGGTGACTGTAAGGACCTGACATATTTAGATTTGAGTAGTAACAAACTTAATGGGTCCATTCCACCTGCTTTGACAAAACTATCTGGTAAAATTGGAGTGAATCCTTTAGTGCGCAATTGGCTCTATATGTATGCAATAATTGAAGACAATAGTCAATGTCACCGCAGGCATATAAGTTTAGAGTTTGATGGGATTCGATATAATGACTGGATGCGCATACCTGATATACGTGGTTGTAATTATGTGCACACTTTCTTATTGTTCACCCGTACATACACTACAAATAGTACATCAATACATCTTGATTTGTCATACAATCAGCTTAACGGCTGTATACCAACTGAGATTGCTTCAATGCAAAATTTGCTCATCTTATTTCTCGAGCATAATTACCTATCAGGACAGTTGCCACAAGAATTGGGAGGCTTGAAATATTTAACATATCTTGATTTATCGCATAATATGTTAGAAGGCACTATACCCTCTTCCTTTTCAAACCTGTCACCTGTCGAAGCTGGATTTGTCAAACAACCAGCTAAGTGGTCCCATACCGGAACAGGGTTCTCTGATTACGTTTCCGGAGTCTGCATTTGAAAATAATTCTGGTCTCTGTGGGCTACCTTTGCCACCTTGTAGTAGCAGCAGGCCCACATCAGAGGTAGATGGGTCTCTGTTTCTGCAGATAACTGAACATCAGGATTCCCGCGCCTGGCAGATCGCATTCGGGATATCATTCTGTATCTTCTTCATAATTAGTTTTGTATTAGGTCAATTTCTGTAGTATTTTTTTTTTTTTGAAATATATATTAGGTCAATTTCTGTAATAACTGGCAGATCGCATCGGAGATATAGTTTTGTATTAGGTCATTATCTGTAATATATATTATATTGTATATCTTGCTCTTATTTTACATCTGTGTGCACTGTATTAGGATTTAGGAATTCTACTGATAGGAACTCTATTAATTATATGGTTCGTAAAATTCAGCATGTTTGAATTTTGATTATAAATATATCGAGATACAAGCCTTTGCTAACTCCTCCTTAGCAACAGCTATTTAGAATAAAATATGGTAAAAAGGTTCGATGCCAGTTCAAAAAATTTATTGAACTATTCAACAAATGTTTGCTAAGAAGCAACAGTTGACAAAGGGGTGCAGCAAAGAAAAGGAACTGATACACAATTACAAAAAATGATACATACTACGTTAGGATTCATATTAAAGGAGTTGATATTCATATGAGGTGATGCACCGCATTTATATATGCATTTTACCAGACTTGCACTAGTATTTTGGCATAAAATTTCTAAGTTTAATTGCATTTAGGTAGTAAGATGTCTAGATTTCAGTTACTTCTTTACTTTTGTCCAAATTTCAGGTCAATTGGGCTTTTGGAGCCAATTGGACGCGAATCGGAGCCTTAGACGACAAGTCAGAATTGGAATGAACTTCTTGCTGTCAGCAGGACCCATCCTGCGTCCAGCAGACAGAGGTTACAGCACGTTCAACCTTCCAATCGGCACTGAAAACTTCCTGTGGAGCAGAAAAACCCGCCATTTCCTTCTTCCTGCGGTTCGCAGGCCCGTGCCTGCGGTTCGCAGGGAGGTTACTGCACTGCAGTTTTCTATTTTCTGGCGCTTTGCCTATATAAGGCGGTCATTGGGATGGTTCCAGATATCAACACACATATTTTCACGCCCTTTCATTGCATTTTCACAACCAGAGGGCAGGGGAAAGAGGAGAGAAGGCCGTTCATCATTCTTCGAAGCGGATTTGAGAGAATTCTCGTGCGGGAGTGAAGATCGTGTCGACTCGAGTTCTTCTTCGGTTCTTTTGCATCATGATTTCTTTCAGTTCTTTGTTTTCTTTGTTTTCTTGTGTCATGAGTGAGTAGATCTATCTGTTCTTAGGGTTTGAATGATGACGATTGTGTTGATAAATTAGTTGAATATGTAGACTTACGTTGTTTTCATAATCACTTGAGATTTTTATTATAACGTGTTTGTGATTTGTTTGTTCAATTGGTAAACCTATAGGTTGTGGCCAGACCTAGTTGGTTAATGTATCATTTGCCCAGATTTGATTGCTTGCACAATTTGGGTTGATTTGTATCCGAAAGTACTCGTAAGGCGAAACTGCGTTTCGACTAACCTCGAAACGGACCCTAGAATTAACAAGTGATGTGCACGTAGTTTAGAACCTATTGTACGAGTTTCAAATTGATTTAGGATTGTTAGGAGGACCAAAGGTGAAAACCTAGGACTTGTACCAACTCTGAATTGCTTAGGAACTGACGACGTTAGTCAGAACACCAAACCAGAATTGAAAACTGCTCTCTGTCAACTGCCTGCGGTCCGTAGGGACGTGCTTGCGGTCCGCACTCAGTTACAGAAAGTGCAAGACAGGAGTTACAAACTGACTGCGGATTATTAGAGAGATCTGTGGTTCGTGGACAGTTTTGCGACCCTAACCAACTACTTGCGGTCCGCAAGAGACATCTTGCGGAACGCAGGCAACTGATCCTGAGACCAATCTGATTCTGACAGCCCTGAGAACGCCTTTTAATTAATTGTCTTTCAGTTATTTACTTGTTTTAGTACTGTTTCCTTGTGTTTGTAACCAGCCTCGTTAAAACCCCAACAATTGACCCTTTAATCCAAACTCTTTTAGAATTTAGAAGTAGGTTTAAGTAAAGTCTGGTGTTAATCCCGTCCCTGAGGATTTGACCCTCAAGTACTACACGAGATCGTACGCTTGTGATCGAGTGCATACTTTAGGTTTAAAAGCCTATACCCGTTCGCGCGGTCATTAGGGGTTGTTTGTTTCTTCGTAATTCATGCTACTATGCAGGTCTAGTTGCATGGAAGGTCGAGATGCTGTAGGTACATCTCCAGAGTAGTGTTTGTATGGTAGCATCTAGAAATATTATTTGTATTTATGGAAAAGTTATCTATGGTAAGATTTTATTAAGTCATTTAAACAATTCAAGACAAATAAGGAACTTATTAATTTTCTAATTATTTGGTAAGAACTTATAAATTAAGAATGGTATCATTGCATAGTTACTACAATGTTTGCAGCTCGTAATACATTGGATTTGAACGTAGGACTAACTACTGCAACAAGCAAGTTAGTACAGTTACAATTGCAAATGCAGATAGGAAAATTCTAAATTGATACGCTATTTGATACCGTATTTAATACCAAAAACCGTCCGGTTTATTTATCCGGTTCACTGTTGGTTTAGTTGACAAGGATTATAAATATGGATGCAGGATGTCTCACCGCTTTCCCCCAAATTATTACATTTCATATCATTTACGCTCTCTCACTTCACTTTTTGCTCTGTCCATCTCAGAAACCTCTCCTCTCCTCTCTCCGAAATTCCTCATTTCTCCTCCCACTTCCCTCAATTCTGATCCCTTAATTCTCCTTCCCCCACTCCTCTCGCTCAGTCGCACTTCTCCACTGTGATTGAAGGGGATGAATAAGACAAAATCATCACAAGCAAATAAAGGAGATGGATGTAGAGGCAAGAAAGGTAGAGTAATTTGAATATTTTTAATGCTTGTAAGTTTATTTCTCCTATTTTTAAGTAATTGGAAGATATTTGGTTTGATTTTGTGTAATTTTGCAATTTTGCTCTTTGAACCGAAACCCTAGGTTTTAAAATTATCAAATCTGTGTAATTTTCTTGAAATGTTCAAGTAATTAAAATGATATTGCTCAATTTGCGAAATGATATGTATTTCTAATGTTTAAGTGTCAGATCCAACTGATTTCACTGTATTCAAGTTATCGCGATGTGTATTCAAATTGTTCTTCACTGTATTCAAGTTATTCATATTTTTTTTTCACTGTTATCATTTATATTTAGGAGGGAAGATGAATACTAAAGCATGATCCTCGGAAGCAAATTCAGGAGAAGCATCATGAGTAAAAAATGGTATAATTTGAATTTTTCTTGTGTTTTAGAATTGGTTTCTCCTTATTTCTAAGAAATTGGAAGATATTCGGTTTGATTTTGTGTAATATTTGTAATATTCCTTTTTGAAACTGAAATCGTAGATTTGCAAATGCTCAGATCTGAGTAATCTATTTGAAATGTTCAAGTAATTTGAATAATATTGTCCAATTATATGAAATTACTTGTGTTTGTACACTTTAATTGTCAGATTTGAGTAATCTTTACTGTATTCAAGTTATTGTGTTCTATATTCAAACAAATACAATTAATATTCACTAGATTTAGTTGTAGTTTGTGTCAGTATGCAAGTTTTAGTTGAAATTATTCAAGTTATACCATGTAGTATTCAAGATATCTGTATTCTGGTAAGAAGAACCAAAAAATCAAGCTTTTAGGTGCAGTATGTGCTAATATGCAAGTTTTAGTTGAAAATATTCAAGTTATACCATGTAGTATTCAAGATATCTGTATTCTGGTATGAAAACCAGAAAAATCAGGCTTTTAGGTGTAGTCTGTGTCAATATGCAAGTTTTAGTTGAAAGTATTCAAGTTATACCATAGTATTCCAGATATCTTCTGGAAAGAAAATCTGAAAATCAGGCTTTTAGGTGCAGTTTGTGTCAATATGCAAGTTTTAGTTGATAAGTATTCAAGTTATACAATGTAATGTTCAAGATATGTGTGTTATGGTAAGAAACAAGAGATTGAGTTTATCTGCAGTCTACTCATTAGTATTCAAGTTTCAGTGGTAATTATTCAAGTTATGTTAAATAGTGTTCAAGATATGTATATTATGGTAAGAAAGCCAGAGATAGAGGGTTTACCGTTAATTAATTGCAATATAATTGTCAGTATTTAAGTTTCAGTTATAAATATTTAAGTTGTACCATATAGTGTTCAAGATATGTTTATTCTTGTACAAAAGGCAGAAATAGAGGGTAGACTGTTAATTACTTGTGCAGTATAATTGTTAGTATTCAAGTTTCAGTGGTAAATATTCAAGTTACATTATATAGTGTTCAAGATATGTGCATTCTAGTAAGAAAGACATAAATAGAGGTTTTATTTTTAATTACTTGTGCAGTATAATTGTCAGTATTTAAAGTTTGTTTGTCAATATTCAAGTTCCAACGGAAAAATATTCAAATTACACTAGTGAGTATTCAAGTTATGTATATTATGGTGTTATTAAAAATAAGTTTCAGTATTATTGATAATTAGTTTTTTGTTAGTATTCGAGTTTTACTTCAAAATATTTAAGTTACACTATAAAATATTCAAGATTGTCATTACTAATTTGTAAACTTTGTTTTTTTTTTTTTTTGTGCAGAAAGTTTGCTTGGATGAAGTTGAAGTTTAGTTCAATTTATTTCAATTTAGTTGAAGTTTATTTTTGGTTTAGTTAAATTTATTTGGAATTTCAAGTTGTTTGATTTTCTTGTGTTGAATGTTTGTATTAAATTTTTTAATTGATGTTTTGTGGAAAACATGTTATTTCTTGAATGTTTGACCGGTCAACAATCTTAGTATCAAATATGGTATCAACTATTGATCACCATATCCGAACCCAATGCAGATATGACTTGCAAGGAAACAAATAGCGAGGCTCTTGTACAAAGTAGTTGCAAAGTAGGAGTAAATCTACATTGAGTTTAAGCTAATGAAGCTCTCCTGTGAACGCACCTACAAAACCCTATCTAATAACCTTCAAATTTTAATTTAATTATACGGCTCAATAAAATTTTTATATCAAAATCTTAGTCCGAATGTCCAATCTTACTTAATGAAATCTGCATTTTTTTTATTTACTATAAAAAAGTTGGATAAATAATTTGAAGATAAGAGTTGAATTTTGATATTCTTTGAACTTGATTAAGTGATTCATGTTGTTTATTGCTCGCTGCCAAGAACCAAAGCAAGCACTGTGGCTGAAGAAGCATGCACACTTCACCCTCCTTCAAAATTAATTGCCAAAATGTAACCATAAAAACTGTACTTCTGATGAGAAAATTGTATAATTAAATATGCTTCAATTTTATTATATATAAATACAACAATATACATTTCTCAATAATTGTCGAAGTCCAATCTTGAATAATACATCATGTAGTTCAAAATCTTTAGGATGATTGTATGGACTGTCTAATTATGATCATCTATCGAACTATATTTCTACTAGCTTATATGTTGGTATTTAGATTACTCCTATGATTATTCCTATAGGTACTGAAACTCGGTACATATAACTTTACAAGCAAGACAAAACAAATGAAAATTGCAGCCTTGTAAACTAGTATGGGAAATTCTCTCAATAAAAATTTGCAAAAGCATGTCTAAACTTTCACTCTAATTGCAAAAAATTTCACAGAAATATACCAACCAATTCATTTGAAGAAGAGTTTCCTTCTTCATAAGCATCATTTGCTGATCCATCGAGTTCACTTAGAAGGCAGAATGCCCTGTATATACTGTTAGATCCAACCAGTACTTCCATTTGTAGTTTCATACTATACCGACGTATAGCTGCATGTTCTCCTGATACTAGACATAACCAGGCTCTTCATCTACCAGAACTTAGAACCAGTTGTGAGTATCGGTGACTCATACTGTACAGTTTAATCAATAGTTTTACAACTGTAATTGCCGGGACCAGATAACGCAAAAATTACAGCCATATTTCTAAAGTTTCTAATCTGAAATTAAGCTGGTAAGCATTCTTGGGGACTTCATGCGCGAAAAGAGAAAATATATAGAAGTAATTTTCACAGGTACTAAGAAGCAACAGTAACACCAAACCAACACAAATGAATAAAAAAAAAAAAAAAAAAAACAGTTCCCAGCCATAGATTAAAGACCGTGTCTACAATTTAAGAGGTCAGCACAGCTCTACTAACAATATAAGTTAGTTCTAAACAGTTAGATTCAGTAGTCATCATCGTCATCTAAATCGGTATCATTTGACGGTCGAAGCCTCTTCCCATCTCTCACTGCAGACCTTCCACCTCTTTTCGGTTTCCCTCTGGTAAAATTTTAAAGCAACAATGTGAAAAACTGAAGATTAACACTTGTAGGGTCACAGTTACACATTCTGAAAAATATACTTACTGTCCATTTGCGTAACTGCCACCACCCTTTGTCCGTACAGGACCATAATCACCTCTCCCATCTATCAAAATGATTGGGCGTAAGACATTGTGCATACAGTTTAAGATAAAACAAAGTACTTAACACTACTAGAAAAAACATATTAAGGAAGTCTACCACCATCTCTTCCTAATTCTTCCACCTGCCGGCAAGGAGGAAAAAAAAGGTGTCAGTACACAAGTATTGAAAACCAAGCAGGTAAAGATATAAAAGGACTTATAATTCATGCAGTTCAACTTGGCCAGCTCAATAAACAACAGTCTGATAGCCGGTTTCCATCCAGGCCATAACATAATACAACAGTAGCAATTGCATAACACATGTAAAGGCAAGTAGGTGTTGATAAACAATAACCATTTTATACCTAGTCATTTATGATAAGAAATGACTTTGGAACTGAAGACTTACATTTTCTTTGATATTTCATTTTCTTAGATTTTGGTAATGAGTGAACTATACTTACAGCTGGTGAAGTAACTGAAGACAAACTGAAGAGTCTATCTTCAGGCTGAAACTTTCTTACACGCTTCATACTGAACAGAAAAAAAAGTACATAATATTCAGTAATCAATATATTGATTTTTTTTTTTTATAAGAAATTGTACTTTTATACGGTATCTCAATTACCAATTTTTATTTTTTTCTTTCTTTTGTAATATATCTAAGCAGAATTATAAGATCATTGATACAAGTAGTATCCACATTCCAAGTTTCATTTTGGTAACAGCTTAGACACCCATGGGAAAAGAGCTCAAATAACAATGTTCCAAGTTAATTATGTTTACTATAACAAAATCAATGAAAATGAGGTTACTTAGAAGTGCTCTTTGTTGAAGAAAAGAACCCTTCAAAACCTTTCAATACACTTCCAAACTGATTTGATTCCTGCAAGTAGCTTGTCTCCAATTCATACACCTTGTTGAAGGAGAATAAAAAGATCAAAATACGCAATAAACACTAGTGGATAGAACACCCAATGCCAGACTGACTTTCAAAAGAGTCTGATTGGGTATAAGACAAGTCAAAAAAAAAAAAAAAAAATCCATTTTTTTTTTTTTTGAATTAGCAAATTTCATGACATGAAAACACAAAATCATATCATAATAATCAGGCAACAACAAATCTAAGCTCAACTAGTCAAGAAATTGGTTCCCTTTGTTCGCAAGCACCCGTAATTAAAATAAACAAGATTGACTAGCAGCTAAAGAATTTCATCTGTACTTGTGATATTTATACCTAGTTAGCATGAGCACGTGTATAAATTGTTGCAAAAGAGGAAAAGAGAAAAAAAAACCTGTTTTTCTATATTTCGAAGCTCTTCTTGCATTTTAGCTCTTTTGCTGACTAGCGCGGATAGACTGGCAGAGGGATTCAGCCCACTCGACTTTTGCCCTGAATTACCAATACAACTTATTTTTAAATCCACAAAGAAAAACCATAACAGGTGATGGAAGAGACTATAAATCGTAATATTTCACAGCACAAACCACAACAGCCACAGTCCCCTTTCCACCATTCTTTTCTGAATAAAAAGAAGCACAAAAAGGTACATAAAAATGGGTCCTAAATGTAGAGCGAATGGTTGAGATGACAGTGATTAATTGGTCAGACACTAATTCGATTATATTTGAGAGAGATCTGAGATTGAGTGTCTTTATGCCCATTTTCTTTCATGTTCGGGAACAAAGGAGATAATAATGTGTTCCTCAAAGATATATTTTTTTCTCTCACCATGCCATCCCTCCATGAAACTACAACAAGAACATGTCCAACAACCACAAAATCTGGCCCCAGAAACAGCCAATTTGAAGTAAATTGCAATGACACTAGGTTACCAGCTCAAAAATAATTTGATGTACCTGATTTGTCATGCTCCATTGATAATGCATGATCCATATTACACAAAAAAATCTCCTGAAAAGTATGAAGAGAAAAGTTCAACCTCTCAACCCCGGCATTACAAATTATGGGCTATACACAGTTCTGATTACGATCAAATATTTATGTTTTCACTGAGTATCAAGAATTCAAGAAAAATGTCATTTGTTGCCAATTTTAACAGGTACCAACTAACTTAATGTCAAGAAATTCCCACAACAGCAAATAATCTAAACATTATTCAACCAATACCCACAAATTTAAAAACCTTTTTTTAACAATTAGAGGAATAACAAACCAGTAGACACAATGCCAGATACCAATGGCGCAGTTTCAAGACCAACAGCCAATAAATAACAAACCCAATAAAGAACATGGTCTTTTCGATGATGCACATCAATTAATCAATTAATTGGTATTTAAGAACCGAACCCAATAAAGAACAAGATGGCAGAAGAGGGTACCACAGGGAAGGGAAGGGAAGGGAAGGGAAGGGAAGGTGCGTTCTTCTTCCTCCTCCTCCGGCAGCCAGCTGAACCAACAACCTCACGGCAAGAAGAAAAGAGAGAAATGGGGGTTGTGTAGAACAAAAGAAAGTAAAGAGGGGCTGACATGTGGGCCAGCCAAGAAGGTGTAGTGGCTAGGGCCTAGGAGGCCGTAATTCTTTGCTTGGGCTTTTAAAGCCCAAAATGTCCATACTCCATACATCCCAACAAATCAAACAGAACTCCTATTTGCTTTTCCCCTGTTTGGCAAGTATAGTAAGTTAAAGCGGAGTAAAACATTAAATCACCTTAAATCAGTGGTGTTTGGTGGTAGTGAAGTAAATAAATGAAGTAAAGTTGATGTTATGGGTAAAATATATGAAATGTTGGTAATTTAGTTTACTACACCTATATAACTGCGTTAACTTACTACACCTTAAATCACTTCCGTTTGGTGACTTAAAATTGATTTAAGAGCTTAAATCAATTTTACTACAGCTACCAAACGCAGGGTTTGCTTGCAAACTCATTGATTTGAACCCAAAATTAAATGAATACGAATTCGTATCACCTAACATATGTCACATGACATTCTCTTCGAGAGCCGTTGGATCTCCTTGAGATTCAGTGTCATCTCTTCAGAGTTCGGGAAAACACGAATCCCGAGGAAATCCAACGGCTCCCGAAAAGAATGTCATGTGACATATGTTAGGAGATTTGGATCCAATGAATACTGTATTAGCTAAGGTTAGTTGTTTGTTTCCAATTATATGCTAAAATAATAGATCAGTCCAGTCTTCAACTTAACAAGTTGCTCTTGCTCAGAGTCACCGCGTGGATAATTATAATTTGCCCAGTCCTGATTCTGGTAAAATGGCATGTGATGTGGATACTGTTACATGGACAGTTTCTAATGACCTGGTACAACTTCGGCTATATTATGCTGGTTTTTAGCTTGCTCTACGATTTATTTGACATTTTTTTTTTTAACTTTATGCAATGATTTCTTTTTGCAGCTCTTGGAAATTAATGAATTTTTACGTCTTGTAAAATATAATGAAGAGAAAGCTATTGAAGAGAAAGCTAGGGTTGAACAAATAAAGGGAAAGAAGATGAACACAAACTGGCAATTAAGTTGCCTAGTAAAATTGTAACTATTTCTTAAGGTTAAAATTGGTAATGTTTAGTTTCATACAAGCTTAAATAACAACGGGCCAAACAATTAGTTCAACTAAATCCTTACTAATAATAAAAGCATATTGGAAAAAATGATATCAAAGGGCTATCCTCACATCTGAGCCGTTGATCATTTTCTTCGATAGATCAGAACCGTTGATGTACGTTAATGCCCGTTAACGTTCTCAGCCCATTAAAATTAAGGTCCATATAAATTATCTCAAATTAAGGCCCATTATATATTATCTTAAAAGTTTATTATAAGAAATAATAATTTCAGCCCAAAGCAAGGAGTAAGCTTTTTACTAGTACAAACTAAATAGGAACTAAGTCCACAATGCACAAACAAACAACTTAATAAATAGCGAAGTGACACAACAGTTATTCAATACTAATGGAGTGTTCGAGTCCAACTCGATCTAAGTTTTTGAAATGGAAATTTCATAAAGCAAAACAGAGTATAAATTTCTGTTTTCCTCAAAAATTAAATACAACAAAACCAAACCAAAAGCACACTTAATAAAATAAGTTCTTTTTTTCTTTCTTAATCATAATAAATATTTCCGAAGGCCTGCTATTTAATTATGTGCGCTCTATGGGGCAGCAGGTGGTCGGAAGACTCCGGGTCCCGGATAAATCAGTGGACCTCCACGCAGGGCAGTAAGCTTCTCATCCTTTTCCCTTGCAATATTAATATTCTCTGGCAAAACACATATATTGTCAGATTCACAAAATGAATGAGTTGTCATTTTATCAGGAAAAAAAAGGGATGAACAGATGGCCTTGCATACCCAGCAATTTTGGTGAAATTCACAATTGCCATAACTAAAAGATAAAATATTGAAACTGCCATCAAGTGCATTATCAGCGTTTTGATCATACAGTAAGCAAAGTCAACAATTTTTAACCAAAGAGCAAATTTACATTATATTTTGCTAGGTACCAAATAAACATACAATGAAACTAGAGTTTCAGTAAAAAATGGACTAACTTATCTCAGAGGCTTCACTGGCTTGAGCTCCTAATTGGACTAGAAATGTTGCAGAAAACAAGATCAGAAAAGCCATAACTAAGAGTCGCAATGATCTTTGAGACATGATCTCTTCTAAATTTAATTGGTTCAGTTTGGTGAACCCACTGTTACTACCATATCATGTACTTGTAGTTATATACCGGATATGAGGCTTGTGTAATATTGCTAATTGGTGTCAAATTCCATTTTATCAAACTATGTGTATCTCCTAGACTCCTAGAATCTATTAGATATGTTCCTTCATGAATTTTTTTATTTCCTCAATTTCAAGAGAATGCATCCATTTGACATAATACATCTTGATGCATTTTAATCATCACGTTGGTTTGCTGGCTTATGATATGTGGGTCCCTCTTGCCTAGCAAGATTCTGAGCAATTGATAAGCGCCAAACATATATACATTTTTGATAGAAATTGATAGGGTGTTACTTAGAATACCGGACCGAAATGCTTTAGATTACTTAAGGACAAGGTTTTGTCAAAGATCATGTTACTGTTGTACTTTGTATTTCAATGTGTAGAGAATGAAGAGACGAAGCCAACACGACAAACGGGACTCAAATCGGAGCAAGGATGGAGGAGAATGGAGCAAAACAAGCATTGAAGGGCCCAGAAATAATTCACTCCGCGCGCGGTGTGATCACCCCGCGTGCGGCCTGATTTGTCGCCCCCGACGTTTCCAGACAATTCTCCACTTCCCGACCACCCCGCGTGCGGCCTGATTTGTCGCCCCCGACGTTTCCAAACAATTCTCCACTTCCCAACCACCCCGCACACGGTGTGATCACCCTGCGCGCCGTGTGATCACCCCGCGCGCCGTGTGATCACCCCGCGCGCCGTGTGATCACCCCGCGCGCCGTGTGATCACCCCGCGCGCCGTGTGATCACCCCGCGTGCGGCCTGAATTCCAGGGCGGTTTTCAGACTGTTTTTGCACACCTTGGACTATTTTGGGCCCTCGGATCTCATTTCAACTCCAAATTTAGAATCGTTTGATCCTGTGAAAAGGTCTTTTCAAGGGCAACCTGTTGGGAACCTACTAGGAAGACTTTAAGGAGAAGAAACTCACGAAATGGGGGGAGAAAGACAAATCTAGGGTTGAGTTCTTCTTCAAGTTTTCTTTTCTTTTTCTCTTTTTTTCTCTTCTCTTCTGTCTGTAGGATGTTTTCTTCTTTCTTGTCGAGTTCTCTCTTCTTCATGGAAGAGTAGAAACTCCTTTATAGGGTTTGTACGGCATGTAAACATGATACTTTATTCTTTTTAGTTTAATCTTACTCGGTATTTTTTAATAATGGTTGTTGATTTGATTTATGTTTGTAATTGATACTTGTGACAAGAATTGTTGTATAGTACTTTGATTGCTTGTTTAGGTCTTGATCAAACTTGAATTGTTGTAGAAAATTTACCATGAACAAATCTAATTGCAAAACCCTAGGTTAGAGATCAAGGACCGAAATGTGAAGTTGACAACCGGACCCAAACATAGACTTAGGGATAAGAACTCGTATGCTTGTTGTTTAGAGGGTTCTTAGTAACTACGGGGAACTCTAGTTTGATCCGAGACCATTAGAGAAACTTAGTGACTTGATTGACGATTAGGCTAATCATAGATTTAATACGTTTAGGGTAGCAAGCCGCAAAAGGGATCCTACCTTAGATAGGAACTGCACTAGGACCAATGGGCATGTTCTAAATTGGATTAGAAACCCTCAAATACTTCAACTTGAAAATAGGACCATTAAATTAAGTTAATTAGAACTAGAGGTGGCAGAACCCGACCTGACCCGAGAAACCCGCCCGACCCGACCCGAAATTTTTTCAGATAGTCAAACTGACCCGACTCGACCCGACCCGATCCGAACCTGACCCGACCCGAGATCAAATAGCATCCAATCCAACTCAAATCAACATATGATCCAAAAAAAGTAGATATTAAAATTGACCCGAACCGACCCGCCCATCACCCGACCCGACCTGACCCGAGATATTCTAGAAGGTCAAACTGACCCGACCCGCCCGACCCGAACCCGAACCCGACCCGCCCGCCTGATTTGCCACCTCTAATTAGAACTAGTATCTTGTTTATGCCCGTATAACCCTAGATTTTCTTAGCCCTTGAACTCGCGTTTGTTTACTTAGTTTGTTTTAGTTTAAATTTAGTTTCATTAATTTCTTCAATCTCTAACTCAATTGTCTAGATAATTGAAACTTGAGAACCTTTAGCATAAAAGCTGTCCCTGTGGATCGTCCCCTATTCTATACTACAATTGTAGGTTTATGCGCTTGTAAACCGACATTTTTAGTATATTTAGGGTACATATATTATTATCTCTTGACACACGTCAGCAATCTTCATCAAGAATGTGTTTAGCTAGTTTAGACATTTTTACATGTCACCTGATTTTCGGGATCGCAAGTTTTGCGCTTCACCAATTCCTTTTTTTTTGTATTGCACTATAAGATATTTAGGATAAACATGTACGAAAAAGTAAGGGAAAAGTAGAGAACAGATAGAGAGAAGAAACAATGGTAGCAAATAATTTACTAATTTTACTACTCACCCTAAAATGGAAAATAAATGAGAACGGATGGTCGTTAATGCTGCATGCGTAGATAAAATATACTAAATTAAGGTCAGGAAAGCAAATATATTTCTTTTTACTTTTCAAATTTCGTAAATTAAAATTTTTGAAGGAATTAAACAGAGCGCAATAGAGTAAATATAATTCCAGTTTGGAATTCAGAGGTGCTCCTTAATCCTTATATTATTTTTCTTGAAATTTCTCTAATGCTTTTACGATCTTAATTCTCTTCTATTATATTGGTCTTTTCTGCTATCTTTTGGGTAGCTTGATTTGTCAATTTCCATTTTACAATCCAATAGATAAGATTATAAATCTCAATTTTAAGAGTTACTCATGGTTGGATTCCTAATTAAATCTCATTAGATTTTTCTTCATTTCATTAATGGATTGATATATGTGTTTGCAGTAACTGGATCGGAGAAACAACAATGGAGAATGCGTGCAATTCAACTGTAGTCATAGATATTGAAAAGCTGCAAAGTTTTTTAATAAGTCATTCAAAGGACCATTGCATTTCATCTCACACCTCTAGTACTGAGAGCAAAACCCCAAATACCATCTGCAAAGTTCAACATCTCATAGGCGACCATGATATATACAAGATCGACTATGAGCCAATTAGTGTCTCAATTGGGCCGTACCACTGGGGAAAAGAAAACCTACATCGATTGGAGAAAGTTAAATGGAACTGCCTTCAATATATACTGAAAGCAAATCCTGAGATAACTCTTCATGACTATATTGAAGCACTTTGGAAGCTCTATCCAGCTGCTAGAAGCTACTATGATGAGGATATTAATATGCAAAGTAACATATTTGTACATATGTTATTGCTTGATGGATGCTATATTATTGCTTCAGTTTGCGGACCGAAATTGAATTTTCATAATTCTGTTTCAGAGTTGGATAAGGATGTCGATAAAATCATGGAACTTCTGGAGCAGGATTTGGTCATGCATGATTTTGTTCTCATAGAGAATCAAATTCCATTCTTCATTGTGAAGAGGATATATGAATTATTTGCAAGTAAAGAAAGTACACTATTTTTCTCACAAAGAATTGCTATATTTATTGAGAAAATTTTGGGAGATGTTCCAAAACCTATCAAGGAATCAGAAAGGCCAATAAATTTTTGTCATTTGTTATACCTATGTCATATGTACTTTAGGCCAACTTTTAATGGAGATTGTTGTGCTTTTCATTTGGATTGTAATGCCCCACAACCAAATCATTGGCACCAAGCAGTTGAGTACCATTTTGCCGGAATTAAATTCAAGAAAAGAGACTTTGACCATAACAATCCCCATTCTCTCTTAGATGTGTGCTTTAGTAATGATGTTTTGCATATTCCTTACATTTATATAGATGAGATGACAGTAACCATTATCAGAAACCTCATTGCTTTGGAACAAACCAACCCTCAATATGGCAACCACATAACCACATACGTAGATTTCATCTCCCAGCTTGTTCGCAACGCTGATGATGTTGCCTTGCTTGTTTGTAGGGAGATCATTGGGCATCACTTTGAAACCGAAGAAGAGGTGTTAAATATTTTCACATCACTTGGTCAATGTGTGGTCTCTGATTTTTCTGGTAATTATTATCTGAAAGATCTTTGTCAGAATCTAGAAGAATGCTACAAGAGTCAAATGAAATGGGGAAAAGGATGGCTTCGTCGCGCCAATTCTACAATTCGAGCTTGGATTTAGCTGTTGGGGGGACAAGTTATTGTGTTGTTTTAATTTGTAATTCAGCTGCTTTATATATGTTAACAAAAAACTATCCGACATATATATTGTGAGCACTATTTTTTTTTTTGTTTTTAATAAATTTTGGAATTATGTTTATTTCTTAGTAAATTATTAGCTTAGAAATAGTTATCCTATTGGATATATTGTGAGCAATAAGTTCTTAGCACGGATCACTCAGCGGTCAATTATTGATCTCTTCCCACCTTAATGTTTTCACCAAGCAGGCAAGAACCAACGCTATTTTCTTCCTTTCGATGTGATCATTTAATGGTCAATTGTAAATTTTTATCAATTGTATTTTTTAGATGAATATAACATGTTAGTTTTGACTTTTTCTGTTTTCTTTTATCTAGTAGGATATTGGGATTTATAATCCCTCTATATTTTGTACTTTATCTTTTTTCCTTCTACAAAGAAAAAGGAGGTGACATAAAATTTCACTTAATTAATTTGTCAAAAAAAAAAAAAATATATATGTATTTTTTTAGAAGGAGAAATTTGTGCTATTCCAACTTGGTTTGTATCTGCTATGATTCAAATCAGATTGGAATAGCACAAATTTTCGACGACTGTGGATTTTAGAGGAGCCTTTGAAAATAATCTCAACCGTACAATCAGGATTGGAGAGTCCTTCGATCCGATTTGGATTGTAGGTGACTTCGACGTCTGCTATTTGATAATAGAATTTGAAGCCTCCTCTTGGATAGGCACTACAACCAAAGAATTTAAATAATAATTTGAGGGTAACTCTTAGCGTTTGTCTACTGATAGACGGTTCATAGAATTTAACTGTTACGAAGTTTGTTGTAACTATTACAAAGTTTGTTGAAACTGTTACGAAGTTTCTACACCTGTAGACAGTTATTTAGTGAACACTAATTAAATGTTTCTGATAATTTCGTGAAGCATGCGGCACTAATTGAAATTTTGAGCTGACTCTTTCGGAAAGCATGTACTTAAGCAACGTAATACATGATTTCATATCTCCTGCTGTACTGCATTTTGCAGTTCATGACGTGAGCTGTTAGATTGTCTTGAGATTCGTGCCAGCTCGGATCTCTACAAATTTCAAGGCGATCCATCACATCATAAACTGCAAAATGCAGTAAGTTAGGGGATAAGCACTCCGTAATACATGTGTTTCACGTTTGTATGTATACTAGCACTGTACCCGTGCATGCACGGGGAATTAATCTCACTATATTGGTCAGCACTGGCAACATATATACGATGTTAAATGACATAACGCAAAAACAATATTATATAATTGTAAGATGTACTTAATGATGATAGTGATATGCTTTCTAATTAAAAGAATTATTCGTCTAATATTCTTGAAATAAAAATTCCTTGTACCACTGTTTGAATATATGACACCCGCACCCACCAATATCTATTCAGCGACTGCTACTTATTTTTATATGGAAATCGCTAAAAGTTTTGATAAATTAAACAGAAATGTACCAAATAACATATGGATACATCTTAATAAAATTAAAATCATGAATTTTGTCAACAGATTTATTTGTGCTCCTCACTGGTCCAATGCAACCTTTTATCATCTTTATATCAAATTATTCCACTTTTGCTTTTCAGAAGCTAGATTTAGCTGTAACTTAATGCAATTAACATTCTAAATTCTTCATGTAGTTCCGACAATGAACTTAGTCAAACTGCATAAAAACCAAAAAAAAAAAAAAAACTTTATGAGCAGATATCTATCAGAAAAAAAAAAAATAAAAACATACATGTGTTCTTTACTTGTGATGGACGGAGAACAAAAGGCGATCCATCACATAAGGAAATAAAAACGCCTTGGAATCGCCTCTTCTTTACCGCATAGTCTATACATAAGGAATACTATTGAACTAATGTTAGACATGTGAACATTGCAAAACCAATGATCAATTAAGTAATCAATTTGCAATCACCTCCCATCTTAAGACTTAACATCCGTGTATGTGTGTAGGTGTACTGAAGCTTTCATTGAAACAGACACTAAATAAAAATCACAAAGAAACTAAAAGCCAATCAAAATTTTACATATTAATATTTGCCCAAAGAACTACATCATAACATATTTATAAACTTTATCTTGTAAGAAAAATGCTGAAACGAAAAAAGCGAATCCAATTTTATTTTCCTCAGTATATATTTTTGTTTTTTTGAAAGGAATATTTTCCTCAATATTTAGTTATTATATACTATAGAAGAGATATTGTGTGTTAGCATATATATGCACATTGACTAATAATACCATAAGTAACAAACTAACAATAGTGGTGGTACCTTATATGAAAGAAAAAATATATATATCTTAGTGCCAAGAACCAGAATAGACATGAAGTTGCAGCATTAAGATCAACCCTCAATCTGTCAATCAGGGATTACATCAGAACATATTTAATTAACTGTTAGACTGCTCCCATAATGCAGAATAGAAAGTTCGTTTTCTTTTTCTTGTTGTGCATTCCAGTGGCACTTCTTTAAATTTTTCATCTCGCAGAGTTGCAGTAGGGAAAAAAAGCAAATAAATAGCAAGATAAAAGGTATTACTAATGTAGTTAGAAAAAGACCATGAATATTGTACTTTGTGAGAAATAAAGAGGACTGAAGGATTACTTCTAGATATCCTAAAAATTTTAAATACATCAATATTTAATAAGATCATGTCATAATTTGAATATGAATTGCTTAACAAAATTGCTAATAACCTGCATCTTAATTCACAAATAACCAATCTGAATGATAAATTGAACCCAATTAATTTTCTGAATTCTTACACAAAAATAACACAGACTCTAACTTGCATTCATATGCAGTAGTAGAAGTAGTTTTGGTTAAGGGACAAAACAAATTAAACAAAGCTAGAGAAATTAAACCTACATTTAGAAAATGAAACAGTTTGACTAAGCAAGTACAGAAATCGGGCCTGAATCCTCTGACATATGGCCAAGAAAGAAGGTCAAGATGAGATTGGGGTAGAAAGCAACAATTAAGCACCAAGAAGAGGAATGATCGATGGTGGCTCGAATAATTTTTAATCGATTGCAATAGGAACCAAAAGATCGTCTCACTTGATGATTCATTCTAAGAGTAGGTCTATACTGAAACTGGAAATGACATGTTAGATAAAACCTTGCTCTAGGCGTTATCCTCCCTTAATGATACATAATGACTGCAATACAGCAGTCCGTTTATATATTGCTTGAAGATCAAGAGTCACCTATAACTAATTTACCAATTACGGTTTGTAGTTGATAACAATTGATTTCTATATCTATCAGACATCTTATTGCTTTTTATTGCCCACTATAAACCTTGCATCCTTTATATTACTAGTATCTTGCCCGTGCGTTGCAACGGGTCTTATTTAATAAAATTTTTTTATATGAATATTTTCATTATTGTTATAAACTCCAAAATGCTAACAGTTCAAATTATATTTTGTCATGTTCGACATTTTGATTTATGATTTTTATTAAATTTATTATATAAAAATACTTGGTCATACAAAAATTTTTCATTTTTTACAACGTCAGCCATTGGAACGTCTCAAGATCCGCACTAACACAAATCTTAGCATTTCATCTAAAAACAATCTAGCTTATAAGTTTGACCTGGAAAAGCAATTTTCACTTCCATAAGTAACCAATAACCGAATACTTTTTTTTCTCTGGTAAATTCCCTAAAAAGTAAAAAGTAAAAACTAACAGCAAATAAATAAAAAAAATCATCAAATTATCAACTATCAAACAAAACAACACAAATCCAAAGAAAATAAATAAAAAAGAAAGAAAGAAAGAAAAAAAAAAAAAAGAAGAGAAGAGAGAAAGGGAAAGGACAGCTCGTGGCAGCTGTGCTTATTGAATTTTACCCCAACACACCCCCTCTCTCTCTTCTGTCATTCATTTTTTTTGGGGAGTGCTTATCCCCTAACTTACTACATTGTGCAGTTCACGACTTGAACTGTTGGATCTCTAGAGATCCGCTCAGGCACGAATGTCGATACAATCCAACGGTTCACGCCGTGAACTACACAATTCAGTACAGCAGGGGAGTGCACAATTCAAGAATAAGTAAATGCAATGATCCGTGGGAAGGTGGAGTAAATGCAACGATCCTGGCTGGGAGAGAAAATGTAAAGAGAGGATCACTAAATTAATTAGCTATGGACAGTTGAGATCATCCGATCGGACGGTCAAAAATAAGTATGGATAGAGACTCTTTTTAGTTCTAAATAAACTCCTCCTTTTATTATTAGTAGGGATATATCTGTCCAATTTGGAAGGAAAATTCATAAAAGGACTGCAAGTAACTATTAACATTATGTACTGAATTATCACTAATCAACCAAGTGGAGCAGCTGCTTTGAATTTGCAATATAGAGCATCATACCTGGAGTGGACTTGATAATAGTCTTCATGTTACTTCACCATAAGCTTCATCCTTCATCTTCCAAAATTGTTTCACAAAAACCCTACAAAAAGGTAAACAAATTAGATTATGTCGATAGCTGGATGAAGTAATTCTCAATTATGTAAGACAAATAATCAGATTTGTGAACAAAGTGCTAGGAGAATAGCCCAAAAGTAATCTTTTTTTCTTACATAATGGTGTACTTATCAAACTTATTGTCCTCTACTTAATATAATCATTGAGGAAAGTGAGAAATGTAGGGAAAAATTAAGACCAGATACTAAACATTAAGGTCATTTGATACAATACAATATGTTGTTGCTGTCATCAAGTTTATCCCAAGCAATATGAAATATGCCGTCTTGAAATTCCTACTATTCTACAAAATTATTATCCATTACTGATATTGAATGGCATGAATGCTTTCAAATTTTGTTAAGCTACCAGTATCAGTTGACAGGATGTCGTTATAAAGAAAAACAAAAAATGTTACTGATTGACAAACTAAAATCATTACGAAGGCCATTGAAATAGTAAATATTATTTTACTTAAAATTAACATACTACTTTCAATGTCTCTCAGTCCTCAATTTACGAAGTACCAAATCGAATTATAAAAAAGATATCATAATTCCAAAATCTGTCGTCTGGATTAAATGATAGGTCATAATAATCTTGACATAATTAAGTTGGATGGTACCAATTTTTACCATTTCATGAGAATTTTAGCTATTTTTAATGATTTTTTAAGGATTAGCATACAAAATTGATTTTTTTTTAAATTATTTTAAGAGCCATATTTCAAAAAATCATTAACATATTGATCAATAATTTTTATTGTTTATTGCAGAAAATATGTCAAGATTATTGTTTATTGTTTATTGCAAGAAATATGCCACTGATGACGTCAAAATTAGAATAGAATTTGATTTACAATAGGAAATTATGTACAACAGTTTTACTTTGCATGGCAATATAATTAGTTTATCCACAAAATTTTCATCTTACATTATAATTATAATTATGACAAATAATAACTTATAATCAGAAAAGATCATTTGCTTGGAATTATCAGCATCTAAGAAATTAAAAGTGAAGCATGCTGATTAATAATAGTACCAATTTAAATGAAGCGATATAACTTCTAATGTTAATATTAAGTTTTCACTGAAAAAAAAGTTGAGTTATATAAAACTTCACATCTATGTATAATAAGTATATTATTGGGATTGAAAAAGCGAGTAAATGAGGGTCACAGGATATTTTTTTTTTTTTGATTCAAGTCTCAGGAAAAAAAAATTAATTTAAGATGTGTTCGTCTAAAAGTAAAATTGACATACGGTTGTCCAAATATGAACAACGATCGGATCTCATAGTGTATTCTTTATTTCTTTAAGAAAAACTGCTAAGACATCGGATTGCTTTTTTCCATCTACCAATGCAATGTACTATGTTTTAGCTAATTATTCGTAGTTGTTTCATTTTAATTGTAATAAATGATATAATTCGTGCATGCCACGGCAGGGACGGAGACAAAGGGGGGCTAGGGGGGCCATGGCACCCCCCATGATTTTTGAAAAAAAAAAATTTGGTATGCTATTTTAGGTTAAATATATTGAGATATTAAATATATGTCATTCTTAAATGTAAATTATATAATACATGAGCTTGTTTTTCATCAATGTGGTAATAGATATTTCTATAATTTTGTCGTGCTATCTAGTTCTAATTTCGGATTGCTAAAAAAATATTCACAATTAAACAACATTTCAATAACATAGATTAAGTGCATCCTTAGATCCTACATAATCTTTCAATTTGTTAAATATTTTGATGTTATATGCACACTAGCTGAAAAATTATATCCGGCTGATTTTCCAGATAATGAACTTCTTCATCTAAGATATCAATTGCAACATTATCAAATTGATGTGCTAAATCATTGTGAGTTTCAAGACTTGAAAACTCTCAGTGAGTTGTGCCAACGACTGGTAAGAACTGAAAATTTCTATCTAGTTGACAAGGTAATACGTCTTGTTTTAACACTTCCAGTTTCTACAACAACTACAGAGCGTGCATTTTCAGCAATGAAAAATGTGAAGACTAAACTGCATAACAGAATGAAAGATGACTTCTTAAACAACTATCCATTGCTTATATATATTGAGAAAGAAATTGCAGAACATATCCGATCTAAGGATATAATAGATGATTTTGCAAAGACAAAAACTAGACGTGTTCAACTCATCATTCGCTAATGAGTTCTTATAATATTAGTTGCAGTTATGTAATTTTTTTTCACTTTTAGTATTAATTTTGATATTAGTTGTATGTTATCATCGAATAGATTGCTCAATAATGGAATCATAAATATAATGACTTCAATTATGTTGATTGCATTTGTAATAAAAACTAATAGTTTTGACCGTGTAATAATTAATATAGAACTATTTTAATTTTAAAAAATATTTTTGTGGCACCACCTTTTTTGCCCCCCAATGATGAAATCCTGGCTTCGTCCCTGTGCCACGGGTTACATGCTAGAAGTTGTTTCTGAAATTGATATAATTGTAATAAATGGTATAATCCGTTAATGTTAGAAGCCAAAACAAGGCAGTTCATGAAAGATAGAAATTGACATCACCTAGAGACTTATTATGTACTCAAGATTAAAACTGATAGAAATTGACATCACCTAGAGACTATTGGTTTGTCAAAATCTTGAGTACAAAATAAGTACCGCTAGAAGTCTGAAGAATTCACCATCTAGGTATAAAACTTTTATTTCCAAATTCTCAAGCCTAATCTTCTTCCTAATTCCCATTGCATAAGTGCCTAGACCTTGAAAAGAATCTGATTCATCCCAAGCGACCAAATTTGGTTAAGAATACATAAAACATAAATGAATGAAATACTTCTTAATTGTTATAACTTTGAGGGTTTAGAAGCAAAAACGCTTCTCTTTTTTCTTTACTGACGGACAGGAAACCAACTTTTGGACTGTGAAAATGAAAAGATTGTAAATCAATGGTGACAATATACGTTTGTCTAGAGTGGAAGCCTGTAAAGGAGGAAGTTGAGAAGCGATTCATGGTGTAATAGGGATGATCCACTCTAGAACTCCAAATTGCAGACTTTAGTGGGAGTAGGAGGGAATAGTACCCAGTGAAAACTCTCTGGATCGAGTATAGAGAACAAAACTGGAAGCGAAGAAGCGTTTATACTCATCTAATGGCCGACTGGTTGTAAAGAGGAAGCGTAGAGGCAGTGAGAAAATTTTTTTCGTCTAGACTCTAAAAAAAATACAAATCTTAATATTATATATGTTTGCAAACAAATCTCGCAACTATGCCTACTTGACCAGCGGCTACGGCCACAGTTCATTCTGGCCGCAGCGGTCAGAAAAATAAAAATTTGTAATAATTCTCAACTGAATGCGGCGTTTGACCGCAGCGGTCGGACAAAGCATCTGGCCGCAACAGTTGGACAAAGCATCTAGCCGCAGCGGTCAGATATTTTAATGACATCATGTAGGTCTCGTCGTTAGCTTTCCATCGATAGGTCATATATCCAAATCGGAGTTTCTTATCAAAAGTTATGACCGTTTGAATGCACATTCAGATATTGTGTCTGCTTTCAGACGCAGATTCAGATTTCAGAAGCTGTGTCTATAATTCTGTATTCAGTAGTTGTGTTTGTATGCATATTCAAACGTTCATAACTTCTGATAGGAAACTTCGATTTGGGTATCTGACCTATCGATGGAAAGCTAACGGCGAGACCTACATGATGCCATTAAAATATATGACCGCTGCGGCCAGATGTTTTGTATGACCGCTGCGGTCAGACACCGCATTCAGTTCTGAATTATTACAAGTTTTTCCTTTTCTAACCGCTGCGGCTAGAATGAACTGTGGCCGTGACCGCTCGTCAAGTAGACATAGTTGTAAGATTTGTTTACAAACAGAAATAATATTAAGATTTGTATTTTTTTTAGGGTCATACAAAAAATTTTTTCGGCAGTGAGGCAGTGAGGCACCTTTTGGAGTTCTGGGTTGTTGGGTTTCCATTTTGAAGCGCAAAGAAGGAGAGACGAAGCGGAGGGCCTCTTTCCCTCTTTCTGTTTTTGTGTCGGTCTGATTCCGGAGCATTCCACATCGTCTGCCTTAAGGCAAAAGGCTGCATGACACGTAGACTGTTGGATTGTCTCGAGATCTAAGCCTGCACGAATCTTGAAGTGATCCAATGGTTCACATGCCATGCCGCACTTTACCTTCAGGCAGAGAATGGGCACTCGATTCCGGAGAAACGAAATGCCTATTCGCATTAAATCCGAGCCGTGCAGAACAATTTTTGGAACCTTAATCAAGCGGTCCCTGTCAAGACAAATTTTCGGAACCTTCTTGTGTTAAACGTTTTTGTATACTAGAGCTATAACTCGGGCTTCGCTCCGAAAAATGATATCAAATAAATAACTAAGAATTTTATAAAATTTTAATTATTTCTATTAAAAAAACTTGAATTTTTTAAAATTTTTAATGTAATTAAATAATAATAATACAATAATTTATAAATAATAATATATATAAATGTTGGATCATTTTAAGAGTTAAAATTTGTTTTAGACATATCACATTTAACTTATTTAATTAGTAGAGAAAAAGAAATATTAGTCATTGGATCAAAGTAGATGAAAAGCTTCAAACAAAATCAAGCGTTAATAAGAGTGATGATGTGGTATGGTTGAGATGCTTGGAAATCTACCCTTCTTTATGGAGTATAGATTACAGTAGACTAGATGACTTCGTTTCTGCTCAACAGCAACAGCTAATTATGCTTGGATTATCTGATTAAGATGCTTAGGATGCCTGCTGTTTTTACCCTTAAACTTGCTAATTGTCATGATTATGATGCTTCCACTATTTAATTTATACACCGTTTAAAATGACTGCAAAATATATCTTAAAAAGGTTTTAATCATGTATTTTATTTTCGACGAAGGTAAATGAAACTTAAGAGTTGGATCTAAATGAAAATAACAAATTAATATATCAAATTAAATGAGAGCTCTATATGTATCAAATTTGCAACCATGGTGCGCTACTTTCCAACTTTATTTTTTAAATTGGGATGGAATATCTAATTCATTATGAAACACGACGACGTTATGTTAACTAGAGCTGCAACTCGGGCTTCGCCAATTAGGATGGGATCGAGCTGAGTCCGGATCGTCTGACGCACTGCCGAATACATCGGGATTCGGACTCATTATTTTTTCACGGATCCTGATGAAATCCGATGGTCCGGACCGCACTGCCAAATTGGCAGTGCGTCGGACGATCCCGAGTTGATCGTGCTGGGCTGATATCCCGACAGACTTGCTATATAATCCAATTGTAAAAGTCTACTACCACCAATTCACCATCATCCAATATGTTCATCTTCTGAGGGCTGTTTGCACGGCTTGGCGAGTAGCACTGCCTCCCACTCCCTCCCATCTTCCTCGTCAGGCCCCTTGGCTCATGCTCCTCCCTACCATGGTACGCTCCCTCCTCATACACGCCATCGGAACGGTGTGCATGATCCCTTCCATCTATTGTTTTATGACCTCCTCTTTAGTTTTTTCAGAAAAAATGAAGATAAGTTTTTCACCGGTACGTAAGCTTAAAGAAATTTCCAAATGTTGTTTTGGTTCCTGATTTCTTTCACTTGAGTTCATATTTGCTTTCATTAACTTGTAATTCTAGTAAGCTAGTAAGTCCTACTTACAAGCTATATGTTGTACAACTTTATGATAAAATTGCATAATTCGGAAGCACAGAGCAAGTTTGACCAGTCAAACTATCCGTATCGACGACGGGAGCTACAACGGTATCTCTATATCAGCTCTTTTTTTTTTAATTCAATGGTACCCGATTCATTTTTGCATTTTTTGGATTTTGGAGATGCAATTATAGAAGTACCTCAGATCAGGTGAATAAATTTTCTTTTCAGCAAATGCAACCTTCATTAAACAAATTAAGCTGCATCTTCAGATTTGAAAATTATAGAAAAGAAACACAAAATAACATTAAAAATAAAAAAGAAGTTTCTGAGAATACCAGTGCTTGATTATATCTCAGTTTGACATTATTAATGCACCCAATACAAGTATATCTAAACGATGAAACGAAACATGATAATCAGTAAACAGATCATCGCTTCTTGGAGACACCGACCGTCTTGCCCCTGCGGCCGGTGGTCTTCGTGTGTTGTCCACGCACAGTCAGGCCCCAGTAATGACGCAGCCCACGGTGATTCCTGCATTGCAAATTTTGAGTTCATGTTATAAATCAAACTCCAAATGAATTAAAAAAAAAAAAAATTAAAGCAGATTTTCATGGGCATATCATAAATACTGGTATTAACTTTCTATATAGATACTGGTAAAGTTCATGGGCATATCATATATAGAATTTTGATTGAATGGCATTAAATATTAATGAATTTTATGTCAAACTGACCTGATCTTCTTGAGGCGCTCGAGATCGTCCCTGAGCTTCATGTCAAGGTTGTTCGAGACGACCTGAGAGAAACGTCCGTCCTTGTAATCCTTCTGCCTGTTCAGGAACCAGTCCGGGATCTTGTAAGCGCGTGGGTTCGCTATTACTGCCATGACGCGCTCCAGTTCATCAGGTTTCAGCTCCCCAGCTCTGGATTTTATAATAGAGAAAATTAGTTATATACCCTTTAAAGTTTAAATCTTTATGTTATATATATTTACCCATCAAACTATCATAATTAGATATTTACTCATTTAAACATTATTTTTTTATTCAAATCCCCATTTCTCAAGTTGGTGGATACAAAATAAAAATAGAAAATACAATTTGTGCCATGATATTAAATATGAAATCGATTACACGGATCTTAAAGCGCTGAAAAATTATAATGTATCACAGTAAAATACTATTTTTTCATACTTTAATCATCTGATACATGCAAGAAGAGAGGTGATCAGGTGACAGTTAACTAAATTCTTCCTTTTGCTCATGCCGATCAGTTAAGAATTACCAGAACAAAGGTATATGATCAGAAGTACCTTTTGCTCTTGTCGATATCGGCCTTCTTGCACACGATGTTGGCGAACCTGCGACCGATACCCTTGATGCTGGTCAGAGCAAACATGATGTTCTGCTTGCCATCCACATTGGTGTTAAGTAGACGGAGGATGTGCTGAAACTCCTCGTGCGCTACCAGCGACTGACGACAAAACCATACACAATTACTTAACAAAGATTTTTACATAAATCGATCGATTCTATTTGACAAAGTAGGGTTTAAGGATAGCAAGGAACTAACCATGGCTGCTGCTGCTGCAGGGTTTTGCTTGCTTGCTTCTTTCTTCGAAGCTATCGATGCGGCGGGGGAAAATAGAATGGAGGGATGCCAGCAGGTTGCTAAGTTTATACCCTCGTGGAATGAAAATTCCAGATATTAATGTAATTTAAATATAGCATAATCTAAATATAGTTAAAGTAACTCAGATCCACACATAGATTACCTATGGCTAAACATATCGAATATATTTTAAGAATATCTGATGAATGCAGAATCATGTTAATTATTACATTGTTTTTCAATTTTGTATATAACAGGCAAAGAGTAGTAGTTTTTTTCAATTTTGTATATAACAGGCAAAGAGTAGTAGTTTTTATGAAAGAGTAAGGTTCCAACGTCACATGTTTTGTGTGCCACCAAATACCACAAACTCTCTTTTTTATATATATTTCAAAATTTTACATTCAAATTTCAAATCAAAACCGTTGATCTTATTTATATTTATGAAAGATGTATGCATATAAAATTTTATGATTTTTCGAGTTCATTTGGTACTAGATCAAGTGGCTTAAAGATAGACGTATTAAAATTAATTAATCATAGTTAACTAGATTCATTCATTTTTTAGCTGCTTAATCTAGTACCAAATGAACTCGAAAAATTATGAAATTTTATACGCATATATCTTTCATGAATATAAATAAGATTAACAGTTTTGATTTGAAATTTGAATGCAAAATTTTGAAATATATATAAAAAAGAGAGTTTGTGGCATTTGGTGGCACACAAAATGTGTGGCATTGGAACCTTGCTCTTTATGGAGTAAAATATATAACATATCTAAGGAGATCAGCAATACTCGGAACATTTTGCGTCCACTGGAAAATCGTCTCGGAATATAACAGATACATATCAAAATGTAACCTAGCTATGGACGCTAGGTATTACTCGTTATCGTATCATACAAGTATATATCCCCAATATCTATCTCAAGCTAGATGTGATCAATTAATCACAAAAGGAGAACCAGATAATGTTAGGCACACTTATGAAATGCTAGAGTCATTTGGTACAGTATCAGTATATCACTTGCAGTTTTCTGAATTCATCCTCTTGATGCCAACACAATATGACACTCCATATATATATTCCCAAAAAATTGCTGACATATCACATAATAAAATTATAACTCATAAAATTTATACATTTCATCCTCTAATTAATCCGCCAATTAATTGCAGCTTGGTACAAATGGTCTAGTCAAGTGGAAGCTAAATAGGATGACTTCTAAGATGTCATGGGTTCAATCCTCCATAAGCACAAAATAAAAAGTTTCAATGAAACTGGTGAAATATTCCACTTTCTTCAAAAAAAAAAAAAAAATTGCAGCTTGATGAACTAAACAACAACTTTAATTTCAATGTTACTTTTGGACACCAATAAATATTATTGACATATATATACACATATATAAACTTGTTTAATCAATCCCAAATATTTAGAAACTTTTACTACAAGGGTCTCATCAAATTCTACATGATCACTTGACCAAAATTTATAAGGAAAATTGCATCTTCTCATGCAAGGATTAATATAATATTATAATTTGATGGTTATCGGTAGAGGTGGCAAAATCTGACCCGATCCAAAAAATCAGCCCGACCTGAGTTTTTAGGGAAAGTTAAATTGACCCGAACCCGACCTGATCCGATCCGAGTTTTTAGGGAAGTCAGACTGATCCGACCTGGGAATAGAGGTGCAAAATCTGACCAGACTCGAAAAACCACCCAACCCGAACCCGACCCGATCCGAAAAAAGGCCGGCAAACGTCAACCCAATAACCGACATTTTCATTTGGTCAAACCGATCCGACCCGACCCAACAATCTGCCACCTCTAGTTAGTAAAAACATTACAGCCTTCTACCATTGATTGTGTACACTGATTAATGCAAGAGAGAATACCCAACAAACCCCGCTGCCCAATCTTCAGACCGACCCAGTGAGTATCACCATTCCGGCAGAACACCGGTTCTCAATTTGACATTGTTATTAGCCATGACATAACAACACAACCGCGGCTCGGAAGGATTGCAAGACGATACCACATTTCGTAAATACCGTTGTACCGATTAATCAAGGAATAAACATCTTGTACTCGGCTTAATTTGTACAACACAACCACGGTATGAGGATTGAGGAGGTTTTTAAAGGTACTAATTAATTCAAATTACAAATATTTGACAAGTAAGATAAGTAATTTGATATAACTTTTTTTTTTGTTACAAAAACATTGTCAATTGATTTCTCCTCTTAAACATTATAGAACGAGATGTTTAGCATTATACATATAAGACATATTTATTTTAGAACTTTTTTAAATATTAATTTGTAAGTGATTATTATCACAGATCAAACTTTAAAAAAAAAAAACGAGTTAATCTGTAAAAGATAGTTACATTATATTAGATTAAATTGATTAATATTGAAGAAAATTCAATTAAAAGAACTAAAATGGGCATTTAAGATTTGAGATTTGAGAATGACCCATAGAATACTTCCCAGTTTTACCTCTTGAAAATGTTTATAGAAAAAGCAAGAGGAGCTTTTAAAAACTGAGGTTAAAAACATTGGGCCCAATCAATTAATTTCCTACCATTTCATAACCAATGATACATTGCTCTTAAAAAAACTCAGCCCAAAATCACCCCACGGCCCACTCACATCTTCTTAAACAAATCAACTTTCAATTCCTCCTCTCCGGGTGCTCATTGATCGTCAGCCATTGATCGCCTCGAGATTCGCGCTGGCACAAATCTCTAGACAATCTAACGGCTGACACTGTGAATTGCGTAACGCAGTACAGCAGCGTTTATGAATTCCTTCTCTCCCCTCGCACCGCTCTTCTTCTCCACTCCCAGAAACTCACTCCCAATTCCTCTTCCGATCGACCGATCGATCGATCGACCTCCGCCCTTGCGCCTCCCATTTACCGTTGCAAAATCCCCTCCCACCGCAAGGTATGTCTGTACGCTGTACTTGTACCGCTTCTTTTGTTCTGTATTTTATTTCTGCCCTTTATCTTCTCTACTGTCCAATTTTGAGCTGCATGTCCTATAATCTTCAGGTTTCTTTTACCAAGTACAATGCTGAAGACCCTCTACTTCTGTATCTATTATTCATGTACCGTAATTTCATGATTTATAGTGTGTATGTATGGAATTGTTATGGGAAAAGGGTGATCACATTTTGAATTTTTAATGGGTATGATTTGACATATTATATTATTGGTTAGGGAGTATATGGCTCCCTGCTTTCATTTTTTTTTTTTTTTTTTTGCTTTTAATCAAATTATAGGGATGCAAAGATAATTACTTTTGTGGAAAATGAAATTTAATGTATACTATTTTATTATGTCCTAATTGCTTACTGCTGGTTACTCCTTATTAGTAATGTTGGTTTCTTTTGCCTTCTATTTTACCAAGTACAAAGCTAAAGACTAAACCCTCTAATTTTATAGCTGTTATTTATGTACCATAATTTCATAATTTATAGTGTGTATATATGGAATTGTTATGGGAAAAGGGTGATCACATTTTGAACTCTTAATGGGTATGATTTGACATATTATATTATTGGTTAGGGAATATATAGCTCCCTGCTTTCATTTTTTGCTATTAAGAAAAATTGGGATAATTACTTCTGTGGAAAATTGGGATTTAATGAATAGAAATTTGTGGAAAATTGGGATTTAATGTATTCTATTCTGGAATAAAAAGTACGGTCTTTTGTGGGGTGGGGTTGTGGTGGGGGGCGTATGATCTCTTATAGTTTTAATTCTAGAGTACTCTTGATTCTATGTCTCCTGGATTGATTTGATTTGATGCTCATGAAGGGCTTTATTGCTTCTTAACAAATTGTAGGGATGGACAGAAAATTACGCAGGCAGTCGCCACTCAAATCAGCTATGATGGACCGTGACTGGACTAGTCTTCCTGAAGACATAATAACCATCATTGGTCAGAAGGCTTCCACCACCAACGTTCAGTACGTGCATCTCCGGGCGGTTTGTAAGGCATGGCGAAGTGCCCTGGTTCCGAACCCCCGTCATCTGCCTCGCCAAGCCCCCTGGCTCTTCATCCGTCCAGTTGGCAGCACTCGCTCTCAGTTATCATTCTATGATCTTTCTCAATCCCGAGTTCATCAGTTTGAGTCACCCGATGTGAGCGGGAAGGAAATGTTGGGGAACTATTATGGCTGGATTGTTCTCGTGCAAGAGGAGAAAGTGTCGTTATTCAACCCTGTCACTAGAGGTTCCATGGAACTTCCTTCTTTGGATGCCCCTCCATCCGTTGTGGGTGTTATAAAGCCTAAAACTGAGTGCAATGGTCATTTTATAAGCAGACGTTATGTACAAAAGGTGGTTTTGTCTTGCAACCCTTCTGAAGAGGGTTGCGTTGTGGTGGCGTGGCTAATAACAACTTCAAGTTGGGAATTGGCCTTCTGCCGGATCGGTGATACTCACTGGACCGGACTGAAGATGGGGGAGAAGGGTCCAATGTTGTTGGATATTACCTATGGCAATAATTCGGTGTATGTGGTGAATGGTAGAAAGGAAGTCCTTGCTTATGACCTAACAAGTCTAGCCATGAGAAAATTCCCTTCAAAAATTAACTACAATGGTGTCCATAATCACTTAAATCTGGTTGAGGGAGATGCAAAGTCTGATGGGCCCCTAATAGTGATCAGCACTGAATACCTTGGGAAGTTGAAACATATTTATGTGTATGAGTGGGTCAATAATCTGCAGCGATGGCGTCGAACAAAGAACATAGAAAAGAGTGTGCTATTTCTCAGTCGTTATAATTGTTTCCAGCTACAGTTGAAGGAACTACGTGGGAATGAAATATACTATGAAGGACTACGTGAATTGCCCCTAGCCCTTCCAATAATGGACGTTTTTTATCATGTTGGGATCAACAGGATGAATGTACAGACTGGGAGTATTGTTCCTCATAGCCCTAGCCCTTCAGAAGTATGCCCTACAGTATCTGGATCTGTCTTTTGGTTAACTCCTAGCCTGAGATAGATATTGTAGATAAAAAAATCTCCGTCGAATTCAGGTACTTGTCTATAAATCTCTAACATTTTTTTATGGAAAAAGAAAAATGTTATATTTTGTGTTATTGCATCTTTTACTGCATGCATATGTTTTTATTTAATTTAGATTGTTGCTGGTAGCAACCACGAGCAACATGGGAATGACTGATTAATTGCTTAAATTTCCCTTTTGCACCTAGAGGGATTAACATGGGACTCTGACTAATGTGATTGGTAAACCTAAAGGAACACAGTGAAATTCTGCAGTTATTGTTAGGTTATGTGTGTGCAAAGGCCAGTGTCTTTTACTACTTCTCATAGGCATAGGATTATAGATTTTTGCCTATTGCACCTTTTGTGAAATATTTTCGGCAATCAACACCATATAGCAAATTAAAACTATAAAAAACTAATGCATACCATGCAGTCAAAACTTAACCGATGTTGCCATGCAACTGTTATGTTGTATGTTCAGCCTGGAGTATTATTTGCTAATTTTTTCTTCTGATCTCACTTGTGCCCATGGATCAAATCCCACTTCCTAAAATGGAAAAAAAAGACAAATGAGGAAAATTAAGAAAATGTTGCCAAGTAGAAGTAGAACTGAACAGACTGCTAACTTGTCATAAGGATGTACCTAGCAATGCAGATCTCTATATGAAACAATTACCGGTACAAGTACCTTTCTTTTTCACTATAAGTTTGCTTGACTAACATATGCCTGGATTCCATGAGCAGGTGATTGATTCCCTGGATCACCTACAATCCATAGTTCGAAACTAAAATAGTCCCCTAGAGAATTCTTTGATACTTAAAAGTATATCACACACCTGATCCGGAAATATTATATGGATGCTTGGCAGTGATTACCTAAGGTTTATGCTTGCATACAACACAAATGGATTAGACATTGTGCAACTGTAGAAGTAGGGTGCTGATTGAAGGAGTCTGGTAATCAGCAGCAAAGTTTGAAAAGCTTGCTTATAAGACACCTTCAAATTAAACTTTTCCTAGGTATCCGGCCACATCTGAGTCAGATCCGTTAAACAGAATCTCTCTTTTACCTAATCTGCATAGTTTCTTTTCTGAAATAACTAAAATTCGATATAAACTAAAATAAGAACACAAAGACAATTTGACCACATCCAAGATGGAAAGAAGGTATAAAGTAAATGAAATTATAAACTTAACTTGATCACGCACCAGAAAAAGGATGTGTGGGCTGGTTGAAGGAGTGTGCGCATGCGCCGCCGCCTGTCTGGATTTTGTTGTGCTTAGGATTAGGGTTACCTTATGGGGTCGAGAGGAGAATCTGGGACTATTTAAAGCGCAAGGGGAGAAGGGCCATGGTATAAGATTGGGCCTTTTGCTTCAATGTTGCCTATAGGCATTTCCTGAAAAGGAAGAAACAGAAAGTACGAAAATAAGAATTAAGGCCCGCAAGCAACGCTCCGGAGCGGCGTGGCCTTTTTGGCCTTAAAATAATTTCCTTGTAGTGAAACAGAAATGGAAACTTGTAGTGAACCAAAAGGTTAAAAAAATAAAAGATTAATCATCCAAATTGGGAGTTTTGGAAATATGATTATCGGATAGATGATTGAATTCTTCCGTAGAGATTTTTTTTTTCTTCTAAGAATTGGAATTAAACTGACAGATGAGGCTACAATTTGAGTTGCAATTAGCTCTATCTTTTGAAGTATGATTCAATTCCTTCACAGGGCTGCAAATTTACATGCAAGGCTCTGTTATTGCTGTGATTCCTTGTCAGATCGTGGTGTTTCACATTTGATACCCCCAACTACGGGGCACACTCTATTCCATGCATGTTTTGAAAACATTTTATAGAAGCTTCCTCTGAAGGAGGCAGCATTTATTAAATTGTTAGAGCATTTTGCACATCTCATCCACTTATTTATTGGTATGCAAATTGTATGTCAAATTCAGCAAGCATCCAGCTTCCTTATACAAATGATGAATCAGTAATTATAGCCTCTTGATAGTAACGAGGTACTGCATTTATGAAGTTGCTATATATCTAATGAGCAACTGGCAAATAGGATGTAAATATTTTGATGTGTCTGATTGCATGATGTTAAGGCATGGATTGAGTTTGCTTTCATAGGAAGACAGATTGGGTTTTGAATATTTAAACTGTTTGGAATTATAACTGAGTTCTATTTGTTTTCCTCTGAAAAAACTATGAAGAGCTTTCTTAATACGTGAACAAAACAAAAAATATATGAGAAACTTTTGATTTCTGATTTTGTTATTTAAACTCAAGTAATGACTAATGTCGATTCTTGAATTATTGCAACCTAGATTTTGTCGTATATATTGCTGTTAATTGGTTTAATTTGCATACATAGTGAGGTGTTATGATCTGAATACTTGATAATTTCTTACCAGAGGTTATGTTTTTATTTCTAATGCATACAGGAATGTTGGACTACATCTGGGACTGATCAGGATCTGATGTTGAAGGAGTAGCTGTTTAAAGGAAGTCTTCCGTGTAAGGTAGCTGGTGTTAAGGATTATTGTCGGAGAATATAGATTATCGACATATGTGAAACAATGTAGAGTGGCATAAAGTTACAATTTAGGGATGCAGATTAATTGTGATGGTTGTAAGCTAAAAATTCCAAACCTTTAGCTGTGATGAGAATTGTGATTCTGTTAAAATTTATGGTTGCCGACTAAAAGGGCCGGCAAGGGAAAATCAGAGGGACTATACTTCTGAATTTCTGGAAAAAATTTAGAAACAATTAACTGCGTGATGAATATGTTGAGAACAGTATTTAGTGCCATCAGAAGGTTGCTCAAAATAACTGCAAGTAGATTTCTAACATAGCCAAACTACACATCTTTTCGGGCAATGGTGTCCCGTAGAATCAGTCTTAACAGGAAAACTATCCATTTTTGCCATGCATCATTCAGTGTTATTAATAAGGTTGTGTTGTTGGAGTTGGCTACAGGCAAAGAAATATCCTTTCAAGTTCAGCTCAGCATCTTCAATAAAGATGTATAGTACTAACTCGAAACTAGGCCCAACCAAATATTTGTAGCAAGTCTCAAAAGGCCCAAACCCAACATGAATCTCTTAATAAACAAATTTAGTGTTGACTTTTGATCTAGTAAGGAAGTTGACTTTAGTACACAGTAGACAGTACGCTACCATTTGTTTGACAATTTCCTCATTGTAACTTCCATTGTCATTTCCTTCTCTCTGCTACCAGAATTCTGTTTCTTCTTTCTCAGATCACTTCCCTTTGCAAATAATCCATAAACACACTCAATTCGCACAATGGACTCGACGCTGGCGGCGGCAATGGCATCCCAAGCCTCCTTTGCTCTCCACTTGTCAACTCACCTCATCTCCCTCTTTGGCTCTGCAAACTCCAACCTCGCCTTTTCGCCGCTTTCCATTCACTCCGTCCTCAGTCTCCTGACCGCTGGCTCCACCGGGATGACCCAGCAGCAGCTCCTCGCCTTCCTCAGCTCCTCTGCTGCATCTGATCTCGCTGTCCTCTACTCCCAGATTTCTAATTATGTTCTTGTTGATGGATCGGATGCCGGCGGGCCACGCCTTTCCTATGTAAATGGCGTGTGGGCCGATGCCAATATCGATCTCAAGAATTCGTTTCGAGAGGTTGCTGGATTGGTGTACAAAGCCGAGGCACATCCTGTCCCTTTTTCTTCGATGGTGCGATTAATTACTAATTCAGAAATCATTGTTCCTTCTAATTATTTGATTTATAATTAAGGCTATATTATATACTGCACTAACAATGTTTTAATTTGGTTGACGACTGATTAAGCCAGAAGAATGCAGAAAGCAAATCAACAAATGGGTCGAACAAGTGACTGCCGGACACATCAAGGATCTTTTTCCGACTGGATCGATAACCACAGACACACGAGTGGTTTTAGGCAATGCAGTCTACTTCAAGGGATCATGGCCGTGGGATTCGAAGTTCGACCCGAGGGATACCAAGACCGACAAGTTTTATTCAATCGACGGAAGTCCGACTGAAACCCTTTTCATGACCAGCACAAAGAAGCGATTTGTATCGGCCTACAACGGCTTCAAGGTTCTAAAGTTGCCGTACGAACAAGGACAAGACTGGAGGCAGTTTTCGTTCTATATCTTCCTGCCTGATACATTCAACGGTTTGCCTGATTTATCGATGAGGTTGAGCACTGAACCTGATTTCATAAACCGTCACATTCCGTGGACAAAGGTTCTGGTCCGAAATTTTAAAATTCCCAAGTTCAAGATCTCCACGGAGATCAACTTGAAGGAAATCCTGAAAAGATTAGGTCTTGAACTGCCGTTCCGGCCAACCGGAGATTTCTCGGCAATGGTCGACAATTCACTACCTGAGGTTGATAGATATCGTGTTTCAGAGGTTGTACACAAGTGCTTTGTGGACATAAACGAAGAAGGTACGGAGGCAGCTGCGGCGTCGGGAGTAGTCATAGAGCCTCAGTGTGCTCGAATGCCGATGGATTTCGTGGCGGATCACCCGTTCCTGTTCCTGATTCGGGAGGACAGGACCGGCGTTGTGCTTTTTGTGGGACACTTGCTCAATCCGTCGCTGGCAGAATAACAAATTTAATTTCATCTTGAGTGAAGTTGCATCAAGTGCTTGCTGTTTGGGTATCTGAGTACTGTTGCCTGTTTATGTTATATGCAGATATGCTTCGTTGGTGTTTATTATCAATTACGTTTTTTTTTTTTTTTTTGTAAATGTACATTGTTGAACTAGCAATAAGCCCGTTGCATGTCCGGGCACTTGCAAATTAATCATAATAAATTTCAAGTTCTTGCTTTTTTGAGGTCGGAGTACAATTTTTAAGAGGAGGCATTACAAGATTTATATATAAAATAAAAATAAACAAACTTTTACCGAATTATACCGAATATTTGCCGAATCCCGAAATTTTAATCTCGCTGAATTTCTACCAACATTTTATTTTGGTAACCATTGTTTTATTAGTGTTTTCAGAATCGTAATTAGTGATGAAAAACGTGTGTAGAAAACTAATACAGTCGATACAATTTTTTACATAAATTTTTGTATCTATGTATTAGTATTCTTAAAAAAAATTGAGTTTAAAAAAATGCCACTATACAAATCGTGTACATTTAATAATTTATCACTAACCTGATATAGAATTGAGATTTTAATACCAAAATAATGTTATACTCAAATGACATTCTCCCTTTCCCAAATTTCTGCTACTAGAGCTGTGAAACGGGAACTCACATGGAAAAAATAATATTACATAAACTCATGTATATTAAAAATAAGTGTACATTTTTCATAAATATATCTTATTAAATAAATATTGAACTTAATATATTTTTGGATACATCTTATTTCATATAAAATAATGTAAAGAGTTGCAAATATTTTGAGTCTAAAATTGTTCTTTAGGCATATCATACTATATGTTTAATAAAAAAAATAAATTGAGTCATTAAGATAAATGAAAAAAGAGAAACAAAATCAATAGTTGAGAGTAATGATGATGTGGCTGATGCACTGCATTTATATCTGCATTTTTACCAGACTTGCACCTTTATTTTGACCAAAATTCCTAAATTCATACGCATTTAGGTAATTAATTGTCTAGAATCCAGTTAATGCTTTGATTTGGTCCTATTTTCAGGTAAACAGAGCTTTCGGAGCTATTTGGACTAAATTTGGAGCAAGGAGCAAAAATAGGCGACGGAATGCATTACCTGCGGGCCACAACCACGACGCAACCGCCATTTCTATTTCTTGCCGGCTCGCAACCGACTCAAGCAGCCGCCAAAGTGCTATTTCAAGCGACCGACATGCTATTTCAAGGGCTTGCGACCCGCAAGACCCTATTTGCGGCCGCAAGCAGGTCAAAACCAATTGGAACTTCTATTTTTTGGCGCACTCACTTCTTTTAGGCGATCTTTTTTGGGATCTCTCCCTAATTGCGTCCCAAGAAACCAGAAGTTGGTTGTTTATTTCTGGGAACATCCTCGCCTATATAAGCATCATCTTTGAGGGTTCTAGATGTCAAGTTAGGAAGTTAGTTGAGTAAAGTCATGTCATACAGAGTTGTGTTAGTTGTGAGAGTCAAGAGAAGGTTTGAACGCCGCTCAAGTCAAGAAGACAATTACTCGCGCCTTCTTAATCTTCATCGGTGTTTTCTTTTTCTCTTACTTGTTGTTGTTAACTTTAGTCATGTCTGAGTAGTTTTCTTAGTTCTTAGGGTTTAGGATGATGTTTGTTTGTATGGATTGATTGAATGCTTGTTTGACTTTAATTATATTCAATTTGCTTCGCGTTTAATCATAATTGTGCTTGTATTGTTTCTTGCTTGTTTGGTAAACCTATAGATTATGCGCAAATCTAGTTGGTTAATAAAATATCATCTGACCAAGAATTGATTCCTGTACTAATTGGGTAGATAACTTGTTCTCCAAGAGTAACCGAGAGGAGAAATTGCGGTTTGAACGAAAGTTAAACCGGACCGTAGAACAAAAGTGAATTGAATTTAGGTTTAGAGATAATCCTATAAATTTCTATTGAACTAAAAGTGTTAAAAGTACCAACACACGAGAGTTGATGGACTTGTAATTGCTTTGGTTTGATTAGAAATTGATAACTTGAGTCCAAACATCAAAACAGAACCAAAACAGAATCTCTGTCAGCCACTTGCGGACCGCAAGTGACAGTTGCTGCCCCGCAAGCAAGTGACCGACAGAGGTATCCGACTCTTGGACAGTTACTCGCGGACCGCAAGCGACCCTTGCCGGACCACAAGCAAGTAACCGAAAGAGAGGTGTCATCTGTACCTCTTGCGGACCGCAACTAACCCTTGCGGGCCGCAAGCAATTGATCCAGACAACAAATTGATTCCGAAAACCCTGGGAACGCTTGTTTAGTAATTGTTTTAAGTCTCTAGTTTCTATTATTTACTTTTACTTGTTGTTAATTGTTAGGAAACCAATCTTCAAACAAAACCCCCCACTTTTATACAAAAACACAAAAAATATTCTCTTTAGGATTTATAATTGAGTTTAAAGTCTAGTTTAGAATTAATTTCGGTCCCTGTGGATTCGACTCTGACTGTACTGCATTAGATTGTATGCTTGCAATCGAGGACATACTTAGGGCATTTAAAAGCCTATACCATCTGAGCGTGTCAGTGGCGTAAATAAAAAAGTTTGAAAGTTTATCCTTTGAAGAGTATCAATTTTCTTCACAAGAGAGATCCTCTTCTTCTCGAGAGGGTCTTCCTCTTCTCCATTTTTTCAAGAAATTTCAGAACAAAACATTGGTAATGTAGAACATTCACAACAGTGACGATTCTAAGGTTTCTACCAATATTAGTAACTATAGAATTTTAATGTTTAAATATCATAATTGAATTCATTGGCAATACATGAAAACTCAGAAATTATTTATATGTGACGATAAACAAAATTTAAAGAGCTTGTTTGAGCTCGGAGTTTGAGGACCTATATCAGATTTTCCTCTATGAGAAATGCATAAATTAAAATTACAAAGCTTTATTTGCATGCTTAGAAAGTGAAAAGAAAATAAATTAAAGATGATAAATAAAAGACAGCCATTCGCGCGGTTGTAAGCGCATTCTACCGAGCTATGCCAATATCCTATAATTATTCATCAATTCTTCAACCAAACTGATTCACAATGGTTAGTGCAAAAATCTTTTTTAATTGATATGCTAATTGATCCATGATCTTATATTATTGTACATGAGAAATGTTTAATCGGCGACTCAGAGACGCTGGGTGGAAAGAATCATCAAAGAACTATATATTGTTTAATTGTTGTATCTTTATAGCTTGTCAAAGTTTGCCGGACATTGGTGTTAGTCGACTCTTGATCCAACAGACGACCATTAAGCATTAACTTGCAATGCTTGACGTTATTTTAGGTTTTCTCCAATGACTCATTGCAACAAATTAAGCTTGCTTCTTTTCAAGTTTCTTGCACTTCAGGCTTTAGTAAGTGAAACGGAATAATAAAAGTCTCGCTGCTCTTGAAAAATGACATCGGCGTCTCCTCCTTTAGTATTGCAGATAAATTCATTTCAAATGAATCGATTCATGCATTACAAACTTTAAGCAACTTCCGTTTCATCCAAAAAGCTCGCTACATGTAATTAGTTTGTTAAAAAAAATCATATCGTATGAGTTATGACCATGCATGATTGCTTGTAGCATTTAACATGCAATAATGAAGGAACAAGTAGTTTTTGTTTTCGATTTTGGTTTGTGCTTGAGTGCTTCATTATAAATGCATGCCCCCGGTACCGGTAGAGAACGTTGTCCTTTCTGACTTCGTGTATGTGATGTCTTAACTGATGCGACGTGTTCATCCCAATAGCATTAAATTTATGATAAATAAATAGATATCCTCATATATATCTAAGGGTCATATCTAGTGTCCACGATATAAATTGTTATAAAATTTGAGTTAAAAATAGTTACAAAATTTGATACCAAGAATTACAAATTTTGTGTATACATAGACGAACACATGGATAGTTAAAACGAGGAAACTTAAAAAATTCATGTATCTAATCATGTATGGAAAACCCATATTACAGAAATCATAAATATCAACATTTTGGGATGACAATTGACAGCCTCTCTGTCAGTTCCTGAATCAAGGCCTGGAATGAAGGATGCTGTGTTCTAATAAGTAACCCAAAACTAGGCCCAAACAAATGTTTCTAATCTGAAGATAAATTAAGGCCCAGCCCAAACCATACATGAAATCTTATCTTATATATCTTCCTAATTCTCTTGGTGTTGACTTTTGACCCATAAGGGAATTGACTTGACTACATACATAACATGAATACACATGATACATGAATCACTGGAGAGAACGGAAAAGGAAATTGAAAAGGGAAAAAGAACAAGGTGGTCAAAAGTCAACTCCCTTACAAGGTCAAAAGTCAAGTCAAAGCTGGGAGGAGAGAATTGCCAAATCGGGATGATTCGGCGTGTTATCGTGTGTCAGTGTGAATCACACTGACACACGATAACACGCCGAATCATCCCGATTTGGCAATTCTCTCCTCCCAGCTTTGACTTGACTTTTGACCTTGTAAGGGAGTTGACTTTTGACCACCTTGTTCTTTTTCCCTTTTCAATTTCCTTTTCCGTTCTCTCCAGTGATTCATGTATAGGGGTGGCAACGGAACGGAATTTTCCGTTGTGCTGTGCTGTTCCGTTATAACGGAACAGCAAACGGCTAGGATTTCATTTCCGTTAATCAAACGGAACAATCAACGGATGGATTTTCATTTCCGTCTGATTAACGGAATAGCAGACGGAAGAGGTGACTTCCGTTACGTTAATTCCGCGGAAATAAAAGCCCCCCTAACCCTAATTCCCGACCCGTTCTCTTTCCCCATTTCTTCCCTTTCTCTCCCTCGCGCCGCTCTGTCTCTACCCCTCTTCTCTTCTCTCGCTTTCTCCGCTTCTTCTGATCTGACCTCTCTCTCTCGCACGCTGCACGCATGCTGTATACCAAATCCTAGCCCTATCCAGCTACCCTTAGATCCACTCATGCTTACTTGCTACTCTTGCTTAGTGCCAGTTCTAGTTTCAAATCACTCGATTACCTAAACTGTGCTGAGTTTGTCGTTGAGTTTGAGATTTGAGAAGTCACCGATGGCGATGGGACTGTTGATCGGTTGTTTCTGTGCACTGTGTTGCGTGTACCATAGAAGCAAAATGATGATACCAGTACACTGGTACTGGTACTGGTACTGGTATTTAAACTGGAATTGTTACCAGTGTTGTGTGTTGAGAAGAGAGAGGGAAAAAAAAGAAAGAAAGAAACTGAGAAGGCAGAAGGCAAGAGAGAAAGAAGGAGGGAAATTTCTGAGCCTATCTGGTGGGATAAAAAGATTTAAGGTAATTTATAAAATTTTATACTTTGTTTTTCTGTTGGTTTTAGGGTTTAGTTTTAGTTTCAGTTTTTCAGTTGGTTTTTAAGGTTGTGATTTCTGTTGGTTTGGTAGTTCCATTTTTTGTTAGTTTTTGCTTTTGATTTTGTTGTTGTTTAAATTGTTTCTCATTCTTTCAATTTTCCGCTTTGTCTGCAGTTTACTTGGGTGCCTTTTGGTTGCTGTGTTGCTGTTGAAATGGCCGACACTGATAGTGAGCCCTCAAGTGACAACAACAGAGACCGAGATGTAGAGTATGAGCCCGATATATCATCAGATGAGTATGAATTTCTACTTGATAAACTGTGTTGGCACTTGCTTGAGAATTGTTGCTTGAAAACTGTTGCTTGATAAACTGTGTTGGCACTTGCTTGATTACTGTCTGGCTTGAAAACTGTTTGGCTTGAGTATTGAGAACTGCTACTTGCCTGAGAAATGTGAACTATGTTGGGACTTGCTTGAAAACTGTTCTCTTGAGAATTGTTACTTGATACCAACTTGAGAACTGTTGCTTGCCTGAAAAATGTGCGGGCACTTGCTTGAAAACTGTTGTCTTTAGAAATGTTGATTGATAAACTGTTGCTTGATAAACTGTGTTGGCACTTGCTTGAGAACTCAGAACTGTTTGGCTTGAGAATTGTTGCTTGCTTGAGAACTGTGTTGGCACTTGCTTGATAAACTGTTAGCTTGAGATTTGAGAACTGTTGCTTGCTTGATAAACTGTTGGCTTGTTGCTTGCTTGATAAATTGTTGGCTTGAGAACTGTTGCTTGCTTGAAAACTGTGTTGGCACTTGCTTAAAAACTGATTGGCTTGAGAATTGTTGGTTGATAAATTGTTGTCTTGAATGTTGCTTGCTTGATGAACTGTTGGCTTGAGTATTGAGAACTGCTGCTTGCTTGAGAACTGTTGGCTTGAGAATTGAGAACTACTGCTTGCTTGATAAACTGTTGGCTTGAGAACTGTTGCTTGCTTGAAAACTGTGTTGGCACTTGCTTGAAAACTGTTGCTTGCTTGAGAAATGTTGGTTGATAAATTGTTGTCTTGAATGTTGCTTGCTTCATGAACTGTTGGCTTGAGTATTGAGAACTGTTGGCTTGAGAACTGAGAACTGCAGCTTGCTTGATGAATGTTGGCTTGAGTATTGAGAACTGCTGCTGCTTGAGAACTGTTGGCTTGAGTATTGAGAACTGTTTGGCTTGATAAACTGTGTTGGCCCCTTTACCAACCTCAAGGAACCTTCAATGATGATATAATATAACTGAGAGGAAGCTTGAGGTTGGTTTAAACTGACAACAGTCCTCAAGCAAGTGCCAAGACAGTTTATCAAGCAACAATTCTCAAGCCAACAGTTCTCAAGCCAAGCAGCAGTTATCAATACTCAATCCAACAGTTCTATGCTGGTTAATTTAAACTGTTGGTTAATAAAAATGTTGGTTTGGAACTGGCTCAAGCCAACCTCAAGGAACCTTCAATGATGATATAATATAACTGAGAAGGAAGCTTGAGGTCAGTTCTCAAGCCAACATTTTTCAAGCAAGTGCCAACACAGTTCTCAAGCAAGCAGCAGTTCTCAATACTCAAGCCAAACAGTTTTCAAGCAGCAGTGCTTGAACTGTCTATGCTGGTTAATTTAAACTGTTTGGATTAGGCCCTTTACCAACCTCAAGGAACCTTCAATGATGATATAATATAACTGAGAAGGAAGCTTGAGGTTGGTTAATTGTCCCAAGCCATGATTCTTCTATGATGATAGAAATGACTTCAATGAAATATCAATTCAAATGATTTGGTGGAGATTGGTAATATCTGAGAAGAGAATAGGCTTTGGGACAATAAACCAATTTATTTGTTGTACCAATATAAATTTGTTGAACTATGTTTCAGCATGGGTGCAACAGACCTTACCCCGGAGCAGATTCAAAGAATTCAGACCCAGGCCGATAATCGGGATGTTGTTGGTGATGCAGCTGCACCTCAGCCTCAGGATCAACCTCCAGTTCCTACAAGCCCCATTAAAAATAAAAAAAGGTTGAGGGCTGAGGTGTGGAGGCATTTCACCGTAGGGCCGGATAAGGCAGATGGGGGCTATGATGCTATTTGCACTTACTGTGAAGACAAATTTGAGATGGGTAATGGGGCTGGCACTGGCTCGATGAAGCATCACATAAGGAAGGGGTGTAAGAAAATTCCTTCCGCAAAGAGGCATAAGCCTAATGCATTGCAGAAGTTGTTGCAAACTAAAACAACAGTTGGTAATTTTCTGTTGGCCTTTACTTGTTCATTTTTTTTTATTATGCATTGCACTTTGTAAATGGAGACTAACCATTTACTAATTGCAGGTGAGCCAAATCCTGTAGCTTGGGAATTTGACCAAGACAAATGTAGGAAGAGTTTGGCAAGAATGGTGATTGCACATGAATACCCATTCAATATTGTAACTCACCACTATTTTAAGGTGTTCTTAAGTGATCTCTGTCCAAGGTTTAAATTGATGAAATCTAGGAACACTCTTAAGTCAGATTGTTTTAAGGTATATGATGAAGAGAGGGTGAGCTTGTATGAACTGCTCAACAAACTTGATTGTAAAGTGAGCTTCACTAGTGATTTGTGGTCCAATAAGAAAGGGGACAAGGGATTTATGGCTCTGACTTGTCATTTTATTGATGAAAACTGGAAACTTAGAAAGAGACTACTCAACTTTTGCATGTTAGCAACCCCACACAGTGACAAACAAATTTCTGATGCTATCTTTCTGAGGTTGGTGCAATGGAACTTGGATAGAAAGCCATTTTGTCTCTGTCTTGACAATGCGTCTTCTAATGATGCTTGTGTTAGAGAGCTGCTTAATACAACACTGGTAATTTAAATTGTAACTTAACTGCTTACTACTCTTTTTGAGATTGGTGCAATCTAACATTTTACTTTTTTTTTTTTCCTTGCAGAAGGATGTGCTCCCGGCAGGTGGAGCTCTCTTTCAAATAAGATGTGGCTGCCACATCTTGAATTTGATTGTTCAAGATGGGCTGACTTGCTTGGAAAAAGAGGTTAGTAAGATTCGAGATACAATGATCTACATTCGAGGTTCACAAGCACGAATGGAGAATTTTTTGTTGGCTGTATCTCAGGTTATTACTCCTTGTCCTATTTACCTAATGCTTTAAAACTGTTGCTTGCTTGAGATCTGTTGTCTTGTGGCTTGAGCACTGCTGCTGCTTGAGAACTGGCACTTGCTTGAAAACTGTTGTCTTGAGAACTGGCACTTGCTTGAGAACTGTTGCTTGATATACTGTGTTGGCACTTGCTTGAAAACTGTTTGGCTTGAGAACTGCTGCTGCTTGAGAACTGTGTTGGCACTTGCTTGAAAACTATTGTCTTGAGAACTGTTGATTGATAAACTGTTGGCTTGAGAACTGTTGCTTGATATACTGTGTTGGCACTTGCTTGAAAACTGTTTGGCTTGAAAACTGCTGCTGCTTGAGAACTGTGTTGGCACTTGCTTGAAAACTGTTGTCTTGAGAACTGTTGATTGATAAACTGTTGGCTTGAGAACTGTTGCTTGATATACTGTGTTGACACTTGCTTGAAAACTGTTTGGCTTGAAAACTGCTGCTTGCTTGAGAACTGTTGTCTGTTGGCTTGTGGCTTGAGAGCTGCTGCTGCTTGAGAACATTTAAATTGTTTAATGTAATAGGTTAAGTGCTCGAACAAGAAACCAGCCTGGGATGTGTCGACACGCTGGAATTCAACTTATCTTATGTTGGATCTGGCCTTTCAGCTCAAACCAGCAATTGTTAGGTTTGCTACCCTTGATAGAAAGTACAAACACCTACCAACTGATGAAGAATGGGAGCATACGAGGGTCTTACTTGGCTTTCTAAAGGTTTTTTATGTTGCAACCTTGAAATTAAGTGGCACCAAATACCCAACACTCAATCTTTATTTCCCTGAATTCTGTGAGGTTTACCTTAACATTAAGAAAATGCAATACAGTCCATATCCCTTTATAGTTGAGATGGGGGGGTCTATGTTTTTGAAGTGGGACAAATACTGGAAAACTGGGAATACTTTATTGGCTATAGCTTGTGTGCTTGACCCAAGATGCAAGCTAACCGTCATTGAGTATTACATTAAAATGTTATATCCTAGCCCGAGGGAAAGTGAAAGATTTGTTAAGAGTGTGATAGAGTGCATAGATAATCTGTTGAAGGAATATAAGGAGAGGCAGGTTGAAAATCAGGATGCCTCTTCTTCCCGGCAGGGGAGGTAATTTCTTATAGTGTTTAATTTCTGTATTTTCAAATGCTTCACTTGATTGTGTTTAATTGCTAACTTTATTGAATTGCTTCTTGTAGGGGGCCAACCTCCAGTGCCCCTGGAAGTTCTGATATGGTCAGCGACACTAGAGCTGGCCTCAAACTTCTGTTGGAGGGAAAGAATACCAGTGCACCAGTTAAGGGAGAACTGGAGCAATATCTAGAGGATCCAAATGATAAGACCCCAATGGATGTGGAGTTTGACATCCTTCTATGGTGGAAGGTAAATGGCCCAAAGTATCCTTCCTTGGCTCGGTTGACTCGGGATGTTCTTGCGGTCCCGATATCAACAGTTCCTTCTGAATCTACATTCAGTACCAGTGGCAGAACTCTCTCACCTGTGAGGAACTCCTTGAGTGATGAGACATTGGAAGTTCTGATTTGTGCTCAAGACTGGTTGCGAGCTTCGGTCATTGGTAAGATTACTATAACAATTCCCTTAATTTCTTTCATTACTACAACTTGTTGTTTTATTAGTATTGAATTGATTAAGCTAACACGTGATCTTGCTATGCAGAAAATGGGGGAGAAATTGGTGACCTACTCTGGCCTAACGATGAAGACGCAACTAATGAATCTATTTGTGGTAATGGAGCATGACATGCTGGCTGGTTGGTCAGTTCTTTTGTTGCTGTAGTGTTATTCTCTGAACTATGCTGGCTGGTTGGTCACTTGGTCAGTTCTTTTTTTGTTGCTAGGTGCTTGCTGTATGTTTGTTACTTGGTCTGCTGCATGTTTGTTACTTGGTCTGTTGCATGTTGGTCTGAGCCTGGAGATCTATGATCTCTTTGGCTCCTTAGATCTCAAGCCGTGATTCCTCGGTGATGATACATGTGTTTCTATGTTTTAAATCCTTTTATTTTTGGCAAATGGCCGAGGTCGGTATATTTTGAGAGGATAGCTTGAGATTTAGGTTTAGCCAAAGAGAGCTTGAGAATTGAGATCCATTTTGGTATATGAATTTTTAAAACAGTGCCTTGCTTCAATGATTGTTTAATTGCTGTGCTTGAATATGTGAACTTTTAAAATAGTGCCTTGCTTGTTTAATTGCTGTGCTTGGTACGTGAACTTTTAATTGCTTAATTGCTTATGAATTTGGTATATCTTGTTAACAACATATAGTGTATCCATTTGTTGAATGCTTCAATACTTGTTCAATGTAATGCTTACAACTGATATTGTGATTTGTGAATAAAATTGTATCAAATTTATATGTTATTAATGATTCAAAGGTTGGAATTCATATCAATTGGAATGGAACAAAAAATTTCCGTTATGCCGTTGTTCCGTTCCGTTCAAATGGAACTAAAAACGGAACAGAATTTTGTTATATTGTATAAATGGAACGGAACACAGCACCAAAAAAATTTCCGTCACTCCAAACGGAACAGCAACGGAACACCTTATTTCCGTCACTGTTCCGTTCCGTTGCCACCCCTAAGTGTGAACTGAGATCCCGTAAGTTAACTCAAAAATTGAGTTTGTCCGTACAATGATTTTATAAAAGACCACTTAAATTTAAAACACTGACCACCTTGACAATTTTGACTGAGATCCGAAATCTACGGTCCAGGTCTGTCCAGAGTTAAAACTCAAACTTTGAGTTAACTTAGAGGATACGGACTTTCATATCCTTGAAGTTCTGTACGTTGTAGTTTATCACTTTATGACCTGGACTGTTGGATTGTGAGGAGATCCGTGCTTACACAAATCTGATGACAATCCAATGGCACACGATGATGGACTGCAACATACAGTACTTCAGGGGATAAGCACTCGGGGGCCGGGGCCTTGGCCTCGTGGGCCTGAGTGCTTATCCTCTGTAGCGCTACACAATGTAGCGCAGAATGTAAACCGTTGGATCTGTTTTGAGCGGTTAGCCTGTTATTATAAAAGCAAGGCGTCATGGAAGATGCTGAGTTGAACTTAGAATATAGGTGGGGTTGATCATTCACTTGAATTAGTTTTTCTTATTTTCCATTAAAATATATAATTTATCGAAATATTTGTTGATAAATTAAACAACTGTTTTCTTACTAATTAAATAAACAATGTATTGGTGATGTATTAAAAAAGCAAGATTAGTACTGTTCTTGAATAAAGATTACCAATTAACATCAAGATTCAAATAAGCAAGAACTTGGGATTTTATTATGATACTTCTTATTCAGCCATACTCGCTGTTGGCAAGGGGCGGATGGCCGGTTTAAGTGAACCGGTTTTGGACCAAAAGCATGTACCGGTATCCTCGTACGTACCCGTCCCATTTCAGTGCATCACCTACAAACAACTTCACCAGAATCTCAGAATGGCGCCAGACCATGTCAGTGACCCATATATGCCACTCATTGACTGAAGGTTTAAATGGGAATTATATATGGAGCATCAAGGTTTATGGGACAAATTAAATTATGCAAAGGTTTTTCCACACCAGCAGCAGAGAAGCTAGCACCTAACAAATGAAAATCAGTGGGATTTTTTTTTTCTTTTTTTTTTTTTTTAGTTTCAGCCAAATCACTCCAATCGGACAATCCTTTCTTTTACCTAAGTACTATCAGTAATTAACTATGAGATGCACTTCTCCCTTTATTGACTGTCTGGTAAATATGTATACTTTACTGGGTGTAAATGATATATAGGAAATGAATTCAAATATGATGGTATACAATAACAACAACAAAACCAAACGATCGAGTTGGCTTCGGTTAGAGGTGAAAGCCATGCCAGATTCCAGAACTTTATGAAGTTGCTTGTCACAATGTACGCGAGTGGCTGTTTAAATTCTGATCATGTCAACAGTTTAATTGCATCTTATAAACAAAAAAAAAAACAAAAGAAAAGAATATTTGTTGTGTTATTTATGTTGCCTCAGCTGCTGATATGGTGCCTTGAACATAATTGAAAGTTTTTGTCTTTTTCATTATTTTTTCCCCTTTTGAGTTATCGGCTTGCGATTTGCATAGCACTTCCTTCCAGTATTTGCTAACCTTAATTAGCCAACAAGAGGGTCAAATGGCATACCAAAATACAGTTTATAGAATAATCCTCAGAAATTTGTGACGAGCATGGCGCGTTAAGAATGTTAAACTGCTATCTAGCTAGTTATGTTGTTGGATAGTGTTATAACTCTGATTAATGTTCATCTAATAAATACGGTGGAGCTTTTGGATCCCGTGTAGTTGTGATTGAAGTATAAATATATTTCATATTTGATCATTGCGAATACTAAAGGATGCTAAGAGAGGAAAAATTTTACAAATGCCCTTAGATCCGGACTTATCTCTACCACTGCCTAAATCACTAACTTAATTTCACGGATGCCCAAGACATTGGGCGTGACTTCAACTTATGCCTTAGAGAACTTTATTGAACTGCCCATGCAGTGCCCGTTGCCCATGCCTTAGAGAACATTGGGCAGCTCAATATTCCCCTTTAGGCGCAAGTACTTGAAGTCAAGCCTAATGTTTTGGGCATCCGTGAAATTAAGTTAGTAGTTTAGGCAGTGATAGAGATAAGTTCGTATCTAAGGGCATTTGTGAAATTTTTCCGCTAAGAGATACTGGTCTAAATTACAATTTTCAAAGAAAACTCAAAAAATTAAAGCCAAGCCCATCTGACACTGTCCAAATTTGAGCAGTAGTCATTTTCGTTGTCGATGTTGTAAGCCACAATGTCACAACAATAGCCTTTGCTAAATGCAAACAAGGCACTACTATATATCCTGAGATATATGAATTTGCTAATTTGAACATGTATATGTAGGATAGCTTTGAGAGATTAATTCCCTGATCGAGCTGTAACCGTTGAATTTTTTACAGCAGAAAGAATGCAAATGTGATATTGATTCTACAACAATCAATAACACTTACAAGTAAAAGAAAATTGGAGATAATTAAATTATTGTTTTCTTTTTTTAAGAAGCATGACCTACGTATGTTATTAAAGAAACATAAGTGCACCATTTCACTAGATTATTATAGATGAAGATTCACAATTCCAAGTACAAAGAAATATTTGTAAAAACAACTCTGGAAACATATCATTGTTAATGCCCAAATTCATAGCCTACATCCCCATTTCCATACATGTCATAACAAAATAATAAATAGATAATGCAACTTCAACACCTCTGATCAAAGTCTGGTAGGAAGATATATACATTGTGGCATTAAATGTAGACTTTTTTAATTCTTTAGAAATTAAATTCTCTAGTTTTAATTGCTTCATTCTTTGAGTTTTTCATGATCAATGAGCTCTACTCAGCCTTCAAGGTCAAGGTCTCGGCAGTTCCGCGATGCTAATGCCATATTTCGCGATCGACTCTGTATGTCGAGAGGGGATGTAGGCAAGTCAGCTTGTCAAGAAGGCCCGGTGGAATATAGTTCAACACATAACAACCATCGAGATATAGGTACCTAAGGCTGCGCATATGCCTCATGCCTTCCGGTAGGCGTGCCAAATCCCGACAGTTGGTTAAGTTTAGTGTCTGTAAATCATGTAGAGTGCAGAAGGATTCTGACAGTTCCATTAGATAGCAGCAATCAGAGAGATCGAGATACCTCAGGTGCTTTAAAATTCCCGGGATGGCGTCGATATATGCAATGGAAGCACAATGCAAACTCAGAGCTCTTAACGAGTTGGGCATGGAAATATCGAGTATAGAATTACCCTTCTGCCAGTGAAGTATCCGCTCAGTGTGGTCAGTTGTAAGACCGAAATCCAGTAGTGTACGAACGGAAGAACATCTCTCCATGAGACTGACTATGCCTTTCTTGTAGCAAGTCGACACGTGTAGTGTCTCGTTTGAGAGATTATTTTGCTGATCCAAGTTTAACAAAGTCGCATACTCAGAACCAACAATCGATTTTACAAAATCGTATATTAAATCATGCATTCTGCATACGACATGCGTAATATATCCCCTGAAGATGAGTTTTTTTTCTTTCTTTTTGACATGTTGGAGAAACCCTCTCCATGCCAATTCATTAAAGATCTCGATTCCCTTTGCCTGAATATCCGTGTTTCCTTCCGACGGAATGAAATCATGAGCCATCCAGAGCTGAATCAGAGTATCCCCCTCTATCTCATAACCTTTGGGGAAGATTACGCATAATGCAAGGCATTGTTTCATATACGAGGGCAAGTGACAGTAACTCAATTTCAGCACGGTATTATTTTCGTTCTTCGAATCTGCATTATCACGGATAATACTCTCGAGCATATCCAACCACTCCCTTTCCTCTTTCTTATAACTCAACAGAGCCCCTAAGATTGTTGCGAGCAAAGGCGATCCGCAACATCTGTTCACCAATTGCTTACCGATCGCAACCAGTTCGGGCCGCTCCATGACACCCATTCCAAATGCCCGTTGTCTAAATATGGTCCACAAATTATCCTCATTTAACCCCCTAATCGTACGTGTACTTATTGCTTCTACTACATTCGACACAGTCTCACTACGAGTCGTTACAATTATCGCACTACCTGGCCTACCGCAGTCGAGCAAGAACTTCAATTGTACCCACTTGAGTCGATTTTTATTCGGAATATCTTCTAAAATAAGAAGGTACCTTTTATCATTCAATTCGCGATGAAGATCGCCCCGAATCACCTTCGTGTTGATAAATCCCAGTGGATTGTCGAACCCAGCTGCCAAAACCGCAACCTTTTTTGCAATGCGGAGAACTTCGATATCGCCTGAGAGAGACACCAAATCGCTAGAGAGAGACACTGTCAGCGTCAATTGGAAATGATCTCGGATCCTCACATCATCGCAAACAAGCTGAGAGAGAGTAGTCATGCCCGATCCGCACATGCCAACTAATGAAAAGACTGCGGTATTCTCTTTCTCAGCCATAGATTCGCTCAAAACTGCGGTCACGATATTCTCCAAATCGTCACTCCTGCCAATGACCGCCGACTCGTGCACATAGAGGGGAATCCTAGGCCAACTGTGAACAGCACTCACATGTTCAGTGGCCATCAGAAAGCTGAACCGATTCATGTTTGAGACAATGGATTCGATCCTCTCCAAAACCCCTTTGAGCTGCATGTCAACTGGTACGTTTCCGACACGACTCCAGTAGTCCAGAGACGTATATCCTGGCATAATCTGAAAGGGTATCACCATTTCCTCGGGCCGGATATCGGTCTCTAGTTCCTTACTGCGAGCATCGTGCCTCAGAGTATCAACCACATCTTCCACTTCATGCACCACAGCATTCAAATCGTGCAGCCATCGGCTCACAGCCGGGTCGGACTCGCTGCGGTCCTCTGCATCAGCCACAATGCCTTGTAGTTCTGACAAAATGCTGCAGAGTTTCTGGCGGTGCGGCTCGATGCCGAGTGAAGCGGCGAACTCCTTCAGGTTGCGGTCGGTGGCCTTGCCAATCAGGGTGGAGATGGCAGCAAAGAGGAACATGTTTGTTTCTCTGTCAGGAAGTAAAGAGTGCAATGAAATGAAAAGGGTTGAGTTTAGATCTGGAAAAGGCATATGAAACCATGATTTTTTGTTACAATTTTTTTAAAGTAATATCTACTGTTCATAGAAAAAACCGTCCATAGCATCCACATGTTACTTTTTGGATGTATGTGTTACATTTCATGATATATTTGTTATATTATATACACATTTATGGATAGAAAAATCGTCCATAGCATTCACATGTTACATTTTGGGATTTATGTGTTACATTTCAGGATGTATCCGTTACGTTTGGTACATGTTTATAGATGTATGGACGGTTTTTCAATTGAGGCAGGATGTTTCTATTTTTTTTAATGCCATTTGCATAATTACATGGTTGACTTTGACGAGATGCGTAGGATGGTTTTGACTTTGACCAGATCTGAATCTGTCAGTACCAGGAAGAAATAAGATGCATGGTTTCAGAATTGGGTTACGAGTGCTTATCCCCTAACTTACTGCATTTTGCAGTTCATGATGAGAACCATTGGATCGTCTCGAGGTTATGGAGATCCGAGCAGGCACCAATCTCAAGACAATCTAACGGCTTACGTCATGAACTGCAAAATGCAGTACAGCAGGAGAGATGAAATAGGTTGCAATTGGGCCTGGCCCATTGAAGGAATGTCTCTGAACTTCAATTGATGTGGTTTAGCGGGCCTGGTTTTGTCAAGGAACTGTGGAACAGGCATGCAAGGTTTTATGATTTTATCCGATCCTCTCACGCCTTGGACTAGGTATAGACTGTCTATTTTGGTGATCCGGTTCGATGTTTCGTGCATAAGATGAGCTTCAGAAACTATTTTTCAGAATTCTCTGTGAGCGTTTACGTGAGGAAGTCCAAAATTAATTGCTTATGCGTTTGTTATACGAAATGTAGCACGAAAAATCGTACTGTGGATTTCATCGTTTTTTGTTTGTCTGGGAATCTTTACTTTAAAAAAAAAAAAAAGTTTTGCCTTTTTTTTTTATAAAAAAATTGCAAGTTCAACAATGTACATTTACAAAAAAAAAAAAACGTAATTGATAATAAACACCAATGAAGCATATCTGCATATAACATAAACAGGCAACAGTACTCAGATACACAAACAGCAAGCACTTCATATATGCAACTTCACTCAAAGATGAAAATTTATTTATTATTCTGCCATCGACGGATTGAGCAAGTGTCCCGAAAAAAGCACAACACCGGTCCTGTCCTCCCGAATCAGGAACAGGAACGGGTGATCCGCCACGAAATCAATCGGCATTGGAGCGCACTGAAACTCTATGACTACTCCCGACGCCGCAGCCGCCTCCGTACCTTCTTCGTTTATGTCCACAAAGCACTTGTGCACAACCTCTGAAACATAATATCTATCAACCTCAGGTGAATCGACCATTAGAGAGAAATCTCCGGTCGCCTGGAACGGCAGTACAAGACCTAATCTTTGTACAACTTCTTTCAGGTCGATCTCCGTGGAGATCTTGAACTTGGGAATTCTGAAATTTCGGACTGGAACCTTCGTCCGGGGAATGTGACGGTTTATGAAATCAGGTTCAGAGCTCAACCTCATTGATAGATCAGGCAAACCGTTAAATCTATCAGGGAGGAAGATATAGAATGAGAATTGCCGCCAATCTCGTCCTTGTTCGTATGGCAACTTTAGAACCTTGAATCCATTGTAAGCCGATACAAATCGCTTCTTTGTGCTCGTCATGAAAAGGGTTTCAGTCGAACTTCCGTCGATTGAATAAAACTTGTCGGTCTTGGTATCCCTCGGGTCAAACTTTGAATCCCATGGCCATGATCCCTTGAAGTAGACCGCATTGCCTAAGACCACTCGCGTGTCTGTCGTTATCGATCCAGCCGGAAATAGATCCTTGATGTGTCCAGCAGTCACTTGTTCGACCCATTTGTTGATTTGCTTTCTGCATTCTTCTGGCTTAATCAGTCGTCAACCAATTAAATTAAAACATTGTTAGCGTAATATATATATAGCCTTATAAATCAAATGATTAGAAGGAACAAGAACAATGATTTCTGAATTAGTAATTAATCTCACCATTGAACGAAAAGGGACAGGATGTGCCTCGGCTTTGTACACCGATCCAGCAACCTCTCGAAACGAATTCTTGAGATCGATATTGGCATCGGCCCACACGCCACCTGCGTAGCAAAGGCGTGGCCCGCCGGCATCCGATCCATCGACAAGAACATAATTAGAAATCTGGGAGTAGAGGACGGTGAGGTCGGAGGTGGCAGAGGAGCCGAGGAAGGAGAGGAGCTGCTGTTGGGTCATCCCGGTGGAGCCGGCGGTCAGGAGGCCGAGGACGGAGTGGATGGAAAGTGGCGAAAAGGCGAGGTTGGAGTTTGCAGAACCGAAGAGGGAGATGAGGTGAGTTGACAAGTGGAGAGCAAAGGAGGCTTGAGATGCCATTGCTGCCGTCAGCGTCGAGTCCATATATAGCGCAAATTGGGTATGTTTATGGATTATTTGCAGAGGGAAGTGATCTGAGAAAGAAGAAACAGAGTTCTGCAATGAGGGAAGGAAATGACAACGAAAGTTGCAAACTTGCAATGAGGAAATTGTCAAAGAAATGATAGCGTACCAGTGTATGCGCTGAAATCGGCTGAGATCCGAATCGGATCTCAGGGTCCTGAGATCCCGATCCGACGGTTCTCAGGGCCTGTATCTACTGAGTCCGAATCTCGGGGTTCTTGAGAATCGTCGGATCGAGATCTCAGGACCATGAGATCCGATTTGGATCTCAGCCGATACCGACGGTTCTCATGTAGACGTATCATGTATGTACTCAAGTCAACTGCCTTTCAAGTCAAACTCAAAAGTCAACACCAATAGGATTAGGAAGATTGATATATGGTTTGGGCTGAGCCTTTTCATTTTCAGATTGGAAACATTCTTCTCGGCCTAGTTTTGGGTTATTTTTTCATTAAAACACAGCATCATTGAGATGGGCTGGGGAGAGGCTGTCACGATTCACGAATCATCCTGATTCTGTCTCTGGGCTTTGACTTTTGACATTCCGTAATAGGGGTTGACTTTATAAATTAATTACAACCCACGTCCCACTGTCGAGTGCTCATCCCCAGACTTACTGCATTGTGCAGTTCACAACGTCAGCCGTTAGATCATCTGGAGATCCGTGCTGGAACACATCTTAAGACAATCCAACGGCCGATGCTGGAACTGCACAATGCAGTGCAGTACAGTACAGCAGAGGATATATGAATTCCACTCGAACAGTCCCACTCTATCATTCTTTGACAATTTGACTTCCTTGTTCCTTTTTTTCTCCCTCTCCAATTTCCTTTTCTGTTCATTTTTCCCTCTTTCTCCCTCTCCGATCGTTCTCCTTCACTCCAACTCCATAAAAGAACCTTAATAAAAACTTAAAATGGACTTCCGACTGATCCAGCCATTGACAACCCAGGCCACCTTCGCTCTGCGCTTCTCCGCCCACCTCCTCTCCCTCGCCCTCTCCTCCTCCTCCAACCTCGCCTTCTCCCCGCTCTCCATCCACGCCCTCCTCGCTCTTTTAACTGCGGGCTCCACCGGGGCCACGCTCCACCAGCTGCTGTCCTTCCTCGGCTCCCCGGCCGCTCCCGACCTCGCCGCTCTCCACTCCTACGTCTCAAGGTATGTTCTTGCTGATGGATCCTCTGCCGCCGGGCCCTGTTTGAGGTATGTGGGGGGTGTCTGGGTCGATGCCGGCGCAACCCTGAAGAGTTCTTTTAGGGAGGTTGCGCGGTCGGTGTTTAAGGCCGAGGCGCATCCTGTCCCTTTTCGATCTATGGTAAGATCAATCAATTACTCATTGGTGAATGAGGAATTACTACTGATTAGAGGTGGCAGATTGTCGGTCAGGTTCGGGTTTGGGTTCGGGTTCGGGACAGGTTGGGTCAGTTTGACCAAATGGAAATGTCGGGTCTGGTTCAGATTCAAGTCGGGTCGGATTCGGTTTCGGGTCAGGTCGGGTCAGTTTGACCAAATGGAAATGTCGGGTCGGGTTCGGATTCAAGTCAGGTCGGGTTCGGGTTCGGATCAGGTCGGGTCAGTTTGACCAAATGGAAATGTCAGGTCGGGTCGGGTTCAAGTCAGTTTGACTTTCCCTGAAACTCAGTTGGGTCGGGTTTCGGGTCGGGCAAGTTTTGCGGGTCGGGTCAGATTTTGCCACCTCTACTACCGATCATGGTTAATTTACAAGGAAATTATTGATGGTTTAATTTAGTTTAACTAATTATGGTACTTTTGTTTTTTTTTTTTTGTTATTTATTTATTAAGCCTGAAGAATGCAGAGATCAAATCAATAAATGGGTCGAACAGGTGACGGCAGGGCAGATCAAGGATCTGTTCTCGCCAGCATCAATAACCAGAGCCACGCGGGTGGTTTTAGGCAATGCAATCTACTTCAAGGGCTCATGGCCGTCGGATTTGAAATTCAACCCCAGGGATACTCATACCGACAAGTTTTATTTGATCGATGGAAGCTGTACCGAAACTCTTTTCATGGCCAGTTGGAAAACACAATTTGTATCGGCGTATGACAGTTTCAAGGTTCTAAAATTGCCTTATGAACAAGGGCAAGATTGGAGGCAGTTTTCCTTCTATATTTTCCTCCCTGATACACTCAACGGTTTGTCTGATCTATCGACAAAATTGGGTACCGAACCGGATTTCTTAAATCGTCACATACCATCGACAAAGGTTCCTGTGAGGAACTTTAGAATCCCCAAGTTCAAGATCTCCATGGGGATCAACTTGAACCAAATTTTGACGAGTTTAGGTCTTGTACTGCCGTTCCAGATGACTGGAGATTTTTCGGAGATGGTCGATTCAATTGAGGTTGGTAATTACTATGTGTCAGAGATTGTACACAAGTGCTTTGTGGAGGTAAATGAAGAAGGAACTGAGGCAGCTGCAGCATCTGGTGCGGTGATGTTGTTTGGATCTGCAGCACCGATCGGGGAACCGGTTGATTTTGTGGCTGATCACCCCTTCCTGTTCCTGATTCGGGAGGATAGGAGCGGTGTTGTGCTCTTTGTCGGACAGTTGCTCAATCCATCATTGGCTGGGTAAATTTCATCTTGAGTGAATCACATCATGTATTGTTTGTATAAACGACTAGTACTGCTGCGTCTCACGTTGTGCTTGCTTGATATAAATTACCAATCAGTTTTTTTTTTTTTTTTTTTTTTTTTTTTTTGTAGAACTACTAGGAAACATGTTTGTTTGTTATCCAGGCACATTGTAAATCATGAGTTTGTACAATTTTGTTTACATATCAAGATCTTAGTTATTCATGTCCGTCTTTCTTACTTGCAGTTCTTCTAATAGTAATAATATTACCAATTAATTTTGGTTTTGATCATTGAAATTGACGGTTCATGTAACTAAGTGGAAATGAACTTTGAGGCTGTTGGCTACTAATACCATTTTGATACCTGAACTTGTAGGCTGGTACGAGTTTGAAAAGGGTACTGTCCTGGTAACTTGAATGAATCCTAAGGTCAATTGAAGGTGCATAATTTGCCCTGATCCTGATTACTATCAGGCCAATTGAAGGCTACTGATACTAGTTTGGTACCTGTCCACTTATGGGCGACCATATTTTTCTACTTACCATAAGGTCTAACTAAACCAATGGCCAGTTGCAACTGGGCATATGATTTAAAGGTATTTAACAAAAGACCTTAACAGTATTATCTTTTACTATTTTGATGCAAGTAAATCACTGTAAAACTCTTGGTTTTGACTTTTGGCCTTGTATGAGAATTGACTTGATCAATAACCCATGTTACCTATCATTAGTTTATTCATAATTTATGATATTTTAACTACAGCTGTATCATATGTCATAGGATACATTGCTAAGTCAGCTTGATTATAGTTTGTTTATTTAGTCTTTTACTTTTTTATAATTCTGTTTCCTCTCTGTTACAGAAACAACCAATGTTTTCTTACAAGTAGCATCCATCACCACTTGTACAATGGACCTGAGGCTGATCGAGGCGATAAAGGCTCAAAACTCCTTCGCTCTACGCTTCTGCACTCACCTCATTGCCCATGGCAGCTCGGACAGCTCCAACATCGCCTTTTCGCCGCTTTCTATACACTCGCTCCTCAGCCTTTTGACTTCTGGCTCCACTGGCCCCACCCACCAGCAGATCCTCTCCTTCCTTGGCACGCCAGTTGCCTCGGACCTATCTGCTCTTTACTCCCAGCTATCAAATGGTGTACTTATCGATGGACCAACTACTGGCGAGCCATGCCTTCGCTACGCAAGCGGCGTGTGGGTTGATACTGGTACAAACCTGAAGAAATCTTTTAGAAAGGTTGCTGAATCAGTGTACAAAGCCGAGGCAAAGACTGTCCCTTTTCATTCTATTGTGAGATATATTCTTAGCGAAATTATTGAGACAAACCAAACACTTGATCGTCGATAAATTATTATTTCTTCTTAATTTGTAAGGCATTTAGCTAAATTTACTTTTTTTTTTTTCTTTTTTGCCATTGATTTAGCCTGAAGATTGCAGAAATCAAATCAACAAATGGGTTAAACAAATGACTGCCGGGCATATCAAGGACCTAATTCCTCCTGCATCGATAACAGTAGACACCCGAGTTGTTTTAGGAAATGCAATCTACTTCAAGGGGTTATGGCCTCAGCACGCAAAATTCGACCCGAGGGATACCAAAATCAACAAATTTTATTTCATGGACGGAAGCTCGACCGAAACCCCTTTCATGGCCAGCAAAAAGGTGCAATACATATCTGCCTACGACGGTTTCAAGGTTCTAAAGCTGCCTTACAAACAAGTAAGAGAGTCGAGGGAGTTTTCATTTTATATGTTCCTTCCTGATACGTTGGACGGGCTGCCCGACCTATCGAAGAAGTTGAGTACCGAATCTGATTTCTTAGACTGTCATATACCGATGAAAGAGGTTCGCGTCAAGATCTTTAGAATTCCCAAATTCAAGATCTCCATGGAAATCAACTTGAAACAAGTTCTAACAAGTTTAGGTCTGGTACTACCCTTCCAGATAACTGGAGATTTTTTGGAGATGGTCGATTTATCCGAAGGTGACAATTATTATGTGTCAGACATGATACATAAGTGTGTTTTGGAAGTAAATGAAGAAGGGACTGAGGCAGCTGCATCATCTATGGAGGTGAGAATCATGGGTACACCGGTGTATATCGAAGAACCTATTGAATTTGTGGCTGATCACCCATTTCTGTTCTTGATTCGGGAGGATAGCGCCGGCGTTGTGCTTTTCGTGGGGCACCTTCTCGATCCGTCTGATGTCCGTCTTGAAGGAGGTCCATTGAATCCCGCGACTACCGTGCCGCCTCAAGAAAGAACTCCCATCAGGCGTTGTTTGTGTTTTTGAGTATTGCTGCCTTTCATGTTATCTTCCTGGTTGATGTTTACGTTACCGTGGATTTTGGTATGCATCGGTCAAGCAACGGTTCATTTTCTATGGAACAATTATCTTTTTACATATCAATTATCTTTCTTTAATTAATTAATTGTGTCACCTATATTATTTCTGCCGTATTTGTCGTGTTCCGTGCCGTTACTGTGCCGTGTCTGATAACCGTTCCGTGTCGTGCCGTTTTTTCATGTCGTTCCGTGCCGTTTCTAGAACACTATGCGTGTTGTTCCGTGCCGTTCCAAAATCTTCAAAACTCGGACACGGGACGGTTAATGACCCGTGCCGTATCCGTACCCGTGCCGTTCCACGGCGTACCATTTTTTACAACTCTAATGGCATTGGTTGATGTCAATAGGTGTTGGAGATAGCGCAACAAAGAAGGGGGAGATGGAAGAAAGGAAGAGAGAAAGGAAAAATTGTTATAAAGTTGGGAGAGAAGGTTGGAGGATAATAAGGAGAGATTGGTAGTGGAGACAAAGATAATTTCTAAAAAAAAAAAAAAATTCTATAGCACATTTATCAAGTTCTTTGGCAATTGACAACTCACCTAGAAAAAAATATAAAGAGTTGGTATTAATTTTGATTATTATTTTGTTTGAAGTAACATATAAGAGGACTGTATCATGAACTTAAAAAATCCAATGGTCAATTGAAAGCTCGAAAGTAGTACATATGTATGAGGAGAGATTCAATGACACACAAAATTATGACACAAATGTTACACAAAATGATATAAATTTATAAAAAAATATTAAAAATAAAAAATCATTTACAAACATGTTCATTTACTTATAGAGTTTTAAATTTCATTCAATTTGAGTGTCATTTAATACTTCATCAACGACCATCAAGTTTATATAGTAATTAGAACGGTCTAAATTTAATGATTCTTGATCGAGTATCAAATAACACTAAAATTGAATAAAATTTGAAATATAATCGATCTATAAATAAATGAATATGTTTATAAAATATTTTTTATTTTTTAAGATTTTTTATAAATTTATATAATTTATGTAACATATTGTGTCAAAATATTATTGTGTCATTTGATCCCTCCTCCGTATAAAAATGGTTCATATTGGGCCCGGACCGGATACTAACCGGCTATCAGAATGGGACCGGTCGACCCAATAACTTATCGCAGCGAATCAACGATGAAGATTATAGGGGTTTTTGAAGATTGAGTTGCACGCATCTCAAAGCAGATCTAACAGTTGAAATGCTGCGCAGTAACTTACTGCACAGTAGCACAGGAGAGGATATGAATTGCGATAACAGTGGAAAAATCGACAACGGGTCCAAGACGCAATTCCTTCATTTGGACGAACCGACCAGACGGAGTGCTTATCCTCTGCTGCGCAGCGAATCAACGATGCAGATTATAGGGGATATTTTGAGATTGAGTTACACGAATCTTAAAGCAAATCCAACAGTTGAATCGCTGCGCAGTAACGTACTGCGCAGTAGAGGATGTGAATTGGATCATATGTATTATCCTCCGTAGCTGAGCGCTAAACCCAACCGCTTCACTCTTCCTCTCCTCTCCTCGCCGCTTCGGCGTCCAAATTCACTCTCACCCACCCCACCCATGGCTGCGGCGGCGGCTTCACTCTGCCACTTCCCCTGCTACACCCCCGCAGTTCCCCGCCTCCTCTCCCCGCTCTCCCGCCTCAAGCCCCCCGCTTTCTCCTCCTCTTCTTCGCTTACCCTCCGCACCAAGACCAAACCTTCCTGTTCTCTCGGGGACCTCACCCGGCCCGACTTCCCCATCCTCAATCAGGTATCCCTTCTTTAGTATTGATCTTGATGGCATGAATGTTCGTAAATCGATCCGAATTGACCTTAATTGTGTATGTCTGTGTAGGAAATAAATGGGGTTAGGTTAGTGTACCTAGACAACGGCGCGACGTCTCAGAAGCCGTCCTGCGTAATAAAGGCCATAGACGACTACTACCAGCTCTACAATTCCAATGTTCACCGCGGCATCCATTATCTAAGGTAAACATAAACATTAAACATTCACGCTTCATTCTGTGTTAAGGATAAACCAGACGCAACCATTTTGGAATAAAATGGAGATGATGACAATGCAATATAATAATAGATAGAATTTTACTCCAATACTCCCACCAAAAAAATTTTCTTCTCCATCTAACAGTTATAAATGAATATTATCCATTATGAGATTCATCTGTAACCGATAAAATTATCTGGGGTGTGAGCATGGAAGCAACGTCCTAGATAGATAAGGATCGGAATGAATAACAGAGTGCTCAGATATCGCTGCTCGGGATAGTTAACCATAGTTTGACATTCTTTGTAATCAGGGTTAGTTTTAGACTAAGGTTGAGTTAAGCTTTCAATACATATACACTGTAGATGTAATAGACACAATCAATGAAATACAAAAACATTCTTCTCTGATTTGCTTTATTCTGTAATAAAAGCCTTCATTCTAATTCTGATTTGTTATGTATCTTCTCCTGTGGAAAGTGCAAAGGCTACAGATTTGTACGAAGGTGCGAGGCATAAAGTTGCCGCTTTCATAAATGCGCCTCGGAGAGAAGAGATTGTGTTTACGCGGAATGCAACGGAAGCGATCAACTTGGTAGCTTACACGTGGGGCTTCTCAAACCTTAAATCTGGCGATGAGGTGTTTGCTTTTATTCGGTTATTTTTTTTATTTTTTTGAAGTGTACTTCTTATCAAGTATTATAATGCCTAAAAGGTTTTAGTACTAGTTGCATATTAAGCTGCTTGGCAGTGGTTATCAACTTATTGGTAAATTTTTTAATGTAAGTGAAATTTGTCATCTTTTCTTCCTTTCAGATACTATTGACAGTGGCGGAGCACCATAGTAATATTGTACCTTGGCAAATTATAGGTCAAAGGATGGGTGCAAAATTGAAGTATGTTGGTCTAACAAAAGATGAGGTACCAGATATGGAAGAATTAAAGAAAATGCTGTCTGACAAGACAAAAATTGTAGTTGTACACCATGTATCTAATGTTCTTGGTAAACTTAGTTCTTTGTTCCTTTTTTACATTTTCATAAGCTATGAAGTCAAAATATACCCTTAAGAATTATTATATTGTGAATAAAAAGGATCTCTTAGTTTGGCTCAGAATTGAAGTTGTAAAATGACTTATTGCTGAGGAATTAGTGAAATTAGGTAAACTTAACCTTATTTTGTTTTTCATTTATTTAGGATCTTCTCTTCCAATTGAGGAGATAGTAGAATTGTCCCATAAATATGGTGCAAAGGTACTTGTGGATGCTTGTCAAAGTGTACCGCATATGCCAGTTGATGTACAGAAGCTTGGTGCAGATTTTCTTGTAGCATCTTCTCACAAGGTACAACTTCCCTTCTACTGATACAGTATTTGGTGAGTCTGAAGTTGAAAAGGGTATCATAGTATTGTGTAGTTTTAGTGTCCTTCTCAAGAAGATAATGGGGTTCAACATACTTTCTGTTAATTTGATTGAGCATAATGATAAAAAAAAAATAATCTGGATTTTAAAAATGAAGCCTATTGGCTTATTCTAGAGTATATTATCTTTAAAACAAAACAAAGTATTTACATATGAACTAAACATACTTCAGATGTGTGGCCCCACAGGCATTGGCTTTCTCTATGGCAAGTTTGACCTCTTGAGTTCCATGGACCCATTTTTAGGTAATCCTGATATTTTCATTTTCAAAAACTTATTGATAATCTCTGTTATATATCTGTCTATCTATCATAAGCATTTTTTTATATCGTTAGGTGGTGGTGAGATGATTAAAGAAGTACTTAACGATAAATCGACATATGCTGAACCTCCTTCAAGGTGAGACCTATCGAGCATGGTACTCATAATTGGCATACATACAAGTACTTTGTGTCACAATTTTAGATCATGAAACGTTTTGACTTTTTATATGTTAGATTTGAAGCAGGAACGCCAGCAATTGGGGAAGCTGTAGGACTTGGAGCAGCAATTGATTATATATCTCAAATTGGCATGCAGAAAATCCATGAATACGAGGTAACCATACTGCTTTTCTTGTCTAACATACTTTTTTAATTTCTTGGTCTCAAACAAATTGTAAATCATGTATCTTTATGTGTGCCAAACAGTATTATGTGAATAGAAGATTTGAGACTGGTTATAGGATGGAAGTACCTTAGCGCTAGCGTGATGGCTGCTTTATTTTGCACTATGTGCAGACCTCATAGTATCATTTTTATAGTTAATAAATTGCAGGCATACCACACAAAATATAAATATTGTTTGTCCCTTGCAAAATAAATGATGCCAGTGCCCTTGTTTCCTTCATTCTTTCAATGATGCCCATAGCCTTTACAAATCTTTCTTTGGAGTGATAAATTGAGAGAGGCTAGTTTTGGATTACTAGTACTTAATAATACTTTTTTTCTGGCATTTACCTGTGATGTACATGAGGTAGTGTATGATAGAATTACATTTTCGTTTTTTATGTGACAATTTCAGTTTTGATTTGATATAACTTGTTTGAAGTAAAAGCGTGTTGTGGAATTTAATAACCAAATCAATACAAATATAATTTTGACTCTTGTTGAGACAAATATACCTTTTATCTTTTGTAGAAAGAGTTGGCAAACTATCTATACGAAAGCCTGCTGACAGTGCCAGATGTACGTATCTATGGGCCAGCCCCATCAGTGGCTGGTCACCGGGCTCCCCTATGTTCTTTTAATGTTGAAGGTGTTCATCCAACAGATATTGCTACCATTATAGATGTCCAGGTACTTCTTTTATAATTGCTTCTATATTGTAGTGCACTACTGAGAAATGCGTAGTTCCCTTCATATGAGCTATATCATGTATACTCTGATGAAATTAAGTTGTTTTATCTCATCACTAGAAAATATGAGAAGTATTTTCTTTCGTTTTACATGAAATAGATGATTTAAATTTTTTCTGTTTTTCTTGAAAGAAGTAGGATCAAGGTCCTATAATTTCTATCATAGAAATGTCTCACACACAGTTCTCATAGTATTGCATCATAGAAAAGAGAAAAAAGGAAAACAGTAGGGGAGTATGCACACAACTACCACCGATTGTACCGCATAGCCAAAAAACAAATATCATGAGAAACCACCTGAGTCAGATTTAAGTAAGAAAATCATCAGCCCTGGTGGTGCACCCCTGCACTTCATCTGGGGTTGGAAACAAAAGATAAAACCCACCATAAATAAAAGACTATCGAAAATAACAAAAATAAAATGCAAAGTATGTCATTTCCTCCAAAAGCACTAGGCTGGGCTGCGATACTGAATCTGCGTAGGAGCTCCCACTCTGCTATTCATACTTGTCCAAAATAATATGTGAGAAATCACTAGAGCTGTCAATTATCAAAGATCCTAATTAGGAAGTAAAGCCTTTTTTTTTTTTTTTTGACTGTCAACGTGTAATTAGGAAGTAAAACCTGAGTAGCAAATGACCGTCTAAATCTCTCTCCATATTACTCAACAAACTGCCCCTGCAATACCACTGGAATTTATCCAGTCCCACGAAGGATGATAATTTTAAATATGCTTTGTGTGTCTGTGTTTGTGTGTGCGTGCGTGCGTGCGTGTGTTTTTAAATAAATTTTCAACGTGAACTACTAGTGTAACATGATTAATTTGGATTAAATAAATTATCTGCTATAATCTTCATGGAATCTGGATTGGGCACATGAAGAAATCTTCCATTTTTATGTCCTTCGACAATAAAATATATACATAATGTAATTGGAGATGAAAAGAATGAACTTGTATATTACTGGTACTGATTTTTTAATATTTATATATTTTAATGTAGCATGCGGTGGCTATAAGATCAGGGCATCACTGCGCACAGATATTGCATCGTGAGCTAGGTGTAGATGCCAGTGCAAGAGCGAGCCTTCACTTCTACAACACCAAAGAGGAAATCGACACCTTCATCCATGCACTGAAAGATACTATCAGTTTCCTCAAGCCCTCTGCATGAATCTCTCTTTACCTCTCTCTTTCTATAGAAAGTATCAGCAGGGTAACCAGCACCTACCACCGGATCGCTCTCTTACATCATGACCAGGGCCTCCATGGATTCTCATCGATGTCTGATGTAATGTAGCTAACAATTCTTTTTTTAGGCTTTTGTTTATATGAGTTATGTTTGTTGGTAAATTTTGGAAACTACATAACAATTCTATACACTGACAAACATGAACCTGGAACATAAAAGAGGTTAGAATAATGAGAGTCATAAAGTTGACCTTTTGATTTTGTCAGTTGCTATTATTGTAATAAAAACGTAAGAGTGACACTTGCTGAAGCAGGGAGAATACATACAATAGCAGTTAGTTTGTTTCAATATAAAATTATCACTCCTTCGTCGTGTTGCGACGCGGTATGTTCTTTATATATTGACTATATATGATTATCTTTTGTTGGTTTAACGAGTAGCTAGGAATTGCCTTGTTATTTAATTGCAAAATAACTTGATGCAAATATAAAATATGGTCAAGTAAAACAACCAATTATTTGACCCAATTAAGCTGTACTATCCTCATTTACTAATAAGTAATAACTAATTAACAAACCGATATATAACAACTCAATCTAGTCTTCTCCAAAAAAAAAAAAAAACAACTCAATCTAGTGAGCTGTTCCAACAATTTCACTCGTGCTTCCATCGTTTGACTAAATTGGGAGTCTTTCAAAGGCAACCGCGGCGACCTTGTTTTTTATTTGAATTTTTGAATTCATGGGAAGTTTTATTTGATCGCGACACATGACTGAATTCTTTGCGTGCATTGCCTTCTTTTTTTTTTATTTTTTAAGTAAGTAGGATTAAGCCCAATTTAATCTTTCATTTATATGCAACCAAGAATGTTACTTTGATACATACGAGAATACACAGTTAAAAGATTTTGTTTTACATCATAGTTGTCATATTATCCAAGATTGAACCATTTTTTGGGTGCATCTAGAGTATCATCCAGAAAAGAAAAAATAAAGACAAATTGGAAGTAGTGAGAACATAAAGAGTCAAAATGGGTGCCGAGTTCATATTTTCCGCGATCGCAACTGTAAGCAGCCTTCTAAGCTCCCTTTGGAGTTCGGGAGCCACCTCACCAGGCGGAGCAGCAGGGAACGCCGTTGAGAATGATCTGACACGGTTGGGGAGGTTGTTGAAGAGGATCCAGGCAGTGCTTCGCGATGCGGGGGAGAGGGAGATCCGAGAAGAGCATGTGAAGCTATATTTAAAAGAACTCAATGCTGTTGCTTGTGAAGCTGAAGATATCCTTGACGAGTGCCAGTACGAGCTGTTGCGTCGCCAGGTCGAGGAGTCAGGAGAATCGAGCTCTTCGTCAGCAGACTGTAGCAAGCGGAAGCGTTTGCACGGCGTTATTACAGATGATATAGCCGAAAGAATAAAGAGTGTCATAGAGCAGTTTGAGGAGATATCGAACGACAGGAGTGCGCTGTCTTTGAGAGGGGATGATGACGGCGCGAGGCGTGTTTCTGGTTGGACAGGCTTGTTGCCGACCAGTCACATGGTGAACGAGTCGATCATCTTTGGTCGGGACCATGACAAGCAAAGGATCGTAGATTTTGTATTGTCGGATAGTAGAGGGAGAAACGGTTCGACGATCTCGGCTATTGGGGTCGTAGGTATGGGCGGTTTAGGCAAGACGACTCTTGCTCAGTTGGTTTATAACGATTCACTAGTTCAAAGCCGTTTTCGAACAAGGGCATGGGTGTACGTCTCTCCCGAGTTCGATGTCACGAGGATAACCAAAGAAATTCTCCAGTCTATCGATCCTCGAGAAGCTTATGGGAATTTAACATCATTAAGTGCTGCCCAGCAAGCCCTTATCGAGACCGTTAGAGGAAAAGAAGTTCTGGTAGTGCTTGATGATGTCTGGAATGAGTCGCCGCAAGGCAGTCATGAGAGGCGATTGTCACCGAGTAACTGGAAAGAACTTATAAAACCGCTTCGAGCTGCGGAATTAGTGAAAATTGTGATGACCACCAGAAATGAAGTCGTAGCTCAAATCATCGGGACTGCACATACGCACAATCTTAGTTGCTTGTCAGAAAATCAATCTGTTTCACTGTTTGAGCACTGTGTTTTCGGTGATCAATTTATCGATGAAAGCTCTTGTCTTAAGAAGATTGGAGTTGAAATTGTCAGAAAATGCGCTGGGCTTCCCCTAGCAATCAAGTCGATCGCAAGAGTTCTAAGCTACAAAATGGACGAGGATAGCTGGAGATACATCTTGGAGTCCGAACTATGGGAATCCGATGACCATAACGACATCTTCCCGGCACTTAAGGTGAGCTATTACAGTTTGCCTTTAGAGTTGAAACCGTGTTTCCTCTTCTGCTGTTCTTATCCTAAAGGTACAATATTACCAAGGAATCAAATTATATATATGTGGATTGCTCAAGATTACGTCCGGCCTCGTGGTAGTACGAGAGCCGAGGATCTTGGGAATAAATTCATACATGAGTTGCACAGGAGATCATTCTTAACTAAGGTGAATGCACTAGAAGGAAATGGACTCGAGTTTTTTGTCATGCATGATTTGATTCATGATCTAGGAACGTCCATCTCGATGGGAGCGGGAGCAGACGACAAATGCGAAGTGCCTCCATCCTGCGCAGAGGATCTCGATGGGTTAAGACGCCAGTGTTCACTGACAAGAACATTAATTCTATGCAAACATATTATATCATCAATTGATCACAGTTGTATGTCGGTTCTGATGGGTCTCCGTGTGTTGCTATGGGGAGTGTCCCATCCACCCGACTTGGAGCATTTAATCGAATTGAAGCACCTACGCTATCTTGTAATCTGTCAGGCTTGCCTTCATGAATCATCTAAGCCGTCCGAGAAACTTGAAAGGCTGCCTGAATCAATCACAGTTCTCTACAATCTGGTGGCACTGCAGCTGTGGTTCCTCCAGCATCTCATAGAATTGCCCGTACAAATTGGAAAATTGGTTAACCTAAGATTCCTCTCAATAGAATGTGTTGGAATTAGAGAATTGCCTGAATCACTTTGCAACCTTACAAACCTACAATGCCTGTATGTGTTATCTTGTGAACACATCGAAAAGTTGCCAGCTAGCTTCGGAAACTTAACCAGCTTAAGAGAACTATACCTCTCAGAACTTAACATTCGAGAATTACCTGCGTCGTTTTGCAAGCTTCAGAATTTGCAGACGCTATCCGTAGAGAGATGCTGGCGTATGACCAAGATACCCGATGACATTGGCGATCTCAGTAACCTTCAGTGGATCTACTGGGAAGAAAGTTGCATTGAAACATTGCCAGAATCAATGAACTGCCTTAGCAAGCTGAAGATCCTGAAATTGGGTTGTAAGTGCTCTCCTGTTTCTTTGTTGTGCCAGTTAGAAGGGCGCCTAAACAGAAGTTCACTGAATTTCTCCATATACAATCATAATATAAAGTGGAAGCCAAAAATCCCGACGGAGAACATCAACTGGCATCTCGAAAATTCACCGAATTTCTGGATATTTAGTAATTATATAAGGGGGGCACCGAAAATCCCGGTGACGACCATAAGCGGGACACCCGAAAACCGTAACTCGAAATGTCGATTTGGGGAGTTGGACATTTGCAAATACTTAAAAACTAGTAGAATTACGGAGAGTGTGCAGTCTTTTATTGAAATGGCTGAATTAGAAGTGAAAGAAAATCAAAGAGTAGAGAGTCCTGTTAATGCCCCCATCAAATTGGAGATAAACGGATATCAAGGAGTTGGTTACGCATCTCGGCTTTCGGATGTTTATTCTCCTGTCGTTGCCATTGCGGTGCATTGTCATGTTAAAAGTGTCAACTTCTTCACAGAACTGGGAGACATACCATCGCTGCAGTCACTTTCTCTGGTTGCTTTGCCGAGCATCCAGAACTTATGGCTTAACGCTCCTCGATCCGTCACCCGTCATAATACCAAGGTAAACTTCCCGTACCTAAAAGAACTAGAGCTCATAGATATATTGGAGTGGACTGGTTCAATCGGGGAGCAGGATGGCCACTTCCCGGTACTGGAATATCTTAGAATCGATAATTGTCCAAAGCTGACCTCAATCCCGAATTCGAATCTTAGAAAGCTAGAAATAATCAGATGTTCCTTTACAAAACTTGAGCTGAATCTGTTCCGATCAATACTACTTGAGACACTACTCATTGAAGAATGCGTCCAGCTCACTTTACTCCAAGGACTGCAAAGCCTTGATTCTCTCCAAGCACTTCGTGTCTGTCGGTGCCCGATGCTCACTGGATTCATGTTTCAAAAGAACCCAAACTCTGCTGTGTCTATCGAGATAGTTGAATGCCCTTTCCTGAAAGACTGGTGCAGGATTCAGCAATTCAAATACATTGAGGTACATCTATGCTCAATTCTATTAAATTTGAACTGTGAATGCCCTCTAAGGTTTTGCTATGGTGTTCCCTTTTTAGAGAATATTGAGAAAATTAGCAAACTAGCATCAAATGGTTTTTGTTTTTGAATTGTTTGGAATTGTTTGAATAGTAAAGTTAAGGGGACTTGGAATGATGCAAATCGGTTTAAGTGGTACCGGTGAATCTGCATAGGATGAATTTGTGTTAATTTTCTGGTTTCAATTTGAAAGATTCCAGAATTTGCATGCCCATTTTCTAATTTGTGGTCTTTGATGTAAAAAATTTCAGAATTCCATGCTCACTGAAAGATGTGGTCCTGAACCTGAAGAAATGATAACATAACAGTAAAAGTATCTACTGCTAATCATACCTGGTAAGCAAGTGATTTTGCCAGTTTTTTTCTGGCGATTCTTGTGAAGAAAGAGGATGAATGGAGAAGAAGAGAACCGCAACTCGGTTTCAAACGGCATAAAAAATCGGCAGCAGGTATCAAAACGTTGAAATTTGTCTATGTTTAATTAAGAGATATAAAGGGCAAATTAGTCATTACTATTCCTTGATTATACATTTCTTTTGAGTTATTTTTTATGCTTTCAGGGAAACTCTTGGCGGCAAATGCTCTTTTCAATATTTCAAAATTCACTGCTTTTGGCAACAACAGTATACTGTTATTGGTACTGCCAGTCTGTCTTCATACAGGAGTAACAGTATCACCTTCTAATTTCAAGTTTTGAGCAACTGGGTATTGAAATGAGCCCCAGAAACCAGAGGAAATGACATTGTGCAATTGGTAGTATGGTTATAATCGAAATTCTATCAGCATACTGGTAGTACAATTGTGCAGTCGGCTTTACTGCAAAGGCCAGGTAATGACATTGTGCCGAGGTAATTTAGTTTTCTTATAAAATAACCCCCCCTTCAGTAACTACAAACCAATTCATCATGCATTTACTAATTAGAAGTTTAGAACCGCAACAGCGATAACTAATGTTGTTGGTTCGACAGTGACTGTTTAAACTATAATTTTTGAAATGATTTGATGTTTCAGTAGACAACGGAATTATAAATCAGTGGAGGATTTGGTGCAGTTTCTAATTTGTCTTTCATATTATTTGGATTGGCTTAAGGATCAACTCTCCTTAAATTTATTTTCTATATATTTTCAGCAGATGTGATGATACGGATGAACTTGGTCTGCTTGATTGTCTCAAACAGGTTACCAGGATTGCCATGCTGATCATCTTTCTTAACAGATGAAATGGGTCTGTTTCAGTTCTACCACATTGTGAGAAATGACAAAGTTCATGTGCCTGTACCAGTATGGACACCTGCTGCTACCAGTAACAAGCTCAATTGCGCAGAAGGGAGTCTCCGTAATTGACTGTCACAGGTACCAGTAACTAGTTATTTTGCTACCCAGTGTTGACTGGATTTATCAGAATATGAAAAATGATGTTTACTAGATGCATCTTTCCCTTTAATTTGGGGCAAGCATTTTGTAATTGATTTGTGTTGAAATATTAAACTTTCAAACTGTTTCATTTGTTTTCTTGGAAGCACCAGAAGTTTTCCAAGGACAGCATTTTTAGTATCAAATGTGACTAAGCATTTTTGGGTTTATGAGGAACAGGAGTTGGAAAGAATTTGTTGCCAGAACTGCAAAAAATTTAGGAAAATAAACTCAACAAATTGGACATAACACATCCAAATTACTCTTTTAAGTGAGAAACTTCATAAAAACCAGAATTTGTACAACTCCACTCCCTTTTCAGATACTTAAAATTAGTAATTAGTAATTACTCATTTTTCAGAACATAAAGACATAATAATCTGTTCTTCACAGAGGATCCAATAGAGCACCTGAAGCAAAGCAGCCCCAAACCAGAAGGCATGAATATTTAGTAACCCCAATGCATCAATATTATAAAACAAATTTGTACAATTTGAATTATAATATTTTTTTTATATGCCAAGTTTGTGAAAAATGCTCAGTTCATCGGTACCATCTTCTCTTTTCTATACCACTGTATTTTCTACTAATTTGCAACCCATGATAATGCCGGTTCTCAATTTAAGAAAATCTGAGCCAACCACTGCTCTTAAGCGCGAAACCCTTTTTCTTTACGATGCAGTCACAAAAAAATCAGCATAAGCATTCCGCCGCTCCAACTGCTCCATTTATCCCAATTATAACCTAAATATCTGACAAACATGTGTCCATTGTGTCACCACTGTACTGACGTACCAGAACAAACGGGCTCTTAGTACCATTGGCACACCAGCAGTCAGGGAGTCGCGAAAAAAACCTCTGAAATGGATTTGCAGCCTATTCTGGGACTTCTGTTCCTGCAGCAAATCCGGCATTCCACATGACATGACTCACTCGCCACACTCGTACAACAGTAAACTCGACTCGCCCAAACCCCACGGCACTTTGAGACCAAACAACCCCACCACGTAATGGAGCCGTTCCAGTTTAAGGAACAACTTGCAATTAAGCACCTCAACAATTGACCCCATTTCTAACACTATTTTGGGGGGTTCATTGCTGGATGATGTGCCGGCAGAACCAATTGTCTGTGCAACAGTATTGAGACCAGGAAAGAAGGCCGGCAGCAAACGATCTAATGCAGTGGAATTTTGTTTTATGACAGGTCTAAAAGAGTACTAACACTACAATAAAAACCTAATAAGGGATAAAGAAAAAAATGAAAAGATTCAATTTACAACGGGAGATCCTTCGTACACGGCGGATGGATTGCATCACGCAACGATCTGCTCGCTCTTGCGCGGCCGGCCTCTACCCCTCTTACCCTGTCCGGTCGAGGCAGGAGGCGACACCACGATCTGAACAGGAGTGACAACGGCCTCACTCTTGCGCGGCCGACCCCTACGCTTCTTGCCCTGCCCGGTCGATCCGACCGGTGTTTTCTTCGACTTGGGGGTTTTCAAGACCGGAGGCGCAGCTGGTGTCGTGACGCCGGCTGCGCCTGCGCTTGCGCCGCCCATGAAAAACATGGGCGGCGGCATCTGGCCAGGAGTAAACCCCGGAGGGTTGCTCCCGGACTCCGCATTCGGAGCGCCGAACGGAGTGACACACATGAAATTGGGGCTGTTCGGTCCCGGTGTGGCGGTGTGAAACCCTAGCGCGGCTGGAAACATCGGAGCTAGGGTTTTAATTGGCTTCACATCTAGCACCGTCGTGTTGTCCGCCGCCGCCTCAGCTTGAGCCGACTTTCTTGGCCTCCCCATGATCACTAATCCCTTGCCAAGATCAGATCTTTGATCACCTGAGACAATAAAAAACGCATGAAAATGTTCAGCAGAGAGCTAAAGAGTAGCGATCACAGTGAATTTTGACTAAAAAGGAAGGAAATTTTGAAAAAAAACAAAAAAAGATCAGATCTTTGATCACTTGATAAAAAATAAAAAAAAAAAAAAACGCAAGAAAATGTTGAGCAGAGTGGCGATCACAGTGAATTTGACCAAAAAGGAAGGAAATTTTGAGAAAAAAAAAAAGGAAAAAGAAAAGAGGATTGAATTAGAATTAGAATTAGAATTGGGAAGAGATCTGAGAAAGAGGGTATTACTTACCACCAAGAGAAGATCTCCTTCTTCGAGGATGGAATTGAAAGTAGCAAGTAAGTTAGGTTAGGGTTTTGGAATTGTGTGAGTCTCAGTCGGGAGTGTGAAGTTTTAGCAAAGATCGATCGACTTGTTTTTTGGTTGTGATGTGAGGAATGAGGATTGTTTGAATATGATCATGCACACGGAGCACTAGTCAGTCCAAGGAGTGCTTATCCTCTGTAGCGCTACATTGTGTAGCGCAGGATGAAAACCGTTGGATCATCTCGAGATTCGAGCCGGCACAGACCTCGAGATGATCCAACGGTTCACATCTTGCGTTACACAATGCAGCCCTACAGAGGATGTGAAATCCAGTCGAAGAAGTACCTATAGGAGATCAAGCCGAGTCCGTATCTGCTGTTATTCAGAAAGAAAAACAGGACCCTGTTATTCTATTGCGGGCCGTTAGATCAAAATAGACGGATCCGATCGGCCCACTTTAGATTTTAGGGGGTCTTTTCAATTTGATCTGATCCGTTTATTTTGATCCAACGGTCCACAATAGAATAACAGGGTCCTGTTTTTCTTTTTTGGAATAACAGCAGATTTGAATTCAGATCAAGCCTAATCCAGTCGAAGAAGTACGTGTGATTTTCATTTCGTTGGGGCTTTCTGCTTTCAAGTGCCCCAGGCGTAGCCATTATTATCAATATTCTTTCTTTCTCCAGTTCACATCCTCTACTGCGCAGTACGTTACTGAGCAGCGATTGAACTGTTGGATCTGCTTTAAGATTCGTGCAACGCAATCTCGAAATATCCCCCTATAATCAGCATCGTTGATTCTCTTCGCAGTATAATACTGCGCAGCAGAGGATAAGCACTCTTCTTTCCCTTGTAGTGGAGTGGTGATGGCAGCAGTCAGCAGTGGGGCATAGTGCTGATCTCAACCGTTCAAGTTTGATCAAGGGTTGAGATTTATTAAGTATCGATGATCTATCCATGTCTTTTTTTTGTTCTACTTCATGATTCATGAATTTCTGCAATTCACTTCTGCTACCAACTGTTTAATTCTCACTCTGCAACTTCATGTGGAATTCATATCCCTTGCTGTACTGCATTATGCAGTTCGCAGCGTCAGCCGGTGGATTAATTCAGGTCAGTGCGGATCTCGAGGTAATCCAACGGCTGACCTCGTGTTTGCTTCGATCTGCCTGATGGTGACTTCAGTTAAACCACTCTCTCCAAATCACAAAAGCAAGCAATTGCCATTACTTGTCTCACCAGCTTGCAGATTGATCTGTTCATATTCAGTACCATCTCTTCAGAGGTAGTTCCAGCAGAACAGAATCCTCTGGCACGATATTCAATCTTCTGAACAGCCGCACGGTTAATTGAGATAAATTAAACTTGGAAATCATTGAAAAGATAAGAACTTTTTTTGAAGAGTATAAAGATGAGAACTTTTTTTGAAGAGAACCCCGTTTGTTCTAACAGATGACCATCAAACTTCACTCCCTTCTTTTTTTAAAAGAATTTCTAGCCGTGTGAATTTTATTCTGAAGCATCATCCACACAAAAGGTTGCGAACTTGCGAAAGGTGGTTTTTTCAGTTCCCAAATACCAGAAAGCTCTGTAGGCATGATCGAATCATCAATCGTGCCTTGCTTAAAGTATAAATAAAAATGATTTTTTGGCACATCCTGATATCAGTTTCTTACATAAGCATCACGACTACCATCTGTAATGGCTCATGAAGTTGTTGCTCTGCATCTATTGATAGATCGATTATGCTGGAACAGATTCTCTCTGTCTGCATAAACTTCAGGAAATCGATACTTCAAAATACTGAATCCCGGAATTAATGATCGTGCCAGAAACATTTACTATATCCCTTGACTTAATTTGGTACAAAAATCTACTCGCAAACACTGGGCATGAACAAAGTTAATTACATCGACAGTATACAAAGCAATATTACAATGAATATATGTGCTCAAGGCATAAATCAGGACAGTACATATAAATGATATAATAAGGGCTCCTGTTTTTTCAGTTTTTCGGGTGATATCAAAAGATCTTACTGTTTTATAGCAGTGTCTCCTTCATTAATTGGATCTCTCTAAATTTAATTTAATTTGACACGGGACTCTCATATTTATGTTTGTAAAAAACAAACAGTACACAAAGGATACCAAAGTAAACATGTGTTTAATCTGCGAGAATATACAAACTAATAATAAAACTAGCAAACCACAAGCTTAATCACTTACAAGAGAGAGCAAACCAATACTGAGTATATTTCAATTAAGATGAGAAATAAAAAATCAAGCTGATTCATCAACAACTTGATTTTTTTCTCTGACGAACCGGCACCAATACCAGTGACGCTCCCAAACAACATTCATCGACTCCAACGGAACTCCCTTGGTTTCTGGCAAGAAAAGAGCAACAAAGGTGGTCATGACCACAATCCAACAAGCGTAGTAAGCAAAAGTGGCGTACTTAAATGTGCACATCATGGCAAGGAAGGTTTGAGATTGTAAGAATGTCATGCCTAGGCCGATAGCGTTGCTGATGCCAACACCGGCAGATCGAACCTCCACCGGGAATATTTCACCTTGAATGATCCAATGCAAAGGATTCCATGAGATACCGAATCCTGCTGTGTAGCCACAAACTAGCACTAATACCGCCATGGCATATCCATGCGGCATCCCCCCTTTGCCATTACCAAGTTTTGCTCCCATGATAGATGCTACTGCAACCTTCAATTTGAAGAAGATTATTTGTAATGAAGTCCAAACTAATAAAATTACATTGTATGGATCATTCCGATATTTAAAATGATTTTTCGTTAAAAACTAATCCTTCGTTTGGCAAGCGTAGTAAGTTAAAGCGGAGTAAAACACTAAGTCACCTTAAATCAGTGGTGTTTGGTAGTAGTGAAGTAATAGATGAAGTAAAGTGGATAGAATGTGTAAAAGATGTGAAATGTTGGTGATTTAGTTTACTACACCTATATGGCTGCGTTAACTTACTACACCTTAAATCACTTCATTTTGGTGTCTTAAAGTGCATTAAATCACTTACTACACCACTACTACATCTTTAATACACTTGCCAAACGCTAGGTAAAATTGCTAACCTGGCATATGACCATGACAAAACCTCCGATAAAGAATAATCGTCGGCGACCTAACCGGTCAATGATGAATATGGAAAGTAAATTGGAGCCCAGTTTCACTGCACCCAAAATGACTGCACCCATCAGTGAGGCATCGCTTCCAAATCCGACCGTTCGAAAAATCAATGGTGAGAAGAATGCGATCACTATTACCCCCGTCAACTGGAAGAACAACTCCACTGCAACAGCCATCACTAGGTGCGGGCGATACTCTCTCCGCAAGATCCTTTTGTATGCCTCCTCCTCGTTCTTCTTCGACTCTTCCACCGACCTAAAGATATAACCATTTAAGAGTTTTACTTCATCAATTGTGAATTAAAGAAGATAATTGAAAGTACCTCTTGCATCAACTCAATCTTTTTTTCACATACAAATTTTACTTCATGAATTGTACTTTATCTCGTCATTATGTAGTGAAAATTAAAGAAATTAATTAAAAGTACCTCATAACATGCTTGAACTCAGCATCAATGTCGGCATTTGGACCTCGGATACGATGAAGGGCTGCTCGGGCAGCATCAAGCTTACCACGTACAACAAGGCTGCTAGGGCTATCAGTGATGAAAAATGCACCAAGGACAATTACAAAAGCCGGGGCAGCGGCCAGGCCGAGAGACAGGCGCCAACCCCAGTGACTTATGTGGTTGGTACCATAGTTGGTCAGGTTAGCTATTAGTATGCCCAATCCAACGAAGAACGGGAAGCCGCCCGTGAAGGCACCGCGCCACTGTGGTGGAGCTACCTCTGCTAGGTAAACCGGTGTTGCCTTTTATTTTGTTTAAGCAAATAAAAAAGTAAGTATATTTGGGTCAATTTCAGCTAATTTTACATGTTATAGGGATCGTTGCTGTAACAAACTATCAAATTCCTAATCAAAGTACAATTTTAAAATTTACAGCTTTTCATCCTCTTATCTGAATTTAAACTTATGGCAATCATACGGGCTTAATTTGAAGTAGTACAATTTGAACTGTTTAAAATAGTTAACATACTTCCAAACTGTTGGTGTATGTTGCGTAGCTTGACATCTTTTATCTTAAATGAATAATCAACTTTTCAAAATATATATTTATTAAACAAAATTTTGAACATAATTTTTAGATCTTTTACTGTGAATATATAATGAATAAATTTATAATAGCACATATATGTTAAACCTTAAATATATTTTGAGTGGGGTTCCAATGCCACAAGTTTTGTGATGCCACAAACTTACTTTTTTATTTATATTTCAAATTTTTGTATGCAAATTTCAAATCAAAACAGTAGATATTTTTTATATTTATGACGGATATGCATATGAATTTTCATAATTTTTTGAGTTCACAGGTCTGGATCAAGCGGATTAAAGATAGATGTATTAAAGTTAAATTAATCATAGTTAACTAGATTTGTTCATTTTTAAGCTGCTTTATCTAGTATCAAATAAACTCAAAATATCATAAAATTTTATACGCGTACATCTTTCATGAATATAAATAAGATCAACGGTTTTGATTTGAAATTTGCATAAAAAATTTTGAAATATTATAAAAAAATCAGTTTGTGGCATTTTGTGGCACACAAAACTTGTGGCAATGCAACCCCACTCATATATTTTTATCATAATCTTTTTTTTTGAAGAGGTAAGAAAGGTCTTACGTCCCTTATATATTTTTATCATAATCATATGACACTCATCTTATTTAATGAAGAAAGATAAAATACATAAGCCATTGGATCAAGTTGCAATTAAAAAGTACATAATTTGAGACCCAAGAGGTATTTTTTTTTTTAAATTAAGAGCAATGGATTGCAACCTGCAAGTTTGGAACTATATATGTGAAATGCAACAATCAAAATGGACATATCAATAATATATTGTTCTGAAATTGACTTATGCTTGTGCCAAAAACCCAAATTTCTCAACTAATTAAACATAATTAATTACGACTTTTACCAATTAACTACAGGCCAGTCAGTCACTATATAACTACTTCAAAACATATCACTTGCTCAAGAGATAATCACTGTATTAATTAAAAATAATTATAGAATTTGATACCATCCGAATCAAACTCCCAAGTCAAATATTGGCAACTTGTGATTTGTTTTATACCATGAACATATCCTAGCTATTTGTGAGGATGACATGCCCCTTTTTTCTCATCTAAGCATGACTTTTAAGTTTTAAGATTAACGAATAATTTCCCAAATTAATGGGGTATTAATAAACGCAAATAAAAAAAAAACCAAAATTATTGATACAATTTTATGTTAATATTCATTTTAAATAAGTTAATATTAACATTAACTCGTTTATATAGTACGCAATTTATTTTGTATATATAGTATTTATTTTACGCTGTACAAAAAGAGTATCATATAGAGTTACTAAAGTGAATAGTGATTCATTTAATATGAATACTAATAAAAACTGTAGCTATTTTTTTTTTTTTTTTTTTAAGCTAAGTGATACCCTCTTCCCTTTTTTGGTGGAAGGCTAAAAGAAGTCTCATACAAAATATCCTAAATACTGTTCTTGTTATTATCTATGCTTATCAATCCTAATCTAAAGAATACAAACGGAATGAGTACTCTAGCTAACATTACATCAGTACTTTAACCATTTCCTAATTAACCCAAGAAATGATTATATATAGCTATATATGCAATACTTGCTAACAGAGCCTAATCAATTCTAATCAATATTGCTATTTTTTGTTGTAATGATATACTTATATTGTAAGGAGTAATATCTAGTGTCCATAGAGAAACTGTTCATAAGTTACATTTTGGGATATATCTGTTACATTTCAAGATATATTTGGTATATTTCATACACGTCTATATGGATATATGGACGGTTTCTCAATGACGCATATGTTTCTCTATTGTAAGTAACTAAGCGTTAGCAATTAATTGCAGCGTGATGTTTGTAATTAAATTTTTGAAACGAAATAAAACACTCATATAAAAATTAATTTTTATTTGTTAATTAATTGCACCTGATTGGTGAAACCAACACCGAACCCGAGAAGCATACGTCCGATGATGAGCATGGCAATGTTGAGAGCTCCGGCATTGAGAGCAGCACCAACGAAGAACATGGCGCCGCCGAGCAGCATGATGGCCTGTCGGCCAATTGCCTTGGTGACCTTGCCGGCTAGCAGGGCCGCCACTAGGCCCGCTATGTAGAGCGAGGATGTGAAAGCTGTCAGTTTCTGGCTGTCGTACACGCAGTAGTCGTTGCTCCTCCCTTTCTCGGCCATCTTCCGCAGCACGCCGGGGAAGAACTTGCTCAGGAATGATTCCATGGATGATACTCCTCCTGTGTATATACATATTAGTTTGTTCATTAATCAAAGTTCACAGTTAATTCAAAGCTCTATTAATTCATTTTTAATGCTCCAAATTTCAGTTAATTATATTTGAAAATATTTTAGCGCCATAATTAAATTACAAACAATAACCAAAAATGAATTACAAATTGCATATATATAAATTACAACCAATTGACTACGCGCACGCATGCACCTGAAATTCCAATATCGTAGCCAAAAATGAGACCGCCGGAGGCCGCCATGACACAAGTGAGTACGGCAGGGAACGTTAGCGAGGCACCGTAATCAGCAGCCGGGCTGTTGGCCACGGCGAATGCTTCCATCCCCATGACTTACTTCCCACTTGAACTCTTTACTCTTCACTCTCAAGCAGGAGTGAGAAGGAAAAAACTAAGTGATATATAGTGAGATGTCAGATATGGCTTAGATAGGCAGATCACCTACAATAAAAAGCACAATGTATATATAGAGAGAGATGCTTTTTGGTGTGTTAGCATAGAAAGTGTTGGACTTATGAGTTAGGAAAACATGTTGAGTCCACACTGTAAAGCAGGTCACCAATCCACTCCTCTCTCACAATCTGACACACCAACATGTGCCTATGTGCTTGTCACAATTGCGTAAACCCTAAACCCTAAACCCTAGAAAATGATATGTGTTAATTGGAAAGATATAAATGTTTACTGAAAAATGATACATGTTCATTAAAAATACGGTGGACCCGTGATAGATAAAAGGGGTGGTCACTACCTATTATTCTATGAGTTATGACCAAACCAACAAAAGGAAAGTGACATCATAAGGCATGCATAATGGTTGAGGAATATTTATTGAATGGTAAATTAAGCTGGCTTTGACAGTACAAGAAATTGTGTACTGGTCCTGGAGAATCATTGGCGCACAGTGCACTTGATCATTTTGTGTGCACCTGCTGGCACATGGCATTTAATTGTGGAAAAATAGAAGTGCAACTATCTCTGCAAATAATCACTAATCCAGTGGTGCCGGCACTTACTGTTGTTGAGAGAGTGCAGCTCGCAATCAGCATCATGCACTAACCTTAATTTGGTTGAGACATTGTCGACGTTCCTTTTGTTCGAATTGGACCACGGTTTTGCTGCTAACATCATGAGCCAACTCCACAGAAGATTAGACGTCAGAATCTGTTTAATCTTCTACATATGTGGTACCATGATTTATGGAGAGAAACATTGACAATCATTAAAAAGATAAGAACTTGATCCCCCCCTTTGTGCTACACATATATAATCGATGATCACCGAACTCCACCCCCTTTTCGATCTCCAAAACATCAGCTGTGACAATTTCATTGTGAACAATCATCCATACAAAAACCTTGCAACCAAGGTGGTTTTTTCAGTTCCCAAGTGCCAGAAATATCTGCAGTCACATCGTGCTTGACTAATAGTATATGTGAAAAGGATTTCCTTAAGAATACACTTTGTGTGAAGATGGTTTCCATGTCGGCACATCATGATCTGCAGTTTCTGACATAGGCATTGCGACTACCATCTGTAGTAAGCTTGTGAAGTTGTTGCTCTGCATCTATTGATAGATTATGCCGGAACTGATTCTCTCTATCCACATAATGCCAGTTGCGCACTGGTATAGATTCGAGAGTTCCTTATTTCTTAGAAAAGAGAAAAGCTCAGCAAAACGACACTTCAGAATACCGAACAAATTCTATTCTCACACTGCCACTTGACATGAACGAACTTAATTACAACGACAGTACACAAAGCAATATTACAATTAAATTATGTGCTTATATTAAGGCCTAAATCAGGATTAGTACATATAAAAAAGGGTGCCTGTTTCTTTATTTCTTCAGGAACATCAAAAGAACCCACTGTTTTAGCAGAAATTTTATTTAATTGGCACGGGAATATCATATTTATGTTTGTAATATATACACTAATAATAAACACAAAGATACCTATTAAAGTAAACATGTAATTAATTTACACGAATTGACAAACTAACGATAAAACAAGCAAGGCACATGCTTAATCACTTACAAGAGAGCAAGCCAGTACTAATTAAATATATTTCAATTAGCCAAAGAACTCGAAACTCAAGCTGATTCATTGATAACTTGATTTCGTTCTCTGATAAATCGGCCCCAGTACCAATGATGTGCCCATACCGTGTTCATCGACTCCAAAGGAACTCCCTTTGTTTCAGGGAAGAAAAGGGCAATGAAGATGGTCATGACCACAATCCAACCGGCGTAGTACGCAAATGTACCATATTTAAATGTGCACAACATGGCAAAGAAGGCCTGAGATTGTAAGAAAGTATTGCCCAGACTGATTGCATTGCAAATGCCAACAGCTGCAGAGCGAATCTCCACTGGGAAAATTTCACCTTGGATGATCCAATAGAGTGGGCCCCATGAGATGCCGAATCCTGCAGTGTGGCCACAAGATAGCACCACTACCGCCATGGCATATCCATGGGACATCACTCCCTTACCGCTTCGCCCTATTTTCGCTCCCATGATCCACGCAACAGAAACCTTAAGATTAAAATATAATTGAGCAATGAGACTGAAATAAAATTACATTGTATGCATAATCCTGATATTTTAAATAAATATTTAAAAAAACTAGAATTGCTAACCTGGCAGATGACCATGACAAAACCGCCGATAAAGAACAACCGCCGACGACCTAACCAGTCGATGGTGAATGTGGACAGCAAGATGGAGCCTAGTTTCACTGCCGCCAAAATGACTGTACCAATCAGTGCAGCATTGCCCCCAAACCCAACCGTTCGAAAAATCAATGGTGAGAAAAATGTCATTACTATAATCCCCGTCAACTGAAAAAACAGTGGCAATGCAATGGCCATCACCAAGTGTGGCCGATACTCCCTCCTCAAGATCCTCCTATAAGCCTCCTCCTTGTTCTTCTTCGACTCTTCTACCGACCTGAAAATATCAATTATTTAATTGCATGTCTTCTTTCGTTCTTTTTTTTTTTTTTTTTAAGATTGGCCGGCTGTTAAGTATTTCTTCTACAGATAGCATCAACTCTATTAAGTTTCCTATTTATAGTCCTTTTTTTTTTTTGGGAATTAATAGTGGTCGTTGCATTAATTTATTTGTTATCTTGTCATTAACTAGTGAAATGAAAACAATCAAAAACACCTCATAACATCCTTGAGTTCAGCATCAACATCGACATTCGGGCCTCGGATGTGTCGAAGCACTGCTCTTGCAGCGTCAAGCTTATCACGCACGACAAGGCTGCTGGGACTATCTGTGATGAAGAATAATACGCCAAGAACAATGATAGAAGCCGGGGCAGCTGCCAGGCCGAGAGAGAGGCGCCAACCCCAATGGTTGATGCGGTTGGTACCGTAGTTGGTTAGGTTTGCTATCAGTGTGCCCAATCCGATAAAAAGTTCAAATCCGCTCGCCAAGGCACCACGCCATTGTGGTGGAGATACCTCTGCTAGGTAAACCGGTGTTGCCTTTTCACATAATATAGGAGAATGGAAAATGTTATGGACTTGTGGCGATATCATTGAAGATACCATTGGCGATATTATATAGTTTGACTTGGTCAACCGAATTAGTTATTCAACTTAATATACTAATTGTTCAACTTAATATTGACAAATTAGGAGTGTAGGCTGAGTGAAAAGAAAAAAGGAAGCAAACAAATAGAGACCCTAGGCGGGGGAGATCGGCGCCACCGGCCTCCCCCCGCCACCCCCTTCGCCTCTCCAACCCTCTCTTCTCTTCCTCCTCCTCTTCTTTCTATCCTTTGGAATACAAGCAGCCAACAGGGACTTTTTCTCCAACCTCTGTTTTTTGACGCCGGGCAACTATACCTCACCTCCAAACCTCACACCTCCACGACCGCCATATCTCCACTGCTCCATGACCGCCATATCTCCACATGGGACCTCGCACCTCGCCTTCGACCACTGTCCGGTGACCTCACACTCGATCACTGCTCGGTGACCGCCGAATCTCCATATTGGACCTCTCCACCTCGCCACCGCCGGATCTCCCACTGGATCTCCACATAAGACCTCTACCACTTGGGCTCGCTTGGTGACGGCTGAATCTTCACATTCTACCTTCTCCACCCGGTCGTCACCCTCACAGTCACCGGCTGGACCAACAATGGCTGAGAGAGAAAAGAGCAACTACTGATATGAGAAAGAGGAGGGAACCCGGTTTTCTGGTTCCTCCCTGTAGCCGCCTCTTTCTCCATTTCAGTAAGTGTTCTATCTCTTTCTCGTTGGCATACCATCTCAGCTACAATTGGCTCGCCGGCCTCTCATGTCTTCATTTTATCTTTATTTCTACTTAATATTCTTTTATTGGGTTATCAGGGATTTAGTTTACGGGGTTATTGCTATCTTTTAGGGGATCGAGGGTTACGGGTTCATGGCTATGCTTGTATTTCAAATCTTCAATTTTTCTTTTTCTCTTCTTCATCTTGTACCAACTCTTTTTCAATTTGATTTAATGAAAATTCATAGTAGACATATTGTCTGCTACTTCAAAAAAAAACAATTTAGGAGTGTAAAACTTGGAGTGCAATAGCAAGTGCAAACAAGGCAGAACTCAAAAGTTTATTACCTAATTAACGAGATAGTAAAATAAAATGTACAAAATTGAGACCCAAAAAGATAAATCTCATTTTTTTAAAAAAAAAGAAAAAGATAAAATCTCTTAAAGGCTATCTATATAAAATCCAATTTTGAACACTTAAACTGATGTTATTTACATTGTTTTAACTGAAGTGAACTTATATTTGTACTATAACCCTAATTTGAACGGAATGTAATTAATAATTACAAGTTCTATTAACTACAGCCTCAACTACTTCAAATTAAACCATGAGAGCATGGGATCATCAAAGCCGACAAATTAATTTGAAATAATTAGTTGTACCTGATTGGTGAAACCAACACCAAAGCCGAGAAGCATACGTCCAGTGATGAGCATGGCGACATTGACAGCTCCGGCATTGAGAGCAGCACCAGCGAAGAACATGGCGCCACCAAGCAGCATGACAGCTTGTCGACCAATTGCCTTTGTTACCTTGCCAGCTAACAGGGAAGCCAACAGGCCGGCAATGTAGAGAGAGGACGTGAAAGCTGTCAGCGACTGGTTGTTGTAAACGCAATAGTCGTTGTTCCTTCCCTTCTCAATCATCTTCTTCCGCACACCGGGGAAGAACTTGCTCAGGAATGATTCCATAGACGATACGCCTCCTGTTGCACATATATATTGTTCATTGGTACATTTTTTTTTTTTGAAGTAAATACAAGTCTACTCAAATTTTTTATTTAAACTAATAAAAGAGCACCCTGATATATAAAAGATTGAAAGAAAGAAAGAAAGAAAAAGCAAAAGAAGAAGAAGAGACAACAACAGTGCTCAACCGGCGATTGTGGACTTGTGGTGGCTCAGATTTGTACGATTTGACTGATACAGTGTGAGCTTGACTAAGACGCGAAGAAAGGATGGAAAAACCAGAGCCGCGACGTCGAGACACGAAGAGGCAACAACAAGACGCAGAGAGATGAGGGTATCAAAAGTGAACACAATGTAGCGATGGGTAGAGAGAATACAGGCAGAAGGGCAACAACATAGGAGGTGATGGCGCGGTGGGGAGAGTACTCGCTGATCAGAATGTCACTAGAGGGGATATACAACAACAAGAAGGGAATGAAAGATATACAATAAGGTAAAGGGTGGGGTGGCGGGGGAAGTCGGCAGCAGCGGTTGTTTTCTTTTTTTGAGTGTCAATGTTTTAATTTACCACTCGAGAGCTGCTTTGAAGTGACTCACGAGGTCTCATTTATTAGTTCGATATTATAAACAACTTCATGTTCATCGTACAAATTACAATTCGTTTTAATATTTCGATCTCTAATTCACTCGTTCAGTTAACTACAACTTGAAACTTTTGGATCCAACAAATTAAAAGGTCAAATTTATCATTGATCTCCAAATCTACTTCTTCTAAAACAACAAGTTTATCTTTAAGCTTTAATTTGTACCAATTTGTTCCTTCAACTTAAAAAAAAATAGATTAAATTGGTCCATTAATTGACTTTCTTTTAAAAAAAACAGTTAGTACTTATTTTCGTAAGTTTTTGATGATATGGATTCTATTGCTTGCCACATGGACTCTTACACTGTGCTCCACAAAGGGGGGGAGCGAGATGATATGGATTCTATTTCTTGCCACATAGGCTCTTACATTGTGCTCCACAAAGGGGGGGAGCGAGAGGGGGGGGGGGGGGGGGGGGAGGGGAATCGATGGGTGACCGATTTCGATTTTACATGCCCGCATCCTTGTTAATTGCCCGCATCAGGGTGCAAAAAGTTACTTGTAACTGTGTCCCTCACCTCCTCTTCCTTCCCCTTCTCCTCCGCTTACTGGAACACAACATTAATGTTCCATACAAACAAGTAAACAACTAAAGTGCCACGTATACTTTTGTTCAATATATGGTACACCATGTCTAAATTACTATTTACATCAAAATTTGGCATTATTTTTTTTTTTTCAATATAAGAGAAATGATATTTGCTCTCTTATCTTTCTCCTTATCCATCCGTCCGAGATGATTTTGTTAATATTCTCTATTTCTATTTCATGCCCTCTCCAAGTTTGAGTTAAACTCTTTTTCCTTCTGTCATACATGTACGATTCTTTGGTACGGTTTGGTGTCACATTGTGACCGGAAAAAATGTTTATTGCATGCTGGAAAAGAATTTTCAATTAAAATTGTATTGGTAAGGAGATTTCTAAAGAGAGTAATTGTCACCTCTCAAGATATAATTCATGCTATATATGTTAATTAAAGTTCACCAGACAAATAATGCTATCAATTATGTCATAATAAAAAACATGGCTAAAGTATTAATTTTGTTTTTTCAAAGCTAATATAAGCCGTTCTAAGGTTCAATTAAGTACCAAATTGATACAATAGAAGTTTGCCAATCACTATCAGCTTTTTTGGTAATTTAAGAATCAAAAGATATTTTTTTTCTTCCGATTACAAGTAATCATCTAAAATGTATGTAATTAACTACTCGCATCCTCCAAAAAGATAAATGAGAAAAATGAATGAATGGATGAATGAAATTAATAAGCTCGCCTGAAATTCCAATATCATAACCATAAATGAGACCGCCGGAGGCCGCAATGACACAAGTGAGCATGACAGACGACGTAATCGACGCACCATAGTTAGCAGTAGGGCCATTGGCCATGGTAAATCCTTCCATCCCCATGGCCTAAGCTTCCACTAGAACTCTTAGTTTACTGGTTAACTCTCAAACAGAGAAGCAGAGAGCAAGCGAGAGAGAGAACGAAAAGACATAATATATAGAAGAGTAAGAGCTAGCGTCCACCCTTTTTACTAATCCACCAGTCTACCGTATTTGCAATGAACAAATATTATTTTTCAGTAAACATTTATATCTTTCCGATCAATAAATATCGTTTTCTAGTGAACAGATACACTACGGTGTGTCAGAATTATGAGAGGGGTGGATGGGTGGCCTACAAAGCAGGGGTGAACTCTACTTGTTTTTCTATATAGAAATCATTTGGCGCATTAGCATAAAATCCTTGTACTTAAATATTAAATATGACCAACAAAACGAAACAGATAGTGACTTGAGTCGCGTTCGCTTATGATCATTGCAGACTGCGAGGTCAAAATTTGATGCTTTAATTATTATTTTCTCCATATATTAATTGTAATACACACAAGATGATTAGATGACGTTTCATAAAAAAAAAAGTTTAATGGTCATATCAAACCTCTCTGATTAGATAGATTTAGATATATCAACCGCTGGATTATGTAAATGATTTTCTTCAACGATTTTGCATTTTCAAGCATTGTATGCTTGAACAACCGCGGAAATGAATGCTATTATATATTGTATAATTACATGGAATTAGGTTACTGTGTTTTGTATAACTAGCATTATGTTATACGCTCGTATCTCAGCAACCATAATTCCGATGGCCTATCCAATTGGACCAATGCGTTCTACATATCGAAATCTCATAGGATATCAATTTTTTTTTTATTGTTGGAGATTCCTAACTATTTTTAACGATTTTTTAAAAAAACGACCCTGAATTTAAATTCCAAATAGATTATTTTATTATTATTTTTTGTTCATCTTTCAAAAATCATTAAAATAGTTAAAAATCTCCAAACATAGAAAGAAATTGTATCCTACGAGATTTTGATACGTAGAACACACCGGTCGATCCAATCGGAGTCATGGGAGTTACGGTTGCTGGGATACGAGTGCATACACGGATGCTAGTTTGTTATGCAAAACACGGTAACCCATGCTTTTGCGTTGTAAAAATGATGCCTCTTTTATGGATTAATCATTAACGATTTGACAAATTATGTAGCTGAGCAATAAAAACTCCCAAGAAATAGAGACATTAGGAATTTGTTGGTTTGGAATCTTAATAATTAATTCAGTGGATCTCTCTAAGGATTGTGTGAAGTTAGTGCTACTCAAAGAGTAGCACACTAACCTAAATATTGCCACCATCCAAACGTGAATTGGGAAGTTAGAGTAGTCACTGATTAGCGCTAATCTACTAAACCGTCAACCGGTTGGTTGGTTTAGTAAGAGTAGTGCCCTCGTGAATTGGGATGGGTTAGCAAAACGAATAAAATAACCTCAAAAGGACATTTTTTATTTGTCTCTCTCTCTTGTCTCATCCCATATAGCAGTCCCTCTTTTAATTATCTTTTTTTTCATCTATGTTACTTGACAAAAACAATTAAATGCAAATTCCTATGATATAATTACACTCAAATCACGGTTACATTAATATAAAATTAAGATGTTAAAATGTGGAATTTAGTTAAAAATAAGCTAGCATAAATATTAGAGTTGGTTAAAAGAAAAAAGAGAAGTAATTCATTATTATATTCATCCACTCTATAACTACTCTCCGACTACACATCCAAACAACATTTTTACTAACCGAGTAGTAACAAGTTAGCACTACTTTTACGATTTTCGAGTTGTCACTAACCTCACACTACTCTTAACTACTAACCCAAATAGTACTACTCATGTACTAATCTTGCACCATCCAAACACACCCTAAAATTTTATTTACCACACGACTATCATATTAATGTTTGTAATAATAGGTTATTTACAAATATACCAAAGTAAAATAAATTCACAAGAATCAAATGTCAAACCAAGTAAAACACATGCTTGACCACTGATTATAAATTGAGATACCAGCACTTGACATCTTCCATTTAACAAGGAAAATCGAAACTCAAGCTGATTCGTCAATAAATCAGATTTGGTTCTCTAATAAACCGGCCCCAGTACCAATGATGCACCCACAACATTTTCATCGACTCCAAAGGAACTCCGTTTGTTTCCGGAAAAAAGAGAGCAATAAAGGTTGTCATAACCACAATCCAACCGGCGTATTTAAATGTGCATAGCATGGCAAGAAAGTCATGCCCAGACTGATTGCGTTGCAAATGCCAACAGCAGTAGACTGAATCTCAACTGGAAAAATTTCACCTCGAATGACCCAATAGAGTGGGCCCCATGAGATACCGTATCATGCCGTATGGCCACAAGATAGCACCAATACTGCCATGCCATATCCATGGGACATCACTCCCTTGCCACTTCTCCCGATTTTTGCTCACATGATCCATGCTACTGAAACCTTCAGATTAAAGAACAATTTGAGCAATGAGATTGTATAATATTACATTTGTATGCATCATCCTTATATTTAAAATAAATATTTTAAAAACTCAAATTGATAACCTGACAAACAAGCATGACAAAACCACCAATGAAGAACAACCGCCGATGACCTAACCAGTCAATGGTGAATGTGGACAACAAACTGGATCCTAGTTTCACTGCCCCCAAAATGACTGCACCCATTAGTGCGGCGTTTCCCCCAAACCCGACCGTTCGAAAAATCAATGGTTCGAAAAATGTCATTACTATAATCCCCGTTAGCTGAAAGAATAGTGGTAACGCAACAACCATCACCAGGTGTGGCCGGTACTCCCTCCTCAGGATCCTCCTATATGCCTCCTCTTCATTCTTTTTTGACTCCTCCACCGATCTGAAAAGATCAATCATAAAATTACCTCAGTCTCTTCTTCCGTTTTTCTTTTCTTTTCTTTAATTAATGAAAGATCGGCGGCGGTCACAACTATTTATTTTCTTCTATAAAGATCATTGCATCAATTATAATTTATCTTGTCAATAACTAGTGAAATGAAAACAATTGAAAGTACCTCATAACATCCTTGAGCTCAGCATCAACGTCAGCACTTGGGCCTCAGATACGATAAAGTGCTGCTCTTGCAGCATCAAGCTTACCACGCACGACAAGGCTGCTCGGACTATCTGTGATGAAGAATAATGCACCAAGGACAATGACAGCAGCTGGGGCTGCCGCTAGGCCAAGAGAGAGGCGCCAGCCCCAGTGTTTGATGTGGTTCGTACCATAGTTGGTTACATTCGCTATTAGTATACCCAATGCTATGAAGGGTTGGAATCCGCTCGCAAGGCACCATGCCATTGTGGTGGAGCTACCTCTGCTGGGTAAACCGGTGTTGCCTTTTATTTTATTTAACAAAAATTAAAGAAGGTAGTAAATTTATGTTGATTTTCAACTAATTTTACATGATATGAATGTCAAATCATGACGATGCATGCTTTATTTTATGCCAAGTAGTGCACATCCTGTTACTCTGTTAGTGAGGATCACATGTCTTTATTCTTTATGTTGTGCCCCTTTCTGGACATTTTATTTTGGGAATATTTTCCTTTATATGTTGCACACTCGATACAGTGCCCCTTTGCATTTAGGGGCAGATTGACTTTGTACAGCGCACATTTTTCTTTGTATATATATTATCTTGAAAGCTTGACTTATAGAAAACAATAGTTTCCCAAAATTTGTATATTATCTTCTGAAGTTTGCACAAACTTTTAATAAGCTATCAAACGATTTTCAAATTGAATGAAATTTGAAACACTATCAATCAATCTATAAGTTCAAGAAGACACCCGTAAAAATGCGGCAACAAGCAGCACGTTCCTTATTACATAACAGCAAAACCATTCGTACACAGATTAATTTGATATCAATTGGTTGTACCTGATTGGTGAAACCAACACCAAAGCCGAGAAGCATACGTTCTATGATGAGCATGGCAATGTTGACCACTCCGGCATTGAGAGCAGCACCAGCAAAGAACATAGCGCCACCGAGCAGCATGACAGCCTGTCAGCCAATTGCCTTCGTGACCTTGCCCGCTAGCAGGGAAGCCAACAGGCCGGCAATGTAGAGCGAGGACGTGAAAGCCGTCAGTGACTCGTTGTTGTACACAGTAGTCGTTTTTGCTGCCCTTCGCAATCATTTTCTTCCGAATGCCGGACCTGCTGCTCAGGAATGATTCCATGGATGACACGCCTCCTTACATACATGTTGTCACTGCACAAGTTACACTTCAAAGTTTTATAACTTCGATCTCTAGCTGGGCAACTCTCCCCGTGTAGGAAGGTCGCAGGTTTGAAACCTAAATGAGCAGGTTCAAAACCTAAATGAGAGTGTTTTATTTAAATTTTAATAGTTTGACCCTCATCTTTATCTAAAAAAAACAATTTAATCTCTAGTTCAACTCCTTCAGTTAACTACGATTTGAAACTTTTTTGAGTGCCAGCAAATTACAAAGGTCAAACCTATCATTTGGTCTTCAGATGATTTTACTTGTAAAATAACAAGTTATTGATCGTTAAACTTTTGTACCAAATTTTGGTCTTCCAATCAAGCAATTTATACAATAGCAGTTCACAAATCAAATCAGGTCCAGTGTTTCACTTACTATTTGGTAGTTTATATAAGAAGCAAATGATATTTTTTTTTTCCGATCAAGTAATCATTTAAAAAGAATTACTAACATGTATGTAATGCATGAATTGCGCTCGCCCCTCAAAACAATGAATGAATGAATGCATGTGTCACATGAAATTCCGATATCATAGCCAAAAATTAGACCGCCGGAGGCCGCAATGACACAAGTGACTATGACAGACAACGTAATCGTTGCGTGATAGTCGGCAGTGAGGCCATTGGCCATGGCAAGTCCTTTCCATCCCCGTTACCTACTTTCCACTAGAAGAATTTTAATTTACTCGTAACTCTCAAACAGAGAAGGGAGGATGAAAGAGGATATATAGGAGGTATGGCTTAGACACAAATCACCTGAAATGAACAATATATAGAAGTTAATTGGTGGGTTATCATAAAATGTGGTTGTACTTCTTCATTAAATATGGCGAACAAAACGAAAGAGACAGTGACATACATGAAGCATGTATGATTATTAATACGAGTCTATTAATATATTGCAGATTGCAAAGTCAAACCTTATCAGAAAGCACATGCTCGAATCCCTCCACAAATCACTTTGATCTTGAGTCTTCTGCTCCGATGATATATCCCACTAAAGACTTCATCCTCAATTTCTCACAAGACTGTTGGGACAATGCAGAAGAGGCTTTCACAACAGGAATTCTGTCAGTTGCCAGATTCTCATTCTCAGTCTCGCCGGCCGCCATCCGCCTCTGTTTCATAATCAGAAGTCAGAACCTTTCGCATCCTTATAAATATGTATCTTCTTAGTTCTTTCTATAGCAGAAATCTGTATCAGATCACCATTAATTATCGAGTATTTCAAACACTACATACCTTGCAGCTTAATTTGAGCTGCTTTGATGAGGTAAAAATCCAGGGTGTCGTTAAGGTCTGTGTTGGCAGTTGCACATAGGATTAAAGTCAACAATGGATTCATGGACACATTGACTCTGTGGACACTAGAGGTTTCTGATCCGTCTATACTTTTACTTAGCATGAAGAGAAGTCCATGTGGTCTAGGAACGCACAGGAGATCATTTGTTGTAAGTGCTACCTTAAGGGAGATGATTGAGAGCTAGAGGAGGCAAGGGAAAACATGAAAAGAAAAAAAAATCAATGGTCATGGTACAGGGGAGGGAAGAAAAGCAAGCGAAAAAAAAACGAAGAAGAAGAAGATGGTCGATATTTTATACAACGTTCATCCATGCACAAAGTAAAATATAGGTTACTTACAATGAATGTTTGCAACGATATTTTATAGGTTACTTACAAGAAACCAAAGTAAAATATAATAAATTCACAAGGATCTAATTGACAACACAAGTAAAACACATGCATGCTGCTTAATATTGCTAGTACTTGGTATCTTCCATATAATAAATAAAATTGAAACTCAAGCTGATTCATCAACAACTTGATTTTTTTCTCTGACGAACCGGCACCAATACCAGTGACGCTCCCAAACAACATTCATCGACTCCAAAGGAACTCCCTTGGTTTCTGGCAAGAAAAGAGCAACGAAGGTGGTCATGACTACAATCCAACCAGCGTAGTATGCGAAAGTGGCATACTTAAATGTGCACAACATAGCGAGGAATGTTTGAGATTGTAAGAATGTCATGCCCAGACTGATAGCGTTGCTGATGCCAACACCAGCAGATCGAACCTCCACTGGGAATATTTCACCCTGAATGATCCAAATGAGAGGGCTCCATGAGACACCAAATCCTGCAACGTGGCCACAAACTAGCACTAATACCGCCATGGCATATCCATGTGGCATCCCCCCTTTGCCATTACCGAGTTTTGCTCCCATGATAGATGCTACCGCAACCTTCAATTAGAAGAAGATTATTTGTAATGAAGTTGAAATTAATAAAATTACATTGTCTGGATCATTCTGATATTTATAATATTTTTTTTTTGGTCAAAAACTAAAATTGCTAACCTGGCATATGACCATGACAAAACCTCCGATAAAGAATAATCGTCGGCGACCTAAGCGGTCAATGGTGAATATGGACAGTACATTGGAGCCTACTTTCACTGCACCCAAAATGACCGCACCCATCAGCGAGGCATTGCTTCCAAATCCAACCGTTCTGAAAAGCAATGGTGAGAAGAACGCGAGCACTATAACCCCCGTCAATTGGAAGAACAACGTCACCGCAACAGCCATCACTAGGTGCGGTCGATACTCTCTTCGCAAGATCCTCTTGTATGCCTCCTCCTCATTCTTCTTGGACTCTTCCACCGACCTAAAATTATCAATCATTTTACTATTTGAAAGATCGGCTAACTTTTTCCTATTCACTATCATGGACGGAATCAACTCAATCTTTTTTTTTTCAAATAAAACTTTTACTGCATCAATTGTACTTTAACTTGTCATTAATTAGTGAAATTAAAGAAACTAATCAAAAGTACCTCATAACATGCTTGAACTCGGCATCAATGTCGGCATTTGGGCCTCGGATACAATGAAGGGCTGCTCGGGCAGCATCAAGCTTGCCACGCACAACAAGGCTGCTAGGGCTATCAGTGATTAAAAATGCACCAAGGACAATTACAGTAGCCGGGGCGGCGGCCAGGCCGAGAGACAGGCGCCAGCCCCAATGACTGATGTGGTTGGTACCGTAGTTGGTCAGGTTAGCTATTATTACGCCCAATCCAATGAAGAATGTGAAGCCACCCGTGAAGGCACCGCGCCACTGCGGTGGCGCTACCTCTGCTAGGTAAACTGGTGTTGCCTTTTATTTGTTTAATGCAAATAAAAAGGTTAGTATAATTTTAAAATCTAGCTTAATTTTCATACTCTTATCTGAATTTAAACTTATGGCAATCATACGGGCTTGATTTGAAGTAGTACAATTTGAACTGTTTAAAATAGTGAACATCGAAACTGTTGATGTATGTTGAGTTGCTTGACATCTTTTATCTTAACTAGAGCTCATGAGACGTCAAATAAATAATCAAAATTTTGAAATATATATATTAAATAAATTTTAAACATAATTTTTAGATCTTTTACTGTGAATATATAATTGAATAATTTATAATAACACATATATGCTGGATCATTTTAAAGCTTAAATTTTAATCATAATGATATGACACTCATCTTATTTAATAAAGAAAGAGAAAATACATAAACTATTGGATGAAAGTGGAAGAAGATATTTAGTTGAAAAAATCAATAGTAAATAATATTGATGATGTGATATTGTTTGAAATGTTTGGAAAACAACCTTTGTAAAGATTAAAAGAAAAAAAAAAAACATGTTTCTTAATTAAATTGCATACGTAAGCAGCTTCAAACGGAAACAGTACGCAGTAAAAGTGTACCAATGACTAATAAACGAATGAAGCATAGTAGCATACGTATAAGATGTGAATTTCTATTTTAAATTTTTAATTAAAAATTTCAGTCAGAAGCACATATTTTCAAAAACTTTTTATATTTAGAATCTATACTCCACAAAAAGAATGGTAGTTAAGCAAGCACCTCAACTATGCCACATCATCAATATTATTTACCGTTGATTTAGTTTGTCTACTTTGATCTAATGACTTATATGTTTTATCTCGTCACATTAAATAACATGAATATGATATGTCTAAAGTAAAATTTAACCATTAAAATGATCCAACATTTATGTGTTCTTATTTATAAATTATTACATTATTATAATCTAAATCAAAAGATTGGTAATTATGTTCAAATTTTTATTTAATATTAAATTTTATAAAATTCTTCATTACTTATTTGATATCATTTTTCGGGGCCAAGCCCGAATTACAGCTCTAGTTAGACATAAAGCTCAGAACTTATAGTACAAAAACTGATGCAAATATAAGGATCGAACTTGAAAATATTTAGCTAATTAATTAACATAAATTGCAATTAAGAAGTACATAATCTGAGACCCAAGAAATATATATTTTTTTAATTAAGAGCAATTAATGGATATTGCAACCTGCAAGATTGGAACTATATATGCAAAATGCAACAATTAAAAGTGGACCTACCAATAATATATTGTTCTGAAATTGACCTATGCTTGTGCCAGAACCCAAATTTCAACAAAACATAATAAATTACGACTTTTAATTACCAACTACAGCCAATCAGTCACTATATATATAATAACTACTTCAAATTAAGTATAGCACTTGCTCAAGAGATAGTCACTGTATTAATTAAAGATAACTATAGAATTTGACACCATCCGAATCAAATTCCCAAGTCAAATATTGGCAACTTGTGCTTTGTTTTATGCCATGTACACATCCTATTTGTGAGGATGACATGCCCTTTTTTCTCATCTAAGCATGACTTTTAAGTTTTAATTAAGAACGAATAAATTCCCAAATTGGCGGTGATGTAACAGAATATATATATTTTTTTTTTAAAAAAGAAGATTGTATTTTCATGACCTTTGACCTCTATTTCTTATTCATAAAAAAAAAATTCCCAAATTAATGGGGGCTAATAAACGCAGATACAAAAAAAATAATAAAAAAAATAATTGATACAATTTTATGTTAGTATTCACAGCAAAGTGATTCATCAATATGAATACTAATAAAAACTGTATCTATAGATCTTGGTAATTTTTTTAAGGCTAAGTGATATTTTGTTACCACCATCTTCCCTTTTTCTGTGGAAGGCTAAAAAAAGTCTCATCCAAAATATCCTAATATACTGTTCTAGTTATTATCTACTTAATTATCAATCCTAATCTAAAGAAGACAAACGGAATGAGTACTCTAGCTAACATTACATCAGTACTTCAACCATTTCCAAATTAACCCAAAAAAGAATTCTATATAGCTATGCAATACTTGCTAACAGAGCCAAGTCAATTCTAATCAAAATTGCTATTTTTTGTTGTAACTATATACTTATATCCTTACTAGTAAAAGGAGATTAGATTTTCTAACATGAAAGTTTTATCTTTCCCAAAGTAGAAACCTCAGCCGCCGTTCATTGTTTACTTAGATTGATCACTATCGTTGACATACATTAATGTCTCCGTCCATTAAAATTTAAGACACATATTAGTTTCTTCACGAAGAATGAGCTTTTGGTCTTTATTATAAGATATAATAATTTCAGCCCAAAACAAGGCGTGTGCTCTTTACTGGTTGTAAGTAAATAAGCATTTAGCAATTACAGGGTGTTTGTAATTAATTATCTGAAACGAAATAAATTACTCATATACAAATTAATTTGTATTTATTAATTAATTGTACCTGATTGGTGAAACCAACACCGAAGCCGAGAAGCATACGTCCGATGATGAGCATGGCGATGTTGACAGCTCCGGCAGTGAGAGCAGCACCAGCAAAGAACATGGCGCCGCCGAGCAGCATGATGGCCCGTCGACCAATTGCCTTGGTGACCTTGCCGGCTATCAGGGCCGCCACTAGGCCAGCTATGTAGAGCGAGGATGTGAAAGCGGTCAGTTTCTGGCTGTCGTACACGCAGTAGTCGTTGCTCCTCCCTTTCTCAGCCATCTTCCGCAGCACGCCGGGGAAGAACTTGCTCAGGAACGATTCCATGGATGATACGCCTCCTGTGTATATATACATATTAATTTGTTCATTAATTAAGTTTCACATTTAATTCAAAGCTCTATTATTTCATTTTTAATGCTCCAAATTTCAGTTAATTAGATTTGAAAATATTTTACCATCATAAAGTACAAACAATAATCTAAATGAATTACAAATTGCATATAATGATATAAATTATAACCAATTGACTACGCGCGCACGTACGTATGCACCTGAAATTCCGATATCGTAGCCAAAAATGAGACCGCCGGAGGCCGCCATGACGCAAGTGAGTATGACAGGGAACGTAAGCGAGGCACCGTAATCAGCAGCAGGGCTTTTGGCCATGGCGAATCCTTCCTTCCCCATTATAATTTACTTCGACTTGAACTCTTTACTCTTCAGCTCTCAAGCAGAGAAATAAAAGAGCCGGCGCGAGTTAGAGTGAGAGTGAGAAGGAAGAACTAAGTAATAGTGAGATGTCAGATATGGCTTAGATAGGCAGATCACCTATATTGAAAAGCACAATGTACATATAGAGAGAGAGAAGCTTTTTGGTGTGTTAGCATAGAAAATGTTGGACTTAATTATGAGTTATGACCAAACCAACAAAAGGAAAATGACATCATAAGGCATAATGATTGAGGAATATTTATTCAATGGAAAATTAAGCTGGCTTTGACAGTACAAGTTGTGTACCGGTCCCGGAGAATCATAATTGGTGCACTTGATCTTTTTGTGTGCACCTAGCTGCTGGCACATGGCATATGTGGAAAAATAGAAGTGCAACCATCTCTGCAAACAATCACTAATCCAGTAGTGGCGGCACTTACTGTTGTCGTGAGAGTGCAGCTCGCAATCGGCATCATGCGCTGATTAGACAGAATGAGCCAACTCCACAGAAGATTAGACAGAATCTGCTTAATCTTCTGCATATATGGCACCATGATTAATTAATTGGGAGAAACATTGACAATCATGAAAAAGATAAGAACTTTTCAGCTGTAACAATTTTATTCTGAACAATTAACCATACAAAAAGCTTGCAACCAAGGTGGTTTTTTCAGTTCTCAGGTGCCAGAAATATCTGCAGTCACATCGTGCTTGACTAATAGTATATGTGAAAAGGATTTCCTTGAGAATACACTTTGTGTGAAGATTGTTTCCATGTTGGCACAGGCACATCATGATCTTCAGTTTCTGACATAGGCATTGCGATCGACTACCATCCGTAGTAGCTCATGAAGTTGTTGCTCTGCATCTATTGATAGTTTATGCTCTGGAACGTACTGATTCTCTCTATCTACATTATAATGCCAGTTGCATGCGCACTGGTAGAGATAAAGAGTTCCTTATTTCTTAGAAAAGAGGAAAGCTCAGCGAATCGATACTTCAGAATACCGAACAAATTCTATTCTCACACTGCCACTGGACATGAACAAACTTCATTACAACGACACTACACAAAGCAATATTACAATTAAATTATGTGCTTAATGAAGGCCTAAATCAGGTTTAGTACATATAAAAAGGGCTCTTTGTCTCTTTATTTCTTCTGGAACATCAAAAGAACCCACTGTTTCAGCAGAAATTTTATTTAATTGACACGGGAATATCATATTTCTGTTTGTAATATACTAATAATAAACACAAAGATACCAATTAAAGTAAACATGTAATTAATTTACAAGAATTGACAAACTAACAATAAAACAAGCAAGGCACATGCTTAATCATTACAACAGAGCAAGCCAGTACTTAATATATATGTTTCAATTAGCCAGAGAAACCGCGAAACTCAAGTTGATTCATTGATCACATGATTTCGTTCTTTGACAAAGCGGCGCCAATACCAGTGACGTGCCCAAACCACATTCATCGACTCCAAAGGAACTCCCTTGGTTTCTGGCAAGAAAAGAGCTACGAATGTGGTCATGACCACAATCCAAACGGCGTAATATGCAAACGTGGCATATTTAAATGTGCACAACATTGCAAGGAATGTCTGAGCTTGCAAGAAAGTCATGCCCAGACTGATTGCGTTGCTGATACCAACACCAGCAGAGCGAATCTCAACCAGAAAAATTTCACCCTGAATGACTCAATTGAGCGGCCCCCATGAGACACCGAATCCTGCAGTGTGGCCACAAGATAGCATCAATACCGCTATTGCATATCTGTGGGACATCACTCCCTTACTGTTTCTCCCAATTTTCGATCCCATGATACATGCCACAGCAACCTTCGGATTGGAAGAAGAGCATGAACAATGAGATTGAAATAAAATTACATTGTACAAATCATCTAGATATTTAAAATATTTTATTCATAAAAAGGGTTGGAATTGCCTGGCATACGACCATGACAAAACCGCCGATAAAGAATAGCCTCCGACGACCTAACCGATCGATGATTAATAGGAAGAGTAAATTGAAGCCTAGTTTCACCACTCCCAAAATGACTGCACCCATCAAAGCGGCATTGCTCCCAAACCCGACGGTTCAGAAAATCAACGGTGAGAAAAATACAAGCACAATAATTCCAGTCAGCTGAAAGATCTAACAGTGGCACTGCAACAGCCATCACCAGGTGTGGTCGATACTCCCTCCGTAAGATCCTCCTGTACGCTTCCTCCTCATTCTTCGTCGACTCTTCCACGGACCTGAAATTATCAATCATTTAATTTCCTGTTGTTTTCTTTCTTTTTTCTGAATAAATGATAGTAGCTGCTACCTTTGTCTTATTTATATTGTTTTAACTCTGTTATTTAGAGATGAAAAGGTTATTGCATCAATTAAGATTTATCGTGACATTAATTAGTGAATGAAAATAATCTAAAATTAAATACCTAATAAAATCCTTGAACTCAGCATCAATGTTGGCATTTGGGCCTTGGATACGATGAAGGGCTGCTCTGGCGGCATCAAGCTTGCCCCGCACGACTAAGCTGCTGGGACTATCTATGATGAAGAATAATGCACAAAGGACAATGATGGAAGCTGGGACAACCGCCAAGCAGGGGCGGAGAGAAGGGGGGGACTTGGGGGTACTAAGACCCCGCATCCGATTCCGCTGTAACCGAGGATAACAGGGTCCTGCTTTTCCGCTCGGCACCGTCGGATCATACCGAACGGTTCAGATTCACTGTAAAAGTTCGGTTTTTAAAGTTAAAAAGAGTTTTTCTGAACAGATCTCATCCGTCCATTTTAATCCAACGGTGCCGAGCAGAAAAGCAGGGCCTTGTTATCCTCGGTTAGGATAACAGCGGAATCGGACGCCTAAGACCCCTCTATGATTTCCCAAATTACGTACTGACATTTAATTTGTCAGTGTATTTTTGTAAAAAAAATTTATTTGGCCCCCCTATGATTTCCTGCACTAGTATAAGTCTTTATTGACTCCCTAAATTACATGAAGAGGGATCAAATTGACCGATCAATGACTATGAAATTAAAATTTGAATAACTACATTTCAAAATCTTAATAAACAAAACTAATTGATAATTGGTGTTAGAATATATTATGTCTTATGTGTACACAAAAAATTATATCATTTTGATTTTATATAATGTGTACCAAAATTAACAAAAATCAATGGTTGAAATTTTATAATTTTTTCTCCTCTCTTAATTATTGTTGAAATGATGTTAATACTCTACCATTTGTTATTTTATTGTGTATATGTTATTAAAATGATTTAGAATACATCTAACGGTTTACAATTGTCTATTTATATATAAATAATGAAATGACTACCATGGATACCAATGACCATGGTTGTTGAATCCCTCCTCAAATTATATATGGAGTTAGACTTTATATAGAATATAAAAAACCCATTAAGTAAGGTCTTAAAATAAATTGAAAAGTTCATTTTTTTCGTAAATTCAATTGTTATTGCTTTATTAATTTAATTACACGTGGTCATTTCTTATTCATCTCTTCATTCCTCCCTTCTGTCCCGTCTTTTATTATGACTATTTGTGTTTGAGCTCTCAATGATACTTGACAATTTATATATATATATATATATATATATATATATATATATGTCTGTCTTTTGACTCCGGTGATCCGGCCCCCCCTATGCCAGATTTCTGGCTCCGCCCCTGCCGCCAAGCCGAGAGAGAGCCGCCAGCCCTAGTGGTTGATGTGGTTGGTACCATAATTGGTTAGGTTCGCTATCAGTATGCCCAATGCGATGAAGAATTGGAATCCACTCGTGTAGGCGCCTCGCCACTCCGGTGGAGCTACCTCCGCTAGGTAAACCGGTGTTCCCTTTATTTTTTTTTTTAATAAAGTTCAAATTTAGTATCTCTAAGTTAATTTTCAACTATTTTCACATAATATGTATTATGTATAGGAGAGTTACTTCTAATCCCTTTAAGAACAAAATTAATTGAAGATAGGTTGTAACTTCCTTGTCTAATTAGATTGCAAATAAGAAGTACTTAATTGAATCCCCAAAAAATCTCTTTAGAGCTGCAAACTTGTAACAATATAAAATTCAATATTGAGCATTTACATTCAACGTATCAATTTGTCATAATTTAATTAATTTGACTTATGTTTGTACGTACAAGAATCCAAATTGAATTGTTTCAAAAAAAAAATTCCAAATTGAAGGAAATGTTATTAATTATGACTTACCAACTACTTCAAACCGTACCACTTGCTAATTAGAGATCAGCATTATCTACTTTCCTGTAGAAAAACAATTATAATTCAACACCTTCCGGCTCGTGATTATGAAAATAAAAATAAAATATGGGGTATGCTAACTATTCCTCAAGAAAATCCACCTTAAGAAAAATCTCCCTTAAATGTCCCCTGTCAGTATACCTTGTAGTATTGTACATAAGGTATGAACATCCTAGTGTAATAGATATAAATACTCGAAAAAAATTGTATGAACACTCAAGTTAGGACGGACAGTCATTCACTAGAAAATAGAATCTTGGACTAGTCCTAACAAAATCATTCACCAGAACGTAGAATCTTGGACGGCCAACACGAAATCTTTGATGAGTAGGTATGAACACCAAATACGTCGACTATATATGAACACCTCATCATATGAAGTATGAACACCCTGAAGAATAAGTATGAACATCAAATTTGTGCAGCCAGTTATTTACCATAATATTATGATACAACAAATTTAACTATTAAGTGCTGGGACCCAAGTTTTAGAGTTGAAATTAATGTATACTTAGTGAGAATATGATTCTTGAACTAGAATCTTAATGGAATATTAGTGGGAAACATTTAAGGACAGATAGTTCCGTACAAAATGTCCGACATTAATATTTCCCATAAGGCACTATAATACTTTAACACCTGTTGACATTTTTCCCCAGAAAGGTTCTACTATTTGGTAAAGCAATCACTAGTGAATTAATATGATTAGATATTTGTGATAGGCACCATGGTAACTCGTTCAATTAAATATTGGGTACATTATTTTAATAAATATCTATATATGAAGTGTTTGATTGGTTTAGTGGTCAAGCACTTAAATGTTTTAGTTGAGATGTTAGTAAATGACAGAAGACAGAAAGAAGATTATGTCAGAGCTTATTTTTTATAAAAAAAAATAGAAATAAAACGTTGGCACCACATCAACAGAAAATAAGTATCTATTATGAGAAATTGAGTGTAACTAACCAAGAGGGCATGATTTCCTTAATTAATTAATACCAAAGAAAGAGTAACACCAGCCTCCATAGAAAAATTGTTCACAGTGTCTATAAATTACATTATCGAATAGAGCTATTCTTCTATGAGGACTAGAATTTTGCACCGTCCGATTTTTTAATCAGACGGCGTACAATTGATGTTGAGCCGGTCACCTGGGCTCTAGCAGGTAACCAAAGAAGCAATAGCCGGTTCCTGAAAATTGAGAAAAGGGTAATTTTGTCTGTTTAGAAAAGTTGAGGAAATGAGCGACTGCCTCTCCTCCAGTCCTCCTCCTCCTTCATCGACCCCTTTACTTCACAGATCTACCCAAACCCCTGATGAAGAAGGTTAGCACTTAGAATTCCATCTTGGCTTACTTCCCCCTCCCGGCTCCTGCACTTAACCTCCATTCCCGTCTTTGTTTCTCGCCAATCCTAAATTGCTAAACCCGTATTCCACTTCTTCCCCTTTTCACTCTCAAACTCCGAATCGACAAATAAAAATAATGGCATCAACAAGGAGCAGTACTCCTCCAACGACGGGACCCAGTAGGATGCACCTCTGTCTATCCCTCCGTTGATCGCCCGTCGCCAAAATCCAGTGGCCGATGTTGCTGTTACGGCTATAACGGGTCAGTATAATTCGTACCAGACGGAGGTCACTCTCTTGCGTAATGGTGAGATCTGAAGCTTTTTGGGTTGGTAATGGGCTTCCACATCTCAAATTCCATTCTCTCGAGTAATTGTTTAGCCAAATTTTATAGTTTAAGCCTCTAATTGATCTGAGAACATGGCACATCCTTATACTGTTATCTGATTGTGTTAAACAGTTGAAGGCTGGCAAGTTAAATGGCCGTATCGTTCATTCACCTTCTTTGATATTATGTTTATCTATCATTTCCTATCAATCATGAACCCTCTAGCATCCTCCCTTAATCAATCTTCACTCTCAAAACAGTATTTGAGTATTGATTGATATTGTCTTGCTTTAAACCAAGCTTAACCCCTTGCAAAATCAGTATACTTAATTTGTAACTTCATCCAATTCATTGCTTTTTACCATCTTGGAAATAAAAAATTATCGTTCTATCATATCCATTTAGATTGCCAATGCTTCTAGGTGCTGGTTTGAGCAATTGGATTTTGTCAGTAGGGTCGATGAGGTAAAACTCAGGCTTAGAGGACCATAGAAGGGAAATTGAAGATTGGAACATCATTAAGGAGAATATAGCTTCCTTTAATTGAGACAGCACCACTTTCAAACTGAATGATTGATAATTCTACTTTGGGTGCCTTCAGCCCTGACCCCTGATAATTCTACTTTGGAGTAGATTTTGTGGGTTTTCTGTATTTTGTGACCGTCCTCCTATGAACCAGAACTAAGCACCGTGATTGTTTGGATCGCTGTATTGAATACCGGACCAGTAGAAAGATTGAACATGTCTTCATAAAAATTTGAAAATTGTAATCATATCAAAAGTGACAGGATGTGCTTTAGAAATTAGAAGAAAAACAATTATGTTCCAGCCCTTTTTGTATGTGGCTTTTGTTTCAGTAGTAAATATGAAGTATTGAGTACTGTTAAATCTATCTTCTGGTGGAAATTTCATGTTAGTCTTACATACAGGGCAACATTGCAACATCTATCTCCTGTTTTTCATTATTTAGGAGTTCACAATTGAAGTATAGGAAGCACTATACTTAATGGTTTGTTATAAAAATTGTAAGTATTTCATTTTTTAGTTTATGTAGGAGATAATGTGACTAGATTAATTAATAGAGTGAGACGGATTTTTTTGAAAATTAGTCTTGCTATGATAAAGCACCGAATATAGAGTGAGACGGATTTTTTTGAAAATGATACATGTATAAAACATTGAATATTTTATCTCTATTAATATTGTATATTGTATAGTTACTTTTAAAAAAATCAAAGCATATACTTTACAATTTCCAAAAGAAAAATTATTCTCTTTCCAAAATATTTTGAAGTAAAGAATATAATTAACCATATAAACTCAAATCTTGAAAGTGATTTGGTATGAATTTGAGCTAAAGTTTACGGATATTTACTCACATTATTGTTGCAAATATACGATGATTTTATTTACCTATTATTTTTTTCTCGTCCTCATTACTCAATTCATACCCATTGATCTAGATATTTTATACTACAACATCAATATCATATGCATATGAGCTATACATATGTATAATGAGGAGGAATCCAATAACAATGGACATTGATGCTTATGGTGACCAATTTATTATTTATATATAAATTGATAACTCTAAACTATTAGAATTCTAAATCATCTCAATAATATGTATACAAAAAACGATGAAATTTTAATATTGTTCAGATAGCCATCAGAAGAGAAGAGAAAAACATAAAATTTAAATCGTTGATTTTTTTTTGTTAATGTTGACCCACATGTAAATAAAATCAAAATGATATAATATTTTGTGTACACATAAAACGAGTTAGACTATATACTAACGTTAGCATTTAAGACCAAAATGCTAACGCCTCAATTTATATTATCATGTCCAAAATTACGATTTATGGTGCTCAATAAACTCTTTATATGAAAATATTGGGGAATACAACAATTTTTTATTTTAGAAAAATTTCTAAGTATTTGTTTTGCATTTTTTTAAAATAGCATGTACAAACATCAATAGTTTATTAATATTTATGAGTTATTTTCTAGAATTCAAAAAAAATACTTAGAAAACTTAAAAAATGAAAAATTTTTGTATTCCCCAATATTTATATATAAATAATTTATAGAGTACCATAAATCGTGATTTTGGACACGATAACATAAATTTTGAAGCGTTAGCATTTCGGACCGAAATGCTAACGTTAGTATAATAGTCTAACACCACATAAAACAAGATATACTACAATATATTATATCAATTAATTTTGTTATTTAAGAGCTTAAAATATATTTATTTGAAACTTAATTTCATGGTCACCATTCGGTAACAAAAAAATACAATTATTTGAACCCTCCTTATGTATAATTACCTGTTTCATAATATCTATTTGGTACTTATAACTCAATCTATGATGTTGATGATCCAATCCTAATTAAGATGTATTCGCTAATGAAGAATTTCCGTATAAGTGCCTTTAATGGCGCTGGAGAAAAAGGAGATATTATGACACGCCTTTTTTTCCCTTTTCCAGACTATGAGAACTGGAGAGTACTGAATAATAGTGGAGACTGGAGAGCAATTACGAAATCGAGATTTGGCATTTGATGGGAGATGTAACTCAACCGGTCACCACTGGGAATTACAAGTTTGTCCTTTGTATAATAGGAAACTAGTCCTCATGGAAGAAGAGCTCATTGATTAGTAGTACCTGATTAGTGAAACCAACACCGAAACCGAGAAGCATACGTCCTACGATGAGCATGGCGATGTTGGCCGCTCCGGCATTGACAGCAGTACCAGCAAAGAACATGGCGCCACTGAGCAGCATGATGGCCTGTCTGCCAATTGCCTTGCTGACCTTGCTGGCTAGCAGGGAAGCCAACAGGCCGGCAATGTACAGCGAGGATGTGAAGGCCGTCAGTGACTCATTATTGTACACGCAGTAGGCGTTGCTCCTTTCCCTCGCCATCTTCTTCCTCTGCATGCCGGGGAAGAACTTGCTCAGGAATGAATCCATGGATGATACACCTCCTGTTGTACATTATATAATGTTTGTTATTGAAAATGACAATTTAATTTCATAGTTAATTCAACACCATTTCGATTGTGCTTAATTTGGAATTTTTGAGTGTCAACAAATTAGTACAAGTAATAATTCAAAATGAATAAATTAAACGTACGTAATAAACTACGCTCACCAAAAATTCCGTTATCGTAGCCAAAAATAAGACTGCTGGAGGCCGCCATGACACAAGTGACTATGACAGACGACGTAAGCGATGCACCGTAGTCGGAAGCGGGCCCTTGGCCCGGAAAAGTCCTTCCATCCCCATTACCTACTTACCTTCCACTACAACTCTTAATTTACTCATAACTCTCAAACAGAGGATGAGAGTACAAGCAAGAGGAGGAACAAGTAATAAGGATGTGAGGCACATATGGCTCAGATCGATAAAATATATATAGACAAATGTTCATAACAGAGCAATATATATACATATATATAGGAAGTTATTTGTGCATATATTATCATAAAAATCGTACGTTGGACAAATTAATTATGATCAAGAAGACGAAAGAGATAGTGACATGAGGCATGATTAGTGCAAAGTCAAAACTCAAAACTCAAAACCTTATTAATTAGCGAGCACGTTGGATTAATTATCCGGCATATATATTGGAATAGAAATAATAATATAACCTATCATAAAATAATTTTAATGGTTGTCTCCAACCTCTGATCCGTTTTAAGAAAATTTTGATAAAACGTCCACTAGTTAATTAAATTATGTTTATGTTTCTTGGCTTCTTGCTAACTGTCTTTTTTTTTTTTTCAATGAATTTTTCACATTTGCAAGGATTAGTCACATATGCTAGATTGGAGTACGTATCTCCCGTACACCCATTTTTTTATTTTTTGAGATAAAGATGAGGGTCAAGCCACTCAAATTTAAATGTCTATAAAAAACCCTCCATCCGGGTTTTGAACCGGCGACCTCTCACACGGAGAGCGTTGCCCTTAGCCATTAGACCAAAAGCTGGTTCTTTTCAGTACTCATATCTGTAGTACCACTCCTCTACTTCACCGAAGCTGGTGAACCGAGGGGGAGCGAAGCTGCCGGGGTCGGAGCTGGGGAGGGGAAATACGAAGGAGACGCTCTTACAACATCAGAAAATGGAGTGTTTGATCTGTTAGTTTCTTCGTGGTGCCGGAGACAACACACATGACAGTTTTTTTCTGTTTTAGTCGTGCCTCGTTCGTTTTATCTCTCTAAAATTTTATTTGCACAGGACTCTCATATCAATGTTCGAAAATTATAGGTTATTTATTAATTAATATACCAAACTAAAATATAATACTTCACAAGAATCTAAATGTCAAGACAAGTAAGAAACACATGTTTAAGCAGCGACCAGAAAGATACCATTAAATGGTATTTCCATTAATTAAGTAAAGTAAAACTCAAGCTGATTCATTGATAACTTGATTTCGTTCTGTGATAAACCGGCCCCAGTACCAATGACGCGCCCATACCGTGTTCATCGACTCCAAAGGAACTCCCTTTGTTTCCGGGAAAAAAAGAGCAATAAAGATGGTCATGACCGCAATCCAACCAGCGTAGTACGCAAATGTGCCATATTTAAATGTGCACAACATTGCAAGGAAGGCCTGAGATTGTAAGAAAGTATTGCCTAGACTGATTGCATTGCAAATGCCAACAGCTGCAGAGCGAATCTCCACAGGGAAAATTTCACCTTGAACGATCCAATAGAGTGGGCCCCATGAGATGCCAAATCCTGCAGTGTGGCCACAAGATAGCACCACTACCGCCATGGCATATCCAGGGGACATCACTCCCTTACCACTTTGCCCTATTTTCGCTCCCATGATCCACGCCACAGAAACCTTTAGATTAAAAATCAGTTTGAGCAATGAAATTGGAATAAAATTACATTGTATACATAATCATGATAATTTAAATAAATATTTTAAAAAGCTAAAATTGCTAACCTGGCAAACAACCATGACAAAACCACCGATAAAGAACAATCGCCGACGACCTAACCAGTCGATGGTGAATGTGGTCAGCAAGGTGGAGCCTAGTTTCACTGCCCCCAAAATGACTGCACCCATAAGTGCAGCGTTGCCCCCAAACCCAACCGTTCGAAAAATCAATGGTGAGAAAAATGTCATTACTATAATCCCCGTCAACTGAAAAAATAATGGCAACGCAATGGCCATCACCAAGTGTGGCCGATACTCCCTCCTCAGGATCCTCCTATAAGCCTCCTCCTCGTTCTTCTTCGACTCTTCCACCGACCTGAAAATATCAATTATTTAATTGCATGTCTTCTTTCGTTTTTTTTTTTTTTTTTTTTTTTTAAGATTGGCTGGCTGTTAAGTATTTCTTCTACAGATAGCATCAACTCTATTAAGTTTCCTATTTATATTCTTTTTTTTTTGTGAAATTAATAGTGGTCATTGCATTTATTTGTTACTCTTGTCATTAACTAGTGAAATGAAAACAATCAAAAGCACCTCATAACATCCTTGAGTTCAGCATCAACATCGGCATTTGGGCCTCGGATGCGTTGAAGCGCTGCTCTTGCAGCATCAAGCTTATCACGCACGACAAGGCTGCTGGGACTATCTGTGATGAAGAATAATGCACCAAGGACAATGACAGAAGCTGGGGCAGCTGCCAGGCCGAGCGAGAGGCGCCAACCCCAGTGCTTAATGTGGTTGGTACCGTAGTTGGTTAGGTTTGCTATCAGTATGCCCAATCCGATGAAAAGTTGGAATCCGCTCGCTAAGGCACCACGCCACTGTGGTGGAGCTACCTCTGCTAGGTAAACCGGTGTTGCCTTTTACATAATATAGGAGAATAGAAAATGTTATATACCATTTAAGATACCATTGGTAATATTATATAGTTTGACTTGATCAAGCGAATTAGTTATTCAACTTAACGTACGTATTAACCGTTCAACGTAACATGTTAATTATTGAACTTAACATGCTAATTATTCAACTTAATATTAACAAATTAGGAGTGCAAAACTTAAAGTGCGATTACAAGTGCAAACAAGGACAGAACTCAAAAACTTATTACCTAACTAGCTAGATTGTAAATAAGAAGTACAAAATTGAGACCTAAATAAATAAATCTCTTAAAAGCTATCTATATAAAATGCAATTTTGAACACTTAAAATGATGTTATTACATTGTTTTAATTAAAGTGAACTTATATTTGTACTAGACCAAATTTGAACGGAATGTAATTAATTACGAGTTTTATTAGCTACAGCCCCAACTACTTCAAATTAAAGCATGAGAGCATATGGGATCATCAACTGTAGTTAATTATGGGTACGAGTTTTATTAATTTGAAATAATTAGTTGTACCTGATTGGTGAAACCAACACCAAAGCCGAGAAGCATACGCCCGATGATGAGCATGGCAACATTGACAGCTCCGGCATTGAGAGCAGCACCAGCGAAGAACATAGCGCCACCAAGCAGCATGACAGCTTGTCGGCCAATTGCCTTTGTGACCTTGCCAGCTAGCAGGGAAGCCAACAGGCCGGCAATGTAGAGTGAGGATGTGAAAGCCGTCAGCGACTGGTTGTTGTAAATGCAATAGTCGTTGCTCCTTCCCTTCTCAATCATCTTCTTCCGCACACCGGGGAAGAACTTGCTCAAGAATGGTTCCATAGACGATACGCCTCCTGTTGCACGTATAATATTTTGTTAATATTCTCTCTTTCTATCTCATGCATGCTCTCTCAAAATTTGAGTAAACTCTTTTTCCTACTATCATACATTTTTGAGTCTTTTGTATGGTTTGGCGTTGCATCTTGACCGGAAAAAGTATTTGTTGTATATTGGAAAAGAATTTTCAACTAAAATTGCATTGGGAGATAGATAAGGAGAATTGTTTTGGTAATTATCACCTCTCATGATATAATTCATGTCATATATATTAATTTTGTTTTCTGAAAGCTGAATATATAATCAGTTTTAAAGGTTCAATTAAGTACCAAATTGATACAATAAAAGTTTGTGAATCACGTACTATTAGCTTTTTGGTAATTTAAGAACCAAAAGATATTTTTCTTCCGATTACAAGTAATCATCTAAAATGTATGTAATTAATTAACTACAGCATCCTCCAAAAAGATAAATGACAAAAATGAGTGAATGAAATTAATAAGCTCGCCTGAAATTCCGATATCGTAACCGTAAATTAGACCGCCGGAGGCCGCTATGACACAAGTAAGCATGACAGACGACGTAATCAATGCGCCATAGTTGGAAGTGGGGCCATTGGCCATGGCAAATCCTTCCATCCCCATTGCCTAATTAAGCTTCCACTAGAACTCTTAGTTTATTGGTAACTCTCAAACAGAGAAACATAGAGCAAGCGACTGGGAGAACAAAATAGACACAATATATAGGAGCCCGTATCTGCTGCGATCCAAATAGGATCTCATGACTTTGAGATCTAGATTCGACGGACGAGATTTTTAGGAAGAATTTTTTGAAATAATACGTACCGTCAGATCGGGATCTCAAGGTCTTGCGATCTGATTAATTAGCGCTATATAGAAGTACTGGTGTATTAGTATAAAATCGTTGTACTTAATTAAATATGACCAACAAAACGAAAGAGATAGTGACTTGAGTCGCGCATGATCATTGCAGATTGCGAAGTCAAAATTTGATGCTTTAATTATTATTTTCTCCATATATTAATTGTAATACAAACAAGATGATTAGATGACGTTTCATAAAAAAAAAAGTTTAATGGTCATATCAAACCTCTCTGATTAGATAGATTTAGATATATCAACCGCTGGATTATGTAAATGATTTTCTTCAACGATTTTGCATTTTCAAGTGTTAGTCATTGTATGCTTGAACAACCGCGGAAATGAAAGCTATTATATATTGTATTACATGGAATTAGGTTACCGTGTTTTGCATAACTGGCGTTCTGTTATGCGCTCATATCTCAGCAACCGTAATTCTGATGGCCGATCCGATTGGACCAATGTGTTCTACATATCGGAATCTCATAAGATACCAATTTTTTTTTATTTTTGACGATTTTTGAAAAAATGACCCTGAATTTGAATTCCAAATATATTATTTTATTATTATTTTTTGTTCATCCTTCAAAAATCATTAAAATAGAAATCTCCAAACATAGAAAAAAATTGTATCCTATGAGATTTTGATAGGTAGAACACACTGGTCCAATCGGAGCCATCGGATTTACGGTTGCTGAGATACGAGCTCATAACATGAACGCCAGTTTGTTTTGCAAAACACGGTAACCCATGCTTTTGCGTTGTAAAAATGATTCCTCTTTTATGGATTAATCATTAACGATTTGACAAATTATGTAGCGGAGCAGTAAAAACTCCCAAGAAATTCAGTGGATCTCTCTAAAATTTTATTTACCACACGACTATCATATTAATGTTTGTAATAATAGGTTATTTACAAGTATACCAAAGTAAAATACAACAAATTCACAAGAATCAAATGTCAAACCAAGTAAAATACATGCTTAACCACTGATTATAAATTAAGATACCAGACTTGACATCTTCCATTTGATAAGGAAAATCGAAACTCAAGATGATTCATCGATAACTTGATTTCGTTCTCTAATAAACCGGCCCCAGTACCAATGATGCGCCCACTCCCTTTGTTTCCGGAAAAAAGAGAGCAATAAAGGTTGTCATAACCACAATCCAACCGGCATAGTATGCAAATATGGCGTATTTAAATGTGCATAGCATGGCAAGAAAGTCATGCCCAGACTGATTGCGTTGCAAATGCCAACAACAGCAGACCGAATCTCAGCTGGAAAAATTCCACCTTGAATGACCCAATAGAGTGGGCCCCATGAGATACCGTATCATGCTGTATGGCCACAAGATAGCACCAATACTGCCATGCCATATCCATGGGACATCACTCCCTTGCCACTACTTCTCCCGATTTTTGCTCCCATGATCCATGCTACTGAAACCTTCCGATTAAAAACAATTTGAGCAATGGGATTGTATAATATTACATTTGTATGCATCATCCTTATATTTAAAATAAATATTTTAAAAACTGAAATTGCTAACCTGACAGATGAGCATGACAAAACCACCAATGAAGAACAACCACCGGCGACCTAACCAGTCAATGGTGAATGTGGACAATAAACTCGATCCTAGTTTCACTGCCCCCAAAATGACTGCACCCATCAGTGCAGCGTTGCCCCCAAACCCGGCCGTTCGGAAAATCAATGGTGAGAAAAATGTCATTACTATAATTCCCATTAGCTGAAAGAATAGTGGTAACGCAATAGCCATCACCAGGTGCAGCCGATACTCCCTCCTCAGGATCCTCCTATATGCCTCCTCCTCATTCTTCTTTGACTCTTCCACCGACCTGAAAATATCAATCATTCAATTACCTCAGTGTCTTCTTTTGTTTTTTCTTTTCATTTCTTTAATGAAAGATCCGGGGTCACAACTAATCTTTTCTTCTATAAAGATCATTGCATCAATTGAATTTGTAATATATCTTGTCATTAACTAGTGAAATGAAAACAATTGAAAGTACCTCATAACATTCTTAAGCTCAGCATCAACGTCAGCACTTGGGCTTCTAATATGATGAAGTGCTTCTCTTGCAGCATCAAGCTTTCCACGCACGACAAGGCTGCTCGGACTATCTGTGATGAAGAATAATGCGCCAAGGACAATGACAGCAGCTGGGGCTGCCGCCAGGGCAAGAGAGAGGCACCAACCCTAGTGTTTGATGTGGTTGGTAGCATAGTTGATTACGTTCGCTATTGGTATAACCAATGCGATGAAAAGTTGAAATCTGCTCGCCAAGGCACCGCGCCACTGTGGTGGAGCTATCTCTGCTAGGTAAACCGGTGTTGCCTTTTATTTTATTTAAAAAAATTAAAGAAGTTAGTATATTTATGTTGAATTTCAACTAATTTTACATGATATGAATGTCAAATCATGACGATGCATGCTTTATTTTATAGTGCATATCTTGTTACTCTGTTAGTGAGGATCACATCTCTTTATTCTTTATGTTGTGCCCCTTTCTGGACATTTTATTTTGGGAATATTTTCCTTTATATATTGCACACTCGATACAGTGCCCCTTTGCATTTAGGGGCATTTGACTTATACAGCGCACATTTTTTCTTTGTATATTATCTTCAGAGTTTGACTTATAGAAAACAGTAGTTTCCCAAGATTTGTATATTATCTTCTAAAGTTTGCACAAACTTTTAATAAGCTATCAAACGATTTTCAAATTGAATGAAATTTGAAACACTATCAATCAATCTATAAGTTCAAGAAGACACCCGTAAAATGTGGCAACAAGCAGCACTTTCCTTATTACATAACAGCAAAACCATTCATACGTACACAGATAAATTAGTTGTACTTGTACCTGATTGGTGAAACCAACACCAAAGACAAGAAGCATACGTCCAGCGATGAGCATGGCGATAATGACTGCTCCGGCATTGAGGGCAGCGCCAGCGAAGAACATGGAGCCACCGAGCAGCATGACAGCCTGTCGGCCAATTGCCTTTGTTACCTTGCCAGCGAGCAGGGAAGCCAACAGGCCGGCAATGTAGAGCGAGGACGTGAAAGCCGTCAGTGACTCGTTGTTGTACACAGAGTAGTCAATGTGCCTTCCCTTCTCAAGCATCTTCTTCCGCACGCTGGTGAAGAACTTGCTCAGGAACGATTTCATGGATGATACGCCCCCTGTTGTACATACACAATGTTCATTGGTCTATTAATTTACTTATAAACAAACTTTTCACAAGTTTTTGATGACATGGATTCTTTAAAGTCTACCTTACAAATAATAAACCAATATATGTCATAAAAATATATGGCTAATTTAATCAAGTTGAGTTTTTTGATAATTTAAGAATCAAACGATAAGTTCTTCTGATCAAGTAATCATTTAAAAAGAATTACTAACATGTATGTAATCCATGAACTGCGTTCACCTGAAATACCGATATCATAGCCAAAAATTAGACCGCCAGAGGCAGCAATGATGCAAGTGACTACAACAGACAACGTAATCGATGCGCGATAGTCAACGGTGGGGGCATTGGCCATGGCAAATCCTTCCATCCCCATTTACTACTTTCCACTAGAACTCTTGTTATAATTTTACTGGTAACTCTGAAACAGAGAAGGGAGAATGAAAGAGGATAAGAGGTATGGCTTAGATAGACACAAATCACCTGAAATGAACAATATATAGAATGTACTTGGTGGGTTAGCATAAAATATGGTTTTACTTCATCATTAAATATGACTAACAAAACGAAAGAGACAGTGACATACATGAAGCATATATGATTATTAATATATTGCAGATTGCAATGTCAAACCTTATCAGATAGCACATGCTCGAGACGAATCCCTCCACGAATCCCTTTGATCTTGAGTCTGCTGCTCCGACGATATATCACACAAAAAGGCTTCATCCTCAACGTCTCACACAACTGTTGGGACAATGCAGAAGAGGCTTTAACAACAGGAATTTTGTCAGTTGCCAGATTCTCATTCTCAGTCTTACCGGCTGCCATCCGCCTCTTATTTCATAATCAGAAGTCAGAACCTTTCGCATCCTTATAAATATGTATCTTCTTAGTTCTTTCTATAGCAGAAATCTGTATCAGATCACCATTAATTATCGAGTATTTCAAACACTACATATCTTGCAGCTTAATTTGAGCTGCTTTGATGAGGTAAAAATCCAGGGTGTCGTTAAGGTTTGAGTTGGCAGTTACACATAGGATTAAAGTCAATGATGGATTCATGGACACATTGACTCTGTGGACACTAGAGGTTTCTGATCAGTTTATACTTTTACTTAGCATGAAGAGAAGTCCATGTGGTCCAGGAACGCACGGGAGATCATTTGTTATAAGTGCTACCCTAAGGGAGATGTTCGAAAGCTAGAGGAGGCATGGGAAAACATGAAAAGAAAAAAAAAAATCAATGGTCATGGTACAGGGGAGGGAAGAAAAGCAAGCGAAAAAAAGAAAAAAAAAAACAAGAAGAAGAAGAAGATGGTCGATATTTTATACAACGTTCATCCATGCACAATTGAAAAAGTCTATAAATTCGACCGCATTCTTTGGGAATAGAGGTGCAAAGCAAACACAAACAAACTCTTTTCCTTTTTTTCTTTTTTTTTTCTTTCAACAAAGCCCATAGGCATATACTCCACGCATATAGTCCCTTCCCAGCCCCTGCTGGGACTAACATTAACATACTTACATGGACACTAATAAGAAGTAATAATCGACACCCAGTACAAATGAAATGAGTGCTTGATCTGCTTCTTCATTGCTCTGGAGACATTATACATGACAGATTCCTCTGTTATAGGCATGTGCCGTTCTTTCGATCTCTCTAAAATTTTATTTGGCATAGGACTTCCCAATGAATGTTTGCAACGATATTTTATAGGTTACTTACAAGAAACCAAAGTAAAATATAATAAATTCACAAGGATCCAATTGTCAACACAAGCAAAACACATGCATGCTGGTTAATATTGCTAGTACTTGGTATCTTCAATATAATAAATAAAATTGAAACTCAAGTTGATTCATCGGTAACTTGATTTTGTTCTCTGATGAATCGGCCCCAATACCAATGATGTGCCCAAACCTTGTTCATTGACTCCAAAGGAACTCCCTTTGTTTCCGGAATAAAGAAAGCAATAAAGGTGGTCATGACCACAATCCAACTGGCGTAGTATGCAAATGTGGCGTATTTAAATGTGCACAACATAGCAAGAAAGGTCTGAGATTGTAAGAAATTCATGCCCATACTGATTGCGTTGCAAATGCCAACAGCAACAGACCGAATCTCAATTGGGAAAATTTCACCCTGAATGACACCATACAGTGGACCCCATGAGATGCCGTATCCTGCTGTATGGCCACAAGATAGCACCAATATTGCCATGGCATATCCATGGGACATCACTCCCTTACCGCTGCTTCCAATTTTTGCTCCCATGATCCATGCTATTGAAACCTTCATATTAAAGAACAATGTCATCAGCAATGAGATTGAAATAAATTACATTGTATGCATCATCTCTATAGTTAAAATAAATATTTCAAAAACTGAAATTGCTAACCTGACAGATGACCATGACAAAACCGCCAATAAAGAACAACTGTCGACGACCTAACCAGTCAATGGTGAATGTGGACAACAAACTGGATCCTAATTTAACCACCCCTAAAATGACTGCACCCATCAGTGCGGCGTTGCCCCCAAACCCGACCGTTCGAAAAATCAATGGTGAGAAAAAGTTTGTTACTAGAATCCCCGTTAGCTGAAAGAATGGTGGTAACGCAACAACCATCACTAAATGCGGCCGATACTCTCTCCTTAGGATCCTCCTATATGCCTCCTCCCCGTTCTTCTTCGACTCTTCCACCGACCTGAAAATATCAATCATCTAATTACCTGTTTCACAGTGCCTAATTCCATTTTTTTTTTCTTTCTTCAAAGATAGGTAGTCACAACTAAAATTTTCTTCTATAGAGGTCATTGCATCAATTGTAATTTATTGTGTCATTTACTAGTGAAATGAAAACAATTGGAAGTACCAGATAACATCCTTGAGCTCAGCATCAACATCGACATTAGGGCCTCGAATATGAAGAAGGGCTGCTCTTGCAGCATCAAGCTTATCACGCATGACAAGGCTGCTAGGGCTATCTGTTATGAAGAATAATGCACCAAGGACAATGAAAGTAGCTGGTACAGCTGCCAAGCCGAGAGAGAGGCGCCAACCCCGGTGGTTGATGTGGTTGGTACCATAGTTGGTTATGTTTGCTGTAAGTATGCCCAATGCAGTGAACAATTGGAATCCGCTCGCCAAGGCACCACGCCATTGTGGTGGAGCTACCTCTGCTAGGTAAATCGGTGTTGCCTTTTATTTTGTTTAACGCAAATTAAAAAGTTAGTACATTTATGTTGATTTTACATGATTTAGTTTTACATGATATAGGAGATTGCATCTATCCCTAACGAAAAGTCAAACCACTCAACCGAAGTACAATTTTAAATTCTAGACCTTCATATTGAAGAACAATTCAACTATTCCAGCAATGAGATTGAATTTGAAAAGTGGTATTCTTTTATAATATACAAAATAATTACTTTGAAGTCTCCAAATATAAAAAAAAAAAAAAATTGTATCCCCAATATTTTTATATCAAAATTTCAAACATAGTAAATATATTTTGTAGCATCATATTTCGGAAAATATAAACAACGTTAGCACAAATCATACACCAAACTAAACTGAAAAAAAAGAAGAAGAAGAAAAACTTCTAATATAAATATCTCAAACAAGAAAAAAAACAATAAATATTTCTTTATAGGTAATGAGACAAGTAACTTCGAATATAAATAGCTAAAACCAAACAAAAACAAGAAGAAAAAGACAAAAGTTGAAAAGATCAAACAAAACTGGGACAATGAATTTAGACAATTTTTGAGAAATGAGTACGCAAGTAAAGTAACTATACAAAATGGAGAAGATGAGGCACTTGTCCAGTTGTCCATGATTTCTTCTTTCTTTGTTTGACTGTAAAACTCGGGCAGTGCAAAAAGGTTAAAACAAAGGAGCACTAATCTGAGGCTCCAAGCCCTCGAATGAAGAAGAGTACGTAGTCTGCTTTTCTCATTTTTTAGAGAAAGGCAGCAGATTTCGATCCGCACAGCATAGCAACAACACATTGATTCGGGATTCGTTCGACGAGATTAAGAGTTCGTGATTCAAAAATAATTCAGATATAATTCAGAAATAATTCGTTTATATAATATAAGCTAAAATCTAAAAAAAAAACATTGCTATTATTTTTAAAAATTAACCCTACATACAATAATGTTTTTATTGTATGCCACAGAAGATCTAAAAGAGAGGAAAAAGTGGTGTCAGACCCACGTGATTGGAAAAAAGCACATCTCCACTCATAAATTTACTGGTCACCCCCATATCACGCTGCCAATTCGAATTAAAGGAGCCGAACATTTCAAAATCTCACGAATTAAACGCAAATATTCGTCGTATAGGCGAATGATTTGCGAATTATACGGTTAACTTGCGAATCAACGTTTAATACGCCGATTCATTCGTTGATAGCCGAAATACGAATTATTAGTGATTTATTTGCGAATAATTTGCGAATATTGTTACTATGCCGCACAGGATAGCTATAGCACGGCTTCCCACCTTTAGATTACTAGAGCTGTAACTCAGGCTTCGCCCGAAATATGATAACAAAAAAATTATTAAGCTTATATAATAAAAATATTTATCTTAAAAAAATAAACATAATTTATAAAAAATTTTATGTGAATAATGATGTTTATGATGTATAATTTATAAATAATAATACATAGATGTTACACCACTTTAATGATTAAATTATGTCTTAGACATATCATATCATCTTATTAAATGGTGAGAGAAAATAAATATAAACCATTGGATCAAGTAGATGAAGAGATTTAAACAAAATCAATGGTTAATAATATTGATGATGTGGCATAGTTGAGATGCTTGGAGAGTTACCCATCTTTCTAGTTTATAGATTAGGGTGAGTTCTGGGGATCTTTGTGCAATCGGACGGTTGTCTAACTAAGATGTGCGTAGTAGAAGATATGGAATCTCATAAAAGAATTCACCTAATTTGACACATGAATGTCAAAGAGTAACACCTAGTGTTCATAGATGGATGTTCCATCACAGACACAAAGTTGTCACATGGTGAGCCCCACTTATTACAGCTTGTGTCTGTGATGGTTACATCCATCTATGGACGCATGAGGTTTCTCAATGTCAAATCATGACAGCATGCTTTATTATATGAGTAATAGTTAGTGTCTACAATTTTCACTTATCCACTAGTCCATCATACTTTTAATGAATAAATATCATTTTTCAATGAATATTTATATCTTTCTGATTAATATATATAATTTTCTAGTGAACAAATACATAACGGTTTCCAGTAAATATTTATGTAATTGTGCTAAACACATCGGTGCACATAGTGTGTCAAAACTGTGAGAGGGGTGGATGTGTAGCCTACTATGTAGACTTTACATGTTTCTCTTAATTATTATATACAAGTGCACGCACAGATGTGCCCTGTTACTCTGTAAGCGAGGATCACATGCCCGTATTATATTTATGTTGTGCCTCGCATTTTGGGGAAGTTGACTTTATATAGAGGATATCTCTTCTTAATTTGTATATTATCTTCTAAACTTGACCGGTAGAAAACAATATACCGGACAATAGTTTCTAAAATTAATTAATTAGAAGAAAGGTATAGAGACGTAAAAAATGATACGAAATCGATATCTACTATGTTGGTACGTATTCCAATTAAAAATATAATTATTCAAATTAATGATTTCACTGTGTAACTTACTTTATAAAGTGTAAGTTGAATACTATAATGAATTCATTCTGAATATCAATGCATTTAACATGATTACTAATATAGTTGATATCGATTTTGATATTATTTTTTATATCAATGTATTAGTTCCCAATTAATTAATGGATAAGGCTATCAAACTCTGAAAATTTCAATTTGCGTAGGCAATATATTTCACTATTATATATAGCGTAAATTTACAATATTCTTAAGCTCATGGAGGCCTTCCGTGAGTTTAACCTTAAAAATATATTAAATCATGTTCAAATCTTAATTTATATGACTCAATGAATTTTTTATATCAAAATCATGTAGCATACAGAACTCTTCTATTTTTAGAGATTTAAAGTATTTATTTTGGAAATTTTAAAAGTTATATATGAAGTATTGATTATTTTATTAATATTGCATGGTTGCTTTAAAAAATTCCGGAATAAATACTTAAATCTCTAAAATGAAAATTTTGTATGCCACGAGATTTTCATATAATGAACATATTGAGCCATGTAAATCACAATTTAGAGATAATTTGATATATTTTTGGGGTCAAGTTCACGGAATACCCCATTAGCTTTAAGAACATGGTAGTTTTACTCATTTTATGTATATCTTTATAGGGATTGGATATTGTTGAAAGGGTTCTGAGAGCCGTACGATCTAATTGTTAGTAATTGATCAACTGTGATTTAATCATTTAGGTGCTAAAAATAGCATAATTGTTATATTTAGAATGATGAGGTCGCATGCTATCACCATTAATAAACGTATAAATTGAATTGAACGGTTTAGTCATGGCTTTGAACTGAGGCTGTCCAAATGGTTGTGGACAAAATTCTAGTCCATCTTTATAATACTTTTACGCCTGTTGCCTTTGTTTTTTTTTCCCGGGAAAGTGTAACTAACTGTGGTTTGTGGTAAAGCAATGATTGCTGGATTACTTTCATCAAAAGATTCAACGCTGAAAGAGATAAATTAAATAAGATGAAGTCGTTCCAAATAATTCCTTGCTGAACCACTATATATATATATGAAGTATAGAATTATTTTCTTCCAAATAATATTAAAATATTGGCTGCCCAAAAGTATTGGCATATAATAAACATCACATGTTCCGTGCCTTAGTTTAAATATTTATGAAGTGTTTGATTTGTCTCGATCAAGTACTTAAATGTTCAAAAGATGGAGGATCACATCTTCCTAAGAACTTTTGTTTCAATTAAAGATTATCGTCTACGACCACAACAAGAACTAAAAATCTATGGTAAATTGATAGAGTAAGCTAACCAAATGCGACATGCATAATGAGGGATACAAATCTGTTGCTTTTCCGAGAAGAAAAGCAGGGCCTGCTTTTCTGATCGGATGTCGGGATCGGTTGTGGCACCGATCTTAAAGTACTTCGGTTTTTGCCACATAGATCTCAAAGAATTTTGGTGTTTCTCAACCGTCAGATCAAGAAAAGCAGGTGATCCCGATCCCATAATGAGATACCAAGGAAACCATTCGTACACAAATTAATTATTTGAGATTAATTAATTAGTTGTACCTGATTGGTGAAGCCAACACCAAAGCCCAGAAACATACGTCCGACGATAAGCATGGCGATGTTGACCGCTCCGGCATTGAGGGCAGCGCCAGCGAAGAACATGGCGCCACCGAGCAGCATGACAGCCTGTCGGCCAATTGCCTTAGTGACCTTGCCTGCTAGCAGGGAAGCCAACAGGCCGGCAATGTAGAGCGAAGACGTGAAAGCCGTCAGTGACTCGTTGTTGTACACACAGTAGTCGTTTTTCCTTCCCTTCTCAATCATCTTCTTCCGCACGCCGGGGAAGAACTTGCTCAGGAATGAATCCATGGATGATACGCCTCCTGTTGTACATACATACGTAGTTCATTGTACAAATTACACTTCAACTTCAAAGTTTTAAAATTTCGATTTTTTTTTTTTTTGAGATAAAGATGAGGATTAAGTCACTTAAATCTAAATGTCTATAAATAAACTATCCAGGTTTCGAACCCATGATCACTTATATGGAGAGCATTGCCCAAAATTTTGATATGTTGTTCACTCCTTCAGTTAAGAGTGCCAACAACTTGCAAAGGTCAAATTTATCATTTGGTCTTCAGATCATATATACTACTTATAAAACAGCAAATTGATCTTTAAACTTTTGTACCAGTTTCTGGGCCTTCAACTTTCAAAAAAGTGCATTAAATCAATTTAAACAAACAAATAGTAAACTTTTCATTTTTTTTTATGACATTCAATGTCATAAAATATTATGCTAATTTAATTGTTTTTAGAGTAAAGCAAACGATACAATAAAAGTTTAAGAATCAAGTTGAGTTTTTTGGTAGTTTAAAAAGAATTAATAACATGTATGTAATATGCTCACCGGAAACTCCGAGATCATAGCCAAAAATCAGACCGCCGGAGGCCGCAATGACACAAGTGACTACGACAGACAACGTAATCGATGCGCGATAGTCGGCAGTGGGGCCAGTGGCCATGGCAAATTCTTCCATCCCCGTTAATTACCTACTTTCCACTAGAACTCTTAGTTTACTCGTATAAAAACAGAGAAACAGAGAGCGAGCGAGAGGGAGAATGATAAAGGATAAGAAGTATGGCATAAAAATTGTTGTACTTCATTATATATGACGAAAAAAACGAAAGAGATATATAGTGACATACATGGAGCATGATTATTATATTTCAGACTGCAAAGTCAAAACCTTATTAGAAAGCACATGCTGAAATAATTATATATTTTCGGCATATCTCTTTCCGAAAAGTAAAAGACTAAGTTTTGAAGCAAGCCACGTCATATGGCCCTTTACTATGCTGACTAAGTCCAAGTTATTTTGCAGCAGAAGTGTGGTGGACCCATAACCCATAAGTTTCAGGATTCAAATATTTTAGTGTGTATATATATATATATTTGAAAAGTAGTGATCTCGATGGATCACCAATGCCATTGCATCATGAAATCAAAGGATAATACTATTTTAGTATATATATTATTATATGTTTTTAATATGGTATAATGAAATTCTAAACAACTAGTTTTATACACAAATATTTTTTTTCGAAATAAGTGGATAAAAATCCACCATCTCCTGTTTCTTTTAAAGAGAGTTTTATACAATATAAGTTCAGAATGTTTGAGAACGAACTTTATTTTGGGTGGTAGAGATGTAACATCCGAAATATTTAATAAAACTAGGTTCCACACCCGCGCTTCGCGACGGGGAATTTTGCAATTTGTTAGAAATTTCTTTTTTTTTTTGTCCGGTCATTTGGTGTGTATTGTGTCATTTATCCAATTGTTGATCTAACAATGAAAAAATAATAGCAAATGGTTTATCTATTCCAATTATCTTTTAATTTTTATAAAGAGCTTATGTCTCGTTACATATATAAAAACTTTTATGTCTCATTACATATATAAAAGCAGTTTTGAAATAATTTGAAAATGCTAAGATAAGTGGCTAATGCATATATTTGTTGTAATAAAAAATTTTGAACATTTGATATTTGTTAATGCTTGATGCATATATAAATAAAATCAAAATGATATAATTTTTTATGTACACATGAAAAAGTAAATCTACTGTAAGCTCAAGCTCACATAGCCCTTCATGAGTATACCTCCAAAAACATATAAATTCACCTTCAAATTTTGATTTATATGGCTCTTACGTTCTTTATATCAAAATCTTAGGGGAAGATAATAGTTTTCATTTTTGAAAATTTTTAAATATTTATTTGAGATTTTTTAAAAGTGATCACACAATATTGATAAAAATAACAATGCTTATTTATCACTTATAAATTTCAAAAATAAAATTTTTTTGTATCCCATAAGATTTTGGTATAATTTGGGCTATATAAATTAAAAAAGTGAAGGTGTTTTGGTATGTTTTCAGAGGTATGCTCATGAAAAGGATCTGTGAGCTTAGCTCGCATGTTTTACTATAAATAAATCTGATACATAAAACACATTTCATCAATTAGTTTTTGTTATTTAAAATTTTATAATTTAGTTATTTGAGATTTAATTTTGTGGCCACCGATAAATCATCGAAAAGATAATTTGATCCCTCAACAAAATAACATAAGAGGTAAATTGTACTGTGACGAAATTCTCACATAAACAGACAAAAGGCCGAATCAAATCTGACCGTTCACCTACTTGACCCCACAAATCTGACGCCTCTCAGCTCCAAATCGCTGAGAGGCCTCCATTCTCCACCCTCTTTAAGGGGTATGTATATTTGGAATGTCTTAAGGTAAATTGCCATTTTCTATATAACTTGGACTATTTCATAAAGTACATGAACTTGAGGGATAAAATTGCAAAGTTAAATTGAATTAAAAGGATTCGTCACGATGCCACGTGGCTGCCATGCATTAGGCGGTGACCCCTTAACTTTGTCTTCCAATAATTCAAAGGAAAAACAAACCATAATCCAAAGGAAAAATAAGAAACAAAAAGAGACCGAGAGAAAAAAGGAAAAGAATAGGGAAAATGGAAAACATATTGATAAAGATACTGGTGTTCATATAGGATGTGGGACTAAGATCGTCGTTGAGTTTCTGAATTTTGTTTGCGAAGGTTGATCAAGTAAAATCAAGTTGCTAATCTGAATCTGAGAATCGTATTATATTAGGTAACTAAATTTTTCTATAACTTATATCTGAATTTGAGAATCGTATCGTATTAGGTAAACGGAATTCTGTGTGTGTGACTTGTAGTATGAATTAGTTGATTTGAATTGTCTTGATTGCTTAGGTGTCATTATATATGCATGTTTAATATGATTTTGAGGTGCATGTTTGGTATTAGTTTGGGGTTAGGATATGAGTATGTTATGCTGGTTCATGTTATTTGTTTGGGGATATTTTGGGTATTGTTATTCATGTGTGGGTGGTTATCTACTTGGTTATAGTTGAGCATTGGTTTGGTTTGGATGTGTATGGTTCGAATATACACGGTCCGAGATTGGATTGATTATATGTACCTGGATAGAGATACCGATATGAGTTTATGAAAGAACATCAGCAGTAGACTTGAACTTGAGATAACCTTTATTATAATTAATGACAAGGGCGGAATTTCAAATAATTGATGTACTTAAAAAATCGTGATTTGAGCATGATATAGTTGTATAACTTGGAAGTGACTCATTATGTTTTGTATGAAACTATGAACTGTATATATATTAAATGATTAATACTCATACAAGGTCTGTTTACCTGCACACTTCAAAACCCTCTGTTAAAGATTGCAATTACTATCAGTGCCACAGCAGTACATACACTGATACACATGTAAGTTCGTATCCTTACATTGGAATAGTGGCGGAAACCAAACACAGACATATTTGCAGGGGCTAGTACAAAGCAATAACTAATAAACGAGACCCGGTACAATTGAAATGCGTGTTTATCCGTTTCTTCGTTTTCGTTGTTCAGGAGACATCACAGTTCACAGATGACATATTCTGTTTTAGCAGTGCCTCATTCAGTGTATCTCTCTAAAATTTCATTTACCATGCACACGATTATCATATTAATGTTTGTAATAATAGATAATTTACAAATATACCAAAGTAAAATATAACAAATTAATTCACAATAATCAAATGTCAAACCAAGTAAAACACATGCTTAACCACTGATTATAAATTAAGATACCAGCACTTGACATCTTCCATTTAATTAGGAAAATCGAAACTCAAGCTGATTCATCGATTACTTGATTTCGTTCTCTGATGAACCGACTCCAGTACCAGTGACGCGCAAAAACCTTATTCATGGATTCCAGAGGAACTCCCTTGGTCTCCGGCAAGAAAAGAGCAACGAAGATGGTCATCACCACAATCCAACCGGCATAAAATGCAAATGTCGCGTATTTAAATGAGCACAGCATGGCAAGGAAGATCTGAGATTGTAAGAAGGTCACGCCCAGGTAGATTGCGTTGACAATGCCAACAGCAGCAGAGCGAATCTCCACCGGGTAAATTTCGCCCATAATGACCCAATAGAGTGGGCCCCACGATATGCCGTTTGCTGCCATGTGGCCACAAGTTAGCACCAACACCGCTATGGCATATCCATGGGGCATCACTCCCTTACCGCTTCTCCCGATTTGTACTCCCATGACCCATGATATAGCTACCTTCAGATAAGGAACAATTTGAGCAATGAGATTGAAATAAAATTACATTATTTCATTGTATTCATCATCCTGATATTTAAATATATATATATATATATATATATATATATATATTAAGAATTGAATTGCTAACCTGGCAGAGGACCATGAAAAAGCCACCAATAAAGAACAATCGGCGACGACCTACCCTGTCGGTAAAGAATGTGGACATCAAAGTGAAGCCTACTTTTACCAACCCCAAAACGACTGCACCCATCAACGCAGCGTTGCTCCCAAACCCGACCGTCCGAAAAATCAACGGTGAGAAAAATGTTAATACTACAATCCCGGTCAGCAGATAAAATAGTGCGAACGAAATAGCTATCACCAAGTATGGTCGATACTCCCTCCTTAGGATCCTTCTATATGCCTCCTCCTCATTCTTCTTCGACTCTTCCACCGACCTAAAAATATCAATCATTCAATTAGCTTTTTTTTTTTTTTCATTTTTTTCCTTTTCTTTTCAATTTTGAATTGAATGATCGGTGGCTGCTAAAATTTTTCTTAATGCGATCAACTCTACTTTTATTTTAATTTTAATTTATTTTTAGATATAGAGATCATTGCGTCTGTAATTTATCTTGTAATTATCTAGCGATGTATAAACAATCAAATGTACCTCATAACATCGTTGAGCTCAGCATCGACATCAGCATTTGGGCCTCTGATATGACGAAGCACTGCTCTTGCAGCATCAAGCTTACCACGTACGACAAGGCTGCTAGGACTATCTGTGATGAAGAAAAATGCACCAACAATCATGGCAGCAGCTGGGACAGCCGCCAGGCCGAGAGAGAGGCGCCAACCCCAGTGGTTGATGTGGTTGGTACCATAGTTGGTTACGCTCGCTATCAGTATGCCCAATGCGATGAAGAGTTGGAATCCGCTCGCCAATGCACCACGCCACTTTGGTAGAGCTACCTCTCCTAGATAAATTGGTGTTGCCTTTTATTTTGTTTAACGCAAATAAAAAAGTTAGTATATTTATGTTAATTTTCAACTAATTTCACATGATATAGGAGATATAGTCACTTTGCATCGCTCCCTGCCAATCTCCGAGAAACAGAATTACTAAATATTTGTAATGAAACCTTTGTACAGTAAAATAATTAATATAATTTGATACCATCCGGCTTGTGATCATGAAAAAAAATAAAATAAAATAGTTTAGTTAAACTGCTCATGAATGTCAACTCATGACAACATGCTTATATTAATTATACCAAGCGCACATTATTTTACTCTGTTAACGAGGATCACATGCCTTTATTTTCTTAATATAGCGAATATTTATTAATTACTCTGGACAATTTAGACGGCGAATATTTTTTTTCTTTGTATATTATCTTTTAAGTTTGATTTATATAAAACAATAATTTCGAGAGTCTAGTGGCGAAATAATATTGTCATTGGAGGTCACTGTGATACATAAATGAAGATTTTTTTCGTAAACATTAAAATTTAGTGACTTAGACTCTTATTTTATCTCAAAAAAAACATAAAAGAAAATAACTATATAAGTTGTCAAACTCTGAAAATTTCCATTTGCGTAGGCAAAATGTTTGGGTATGTATCTTTATACCTCTTTTACGCTTGTTGACATTTTATTTTCATGTAAGGTTTAATTTTAAGTATACATATGGTGTACCTCTGTAAATATATCAAATCATTTTCAAATTTCGATTTATATGACTCAATAAATTTTTTATATCGAAATTTTGTGAGATACAAAAATGTTCCTTTTTTGAAACTTTGAAAGTATTTATTTGAGATTTTTTTAAAATGATTTATAAAAATCTATTATTTATTAATATTATATAGTCATTTTTAAAATATGAAGATACCAAGGAAATCATTCGTAATTTCGAACACAAATTAATTTGAGATTAGTTGCAGGTACCTGATTGGTGAAACCAACACCAAAGCCAAGAAGTATACGTCCGATGATGAGCATGGCGATGTTGACGGATCCGGCATTGACAGCAGAACCAGCGAAGAACATGGCGGCACCGAGCAGCATGATGGCCTTTCGGCCAATCGTCTTGGTGAGCTTGCCAGCCAACAGGGCGGCGAACAGGGCGGCGATGTAGAGCGAGGACGAGAAAGCCGTCAGCGACTCGTTGTTATACACGCAGTAGGCGTCGTTACTTTTCTTCGCAATGATCTTCTTCCGCACGCTGGGGAAGAATCTGCTCAGGAATGAATCCATGGACGATACGCCTCCTGTTGCACATATATGCATGTTGTTCATTGTCAAGAAAATAAACAAAAAAACGAACGAACAAACGAACGATTGAATGAATGGAATACAGTCACCTGCAATTCCAACATCATAACCGTGAATGAGACCGCCGGAGGCGGCAATGACACAAGTGACTACGACGGAAAGCGTAATGGATGCGCCATAGTTGGCAATGGAGCCATTGGCCTTGGCAGATCCTTCCGTCCCCATTTACTCTCCTAACTCTCAAACAGAGAAACAGAGAGCAAGCGAGCAAGAGGGAGAATGAATTGTGAGCTCTGACTTCTATGGACAAATCACCTGAGATTAAACAACAATATATAGAAGTCACTTGGTGTGTGTAAGCATATATAAAAATATAAAATTAAGTTGTTGCATGCACTTGTCTTTATTATAAATATGACATACAGAATATTGAAAAAGATATATAGTGACAGGCATGATCGTTGCAAAGTCAAAACCTTATTAATCCTTACTCCTAATAAAAGCATATTGAATTTTTTGATATGAAAGGTCTATATTTCCCAAGGAATAAATCTCAGCCGTTGATTGTTTACTTAGATTGATCACCATTGTTGACGTACTTTAATGTCTCAACTCTCAACCCATTAAAACTTAAGGCCCATATCAACTTTCTCAATTTAAGGCCCATTACATAATATCTTAAAAATTTATTATAAAAAATAACAATTTCAGCCCAAAACAAAATAAGGCGTGAGCTCTTTACTAGGTTGTTAGAAAGTAAATGCTCGAATATATTAATTTTCCGCATGTATTAATTTCAAGTTGTAGTACAAAAAATTCAATGGTCAACTCATCTCCAACCGCTCAGTATTAGAAAAATTTAGATAGATAAAAGACAAGCACTGAATTATGTATTTGCGTTTCTTGCTAAATGATTTTCTTCAACGAATTTTGAATTTACAAGGGTTGTTAACTTGTTGTATGCTTGGGTACGTTATTCCTCAATTGGCTATTGAAAAGCATTTTCAGTTTACAAACATATATATATATAATAGAGCTATAGTGTGCATGAATTTATAACTTTTTTTTTTTTTTGAGAAAAGATAAGGGTCATGTCCCTACCTTTAGATTTTGGATTGAGATCCGATGCTCTTAAAACCTGAGAGCAGGGCCCTACTCTTGTGATCAACCGAAGAATAAAGTTCGGTTGATACCGACCGCCCGATCATAAGAGCAGGGGCCCGCTCTCGGGTTTTAAGAGCAACAGATATTTACCCTTGGATTTTATTGAACTTTGGTTCAGAAAGTTGCAAAAGCTAACTAAGAAATAAATGACAAAATAAATTATGTAAGTCTCATGAGTGATGAGACCACACAAAAGAGGAAGTAAAGAAAATAAAAACAGAACGATAAAATAGCTTCTAGAAATTTAGATCGAGCACAAAATAATCTCCACTCAGCCAGTGCTTCATCGGCTAGCTAACTCAGTGATCGTTTTAAATTTTCCTCTGAACAATCTGTTACATCTCTCACGCCAGATGATAAAGCATATATAGAATTGCAGCTAAATCTCTGAACTTCCTTTCTGTTTGCTTACACCCAATGATATCGTGCTTGGCAATGTGCATGCGTCAATCCAATTTTTTGAAACAGAAGTGTTCGAATCTGTATACTGGCATGGCAATCATTGAAAAGATGATGTACAGATTCTCCATCTGTTCTACACATGTAACACATTTCTGGGATTCCATATCCTCTGTAGCGCTGCATTGTGTAGCGCAGAATGTAAACCGTTAGATCATCTCGAAATCTGTGCTGGCTCGAATCTTGAAATGATCTAACGGTTCACATTTTGCGCTACACAATGCAGTGCTACAGAGGATGAGCATTCCATTTCTGGTAGTTGCCACCCCCTTTAATTTCTTGAGATTATCGGTTATCAGAATTTCATTTTGCATCCACACCCAAGAGAAACTTTCATTCTTGGGGGATCCTCAGCTTCCAAAATACAACACAGATTACTTCCTTTAAAAATTAATTTGTATAATAATGAGGCGCAAGAAAGTTTCTTATCAGGTTGGAGTTTCCAGGATGCTTTATCAAAATGCTATAATTGCTATTATATTATATTACATGCAGGATTTTGCATTGCAATTAATATATATTGCATAAACTTAATTGCTATATGGATATTGAACATCATTAATTTTTGGTTCGGAACCTTTACCTCGGCCTATAATCATCCCAATAATTTAGGTCAGCCGCTAGTTAATTCATGGAACTAGGGCAAGCCCCCGCTGCAATTGCAGTATGTATTTTGTAGGCGCTCCACAATTTTTCTGTATAATTTGTATAGTTGGACTGGACAACAGATAACTAAAAAGATGCAAAGCTAATTCTTCTTCGGTCATATAGATGGGTCATGACCTTGTTAAGTACCAAATTTCCTGACCTGGCGACTCTTTGGTGGCACCACAGGGCCACCGAACTAATTGTGCAAGACGGATTAGACCAATAGAGAAAAAGATGGAACTGATGTATCAAACAAATTAATAAATCCAGTTTTGTATCTTTTCAGGAACTATGAGCCTGGCATACATCAACAATTTATTTTTTTTTACTATTTTTCTAATTTTCTAATTTTTTTTTTTTACTATTTTTCTAATTTTTCTAATTTTTTATAGACATTTAAATTAGAAAAAGTAGTAAAAAAGAGAGCATTGTCCTTAGTTACTAGACTAAAGGCCGTACGCTTCTTAAAAGCATTTTCATTTTACAAACATTTATAGAGCTATAGCGTGCATGAATGCTATGTATTGCATAAACGGTTATTATATATGGGTCCGTTTGGCAAATCAAGGAATAGCAATAGAATAGTGCTATCCGATTAGTAGTTGTTGGAACTTCCAACTTTGAAGAGTAAAAAGAATAGTGATGTTTAGAGCTATTCGGATAGTGGAAATATTGTTTGGCAAATGACAATTGAAATAGTATTGGGATAAATATTTTTAGAGCTTTTCGAATAGCTATTTTGCTATTTGACCAAATAAGAGGAATAGCGGATTAGCAATTTTTTAGAGCTATTCGAATAGCTTTTTTCTGTTTGACACATGGAAAAGCTATTATTTTGCTATTCTATTCCAATTTTTGGGTGCCAAACAACCCCTATATAGATATTGATCAACATCATTAATTTTCGGTTCGAAACCTTTACCTCAACCAATAAAATGGGTGTGACACAACATTGCTCCGGAGAGAGATCGCATATGAAAGATTCCTGTTTTATATGTTCCTCATTCATATTGGATCTCTCTAAAATTTTGTTTGGCACATGTCTCTCATACATATTAATATCATTAATAATAGGTTATTTACAAAGATACCAAAGCAATTAAGATATTATAAATTCACAATAATCAACTGTCAAACCAAGTAAACCACACGCTTAATCACTAAATAGAAAGTTACCAGTACTTGACATATATCTTCGATTTAATAAGGAAACTCTAAACTCAAGCTGATTCATCGATAACTTGATTTCGTTCTCTGATGAACCGGCCCCAGTACCAGTGGCGCGCCCAAACCCCATTCATGGACTCCAACGGAACACCCTTGGTTTCCGGCAAGAAAAAAGCAATGAAGGTGGTCATCACCACTATCCAACCGGCGTAATACGCAAACGTGGCATACTTAAATGTGCACAGCATGGCGAGGAAGGTCTGAGTTTGTATAAAAGTCATGCCCAAACCGACTGCGTTGCTGATGCCAACACCAGCAGACCGAATCTCCACCGGGAAAATTTCACCCGGAATGACCCAATTGAGTGGTCCCCACGAAACCCCGAATCCTGCAGCGTGGCCACAAACCAGCACCAATACCGCCACAGCATATCCATGAGGCATTGCTCCCTCGCCGCTCTTCCCGATCTTTGCTCCCATGATCCATGCTATCGCAACCTTCAGATAAGAAAAAGAGTGTCACCAACAAAATTTGTACATATATGACAGATTTAATTTGTTAAAAACTGAATTTGCTGACCTGACAGACAATCATGACAAAACCACCAATAAAGAACAACGGTCGACGACCTAAACGATCGATGGTGAATATGGACATGGAAATGGAGCCTAAGTTCACCGCTCCCAAGATGACCGCACCCATTAGTGCAGCGTTGCTCCCGAACCCGACCGTTCTGAAAATCAATGGTGAGAAGAAAGCAAGCACGATAACCCCCGTCAGCTGAAAGAACAGCGTCACCGCAACAGCCATCACTAGGTGCGGACGATACTCCCTTCGCATAATCCTTCTGTACGCCTCCTCTTCATTCTTCTTCGATTCTTCCACCGACCTGAATATATATATATCAATCTTTTAATACCTCCTCTTCTTTTGTTTCTTTATCATAGATTTCATTAACTATAATTTATTTAGATAAACAGTTAATTATGGCATAAATTAACTTTAATTAGTTTGTCTAAATCTGTCATTAATTAATCAGTGAAAAGAAAATATTAAAAAGGACCTAATGACATCTTTGAGCTCAGTATCAATATCAGCATTCGGGCCTCGGATACGATGAAGGGCTGCTCGGGCGTCATCAAGCTTACCACGCACGACAAGGCTGCTAGGGCTATCGGTGATAAAGAATGCGCCAATGACAATGACAATAGCCGGTGCTCCTGCCAAACCGAGAGAGAGGCGCCATCCCCAGTTTTTGATGTGGTTGGTGCCATAGTTGGTCAGGTTTGCAATGACAACCCCCAATGCGAGAAAGAATTGGAAGCCACTCGTGAAGGCACCACGCCACCGCGCCGGAGCTATCTCTGCTAGGTAAACTGGTGTTGCCTTGATTTTGTTGTCAATTTCATACAAATAAAAAAGTAACAATATATTATGAGTTAATTACTTAATTTTCAACTAATTTCAAATCATACAGCAGATGATCACTTTTGCATTCCTACTTTCCTAGCTACGAACTTCCGGAAAACAAATGAAGAGATTGCTAGCCTTTTACAGTTTTACCCTCTTTTTATCTAAATTTTTTTTTTTTTTTTGGAAACCATAAGTGCCTGAACTAATTTAAATGTTATATATTCATATAGCCATCACTTGGGCAGTGTGATATTTTAAATTTAATAGAAATATATATTTAACTTCTTTCGGAAAATAGTGTTGCATTAATTAGTACATGTTTATTAAGTTTCATATTGTTGATGTTAATTAGCTGAATACTATGTATAGTATTTTGTACATTGATACCACAGCTATGCATAACAAAATAATATACGAAATAACTGATACAATAAAATCATTAACATGAAAATTTATAATCAAAATTAGAGTAGTGATAATTGCACCTCTCATTTACATCTAATATTAAATATGTATTTTTGAAGAATATATTAATTAGATAGTATATATGTTTCAAAATTAGAAATTTTAATTCGATACAAACATGGAGTACGGTATTTGAGCTGTAAAAATAGATGCAAATAAGGACTTCAAAAGTCAAAAAGTGTTCATACTTGAAATAAAGCGTAAATAAGAATACAGCATTTAATTAAGGTGTAAAACTAATTCCTTTTAAGAGCTGTCAGTTGCTTCAATATAAAATGCAATACTAAGCTAGACGTATCAATAATTGATCTAGAGTTGACTTCGATGTGTGCCAGAACCCAAATTTGTACGAGACGTAATTAATTAGGAATCAGCAACTATCGCCACCAAAGATTTGCTCAAGGTATAGCATCCGTATTTAATTAGAAAATATATAATATATAATTCCACAGCAGAAGACTTGAGCGAAAAAAAGGGGCAATTAAACAGCTGCCCAAGTCAAATCTGGATGACAATCATATATTTGTTTAATAGTAAGTACCCCTGTTAATAAGGATCACATGACATTTTTTTTTTTTCTCCGCTAAACATGAATTTTAAAAACCAACTATTATATATATATGTTAACTAATTAATAATGGATAACAGACTCCAGCTACGGGGAGTTCCATCTGTGCTAGCAAAGAATTTGGGTATGTATAATAAAAATAAAGGTACTACCCATCATAATTCATAACTATTTATCTTGACAACTCAACTTGAATAAAATTTAAAACAAAAATTTTTGTTCATATTATCTTGACAACTCAAACTTGATCGAATAAAATTTAAAAAAAACAATTTGTGTTCATATTATCTTGACAACTCAACTTGATTAAACTTTAAAACAACAATTTGTGTTCATATTATCTTGACAACTAAATTTGAATAAAATTTAAAACAACAATTTATGAATATATGACCACGGTAGTGAAAGATTTTTTTATTTTTAAGAATTTTATAAATTTATTTGAGATTAGTTGTCAAATTTGTTAAATAAGTACTTATCATCAAAATATCTCCATTGGAGGTGGATGACATGAGCGAGGCTCACCGGCACCGCACTTTTTGTTGACAGTTTTTTTTTTTTATTTCTGGGAAGGTTTGACTATATGGTGAAGCAATGATGAATTGATGATTAGTTCGTATCATTAAAATATTCAAACCCAAGATGAAAATCAGATGCAATTAATTATTCCAAATAATTCTATGCTCAAACACCATATGAAGTTATATATATAGCATCCAACTTATTATTTTAGATTCTTAATTTAGAACATTAACTTTTTTTTGGGTAAAAGAAAATGAAACTGTTTTGGCAAAAATTAAAACTCTCTGTTGATTATATGTCTTGAATCGTTCGAATTTTATTTCCAAATTAAAGTTTGTATATTTTAGCAAAACTCATTGTTATAATCAATTGCCAGCCCAAAAATCACGATGAATAAAAAAAAATCATTAATTTTCCCATGCCACATGAACCACTGTGAGTCTGTGACTGTTTCAATTAAATATTAATGCTAGCTTTAGTTTAGTTAATGATTCCCATGACAAATCTGGCTAGAGAAGAAATAAATGACAAGTTGCTACTTGCTAGCTAGTTTGAGTAACTAACCAGTGCCAATTTAATATTACGCGCCTTGGTTTAATAATGACTTTGTGAATTTAATAATAAATATCTATATATATAACAAGTTGATAGTGTGAGGGACCAACCAACCAAGCATCATGATATATGGGAAATATTATGTGAGTGTTAGTGTTATATATGGGTCCACATAGGTTTAATCTGACAGCCCATGTGTAATTTTTATAGATATTCATAGTGTGGACTCATGATATATCACACATATACAGATTAATTTATATTTATGAATTTGTTGTACCATATTGGTGAAACCGACGCCGAAGCCAAGAAGCATACGTCCGATGATGAGCATGGCGATGTTGACTGCTCCGGCATTGAGAGCGGCGCCAGCGAAGAACATGGCGCCACCGAGCAGCATGACGGCCTGGCGACCAATTGCCTTGGTAACCTTGCCAGCAAGCAGGGAAGCCAACAGGCCCGCAATGTAGAGCGAGGACGTGAAGGCCGTCAGCGACTGGCTATCGTACATGCAGTACTCGTTCGCCATTCCTTTCTCGGTCATCTTCTTCAGTACACCGGGGAAGAACCGGCTCAGGAAGGATTCCATGGATGATACTCCTCCTGTTGTCCATCTATCAAATTATCAATTGTTCAACAATTCAAAGTACAATTTAATTTGAAAGTTATAATTCAGAGCTTCCTTTTTCCTTCTATCAATCTTTAGTTCATGTCTGAGTATCAGTAACTTATACAAACAACCCTGACCTGAAATTCCGATGTCGTAGCCGAAAATCAGACCGCCGGAGGCCGCCATGACGCAGGTGAGTACGACCGAAAACGTGACGGATGTGCCGTAGTCGGTAGTGGGGCCATTGGCCATGGCAAATCCTTCCATCCCCATTAATAACCTTCCTTCCAAGTTCCACTACAACCCTTTGCTCTTCACTCTCAAACAGAGAATCAGAGAGGGCAGAGAGGAACAAGGAAGAAATAATATGTGAGTTGTGGCTGGATACTTAGATAGGGAGATCACCTATATATAAATGAAGTGCAATATATAGAAGTTGAGTATACTTAAAGAGAAACATTCTGTGTCCATTGAAAAGTTGCCCATAAGTACGTTCATAGATATATAAATTATGTAACAGATATATCCCGAAATGTAACATATGTACGCTATGGACGGTTTTTATATGGACGCTAGGTATTACTCTATACTAAGTATATAGTACCGGCCCCAGTACCCGGAGAAATACGGTATTTGATAGTGAGAGTGGACCAATCCTGTGTTAAGTATAAGTCAGAGTGAATTTGACATACATTTGTTTAGAATTTGTACAGTTTGAATTTGAATTTTTGTATTTGATTACGAGCAGAGAGGTCAATAGTGCTCCAGTGGCGTGAAAGCAATACCAGGACGACTTTTGTACTTTGTAGTGGCTAACAGTAGAAGAAATTAAATACTCTTTAGTTTTAGCCCTTAAATTCCTGAATTGTGGGGAAACAAATCCAATTGGAACCATTTTGGATTTTTATGATACACACTGTGAAGCTTATGAAAAATCATTTTGATTTGGTAACTGTCCTTTGTATTTGAAGTTCCCCTACAAATTTGTTTGCCAAAGCCAAGTACAGTGATACACTTAATTACTGTTAATCAAGTGGAATCAAGGAAGTATTACAACTTCATCATTAACTAAAGGGACTAGTAGATTATTAACACAAAAGGATAATAAATTACTGGAATTACTTAATGTTGTGCCTTTTTTTAAAAAAAAAAATTACACTTTTTGTTTAGTTAGTGCTAAAATATGAAATATTGACTGAGTAAAATTGCAGAGTCCATGATGATTTTGAGCATTTTCATCATCTCTTTTTATTATTATTATAATGATAATTATTATTATTATTATTATTATTATTATTATTATTATTATTATTATTATTATTATTATTATTATTATTATTATTATTATTATTATTATTATTATTATTATTATTATTATTATTATTATTATTATTATTATTATTATTATTGTTGTTGTTGTTGTTGTTGTTGTTGTTGTTGTTATTATTATTAATGTTGTTATTATTATTATTATTATTGTTATTATTATTATTATTATTATTATTATTATTATTGTTATTATTATTATTATTATTATTATTATTATTATTCTTATTATTATTATTCTTATTTTTATTATTATTGTTATTATTATTGTTGTTATTATTATTATTATTATTATTATTATTATTATTATTATTATTGTTGTTGTTGTTGTTGTTGTTGTTGTTATTGTTATTGTTATTATTATTATTGTTATTATTGTTATTGTTATTATTGTTATTATTGCTATTATTATTATTGTTATTATTGTCATTTTTATTATTATTATTATTATTATTATTATTATTATTATTATTATTATGATCGAAGGGTTGACAATCATTTTGACCTTAAGATGTGGCTCACAGTTTCCGATAAATTTGACAAGGTCAGACTCACCAAAGAAATACTAAATTATGCTTGTGGAGAATCCTCTACTGTAAATGTTGCTTTTGATTCGCTACAAAAGAATCTCAAAACAGAGTTGGCTTCCAAGAAAATACTTTTGGTGTTGGATGATGTTTGGTACCATAAGGATGACAACGAAAAGCACAATTATGAGAAAGAATGGCTTGAGTTTCTTGCTCCTGTGAACAATGCAAAGCCAGGAAGCAAAATAGTAATAACAACCCGAGAATGCTCAACAAGGAGCAACTTATATGAAAATAAAATAAGGTCATATAAGGTAGATGGAATGAATGGTGACGATAGTTGGTCACTTTTTCAACTGTGCGCATTTGATGATGAGAACCAGAGTAAGCACCAACTGCTAGAACCCATTGGTAAAGTAATTGTCAGCAAGCTCATGGGATCAGCTCTAGCCATCAGAGTGGTGGGATCAGAATTGAGGGGAACCTCTGATGAGGAATTGTGGAAAAGATTTTCAAATGAGAATCTAGCTAACATGAGTGGTATAATGAATATCCTATATCGAAGTTATGAACGTTTACCGCAACATCTAAAACGTTGTTTTGCATACTGTAGCTTGTTTCCAAAGGATTACCATCTTAAACCTGATCGTTTGGTTCATATGTGGATTGCACAGGGGTTTGTTCATTTAGAGGGCGGAAAGAAGTTGTTGGAGGGTGTGGGAAACTCATACTTCAAGGCCTTATTAGATAGGTCATTTTTTCAAGTGATAAAAAAGGATAATGAAGAATACTATGTGATGCATGACCTCATGAACGATTTGGCATGTCGTGTTTCTAAAGGTGAATGTCATATACTTGATAAGGATGATCCCATGAGAGACTTAAGGTCCATTCGGCACTTGTCTGTTGAAATGTCTGATGAAGCAATGGGTATTCTAAAGAATATGCATGGCCTTGATAAGCTGTGTACACTCATATTCTTATCAGATTGGTATTCATCAGATTGGTATTAATATCGGTTATATATCGATCCTAGAATATTCACTAGGTTAAAAGGAATTAGAGTTCTTGATATACAATGCAGATACAACACAAGACACTTATCTGCAATTGGTCAATGCAAGCACCTACGCTACCTATCAGTGCACTGTGATATGCTAGTTGATTCCTTATCAAAACTTCATCTCCTGGGTGCATTTTTTATAAGAATGTGGAAATTGGAGTTTCTAAATAATTTAATGTTACAAAATTTCTTATTTAGCACAACAAGCTTGATATTTGTTGATACTGAACATGGAGTACACATAGATGTTGGGAAACAGGTCCCACGACACACACTGTGGAAAGGAGGATGCCGATTAGATCTCTTGGGGAAAATTACTGACATTAATGGATACCTTAGTATACGTGGGTTAGAGAATGCCACTTGTGAAGAAGAGGCTACCAAAGCAGAGCTCGGTAACAAGAAACATATCAACAAGCTAAATCTGATGTGGATGCCGCAGGATGATTCTGTTTCAAAAGTAGAGAGTGGTAAATATCATGCGGTGCTTGAAGCTCTAAAACCAAATCCCAATTTAAGAGTTCTATATATTGCTGAATATCCTGGAGATGCTTGGCCCTCTTGGTTGGAGTCAAATTTTCTCTCTACTATTAAATCAATTGTACTGAATAACTGTAAGAAAATAAAGATGCTCCCTCCTCTCGGACAACTACCATTGCTGCAACATCTACACATAGAACTCTTGAATGGGGTGAGAAGAATTGGTATCGAATTCTTTGGAAGTGGTAGGTTTCCCTCCTTGGAATATCTTAAAATTGAGCGTATGAGGGGTCTAGAGGAATGGTCATATTCAGGTCCATGTGACTCCTCAATATTCTTCCCTAAGCTGCAGAAATTGTGTTTCTCCGAATGTCCTCTGTTAGAGTTGGATAATGATTTTATGGTCTTTCAATACTTGAAAGCTTTGTATATTGATAATCTGAAGAGTAAGCCGACTCTATCTCAGGGAGATATATCTACCTTTAAGGGGCTAACTGCATTGCAGGTATCCGATTTCCCTGTATTGATTACATTGCAGAGCTTGCATGAACTACCTTCGCTTCGGAGATTATACATCTCGAATTGTGACAAACTATTATATCTTCCAGAGATGGAATTTTTCTATTCATTGGAACTTTTAGCAATTATTAACTGTCCCAAACTAAGGTCGTTTCCAAAGAGAGGCCTCCCTATTTCACTTTCGATACTTTGGATTGGTGAAGATGTACATCATGATTTGAAGGAGCAAATTCAAAGTAAGAAAGGTCGTGACTGGGACAAGATTGTCGCTATCTCAGGATGTGATTTTTATTCTTCAATTGACCAACGTAAGTTTATATATGATACTTTATTTATTGGGTATTTCTGGTATACTATACATACCTGATATGCATATTGCGGATTGAACAGTTAGGATTAAAATTGCAAATTTCCTTTTGAAACAGCTAAAAATGTTATAATTGTCTATGTTTGACTGTTTGTATTGATTAATTGAGAAGGAGCCAGCAGCGGATTTAAAGGTAGATTTCTTTCCAATTTATCAATACAAACAGTCAAACATAGGCAATTATAAATCAAAATTTGCATGTGTGTGTGTATAAGTAATGATACTTTTCATTTCAGGTGACGTACGGGAGCCATATCGTCTCTTCTGCTTTGATTATGATTCTTTACAAGGTAAATGACTTGATCTTAACAACTACTAGCTTGCAGATGTTGTACCCGTTCTTGTAGGGAATTTCAGGTGTCCCATTTTAACTATCTATATATCCATACAAATATAAAATTTATAATTCATACCTCAAATTTTGTAACTCATAACTCAAATTTTGTAACAATTTATAATTCATTTATACGAGCGCATCATATAGATTGGGTTGCTCCAGTACACATCCATCATAATTTATGGAATTATGGTGCGAATTTATCTTCTTCTTTTTTCTTTTTGTTTTTTTTTTTTTTTTTGGTAATAGTTGATGAAAATCATTGAGAAAGAACACATTTGTGTACGTATCATTTGTCTATGATAATTATCATATTTTGCTCCAAGTTGAATATTGAACATCGTTTGCTAATAAAGGTTTTGCACTTCTCTCCCTCTCTCTTAACAAATTATTTCAATGAATTAATAATATTCGTGTGGTTGGTTTTTTGTTTTGTTTTTGTTTTTGTTTTGTTTTTTAGAATATGTCTCCGTGTTTAGGAAGGATTTCCAGAAGTACAAAATTGATAAACATGTTCGTGGGGTATCTAGTGAGGAATGAGGATCCATGTTATATCTCAACAGTTCTGCTCTAATAGACAAGTAAGCGTACAATTTTAAGTTAAAATTAAAATACTCAAAGAACCTGTAATTGCTTTTCCATGGTTTGTTGTTATACCTGTAATATAATTCTTGAAGACCTCAGTACTAATTAAAGGGTACGTAAAACAGAGTTTAAATGTTACAAATTATGTGTAACTGTTACAAAATTGAGTGCAACCGTTGCAAAGTTTGTACACTATATGATGTATGGATAGTTATTTAGTGGACACTAAATGTTTCCAAATATTAAACTGTTGAGTGAGGCTGTGGTACTATTAATAGTACAAGTTAGCCGGCACTACGGCTTCATATTATCACTTTCAAAGTTCATATGGAAGATCCAAACAACTCAATGTGATCTCCATATATAAATGTCATTATAGACCAAATTTTATAATTTTTGGTATTTTCTTACTATTTTTTTAGATAATTAGAAAATGACTTGATTTAAACATTATGGACAATTCAAAAATGTGGTTTTTTTATTTATCTAAAAAATAGTTAAAAAATTCTAAAAAATATAAAATTTGGTTAAGAACAAAATTAAGATATAGAGATCACATTGAGCGGGTTTGGATCATCCAAATTAAATTTAGAAGTGATGATATGAAGCCGTAGTACCGACTCATCTGTACTATTAATAGTATCATAGCCTCACTTTAAACTCTTTCCATTTCTACAATTCCACCAAGTAATTTTACAAAACCTGTATGTGCTTAATTAAAATTACTTGGCAGAGAAATAAAACTACAACACTGCGTGGACAAACAATTAATATAGCCCACATAATATATAGGCACATACAGGTTTTAGTAAAATTATCTATTTAAACGATATAGTATATAACTAATTAGCAGATTAATTTTGAATAAAACATGTTTAGCAGTGGGGAGACCTATATATTGTGATAACTACCTGCTGATCTGATCTGGTTCTCAAAACTATTTTTTGGCAGGGTTAATAGGAAGAAATATGCGCCATCTTTGGGAAGATCTGGTTAATACGTAAAATAGGTTTTGTGCTGTTTTTTTTTTTTTTTTCCTTTTAATTTCTATTTGAGTTTGGCATTGTATGGCTTGGTGCTGATATGAGTTGTTTTGAATAATTCGGATTTCCTTAATTAGTGTTTGGTACTTATTTTGGGAATTCACAACTTATATTGGGAGTGCTTAATTATTCGAACTATTTGAATAATTCTAAACTGCTATTAGAGACAAAGTTTGCTATTTTATTTTATTATTTGGGATTCACAATGTTTGTAGTGTGGTTATTTCAGATATTTGAATAATTTGAGGCTGCTACAATATATTTTGGTTTTCATAAAAATAGAAACTTTTCGTGAACATCTTTCCTGATTTTGTATAGTTTTGTGGGTACTATTTGTTGATAATTAATGTGATTGCTGCAAAAGGATTCTTTAAAAGCAAAAGGATTCTGAGTTGTGCTAAAATCACATACTTTAGCTTTTGCTCTTTTGTGCTGGTTGTTAACGGATGTTTGTTATTGCAATTTTGGGTTCTGACATTTCTAGCATGTTGAGGCTAGAAGTTATATGCCTGGATATATGGTTGGTTTTGTGTTTTGTTTTTTTCTGGTATAGTTAAAATCTGGTGCATAGAGTAATAGAGATAACATAGTTAGATATGATATGGTGTTGCAATTGGTTTTCATGATAAATGAAAACGGGCTTTTGAAGCCTTTCTTTCCCAAATAAAACCAGTTAAGCATCCACTTAATCCTGTTCCAATCAAATATATGTTTGTTACTTTGTAACTATCTTATTCTTAGGTCTCTCTGGCTGTCCGTGTGTGTCAATATTAATTGTTTCTCTGGCTGTACGCCTGTACGCGGTAGTTTTCTGTTGTTGAAGTATTGCAATTCGGGGGTGGAATTAATTTTTTGTCCATGCCTAAAATAAAAAGAATTCGAAGGATATGTCCGGTCTAATAAGAATCACACGACTATGCCTACTTTCTAAATGCCGCGTTCAGAAAGTCATCCTAGACGCTAGCGTTCGGATTTATGCAACTTCCGGGACTTAAAAAATTTGCCCAAATCTTCCTCTGAACGCCGGCGTTCAACCGCCGGCGCCTAACCGTCGGCGTTCAGGTAGTAAAAATCCAGTAAAAAATGCTTCTTGTCGTTATTTTGCGAACTGAACGCCGACGTCTAACCGCCAGCGTTTGAACGCTGGCGTTCCGGGGGAAATTTTTCAAAATCTTTCCAAGTCCGGAATGTATATAAAACCGAATGCCGGCGTCTAGGTTGACTATCTGAACGGGGGGCGTTTAGAAAATAGGCATAGTCGTGTGATTCTTATTAGACCGGGCATATCCTTCGAATTCTTTTTTATTTTAGGCATAGATAAAAAATTAATTCTGGGGGTGCTTCATGACACGTGCCTTAAGGCTTAAGGCAGAGGATAAGCACTCGTAATTAAGGGCCCGATTCATGGACTCATGCTCTCGTGTGTTTATCAAAAAGAAATAAGAATTGACCCGACGAGCCATTCACACCCAAACATAAACTATGCACTCTCTCTCAACTATATAATTTTAACAAAGAAATCGTGGTTCGATTAGGCCCAAATCCTTCTATACGAATGGGCCAATATATTTACTCTCTTTCATACATTCCTCATAATATACAAATGGGCCTATATATATATATTATATTCTCTCATACTCGTCTACTTTGTGTCTGTACTGAATGCATGGGAGTATCAGTATCACCAATTCACCATGGGCTTTAAAATTAGTGTTTGTATTGGGCTGGCCTGTTGGATGATAAATCAGTCCAAATAATGGCGCTTTTTTACTTGACAACTTTTCGACAGGCCTTAATATTATGTACTCAAAATAGAATTTCAACAAACAATTCAGTTTGAACATACTTTTTTTTTCAAATGCACAACGCATATTATATTACCAAATCAGAAAGAAAAAATGATTGAAAAATGAAAACGAAACTGCTTCATATTCCTTTTAACGTCCAACCGTATCTAATTGTGACTACATCTATATACCATTTTTTTTTTCTTTTTGCCCCCTCTATTCTATGTATCTCCATATTAATTCTGTTGTACACAGGCAATTTTATAGCTCCTTAAACCTAACCTAATAAATGAAAATTCGGCACGTGTCAAAGCTTTCATGAAAATAATTCAGACAAGTTTAGTTGGGCATTATTATATTTAGGCAAGCGAAGCAAAAGGGGGTCACAATAATTTCAACTGTTGGATCTGGTGATATCCTAACTAGGCACATTTTTTTTTTTTTTTTTCTCGTGTGCTTTGTGCCAAGACTCCTTTTGTGACCCACAAAAATGCACCTTGTAGTTAGTAGTGGCTTCATGGGCTTTTTTATGTCTTAATAACTTGGTCCCCATTTGATATGGGCGTGCAATTAAGAGTTTTTGCAGTTTGCACTGTGTTTTCTGTCTCCAAAAAGCATATATTGTTACTTATTGAGTGAGGTTATTGCGCTTTGCAAAGCGCAGTGGCTGGTGCGCTTCGGCATTATATCTCCTCAACCATAGCTCGAATGACCAATCCAAATTTCTCACCACATTCTTGATATTGAAACCTAGTTGCATATCAAATTTTTCCTTTTTTAGAGTTTTCTAACTATTTTTTTTTTTGAAAAATAACCCATTTTATATACAGATTTTTGTGCATTTTCTATACAATTTTCAAACATCCAAAAAAATAGTTAGAAAACTCTAAAAATAGAAAAATTCGGTAATCTACAAGATTTCAATATGTAGATTGTGTTGAGCAATTTGGATTGGTCATTCGAGCTAAGGTTTTGAAATATAGGACCAAAGCGCAATAGCCTCACTTGTTACTTATTATCATTATTCTTATTAGTATTCTTGTTATTATTTATTATTATTTAGAAGTATTATTAATTTTATGTGTCTTGATTGTACTTGGTTCAAAGAGTAAATTAGACAAGTAATCATTAAAGATAAAACCATTTTATCCTTCAAAACCTTCAAAAGAATTATTTTCGCCTTGCTCCACAATGCACCATTTTGATTATGACGTGGCCGGATAAATCTTCATTTTAGTTATTTGATCCATAATGTATAATAGATCTAATTATAGAAAATATAAAAAGAAAACATAATTTTTTTAATGCAAACAAAATTCATTATATTAGTATTGAGTATTTATGATTAGCAAATCAACAATTGAGAAAATTTCAAGTTCATAGGAAATGTGGGGAAGCTTATCAATATTTTTCACTCTTACGGGCATTTTATTTAGACTTATTGTACCATTTTTTTTGTGCGGTACACACTAATCATTGAGCTCATTCAACTCACATGCGTACACCTTTATTTTTACTTATTAAACGAAGATTTTTTGGTCCTTTGTAATATGTACCTTTAACCAATTTCTATGATCATTTTATTTTATTTTTTATGGGGTTATATATATAATTAATTTACTATATAGTACATTAACCTTTTCAAACATTTTGGTTGTTTGTCCGATCAGATAATGAGGCCTTGGATCATTGGATAAGTCCAAACACAATTAGTCAAAAAATTTATGACATGTCTGTACGTATATATATTCCCATTAAGCAATTCGATATCTTTGCCATTTATTTGTGCAACTGTTCTTGTACCTTATATGGAGCCCAACAGAAAATTCAGTTGCTGGCCAAGCATGTTAAGAGGAGATAGGTTTCATATTCCGGAGGGATCAGGATCCACTGCTTTCAGAAAAGCAGACCCTGCTTTTTTGATCGGATGGTCGAGATCAGTTGTTACACCGATCTCAAAGTACTTAGATGTTTGTAGCACCAATCCTGAAACATTTCGGAGTTTCCTAACTGGCGGATCAAGAAAAGTAGCGGATTTATGATGAAATTTTTGTACCCCCAACAATTAGTTTCTGCCTTCGTCACTGGGAATTACAAAATCTTAATGTTAAATATTTGTTGTAAATTGTTCAATGGGTAAATAAGAAAGAAATGGATATGTTGAAGGGTATATAATATATATTTAAGAGTTGGGGGAGAAATAAGAAAATGAAGATGAGTTGAGGGGTATACAAAAAATTAAGCCAAAATTTTATGATCCGATTGCTACAAAATATATGTAAAGGATCTCAAATTCTGAACTGTCGGGAGGCAAGCGATTTTGAAAAATACATCCATCTATTGCATTTTGCAAGAAATAAGAAGGAACGATAATGAAACTTGGAAAGGAAAACACACATCAAATCAAAGAAAAAAAAAAAACAGAGCACATATGTTGCACTTGCAGTTGCAACTACGCTAAGGGGCCGTTTGTTTTCTAGTATTAACAACTACGCTGTAATTGTAAGTGTAAGAAGTTAGAGATGCAATATTAATCTTGCAAAACTGTTGTTTGTTTGCTTGTAGTAAGAGTTCCAACACAAATCAATATTTCCTTATAATTCGTTGACCAATTTGGAAGAAAATAAAGTGAATTAAATTAATTGAGATAAAAAGGAATGTGTCTTAGAGAAAATTAACCTCATTAAATTATAATTAAGCACATAATGCTCATTGCATCTCATCCTACAACAAAATTGGTTGTAGCACCAATTACTGCATCTGAGAAAATATTTGCAATTGAAGATGCAGCACACTTACTAAATACTACAAACCAAACATAAGTGCATATTTCATTTGCAACTGAAGCTGCAGTGTTGCAATAGTTACGGAGAAACAAACGTACCCTAAGGTCAAGAAGACGAAGCCGAGTTGTGAATGGGATATATCTACAACTATTCTCTCCTCTCTCCAGTGCGAAAAGAAAAGATAAATTCAGTGTGGCATTCAAAAGCGAAGGAGAAAAATTAAAAGAGAAAGAACAATTGTTAAGAATGGAGAAGTATAGTTTAGAAGGAATCCAGGCCGGAAGGGGCAGCAGTGAGCAAATGATGAAATTATCTAAGCCATCTATACTTTGGACGGTGGGGATATGGAAAAACAGGACCCTGCTTTCTTGTAAGAATAACAGCAGATTCGAATCCCACTCAGACATCTAATGATCGAATAAGTTGCAGACAATAAGTTCAAAAGCAGTACAGCGGATGCGAAATGAGTTTCAATCCAACTCTGAGATCTGTTTGAAGTCCGAGTCCAGTCTCAACACGCCTTAAAGCTCCCCTTCCAACATTGCAAACTAAACAACCCTTTCTTATTTTGTAATTACTTCATCCACATTTTCGATCAGTTATGATATAATGCTAGCTGAACCCAATCCAAGTTCAGTTCTCCTTTGGGTTATATATCAATTATTTAGTTATCGTTTCCTAATTCGACATATACCATGGCTGAGATTACAGCTGCCACTGCCGTAGGGTGGGTGGTGTCCCCTGCAATAAAGTTTGTTATTGGCAAAACCCAGAACTACATATCCAACAAGCTGTTCAAGCGATCAGGTGTGGAGGATGACATTAAGGAGATGGAAACAACACTTCTGCAGATCCTCGCTACTATGACCATAGTTGAGAAGCACAGAATAGTGGATCAGAACCAAGCGAAACTGGTGTGGAAAATTAAAGATGCGGTTTATGATGCAGAATACGTCTTCGATGAGTTCGAGTATAATGTTTTGGCGAAGAAACACGAGAAGCAGCAAAACCTGGTTAGTCAAATTGCCTCCTCTCCTCGTGTTATTTACCGGGATACTGTTGGTAAATTAATGTTCAAAAATATGGTTAAAGCAGTCAATAAGAAACTAAATCAAGCCAAAGGATCAGCAACAAAATTGCACCAACTAATACATGTGAACAACACTTCCAATATACAAAATCATGAACATGAGCCAGGAAATTGGCACCCTACGAGTTCACTCATAAGTGGAAAGATTGTTGGCCGAGAGAAAGAGCGTGATGAACTAATAGATCAGCTGGTCGAGCAAGGAGAAGGGCCACCAACAATTATTCAATTGATAGGCCAAGGAGGTGTAGGTAAGACCACTCTTGCCCAAATGGTTGTTAATGATCAAAGGGTTGTCAATCATTTTGACCCTAGGATGTGGCTCACAGTTTCCGATAAATTTGACAAGGTCAGACTCACCAAAGAAATGCTAAACTATGTTTGTAAAGAATTCTCAACTGTAGATGTTGCTTTTGATATGCTACAAAACAAGCTCAAAACAGAGTTGGCTTCCAAGAAAATACTTTTGGTGTTGGATGATGTTTGGTACCATAAGGATGACAACGAAAAGCACAATTATGAGAAAGAATGGCTTGAGTTTCTTGCTCCTGTGAACAATGCAAAGCCAGGAAGCAAAATAGTAATAACAACCCGAGAATGCTCAACAAGGAGCAACTTATATGAAAACAAAATAAGGTCATATAAGGTAGATGGGATGAATGGTGACGATAGTTGGTCACTTTTTCAACTGTGCGCATTTGATGATGAGAACCAGAGTAAGCGTCAACTGCTAGAACCCATTGGTAAAGTAATTGTCAGCAAGCTCATGGGATCAGCTCTAGCCATCAGAGTGGTGGGATCACAATTGAGGGGAATCTCTGATGAGGAAATGTGGAAAAGTTCACTCAATGAGAATCTAGCTGACATGAGTGACATAATGAAAATCCTATATCGAAGTTATGAACGTTTACCACAAGATCTAAAACGTTGTTTTGCATACTGTAGCTTGTTTCCAAAGGATTACCATCTTAAACCTGATCGTTTGGTGCATATGTGGATTGCACAGGGGTTTGTCCATTCGGAGGGCGGAAAGAAGTTGGAGGATGTGGGAAACTCATACTTCAAGGCCTTATTAGATAGGTCATTTTTTCAAGTGATAAAAAAGTATAATAAAGAATACTATGTGATGCATGACCTCATGAACGATTTGGCATGTCATGTTTCTAAAGGTGAATGTCATATACTTGATAAAGATGATCCCTTGAGAGACCTAGGGCCCATTCGGCACTTATCAGTTGTAATGTCTAATGAAGCAATGGATATTCTAAAGAATATGCATGGCCTTGATAAGCTGTGTGCACTCATGTTCTTATTAGATAAATATTCATATTGGTCAATAGAAGATATCGGCTCTAGTAACTTATTCACTAGGTTAAAAAGAATTTAGAGTTCTTGATATACAATCGAAAATAGAAGACTTATCTGCAATTGGTCAATGCAAGCACCTACGCTACCTATCAATGCAATATGATTCTGATATGCTAGTAACTGATTCCTTTTCAAAACTTCATCTTCTTGGTGCATTTTTTATAAGAATGTGGAAAATATTGGATTTTCGAAATGATGTAATATTGTTACAAAAGTTCTTATATAGCACAAGAAGCTTGATATTTGTTGATACTGAAAAGGGAGTGTGCATAGATGTTAGGAAACAGGTCCCACGACTCACACTGTGGAAAGGAGGATGTGCATCCCCCTTTGTTAGGATTAAAGAGATGCGATGCCGATTAGATCTCTTGGGGAAGATTACTGACATTTATGGAGACCTTCAGATAAGTGCGTTAGAGAATGCCACTTGTGAAGAAGAGGCTACCAAAGCAAAGCTCGGTAAAAAGAAACATGTCACCAACCTAACTCTGATGTGGACGCAGAGGGATTATTCTGTTTTAGAAGTAGAGAGTGGTATATATCATACGGTGCTTGAAGCTCTAAAACCAAATCCCAATTTAAGAAATCTATATATTTATGGATATCCTGGAGATGCTTGGCCCTCTTGGTTGGAGTCAAATTTTCTCTCTACTATTAAATTAATTACACTAAATAGTTGTCAGAAAATAAAGATGCTCCCTTCTCTCGGACAACTACCATTGCTCCAAGATCTACACATATTTTTCTTGGATGGGGTGAGAAGAATTGGTATCGAATTCTTTGGAAATGGTAGTTTCCCTCCTTGAAGAATCTTAAAATTAAGTGCTTGAGGAGTCTGGAGGAATGGTCATATTCAGGTCCATGTGACTCCTCGATATTCTTCCCTAAGCTGCAGAAATTGGATATCTCCAATTGTCCTATGTTAGAGTTGGATAATGATATTATGGCCTCTCAATACTTGAAAACTTTGTATATTCATAATCTGAAGAGTATGCCGACTCTATTTCAGGGAGATATATCCACCTTTAAGGGGCTAACTGCATTGACGGTATCCAATTGCCCTGTATTGATTACATTGCAGGGCTTGCATGAACTACCATCCCTTCGGAGATTATACATCTCGAATTGTGGCAAACTATTATATCTTCCAGAAATGGAATTTTTCTATTCATTGGAACTTTTAGCAATTATTAACTGTCCAGAACTAAGGTCATTTCCAAAGAGAGGCCTCCCTATCTCACTTTGGATACTTTGGATTGGTAAAGATGTACATCATGATTTGAAGGAGCAAATTCAAAGTAAGAAAGGCCGTGATTGGGACAAGATTGACGCTATCTCAGGATGTGATTTTTATTCTTCAATTGACAAATGTAAGTTTATATATGATACTTTATTTATTGGGTATTTCTGGTATACATACCTGATATGCATATTGCGGATTGAACAGTTAGGATTAAAATCGCAAATTTCCTTTTGAAACAACTAAAAAGGTTATAATTGTCTATGTTTGACTGTTTGTATTGATTAATTGGGAAGGAGCCAGCAACGGATTTAAAGGCAGATTTCTTTCCAATTAATCAATATAAACAGTCAAACATGGACAATATAACCTTTTTAGCTGTTTCAAAAGGAAATTTACGATTTTAATCCTAGCTGTTCAATCCGCAAAATGCATATCAAATTCTGTATGCAGCAAAAACTCGGTATGTATACAAGAAATACTCTTATTTATTTTATATTTTATTTTCTCCAAGAAATGTCTTTTCAAATTGTCCTCACTTTTCCATGTATATATATATATATATTTTTTTATTTTCTCCAGAAATACCCTTATACTAACGTTAGCATTTCGGACCGAAATGCTAAAACCTCAAAATTTATATTATCGTGTACAAAATCAGGATTTATGGTGCTCAATAAATTCTTTATCTGAAAATATTGGGGAATACAACATTTTTTTTATTTTTAGAGTTTTCTAAGTATTTGTTTTGAATTTTTGAAAATAGCTCATAAATATTAGTAAAATATTGATGTTTGTACATACTATTTTAAAAATGCAAAACAATTACTTAGAAAACTCTAAAAATAAAAAAATTTTGTATTTCCCAATATTTTAATATAAAGAATTTATTGAGCCCCATAAATCGTAATTTCGGATACGATAACATGAATTTTGAAGCTTTAGTATTTCGGTCCGAAATGTTAATGTTAGTATAATATTCTAACTCCTAATATATATTCTCATGAAAACTTTCAATTTGAATCATATATATATAGTCTTGCCTTACTCAAGAAGATTTTTGTTGAGCTGTTTAGGCTATAATTGGAACTTAGCGACGAAATTACCCACTGGTGGTGGTGATTTTTATCTCTAGACAGACCTAAAATTCACAATTGTAAATTTCAATTCCTTAATTTTATGTGCAATCGAACCATACATTGAAACTTTGTTTGTTTCATATATATATAGAGAGAGTAAAATTATGGTGCTCTTAAGCTCACGGGGGCCTCCCATGAGCTTAACACCAAAACCGTGTCAAACCATATCCAAATTTTAATTTATATAGCTCAATAAATTCTTTATATCAAAATCTTATGGCATGCAAAAACAAATTTATTTTTAGAGATTTTTAAGTATTTATTTTAGAATTTTTAATAGTAACTATACAATATTAATAAAATAATCAATGTTTCATATGTAATTTTTTAAAAATCTGAAATAAATGCTTAAAAATCTCTAAAAATGGAAAATTTTTGCCTGGCACATAATTTTGATATAAAGAATTTATTGAGTCATATAAATCAAAATTTGGATATGATTTGATATATTTTTTGTGTTAAGCTCACGGGAGGCCCCCGTGAGCTTAAGAGCACCGTAGTTTTACTCATATATATATATATGTATGTATGTATGTATGTATGTATAAGTAATGATTCTTTTCATTTCAGGTGGCGTATGGGAGCCATTTCATATGTTCCACTATGATTCTTTACAAGGTAAATGACTTGATCTTAACAACTACTAGCTTCCAGATGTTGTACCCGTTCTTGTAGGGAATTTTCAGGTGTCCTCGTTTAATTTAACAATCTATATATCCATACAAGCATAAAATTTATAATTCATACCTCAAATTTCGTAACTCATAACTCAAATTTTGTAACAATCTGGACATGTGAATATATTTGAATATATTTGTTGAGGACACTAGATATGATGATTCTTTTTATGTGTGTACGTACATCCAGTGCAGTCAGAGGCGCAAAAAGCGCTCGCTTAAGCGCAAAAGCGCAGCGCCAAATCATTTCTCGCCTTTTCTGGTCGTGAGGCGGGCGCAGTTCAAGAAGCGCAAAAAAGCGCGCGCTTTTGTGAGAGGCGCTAAGGCGACGAAGCGCACTAAGGCGCGCGACTTAGGAATATAGTTGTAGATAATTGTTATTTAATCATGGTAATAAATTTGAAATAGATTTGGAACCTTCTAGTCATCAAAATATTTTGCTTTGTTCATCTGTATAAGTGATTTTTTAGCAAATTTATAATAAAACAAGAATAAAAGATAGATATGAGAAATATGAAGAGCTGGTGTAGGAACAATATTTCTCTTTAATAGGAAGCAACTTTTTCTCAACATAATTACAATGATTATATATGAAACTTTTTTTTTTTTGTTGAACCTTATTAATTCTACATATCTGACGAACACAAGTAACTAAAAAATATAGACTACTAATACTCTATCTTACATTTTTTTTACAAAATCAAGCATAGTATTGAAGTATTTTGAATTCTAAATAATTATATATTTTAAATTAAAGGATTTATCATGAACCAAGTGCTTATATTATACATTTTATCATTATAGGTTATTTATTTATTTCTAAATAAACAAGTCAATATTGTGCGCCTCATATTACTCAGGCGCGCACTTTTTTTGCGCTTTGCACCTCAGGCGATTAAGACCCTTTACGCCTTAGTTGCGCTTTTCGCCTCTGACTACCTTGCGTACATCCATTTGGTAAGAAATAATTAATTTGCATGCAGATAAATTAATTAACACTCTAATTATTCATCAACTTGTCTGTTTATACCACTACCACAGAGATGGGCATTAGCAACCCCAACTTAGCAACTGTTTTCAAGAAAACCGTTGTTGAAAAGTGGCAGTGGCATTTTGGAAATTTAATAAAACACATCAGCAACGGTTTATCAGAAGGAACAGTTGGGAAAGACTTGCCCGAAATCTGAAAAAGAACCAACAACTGTTCCTTTAAAAAACAGTTGGGAAAGGCATATCATTCCCAACTGTTCCTTAAAAAGAAACAGTTGTTAATTCATGTGCAAGAATTAACAACGGTTCACAATAAAAAAAACCGTTGGGAAAGGGAGAGCATTCCCAACGGTTCCTAAAATAGAAACCGTTGTTGATTCTTGGTAACATAAAATATTCATGTGCAAGAATTAACAACGGTTCACTATAAAAAACCGTTGGGAATGGGATAGCATTCCCAACGGTTTCTAAAGTATAAACCGTTGTTGATTCTTGGGCAACATAAAATATTCATGTGCAAGAATTAACAACTGTTTTTTATTAATAACAGTTGTTGATTCCTTCTTATGGCCCATTTAACAACTGTTTTTTATTAATAACCGTTGTTGATTCTTGGGTAACATAAAATATTCATGTACAAGAATTAACAACTGTTTTTTATTAATAACAGTTGCTGGTTCCTTCTTATGGTCCATTTAACAACTGTTTTTTATTAATAACCGTTGTTGATTCTTGGGTAACATAAAATATTCATGTGCAAGAATTAACAACTGTTTTTTATTAATAACAGTTGCTGATTCCTTCTTATGGCCCATTTAACAACTGTTATTCATTGGGAACCGTTGTTGATTCTTGGGTAACATATTCATGTGCAAGAATTAACAACTGTTTTTTATTAATAACAGTTGCTGATTCCTTCTTATGGCCCATTTAACAACTGTTTTTTATTAATAACCGTTGTTGATTCTTGGTAACATAAAATATTCATGTGCAAGAATTAACAACTATTTTTTATTAATAACAGTTGCTGACTCCTTCTTATGGCCCATTTAACAACTGTTTTGTTTAACAACCGTTGGTGATTGTTTTTCCTAGTTTCCCGCCTCCACATCTTTCAACCACTTTCCCTAGTTTCCCTAATTTCCCGCCTCCACAGTTTGATTCTTTTCAAACTGTCTTTCGCTCTACTATAATTTCAACTTCAGGCCTTAGTCATTTTGTATTTCCCCCAATTTCAAAACCCGACTAAAACCCTTCCCTCTTCATGGAGCATGATGGAGGGCTGCTTGATAGCGGCAACGACGGCGCAATAGAGGCCAGCACCTACTCTCCGCGAAAAGGTCCCGCAACGGAGGCTACCACCAACTTCAGTCTCCCTGCTCTCCACACAAAGAAGGCCAGCACCAACCCTCGCTTTCCTTGCTCTCTCCGACAGCGAAGGCAGCACCATCACTGCTGTTTTTTTGCTCTCTCAAGGTAGCACCGGCACTTCCTTTCCTTGCTCTCTCAAAGTTCAAACAAATTGTAGTCAAACTTTCTTCCCCTAAAGTCAAGAAAAAAATTAACAAACTGAATTGTAAATAATTTATGTACGAAATTGTTTCTAAGATATTGCAAAAAAATATATTATTGCAAACTCACTGTACTCCCTGTAGATTCGGGCACAGGAGAAGGTGCTGATGCAAGATTAGGAGATACTGGTGCAAGATCAGGAGGAAGTGATGGTGCAAGATTAGGAGAAGGTGCTGATGTATACGGATATTATTAGGATTTGTGAAATTCTATTATATTATGATGGATTTTAATTTTGTTGGATATATGAATATGATATTATATTGGATTTTAGTTTGGTAATTAATCTGTGGTATTATTAGAATTTATTATTAGTTTTTTAATGTACATTTTTTTGTTAATATGGTATATAATATCTAATTTGAATGAGCAAAGGGCTGATCTCTATAAATAAACAATTTTTTTTTAAAAAAAAATCATCATCCCAACTGTTATTTACAAAAAACAGTTGTTAATTTCTAAGAATCAACAACTGTTATTTACAAAAAACAGCTGTTAATTTCTAAGAATCAACAACTGTTATTTACAAAAAACAGCTGTTAATTTCTAAGAATCAACAACTGTTATTTACAAAAAAACAGTTGTTAATTTCTAAGAATCAACAACTGTTATTTACAAAAAAACAGTTGTTAAATCTTAAGAATCAACAACGGTTATTTACAAAAAACAGTTGTTAATTCTTAAGAATCAACAACGGTTATTTCTTATAAACCGTTGGGAATTGCTATCATCAACAACGGTTCCTTCTTATAAACCGTTGTTGATTAACAGCATCAACAACGGTTCTTTAGTAAGCATTAGCAACCCCGGTATTACAGACGGTCACTGAACCGCTGGGAATTGTCATTAAATAACCGTTGTTGATGCTTTTCTCTGTGGTAGTGTACCTTCGTAATTAACTAAGGAAATACTGTAATTATTTGCACTTTCATTTATACGAGCGCATCATATAGATTGGGTTGCTCCAGTACACATCCATCATAATTTGTGGTGCGATTTCTTCTTTTTTATTTTTTTTTTCGGTAATAGTTGTTGAAAATCATTGACAAGGAAACATTTGAGTGCGTATCATTTGTCTATGATAATTATCATATTTTGCTGCAAGTTGAATATTGAATATTTTTTGCTTATAAAGGTTTTGCACTTCTCTCCCTCTCTCTTAATAAATTATTTCAATGAATTAATAATATTCGTGTGGTTGTTTTTTGTTTTGTTTTGTTTTTTAGAATATGTCACCTGGTTTAGGAAGGATTTCCAGAAGTACAAAATTGATAAACATGATCGTGGGGTACCTAGTGAGGAATGAGGATCCATGTTATATCTCAACAGTTCTGCTCTAATAGACAAGTAAGCGTACGATCGATTTTAAGTTAAAATTAGAATACTCAAATAACCTGTAATTGCTTTTCCATTGCTTGTTGTTATACCTGTAATATAATTCTTGAAGACCTCAGTACTAATTAAAGGGTACGTAGCAAATGGCCTAGTAGCTTAAGTGGTAGCTAACTATGATGACTTCTAAGAGTCATGGGTTCAATCGTCCATGGGCACAAAATAAAAAGTTTCAATGAAACTAGTGGAGTATTCCACTTTCTTCAAAAAAAAAAATTAAAGGGTACGTAAAACAGAGTTTAAATGTTACAAATTATGTGTAACTGTTACAAAATTGAGTGTAACCGTTGCAAAGTTTGTACACTATATGATGTATGGATAGTTTTTTAGTGGACACTAAATTGTTTCCAAATATTAAACTCTTGAGTGAGGCTAGGTACTATTAACAGTACAAATTAGCTGGTACTACGGCTTCATATTATCACTTTCAAAGTTCATATGGAAGATCCAAACAACTCAATGTGATCCTCATATATAAATGTCATTATGGAGCAAATTTTATATTTTTTTGTATTCTCTTACTTTTTTTTAGATACTTAGAAAATGACTTGATTTAAACATTATGGACCATTCAAAAATGTGGTTTTTTTATTTATCTAAAAAATAGTTAAAAAAATTCTAAAAAATATAAAATTTGGTTAAGAACAAAGTTAAGATATGGAGATCACATCGAGCTGTTTGGATCGTCTAAATTAAATTTAGAAGTGATGATATGAAACCGTAGTACAGACTCATTTGTACTATTAATAGTATCATGGTCTCACTCTAAACTCTTTCCATTTCTACAATTCCACCAAGTAATTTTACCAAAACCTGTATGTGCTTAATTAAAATTACTTGGCAGAGAAATAAAACTACAACTCTGCGTGGACAAACAATTAATTAGCTCACATATGTGATAACTGTATATTTTAGTATATAACTGAGCAGATTAATTAGCTCACATACAGGTTTTAGTATATAACTTAGCAGATTAATTTTGAATAGAACATGTTTAGCAGCGGGGAGACCTATATATTGTGATAACTACCTGCTGATCTGATCTGGTTCTCAAAAATATTTTTTGGCAGGGTTAACAGGAAGAAATGCGCCATCTTTGGGAAGATCTGGTTACTAAGTAAAATAGGTTTTGTGCTGTTTTTCTTCCTTTTAATTTCTGTTTGAGTTTGGCATTGTATGGCTTGGTACTGATTTGAGTTGTTTTGAATAATTTCGGATTTCCTTAATTAGTGTTTGGTACTTATTTTGGGGATTCACAACTTATATTGGGAGTGCTTAATTATTCGAGCTATTTGAACAATTCTAAACTGCTATTAGAGACCAAGTTTGCTATTTTTAATATTTGGGATTCACAATGTTTGTAGTGGGGTTATTTCAGATATTTGAACAACTTGAGGCTGCTACAATATATTTTGGCTTTCATAAAAATAGAAACTTCTCGTTGAACATCTTTCCTGATTTTGTATAGTTTTGTGGGTACTATTTGTTGATAATTGATGTGATTGCTGCAAAAGGATTCTTTAAAAGCAAAAGGATTCTGAGTTGTGCTAAAATCACATACTTTAGCTTTTGCTCTTTTGTGCTGGTTGTTAACTGATGTTTGTTATTGCAATTTTGGGTTCTGACATTTCTAGCATGTTGAGGCTAGAAGTTATATGCCTGGATGGTTGGTTTTGTGTTTTCTGGTATAGTTAAAATCTGGTGCATAGAGTAATAGAGATAATATAGACAGATATGATATGGTGTTGTAATTGGTTTTCATGATAAAATGAAAACGGGCTTTTGAAGCCTTTCTGCCCCACCCCCACCACCCACCCAAAAAAGAAAAAAAAGTTAAGCATCCACTTAATCCTGTTCCAATCAAATATATGTTTGTTACTTTGTAACTATCTTATTCTTAGGTCTATCAGAGGTGGCAAATTTTGATCCGACCCGAAAAATCCGCCCGACCTGACCCGAGTTTCAGGGGAAGTCAAACTGACCCAAACCCGACCCGACCCGTGTTCTAGGGAAAATGAGATTGACCCGAACCCGACCCGACCCGTGTTTTAGGGGAAGTCAAGCTGACCCGAACCCAACCCGACCCAGGAATATAGGTGCAAAATCTGACCAAACCCGAAAAACCCGCCCAACCTGCCCGACCCGACCCCGACCCGACCCCGACCCGACCCGAACTCGACCCGACCCCGACCCGACCCGAACTCGACCCGACCCGACATTTTCCATTTGATCAAACTAACCCGATCCGACCCGAATCCGAACCCGACCCGACCCGACCCGACCAGACATTCTGCCACCTCTAGTCTCTCTGGCTGTCCGTCCGTGTGTGTCAATATTAATTGTTTCTCTGGCTGTAGTTTTCCGTTGTTGAAGTATTGCAATTCGGGGGTGTGAATTACGGTCCCGATTCATGGACTCGTGCTCTCGTGTGTTTATCAAAAAGAAATAAGAATTGACCCGACGAGCCATTCACGCCCAAACATAAACTATGCACTCTCAACTATATAATTTTACAAAAGAAATCGTGGTTTGATTAGGCCCAAATCCTTCTATACGAATGGGCCAATATATTTACTACCCCATACATTCCTCATAATGTACAAATGGGCCTATATATATATACTATCCTCTCTCATACTCGTCTACTTTGTGTCTGTACTGAATGCATGGGAGTATCAGTATCACCAATTCACCATGGGCTTTAAAATTAGTGTTTGTATTGGGCTGGCCTATTGGATGATAAATCAGTCCAAATAATGGCGCTTTTTTACTTGACAAAATATTCGACAGGCCTGAATATTATGTACTCAAAATAGAATTTCAACAAACAATTCAGTTTGAACATACTTTTTTTTTCAAATGCACAACGCATATTATATTACCAAATCAGAAAGAAAAAATGATTGAAAAATGAAAACGAAACTGCTTCATATTCCTTTTAACGTCCAACCGTATCTAATTGTGACTATATCTATATACCATTTTTTTTTCTTTTTGCCCCCTCTATTCTATGCATCTCCATATTAATTCTGTTGTACACAGGCAATTTTATAGCTCCTTACACCTAACCTTATAAATGAAAATTTTCAGCACGTGTCAAGGCTTTCATGAAAATAATTCAGACAAGTTTAGTTGGGCATTATATATTTAGGCAAGGGAAGCAGAAGGGGTCACAATAATTTCAACTGTTGGATCTGGTGATATCCTAAATAGGCTTTTTTTTTTTTTTTTTCTCATGTGCTTTGTGCCAGGACTCCTTTTGTGACCCACAAAAATGCACCTTGTAGTTAGTAGTGGCTTCATGGGCTTTTTTATGTCTTAATAACTTGGTCCCCATTTGATATGGGTGTGCAATTAAGAGTTTTTTGCAGTTTGCACTGTGTTTTCTGTCTCCAAAACGCATATTATTGTTACTTATTGAGTGAGGTTATTGCGCTTTGCAAAGTGTAGTGGCTAGTGCACTTCGGCATTATATCTCTTCAGCCGTAGCTCGAATAACCAATCTAAGTTGCTCACCACAATCTTGATATTGAAACCTAGTTGCATACCAAAATTTTCCTTTTTTAGAGTTTTCTAACTATTTTTTTATTTTTGAAAAATAACCCATTTTATATACAGATTTTTGTACATTTTCTATACAATTTTCAAACATCCAAAAAAATAGTTAGAAAACTCTAAAAATAGAAAAATTCGGTAATCTACGAGATTTCAATATGTAGATTGTGTTGAGCAATTTGGATTGGTCATTCGAGCTACGATTTTAAAATATAGGGCCAAAGCGCACTACCTCACTGCGTTTTACAAAGCGCAATAGCCTCACTTGTTACTTATTATCATTATTCTTATTAGTATTCTTGTTATTATTTATTATTATTTAGAAGTATTATTTATTTTATGTGTCTTGATTGTACTTGGTTCAAAGAGTAAATTAGACAAGTAATCATTAAAGATAAAATCATTTCAGCCTTCAAAACTTTCAAAAGAATTATTTTCGCCTTGCTCCACAATGCACCATTTTGATTATGACGTGGCCGGATATGAAAATAAATCTTCATTTTAGTTATTTGATCCATAATGTAATAATAGATCTAATTATAGAAAATATAAAAAGAAAACATAATTTTTTTAATGCAAACAAAATTCATTATATTAGTATTGAGTATTTATGATTAGCAAATCAACAATTGAGAAAATTTCAAGTTCATAGGAAATGTGGGGAAGCTTATCAATATTTTTCACTCTCACGGGCATTTATTTAGACTTATTGTACCATCTTTTTTGTGCGGTACACACTAATCATTGAGCTCATTCAACTCACATGCGTACACCTTTATTTTTACTTATTAAACGAAGATTTTTTGGTCCTTTGTAATATGTACCTTTAACCAATTTCTATGATCATTTTATTTTATTTTTTATGGGGTTATATATATAATTAATTTACTATATAGTACATTAACCTTTTCAAACATTTTTGTTGTTTGTCCGATCAGATAATGAGGCCTTGGATCATTGGATAAGTCCAAACACAATTAGTCAAAAAATTTATGACATGTCTGTACGTATATATATTCCCATTAAGCAATTAGATATCTTTGCCATTTATTTGTGCAACTGTTTCTGTACCATAAATGGAGCCCAACAGAAAATTCAGTTGCTGGCCATTTGGCCAAGCATGCAAGAGGAGTTCGGTTTCACATTGTGGAGGGATCAGAATCAGAATCCACTGCTTTCAGAAAAGCAGACCCCGCTTTTCTGATCGGATGGTCGAGATCGGTTGTTGCACTGATTTCAATGTACTTAGATATTTGTAGCACCAATCCTAAAACATTTCGGTGTTTCCTAACCGTTGGATCAAGAAAAGAAGGGTCTGTTTTTTTTTTTTTTCTTTTTAGAAAAGCAGCGGATTTAGATCCATTGTGGTGGAGGTGCCTAGTGGATTTTTTTTTTTTTTTAAAAAAAGAATGAGGGTTTAGTAACTCAAATTTAATGTCTATATATAAAAGAACTTTTATCTGAATTTCGAACCCACGACCTGCCAATGTGCAGTGAAATGTTAGCTCGAGTAACATGATACATGAACTCTTTTCATATTTTCTTTTACCACAACAAAAATTAACCAAGCTAATCATACTTTGCACTAGCTGTTTTTTTTTCTGAGATTTCCCTATTTTTTTTATTTATTTTAAAGAGTACAGTATATACATAATCCATGTCAGTTCCGATTTAATTTAGTATTTATATACTTACTATTTCGATTGAAATTTTGAATACAAACAGAAACCCAAAAACCCACAAAAAGAATTTCACAGATAACTTCTTTCAAAGAAACAAAAAAGAGAATACAAGTGGATAGAAAAAGAACCAATTAAGGAGGTTGGAAATAACAGAAAACTAAACAACCAGATAGTACGTACCGGTACCGGTACTGGTACGTAATCAAAAGAAAAACCCAACAAGAACACCACGTCATAACTAATGGATGGCCAGATGCATACAAATGCCAAGTAAAGACAAGGAGATCAGAGAAGATATATGCAATTCGAATGGATCGGTATTCAGTATTCAGTACTGGCATGACACTTTCGGGCCTGTACCGGTTTAGAAGAACTGTACCGGGATGTACCAGTAATTGAATTACTGTACAATCAGTATACATGTAATCGAGAAACATCTTGCGTGGATTGAAAGGGCGTCCATACGTTCATTTATTCATGGACAGAGGTTGTAATTAATTGGGCACGATTCTCTTGACACAGTTGACCATATGTCTAGTAAGTTGTACTTTAGTCGGATTGATTAAGTAATATGTACATGCAATTTTGTAACTTATGGACGCTATGGATAAACATTCTATGGACGCTAGGTATTACTCTATGTAATTTACTTAATGATAAGTATGGGAAATGAATAACAGGTTATTGGGCTTAATTTCTTGAATTGAGATTAACCTAGCTGCAGAACATGCACTGATTCTGAATGCTGATAATTAGATGTACTTGCTAACAATGGAGCAGTTTCATTTTTATTTCATGTTTCATCTGAGAAATATCAATAATAATAAAACAATCATTTCTGTAATCATATATTATTGTCTTCTATTAGTTGCCTTCTGGTACCTAACTGGCAGAGCCAAGTGAGATACCTGAAACGCAAGGCAAAACACTGGTCAAGTAGGAGTTAGTTCAGCTAGGATAATTTGTCCAGTTTGGCGGTTTATTCGGGATAAAATGAGGATCAAACCATTCAAATTTTACGTATTTACAAAAGGTTTCTCATCTGAAATGCCAATGATTCAAATTATATTTTGTCAGTCCCGCTGCTGCTTATGCTTGTCCATTGTGTCCAATCAAAATGGCTTACTGCAAGAGTTACTTCCTCCAGGTCCAATCTGAACCATCAGATATTAATCTGACAGCTGAAACAATAAAACTTAATCCATTCTTTTTATTTTTATTTCCATTTTGCATTAGGCAGAGAATGAGCACAATCATAGCCGCATTATACTTGCACTACAAAATATATCTCCTGAAGATGTTAACGTATATATCACCCGCTCACTAGATTCCGCATTATTTTATTTTATTACTTTTTTTTTCTTACTAGGTTATTTATTTATTTATTTATTTTAAGGATGTCTTACTGAATCATTTGTCCTGCTTTTTACCATTTTTTCATGTATAATATAAGCTATTCTTTTGTTACAAATCAGAAATTTTTCTATAAAACGTTTGAACGCAAATTAAAATTATGATATAATATCCATCTGATTGAACGCAAATTAAAATTATTATATGATATCCATCTATTTTACAGAAAATTTTCAGTAAATTGTTTGAATTAGGATTTGCAAATTGGGCTATTTCAAAATGAAAAACGGAAAGGCAAGTTCGTTACAGAACAAGAGGACTCCAGAAAAGTAACATAGAAAAGCGCAAAGCTTTTTTAGTAATTTGTTGCCGCCGAAATAAAATTAAAGTTTTGCTATTTTTTTTTTTTATGTTTGTCTCACTCACGTGCCCACAATAAATATTCCTCTTTTTCATATAATCCACTCGGCATTTTTCATATTTAAGCCTTTCTGATAATAATTCAACGATTATAAGCCTATGTGTATGGAATTTTCAATTTTAAGCCAGAACCTCATAATTTGCTGTAGCAAGAGATTTATAGCATTTGTGTAGCGGTAAACAACTAAAATAAGCTGAAACTCTAAGTTATGTCACAAACAATTAAACAATTCTATACAGAATTAATACATTCATTTCTTAAATACTGAACTAGGATATCTTAATCTGCCAATATACTGAAATCTTTTTCTCCTTTTGCAAATTAAAAATTACGTATGAGCGACTGGTTAAACACCAAGAGAACTGAAATCTACAAAGACGCGTTAGAGGCAACCGAATCTATTGAAGGACCTCCTGAAGGCTTTGTCAAACCAACAGAGGTCAACCAAAAGGCCACTGCAGCCCTGATTAAACAGAACAACACAATTATTCAACTGCTGATCAAGATAAGCGAAAACCTCGACGACTGTTTGGAGACAGTCAAAGATATTAAGAAGGTCGTAGCTGAGAAATCAGCTGGGACGTCTTCTGATATCTCCGCAAAAACCATTGAAGATCTGGAGAAGAATCTCCAAAAACTCAATCTCGGAGAACCAATTCGTAAGCCAAAACCAAAGCCTGCACCTTTCTACGTCTTTAAGGATCCACAAAAGGTCTTTGAAGAAGAAAAGCAAAAAGCATCAAAATGAGCAGAACTCAAACCCGAACAGAGATGGCGGCACGACCATCTATAAGCAACTGAGACCAACAGAATCAAAACCGTGAACAAACCCCCACAGTAGAAGATCAAATAAGAGGCTACAGACTTGGACAGCGAGCGCGACACTCATTAAGCGGTGTGATGCCCAGGAGACAACGAGGGTATCAAAGAACACTCGAGTCTCAAATGAACCCAGATGCAGAGCTCAACCTGTCACAATTCAGAAGAGCACAAAATGTTCCTGCTGAAGTACTTTACCAAGCAGGAAGTCTTTTCCAAACCCAGCATCAGGTTTATCAGCACTATTCAGACCAGAGAATTTCAGTTGTAGACAACCAGCAACTGGGATTACCATTCATTACACAACAAGGATTTGAGAGACTACAAAGAGAATGCCTACAACACCTCCACATGGGCCTGATCATGATCCGTCTCTTTACTCTCCACAGAGTAGCTGCAGGGGTCAATGCCCTTGTAGTCATCCAAGACACGAGATGGTCTGACGATAGATCCATAATTGGTACTATGGAAATGGATCTAACTCATGGGTCTCAATTGGCCTATATTGCCCCAAATATGATGCTATCCATAAGGGATTTCTATAATCATATCCAACTGGTGATTCAAACTCATGGATATGACACATGGCGAGCTGGCGAAAGCAACTTACTGCTGACGAGATCACTCATTGGGAGGCTTTCAAACACTAACTTCACGGGATTTAGATACAACATCAACAATGTATCTGATTACCTCACAAGTCATGGAGTTCAAGCTATCCCAGGGCAAAGGCATACCACTGCAGAATTAAGAGGAAGGCAGTGGGTACTCCGACCAATGCAGCAGCCTGAAGCTCAACATCCTCAAAGAGCAGTGACACAAATGCGAACCGATGGTTCATTACTGCTCAGATTTACAAACTATAGTGCAACGCCGCCACCTCAAGAACAATCAAGGGGTGAATTTGATGAAGAACAATTAGAAGAAGAAATCATAGCAATGGTCCTTTGCTATGATGCAGAAGAAGAATCTGACAATGAGGATGAAACAGAAGATGACATTTTCTGGGGAGCCCTATCTGTCACCGCGCAGCTGATAGAAGGACCAAAAGATGACTGTCATATCTGGGATAGTTATAATGAAGCAGAAGCCGAAATGGATTTTATCAATCCATTTTCTGTGGAAGGTGGTGGGAAAGAACAAAAACAAACTGAAACTGTTTTCATGATGCATGATCAAGAAGAGGAAGAAACAGAATACCCAAAACTGAAACAATTTTTACAAGAAAGAGCTTTTTCTAGTGCAACATCTGGTGTTTATCATCCACCCCCAGAGCCTCTTATGGGACAAGTGTCCTATACACCAGCTAGGCTTGAAGCTAAACATGGCGAAGCCTCAACCTCTCAGCAACCTGTATTAAGTTGGCAAAGACCCAAGAACTTGAGTTTACCAGGAGGAGTTAGTCATCACCATAATGAAATGTGGAATTTACCAGCAGCAATGCAACAACAAGGTGCTTTACTGGTATTACCCGAAGATATTGGTCTCTATAATGATACCATATCAAGATGGGAATCAATCACTCTAAATCTCTTGAGTGAAAGAACCTTTGATGACAACAAGGCCAAGATGATGTTCATTGAGAACCTCCTTGGTGAAACTGAAAAGAAGATTTGGATCCAATGGCGAATGGCGTTTAAAGAACAATACGCTATACTTACAAACATTGCCGATGATCCCCAAAATGTTATATCACAAATCCGAAGAGTAATGCTATTGGAGGATCCCTACCAAGGAACAACAGATGAACAAGATCGTGCATATCATGATCTTGAAAGATTGAGCTGTAACAATGTGAGAGATCTCTTCTCTTACATGAATGATTATAAAGTTCTAGCAGCAAAATCTGGGAGGATGTATGTAAATGAAGAACTCTCAGCCAAGTTTTTCAGAAAAATGCCCTCCCTTATTGGCAATGAACTTGAAGAGGCATTCCAGAGAAAATTTCCTGGTAATACAATTGGTGTCATGCCTAGAATACACTTCTCTTACCAGTATTTGGCAGAGATGTGTAAGAAGGCGGCAATGCAACGCAGCCTTAAAGACCTAACCATATGCAGCCGTATACCAATACCAGGAGAATACCATAACAGCCGAAAGAAGTATGGTCTTAGAAAAGCCAAGACCTACAAAGGAAAGCCACATGACTCACATGTGCGAGTGTTCAAGCGAAAACATGCTGACCGAGTCCGCAAATGCAAGTGTTTTATATGCGGAGAAGAAGGTCATTTTGCACGAGAATACAAGAGGAATAGAGGAAATATCGCAAGAGCAGCGGTGTTGGATAATCTGGACCTACCAGATGACATAGATGTAGTGTCAGTTGATCTAAATGAACCTGACAGTGATGCCATATGCAGCCTCTCAGAAGGAGAAGCTGGCAACACGGAGGTCCATGTGCGAGCTGCAATTGAAGAAATTCCTTGGGAAGGCGCTATGATGCTGCAAATTGAGTATTACGGATGGAGAAGTAAAGTTCAGCTTCCTGAGAAGCAAGAACAGTGCCAACACCAATTCAGCACTGAAGTCCGAATCGATGGTAACTGTAGTTTTTGCAAAATTGAAACAAACAAAAACTACAGGATAGGCTGTGAAGATTGCAAACTTCTAGCTTGTGCCATGTGCTCACCATTCTATCTGGGAAAAGAAATACAACCAAAGACTCAACTTGAGCCCAGACAATACTCCAATAAAGATACTCTTATAAAAGAACTCATAAAATATGTTGAGTTCTTAGAAGCTGAAAATGAACGATTGAGAAAACTTCTACAAGAAACCCAGATACAAACTCCTGAAGAAGAGTTGGCAAAACCAGAACCTCTACAAGACAACCAGATAAAAATCCTTGAAGAAGAATTGGCAGAACAATTCAGAGAACTGGCAATCTCTGATAAAGGAAAGGAGAAAGTAACTAATCCAGAAGAACCAATAATGGAGGAAGATGATGAAGATGGTGAAGCTGCACTTGTAGTCTTCATTGACTATGCAGCATATAAAGCAGAGGTTCTAACACAAGTTCAACAGCCTAGACAGCACAAAAAGATTGATAATAGGCTGTATAACCTAATAATATCCATTGAAATTCCTGGAGTCAAGAGATTTGATATCCGAGCAATCCTCGATACTGGTGCATCAACTTGCTGTATCTGTCAAACCGCCATCCCAAATGAGGCACAAGAGAAAACATTATACCCAGTCCAAATCACAGGAGTAAATTCACGACAAGTTGTCAATACAAAACTTAAGCAAGGACAACTCGTGATCGGAGAAAACAAGTTCCGTATTCCTTTCACCTATTGTTTTCCAATGGGCATGCGTGAAGGGATACAGATGCTCCTTGGGTGTAATTTCATAAGATCAATGGCAGGAGGATTAAGAATTGAAGGCAAGGTGCTTACATTCTACAAGAATGTAACAGAGATCCATACTACAACAGAAACAATAGCAGTTCCTGCTGCTATACAAGAATTGGATCTAGAAGAGCATGAATACCGACTAATCCAAGAAGCTGTCTTTTACCAAAACCCAATTACCAACAAAAATTTTGAGAAAAGGTTCGGTCCACTATTAGCCCGCCTAAAAGAACAAGGCTATATCGGGAGCAACCCACTTCAGCATTGGGCCAAAAACAAGGTTGTTTGCAAACTGGAGATCATCAACCCAGACCTTACAATTGAAGATAAACCACTCAAACACGTGACTCCGGCTATGAAGGAACAATTTGACCGCCATGTTAAAGCTTTACTTGAAATCGGTGTAATCAGGCCAAGCACAAGCAGACACCGAACAATGGCGTTCATGGTCAATTCCGGGACTTCAATTGATCCAAAAACCGGGAAAGAGATAAAAGGCAAGGAGAGGATGGTTCTCAACTACAGAACCCTCAATGATAACACCTACAAAGACCAATACTCTCTGCCAGGTATCAATACAATTCTGAAAAAGATCAGTAACAGCAAGATCTTTTCGAAATTTGATCTGAAGAGCGGCTTTCATCAAGTCGCTATGGATCTGGCATCTATACCATGGACCGCTTTCATAGTCCCTGGAGGATTATATGAGTGGTTAGTCATGCCATTCGGATTAAAAAATGCACCTGCCATATTCCAAAGAAAAATGGACGACTGCTTCAGAGGAACAGAAGCATTCATAGCAGTCTACATAGATGACATTTTAGTCTTCTCACAAACAGAGGAAGAACACGCAAAGCATTTGGAGGTAATGCTTTCTATTTGTGAGAAGAATGGACTCGTGTTGTCACCCACAAAGTTCAAAATAGCTGTACCTGAGGTGGAATTTCTTGGTGCAACTATTAATCGGGGAAAGATTAAACTCCAAGAGCATATAATCAAGAAGATTATCAACTTTGATATGGAGTCTTTGAAAGAAAAGAAAGGGCTTCGCTCCTTTCTTGGTATTCTCAACTATGCAAGGGCGTATATTCCAAAACTGGGTACCAAACTTGGCCCTTTGTATTCTAAAACCTCTCCCCATGGTGACAAGAGGCTGAAACCGTCTGATATTAATCTAATTAGACAAATCCAGAATGAGGTTCAAAATCTTCCAGACCTGGAGTTTCCCCCGGAAAATGCCTATATTATCCTCGAAACTGATGGATGTATGGAAGGCTGGGGAGGTGTTTGCAAATGGAAGCCAAAGAAGGCGGATCCTCGCTCAACCGAGAAAGTGTGTGCATACGCAAGTGGCAAATTTCCAGTCATAAAATCAACGATAGATGCAGAAATTCACGCCTGCATGGAAACTTTAACGGCCATGAAAATCCACTATCTAGATAAAAGTGAAATAACGCTTAGGACAGATTGTCAAGCGATTATTAGCTTTTATAATAAAACTGCTAACAATAAACCCTCTCGGGTCAGGTGGATTAAATTTACTGATTTTGTGATAGGAACAGGTGTGCATATCAATTTCGAGCATATTGACGGAAGGCACAACACCCTTGCAGACACACTATCCCGACTGACCACCTACTGCACAACAAGATGTCTCAACCCAGAGCAAACCGCGTTCATTTCCATGTTGGAGCCAGTTCTAGAGGAAATTCAGACTAGAATGCTGAACGACGCCAGCACTATGCTTCTATGCACTCGTATTCAGACAGTATTCCCCTGTACACAACTGCAGACATCCATGACATACACTACGCCAGAGAACGCAATGGCGGATCACTCACAAATGCCGCTATCCACAGAGGCGTCATGCGTGAAGTCAAGGAACTTCAAGCAAGGATGGCCTTTGCACAAATCAATGTACTGAAGACCATGCTTGAACGTGAGTATGAGACTGCACGTCCATACAGAAACGTTGATTGCATGATGGGTGATACCTGTTTACTACTTGAAGAACAAATTCCAAAAATTAAGAAAATCGAGAAGGACCTTGACAACTTAATTACGCAATTTGTCAGGTGGTGAACGGTATTGAGGAGCGTGATGGACCCAACTACTGTCCTTCACAACCTTATCTAATAATTAAGTGTGATGAATAATCTGGTGGTGATCTACGGAAAACCACTATTTGCTTGGTGTGGAGTGCGCTCAATTATATGAGCATCTTTTCTTTTTCAAACTTTTGGCCTATCTGTTTTGGCCAGTAGTGTGCTTTTTCGCTCAATTATATGAGCATCTTTTCTTTTTGAAATTTCTGGCCTATCTGTTTTGGCCAGTAGTGTGCTTTTGAGTTAGTGCAATCCACTTTCGGTGAAGTGGTTGTACTATCTCTCTTTTTCTTTAATCAGTGCACCTAACTTTGGATAGTAGGTGAACTGAGTGGGAGACAAAGGATTATGGAAATCCCTTTATTCACATGACGATGGGGCCCAATGAGCACCCGGTGTGATGATTGAGATTCCATTCCTGAGTCTATATAAGTGCGTTTTATCAGAGTTGCAAGACGGCTGAGTTCCAGCAAGTCTTACTTCTCTCTCTTTGTAAGATATCCTCTACTTAATAAGAACTTTCTTTCCTCTTAAACTTCTAGTCTAGTATCTTTTAGCAACGAAGTTTTGGAGTTGAGATCCTAAGAACGGGCGTTTTCTTACTGGTATCAGAGCGAGGTTCTCAAAATTCTTAGAAGAGAAGATTATAGGTATGGCAGCTTAAACCACTTTTAAGATATTCTAGTTAGTAGATTTGGAAAGGGTATATTAAAACTGTTAGAATTGTTTGATTGTTTGTCCAAAACAAAGATATTGCTTTATAAGTTGTTTATAATGGTGTTGAACTTAAATTGTGGAGTTCCATATACGAACGTGGTGCTTCATTAGGTGAAGTATAAAATCCGCTATAGTATATCATACTTCAAACAAATGTTGAAAGTAAAGACTGTGTAAATAAGAACAATTTGTACAAACTAGAACAAAATACCAAATTAGGTTATAAATCAGACTAAAACAAAAGATCAGAATAGGCCATAGATAGGCGCAGAGGCCTGGAAGCCGTTAAGCCTTGTTGGAACCCGTTTGGGTGAGTTAAAGTCTGCATTTGAAACCTGTTCAGATGAGTTAGAGTTTGTACTAAATAAAAAAAAAAAAAAAAAAAAACCCACAGCTGGACACTAGCGTCCAGCTTATTTCTCAAAATAAAACCCAACTGAGCTCAGTCTCGTGAGACTGAGTCAGTCAAGTTTTATAATTAAAATTAACGGTAATCCACTCAGATTTTTGTTGGGAAAAGGAAAAACCACCGCCCCTTTTTCCACGTCGTAAAGTCAAGACGTGACAAACAAGCAACGACCAAATAAATCCCTGTTATCAAATTTTGAAGTCCTACATTACATTTTTATATACAATATACAATAGAGAAACATCATTGAAAAACTCTCTATATGGCTACGGGTGTATACAGAACGTAACAAATACGTCCCCAAATATAACAAATACATCATAAAATGTAACAAATGAACGATTTTTCTATGATCGCTGGCTATAAATCTATACAATATATAGTATGTAGATCATCATCATCATTCATCACACCTGTATCTTCTTATATTAATGGCAAAGGCGTTTCAACACAAGAAAAATGGATACAAGATGTTATTCAAATTTATCAAGGCAAAGAAACATAAAATATTTCCAAGAGAACTAAAACATAGTTTTCATACTGCACTATAAACTAATATCATATAATTATATATGGCCTCTCCGAGTTTAATAAATGGAGAGAATTGAATTTACAAAAACAGCCTCATTAATTTTTCCCTCATACTTACTAACCAGATATATATAGCATGCTCTGTTCCATACATAGCAGACTCATAAGTAATATCTAACTAATAATAATATGAAAATATAATTATATGTTATATATGTTCCCGCCATATTTTATATATCATGACATAAATCATATAATAATCATATATCATATAATTACCAAAAAAGAGCACCACCTCCTATTTGATTTCATATCACCTAACATATGCAATGTGCCATATAGACCATTGAATAGCCTCGAGATTTGAGCCCGCACGAATCTCGAGGCAATCCATTGGTCGAACTTTACTCGCTATAAAAAGAGATCGGCGTCGAAGTCCCCCAATTCGACCTCCGACAGCTCCAGCTCCGGCAGCGGCAGGTAGAACTCCCTCAGATCCACCGCCGCAGACGGCGACTCCACCGCCGCCGCGCAGCACATCCCCTCCTCCCACCAGCAGCTCCCCGTCTCCGTCTCCGTCTCCGGCTCTCCGCAGTACGGCAGCACAGAGTCCGGCGACTTGCTCGGATCTCCCACCTCCTCCGGCACCGGGTACATACATTTTGATTCAGGCGGCGAAGAAGAAGAAGAGACCTTGTGCAGCGAATTTATGCCTTCTCTGCGATCGACAGTTTCGACGGGGAAATTGGTGATGGCCTTGTCGCCCTGCAGCCTCACGGCGAACCAATCGTACGCGGCCGCGGCGGCCTCGGCGGTGTGGAAGGTCCCGATCCACACCCTCTTCCCCCGCTGCGGATCCCGGATCTCCGCCGCGAACTTTCCCCACGGCCGCCTCCTCACGCCGCGGAACCTCCTCTCCCCATCCGATCCCACAAGTGGCGCGGCAACCACCGAACCTGCTGCCGCCTGGTTGAGTCTCCGAATCATCTGCGACTTCGGCTTCGGGTTCCTCTTGCGTGGCGCGACGGTAAACGGCACATCGACCTGGATCACGTGGCGCCGCACACGCGCGTGAGGAGGAGGAGGAGAGGAGGTCCCGGCGGGTTGTTCGTCGGAGTCGCTGTCGGTCGCGTCGGGGTCGGAGTAGTGGATGCGGATCCGGCGGGGCGGCGGCCGTCGCCGGGTGGTGGAAGTCCTGGTGTGGGGTTTCGATTTCATGGCGATTTGGAGAGAGGGTTTGGGGATAGTGAGGGTTTGGAGGGGGACAGTACAGAACAGAGTACTCAGAGAGGGTTTTAGCGGGAGAAAGGAAAAAGAGGGAAAATGGTAAAAGAAGGAAGAAGAGGGGTATTTAAGGCAGTTGGGACTAATGTTGCGAGTACTTGTCCTCCAATGTACTGCATTGTGCAGTTCACAATTTCAGCCGTTGGATCATCTTGAGATCCGTGCTGATACGAATCTCTAGACAATCCAACGGCTACCGTTACGAACTGCACAATGCATGCTGTACGTTAGGGGATAGATATGAATTCCCTCGTTCTTCGTAATTCCTCCGTCCACAATTAAATGAATTTATACCCTTTACAACTTGCTCACAATTAAATGAATTTATACTCTTTGTTTGAATCCACTTTCTTCCTCAAAAAAAATATATATATTACGAAATTCTCAAAATGCCCCTCGTCTCCTTCCAAGAATGTTCACTCTTCTACTAATTGAGGACATAAAAGTAATTTCACTCTTTCACTATTTCCTTTGACTTTTGCTACAAATTCATTCTTTTGTGAACAGAGGAAGTAGTCCGTATCGGCTACGATCCAAATCGGATCGGAGGAGGGCCAATCCCCAATCCGACGGCTGTGGATTTTCGGAGGGGTTTTCTAGAATAATTTCAGTCATCTATTTAGGATTGGAGCTGATTTCAGCGCCCTTCATTCTTTATTACCTTTGTTCAGTTGTTCTTCCTTTTACCTTGACTTGATTTGATTGATATTCTGTTGCTGAGGTTGTACAACCATTATTCCGGTACGGTACTGGGCTGTGTGGCTCACTGACTGACGAAGTGGGAATGGCGTCCGTATCTGCTGAGATCCAAATCGGATCTCAGGATTCTAAGATCCTGATTCAATGGTTTTCAGGACCTGTATCCGCTGAGTCCGAATCTCAGAGTCTCTGAGAACCGTCGGATCGGAATCTCAAGGTCATGAGATCCCAGCTGATTTCAGCGCGCGGCAATGAATGAATTGTGTAGCTTGCTTGCTTGGTTCACTTTGACTTGAAAATATTTTCTGATGTGGTGGAAAAATCAAAGGGAATTAAATTTAAGGGATGGATTTGGTGCATTGAATTTTTTCAACAACTTTAAAGTTCTTGAAAAATGGCATAAAGCAGTGGCTGGTTATTAATTTATGACAACCTTTAAGTCCTTAACTCTTCCTCATTTAACAGTTTATTGAACGAATTCACAACCTTTCGACGGGTGAGGATGAAACTAAGTTATACAAAATATTGTATTCGGCAGTGACGGATTTAGAAATTTAACAAGGATGGACACAAAATTGTAAATAGATGCATATTATTCCTTATAAGAAACTAAGTCTAGGCACATTAAAATAAATATACTATAATTTGTTGAAATCTTCACAAAAAATACAAGCTTTCTTAGGAATTCTGAAAATCAAGGTTGGGACTTGACCGGGCTTGCCCCTTAATAAATCCGTCCTTGGTGTTCGGATGGGATAAATCGATCGACAAAACAATTCATAATCAAAAAATATTTTACTTTACAATTATAAAAATGAAGTTATAATTCAAAATATTATATTATGTACGTAAATACGTTTATCACTCAAAGATTTAATTTGTTTCTCAATTTAAAAATTTTATTTGAGAATGATTTATCAAGATTGTTAAAGTAGACAATTTAATCACGTGATTCTTCCAATTTGAGCATTGTTACAACCGTACGTATCGTAACTAGTTGCCATGTATAAGCGATAATAGATGCCATTAAGTGCTTTGCTTGATTTTAAAAGGATGTTTCAATCATAATGACAGATGAAATGAAAAAAAAAAAATCAATTTTTTTTTTTTCAAGGCTGGGGCTATGTGTAAAAGTAAGATGACAACATCAAAACAAAGTTTCCTAATTAATTTAGAATTAACAAAACTCATACTTAAATAAATAAAAAAAATCACAATATAGTGAGTTTAAAAGGTGAATCCGAGTAAAACTAGGTTACTTCTAAGAGTACGGAGGTCTCTCGTGCGTAGTGCTCTTAACTCAAAAAAAAAAGAAAAACATATTTGACCACCTCCAAATCTCGTTTTTAAGTGCTCAATGGATTTTTTATATTAAATCTCCTAATACACAAAAAATTTTCTATTTTTTAAGGTTTTTAAGTATTTGTTTTAATTTTTTTAAAAACTACATAGTTTCATATATTATTTTATTATCATTTTGAAACTATCTTGGAATTTTTTTTAAAATAATTTAGTCTATTAAAAATGAAAGATTTTGTATAATAAAAAATTTTGATATTAATAATCGATCCGAACTGTTAATTATAATCTTCTTCATGTACAATTTTACTTATAAACTAAATCTTATATTTTAGAAACAATTTACTATTTTTAAAGTACTTTAAAATGTTTCTTGATTAAAATAGGTGACATTTTAATATATCTAAAAATTGTAATCAAATTCTAAAAAATACCAAATATGGTTTATAAATGAAATTGTATATGAAGATTATAATGAACTATTCAGATCAACTATTAATATTTTGAACTAAAGATATGAGTCAATAATATTGGGCAATTCATGCTATCAAATAGTATACTAGTCTCACTCTAACTAATACAGTCTTTTTATGGGGAAATTGGTTCTGTGCCACCCCAAAGTTGGGAAATTAGTAAAATGCCACTCCAAAGTTGGGACACTGCAAAATGTCGCCCCAAACTCAAATTATTGTGGAAGATGCCACCATATGCCATATTAACGTATAAGTATATAATTATTAATATTCTATTAAAAATCATAAGTAATAGGGACTAAAATACCATTTTCCTTCTTTGATGTTTTTCATACCGTCATTTTACCAAAAAAATATAAGAAAAGGGGAAATGTTCATGGACAAACTGGCGGGAAGAAAATATGTTGTAAAAAATAGAACGCCATTTTTTATTATAATGTTAATAAAACATGTTGTTTCCAAAGTTTAAGAGGAAACATTATCCGCAGCTCCTTAAAAATAAATTGAGTTGTGCAGCTGCTAACCACCAGTGACATGGGACAATACGAAAGAAATTTTGCTATGGTATTTTAGTCAAAAGGGAAAAAGAGTATTTTAGTCCATATTAGTTATGATTTTTAATGAAATAATATTAATAAATTTATACTTATATATTAATATAGCATACGGTGGCATTTTCTACAATAATTTGAGTTTGGAGTAACATTTTACTAAGTCCTAATTTTGGGTGGAATTTTACTAATTTCCTAATTTGGGTGGCACAAAACCAATTTTTCCTTTTTTTTTTTTTTTTTTGGAGAAACACCCGTAGGTGCAGCCGTGCTCTTTAAAGTGTGCCGTAGTTATAGTCAAGTTAATCAACACAACAAGGAGAGAAGTCTGTCATGGCATCATGCGTATCGTTTATTTATTTATGACTGTTGACCATGATTAAATTCTCAATGCAGTGTTGCATCATTGCATGATCTATATAGTGACCACTGACCAGTAGTTATTCATTTATTTTTTTTATTTAAGACCAGTAGTTATTTTGATTATTTCCTTCCCATTTTCCACTAACGAACAGGCGTACAGCTGGGAAGACGATTGGGAATTGGACACGTCGTCGAGGAAGAATGATAGAAGGATAATGAGTGAGGCAGGCAGGCAGGCAGTCCTCTGTTAGTTCTTTTTTTCAGCAAGTCAAATTTCACCGTACGTACTTCTCCGTTACATCAGCCGCCTATACATCATATCTGATTTGAGACTTGATGGGAAGGGAGGGGAATGCTCATGAGTTCATATTCTTAAGTTAATTTAAAATTTGAGTTTGATTTTGAATATATTTTTGAGTTTGATTTTGAATATATTTTGGCTGTAGATTTTAAATCTCGATCAGGACAGTCAAGATGGTCAGTGTTTAGAATTCATAAAGCTTTTTATAAAATCATTGTACGGGCAAACTCAATTTTTAAGTTAACTTAGAGGATCTCAATATGAATGGTTACCCCCTGCAGGCAGTACTAGTTAATCACGTGGGCCGTTGGATTGTCTCGAGATCCGTATAGACTCGGATCTCGAGACAATCCAATGGCCCATAATTAATTAGCAGTCACATTTGGGGTATTAGTAAAAAGCTTGTACCTTGCTTTGAGCTGAAATTATTATTTCTTATAATAAATTTTTAAGATAATATGTAATAGACTTTAAATTGTAATAATTTATATGCTTTTAATTTTAATGGGCTGAGAACATCAACGGTTATTGACGTACGTCAAGAGTAATAATCAATGTAAGTAAACAATCAACGGGACACGACTGAGTTTTATTCTTTAGAGAAAATAACCATCAAAATCTAATATGTTTTATTAGGAGTAAGAATATATACGGTAGAAGAAGAATAGTACGTTGTTCCAGTTCTTCCATAAATCACGGTGAGAGACCAAGTTAGAGACTAAAAGTAAACAAGTCTTCCTCTTTTTTTCTTTTTTCTTTTTTGTTTTTTTGAGTGAAATTGCCCGTGGGCTAAAAGGTCTAATGTGGCGAGTTATTATGTGCTCTCGGTTTTGAGTAGAAGTCTCCCTCTGTTTCTATTTCATATTTCATATGGTCCCGCACATCATTCAGAGCATACTACTACCAAAGTGCCAATGCAATTAAATCAGGACTGGGCCTTCTGTTTTTTTGCTTTTGCTTTTTATCCCTTGTGAAAGTAGTGATAAGCTATCTTCCAATCTATCTCTCATTTATTTCCATATCAAACAAGGCCCAAGACTCCGTTTGATACGGGATAAGTTGAAGATAAATTTGGAGATAGTTTATGTTTGGTACGGGATAAGTTGGAGATAAATTTGGAGATAGTTTATCTGTGAGAGTGGTGCTAAGTTTATCCCCACTTTATCTCCACTTTGTCTTTCTCCCAAACACACCCTGATAAATCTCTAAATTCCTAAACTCTAAATCTTTTTTTCAAATAACTGACTATGATTTCATTCTCTTTTTATATAACTATTTATTGCTGTAATTTAAATGTGGCAAGTGACTTTTTTAATAAAGATGAGGATCAATACATCAAATTTAAATATCTATAAAAGACTCCATCCAATTTTTAATGTAGCAAGTGATTTACAACAAAATTTTAAAATGTGATCCTTCGGATAGACATCTCATCTCTCATGGATTTTGAATGTAATAACAATTGACTATTAAATATTACATGTCATCTAAAATCAGTTTTGTTGAAAGCTCTATATATGGAACATTGAATATATGAATTATCAAACTTCTCAAGCCACTTAATTTTTAGGTTAAAAGTGATTTTCATTGCAAACTAAAGTATGCATCTGCTAATAACCTTGTTATTCTTATATTGTTCTGAATTTCACATGTTGTACCATTACCCAAATTTATTACTGATTATTGTGGAATTTTAAGAGTTAAAAGAGGATTCATGTTTCTTTATTTTTTTTTTCTTTTGTTTTTTTTTTTTGTTTTTGGAAAAGACCAAGCAACAACAACTAATGCCACAGAATATCAAACAATATAATTTGTCTTGTGACATGGTTTGATTTTGAATGCTACAACAAGACTTTAAAATTTCTTTCTGGGGACCTCAGACAGCTATTTTAGTTTAGTTTGACTACATGAAGAAATCAATAAAATAGATTTTGTTCTCAACATTAAGTTTTATCTTCTCCAGGCCTCCAGCACAATCGGAATCATATCACCTGTTTTATCCAAAATATGGATAACAGGGCCCTATTATCCTAATCGTGACCGTTGGATCAGAATGGACGGATCAAATTTGTTCATAAAAATTCTTGTTCCCTTCAAAAGCTGTACTTTGATATTAATATGAACCGTTCATTTTGATCTGACAATCCAAATTGGGATAACAGGAAGAATAATAGCAGATACGGACTCCAGCACAATCCACCTTAATTTATGTTTGCTGCGAAACACAGTTAATTTATTTTCCTACAAGAATTAAAATCTCATTTTTTCCCCTATACTAAGGATTACATTATGAATTGTTACAAAAAGAATCTTAAATATTAAGAAAGAAAGGAAACAAAAAAAAAAAAAAAACTTGACACGTGCAAAATAGAACTGTGTCTTTTCTTAATTTAATTAATTGTGGCAATAATATCACACGATTTGATAGAATTCTCTATCCTAAATTTCTCTTAGAATTTTCAAACTAAATTATACATGATCTCTAACATTTTACCTCATTAAACAAAAATAATCACCATTTTACTTGGTTATGTCATTTCATATAATATACTCATATACAGATAAGTTGGGTTACTTTGTTGGGACAAAAGTCACAAAAAGATATTTCTTTTTCTGATTTGGAACTGTTAATACTTAAAAGCTCACGAGTACAGACCTTGTCTAGTAAAATCTTTCATTTCATCCGACACTTCACTCGCTCTGTCCGATTTGTAGCTTTGTACTCTGTTTTATTTTCTTTATGAAAGTTTTGTACTTCCAATTTCCAAACCACAGAAACAGTCTTTAAATTTCGTGTGTGTTTGACATCTAATCTTTGACAATTAATGTGACATGATGCGAAGGATAATGTAGTTAGTTCAACTATCCAATCTGCGTTTATTTCATGCTATTACTCATTACTCATTAGTTGCTCCTGACATGTTTTTTTTTTTTGTTTTTATATCTCAAAGTTAAAAAAAAAAAATTCTTTGCAAATCTTGTCTAAACTAAAAATTATTCACTATTTAGACAAAGAATGTATCTATTCTTTTTTACTTGATTTATAAATTACTCAGATATTAATTAAAACACACTTAATGATTCAGTTTTAGTTGTGTTTTTCGGTCTTTTTTTTTTCGGAAATATTGAGAATATTTCTACAACATCATTATTTTATCAAGAACTTTATATTCTAAAATAAGAAAATAAAAAGGTTTACTGATATTGTTTTATTTTTGAGAAGGGATTCATTGACAATGGATAACTCGACAATCCCACTTTTTAAAAATTTATAAAACATCATAAAAAATCTTAAAAATAGAAAAAAGTTCACGGAAGTATTGCTTAACTTATAGATTGATTATGTATCCGATTATATACAATTTAAACAACATTTGATAGCTCTTTAAAGATCCGTTAAATTATAACCGTTGAAAAGTGCACAAAAATTTGATAAGTCATTAAACGATGTTCAAATTAATTGAAATTTGAAACACTACCAATCTATAAGTCAAGTAATACATCTATAAATCATTTTTCATTTTTAAGATTTTTTTTAAGATTTTTTTATAAATTTTTTAAAAGATACATTGTCTAGATTGTCAAATTATCCATTGTAAATGTATCCCTCCTCTTTATTTTTTTATATCTAGCTTCTCAATTTGACGGATACAACATATTCTCACAGTAAACACAAACTTGGCGGACAAACCCATAAAGACAAGCTAAACCTGACAAAGAAAGCATTTCATCAGCATATATATTTTACAGAGGAAAAGTTTATGGTAGGTGGAACCATGGAATTGTAAAGGCACAAGTTATTTCAGGGTTTCTAATATAACTTTTTAAGTAAAATGTTTCATTTTTCTATTTATTTGGTTTTTTTATAAAAGATGAGAGTTTAGCTCCTCAAATTTTATGTAGTGTTTATGGAGATTTAAATCCGGAACTTCTTAGATATAGTCTAACTTGCTACCACTTGAACTACTAAACTACTTTTCACAATTTTATTCTTCTAAAATGGTATCTTTATCTATGGTAAATGTACGTGTTTACTAAAAAAAAAAATCAAACATATTTTTTATACTAATTTAACAATGATTTAATTTACAATTAAAGTACTTAGAACTACCTTTTGATCTAACGGCAAAAAGAGTCACAAGTTTGAACCTCGCAAGCAATATCGGTATTTAAATTTAAATAGTTTGATCATTATCTTCTACCTAAAAAACAATTTGAGTTACATGGTATTCAACAAAAGTGAATTAACAAAATTTACCAAATTAATAACCAAACCACATAGTTGAATCATAACTTATTTACTAATAAAGTGAAGATGCTATGGAGGAGAGTTAACTTGTCTAAAAAGTAAAAACCAACATAAGAAATTATTTCTTATACTTTTGTGCTATATATATATATATATATATATATATACACACCATTTTAATATGAAAATATTATTTCAAAAATGTAATGTACCATCTTATAGATTTGTTCTGAGTTTCTGACTAATGAGAGCAACAATGGGTTCCAATTAATCTGAAAAATTCAGGTAGAAAATTCAAGCACGCATCACCAAATACTCTGACCAAATTAATTACATATATTTCATATTTGTCTCCCAAACTCAGACCTACAATGGTACGAAAATTCATGGCCGATCTCCAACAAAAAAAATCTCAGAGATCTCTCCTTTTACTGGTCCCAAAAATTTGACATTTCAATTTATGAATTCAGTGGTGTGTGCAGTTTGTCTATCAATCAAAAATTATTTTGGGACCATATATATGGACTGTGTTCTAATCTTTTGCAATGTCTTTTTGTTTATGTATTGAACTTTATAAATTGATTTCCTCAAAAAAATAAAAAAAACTTTATAAATTGATGATGTTGATTTTTTTCATACAGCATATGTTGAATGCCATACATGATTCCTGAGTATTATAGCCCTAAAAGATTTTCTTATATTAATAATTAGTGGGAGGTTATAATTGTCCTTATTAAAAATCCTCTTTATCTATCCCCCAATTAAAAAATTCTTTTAACATGTAACAAATATTTTTGATTGTCAAAATGAATATTATTAATCATGTTAAAAAAAAAATCATACGTGCATGATGAAAGGAGAAATAGTGAAAAAATTGAGACAGTATGACCGTATGAGAGAAAATGAGATAATATTAAGCAATTTAAATAGGGGATGGATAAGAGAGAAAGTTAAGGTGCAAAGATAATTTCTCATAATTAATAACTAATTATTTGTTCCTCATATTATATAGTGTTCACAAGAATTTGGAGTTTGTACACATTGATTTCAAGAAGGTACTATTACTAATAAATACTTCAAACAAAAGTAGACATATTAAGTGGCCATTAAATCAAGATCTAGTATCTATCAAATGTTGACCAAATTGATCAAATCAAAATTAACCCGCCTCTCTGTCTTCATGTTTTCCTGCTGTTTCTGGTATAATATAAACCCAACAAACGGTAAAAAAAAAAATGCACTTCAGTACACATGCACCTGCAAAGAACGGCTCAAAAATAAAAGCACATGGAAGCATAAATCAAAAAGGCATGTGATTAAAAAGTGTTGCAGTTCATAAGAAAAGGACAGGAGAGAGCCCTTTTTAATTGAGAAACATGTAGAGTCCACTCGATAAAGTAGGTCATCCATTCACTTTTTCTCACAGTTTTGATATACTACGTGCACTCATGTACTTAGCACAGTTGCATAAATGTTTACTGGACACTGTTATGTATCTGTTCACTTTACTGAAAAATGATATTTGTTCATTAAAAATAGGGTAGACCGATGAATAGATAAAAGGGGTAACCACTTACTCAAAAGGAAAGGAGAGAGCCCTTTTTAATTGAGAAATATGTAGAGTCTACCAGTAAAGTAGGCCACTAGTCCGCCCCCTCTTATATTTCTGACATACTTTGTGCACTCATGTGCTTAGCGCAATTGCATAAATATTTACTGGAAACTGTTATGCATCTGTTCACTGGAAGATGATATCTATTAATCAGAAAGATATAAATATTTATTGAAAAATGATGTTTGTTTATTAAAAATATTGTGAACCGATGAATAGATAAAAGGTGTGGTCACTTACTATTACAGTATTACTCAAAAGGAAAGGAGAGAGCCTTTTTAATTTAATTCGTTGTACACAGTGCAGATCTATGCTATGTATGATTCATGAATGAATGAATGAGATTGCATCATGTTGTTGTGCTTTATTGCATTCTTTCTATCCCTGTGTGTTTGGTCGGATTCTAAATCTGAGGTCGGTACATTTTTAATCATCCAAAGTTCCAAACTTTTTTTTTTTTTTTCTTTTTTTTGGGTTTTAAGATGAAAAGTTTCTTTCTTCAATTACAAGTTTTGAAACGTGAGATTGAGAGTCCCACAACATATTGAAGGGTAAAAGAGATGGAAATTTGAGGTGGGTTGACAGTCCCATTAGTCATGCATGCAGCATGATCCACAAACAAAATAAATAAGTACAATGCAGATAAAGCATCACATATTCACATATTATGTTATAATGTTATAATCAAATGAATAATAAACATATGTAATGAGAAAAAAGTGAGTGCTATTTCTATAGTTCGGCTACGGTGCTTTCGTAAGCATTTCAGACTGAAACACTTACGGTTCAAATTTGAAAATCCGTCGTTCGAAATTTTAATCCAAATAGCTCATAATAATCTTGGCATAATTAAGTTAGATGATACCAATTTTTACTATTTTAGGAACTTTATTACCATTTTTAATGATTTTTTGAAATATGGCTCTTAAGATAATTAAAAATAAATCAATTATGTATGCCAATATTTAAAAAATAATTAAAAATAGCTAAAATTTTTATAAAATGAAAAATATTGGGATTTTACAAATTAATTATGTCAAAATATCATGAGCTATTTGGAGCAAAATTTCGGACGACCGATTTTCAAAATTGGACCATAAGTGTTTCGGTTCGAAATGCTTATGGAAGCTGGACTTCTATTTCTACATGGTTTTTTTTTTTTAATAAATATACTGGGCCAATATATACAGGCCATCATGGATTCATGGCCCATAAAGTTTCTGATTTATATTAATTTCTGTTCTTTTTCATATCCAGTGTTTTTTTTTTTTAATCATTGTAAAAATTCAGGTTATTGGCAAATTTGTTTTCCAACTGGATGCAGATACTGTCAATTAAATAATTAGGTTAACTTGAAACCAGATATTGAGGCCTCTTTGTTACAGCAGTGTAGTAACTAATTTAGATACCAATTATAATATACGAATTACAATAGAAAGTCCTAATTATAACTTATGTGCTAATTTAGATTATAGGATTTTTGAAATCAAAGAAACAACATAAATATCTTGTACAAATTAAAGTACTGAGACCCTTGTAGTATCAGACTATCAGAAGATGTAACAATGTGAAATTTCAAAATCATTTTCATTTTATAAGCTTAACTATTTTGGCTTATTTCAGTACAAAAAAATTAAGTTCTTCATAATTAATTTTATGTTAATTAATCATGGTTCCAAAGATAGAAATCATCGGCTCTTTCGCCACATCGTGGTCTTCCCGGTTTCTTCTCTGGATCCAATTTTAACCAATCTGATCCTGACAACGGTAAAAGCTTCTCAGATTCCCCGTTCGGTTATGTTGGTCTCCTCATCTTCACCCGGCCACTTCGACAGTCCGGTCAATGCCTATTTTGTACCATATAGACATGATACGGTTATCACACGGCGACTAGCGCCACGTCCCCTCAAACATAGATCATGCATCTGTTCCTTCTGTCTCTGGCTCTCAGGCATTATCACATTCTTCATTTTGTTAACGACGATATGCTTCCTCGCGTTGTATATCTACATCCATCCGAGATTCCCCGAATTTCATCTCGACCATATGGCTCTCTCGCAAGTCAAGCTCACGAACGATTCGGGAGATTTGTTGTTGAATTCTCAATTTAACGCTTCTGTAGAGGCGACAAACAGAAACACAGTGTTGAGGTTCAGATACGACGATTTCAACATCACTGTGTGGGCGTCTGGCACAAAAGACGACAAAGACACGTTGTTGGGACGTGGCGTGGCGCCGGGGTTCGAGCAGGGCCAGAGAAATGTCTCTTATTAGGTCAGTCATCAGCGTGTAGTCGGAAGTCCTTGATGCCAGTACTGCTGAGAACATCGTCGAGAAGATGAAAGCTGGAGAATTGGCGATTGCAGTGGAGGTAGCGACGAGTATGAAGACTTCCCTTGGGGTCTGGAATGTGATACAAGTACCGGTGCACTTGCTTTGTCAAGGCGTTGATGCTGGATCTTTGAAAGGCGGGAGCAATCCTAGTTGTCGATTAGACTTTTTCCGAACGTAAGATCTCTCTATACAAAACAAACATGTTCTTATTATGCAAGTTTATTTGTCTACATTACATATAAGAGGAGGGATCCAATGACACAATATTTTTTTGACACAAATGTTACACTAAATCATATAAATTTATAAAAAAATCTTAAAAATGGAAAATCTTTTATAAACATGTTTATTTACTTATAGATCGATTGTGTTTCAAGTTTCATTCAATTTGAGTGTCATTTGATACTCCATCAAGAATCATTAAATTTAGACCATTCTAATTAGAGGCTTTATGGTCTCAGAACATGCACTCGAAGCCGAGGTCTGAGTATAGGCTTTGTGCACCATTTGTATAGACTCCTCGGATTGTCAATGGATTTTTTTTACCCTTGCGTGCTTTCTTCGAGACGATTTGATTAATGAATTTGGCATTCTGTGTACTAAATCTGTGAATTGCTGAAACTGGTATAGATACAAGTGCTCAGAAGTCAGAACATTTTTTGAAGGTTTGGTATTCGGTGTACTTCGAATTTGATAATTAAATTTGGTACTGAGAAGAGATAGAAAAGTTATTGGAGAACCATATCATGATTACAATTGAGAATTTCAGTTCAAACTCTTCAAAAGAAAAGAAAAAAAGAGTTCCCAATTTATGCTGAAATGACTTGGCTTCAGATCTGCTGTAAATAAAACCCTAGTAGCATAAACAGAATTGGACAGTTCCAAACCAAAAATTGTTTGTGTTCCTCCCCAAATTCGGTACCAGTATGCAACATGTTGGCTCAATTTATATTTGTCAATTTCATAATAAGTGTATTCATGATAATGGTTTAAACTAGCATAAAAACCTTGAGCTGCTCTAGTATCTTCAGTGTTTATTTTCTCTACAGTATCAGTATATCATAACAAATTAATATGCAATCTCTATTTAGTACAACAACTACCAAACTGGCACTGCATCTTGGATTTCTTTTTTTTTTTTTTTCGAAAAGTTGGTAGCAGCTACCAACGACACTGCATATTGGATTTCCAAGGGTTTGATCCCCATACTATTTCTTTGAGATATATGCAACAGAGATAGGTAGTGAGACAGTCTGCATTCGGACACATGGGAGATGAGACTCATAACTTGTTAACTGATAGATGAAGAGTGTATCAGGCTTTGCCAGAAAAGCTTTTCACATAAATGTGCATAATATATACTGGACTTGGATGAAGCCGGATGCAAGCAAGAAACCTATAATTTAAGGCATCAAGGTATTAAAACAGCTTTTGTTCCTTTTCAGGATGATAGTTTCGTTTATATGATTAAGAACAAGTAATATTCTCTTCAAAGGAACAAAATCATTCTATTAAATTGAAGGTCTATTTTGTTTTTTCACAAGTTAACATTTACTTTGAAAATACATAATGTAAATTTATTTCTATAGCGAGAAGTTCTGATCAACAAAAGCGAGTTGCATTCTCAAAAAAAAAAAAACAAAACAAAAGGGAGTTGAGATGAGTGTTCCCCCACATTAGGAAATACCAAAAAAACCTAACACATTCATTTTGTAGAGATGAGTGTTCCCCCACACAACACAACCAGCTTACATATATCAATACCGGTGCCAATGCAAGCGATACATATAAAGATGAAGGAGACAGTTGCAATGTACATATTAAGATAACAATCAATTACAACATACTCCGAACGAACAGGTGTTTATGCAGAGTTCATGACAAGGTTCAAAGGAGGTTTCAGCTTTCTGATCAAATTCTGGCAAATGCATGGTGGCACCAATAAACATTCAGGTTAACTACCCCGATATCACAATTTGGATAGCCGGTTAAAATTTCCAGCAACTCAAATTAAGGAATCATGTTACTAAGCAGCTCAGTGAACAATATAAACTAAATAGAAAGGGGCACACCAGTAAATCAGTAGATGAAGCTAAATTACATAACATATATTCCTTCCTGACGTACAAACTTGAATAACAACATTAAGAGAGCTAAGAAACAGTTTTTAACTCATTTATAGAAATCAAAGTCTGTTTCGGGCTTCTTCACATTGATGCGGTAACCCTTCTCGAAGTCCTTTGGTAGGATCACATACCGGTTCTTGCGCACAGCGTGCATACCAGCCTCTTGGCATATAGCAGCAATCTACAATACATCATTAAGAAAAATTCATCAGTAACAAAATTCAGAGGTACGTTATTACTGGCAATGTAATGTCAAAAGAAACGATAAAAGAAGAAAAATAAGCCAAAAGAATAAAAATAACAATGGTGCTTACATCAGCAGCACTGATTTTGTCAGGTCTTGATACATAGTCTTCCAAATCGACCTCGTCACTAAGGTTCATCTTAGCTGTGCATACCTTTTACAAAATTAATAGAAAAGATGTTTTGTCAGTACTGCCCAATAAAGTAAATTCACATCCAAAAAGAAGAGAGAATTCTTTATAAGACCTGATGGTTGGTAGAGTAGCTTTTCAGACTTGAAATAAATATCATACCTGGAAAACAAGTCGCTTCTGACGCCTGTCAGGAAGAGGGAATTCAATCTTGCGATCAAGCCGACCAGGACGCAAGAGAGCTGGGTCAAGAGTGTCTGCTCTGTTTGTAGCCATAATCACCTTGACATTCACCGTCTGATCAAAACCATCCATCTGCCAAACAAACAGAAGAAAAAATGAACATCAATACCTAGATAGAAGAAATCTGCAATTAACATTTATTTTTATCAACCCAATACAATTCTATTCCCTTCAGTTAGGAAGAAAAAGGTCAGGTTCGAGTCCACACTGATGTTCAAATCATATCAGGTCACCAGGAAACAATACCTAGCAGGTAAATAAATTAAAAAAAAAAATTAACCCAAAACACATAAAATTGACAAATATGTTTGATTTTTTGGAATATTCCAATAATTATTGTTTCTTTTTCCTTAAAACTCGATCACAATGCTGATTGGGAATACAGATGGGCCTTTCATTTCAATGAAAATTTAGGAGTTACTGTTAAGACAATCCAGAAGATTTGACCCAGAATTAACCAGAAGAACTACTATTATGGACAGAACCAAAGCAACCAAGTCAAGATTGCATTCCGTTGAATCTAAAGAGAAAACAACTTGAAAGCTTTAAAATCTAGTAGTTTTAATCTCAGGTTTAGATGGCAGATACCTGATTCAAGAGTTCCATGAGGATACGCTGAACCTCTCTGTCAGCACCAGTTTGAGCATCAAACCTAGCTGTTGCAATGGCATCAACCTCATCAATGAAGATGATAGCTGGTGCATTCTCCTTTGCTAGTCGGAAGACATCTCTAACCATTCTTGGTCCCTATAAGGGGTGAAACCAAACAAAACTTTATTATTAAACCCACAAAAGCAGAAAGTATCATCACAAAACTAGTATCATCACAAAACTGGGACTTAAGTAGCAGCCAGGGATGGAAGGAAAACTTTCTTCTTATATGGTGATACCAAAATCCTACATGGTTGTAGCTCACAGTGAAGATACAAGTAACATATGCTACATTAACTTATATAAAAATATACAGAAATCAATACCTTGGATTCTTATAATGTATACTCGCAAAAAAAAAGTCAAGTTCTTCAAGGCAACTATACATCACATATAATATTATAAAACTACGAAGTGCTCCAATACATTATTCCTCTTTTATACTAAATGTAATAACTATATTGAACCAAATATAAGCAATCACATATGTTTTGACAAACTTGCAATGAATTTAGCATTCCACTTTCAAATGAGAACTATCAAGCACACCAAACATATAATCATTGTTGCAAGTATACACCTAGGAACTCTCTGGTAAATACATATTAAGCTGCAAAGTACAGGTACATATATATTATCAAAACTGAAAATTGAACTTTAAAAAAAAAAGGTGAAAGATATACCTCTCCCAAATACTTCTGCACAAATTCCGACCCAACCACACGGATAAAAGCAGCAGTGGTATGGTGAGCCACAGCCTTAGCAAGCATGGTCTTTCCGGTACCAGGGGGGCCGTACAGAAGCACACCTCTAGGCGGGTCAATACCGATCTGCTTGTACAGTTCATGGTGCGTCAGAGGCAGCTCAACTGCCTCCCTAATCTCCTGCTTTTGTATGTCGCATCCACCGATATCCTGCAAATAAAAAAAGATAATGAAACAATTATGTTATAGTCTTAGGGCGTGTTCGGTAGTCATTGATCCTACAAAATTTTTTTTCTATAAGAACAGATTCCAGATTGCATTTGGTAAAAACTTATGAAGAGTCCATTATTGATAGGAAAAAAATAATTTAGTAAAAACAAGTGTTTTAGAGGAATAAATTTCTATTAGGAATTGTTAGTATAGTCTGCCGAGCAGTGAACAAAAATTATTTCCTACAGACTCTCAATTCCAATGAAAATCTATAGTATTGTGTTTACTGAACAGACCCTTATAGAACAAAACTAAACAAATAACAACTCAGAGATCAAAAGAAGCTCACAGTGTAGGTAACATTGGGCTTCTCGGAGCTCCCGAGAAGGGAAATACTGGAGTCAGCCTCCGGCGGGAGCACATCGACGAGCGCATTGGAGTGGCGGTGGAGCGCCACGGACGCCGAGGGTTTCAACAGCTCCCTGTTGATGGTGCTGAGGATCCTGACGTAGTAATTGGAGCCGGTGGTGGACCCGACGATGCCGTTGTTCTTGTCGACCATCTCCATGAACTGGCCGATGACGAGCGGCACCGACTGGATCCGCTTGACCTCCTCCTGCGCGCGCAGGAGCTCCCGCTTGAGGTTCTTCTGCTCGTCCTTGACGTACTCCTCCTGTATCTCGATGAACTCGAGCTGCCGCTGCAGCGACTTGAGGCGGCTGTAGAGGTCCTCGTCCTCGTCGTTCGCCGCGGCGGCGGAGGAGATGGAGGTCGCGGGGAGCGCGGAGAAGTGGGAGGGGATCTCCGAGGGAGCTGGCTTGGGGTCGAGCGACATCGCCGAGGCCGCCATGGTCGAGAGAACTCGAGATCGAGGGAAACGAGGGTTTGAGAAGAGAGGAGAAGAGAAGAAGGGATCTGAGAGGAGTTTGCTTTTCTTGTAGAAAAAGAAAAGAAAAGGTGGAGAACTGGAGATGGAGAAGGTCGGTATCGGGTTGGGCCGAGTTGGGCCGGGTTTGGTTACCCGGATTTTGGGCCGTGGAGGAGGTTTTGTTTTCAGTATTATTGGGCTTCTTTATTGGGCCTTTTGGGCCGGATAGACAGACTTTTGTTAATTATTAAATCTTTCACATTTGAAGAGGACATTAATCTATAAACTAGAAAGAGAGTAACTCTTCAAGCACCTCAACTATGTCACATCATTAGTATTATTAACCATTAATTTTGTTTAAATCTCTTCATCTACTTTGATCCAATGGTTTATATGTACTCTCTTTCCCCATTTAATAAGATGATAATATATGTCTAAAATAAAATTTAATCCCTAAAGTGGTCCAATATTTATGTCCTATTATTTACAAATTATTACATCATCGTCATTATTATAGTTTACCTACAAATTTTAAAATTATGTTCATATTTAAAAAAAAATATATATTTTAAATTTATAAGCTTTATTATTTTTTGTTATCATATTTCGGGGCGAAGCCCGACTTACAGCTCTAGTTAGACTAATTTTCCTTGGAACTCTGATCCTAATATTAGACATCAAGTAAAATAACAAACTGTTTTACGATGATTTTAGGAGGTAATAATTATCCCCTTAAAAATCACTTAATGCCACATGCGGTATATATTAGGACATCACACAAGCAGTACCAATTGCATACATATACACCAATACATCACTAATTATATATATGTTAATAACTAGCTTAAAGGATACTATAATCTGAAAAAAGTTCTTCCAGATTATCCATCATCAACAAAGAATCCATGTCCCAGTCACTACCAGCGGTACTGTGACCCGAAAATGGAAACACTTCTCCTAGGTTATTATGTGCTTCAAGAAAGCCCGATCCTTGATCCAACGGTTGAGGCGGCATAGCACTGTTAGGCGCTTGATTGACACCGATATCTTGTTCGGCCATTGAGCGAGGTGGACTTGCACTTGCAACTGGTAGACGTCGAGAAGACGATGCGGATGTCGATGTCGTCGCTCTGTAAAGATTGCATGTGTGCTTGTTAATGTATGTCGCTTTGAACGAAGGCGCATGTCGATCGCTCGTCGGTTCTAGCTGCACAATCTTCTTGGCCTGGCATCCTTGTTTCTCTTTGTGTGTGCACCTGAAGTAGCTCCTGTAAGGGTACAAATAAACAACAGTATAATGCAGCAATTACTTTTGTTAATTTTGAGAAAAGGGAATTTTTACTATATTATAAAGCACGTAAGAATTGGATGTCTCCATTTTTTTCTTTCTTCTTCAAATTTCTTTAATTTCTATTCTACCCCTTAATCAACGGTACAGATCAAAATACATTGATTTCAAAGGCGTTGATGTTCTTCAATTAAACAATTTCCTCTCCATTTTGTTTTTTTATAAAAATGGAAAGATATCAATCTTGGTGTGGAAGAAATCAATGTTGATTAAAATTTACATTAATGAGGAATTAACGCTTTATATTCTAACATTCAATGAGTTGATTTAGTGTAAAGGTGAAATTTAAATCGTAAATAATTAGCCAAAAACCGAAAGCGCATTATATATATTACACGGTATGAGATCATAATTTAAAATGCCCGCACAATGGGCATGTTTCTTGCTAGTCTATATATATATGTAAGTAATGGTGTGCATATATAGTGTGGATTAATGAATATATATGATTTTATTATCTAAATTAAATTGCATCATGCAATTACCTTGTAAAATTTGAGCCAGTAATCTTCTTGTCTCCATATTTTCTCCACTGATGGCCATCATCATGAGGCATGCTTGTTTTGTTCATCCAAGAATTCACTTCTACCCTATAATTGAGAAATGCACCATTAAATATCTTAAAACGTTACCATTAAATATCTTAAAATGATACAATTGCTGGGTGAAATTAAAGCTAGAAGCATAACAGGAAGTTCTCATTTTAACTAATTTTCAAATAAATCACAATAAAATAAATTAATAATAAACAATGTGTAATACCCAAATTATGAGCAATTAATATATATATATATTTGTGAAAAAAGGGATTTAATTTAACTCAAGGAGATTGTACATACATTTTTCTTTTGCCCCTTGCATCGACGTCATTTCGCTGAGTCTGTGTGGAATGATCGAATGAAACAACTCTGGCACCAAGGCTGCCATCAAGCAGAAAGCTTGACTCGAGCACCGGAATCTCTGATTTCATCTCAACAGTGGCGCCGGCCTTGATAACGCAAGACGTATTCATGATGCTCAGTGCATGGTGCAAAGCTTGCAAAGCCTCTCTGAAAAGAGGCTCAGCCAACTCGGCATTTCTGGATTCAAACTGGAAGAGACCGCGCAGTTGCTTGAGTATATCGAAACCTCTCTCAACTTCTCTAATGGCTTTGTCTTGATCAAGGTATGAGTTGCCCCCCATTTGTATATGCAATGCAAGTAGATATATATTGCTTGTTATTGAATTGTTTCTTCGTTTATATATATATAGTGCATGTGCACAGGTATATAGCTGGTGTTTTAATTTGGAGTGAAGGTGGTGAGTCCATTCGTGCAAGTTTTTATGCCATATATATATATATAGCTAGCATAAGATGAAGAAAGTATATATGAATATGTATGTATGCATGTTATTTATTTATTTATTTATTCTTTTTGTGAAAAGTACATATGCATGTATATTTGTAAGTTGCGGCAAGAACAACTGATTGATTAGTTGGTTACTTGGTTGATTAATTGCAACTTTTGTAGGAAGGATTCTTTTAGTTTATTAATAATTTGTTGTTTGGAAGACCCGCCCATCACAGCTGCATAGTTCACACATAGTAGAAAGGGAGCTGATATAGAGATACCATTATAGCTCCCGTCGTTGATATAGATAATTTGACCAGTCGTACTCCTGAGTTATACATGGAATATCTGTTTATTATGCAGCGAAAATTATTTTTTATACATGTAAAACTAACTTGTTGAGCTTAGAAACATTAAACAACTTGCATAATATAAGCATTTTTGCATGCATAAAAAATATTTAATAACATACATTCTACAACCAATACATTCCATACTAAATAAATTTGAGTGCATAATAAGAGTAAAACTATCGTGTTCTTAAGCTCATGAGGGCCTTCCGTGAGCTTAACACCAAAAACATTTCAAACTATATCCAAATTTTGATTTATATGGCTCAATAAATTCTTTATATTAAAATCATGTGGGATGCAATAATTTTCTATTTGTAGAGATTTGTAAGTATTTATTTAGGATTTTTTAAAAGTTACATATGAAACATTGATTATTTTATTAATATTGTATAGTTGCTATTAAAAAATCCGAAATAAATACTTAAAAATCTCCAAAAATGAAAAACTTTTGCATGCTATAAGATTTTGATATAAAAAATTTATTGAGCCATACAAATCAAAATTTGAATGTGATTTGATATATTTTTGGTGTTAAGCTCATGGGTGTAAATAAGGAGCATCCCATATATAAGGAGCATAATGAATGATTTTATTTACATATAGTTTTTGTAAGTTGTAACTTGCAGTCGAAAACCAATACACTGCATACTAGATGAATCTGTATGCATAATAAATAAGTTTACATGCATAATTGGCTATATAGTGTGCATAAAAAAAGCGTGACAGTGAAACAAAGAGAAAAAGAGGGAGATGGTACGCTGAACCGAGCGTAGGGGTCATGAACCGGTTAAAATCCGCTGAACCGGATATTGAACCGCGATTTGATTATTAAAAATGAAGTTGGATCCGGCGAGTTGAGTTTACATGCATAATTATCAGATTTCGCTGCATAATTATTAGATTTCGCTGCATCATAAAAAAAAACATGCATAATTATCAGATTTCGCTGCATAATTATTAAATTTCGTTGCATAATAAAGCAAAAAAAAAAAAAAATAATTGTTGTGCACGTATCACCCGACGGAAGTTCCGTCCGTACCACCATAGCATTTCCCTAGTAGAAAAGTAAATCTGCCCCCACAGTCCAGCATGCAGTCCATTAGCAGGAAATATGTGTCCCGGAACAGGAATTAATAAATAAAGACTACAGCTTTGTGATCACAATTAAGAAATTAATAAGGAGCATCCCATATATACTGATACTGATATACATAATATTCCTGATCAATGATCCCACCACCCGTGGGAGAATCAGCCTTCATTATTTATTTAAAGATCGATTGATTTGCCCGGCCGCCCGGCTCATATGTGATCTGATATGTCTCTCACTCCCAATTCCTTGGACTCCAAACAATCTTGGAGCCTTCGAGCTCTACGCGTTCCGTCCAGTCCACCCACACACACACACACACAAAATATATAGGGGTAATCTGCTACATACCCATAAAAACTTGGTAAATTAGGTATTTGCCCATGAAACCTTTGAATCTAGATATATGCCCATCAAAAACTATGCTTTTTATATATATACCCATGAATTCTTCAAATGTTTTGGTATATGCCCATTGTGGTCTATTGTTCAGGTTTTAACTCAACCAAAAGGGTTCCAACAAGGCATTAACGGCTCCTTGCCTCTGCGCCTATCTATGGCCTGTTCTGGTGCTTTTGTTACAAACCTAAACATATCACTTTTAGGTCTTTCTGGATGATCTAGTTTTGGACAAACAAATAAACAATCTTAGCAGTTTTGATATACCCTTTCCTTACTATCTAGAATATCTTAATTTTTGGATTAGGCTGCCATACCTATGATCTTTTCTTCAATAATTGAGTTTCTGAACCTTGCTCTGATACCAGTAAGAAAAACGCCCGTTCCTTAGGATCTCAACTCCAAAACTTCGTTGCTAAAAGATACTAGACTAGAAGTTTAAGAGGAAAGAAATTTTTATTAAGCGGAAGATATCTTACAAAGAGAGAGAAGTAAGACTTGCTGGGACTCAGCTGTCTTGCAACTCTGAGAAAACACACTTATATAGACTCGGGAATGGAATCTCAATTATCACACCGGGTGCTCATTGGGCCTCATCGTCATGTGAATAAAGGGATTTCCACAATCCTTTGTCTCCCATTCAGTACACCCACTATCCAAAAGTTAGGTGCACTGATTGAAGAAAAAGAGAGATAGTACAACCACTTCACCGAAAGTGGATCGCACTGACTCAAAATTAGCACACTACTGGCCAAATCAGGTAGGCCAAAAGTATAAAGAAAAAGATGCTCAAATAATTGAGCGCTCCACACAAAGCAAATAGTGGTTTTCCGTAGATTACCACCAGATTATTCATCACACTTAATTATTAGATAAAGTTGTGAAGGACAGTAGTTGGGTCCATCACGCTCCCAATACCGTTCACCACCTGACAAATTGCGTAATTAAGTTGTCAAGGTCCTTCTCGATTTTCTTAATTTTTGGAATTTGTTCTTCAAGTAGTAAACAGGTATCACCCATCATGCAATCAACGTTTCTGTATGGACGTGCAGTCTCATACTCACGTTCAAGCATGGTCTTCAGTACATTGATTTGTGCAAAGGCCATCCTTGCTTGAAGTTCCTTGACTTCACGCATGACGCCTCTGTGGATAGCGGCATTTGTGAGTGATCCACCATTGCGTTCTCTGGCGTAGTGTATGTCATGGATGTCTGCAGTTGTGTATAGGGGAATACTGTCTGAATACGAGTGCATAGAAGCATAGTGCTGGCGTCGTTCAGCATTCCAGTCTGAATTTCCTCTAGAACTGGCTCCAACATGGAAATGAACGCGGTTTGCTCTGGGTTGAGACATCTTGTTGTGCAGTAGGTGGTCAGTCGGGATAGTGTATCTGCAAGGGTGTTGTGCCTTCCGTCAATGTGCTCGAAATTGATATGCACACCTGTTCCTGTCACAAAATCAGTAAATTTAATCCACCTGACCCGAGAGGGTTTATTGTTAGCAGTTTTATTATAAAAGCTAATAATCGCTTGACAATCTGTCCTAAGCGTTATTTCACTTTTATCTAGATAGTGGATTTTCATGGCCGTTAAAGTCTCCATGCAGGCGTGAATTTCTGCATCTATCGTCGATTTTATGACTGGAAATTTGCCACTTGCGTATGCACACACTTTCTCGGTTGAGCGAGGGTCCGCCTTCTTTGGCTTCCATTTGCAAACACCTCCCCAGCCTTCCATACATCCATCAGTTTCGAGGATAATATAGGCATTTTTCGGGGGAAACTCCAGGTCTGGAAGATTTTGAACCTCACTCTGGATTTGTCTTATTAGATTGATATCAGACGGTTTCAGCCTCTTGTCACCATGGGGAGAAGTTTTAGAATACAAAGGGCCGAGTTTGGTACCCAGTTTTGGAATATACGCCCTTGCATAGTTGAGAATACCAAGAAAGGAGCGAAGCCCTTTCTTTTCCTTCAAAGATTCCATATCAAAATTGATAATCTTTTTGATTATATGCTCTTGGAGTTTGATCTTTCCCCGATTAATAATTGCACCTAAAAATTCCACCTCAGGTACAGCTATTTTGAACTTTGTGGGTGACAGCACAAGTCCATTTTTCTCACAAATGGAAAGCATTACCTCCAAATGCTTTGCATGTTCTTCTTCTGTCTGTGAGAAGACTAAAATGTCATCTATGTAGACTGCTATGAATGTTTCGGTTCCTCTGAAGCAGTCGTCCATCTTTCTTTGGAACACAGCAGGCGCATTTTTTAATCCAAATGGCATGACTAACCATTCGTATAATCCTCCAGGGACTATGAAAGCAGTCCATGGTATAGATGCTGGATCCATAGCGACTTGATGAAAGCCGCTCTTCAGATCGAATTTCGAAAAGATCTTGCTGTTACTGATCTTTTTCAAAATTATATTGATACCTGGCAGAGAGTATTGGTCTTTGTAGGTGTTATCATTGAGGGTTCTGTAGTTGAGAACCATCCTCTCCTTGCCTTTTATCTCCTTCCCAGTTTTTGGATCAATTGAAGTCCCGGAATTGACCATGAATGCCATTGTTCGGTGTCTGCTTGTGCTGGGTCTGATTACACCAATTTCGAGTAGGGCTTTAATATGGTGGTCAAATTGTTCCTTCATGGCCGGAGTCACGTGTTTGAGCGGTTTATCTTCGATTGTAAGATCCGGGTTGATGATCTCCAGTTTGCAAACCACCTTGTTTTTGGCCCAATGCTGAAGTGGGTTGCTTCCAATATAGCCTTGGTCTTTTAGGCGGGCTAATAGTGGACCAAATCTCTTTTCAAAATTTTTATTGGTAATTGGGTTTTGGTAAAAGACAGCTTCTTGGATTAGTCGGTATTCATGCTCTTCGAGATCCAATTCTTGTATAGCAGCTGGAACTGCTATTGTTTCTGTTGTGGTGTGAATCTCTGTTACATTCTTATAGAATGTAAGCACCTTGCCTTCAATTCTTAATCCTCCTGCCATAGATCTTATAAAATTACACCCAAGGAGCATCTGTATTCCTTCACGCATGCCCATTGGAAAACAATAGGTGAAAGGAATGCGAAACTTGTTTTCTCCAATCACGAGTTGTCCTTGCTTGAGTTTTGTATTGACAACTTGTCGTGAATTTACTCCTGTGATTTGGACTGGGTATAATGTTTTCTCTTGTGCTTCATTTGGGATGGCAGTCTGACAGATACAGCAGGTTGATGCACCAGTGTCGAGGATTGCTCGGATATCAAATCTTTTGACTCCAGGGATTTCAATGGATACTATCAGATTATACAACCTGTTATCAATCTTTTTGTGCTGCCTGGGCTGCTGAACTTGTGTTAGAACCTCTGCTTTGTATGCTGCATAGTCAATGAAGACTACAAGTGCAGCTTCACCATCTTCATCATCTTCCTCCATTATTGGTTCTTCTTGATAGGTTACTTTCTTCTTTCCTTTATCAGAGATTGCCAGTTCTCTGAATTCTTCTGCCAATTCTTCTTCAAGGGTTTTTATTTGATTTTCTTGTAGAGGTTCTTGTTCTGCCAATTCTTCTTTGGGAGTTTGTATCTGGGTTTCTTGTAGAAGTTTTTGCAATCGTTCATTTTCAGCTTCTAGGAACTCAACATATTTTATGAGCTCTTTTATAAGGGTATCTTTGTTGGAGTATTGTCTGGGCTCAAGTTGAGTTTTCGGTTGTATTTCTTTTCCCAGATAGAATGGTGAGCACATGGCACAGGCTAGAAGTTTGCAATCTTCACAGCCTATCCTGTAGTTTTTATTTGTTTCGATTTTGCAAAAACTACAGTTACCATTGATTTGGACTTCAGTGCTGAATCGGTGTTGGCACTGTTCTTGCTTCTCAGGAAGCTGAACTTTACTTCTCCATCCATAATGCTCAATTTGCAGCATCATAGCACCTTCCCAAGGGATTTCTTCAATTGCAGTTCGCACATGGACCTCCGTGTTACCAGCTTCTCCTTCTGAGAGGCTGCATATGGCATCACTATCAGGTTCATTTAGATCCACTGATACCACATCTATGTCATCTGGTAGGTCCAGATTATCCAACACCGCTGCTCTTGCGATGTTCCCTCTATTCCTCTTACATTCTCGCGCAAAATGACCTTCCTCTCCACATATAAAACACTTGCATTTGCGGACTCGGTCAGCATGTTTTCGCTTGAACACTCGCACATGTGAGTCATGTGGCTTTCCTTTGTAGGTCTTGGCTTTTCTAAGACCATACTTCTTTCGGCTGTTATGGTATTCTCCTGGTATGGGTATACGGCTGCATATGGTTAGGTCTTTAAGGCTTCGTTGCAGTGCTGCCTTCTTACACATCTCTGCCAAATACTGGTAAGAGAAGTGTATTCTGGGCATGACACCAATTGTATTACCAGGAAACTTCTTCTGGAATGCCTCTTCAAGTTCATTGCCAATAAGAGAGGGCATTTTTCTGAAAAACTTTGCTGAGAGTTCTTCATTTACATACATCCTCCCAGATTTTGCTGCTAGAACTTTGTAATCATTCATGTAAGAGAAGAGATCTCTTACATTGTTGCAGCTCAATCTTTCAAGATCATAGTATGCACGATCTTGTTCGTCTGTTGTTCCTTGGTAGGGATCCTCCAATAGCATTACTCTTCGGATTTGTGATATAACGTTTTGGGGATCATCGGCAATGTTTGTGAGTATATCATATTGTTCTTTGAACGCCATTCGCCATTGGATCCAAATCTTCTTTTCTGTTTCACCAAGGAGGTTCTCTATGAACATCATCTTAGCCTTGTTATCATCAAAGGTTCTTTCACTCAAGAGATTTAGAGTGATTGATTCCCATCTTGATATGGTATCATTATAGAGACCAATATCTTCGGGTAATACCAGCAAAGCGCCTTGTTGTTGCATTGCTGCTGGTAAATTCCACATTTCATTATGGTGATGACCAACTCCTCCTGGTAAACTCAAGTTCTTAGGCCTTTGCCAGCTTGATGAAGGTTGTTGAGAGGTTGATGCTTCACCATGTTTAGCTTCAAGCCTAGCTGGTGTATAGGACACTTGTCCCATCAGAGGCTCTGGGGGTGGATGATAAACACCAGATGTTGTACTAGAGAAAGCTCTTTCTTGTAAAAACTGTTTCAGTTTTGGGTATTCTGTTTCTTCTTCTTCTTGATCATGCATCATGAAAACAGTTTCAGTTTGTTTTTGTTCTTTCCCACCACCTTCCACAGAAAATGGATTGATAAAATCCATTTCTGTTTCTTCATTATAACTATCCCAGATAGGACAGTCATCTTTTGGCCCTTCTATCAGCTGTGCAGTGACAGCTAGGGCTCCCCAGAAAATGTCATCTTCTGTTTCATTCTCATTATCAGATTCTTCTTCTGCCTCATAGCAAAGGACCATAGCTATGATTTCTTCGTCCAATTGCTCTTCGTCAAATTCACCTCTTGGTTGTTCTTGAGGTGGCGGCGTTGCACCATAGTTTGTGAATCTGAGCAGTAGTGAGCCATCGGTTCGCATTTGTGTAACTGCTCTTTGAGGATGTTGAGCTTCAGGCTGTTGCATTGGCCTGAGTACCCACTGCCTTCCTCTTAATTCTGTAGTGGTATGCCTTTGCCCTGGGATAGCTTGAACTCCATGACTTGTGAGATAATCAGATACATTGTTGATGTTGTATCTAAATCCCGTGAAGTTAGTGTTTGAAAGCCTCCCAATGAGTGATCTCGTCAGCAGCAAGTTGCTTTCGCCAGCTCGCCATGTGTCATATCCATGAGTTTGAATCACCAGCTGGATATGATTATAGAAATCCCTTATGGATAGCATCATATTTGGGGCAATATAGGCCAATTGAGACCCATGAGTCAGATCCATTTCCATAGTACCAATTATGGATCTATCATCAGACCATCTTGTATCTTGGATTACTACAAGGGCATTGACCCCTGCAGCTACTCTGTGGAGAGTAAAGAGACGTATCATGATCAGGCCCATGTGGAGATGTTGTAGACCTTCTCTTTGCAGTCTCTCAAATCCTTGTTGTGTGATGAATGGTAATTCCAGTTGTTGGTTGTCTACAACTGAAATCCTTTGGTCTGAGTAGTGTTGATAAACCTGATGCTGGGTTTGGAAGAGGCTCCCTGCTTGGTAAAGTACTTCAGCAGGAACATTTTGTGCTCTTCGGAATTGTGACAGATTAAGCTCTGCATCTGGATTCATCTGGGACTCAAGTGTTCTTTGATACCCTTGTTGTCTCCTGGGCATCATACGGCTTAATGAGTGCCGTGCTCGCTGTCCAAGTCTGTAACCTCTTACTTGGTCTTCTACTGTGGGGGTCTGTTCACGGTTTTGATTTTGTTGGTCACGGTTGCTTATAGATGGTCGTGCTGCCATCTCTGTTTGGGTTTGAGTTTGGCTCATTTTGATGCTTTTCGCTTTTCTTCTTCAAAGACCTTTTGTGGGTCCTTAAAGACGTAGAAAGGTGCAGGCTTTGGTTTCGGCTTGAGAATCGGTTCTCCGAGGCTGAGTTTTTGGAGGTTCTTCTCCAGATCTTCAATAGTTTTTGCGGAGATATCAGAAGACGTCCCAGCTGATTTCTCAGCTACGACCTTCTTAATATCTTTGACTGTCTCCAAACAGTCGTCGAGGTTTTCGCTTATCTTGACAAGTAGTTGGATAATTGTGTTGTTCTGTTTGATCAGGGCTACGGTGGCCTTCTGGCTGACTTCTGTTGGTTTAACAAAGCCTTCAGGGGGTCCTTCGATAGATTCAGTTGCCTTTAACGCGTCTTTATAAATTTCAGTTCGCTTGGTGATAAGCCAGTCGTTCATACGTAATTTCAATTATGCAAAAGAAAAAGATTTCAGTATATTGGCAGATTAAGATACTCTAGTATTTCAGGAATGAATATAACAATCCCGCATAAGAATGTTCAAGTTTTTGTGACATAACTAGAACTTAGCTACGTGGTGGATATATATCTAAATTAATGAAGTTTAGATGGGTAAATATCTAAATTTATAACTTTGATGGGTAAATATCTAATTAGGCTAAGTTTTGAAGGGTATATATCTGATTTCCCCAAATATATATGCATGCTTACATCAGTTTCAATCCTTGGATCGTCAGCACCAAGCAACTCATTAATTAGACAAGGAGGCTCCAATGACACACAAAATTTTGACACAATTATTACACTAAATCATATAAATTTATAAAAAATCTTGAAAATAGAAATTTTTTTATAAACATATTAATTTATTTACTTATAGATCGATTGTGTTTCAACTTTCATTCAATTTGAGTGTCATTTGATACTCCATCAACGGGGTCCGGATCTGCTGGCGCGCGTCCGGATCTGCAGCGTAGATCCGACGGTGCGCCAGACCTTGGGATCCGAACTCAGTGCTTTTCACGGATCCCGAGGTCTGGCGCACCGTCGGATCTGCGCTGCAGATCCGGACGCGCGCCAGCAGATCCCGAGTTCCATCAACGACCATCAAGTTTATATGGTAATTAGAACGATCAAAATTTAATGATTCTTGATAAAATATCAAACGAAACTCAAATTGAATGAAACTTGAAACAAAATCAATCTATAACTAAATGAATATGTTTATAAAAAATTTTCTATTTTTAAGATTTTTTATAAATTTATATGATTTAGTGTAATGGTTGTGTCATTGGATCCCTCCTAATTAGATACCGCAAAAACAAAATATATATGCTGCTTTCAATTAACTAAGGGGATTAGCATATAATATATATCGAGTAAAACTACGTGTTCTTAAGCTTACAGAGCCTTCTGTAAGCTTAAACAACGCCAAGAACATATCAAATCATCATATCCAAATTTTAATTTATATAGCTCAATAAATTCTGTATATTAACATCTTATAGCATGCAAAAATTTTCATTTTTACAGATTTTTAAGTATTTATTTCGGATTTTTAATAGCAACTGTACAATATTAATAAAATAATAAATGTTTTTGTATTAACTCTTATAAAGTCTAAAATAAATACTTAAAATATCTAAAAATAGAAATTTGGATATGGTTTAACATGTTTTTTGTGTTAAACTCACGGGAGACCTCCATGAGCTTAAGAACACCGTAGTTTTAACCAACATTCTTTTAGTTTCTACATTTAAAAAAAATAATTAGAAATGCTGCTAAATTTTGATTCTTGATAAAGTATCAAGTGCTACTCAAATTGAATAAAATTTGAAACACAATCGATCTACTAGTAAACTAATATGTTTGCAGATGATTTTTCATTTTTAAGATTTTTTATGAACTTAATTATAAGCCTTGATATCATTTTTGTATTCAACTTTTGATATGCAAGTGGATCCCTGCTCCTTAAATATTTATATTTATAATTTTTCTTTCTCCTTCTTTTTGCTTCATTTTTTTTTACTCTTCTTTCTGGTTGACTCTCTTCTGGCCTCACCTAATATTAATTCCAAACACCTCAAGTCCTTGATCATTTTCTTTATCACCTACAAATAGATACTTAACTAGTAAACAACCGCGCGGGCTCTTATATTTCTAAAAGAAATTTTTTTGATCTTTTGGCAAACCGCCAACATGATTTGAAAATTTCACAAAGCTCGTTTGCTCTTCTTGTCACTTTTCAACACCAATTTTTTGTGCTGGGCGCTTGTCATAATTATGCCATATATGCATACTTTGATCGTTAATAGTCCTAAATTGAACTAGGCCGAGGTTAAGTACAAGAAAGAGCTACAGACCTAATATAGAATTCTCAACACAAAGCAAATGGTTATCGTATGAGTGCAAGTCCCAACTCTAGTTTTGAGGTCTAGGATCTCTTATATAGACTAACATTCCGACCGAAATGTATTTGTCCTTATGCTGTTTCTGACCGAAGTATAACAAGTGGTTGGAGGATCTTCTGTGGTTAAGTTTGTGTGCCGATGTAGGATGTTGGGCGGTATTTGGGCCGGCCCAGCTCAAGTTTAATATGCTATGGGCCGGAATGGCTAATTGGGCCCTATCAATTGTATTTTGTGAGTGTTAAATATGTCTTAGTGATGGCCATCTGTACAAAATGGCCTTAAAGTGTCACCACCTTAATTTATGTCGCATTAAAGAAAATCTATTATCACATTTAATTTAGAGTTAGAAAATTGAAATTCCAACACCTATTATTTCCTGTCAGATGTTAATTAATTAAAGGATCAGATACTAATTTTGAAAAAAGAAAATTCACTTATTATTAATCAAATTAACTTCGTTTTCGACATACATTATTTTCTTGATAGCTGACACTAATTTTATTGTGAAAATCACTGTCTGATTTGAAGGAATAACAGTAATTACTTAGAACATTTTAATGACGGTTATTTATAAAAAAAAATGATACTTGGGTTGTTGAATAATTGATTAGGCCTAAAATGGATGTGGGGGTAAATAAATGAAAATGAGTAGGACTAAATGGTAAGGGTGAAAACGGATCGGATGTAGACAGATATATAGTAGGCAAAATTATATCCGTATTTACTTTAATTTTTCAAATATGAATACTGATAATACTGGACTGGATATTTCTGGATATATCCAAATACGGATTGTAAATACGGATCGGATATTTAATGAATCTGAATATGAATACAAATATATTTCGGATATCGCGTTTATTATTAAAAGTATTGTATATAATTTTAGAGAAAATCTTATGATACCCGGAGGCCGGTACCCCGGACTTGTACCCCGAGCGGGTCTTTCTATTTTGTTTCCGTATGTACAGGACAGACTTTCCTTTCTAACATAACTGCTTATTTAATCTTTTCTTAGCCCACTATATCAAATAATTTTAACAGTTTTACTGATGTATATTGCTAGCCCATTGTCTCAAATAAATTTTATCGAGAATATAAGTGGTTTAATCAAAAGATAAAGCCCAACATGATACGTACAGCCCCTGCGCTTGAAAAAAAAAACTTAAAACAAAAATTAACTCCACTTGCTTCCATAATAATAATAACGAGAAAGGATGAATAAAATGTTGATCCATGTTTTTATATTTCAAGATTCTTTTGTACATGCTGAAATTATACGACTACATCATGCCATCGTTCTAATACAAACATATTTGAGTATTGATGAGGATAGTGTAGTGCTACTAATTAAGCGTGGCATTTATATAATTGAATTTAGCTTTATGTTTTCAAATCATGTAATTGTACTGGTAAATATGATATTTATTTTCTTGAAATAGGTGTTTTTTTACCTTTGGTGTTTATGGTTCTAAAAGTATGGGCTTATGATACTCAATGAGTTAAGGTAGTGTTTATGACATAAATCTAGTATTAATTTATACTTCTCTCATAGATGTTTATACTTCTTAACATGGTGTTCATATTTATGAAACTGGTGTTTATATTTCTAAAAGATGTGTTTATACTTCTTAATATGGTGTTTATATTTATTAAACCGGTGTTTATATTTCTAAAAGATGTGTTTATACTTGGTGTTTACATTTATTAAACCGGTGTTTATATTTCTAAAAGATGTGTTTATACTTCTTAACATGGTGTTTATATTTCTAAAAGATGTGTTTATACTTCTTAACATGGTGTTTATATTTATGAAACCGGTGTTTATCTTTCTAAAAGATGTGTTTATACTTCTTAACATGGTGTTTATATTTATGAAACCGGTGTTTATATTTCTAAAATATGTGTTTATACTTCTTAACATGGTGTTTGTATTTATGGAACTGGTGTTTATGTTTTTAAAATGTGTTTATACTTCTTAACATGGTGTTTATATTTATGAAGCCGGTGTTTATATTTCTAAAATATGTGTTTGTACTTCTTAACATGGTGTTTATATTATGAAACCGGTGTTTATATCTCTAAAAGATTGTTCATACTCTGGTTGTCATGAAAGTAGTTAATATTCTTGGTGCATACACGAGAGCAGGAACCGGCTGCATAGATAATGCGCTAAAACATGTCTATTAACCTCTCCTCCTATTTTTTGTTTAACAGAAATCTCTTCTCTTGCAGTAATTCATATGCACTATTCGTTCGGGGTACTGGAGCGGGTACTGAAGTTGGGTTCTCTTAGCACCACTCATAATTTTATATCATATATGAAAAAATAAAATAGATGAATTATTACAAAAATTAATCACTAATTATATATACCATTAGTTAATCATTAATTATGATATATATAAGACATAAGCACTAATTCTCTCGACAGAAGTGAGGGTTTGAGAAGAGAAGGATGGTGTGATTGCAGATGGAGCTTGGATTGGGCTGGGCCGACTGAGCTTGTTGATATGGGCTTTTTTGGGCCTATTAGGATTGGGCTGAGTTATGGTTTGGGTTTTATAGGGCTGATAGGAATTTGTTACTGGGCTTTCAGTAGGAAATCGTAAATTAGAAGCGACAGTATGATGAGTTCGCGACTCTTTTCCTTTTGTGGGGAGTACTTGCAGAATCAATTCTTTTCCTTCATGTTAGGACTTAATTAGGACAATGGTCATTGTTTGTTTTACTTTTCTTTGCCCCTTTTTCTTTCTTGGGGATCAATTGTAAAGAAAGACCCATGACTAAAGATCTGGTGTAGCTAGATTAGTAAGAAACTTCATGCATATATATGTGCGTATATATAGTACATTCGTTGCTTTCTCTATCAGCTAAAGAATCTTAAATTAATACTTTATGTGTTGCCTATATCATTCCATCTCGTCTGATATTTCCCATCTAACACTTCAACGTTGTTTGCCTCAACTTCTTGCAGTTCCTGCTTCTTGCTGTAAGTTTTCATCAATTTGATCATTTCTTGTTCTTTGTTTTTACTAAAAAATAATCAGCACCTTGAAAGATATGTGCAAGATGATATTATGATAGTTATACCAATATTTGTCCTCTATATATATAACCTTCTATATATGATAAGCATGCCTTGATTTAGCTCAACTTTGAGTGCGTTTCTATTAGTTTATATCCTTACTAATTTCCAAAAAAAAAATATTGCTTCACACAGGAACTTCTATTGGCTTCCGATCATCAATACTTAGAAACCTGCTGGAGCTCTGAACCTGTCAAGCTAATATCATCAGTATAATATAATTAGCCAATTGGGCACTTTTATATATACAATAGGATTTAGATGTCTGATGCGTGTTTTTTGTAAATGTTCACATGATCTCGTACTAATTCAAGAGCGTAATTCTCACAAGCAATGTCCTTGTTATTTCCTAAACTCGAATGATATATATATACGGCCCTAAATAACATGTTGTGCACTAATTAAGCAGCTTAATTAGACAATCAATTCCTTAAAGAGGATACCACAAATACATTTCACAGATAAAATGGATGCATTACTGAAACCTCTTGATGAAGCCTCGTGTGATGGAGACTATGACAAAGTCAACCAGCTTCTTGAAGAGGATCCATTATTGTTGGATAAAGTCCTAACAGAAGTGAGGGACAACCCTCTCCACATAGCAGCCTTAAAGGGTCATGTTGATTTTACGCGCAAGGTAATCGAGTTGAAACCAGAATTAGCAAGAAGGCTCAACAGGGAAGGCCGAGCGCCGCTGCACCTGGCAGCTGCAAGGGGTCATCTCCATGTAGCAGAGGCGCTTGTAGAAAAGGTCCTTTATCAAGTTCTTATTGAGGCCATTTCTTTCAAATAATTAAAATTTTTTTTTCCCAATTACCTCAAGTATTTTATGTAAGAGGATGGTATCATTACTTAATTTTATCTGTAAAATATTGTCATTAAGGCCACCAATATATATTGTTTTACCGTCGTTTCAAATTGAAAGCAAAGCGACACGTCTGTATATATATGTATTTAAACCTGCAAAAATTGAATGCATCACTAAATAGCATGCATCACTACTTTAGTTTTACCATGCTATGCACATTATAATAGCATGCATCACTAAATAAAGATGGCTCAAATGCTCAACAATTACCATATGCTCTCAACTGCAACAATGGAATAAGATGATCAATACAAATTTTTTGTAGGCGGTCCCGAACAAGAAATTTTACTAGTGTTGAAATTATTTTCTCTTTGCTCTGTATTTGCAAAGTAGAATTGGCGTTTTACTTCATACGCGTATCTCAGAAATCAATACTCAAATGGCCGATCTGATTTGTTGATTGACACATTCCACATTTTCAAAACACCATATCAGTATACATATATGGTGCTTACTAATTAACACTAATGAAATGCAACTGAATCTCAGGTTGGGAGTGACATTTGTCTCATCCCCGAGAAAAACTATGGGTATTTGCCGGTTCATATTGCAGCAGTTAATGGACATCATAACGTCGTAAAATGGCTTGTTGAAAGATGCAACGAGACGCTTATGAAAACTACAAATAGAGGTGAGACCCTGCTCCATTTGGCGGTAATGGTCAACTGTTTAGACTCTGTCAGCTACTTGATTAAAAAGGGTGTCAACTTAAACGAAAAGGATGAAAATGGAAACACATGTTTGCATCTTGCTGTCGGAAAGCGTCACCCTGAGGTATGTACTAAAGAGATTTTTATATTGACAATGTTTATTTTGACAATCTTGGCAATGAGATTTTTAAAAATTTTGAAAAAAAAAAACTCACTACAAATTTTTAAAAATAGAGAAAAGTTTACAGAAGTATTGTTTAACTTAACTTATGGATTAATTATGTTTCTAATAATATTCAATCTAAATGATATTTGATTGCTCTTCAAAGACTCGTTAAATTACAACCTTTAAAAAGTGTATAAAATTTTGATAAGTTATCAAACGATACTCAAATTGACTGATATTTGAATAACTGGCTATCAGTCTATAAGTTCAAGAATACATCCATAAATTTTTATTACTTTTAGATTTTTTATGATTTTTTTTTTTTCAAAATTTTCAAAAGTCTCGTTACCAAGATTACCAAGATAACTTAGTATTGTTTAATCATTTTTAAAAAACATAGTGGATAACCCTTTCATGTAAATTTGGTTGGTTTTCTATCAAAATTTGAATTCCGTGTACATTTTATAAAAGAAAAATATATAACATGTATTCCTCATGCTTTGCAGATAATAAGATGCCTATTGAGCCAAGAAGGCCTTGAAATTAACTCAAAAAATAACAAGAACCTGACCGCACTTGATGTACTATTAGTCTCGTCGTTATATTCTGCTGTTGACATTTCCCTGGTCTGTACAATAAAAAGAGCTGGGGGTAAGGAAGCCGCAGAACTGCAGGGTCTCGAATCCATCAGGACTGTCGGGGTGGGTGCTCCCCCTCCAAGCAACCAGGGGCCGTTAAGAGGGAACATAAACATGAGAAGTGAAAAGCAGCTGAGTGCTGATGCTCAAACATTATTAATCGTAGCAACATTGGTGGCAACTATTACTTTTCAAGCAATCACAAATCCTCCGGGAGGATTTATCCAAGCGCCTATCGAAAAAAATGATACCGATATAATAATCTACTCAGGAATCTCGATCAATTCAAACTGGACGTCTGCATGGGAAAGGGGTGATTTATACCCTGCAGGGAGACCGGTTCTTCTCGCGGAGCTCACCACATTTTTTGTTCTGGACTCATTAGCACTATTTTCATCTGTAAGTGTTATTCTATGGTTGCTAATCGCGGAACCTAAATCGAAGATCATCATGAAGATTTTGGTTACAATTGTGTGGCTTGCGGCATTTTGTACAGCGCTTGCGTATGGTTCGGCCTTTTATGCAATTTGCGTCACAGTAAATAATTTTCAATGGGCAAACTTTTTGCTCTATGCATATTTTATCTTTTACTTCTTTGCGGGCTTATGGGCAACGGTTGTAGTAGTGAGATTCTTATGGCAGACAGCTGAATTCAAGATGCCACTACCGAATTGGATTGCACGAGTACTCCGTTGGTTAAAAGATGGCACGTTCTTCAAACGGATTATTGCAATAGTCCACAGTCAATTGCTCAAGAGGATTATTTATGGCATATTAATTGTATGTTTTGTTGGTGCTTTTCTCTGTGCAACCGGGACCGGCATATCAATTGTATATGCTGAGCAAAATGACTAATAGTTACTGAAGCTCGCTCCGCGATGGTGCTCCTTTGTCTTTAATTTTTTTTTTTTTTTTTGTGTGTGTGTGTGTGTGTGTGTGTGTATGTGTATGTGTTTGATGTAGCAAGCCAAAAGCTATCTTTTATGTAGTTATAAAATATCTAAAAGATGTACTTGTAACATTACCAACTTCATTCTTATGAACATTTCAAATCCTAATTATGGCATTCATAATCTTATTTTCTTGCTATGACAGACCTAAGTGGGGTTACTGTTCTCTCTCTCTTTTTTTTGTGAACAACAGGAAAATAAAATGATTTGTCTTTATTTTTACTTTTTATTGTACATCAATACCTATTCTTTCTAGAATGAGACATACGTCCTAGGCATGTCATCGCGCGTCGCGCGATTAATCTAATTCTTTACTTTAATTTTATCGCATATGAAAATAGATGCAAATATAATTGTTAATCACGTATAATACTGTCAACAAATTAAATATTGACCAGCCTAAAAAACTATCCTAATATAGATAAAAAATATATGAAAAAAAAATGCAAAGATTAATCGGTCATGGAATCAATGTTTTTACAAAGATTAATTAATTAAATGTGCATCCTTTTTTACAATCACTTTTATAACTGCAATTTCAAAACTATCATTTATTTTATTCTGTGCTATCCTACCAAACGCACTGGCACTACACGCCTCTCCAATACTCAAGTTTTGCAAAAATACACATTTAGACCCTCATCAAGTTTAACATAACAACATAAAAAATATATAATTTTATAACGCTGACATTATATTCAATCTGTAATAGTTTATTTCTAATCAAGCGATTCTTTTTTCAGAAATCAACTATCATTTTTTAGTTGTACCTAGAGGGTATATTGAAACTATCCAATTCAGAAAAATGAATGGATCATATCTTCTAATCCATACGAAATCCACATATCTCCATATAAACTATAACCAAATTAGATGATGTTACACAAACAAACAAAAAAAAGGCAAAATTGTGAAATACTATAACCAAATTAGATGATATTACACAAACAAACAAAAAAAAGACAGAATTGTGAGATAGTAATAAGAAATTTAATTCCTCTATTTCTTTGTTTCAGCCCATCTCTACAAAACTTACATACATGATTTTTTTTTTTTATTATAATTACATACATGATGTCTTTCCACCTCGACCAGTGAGTCAGTCAGTAAAACAAGAGAAATGGGACGAACTGAGCGATATAGAGAATTTCAAATAGATGATGCTTGTAGAAAATACTGAAAAGTGAAAACCAAAGTTATATTGAGCTAGATTATTATACTAATATTAGCATTTCAGTCCGAAATGCTAACGCCTCAAAATTTATGTTATCATGTCCGAAATCACGATCTATGGTACTCAATAAATTATTTATATGAATATTGGGGAATACAAAAATTTTTCATTTTTAGAGTTTTCTAATTATTTGTTTTGCATTTTTAAAAATAGCATGTACAAACATCAATCTACGCCATATCACAAAAAAAAAAGAACCTATCTACGCCACATCACAAAAAAAAGAACCTATCTACGCCATATCACCAAAAAAAAAAAAATATATTAAAAAAAAAAACACTGTTCATTCACACTGTAGAATCCACAGTGCAAAGTATGTTCCACCCTTATCTAGTTAGTATGTGTGATATGTGTATCAGTCAACACTACAATGGCATATACTTTTAATAAGTATCTAATCTTGGATGGGATTTTTTTTCTGTAGCTATAGTTTTACAACAGTAGTAAAAAACAGTAACTTGATGGTTTATAAATGCTTTCTTCATATTCCAAACATCCCTCTCCCATCTTCTGTAATCTTCAACACACATCCTTAAACTGATAATTTAATAGAACTTTCAATAAAAATAATGGGCGCCTTCAATAATTTAAATAAACGTCTTTTTGTATAACGGTTTTATGTTTCTAACTTCGTTGAAATATTTTGACAACTTTAACCTCCAAATAAATTAAAAAATAGTTAAAAAAAGTTTTTTTGAGGAGGATCAAATGACCACAATATTTGGTATCCAATCGGTAATCACAAAATTAAATATCAAATAACTACATTTTGTATTCTTAAATAACAAAATTAATTAATGAAATGTTTTTTATATATCATTAATGAAATGTTTCTTAGAAAATTACATATTTTGATTTTATTTTCATGTGCATCTAGTATTGATAAATATCAATGGTTCATATTTTATGATTTTACATGTTAAATTTTCATCATTTTATATATATATGTTATTGAGATTATTTAGAATACGTCCAATAGTTCAGATTTTACATGTTAAAATTTGAGCCAGTAATCTTGTTGTCTCCATATTTTCTCCACTGCTGGCCATCATCATGAGGCATGCTTGTTTTGTTCATCCAAGAATGCACTTCTACCCTATAATTGAGAAATGTACCATTAAATATCTTAAAAAACTACATATGGACACGATATATCTATATATGCATTAATTTCTCAAGTTTGAAAACTGGGAATGATACAATTGCTGGGTGGTATTAAAGCTAGAAGCATAACAAAGAGTTCTTATATATTAACTAATTTCAAATAAATTATACGAATTAATGGTAAACAGCTAATTAATGTGATACCCGAAATTATGAGCAATAGTCACTACAACAAAAAGGGCTGTTTACGACGCCCATTTACAACGGTTATTAAAAGTACCCGTTGTTAGGGGGGTTCCGTACTAAGAAAAATGACCTAACAACGGTCAATTGCTAATAACTGTTGTAAATCTTATGGGTTTCAACAGTTTTTAGTAACTGACCATTGTAAAATGACGTGGCCTAATTTTACAAAGGTTATTAGTAAATTCCTTACAGCTTGCAACATTCATTAATAGATGACCGTTGTTAAATTTGGTTACAACGGTTTTTCATTAATAACTGTTGTAAATTCTTTAGAGCTTGCAACGTTCATTAATAGATGACCGTTGTTAAGTTTGTCTACAACGGTTTTCATTAATAGCCATTGTAAAATGTGGTACTTAGGTTTTTTTTTTTTGGCTCTCTCTCCCAACAGCTCATACCCACACCAACCGCCGCCATTGAGTTTTGAGCTCCACAGAATTTGAACCAGCATGGTGTTTTCCTCTTCCAATCGAACCAAAACGTCCCCTTAACCCAAAAATTCAGCTCTCGCGCACACAAACTCACTACCAACTACAGCGGTAGGGCGGGCAGCAGGTAAGAGCAACCACTAACCCCAAAATTTTCACTTTCGCACACAAATACTCACCACCGGTAACCGCACCAGGTGGGCAGCAGGCAGCAGGCGGGCAGGAGGTGGGAGGCGGGCAGCAGGCGAGCAGCGGGCAGGCAGTAGGCGAAAGCAATATTGGAAGTATCTGGCACGCATCAGTTGCGGCATTTCGTCGGCCTGCTATATTCTTGATATAAGGTTGATATTTAGACTTTTTTTTAATTGCATTTTAAATGCTATATGTGATTTAGTGCATTTTATTTTGCATTTAGAGTCTTGTCATCCATATAGAACCAAATTATCAGTACATTAATTAATTTAGGTCGGTACCCATTCGGGATTAATCCAATAGGGATTAATTTCGAATAGTCCCCATTTGGGACTGCTCTTTGAATACTTTGTCTCATTTAGGATTAGTGAGCGGATGCTCGTCAATCTGGTGTACGAGAAAAGTTCAGTTCAGCATTTTTCCTTATGTTCCACGGGTATGTACGTACATGCAAATGTGCGTTGGCGTACTCGTGGAGCTGAAGGGAAATGCTGTCAAATTTTTCTTAGACACCAGATTGGCAAGCGTATGCTCACTAATGAGACAAAGTATTTAGAGAGTGGGTTAGGATTGTTGGCCAGCCCGAAACCAAATATTGACCTTTTATACCGCATATGACATGAGAATACTTTTTAACTCTTACAGATGGATGCAAGAAGCTGGATGTATGGAAGAAGGGACACATTTGAGTATCTGGAAGAAGTTGAGAAATTTTTAGAATTTGCTAAAGAAAATATGAGGATTAAAAATATTCTTTCAATTCCTTGTCCTTGCAAATATTGCCAGAATGTTCTTAGACAACGCACATTTGATGTTTCGAAAGATCACTTGATTGCTCGTGGCTTTGTGTCGGGGTACACGCAATGGGTAAAGCACGGAGAGTCTAAGGAAGACTCGTGCAATATTGCAGGTCCTAGCAAGACGGTACCTGACACTAGTGATGATCGTGATGTAGCAAATATGGGTTTGGGTTTTGATACAGGAGAAAATTTGGGGGCTGAAAATGTAGAAAGTAATGTACAAATTTTAGACAATGATCAGTGTATTAATGATAACTTGGATGAAATGATGAATGATGTTGGACCTGAATTTGCTGACATCCCCGGATTGTTTGAAACTTTGGGTAAAGAAAAAGACATACCGTTATTTCCTGGTTGCACAAAATTCTAATGACGGCTGTTTTCAAATTGTATAACTTAAAAGCCAAAAATGGATGGAACGACAAGAGTTTCACCTCCTTACTTGAGCTTTTAGGCGATATGCTCCCAGAAAATAATGAATTGCCCAAATCAACATACGACGCAAGAAAAATGTTGTGCCCTTTAAGTATGGAAGTAGTGAAAATTCCCTCATGTCCTAATGATTGCATCTTGTTTCGAGGAAAACATGCGAACCTGAATAAGTGTCCGAAATGTAATTTTTCTAGATACAAACCTAAGGGCGATGAGATTGAATGTACAAAAGGTGTAATAAAAATTTTTTGGTACTTGCCGATACTACCAAGGTTACAACGTCTCTTCTCGAATCCAAAAGACGCTGAGTTGTTACAGTGGCATGCCAAGTGTAGAAAAGACAATGGAATGTTTAGACATCCCGCTGATTCTCCTGAATGGAGAAATATTGATAGGAAGCACAGTAAAATGGCAAGCGATCCGAGAAATTTGAGATTGGGGCTATGCACTGACGGGTTGAATCCTTACAGCAACATGAGTAGCCGTCACAGTACATGGCCAGTTTTACTGTGCATTTACAATCTCCCACCGTGGTTGTGCATGAAGAGAAGGTATATATTGATGCCATTGCTTATCTTAAGTCCGAAACAGCCGGGTAACGATATAGACGTGTTCTTGGCTCCATTGATTGAGGAGCTTTTAGATCTATGGGAAAAAGGTACGAAGGTATGGGATGCGTATAAGAAGGAATACTTCACCTTGTTTGTCATGCTTTTCTGTACAATTAATGACTTTTCGGCATATGGAAACTTGTCGGGTTACAAGGTTAAAGGTGCGAAAGCATGTCCTATATGTTTAGAAGACACATGCTCCCATTGGATGAAAAAAACAAGGAAGACCGTGTATTTAGGGCACCACTGATTCCTTTTTTGTCGACATCCATGCCGCAGAAAAACTGTAGAATTCAATGGTGAGGTCGAGAATGGTAGCACCCCAAGAGAATTGACCAGATTAGAAATATTTGAGAAAGTAAGGGAGAAAAAGGTTTGAGTTTGGTAAAAGAAAGAGGGAAAAGGGTAAAGAAAAAGAGAAGGAAAAAGAAGAAATATGGAAGAAGAAATCAATATTCTGGGAGCTACCTTATTGGCGTGATTGTGCCACCCTTTTCGCCGCCCGAAGAGGCGCTCTAAGAGAACGACGTTTTCGTTGGGAAAAGGACACGGTCACCCCTGTATGCCTGCGTTTGCCAGTGGACGTCGCAAGGCGTTCACTCTCAGACACTCACGTGCAAAGGTTTTGTTATTTTCAAGTGATTGTGGGGTCTTGGATTCCAATGAGCGCAAGCCCTCATTGTTAATTACCCTAAAGCTATGAACTCCAGGCACCTCTGATTAAGAATAGGAAAATGCTAAAATGTGTGCAATTATTGTACAAAACAAAGAGAAAAAACAAAGAAACGATCTTAGCTAAATGATATGCACAATTCGAAATGTAAAGATTGCCATTATTTTGTTAGTGAGTGTTAGTGGATGTTAGCGGGTTAAACCTAGGATACTTTTGATTATCCCGGAGATGCTTATATCTCTTTCAGGTTTATGTTAGCGGGGAAACCTAGGACACTTTTGATGGTCCCGGAGACGCTTATGTCTCTTTCAGGCCTCCTACGACTTGGTAAGCCACAATCGTTCGAGTGTGAAATTTGGCTTCTTGATCACTACGAGCGATATCCGCGATCGTCAGATCAGGACTGGTGGTCTATCTGCAACCGAGGATCCAATTTACAGCCTCACGCCCGGTCTCTCTGTCGGGGTATGATCAATCGTCAATTGGAGGAAATCTGGAATCGACTCTGGTGGTCCCGAGAACATTTTCTCTCGTCAGATCTCCTAACTGAAGTGCAAGACGTCGCCGTTTCGTAGCTTGGTATTGCTTTCATTAGTTATCTGAACAACGAAATAGTGACCGGTTGGCCTAATTGACGTTTTGGTGCTCAATGATTTCAAATCTGGATTTTTGCCCTTTGATTCGAAAAGATTTTGATTTCTTATTTTTAAATTGAGCACAATATTTCATCAAAACATTCTTACTTAGAAGATGCTTGGATTTAACCCTTTATTTATGCACTTTTTAATAAAAGAAAGGATGTTTTCTCTTACAAATTTGAACTTGAATTTGTATCTGAAAATTCAAAGTTTAAATGAAAAAAAATGTTTTTACATGGAAAAATCAGAAATATTTTTTTATGAATTTTAAAATTTATTTCAGAATTTTTGGAGTTCAGGAACTATTTTTAGAATTATTTTCAGTGAAAATCCGGAATAATTCACTTTAATTGGATTTTGGGCCAAATTTGGATTTCTGGGCTGAATTCTGGTTCTGGGCCGATTTTGAATTTTGGGCTGAATTCTGGTTTTGGACCAACTTTGAATTTGGCTGAATTCTGGTTTTGGGCCAACTTTAAATTTTGGGCTGAATTTGGATTTTGGGCCAACTTTGAATTTTGGGCCAGATTTAGATTTTGGGCCAACTTTGAATTTTGGGCCAGATTTTGAATTTTGGGCCAACTTTGGAAACTGAATTGGCCCTTTTTTCTTCTGAGACTACATCAAGATTCGTGCTGCTCTTAGATCTGCATCAATATTCGTGCTGCTAGTCATGAATGAGATCTGTAAGATTTGTCATCAAGATCCGTGCTATCCTTAGATCTGCATCGAGATTCGTGCTACTTGACATGAGTAGGATATGTGGGATTGCCATCAAGATACGTGCTGTCCTTAGATCTGCATCGAGATTTGTGCTATTGGCAGGAATGAGATAAGTGGGATTGTCCTCAAGATTCGTGCTGCTCTTGATATGAACTGGGCTCAGCTGGGCCGTCGGTGATCTCGGTGGTGGATGGTCGGATTTTTGATCGGCCGACGCCATTGGGATCGTTTCTCCAAGGGGAACACATCTGTGGTGTTGGATTTGGCTAAAGAGGCTCAGATTTAACTCGAATGAGCTCGTTCTTGAAGTGCTGTGTTGAGTTCTGACTTGGATTTCGATTTCAAAATTCTAACTCAATTCTTGACCAATTTGTGTGAGGTTTGGGTTGTTTGAATCGTTTTGATACAAAGAACATGTATGTACATTTAATTTAAATTAATTTGGACCGTACAACAGATATGAAGTTGGAACCAGATTTCAGCTTTCTTGAATATCAGTTTGTGAATTTGATACTTAGAATTTATTTAGATCATGCAAGCAATTCATTTACAGTGTGTGCAGTATACAGACATCACTTACTTCACAAAATAACTTGGATTTCACATTTGAATTTAAGTTTTAACAATTTTGTCAAAATTGGCAGAAAACTGATAAATTATCAGTTTAATTTATTTGCAACATTTTGAATGTGACAGTTCAATGTTTTCAAACAGAAATGTTCATTGAGATGTTAGAAACAACTTCTATGCTCATCAAATGTTCTAATTCTAAGCTATTCACAGTGTTTTTGAAATTTTTGTTTTCAGGGTTAAGTCTGCAATTTTCACAAAACTTGTCAGAATTTTCACATTTTTATAGGAATTTATTTACAATGAATCAGATCAAGTGTAAAACATGAAAGTTGCTTAGAATCATGTCAGGAATGCATCAGAATTATCAAAAATATGCACCATGAAGAACAAACTGGACACCACTTTTTTATTCAAATTTCCAGAGAATAGACAGAAAATGGTTCTGATGCAGTTGTCACTTTGTTATTTTTGTGAGAATTTATTTACAGAGAGTTAGATCAAACTTTATACATGAGAAATGTTTAGAAAATCATGATCTTTCCATATAAAATATTTAAAATATGTATCCAGAACATAAAATATGCATCAAGATCAGTTCTTTGAAGTTCAGACTTGCAGTTCAGTGTTACAGACAATCAGATTCACTGTTTTTGGACTTGTATGACATGTTTTTGAACATGAGAGCTTAAACAACTTTGACAGTGAGTTAGTGCATGTTGTTATGAACATTTTGATATATAATTTGTACACTTTTAACTTAGCAAAGTCACTGTTTCATTAAGTTTACAGTGCAAAGGGCATTTTCTGTCATTCTGTGCAACAGATCTTGTGATTTTCATATGAATTTTTCTACACAGAATTTGACAATAATTTTCACATGAGAAATGTTTATAACTTTATTATGGACATATAAAAAAATTTGACTTAATTATATTATAAACATAAATCCACAGAGATGAGTTGATCTTAGCAAGTTTCTGTTACTCTTCCAGTTTCTTGAGTTTGGATCAATTTTGGCAGCATTTCCCCTACATTTTGTAGGTGAAATCTGTTCAAAAAGGTTTCCTTGAGTTCATAACTTATCCTGGAGCAATTTTAGCAGCATATCCCCTTGTGAAAAGGAGGATTTGATGTCAAAATTAGCTCCTAGAATGAGTTGTTCACTCAGTTCTTAGGAAATTGGGAGGGCAGCAGTGTCTCACTGAGCTCAACTTCCCCTCTCATGCTTTTGCTATGAGAGTCACCCTTTGGACAAGTCCTTAGGGGTCTGTGGAGCATGCTCAACACAGTAATTAAGCCACTCTTGGAGTTAAACTCAACAAGAGGTCATGAGATGCTTAAGCAAGCTCATGTGTGCTAATTTCAATTGTTTGTTGACTTTTAAAGCAACTCACTCTTGGAGCAAGCTCACAAGAGGTCATGAGAGCACAAGGCAACTCATGTTAGCTGCATTTTAACTTAATTTATCATATTTAACAGAAAGAAAGCAAAAGAATTGATGCAAATGCATCTCAGAACCATTAATCTCAGAAAATCCATTTTGTTTGAAAGAGATCAATGCTCTTATGCAAGAAATTCAAGAATCAAGCAAGTAAACTTCAAATAGATGCAATTTAATAAACTAAACAGCATAATTAATCAAGAGAATCATAGAGTTTGCTTAAAATAATGAAGAAACAACAATTGAGAGCTGTTGTCCCTCTTTTTTCATTCATCAACACAAATTTACATCAGTTTCTCACCTTTCTTATTGAATTACAGATCTCTTCTCTTTGATTACAGTATTTAGAAGCTATCCTAGCAAGTGTGTGTGTATGGTGGAGTGATTTGAGTGTGTTTCAAAGGTGTTTCAGTTTTGCTGGTAAGGGTTTCTGATTTTGGCAGAATTTCAGTGAGCTAATAGCTTGGGGTTGTCTCTCCTGTTGTTCTGATTTGAGAGGGGTATTTATGGGGATGATTTGATGATGCTTAGAGGGGAAGAAACCTCCTTTGACTGGTCAAGATCATGTCCCATGGATTGAGCTTGTTTGATTTCAATTAGCCCTTGGATCTGTTTGGCAGCTTGGGGGGAGTTAGTTGGCGCCTGGGCAATGTTCAAATGGTTTGAGAATCATCTCTGAACTTGGTGCATGAAATCTGGTAAAGATTGGCCCATTTTCCAGTCAGATTTGACCATGCACTGATTTCAGCCAAGTTTGGGGCTTTGGAGAGGTTTAAATCGATTAAAAGATCAATTCTTTGATGCTACACATGGTCTATAAGGTTGTTGCAGTGTTTTGGAGTGGTTTGAGCTGTGCTGGTATGAACTAGTTCCAGCTGAGAACTGTTTCAACACTGGTACAGCTTCTAGAAGCTTTTCTGTTGAGCTCAGATGCTTTGGATCCCTTCTAGGAGGTGAGGGGGACTTAATTGAGCATGGAGCAGTGAGCCAATGCAGTGGAGAGTGCTGTTGTGATGCTTGGTACTTGCTGCACTGAGTTCTGCTGAGAAATCAGTCATTGTTTGGGTCCCACAGTCGTTTTCAGAGTTTGTTTCATGCTTGGAATCCTTTCCTGACTCTTAATGGATCTTATTTGAGTCTAATCGAACCCTCTAAGCAACCCAATTAAGTCCAATTATTCATTTAATTTGAATTTCCAGACTGTAGGGGCATTGTGGTCATTTTTCTCTGAAATTCTGTTATTCAGTTGAGAGCACGAGTTCTCACCCCTTTCTACTCAACTCTTGAGTATAAAACATCCCTTTTTACTCTTCTATACTCACCCCTTTCTCTCATTTTCAATTAAATCGATTTGGAGGTGAATTCTTCAATTTCTTTCACAGTTTCATTACCAGTCTCATAGATTTATCTCTTCTCATGGTTTTAAATGATTGAGATCATATTTTAACATATTTCCTACTCTAATTGATGCTCAGGGGATCAATCAATCGAAGAAGTTTGAAGCTTGGGCTCAGTTTTGGGACTGAGTTTGATGAAGGTTACTGTTTCATCTTGATCTTTGATTTTTTACTTAATTGACATGTTGTTTAATTAATTAACATGTTACCCATTATTATTAGATCATGTTTATTGATTCTCTGAGGTTTGTTTTGGTCAATTGAAGCTTTGGAGTTGAGCCCGAGCCTTGAACTGCTGTTTGAAGGGCTGTCAGAGGCTTTGGGGGTAAAACTCATTGCTAGGAGCTTGGAGAAGGGTATCTGAGGCATTGAACATCATCGTGGAGGTGTGGGCAAGCTTGGGCAAGCACCAGTTGAGCTCAGCAACCACCATCGCCGGAGTTAGAGCATCTCAGGTCAGTTATTCCCCTTCTCTGGTTCTTAGGTTACCATTTTTTGTACAGTGCACAATAGCTTGCAATTACGGTAAAATTGGATAGAGCTTGAACAGACGATTCAATTGGTATATTATTTGCTTGAAATGATGGTCAGAGTTGGGAGAATTTGGCCGGAGAAGGTGGTGGTGGCGCAACGGCAGATTTCCCCCTTTTCTGGCAGGTGGGCCCCATTATTGAACTGACAGGTGGGCCCCACTTGTCAGGAATTCAATTAGTGAAATGATTAATCTGATCTGCACAGGTGTCGACCTGTGATTGGCCCATTTGGTTAATTAACTTGATTAGCCCATTAACCAGCCCATAATTCAAATTCCAGTCCTTTTATTATTTCTGTGAATAGAACTGTGTAGCTTTTGGTGTAGAGGGTAGGTTTTAGGCTTTAAGTGGGTCACAGTGACATGCCACACACTTTCTTATTATTCTCCCAGATCTTCTGTGTTTTGTCTATGACAGGTGGGCCCCACTTGTCAGAATTCCTTTCTGAATTCTGTTTGGTATTTGGGCTGATTTGGGAAACTGGGCCTCTTTCTTAGTTTAATCTAATTCCTTATATATCAATTCGGCCCAATTTGAACATCTGGTCCAGAAATCAATCTTGGCCCAAAATTAAATCTGATTTTCTGTTTTCTCTGCTGACAAGTGGGCCCCGCTTGTCAATTTGACCTGACTTTGACTACCACGTGTCACCTTCTGATTGGTTGATTAATCTGATTTTTCTTATTTCTTTGCTGACATGTGGGTCCCACTTGTTAGTTTGACCTGACGTTTGACTGCCACGTGTCATATCCTGATTGGTTGATAAGTATGATTTTTCTTGTTTTCTTTGTTGACATGTGGGCCCCACTTGTCAGTTTGACCTGGCGTTGACTGCCACGTGTCACATCCTGATTGGTTGATTAATCTGATTTTTCCTATTTTCTTTGCTGACATGTGGGTCCCACTTGTCAGTTTGACCTGACGTTGACTGCCACGTGTCACCTCCTGATTGATTAGTTTTGTTGATTTTGTAATTGGTATATCTTGGGCCTAATACTCAGAATTTCGCAAATAATATACCAAAATTCTCAGAATTTCGTGTAGATTAACATGATCCCCCCCGATTCATCTTTCCCTTTGTTCTGTGACAAAAGCAGTTTGGGGGCACTAGTAGATGTCTTGGGTTGGTGTATTCTTGACATCTTCTGGTGTCTCCGAACTGCTTGATTCGGGACACAAAGTCTCAATATATATGTTCTCGATTATTGTCAGAATAGTAGATGTGGGACTATTGAAGCGCTTGAGTGACTCTGTTCCGGTTCCAGTCTCTGACTCAGTTGGCTACTGTCTGTTTGATCTCTTATTGGCTGCTAATTTATTCCTTATATTCCTTGAGCTCGGAAACTCAGATTAAATACACTTTCTTGAAGTTATGAGAGACACACATTTTTTTTTCTCTTCATAGCAACAAGTAGTTGACCATTGGTCAAATTCTTCAGTTGAACTTTGTTAACAGCTTTCTTTGGTTGACTTTCTTCTTGTCTTTTCAAGGAATTTTCAGTCGAATGCTTCTTTCATCGACCTATTTGAAGAATCTTTCCAGTTGAATCTCTCTGTCATTAGCTTGGTCTTTTGACTAAATCTCTCTGTCATCAGTCCTTTCATTTTCTCTTTCTCTCCTTTTTGTTTTGCTTCTGAGTTTCTTGGTCAGCAGTTTTAACTTTGTTTCTTCACAAGTGACCCTTTTCAGGGGTCAACAGTGATCTGAACGTACGACACTGTTTGGATGTGATGCATATCATTAAGAACATAGGTGAGAGTTTGTTGGGGTTGTTGCTAAATACACCGGGGAAAACAAAAGATGGTCTGAACGTGAGAAATTATATGATTGAAATGAGGATTCGTCCAAAGTTAGCTCCTAGGGAGATAGACGGCAAACGTGTTTTCCTTCCTCCTGCTCGCTATACACTATCAAAAAAAGAGAAACTTAGTTTGTTGGGATGCCTCAAGTCAATCAAAGTTCCAACCGGATATTCATCTAATATCTCCTCAAAGGTTTCTCTTCAAGAATTGAAGTTGATTGGTATGAAGTCACATGACTACCATGTTCTATTAACCCAGCTACTTCCAGTGGCAATCCGAGGAATTCTCTTAAAAGATGTTAGGCACTCCATCACTAAGTTATGTTTCTTTTTCAACTCGATTTCCTCCAAGGTTATAGTCCCTGATTTGTTGGTTCCTTTACAAAGGGATGTTGTGGTAACCCTCTGCGAGCTCGAGATGTTCTACCCGCCATCATTTTTTTGATATTGTGGTGCACTTGACCATTCATTTAGTTAGGGAGATTAAAATGTGTGGGCCCATGTTCTTACACTGCATGTATCCTTTTGAGAGAGCCATAGGTCAACTGAAAGGATTGGTCCGAAGTCATTCCAAGCCCGAAGGGAGTATGGTCGTTGGAAAATTAGATGAAGAGGTAATCGAGTTTTACAATGATTACCTACAAGGGGTTGAACCGATCGGCCTCCCCAAATCTAGACATGAAGATAGACTCACAGGAGTTGGTACGAAAGGATCAAAATTTATTTTGCCTGGTCTTGAACGACGACAACATGTTAGAAAATTAATTAGATTAATTAATTTATATTTATTTTAGGATTTTACTAATACATATTATTTAATAAAAGATCAATTTATTAACTTATAACATAAACGTTGATTTCACTTTGTGAGCGTTGAAAGGTATTATGGGGCTGGCCAGTGGCCACCTCATGGATCTTGCAACGTATTAATTAATAAATGTATTTTAGATATAACAGTTGTAATTGGTGACTGTTACAATTACTTGAACAAACTTAATTGAGGCATGACGCGCTGATGCGCTGTGATCAATTCATCCAATTCAATTGATAATAGTTAATGTTTTTACTCGGTCAAAATTAGATAAGAGTGTTATACTCTTTTATTTACATAATAAATCTATTTGATTTGCTGGAGCCGTTTTACACGGTGAATTAAATATTTGACCGTTGTATTGGATCATTGTTTTGCACTATAAAATGAGCCCAAAGCATCGGATGAAAAATATAAGAGAAACATATCAACACATCAAGTTTTAAGAAACAGAGAGTATAAAATTATTATAAAATATCTTTGAGCTATATTTGCAATCAAATTCGGGTTCGCTCCTTATGCAGGGTGCACCACATCAATGGAGGTAGGAGTCGAAGTATCTTGGGAGGAGATTGCCATGAGTCCACTGCACCATGTGGGGTAATACTTCTCTAAAGTTAGTACTCGTATTATTACGGGTGCGCTTTGATGCTCAACTATGGATCGATGATCTTCGACTATGAATCGATGCAATTTAGAAGATTGTGCAACCGACAAGTTCTTCAAATCACTGTTTGATATTTCTAACTTTATTTATTTAATTTTATATAATTAGGCTTAATATTTTCTAACACAACAAGCACATTTGAAGGTATTACAACACCTCGCTGTTGTTAATCCTTATGTGAGTGAACACATGGCCAAGTTACGGGAAAACAATCCTTCGAGGAATGAAGCTTGGATCAGCAAAGAGCACAATAAAACATTTTTAAATTGGTTTGTTGTAAAAGTTAGATCCCAAACACCAGAAATCGTAGATGACACAGTTAAATGGTTAGCGCGTGGTCCCAATGCTACTGTGCAAACCTGGCAAGGATTCGAGATGAATGGGTTTACCTGGTACACCAAACAGCAAGATGGTAAGTGCACTGTACAAAACAGTGGAGTGACCTTAGTTGCTCTGTCAGGTCCTGAAAATACGGCTGATTCATATTATGGTTGGATCGATGAGATATGGGAACTTGATTATTTGAGGTTCAAGATACCCATTTTCTCATGTAAGTGGATAGATAACCGACGTGGAGTTAAAAAAAGATAAAGATGGTTTTGTAACTGTTGATTTTAACCGATTGGGTTATAAAGATGACCCTTTCATACTAGCTAAACAAGTAAAACATGTTTTCTTTGTTCAAGATCCTGCAAATAAAAAATTGCATGTTGTACTTTCGGGAAAAAGACGTATTGTTGGGGTAGAAAATGTTACCAATGAAGAAGATTACGACCATTTCATTGAAATTCCTCCATTTTCCATAGGAATCAACCCCGTACCAGCCGGAGATTCAACCGAAAATATATATGTAAGACAAGATCATCAAGAAGGATTAATAGCGATAAAAAAAAGAAGGTCGAAGAAAAGAAAATTAAATGTAAGCAAGTGTACTATATTAATTTAATAAATCGTATGAAAATTTAATCATATGAAAATTATAAAGTATAGTAACAATTTGTTTTTTAAAGATGCAGGTTTCAAAGACAGGAGCTTAGTCATAAATAATTAAGAGTATCAACGTAGTTATAATTAAAAGATTGTTGTGCTAGCTAGCTCTAATTAATGAAAGATTGTTATGCATGCTTGTTTAATTTTTTTAAAGACTGTAACGCTTTTTTATATTTTTAAATTTTGATTTATTAGATGCTTTTTTTATTATGGCTTAATTTTTTGTATACCCTTCAACTCTTCTTCAATTTTTTATTTACCCTTCAAGACTTCGATATATCTTATTTATCCTTAAAGTTTTCTAACTCTTTCTTATTTACCCATCAAATCAATTAGAAACAATATTTAGCTTTTGTGTTTGTTATTTCCAATTATACCCTTCTCCCCATTCTTCTATCTTTGCTTTAATGATCGACTCGGACACCTTTTCATAATATACGAAGCTCTTGCATGATCAGAAAATTTATGCGAATCTTCATGTAACGACTAATGTTTGTTTTTATGAGGGATTGTCGTACATAAAATCAGATGAAATATTTGTATTTTTAGAGTTGTCCCCATTTGGTTCATTGTTTCATGTAGTCTAAATATTATGATTTTTTTCTTGCATTTCTCCTATTTAGCATGATCACAAAATTACTGCAAATAATCTGAGTTGGAACTTGGACCATGATTTGAACCTGAATATACACAAGTTGCCGCTACCAAGAAAATATATAATGAAGTATGAAAATTTGCCATCTGAAATGAATTACGCTCGTGTTCGAATTAGAGACGAAGCAAGCCAAGTGGCCATGAAATGAAAATGAGGCATTGTTGTCTTTTTACTTTTTTAATTGCAATTAAAGTTTCAATTTGAATAATGTAAAGTGATAACAATAACTCCAAAGATACATAAGAAAGACTCAAAAGAGTTGAAGGATAAATAAGATGTATTGAAGTCTTGAAGGACAAATAATAAATTGAAGAAGAGTTGAAGGGTATACAAAAAATTAAGCCTTTTATTAGATTTTTTTTTTATATTAGACTAATGTTTTTATATTAAAGTTTGGTTGTTTGCTTGGACACCTAATCAAAGTTTGGTTGTTTGCTTCAAAGTGTGACACGGGTACACCCCCAAATTTGTAACCTGCATAATTAATTGAAGCTCCCATCGAATTTGGACTTGGCCAAATTTTGAAACCCAGTCGCGCGATACCCTTAAAAATCCAAAAATACGCAACACACCCCCAAATCCAAAACCCTTGCCGCTACCCTCTCTCGCATACCCTTGCGGCCGCCGAAGTCGCGCCAGGACCCGCCGCCGAAGTCACCGGCAGCCACACTCGCGACCACCAGGAGCCGCCCCAGATGAGCTCTCGGCCTACCCCATCGCGCCGCACTGCTGCAGCAGCCCCAACCCACCGACGTCGCTGCACCGTGCGGCCGCCGCGACCGGAAGCCAGGAGCAGCACCAGGTAAGCTCTCGGCCTACCACCTCGCGTCACACTGCAGCAGCAGCTCCGACACCACCAACGTCGCTGCACCGTGCGACCGCCGCGACCAACAACAGCTTATATATATTATGCATTTATGCTTGAGATTTGTAGGTTAATAAATGTTTTTTTTATACTGGTGTAATTACATATAGGGCCCATCTCAATCAACAAAAAACGAGTGTGGGTATTATGTCATGCGGACCATGATTGACATGATTGTGAATCACGCGCATGAAGACAAAGCTTTACCAACGGTATATAACCATATATGGATACTAATTAATTGTCTATTAATATATATGTACTTTATTAAGCACAAAATATTACTAATTATTCTCTTATTGCAGATAGTGGAAAGATCCTTAAGTCAAATGGACCAAAAACTTTTGGAGGATGTAAAAGAAGTTATTGTGAAGTATATTTCTACAATAATTTGATACATTTAATTAGCAGCTTTCTTGTTTTGGATCTAACCTTTACAGAGTTAGCTAGGTGTTTGCGATTTTTGTTTGTCACATGAATATATATATGATGTATGTATACTCGTATTGTGATCTATATTTATATTATTAGTATTGATCTGTTTTACGTGAATGTGTGTGATCTATCTGTGAATATGAATGTGTATATATGGCTAGCATTTGGGCTAGTCACATCAAACAAAAAAAAATATTAAAAAAAATTATAACTTTTGCAATGGTTATTTATCTACAACAGTTGCAAATTATAAATAACAGAACATTTTTTGTCGGCAACCTATTTTACAACGGTTATTTACCACAAAAAACTGTTGCGGAGTAATGTTTGCAATGGTCATTTTTGTAGTAACCGTAGTAAACTATAGTTTGCAACGGCCAAATACCATGAACAGATGTAAACTGATACACTTTATAACGGTTATTCATAAATGCCCGTTGCGAACTAAAGGGGTTTGCAATGGTTATTAGTAAATGACCGTTGTAAAGTCACGGGGTTGCAACACCATCTTACAACGGTCATTAAATATAGTTTACGACGCGATCAACTGCAACGGTCGTATAACCGTTGTAAAGTGCCCAAAATGACCGTTGTAAACAGGCCTTTTTGTTGTAGTGTGTATATATATATATATGATGAAGAAAGTATATATGAATATGTATGTATGTTATTTATTTATTCTTCTTTTGGAAAGTGGATTTGTAATTTTGTATACATGTAATTAATTAGTTGCTTAGCTAGAACAAACTGAATGATTACTTGGTAATTAGTTGCAACTTTTGTAGCTAGGATTCTTAATTTTAGTTTATTAATTTATTATTTTAATTACAAGATCCGGCCGGAGGCACTTAATTACTTAATGAAGCTGTCATGCATATATAGATTGCAAAGCCGCCCAACACAGCTGCACAGTTCACATAGCAGAAAAGTAAATCTGCCCCACAGCCCAGCAGATACGCAGTAGTCCATTAAGGATTGATCAGCAGGAAACATGAGTCCAGGAATTAATAAATAAAGACTATGCTACTTTGTGATCACAATTAATTAAGAAACTAATTAAGGAGCTAATCCCATATACTGATAGCTTGATATGCATATATATATATATATATAATATTAATTCCTGTGATCCCGCCACCCGGAGTGCTCATGAGTGCTTATCCTCTAACATATATATGGCATGTGCCATATATGCTGCACGTGGGTCATTGGATCACCTCGGGATTTGGGCCAGCACGAATCTTAAGGGAGATCCAACGGTCTACGTGCAGAATAGTACATGCCATATGTTAGGAGATGTGAAATCGAGTGGGGGGCCATCCTCTGTGGCACTGCATGCAAAATGTAGCGCAGAATGTGGACCGTTAGATTATCACAAGATTCGTGCTGACACAGATCTCGAGATGACCTAACGGTCCACGTACGTTCTGCACTACACTTTCGGCGCTACAGAGACCCGTGGGAGAATCGATCAGCCTTCGTTATTGTTTAATATATAATGGGAGAATCATGTGATAAACAGTTCCTCGTCTCAGATCTGCACCGTTAATTATCAGTTGACTTCTCATCCTGTCCGTTCGCACCTAGACTTTACTGTACGATAAACAGTAATCTACAGTACAGCCTTCTCTGCCACTGGATCAAAAAAATCATTGTCTCTCCAGAAGCTTCGTTCCTTTGTTTTCCTTTAATCGCTCACTCTAGACTCCGGAGGACTTTTGAAACTTAAAAAACCCTTCTATCGTTGCCCACGCAGTTCCCTCGAAAGAAACCTCGCCAAAACCATACCGGCAATCCACTCCCCGCAAAGCGGCCATGGACGGCTACGAGCTCCGGCTTCTCGCGGCGGGGCAGATCGTGCTCTCGAGCGATCGCCGGCATCGCCGTCCCCCGCCCGCCCCGTCAGAGATCGGCGTCACTGCCTAGCTGAAGCCGCACTAGATCGAAGGCGTGTCTTGGCTTCTCAGCCGGTTTGACCTTGGCGTCAATGTCATCCTAGGTATCGCATTCTGCCGTGAAATTAATCATTCACTTGATTTTGTTCTCCATTTGATTGTTTTATTTGGGGTTGACTTGATGGTAACCTGTTTGTTTTAACAAATAAAGAGGGAATCTATGAATAATAAGTTTTGGAACATAAGATTTTCGATATTTCCCTTCAGTTTAGACCTTTTTTTTTCAGTTATGTTAATTACTTTTACTCATTAGCAACTTGAGTAACTTTGATCCTTATAGAATTCTTATTTCCTTCATTCAATCAAATTATCTTTGATTTACCTTCTGACAAAAGTTCCCGATCAACATATGACTTGCAATATCTCATACAGGCCAACAAGTGATCTTATTGTTTTATCTCAAAACTTGGGGGTATAATTTGTACTCTTTTTTTGTTTGAGTTTAATCATGTGACCAGTGACATCATGCAAGTAATATAAGCAGTAAACACTGTAATTTCATCCCAGAAGAGTCGAATTCTACATTTCCACTAGCAAAAAGAAAGATCAATTACCAAAATTAAAGCATTTGGTTGAGCAAAAAAAATTCGGCACATTAATTTAAATTTTCAAATTACAAATCATCTATGTAATGCTAACATTGTTCATCTTACAATGTGACAGGGAAAGCAAGCTTAATGTGAGATCTTACTACAAATCGTACTGACAACACCATCTAACTTAATGCGTTATATATGTAATGTCAAATATGTATATATGACTTGCACATTAATACACCCATCAAGTTGTTGTTCATGTTTCTATATAGTTTTTTGGTCACTAATATGGAAGGAAATTAATTAGTAAATTGTTTTAGTACTTTCAATTAAAGACTTGTAATACTAAGCAAACATCTGTAGCTGATGTCATTTTGTTTTAAAAGATACATATCAGCAATGTATTACTAACAGGTTTATCTAGCTAATTTATCATTTTTCACTTAATCTTTTTTTTTTTTTGTGCTATATTTACCACAAAGATGCATTACCTGTTATATTATTAAAACGCTAACATGAGTACAGACACAAAAGCATCTATGACATTACAATAATACGCACTTCATAATAAAAGAAAATTCGGCTTACTCTTATAAAGGAAATGAATTGATAACATATAAACTCAAATTATCACAATGATCAATGATTTCATAATAGTTAAAAGAAAAATGCTTTTTAGCTGAATACAGTGAAAATAATATTATATCGCAGCGGAGCGCGAACATTGACTAGTTTAAAGATTGATGATGAATTTGTCCCGGCCCATATGTGATATGAATATTATACGTCTCTCACTCCCAATTCCTTGGACTCCAAACAATCTTGGAGCCCTCGAGCTCTACGCGTTCCGTACTTCCGTCCAAGGTGCAGCCACATACACACAAAACAAAAAAAAAAATGCATGCTTACATTACATCAGTTTCAATCCTTGGACCGTCAGCACTAAACCAATTAAGGGGATTGATTAGCATATAATATATATCGATTAAAACTACGGTGTTTTCGGAGGCCTTCCGTACGTACGTGAGCTTAACACTGACAATATATCAAATTATATCATAATTTTGATTTATATGGCTCAATAAAATTTATATATCAATATCTTATAGTATGCAAAAAAATTTCATTTTTGGAGATTTTTAAGTATTTATTTCAGATTTTTTTAATAACAATTATACAATATTAATAAAATAATCAATGTTTCATATATAACTTTTGGAAAATCTGAAATAAATACTTAAAAATCTCTAAAAATGGAAAATTTTTGCATGGCACATGATTTTGATATAAAGAATTTATTGAGCCATATAAGCCAAAATTTGGATATGAAAATCTAACCGTTGGTACCGTTGGAGCGTTGGCACCGGATCCCTCCTCTTAAAATATAATATTCTTTAATTAGAGATGCTGCTAAATTTTATGATTCTTTATAAAGTATCAAGTATCACTTAAATTGAAGAAAATTTGAAACGTCACCGAGGCTACGGCCTAGTGGTAGTGACATGAGCTCCCACTGTGGAGACCGGGGATCAAGTCCCAGCAGGGGCTGCACAGAGGATAATTGGGGGGTTTGCCTACGGGCTTTGTTAAAAAAAATAAATAAATAAATTTGAACACAATCGATCTATAAGTAAACTAATATGTTTGCAGACGATTTTTCGTTTTTGATTTTTATGAACTTAATTATATGCTTTGATATCATTTTTGTATCAAAACTTTTGTTATGCAAGTGGATCCCTGCTCCTTAAATATTTATATTTATCATTTTTTTTCTCTTTTCTTCTTTTTGCTTTTTTTTTTTTTTTCTCTTCTTTCTGGTTGACTCCCTCTTGGCATCACCTAATTAATTCCAAGTGCCTCGAGTCCTCCCTCAATAGTTTTCTAGAAGAATACTTTTTTGATCTTTTGGCTAATTGCCAACATGAGTTGAAATTTCATATAAGCTTTCGTATATATGCTATTCTTTTCACTTTTTAGCACCAACTTTTTGTGCTGGGCGCTTGTCATAATTATGTCATGCATGCTTTGCTTTGATTGAGTACCGAGTAGCAATCTGATTTCTTTTTTTTTTTTTTTTCTTTTCTTTTTTTTTTCTTTTTGTTTTTTTTTTTCTTATCAACGTGTTTTCTATTTACTAGTAGGCTACCTGGCAGCAGTATTTAGCTTATTTTGTTTAGACTAGTAAAGAGCATGTCTTGCTTTTGGCTAAAATTACCATTTTTTATAATAATTTTTTTAAGATAATATGTTATAGGAAGAAAGAGATCAAACTTATTCAAAAAGAGAAGTGGAGCTCGGATTGGGTGGGCCGACTGGGCTTGTTGATATGGGTTTTTTTGGGCCGAATTTTGAATTGGGCCGAGTTTTGGTTTTATTGGGCTGATAGGATTCTGTTACTGGGCTTTTAGTAGGAAATCCCAAATTAGAAGCGACAATATGGTGAGTAGGGCTGTCAATGCAAAGGTTTTTTGTTGCGTTTAAAAAACAAAACGCAAGATGCAAATCGGTTGTATTGTTTCGTCAGCTTGTCTTTGTTTGCCAATTTTTGGAGCTTTTTGGGAATTTTGCGGATCTGGTATTGGTTATTGATAATGATACACTGGTAACTGGTACTGGTACGCTGATTACTGGTACACTAGTTGATTACAGGTACACTGGTATTGGTTGTCGGTACATTACACTGGTTACTGGTAGTGGTATAATGTTACTGATATTGGTTAAATATGTTGGATAATACACTGAAACTGGATTATTAGTACACTGGTACACTAGCAATCTGGTATTGGTACACTAGTACTAATAATGTGCTGATAAAATATTGATAAATCATCTTAAATATGCTAATTATTTAAGGCTGGGTACTCAATTTGAGAAGCTAGGTAAGATGGTTGCCGATTTGTAGGGATTTGGGATTGATGATGAGAATTCTCTGAGATTTGATATTGAAAATTTTTTCCGGTTTAATTAACTTGTATGAAAACAGATTTTTCAACTGTTTTTTCTAGTTTTGTTGTTATTTTTTCTGATATTTATATGATTTATGGTGTTTTGATCCTCTTTTGGCATTTTAATCATTTTGTTGCTTTAAATATAACGCAACGCAACTCACAATATATTTTATTTGCGTCTGTTAAATACAACGATCAACACAAGGGTGTATTTGCGTGATCGTTTCGTGCGTTTGACACCCCTAATGGTGAGTAACTGAGTTGGTGACTCTTTCCTTTTGTGGGGGAGTACTTGCAGAATCAATTCTTTTCCATCATGTTAGGACTTAATTAGGACAGTGGTCATTGTTTGTTTTACTTTTCTTTGCCCCCTTTCCTTTCTTGGGGATCAATTTGTAAGGAAAGACCCATGACTAAAGATCTTGTAGCAAGATTAGTAAGGAATTCATGCATATATATATACATTCGTTTCTTTCTCTATCAGCTAAAGAATCTTAAATTAATACTTTATGTGTTGCCTAAATCATTCCATCTCGTCTGATATGATATTTCCCATCTAACACTTCAACGTTGTTTGCCTCAACTTCTTGCACTTCCTGCTGCCAAAACTTTGTGCACTACCTTGTTCTTCTTGCTGTAAGTTTTCATCAATTGATCATTTCTTGTTCTTTATTTTTTTCTTAAATTAAAATATAATAAGCACCTTGAAAAATATATGCAGATGATATAATGATACTATAGTGATACCAATATATATATGTCCTCTATAAAACCTTCTCCGTAAATGAAAATATCTTTACTTGGTATTTTTCTCGACACTCCCTCAGTAATTAAAAATACGGTAAACAGAAAATGAATTAACAGAAACTAGCAATGGAAAATCTACAACCCATTTTAAACAATCAAACATTTTCTTGACAGAACCGATGGATTTCCTAAAGCAACTTGTGGAGATTACCGTCAGCCCCCTGGTGCCGTTCGTCGTTAAACATATGGCCTACCCTTTCACTGCGAGCAGCAATGTGAAAGACCTGGAGCTGGCCACTGGAAAATTGGCAGCTCTAAAAGAGGATATTAGAACTGAGATAACAGATGCTGAGCGCAGAAGCGGTGCTCCGATAAATGAAGTCAAAAGGTGGCTGAGGCAGATAGACGCCATCGAAGAAGAAGCAGAGAAGATCCGTGAAAAACATCGGCAACTGTGCATGTTTTGGGACATCACTCCAAATCTCTGGTCAAGTTACAAGATCAGTAAAAGTGCAGCAAAAAAACTACAGGAGGTGAAAAGTCTGAGTGATGAGAAAGAGAAAATCAAAGTGATTGAAGAAAGGCCACCCCCGCTTGCCCAGGAGATGCCAGCTTCCTCGTCAAAATCGCCCTATCTCGAACTAGCACTTAATCATATCAATGATGATGTTCACAATATCATTGGTATTTGGGGCATGGGTGGTGTCGGAAAGACACATCTCTTGAAACAAATCAACAACGAGCTTTCAAAAGAAAGTACCTTCAGTGCCGTGGTCTTTGTCACTTGTTCGAAAGAGTGCTCTGAGGAGAAGATTCAGAATGAAATAATCAAAACCTTGGGCCTCAACGGAGATGGTAGTTCGGAACAAAAACAAAGAAGAATACATAACTTCTTGAGCACAAAAGACTTTGTTTTATTGTTGGATGACTTGTGGGGCCGTGTAGATCTCAAAAAAATTGGGATCCCGAACCTGCAGGGTAATAAAAAAGTTGTTCTAACGACCCGATCGACAGAAGTTTGTGGCCAAATGGAGGTACGAAAAAAGATCAAAGTAGATGTTTTGAATGAAGATGATGCGTGGTCTCTCTTCAAAGAGAAAGTGACAGAGGAGACGATCAATTCAGATCCACATATAAGAAAATGTGCAGTGAAAGTTGTGCAAGAGTTAGGGAGATTGCCGTTGGCTCTTATTGCGGTAGGAAGAGCCATGCATGATAAAATGGATCCCAGTGAATGGGAGCATGCCATTCAGCGGCTTAAACAGACACGCCTTGATGATGTTGAATCCTCATGTTCAAATGTGTCAGTGTTCCACATATTGAAATTTAGTTACGATGGTTTAAGGAATGAAACTCTTAGACAATGCTTTTTACATTGCGCATTGTGGCCCGAAGATTATCGTATTGAAGAGATTGACCTCATTCATCTGTGGATGGGGGTTAGGCTTGATTGATGAGCATGACATACAAGTAGCATACACTGTTGGGTATAGTTACATAAGGAGATTACAAGTTGTATGTCTATTAGAGGATGCAAGTGATATTAAAACAAATAGGGTCAAAATGCATGATGTGATTCGTGATATGGCATTATGGATTGCAAGTAATAAGGGAGCAGAGAAGTACAAATGGATTGTTCAAGCACCTACAAACGAGGAGCACCAAGTGATAGAAATATCACATGACACTGAAATGCTATCGCTGATGCACAGTCATGTAACAAAACTTTCCATCTCCATTCCATCTACCTCAAGTAAGATCTCTACTTTGTTGCTTTATGACAACTCTTTGAAGCACACAAAATCCCTTCAGTTTGTGTCATTTTGTGCGCTAACAGTGCTAGACTTGTCAAATAATGGGTTACAAACCTTTCCAGTTGAGATATGCAAGTTGGTGCATCTCCAATTACTCAATTTATCGAATAATGATAAGTTAAACTCTTTGCCGGAAGATTTCAAGGCCCTTATCAAATTGAAATATTTGTTTTAGTGAACACAAATTGTACTATTCCAAAAGGGGTCCTATCCGAACTAAAAGCTTTGCGGGTGCTAAACATGTGTGGCCAGAATATACAGGATGACTCGGAAATTTTCACATCCCTAGAAGAAGATATACAGTGCCTTCCTGAATTTCAAGCACTTGGGATTACCATTGTCAACACTCTTGATTTTCAAAACTTATCACAAACTTCCAAAGTGCCAGTAAGATGGCTTCATATCAAGGATTTTGACGAAGGTTTATCCTTTACAAGTTGTTTTCTTGGGAATTCCCAGTTACAGAACAACTTAAATTCCCTTAGTATACTCAGGAACCCAGGGGCAGCGGATTGGGTGAAATTTGAGAGAACGAGCGGGGATAACAGAATTTGTAGTCTTAAGAACCTCGAGACACTATCCTTTGATCAAGTGTACTCTGTAAGAGAAGTAGTATGGAAGGGTCTATACCCAGAGGATGTCTTTACCCGACTCAAAGTTTTGGCTTTTTTCAATTGTATCAACCTGAAAAGTATTTCATGGATTGTTCGTCTCCCATACATTCAAGAAGTCCGAGTAGAGCAATGTATAGATATGGAACAGTTGATCTACATTGCTGAGCTGAACAATATTGGTGGCATTATGACGAGTCAACCCGCTTTCCCTTATTTGAAGAAGATGCTCCTCTCGTTCTGTTTAAATCTCAAAAGTATTTCCGATTCCGCAATCTCCTTTCCTTCTTTGGAAGTTCTAAACATTCGATATTGTATGAATTGAAGAAACTGCCTTTTGGAATGGGCAACCCTCCAAAAAGTTTCAAGTTATGGTGCGATGAAGAATGGTGGAATGATGTTGTTGAAATGGAAGATAGTACCTACAAATCCTTGCTCCAACCCTTTTTCCATAAGAAGTATTACACAACCACTGGTTTCGAAACAATATTTGATGTTAGTGCATATATATAGTTTTTTAGACATAGATGTTAATGTGAGTGTTTTAAGGTTACTTCCAATTGTTTGAGTGTATATATGCATCTTCTTTAATTACATTCTACTTCTCCAATTTTATATTAGGATACATTTTTTTAATTTATTTATATGTAAATTAAACTGTATATCCTGTAGTGCGATATGATGAACTGTTGTTTAAATTCTGATTGTTAATCCCGATTCATAATATATGATCGATCATACTCATCCATTACATAAAAATGAAAAAAATGTTTCTCCAAGTCTCCAGAGATTGAGAAACTACGCGTGAAGTACTCACAATCCTAAAAATGGGAAGGCCGAGAAGCTTGCTGTAAGACTTGATCATGCTTCAGATGCAACTTCCCAAATCCCAAATAATCAGCATATATATGAGATCAGTAAGCCAAATTATTTACAATGGAACGCCTGAGGTATGTATACGATATGTTCAGATCAAATTTGAAATATTTAGTTACGGTTACAGAGTGAGCTTAAGAATTGGATAGTGGTACCTTCCGTACTGCTGAACGGCTCGTATCGTACCATTCCATACCGACTGAATGTTAATGTGAGTGTTTTAAGGTTACTTCAATTGTTTGAGTGTATATATGCATCTTCTGTGTATTCTAGTGCTCCAATTTTATATTAGGATACATTTATTTAATGGATATATTTATATGTAAAAGTGTAAATTTCATATGACTTGACTCTTGAAAGTGCAACTTCTCAATTCTCAAATCAGCATATATGAGATTTGTAAGCCAAATTAATTACAAAAATTTACAATGGAACACTTGAGGTATGATATGCTCGGATCAAGTTTGAAATATATGCTTGCGGTTACAGAGTGAGCTTATGAATCACATACCGGTATCTTCGGTACTGAACTGTTTCGTACCAGTACCAGAGCTTAATCTTACTTTTCTTTTCTTTTTTTTTTTTTTTGTGTGTGTGAAAGATGAGAATCAAATCTCTCAGATCACAAAATTTAAAACAGAAACGGAAAAAACCCACAAAAAGAAAGAAAGCCTGATTTTACTAATATAATGAATTGAAGTTGTTTAAATTAACATGATTTCCTCCCACATGAAAAAAAACTTTAGAGGAGGCAAAATGAAGAGGGTTATTGAGAGTATCAGATAATGAACAACACGAGGATTTTACTAATTATTTTGTACCACAAGTTCCATTTGAAGAACATCACAACAAAGAAACCGTATGCACGCAAACAAAAAAGTATTCTCGCATATTCGAATTCCAATATATACATCATAACTTATAAGAAACAAATAAATATTCAACACCTCCAGTAGACATAATTAGCTATTTATCCAAAACTAAGAGCGTCGGATTTAGATTCGATGCAAATAACCCTTTAAAAACTCTGATTTGGAGCATCCAATCACCAAATACGATTGATCAAAAAATAGTTTAAGAGATTGAAAACCGCCTTCTCTTCGGCTTGGCAGCGGCCACATCGACAGTCAAAGCATCGATTATATGTGAGGTATCTTTTGATCCATGTCGAAAAGGATTTAACTTACCGAGCTTCTTAGAGAAAGAGGCGAAAAATGTGGGTTTCTTTGATGGTGCGGCGCCGCCCTGTGCATATCTGCTAGACCCGCTTCCGTGACCCTTCTCCATATTAGAAACAATCATCTTCATGCGTGCCAACTCGTATTTTAGCGTTTCATTTTCTTTTGCCAAGGAAGCATCCGCTTTCGCCTGGCTACGCACCGCCTCAGCTACAGGTAGGTGCGGCGGAGTAGCCACATTGATGGCCTCGTTGCCACTACGGACCTTAAGTTGGTCGTAGTAGAGAGCACTTAGGACTACTTGAAGAGGAAGGCGCTTGTTTTGGCTTGCGTGGATGCGTGCCTCGTATGACAGTCTGTGTGGATCCAATACACTGCATACCTTTTCCCTCTCTATTTCGTCAAGTGCGGGATGAGCCTGAATATATATAATATCAGTAAAATTTAGGAGAAATTAATCATTTAATTAAGTTATGTGCAAAAGTAGATTATTTGGAATTAATCATTATTTTAGATGATACTGACCTTTAAGTATATATCGACAGCACGATACACATCATCGTCATACTTGCGAGCCGACTTTGGTATGGCACCGGAAATTGCAACAAATTTGGAAATTGGCAGCCCTGCATCAGTGGCTATCTCTGCAACAAATTCATCCACCATGTGCGCAACCTTCTGCAAGGCCGCGGAGCAGAGAGCAGCTCCACCACCATAGAATATCCCCGCCAAATTGCGGCCGGAATCCGGTGTCTCCTTCTCAACAAACCCGGTAATCACTTTCCTCACACTATCCAAATCAGCTATCATTTCACCTGACGGGTCAAGCGTGATGGTCATGAGATCATTGACAGTTGCAGTGTCGAGCAATGCAGAAATCCTCTTCTCGAGGTTTTCACGAGTGGCAGTAGAGGCAGGGACTGCAATGGCACCGCAGAGAAGCGAGCAGAGATAACTGACAGGTAGAGCCGCGCTGTCATTTGGTGGCAGGAGAGAGACGATGGCCTCGAGGTGGTCCCGGTGGTGAGATATTAAGTTGGTGTTGTTAGGGAGTGTGAGGTTGGTGTATGTCGAAATAGCAGCGGCGAGGGTTTTTGGAGAGGTGGATCGGGACATCATCGCTGTGAGGACTTTCTGGAAGAAGGTCGGCGGGAGGTTTGCGAGTTCCGAGATCCACCACTCTGCGGGAGACCTGCTCGGAAAGATCGCTTCCTTGCATGCCTGAATTTCACAGATATATAAACTTATATTTGAATGCTAATTTAATTCAATTCTCAATTCTAAACAGAAGAATAATGGATATGTTTGTCTGGTTAAATAATAGTAATACCAATATTCATAGATATATGGAGTTAGGTTACCGTGTTCTGCATAACAAACTGATGTCCGTGTTATGCGCTCGTATCTCAGCAACCGTAAATCCGATGGCCGATCCGATTCAACCAGTGTATTCTAGATATCGAAAACTTATTTGATACATTTTTTTTCTATTTTTGGAAGTGGATAACTATTTTTAACGAGTTTTCAAAGATGACCAACAAATAATAATAAAATAATCTATTTGGAATTCAAATTCAGGGTCGTTTTATCAAAAATATTTAAAATAGTTAGCAATATCCAAAAATAGAAAAATTTTGTATCCTATGAGATTTCAATATGTAGAATGCACCGGTCGAATCGGATTGGCCATCGGAGTTACGGTTGCTGAGATACGAGTGCATAACACGGTAACCCAACTCTAGATATATGCATGTGTTTTCTTAATACAAGTTTTTTATTTGTTATATTAGCTTATGAATAATGGCCCCTTTAATATTTTGGTTTAACAATATTCTCAGAGTTGCATCAACTGACCTTCAATCCGATAACATTGACACACCGCTGCACGAGCCCGATTTCATCAGCAAACGGCAACAGCTCCTCACACGAGCTGAGAACCGCAACCGCACCTGGCAGTGTCTTTAACGCGGCCTTCTCCAAGAACTCCTCACTCCTCGTTACGAGGCTTCCTTCGCTGTACTCTTCAGTCATCTCCAAGTACTCCGCCGCGCACCGCAGCCCCGCTATGTTGTGCACGGTGATCTCAAAGTTCACACCGTAGCAGAACTTGGCAGCGCGCTCAAACGCCTCGGCCCCGCCTGGAATGTCAGAGAGGTCGATTGGTACTAAAGCTGCTGGATCGGCTGCCTCGTGCACCTTCTTTCGCATGTAACCGCTTTTCGGGACCATCATAAGCTGAATTAAATTTGCCAGATTAGAATTCAAGGAAAGAGGAGCAACATGCATGTACTCAGAAAGACATAAGAAGTTAGAATTAATTTGCTCCTTTGTTTTTAATGTGTCCTGATTTTGATTCACAATTAAAATTTTCAAGTCTCAAATTCAATTAAATACAAAATAAATAAGCAACAAATTACTTATTTGTACTATTTGTCAAGGTTACCAGACCTGATATTAAGAATTGTCTTTTTTTTTTTTTCGAAATCTTTGCAGCAGCTGCAAAGTTACATGGACGGGTATCGAACTCTCGATCTTTGGGTAAACAACAGTCCTAGGTCTTCTCTCCTAGCCAACTGAGCTACCACCCGTTTCCCTCTGATATTAATAATTGTCAAGTTGGAAATTCAACTGATATATGAACTGATGCATGAAGAAATTTAGTACAAATGCACCCACAGACACTGACACAGAGAAGTTTAAGCAGTTGAAACTGCAACTGCCTCAAATTTCATTCTACACACAATTAAGTTGCAAAAAAAAAAGGGAAGAAAGAGTATAGAAATTTACTTTGTGGAGAGGGAAGCATGAACTGCCCACTTCTACAATCAAGTCCACTGGCATATCTTGTGACAAAACCCTGGAAATTAAACATGCAACAATAGAATAAATTGATTGTTCCATAAACAATCGTATAACAAATAAATCACAAAAAGTTGGTACAAAATTACATAGCAAAAACACTTGAATTACAGTTCTTGTTAGCAACTAATATACTTTGGAGTTGGATTAACACCAGAAATTAATGCACAAATTAAACAACTGAAGCTCACCACTGAGTAGTTCTATCCATGGAAGGAGAGAGGTGAGAGCAAGGCAAAGCAACTGCCATGAATTTCAAAGAGCAATATGAATATCACTCACTCCTTTTTTTTTTCTTATAAATAAAAATGTGAAAGAGAGAGTGAGATAATTGGTTTGGAGATACAGAAATTATATATGGATGGATGGACTGAAAGTCTGGAACTGATAACTTTTTATTATTAGGAAGTAAGAACTGTTCATGAAATTGCCAATTGATTTGATTATATATATTGATATACTTGTGGTGGTCCTTAAATTGAAGAAAAAAAGAATTTCCACTTTATTGGTACTTGTATATTGTCAGCTTCTACATCCAAGTCTCACTATTTCTGTCCACATTTCACATTTCTATGGTCATAAGATATGCAGCATTGTGAATAGCAAGTCTCTGACCAGTAAAGTGTCATGACTGCTCAACTGCTCATCTCTGACTTACTGCATTGTGCAGTTCACAACATCAGCCGTTGAATCTTCTTGAGATTCGCTCTGACATGAATCTTGAGACAATCTAACAGCTGATGTTGTGAACTACACAATGCAGGGAATATGAATTCCAATTGAGTGCAGTAGAGGAGGAATATGAATTCCAATTGAGTGCAGTAGAGGAGAAGATATGAATTCCAAATATGTGAGATAGTAACAACTAACAACCAAATTAGTAACAAACTAGCAGTAGCAAATTCTCTTGAGACAATAAGAATTGCACAATTTTCTCATAAGATAGTGTCACAGAGGATTTTGTATGTTTTGTTTGACTAAGGGGATATTGGTTTTTTTTTTGTTCTTTTTTTTGGGCATGGTCCCATGGCTGCTGGCAAGATATCTAACTCCAAATTCCAAACTATTTCCATTATAGAGAACTTTCCTATTTAGCCAGCTATTTAATGGCTCAGCATGATCACTTCTCCATTTGTGGCATACAGGATATGTATCCAAGACACCCAAGTCATATTAGAGGAAAATCATGGAGTCAATAAATCATTCTGATCTTTTTAATTGTTTATTACATAGAGAATGTATGACTTTCAGATTTTAACTTTGGAACAAACGAAATGCATCCTTTAATAAAATACCAAAAAGGTATCATCAATAAAACATTAAAACTACTAAATAACATATTAAGTCAAGTAAATATATTTTCTCCATATAATTTAAATAAATAGGTATTTTTATATCTAAGTAAATCATTAGTTACTTTGATTAATCAGTCACATACTCACATGTATGTTGAGCTCTTACAATAACAATAATTAATACCCCATTTTAAGAAAATGGTGAGGTTTTTTTTTTTTAAAAAAAAGAGAATAGTACACTTCAAAGTATATTAAAAACATTCATGATAATGTAAAATATACAATTCCAATTCCATTTCCATCTTTAATTAATTAATCCTGGACACATCCGGTACAGAAGAAAAACAGAGAGAAGGTACCGAAATTTATGCATACAACTGGATGGGATCCCGTGTAGCCAGAATGTGGCAACCAGAGTGCCACGTCACTTCCTCAGCTGGCAATGTACAAGGGGATAACTTTGTGGGTCCCACGGAAATCCTTCGAGCGACATGTAACAAATTATGACCTTCCACGTAAGCCCCCTGTGGGCCCTCCTTCATTTCTGTAGGATCAAGGATTTTATTATTACTGGTTGCTTTTTATGAAGCATTTCTTTGGTTTCATTTACCCACTTTGAATAAGAGACAAAACATATAGAAAAACTTCTTGTGTCGATTGAAAGACTGTCTATACATTTATAGATATGTACGGAAATATCTCAGAATACAACAAATACATTTAGAATATAACTTATGAACGCTATAGATAGTTTTTCTATGGATACTTAGTGTTACTCTTCTTCTCTTAATTTCTAGTTGGATAACAGCTTATCTCAGCACATAGGGGCGGACTTTATTGGAGGCCAAAAAGGGTTGTGGCCCCCCTTCAATTGAAAAAATCCATTGAATTTACATGGAAAATGTTGATTAAGAATTAAATTGACCCCCTTTTAATTAAGAGGAGGGATCCCTTGACAATGCTAACTTTGACAATCTTAACAATGGAACATTTTAAAAATTTATAAAAATTCATAAAAAATCTTAAAATTGAAAAAAGACTTATGGATGCATTAGTTAACTTGTAGATCGATAGTATTCCAAATTTCAATCAATTTGAGCATCGTTTGATAGCTTATCAAAATTTTGTGTATTTTTTAACGGTTGTAATTTAACGGATCTTTGAAGGGCTATCAAATATAACTTAAATTAAATATAATCGGAAACATAATTAATGTACAAGTCAAGAAATAATTCCGTGAACTTTTTTCTATATTTGAGAATTTATATGATTTTTTATACATTTTTGAAATATCAAATTGTCAAGATTGTCAAGTTAAGGATTGTCAATGTATCCCTCCTCTTTAATTAAACCATCACTAAAAGAATTAATTGGCCCCCTCTTAAAATGTTTTCAAGGTCCGCCACTGTCAGCACAGCTTGAAGATCATATGCAAAGAACAAAATAACAAACCAATCAATTTGGCAATTTGCATATCTATTGGATTTTTGTTCATGATTATCCAGATAAATCTAGATATACAAATTGTTACTTGTTTAGTTATTAACTTCAATTTTTTAAAATATCTAAGAAAATAAAAATAGTGCGATTTCAACTATGACCTCTCAAATTAAATACAATGCATTGTTTTAGAAAAACATGTAGAGTTCATCCTATAAAGTAGGTCACCCATCCATCCATCTCTTAGAACATGACATACCCACATGTATTCATGTGCTTGTCGCAGTTGCATAAATTAGTATCCGACGAGTTTTCGATATGAAGAACGCACTGGTCGAATCGGATCGGTCATCCGAGTTACGGTTGTTGAGATACGAGCGCATAGCAAAAACGTCGTTTTGCTATGCATATCACCGTAACCCAACTCTATATATATATATGTTTACTAGAAAATGATATATGTTGATCGGAAAGATATAAATATTCACTGAAAAATGATATTTGTTCATTACAAATACGGAGGACTGGTGGATAGATAAAATAGGTAGTCACTAACTATTACTCTTGTTTTTAGTCACTAAATAAACCTTGAGCTAGCTAGCTAGCTAGTTCTTCAAATAGAATGGCATGCATATACTGGTATCAGATTTCATGTCCTCAAACAATGAGATCTTTTTCTACCAATAAGCAGAAAGAGAAGTAGAAAACTTAAAAGAGATATGGATAAGAAAGGAGAAGAATCAATAATCAAAGAAAAATCTATATATCAGTTGGCCAAGAAAAGTACAACACGGTATCTAACATGGTCAACTGAATATTAGAGACTCATGCATCTATCAAAATTCTAAATGGTTGATTAGGGCAAGGAAAGTGGGGACACTGAACTTTGAATTATAAGAAGAGTATTTGCATCTCAACCACAACTTTAAACTTTTTTTTTTTTAGTTCTTGCATGCACATGTTAGTTCTCACTCCCTAAATTATTTATGGGTTTTACATTATCAATTCCATATTTATACATCCTTAATTGTAAGTTCTTTGTTAATAAGAACCGGCTTTTGGTCTAATGGCTAATGACAATGCCTGAACGGGGTCTTTATAGACATTTAAATTTGAGTGGCTTGACCCTCATCTTTATTTCAAAAAAAAAAGTGCTTTGTTGATTTAATAGTTGAAGTTCATTGGTTTGCAAGGATGAAGGAGTTCTTATTTTACCTCCTCCCAAAAAAATTAAGAAAACAATATTAGATATTACAAAAAATCAAAATATATCTTGCAAGCCAACTGTCATTTTTTTAAAAAAAATAATTTAAAAAAAATGAAAAATGGATGTAACATATGTTAGGAGCCACAAAGCATTCAATAAAAGCAACAGATTTGTCATGCCAGGCAAGTGGAATTCCTTGGATAAAAGCAACTCAAGGTTGAACAAAAATAGAGAAGAAGGTAGGGCATACTTGAGCTGAAATGAGCCACAAATTTGATAGAATTGGGTCTAATTCTGTGCCTAAAATTTTTGTGGCAATAACCCCTCTTGAGTGTCCCACTAAACATAGGCACCCATCACTGCCCTAAATGCAGATGGTGATGTGTGTGTGCCGTCTACATCCATTTGCAAATTTAGTAATTGAAGTTCTTGGCTTCTTCCTGGTTTTGGAACTGAAAACTTGGCAACAATTAAGTTCACTAAATATTACAATTTTTGTAAATTTAATTTAATATAGGACAGTAATATAGGTTTATAGTGTGGTTTAGTTGCATGTGTTGATAGTTCAATTGCATTTGCTTACAGTTTAATTACCTATCAACCATTTATACAACTCAAGTGCAAAATGATTATTATTAGTAGAGACTCTCAAATACTTAATTTTCCAATATTTTTTTTAGATAAAGATGAGGATCAACCTACTCAAATTTAAATATCTATAAAAGACCTCCCATTTGAGTTTTGAATCCGTGACCTCTCACGCAGAAAGCGTTGCCCTTAGCCACTAGACAAAGGCTAGTTATTAATGTTCCATATTTGATATTTCAAATCTAGAGATGAACTATAAATAAATTATGAACTGACCGGATGTCATTTGCCCTATATTTCTAATCTCATTAAAATTATTTATATCAGTAATTCAGAATCACGCATGTCCTTTACAAATTGTTGAACCTTTTTTTTTTTTTTTTTTGACAGTATTTACATTGTTGTTTGTCAACGTCATCATGTAAATGGCCTGTAATTGTCATGAAGTGCAGCTCTTATGTTATATATATATATTATGACAAAATAACAGGCATTTTATAATGAAATGAGGTCCTTTTGACTTGTCCTCTTGAACTTATAAATGGCCCAGAATATTTCAACAGAACTATGACAGGACTAACATATAAATGGGCCAGAATACTTAGGTTGTTCAGGTAATTTTTGGGCTTTCGTTAAGGCCTACCATATGAAGTATACAAGTAATATATATATATCTGTCAAGTTTGATCCAAACTTGGAGTGCTAATTTAAGTTGCCTTTTTCATATTTATTACTTCAGAGTTCAGACAGATTGGTTTCTTTGTTGTTATATATTCAGAAGAGAAGCATCTTGCGTGCATTGAAAAACCGTCCATACACCTATAAATGTGTATATAATGTAACAGATACAATCTGAAATGTAACAGATATATCCTAAAGTATAACCTATAGACGTTATGGACGCTAGGTATTACTCTATTCATAATTTACATATTATGTCTGCATCTGATAAAGGGGTGAATTCGTTTTATTATTGTACTGTTTAATTAATATGCCTTTCTTCTGTTAACAGTTTTGGAATAAATTCTTTTACCTAGTCTTTTTGGTCAAGATTCTCATTCTGGCTCATGTTTGGATATTGACTAAGATCTGGCACTAATCCATCATCCATCCCTTTTGAAAAGCTGAGATTTCATTTGTGAGAAGATAAAATTAGATTTAGATCAGTGCATCATGATTGGTGAGATCGAAGTAAGTAGCTTTGGTGATCCAAAGCAAAACTTTACAGCCTTTCCTGATTCCAATTTTGAGTTGTATAAATGACAGTACTTGAATTGTGTGGCATTGAGATTAGGGAAAGATCTGAGCTTCTATTCTTTTCTGACAGTAAGTATCTGATTCTTTTGTAAACAGGGACACTAATGATCAGTAAAATATTCACAAAATTAGTAGTCATAGCTGTAATTATGAGATATCTGACAGCTTAAATCACACCTGTCAATAGTAACACCTTTCAATGGGAGATAGTAAGGTGAAATGATATTTACTTTTTTCTGGAAAAAAAAAAGAAGAAGATGTGCATGTAAATCAAGAAATTGTATGCTATATGGGTATAGGTTTGTTATATAATCTATAAACTAGAAAGAGAGTAACTCTTCAAGCACCTCAACTATGTCACATCATCAATAATATTATTCATTGATTTTATTTAAATATCTTCGTCTACTTTGATCCAATGGTTTATATTTATTCTCTCTCCCATTTAATAAAATGATATGATATGTCTAAGACAAAATTCAATCCTTAAAGTGGTTCAACATTTATGTGTTATTATTTATAAATTACACATCATCATTATCATTATTCACATCAAAAATTTTAAAATTATGTTTAATTTTTTTTTTAAATAAATATTTTTATTTTATAAGCTTTATTATTTTATAATTTCTTTGTTATCATATTTTGGGACGAAGCCCGAGTTACAGCTCTAGTACTAATAAAGAGCTCACGTGTTGCTTTGATTGATATTGTCTTATCTTATAATAAAGGGTCAAAAGCTCATCCCTTGTGAATAAACTTATATGGCCCTTAAATTTTAATGGGCTAGAACATTAATGTACGTCAATAGTGGTGATCAATCTAAGTAAACAATCAACAGCTGGGGTTTCTTCTTTGGAAAAAAATAGAACTTTCATGTCAAAAAATCTAATTTCCTTTTATTAGGATTAAGGATATAAAGCATAGTGGCAAAATGAGATACATAATACATGTTGTGTGTAGTTAAATACCAGGGTTAATGATTATGATCTCCAAAAGTAAATAACAATCACAATTGGGCTTTCTGGTAACATTTTGGCAGTCTAAATGTAAAGTTGATTTTAGTTTAATTCAATACTGTTTTTCTTTTCCTTTTTTGTCCTGGAAATTTTCTCACCTTTTTTTTGTTGATCATTGCACAAGGTAAATTGGAAGAATATTGGTTAAAACTCAAAACCAACCAGATTGAAAATACTAATTACCTCTTTAATTAACAATCAACAGAAAAATACATATAACTCTCATACATAAACATAAGCTAACTTAACTTAATATCATTTTTAACTATGTTAAACAACATATCACTCCCCCTAATTATACCCCAACTCCTCAGCTGTACCAACAAGCTGTACCAATGTACCATTCTCTATTACATGATATCATCTTCTACTGCCTAACAAGATGTACCAGATTACCATAGAAATGATACAAATCTTCATTGTATATATCAATAACCTGGCTTGTCAGTATTTCTATGCCGCCTTCTACTCCGACGGTCGACATTTCCGCCTTGTGCCTTCCTTGCCTCATTCTTTTCCTTCTTCTTCCCTGAACCGGGTCCGAATGTCGTCATACGTACCAGTCCCCTCGAAATATACCCGAAAAATGCCTTTGCGTTCTCCCCTCGCATCCCCCTTTTGATCACCTCTTGTTCCTTCTCCAATTCCGTTATCCTCACGCGCATTCTGCCAATCTCCAGCCTCAGCTCCCTGTTCTCTCTTCTCAGCGACGCGTAGTTGTCCCTCGGTGAAACAGGCGCGCTGGGGGCACCGCTCGTCGGGATGATTCGGTGCGAATAGGATGTAGGATTGTACAGGAGCGCTGACTTGAGGCGCAGCTGCTCAAAGTAGAGAATGCGTACTGACATCTGTACTGGTAAGCGTTCGTTCTGGGACGCATGGTTGGCGGCATCTACCGTGAGCTTCTGGCAATCGATCAGTTTGCAAAGCTTGGTGCATTCTGATTCGGTCAGAGATGGATGCGCCTGAACAGAAGATGAATTTATAAGATTATTGAAACATTAAAAGTATATTTACCAGTGATCAGGTGTACCTATAAATAACGTACATTCACATAAGAAAATTTATCTGCTGTAAAAATTCTGTCAGTAATTGTTGAAAATAATGCATGGATCGTAAGCACAAGAGTAGAGGTGGTAAAATCTGACCCGACCCGAGTTTCAACGAAAGTCAAACTGACCCGAACCTGATTCATGTTCTAGGGAAAGTCAGACCGACCCAAACCCGACCCGACCCGACCTGGGGAATAGAGGTACAAAATCTAATCAGACCCAAAAACTCGAACCCGACCCGACATTTCCATTTGGTCAAACTAACCCGACTCAAACCCGAAACCGACCCGACCCGACAATCTGCCACCTCTACACAAGAGTTTGTATTGTACCGAACAGCTACTGGTACATATAAAGTGATACCTGGTACATGCGTGAACAAGAATCCAGAACATAAATTGGTTCATTACAGACTGATCATGTCATTAGTCATTACCAGTATAGCATATAGGTACTGTACATAGATTCCGAAGTATACTCTAGCCTTACCTTGAGGTAAATATCAATAGCCCGATATAACCCATCATCGACGACACGTGCATAATCAGGAAGCAGCTCAATGAAGGTCATGAACTTCTGCAGCTTCAGATAAGGGTCAGGCGCGATTTCCGCCAGATACCCATCCATCAACCGCCCGACTTTCAGAACCGCAGCATGATTCATCGGCCCACTGGAGCCCTCGGATTCATACCCCGAATCATCTCCGGAACCCTCCTCCTCGATCCTCTGCAGAAAGTTCACCAGTATCCGGTGCACGGTGTCAACGTCATACACCGAGTCGCTCGACTGAGTCGAAGGTATCAGTAAATCGTCCAAGGAAGCCATGTCTAATTGGAGCCCGATACGCTTTTCCAATTCGATCCGGGTGTCGAAACCCGCATCCACTTCGATCGCCATTCTCAACATTCCGAATAAGAATGACAAGGGAACCGAGGATATTTTCTCCATCGACAAAAGCTCAACTAGCGTTTCAACGGTTAACCTTTGCCTGTCACTTACGGGTGGTCCCAACTCCCACGCATTGCATTCCCGCCGCTCGGTAGCTTTTAACGCGTTCTGAGCATAGTGCATTACTGAGTTGATGATAGAATCGGTTCTCACGCCATTTCGCCTCATGGACCCGATAACCCGCCTGTAATACTCTACTTTAAGCACCGACAGATCCTCGACCCACCAATCCTGATACCGGGTCTGTAACTTACCCGACCCAGTACGATACTCGAGATGTGCCAGACCGTTTACAAGCTGCTCCTTGCTTGCATTGAGTGCTATTGACTCGATGCATCTTGCCACTAGGCCCGTTTCTTCGGCTAACGGGTCTAGACCCTCGCACCCGCACAGAACTTGCAGGGACTTCTCGAGGCTTTTGAATACGACTTCGTTCAGAAACGTCTCGGACCGTGAAATCAGGTTGTCGTCTTGCAATTCCTCCGACATTTCTAGGTAGTGCGCTATGCAGTGAAGATGAGGCAGGTTAGCGGGAGTTATCTCGAAATTCGAACCGTAACAAAACTTGGCGGCAAGTTCGAAGGCGATCGTGCCACCGGGCACGTTTTGCAGCTCCAATTTGGATAGATCAGGGTCCCGGGATTCCGATATCAGCCTTCGGATTCGTCCGGACCGTGTCATCAATGGAAACTTAATTCAGGAAGAAAAAATAAAAAAAATAAAAATTGAAGCTATGTTAGACATCAGAACATGTGACATAAGCTGCTAAAAAATTTGATAAAAATTAAAAAAGCTTAATAATAAATACAATTTAAAAAATCATATTACCTTGTGCAACAGGAAAGGTTGTGCACCAACATAGATTGTTATATCTCCAGCCACATCTGAGAAAATTCTGAAATAAGAAATTTAAATTGAAGTAATTGTTAGTGTACTGTACTGTTCAGTTTACATGACCTCTATATATTGTCTACTAATTAATTAAATAAAAAAAAGGAAACAATGATCATTTACATAAACTAAGAAAATGGTGATAGATCTCTAGATTAATTCAAACAACAAAGCACAATCATGGGTTGTGTCTTTTGATTGCATAAAATAATAAAGCCTTTTTATTATTATAAAGAGAGGTGGCATTAGATCCAAAAAATGCTTTATAAAAAGAAAAAGTAAAAAAAAAAAAAAAGCAATAGATTTGTCTCAAGCTCAAAAGAGACACAAATAGCTAGACTCTGAATTTTTTTATTTTATTTAATCCTTATCAATCTTCCCAAATTCAAATAAACAATGCCAACATCCACATTAATTAATTAATTAACAGTCCAAATTATCTGCAAATAAACATGAAACCAAAGACTAATTAATTTGCTAAATAAAACACTTGGAATTAATCAGCCACACGCACACACAAAAATGGCTAATAAAAATTGAAAGATTCAAACTTTGTCTTTACTCTTTAATCAAAGTGATCGATCAACGCTTTAAATCTTTACTCTCTCATCAATCGGTAAATGTACATTAGATTAGATAAAGCAAGAATAAAAAGAGAGAACTTGATTGGAGAAAAGAACAAATAAAAGGGATCAAATCAATCAAGTTGTCACGTCAATCACCATCATAAATTCACGAATTCATTCACTATTCACCACCAAAGTTGGCACAAAAAAAAGAGAACGATCAAAAGGGAAAACGGTAATTGCAAAATTAAGCTCACAAAAAAAAAAAAAAAAAAACCAGTAACGAAATCTCATAACCCAAAATAATAATGAAATTTCATAACCCAAAAAAAAAAAAAAAAAAACAGTAATTGCAAACTAAACCCAAAATAATAATGAAATTTCATAACCCAAAATTTGATACCCATTTAATCCTCTATTATCCAGAAAAAAATTAAACCAGTAACATTAACATTAAGCAGAGAACATAGAACAAGTTGTATAATGTATATGAACAAATTTACCTCCTACTAATGGGATTGCAGAACCGAGGGGATGTGGAATGCAAACCCATTGCTGCCGTTCTTTCCTTCCCTCCTTCGATTGTGTGATTATGAGAGAGAGAGATTGAGAGTGTGAGAGGCTCCACTTCCAAAACAGAGGAAAGAAAGAAGGAAAGAAGAAACGTTAGAAAGAAAGAGAGAGAGAATGAATGGAAGTGGGTTTAATGAATGGAGAGTGAACTGAACTGAAGAGTGTTATTCTAATAGAATAATAGGACACTGTTCTATATTCTGAGCCGTTAGATCAGACTTCAACGGACACGATCGGTCCGGTTTATATCATTGGGATCTTTTCAAATCAATCTTATCCGTTGAATTCGACCCAACGGTCCAGATGATGTGAACTTAAATAACAGAGGAAAAGGAAGAATGGCTTATGAGCTATGGCTCAACAAATGCCATTGAGGTTGGGAGTAATTACGGGATTGACACTGTGGGAAGTAGTCCGGAGAACAGGGCACAAAGGCTGCAAGCTTGTTACTTTAAAAGAATACCAGGCCGCTGTTACTATATTCTGATCCGTTAGATCAAACTTCAACGGATAAGATCGGTCCCTATTTATATTATGGGTCTTCTTGAAATCGATCGTGTCCGTTGAATTTGATCTGACGGTCCAGATGAGGGTAACAGAGGAAAGGAAGAATGGCTTATGGCTCTGTGTGTGTGTCTGCCAACAAATGCCACTGGACTTGGGAGTAATTACGGGATTGTCACTGTGGGGAGAAGAGGGCACAAAGGCTGCAGGCTTGTTTTTGCGATCCTCTCTGGTCATAACTCCGTAGAACTTTCTGTAGTGGGTAAGGATTGAGGGAGGAGGTTTGATAGTGCAGACTGCAGAGGGCAGACGCATGAGGAGTCGTTTGGTTCTGGCCGTAGGAGATCGGGTAATTTTGTCTGTTCAATACTTCTATGTTCTATCGAGTCTGAATCTGCTGTTATTCTTTGAGAATAACAGGGCCCTGTCTGTCCAATATGGACCGTTAGATCGAAACGGACGGCTCGATCGACCCAACTAAGATTACAGGGGACCATTTTCACAATGAATCCCATCCGTTGATTTTGATCTGACGGCCAATATTTAATAACAGCGGAATTGATTCATGTTCTATCTACTTATGTACGGCACTGTGACTGACTGACTGACAGGGAAGGGAAGGGAAGTCGGCTTGCTTGCTGCTTCTGTGCTTCATCTTTTTGACCGAATTGCTATGTTAACATGTTATTTATGTGCTGGATTTCAGAAAAGAATGTTATGTTATGGGCTCATCAAAAAGGAAAAATAAAATGTACGCCAGTTTTTCTGAGTTCTTGTGAATGGATATTGCTATTGGACTGGCAAATTGTACTCTTTTTTTTTTTTTGAAATCCGGCAAATTGTACTTGACATAAGAGAGGTAAAGATAATTTTTCTCAAAAAAAACAGAGAAAGAAAAATCTTTGTCGACATGTTTTTTCTTTAATTCTGTTCTTTTTTTTTTTAAATAAAAGAGGCATCAAATATGCATTACTTTCACAAAATTGTGTTTACATACTATCAACACACTCAATAATGATAATGACAAATCAAAATTCATTATTCTGACTCATACTAAACAAGAAAAAAAATATATTATGTCAAAGTTCATTGATAATCATGATTTTTTTATAAAAACTTATACAATCATGATTTGTTTCTTAATTAAACCCTCATAAATAAATTGAGCTTAATAAATGCTCAAAAACAAAAAATAAATAAACTGAGCTTTATGTCTGGAAGGACCACCACCAGTTGAATGTACTGTACACTTCAGTGGCAGTCTCGTAAATATTCCCAAATTAAGGCTGGAAAGCAGACGACCAACGCAGCCTCATCCTCTCCAGTCTTACCCTCACCGGACACCAACAGCCGTTACAGTTCCCTCACACAAACAGAACAGGACAAGTCCAGTTTGATGAAACCGGAGATTGTTGGGAAGAAGAAAGAATGTGGAATGGATGGAGTCAGCGCGGAACTCGATAACGGTTATCATTCGTTTGTTCCCAATGCAAAACCCACGTCGAAACCTTACTCGAGCAGTTCACGTATTAAGATCCGGCCAATGGGAGATGTAGAGGGAGGAGAACAGAGGTGGCAGATTGTCAGATCGGGTCAGTTTGACCAAACGAAAAATGTTGGGTCGGGTCGGATTGGGTATCGGGTTGACAGCTGCCGGCATTTTTCGGGTCAGGTCGGGTATCGGGTTGACGGCTGCCAGTATTTTTTTGGGTCTACAGGTCGGGCGTGTTTTTCGAATTTGGGCAGATTTTGCACCTCTATTCCCGGGTTGGGTCAAGTCAGGTTCGGGTTAGTTTTTCCTTGAAACCCGGGTCGGGTCTGATTTTGGGTCGGACGGATTTTTCAGGTCGGGTCAAATTTTGTCACCTCTAAAGGAGAGGAATTGATAAAAGTGTTCGACACATGAGCACACATGCTTTAATATGCAAGCACGCAAGTGTTCGTGTCCAGACGTGTCTGCACGTGACGTGTTTTTAAGCGCGGTGTATTCGGCCTCTATATAATTTCAACACGTTCAAACACGCATGCTTAAACACGTGAGCACGAATACCCATGTACAATAAGTGAATACGCACATACAACAAATATAGAAATAAGTACACAAATGTATTTTTGTGACACATAATAATGCATCTATTTTTTTATTTTATTATCCTATTTTAATTTTTATTTTCCATACTTCTTTTACAAAAGAAAAGAATACAAAAAAAGTTTATCTGGAAGAATTTTTCAAAGATTTATGATATCTTCATACTTTTTTTAATATGTTTTCTGAATTTTATCATTTTTATAAGTTTTTAAAATATATTTCCGATGCGTGTTAATAAGTGTTGGCACGTGACAACACGAACACGACGTGTTACGCATGTTGCGTGCTTTATGCGTGCGTGTTCAAGGTTTTTGAAAATCCAATACGCATAAACACGCACGTTTAAGCACGTCAGCACGTGCTGCACGAACACGTAAAGTGTCCAACACGTGACGTTTATCTAGAGGTGGCAAAATTTGACCCTTCCCAAAAAACCCGCCCTACCCGAAACCTGACCCGAGTTCCGGGGGAAGTCAGACTGGCCCGAACCCGACCCGACCCGAGTTTTAGGGAAAGTGAGACTGACCCGAATCCGACCCGACCCATGTTCCAGGGAAAGTCAGATTGACTTGAACCTGACTCGACTCGACCTAGGAATAGAGGTGCATAATCTGACAAAAAACCCGCCCGACCCGACCCGAAAAAATGCCGATAGACTTTAACTCGAAACTCGACCCAACATTTCCAGTTGGTCAAACTGACCCGACCTGAATCCGACCCGGGAATTTGCCAACTCTAAGTTTATCAATTCACTAATAAGTAAGATGTCGTGAGGGTTGGAAGTGAGGAATAAAATGAGGGCGAGGGTGGTTTCTTTCTTTGGCTCTTTGCAGTTCTTTTCCGGCTGCGAGTGCAGTTTTGTTTGCACTTTATTGGTTCTTTGGTGTCAAATGTTCAAAAGGGATGGATCATGGATGATGATGATGAATCATGCAAAGTACGGGCTTGTCTTTCAGGCCGTAACTAAGTAACTCTGCTACCATCTTCTCCTCTCTTTTCTCCTCCTTTTTCTTTTCCAGAACTCGGGTGTATAATTAAACTCCACCATCTGGGTGGATTTGGTTTCCCATGCCAGCATACATTTTCCCCTTTGCATTTTCCAGTTTCGTCTATATCTATTTTAGATAAGAGGAGGGATCTATTGACAATGCTTATATTATAATGACAATTTTGACAATGGGGATTTTAAAACTTTTATAATAATTTATAAAAAATCTTAAAAATGAAAAAAACTTTTATGAATGCATTCTTTATTAACTTTTAGATTAAGTGTTTTAAATTTCAATCAATTTGAACATCTTTTGATGGTTTATCAAAATTTTATATATATTTTTAACGATTGAAATTTAATGAGCTTTAAAGAGCTATCAAACGTCACTTAAATTGAATATAATTTGAAACATAATCAATCTATAAGTTAAATAATATCTCTATAAACTTTTTTCTATTTTTTAGAATTTTTAACTATTTTTACAAATTTTTCAAAATCTTTATTGTCAAGATTGTCAAGATAAGCATTATCAATGGATCCCTCCTTTTTAGATAATTTACTAGATTATATTAACAAAGGAATTATTGTGAAATTTAAATCAAACAAACTTTTTATCCTTTCCATTTAAAAATTAAAATTACATTAGCGTAAGTTTTTTATAAAATTAAATTTCTTGGATTAAGTCGGAATTTTTTGTGGGTTAGTACCACGACAATGAAGACCTCGACTTAAGATTTAGATACGCTGCTGCAATCCAATGTGAAGAATATATTTGGTTGACATGTTGAGACAAGCGTCGATGTCTATATGCATTTTATGTTAATGGATCGTGATCGGAAGTATTGAAACATGTTTGTGAGGCATGGCGAGTTCAAATAGGATTGAGCTTCATGTGAGGAGCGGTTTCAAAAAATATTAGGATTGACACTATAATAGAAGAGACTACATCAAATTACACAAAAAAAATTTTGTGGTATAAAGAGAGAAAAAACTTTCTCAAACAAAGATGGATCATATTATTATTGTGATGAAGAAATGTTAGAGTTTGTTCATAATGAATCACAAACTCCTAATAAGAAAAACCTTTTAATCCATATCTGAACATATTTAATTTCCTACAATATTTTAGATGTATACTTGAAGTTATAGAACCATGGAGAAAATTACTAGCAATATCATTGCTTTCAAAGGTAGAAGTTAAACAAACTTATACAAATAATTAAGACTTCTTCGCATGATGCCTCACAATCTCACATATATTTTATGGATCGGTACCGGCTGCTTTTCTTCTCACAAAAACAGACCCTGCTTTACCACTCGGATGGTCTGGATCGGTTGCTTCACCGATCTCAAAGTACTTCGATTTTTACTGCACATATCTCAAAGTACTTCGGTGTTTCTCAACCCTCGGATTTTCAAAAAGCAGACCTTGCTTTTCTTTTTAGAAAAGCAGCGGATACTGATCCATATTTTATTTATCATCATACCAATATCATGTTCTTGTTTGAGGGTTTGGGCCTTGGGGGCCATGTCCATGTCCCCTTGCCTCACCAATATTATGTTATACATCGTATTTTGTCTCCTCCTTAATTTTCAATATGTTTGGTCAATTAATTTTTAATATTTCAAATTGGTAAAATATTTCTAAGACAATAAATAGATCATGGAATAATATATTTTTGTCATATATCGGATGCCTTCACGTGCGATTATATAGTTTATTTATTATATTTTAATCCATTTAAGAAAACACTTATTTGATATTGTAAAATTGTTAAGGAATTGAGAATATGGACACAATAAAATATCAATTTTGTTAAAATGGCATACCAATTCCCATTTGTAAGACAATAACAAATTCAAATTCGCATTTATATGACATGTATAAAATTTTGTTTCTTTAAGATAAAGTATTTATTTATTAACAGTTTATTAATTTTGACCTCTGCTTAAAATTCTGTCCGGCTTCGTCATTGTTTGACTTCATATTAGTCCTATGTTTTTTACAATATTTAAAATTAGTTAACGGAATAAATAATAATAATAATAATAATAATAATAATAATAATAATAATAATAATAATAAATGAAGAACTACTAAGCTTAGCTGAAGCGCTGATTATGTTATAATTTTTTTTTTTCAAGTATAAGAGAAGCAAATTAACCCGAAGTAAATAATTACTACCTCCGTCCATAAATAAATGAATTTTTAGGAAAAATCAAATGATTTAGTGGAAAAATAAAAGTACATAATAATTGTTCCAATTAAATAATATAGATAAAAGGGTAATCATAAGGAGAAACAGAAAATTTGAAAAAGTGAATGCGACGTATGAGTTCTTAACAAATACAACCCCCGTCCATGAATAAATGAATTTTTAGGAAAAGTCAAATGAATTAGTGGAAAAATCAAATTACATAATAATTGTTCCAATTAAATAATATAGATAAAAGGGTAATCATAACATTGGAAAAACAAGTGGATTCAAACAAGTGAATAGAAAAATAAATTCAAATCTGTAAAGTGCATTTAATTATGGACAAACTCTAAAAGGTATAAATTCATTTAATTGTAGACGGAGGTAGTACATGTTAGATCAATAAAGTGGTTGCCTACGGGCTTGTGGAAATTCAAAAAAAAAAAAAAAAAAGATTAATAAAGTGGTTGACCTATTGCGTCATACAGAACATTCTGAAACATGAAAAAACTAGCAACAGTAATAAACATGGCCCAACCAAATCAAATGGCTACTGATAGGCCATGGCCCAAGGCCCACAAAACATACCGGCCCAATAAAGCTCAAAAGGCCGGATGAGCTACGCCCAACAGTCCACTGGCCGAATACATTCCCAACAACTGGCACTTGGCTCGGCCCAGAAGGCCCAGGACAAGACCGCCTTCTACATAGTTGACACGCGTCACCCATGCACAGGCCGGTTCTTTACACGTCAACCCCTTTCAAGGCTTATATAAGCAGTGATAGCAAAAAAAGAAGGGTTGGGATCCCATTCATTGAACATTACGTACACATTCGCGCACACATAGGGATGGCAATTTAGGCCTGAAGGCCCATGGCCTGCATAGTCCTGCCTGGCCCGAAGCCCAGGCCCAGTCGGCCTGATCCCGTAATGGGCCGGGCCAGGCCAGGCCAATCTATGGGCCGGGTCAGGCTCAGGGTTGGCCTTAAAGCCCATGGGCCGCCTGGATTCTTGGTAATATATATAGTTGAAAACAAATATTAACACAAATGGGTCTTTGGCCTAGTGGTAGTGTTGTGCTATGGGAAGAAGAGGACCCGGGTTCGAATCCTCCTTCAAGCGATTTCAGGGGATATTTTATTTTGCTACCAAAACGTATATGGACCGCACCACAGCCCAACTTCGCCTCCCACCCTGACAGCGTACGGCCCATCAGGCAGGCGTGGGCCTGACAGGCATACCCGCAGGCCGGGCCGGGCCGAAAAATTTGGGTCTGGTTCCTTCAGGCCAGGCAGGCCGGGCCTGGAATTCCAGCAGGCAGGCCGGGCCTGGGATTGGTAAAAAGCCTGCAGGCCCGGCCCATTGCCATCCCTACGCACACACACACATTGATAATCTCACGGTATTCCTTATACCTCGTACGGCCGGCCTGTGTACCATGCTAACATAGGACGTATCAGCTACCACATCGAACTTGCAAACAATAAATAAATCTGCGTTGTCTCTTATTGGCGATTTATTTTTGCCATCTGTGTCAATACTTATGACCATCGCTGTAGAAAGCTTAAAATTCCGAAAGGAAATTACCGTTCAAAACATAATCTTGGATTAAAATTCAGAAGTTCGAAAGTAGCATTGCAAAGGTAATTGCTAGGCCCAGCAGTTCACAAACTTATATATACAGTAATACAGCCCATATGCTCGGAAAAACAGGTATTGAAAAAAAAAAATAAAAAGGTAGATGAACTCAGAGAAACTGATGCAGTCACGCACACTGAACCAGGCCGAATTGGGCCTCAATAATTCGTGTCTGTCCAACACAATGAGACAATCCCACTGTATCCTTGCAAATAATAAAAGCATATTGAAAAAAATAACATGAAAGGACTATCCTCACATCTGAGCCGTTGATCATTTTCTTCGATAGATCAGAACCGTTGATATACGTTAATGCCCGTTGACCTTCTCAACTCAATAAAATTAAAGGCCCATATAAATTATCTCAATTTAAGGCATATTATATATTATCTTAAAAATTTATTATAAGAAATAACAATTTCAGCCCAAAGCAAGGCGTGAGCTTTTCACTAGTATATTCAAAAGAGGTTCTGATATCTCCATTTTTTGTATGTACATCATAGAATCCATATCCGTTGTTATTCCAAATAGAATAACAGGACCTTGTTATCCCAATTGGGCCATTGGATCAAAATCAACGTTATTAGATCTGTTTAAGAAAGACATCATAAAATCTAAAGTGGACCGATCAGATCCATTCGTTTTGATTTAACGGTCCAAATTGAAATAACAGTTCCTGTTTTTCTTTGAGAATGACGTCAGATGCAGACTCGTATACCATACATCAACCTTTTTAAATTTCAAATAACTCAAAAATTAAAAATAATTTTTCAAAATAAAACTGTTACATTTAACCTCAAACAAATTCTTTAAAAAAAAATGATTTAACGTAATACTGAGCTCCAATTTCCAAACTTCAGTTAATTATTATGTTCAAATCCCTTTAATGCGAGGGTCGGTATCTGCTGAGATCCAAAACCGATCTTAGGGTCCTGAGATCCCGATCCGACGGTTCTCAGGGTCCGTATCTGCTGAGTCCGGATCTCGAGGTCCACGAGAACCGTCGGATCGGGATCTCAGGACCCTGAGATCGGTTTTATATCTCAGCAGATACCGATGCTTAATGCGAAAGGGAACTGAAATGGCCCCGCCGCGAAACGCGGGACTTAACTCCAGTTTTGAAAAGAATGGAGGATATCGTTCCCCATTCTTTACTCTTCAATTTGCCAATGATTGAACCATGCTCGTTAGCACCACCACCATCTTGACGTGGTGGCCAATCTTCTGGGATAGTAATGACATGATCATCCGATTGTCTGCTTTGACCTTGATCAGCTTGATCAACTTGAGAACCAGTATCATCTTTTTCATCTCCACTGGTAACTAACTCTATGTCATTTTCTTCGGAACCACCTCCACCGGCTCCTACGCGACGATTACTGCCAGTTTCTTCATGACCACCTTCGCCACCATCGGATTCCGCAGCTCCTTCATCTTGAGGTCCACCACCACCACCACCACCACCACCACCACCACCACCACCACCGCGATGCCAAACAAAAAAAATTACTAGCGTGATAGTTACAACAGCATAGCCAACAATTAAAAGGACCTTGAAATCATCAAGAGGCAAGCTCCGCTTGGCATTGACATTGTTTGTTGTGATCTCAGATCCTGATAAAAGACCCCGAAACCATTTTGGCTCTAGATTCTTTATGGTGCCATCTTCTTGTAACTCCAGTATTGCTCTTGATAATTCAGCTGTCAGTGGATTGCTTTTCTGCAGTGCCTAAAATATTGATATAGAGTATATACGTAAGATTCAAGGCAATCAAAAGCTATGATCAAAGAAGAAAACATTCTACTTACAAAACCAAAGCCTCCCAGCATCTGAGTGTCTCCATGGATTGCGTAGTTCTCATGCTTTGATAAGAAAATTCGAGCATATGGCGACTCCATTATAGCTGCTGTGATACTTTTTTTCTGAAACTCCCTTGAAAAATCCTCTGGGACTTTGATCGGCTTAATGCTCTTGAATTGCAGCACTCTTTCTACATACTCAAGCACAAATGAAACATCCTCGCAGCCAATGATCGACTTGTCGACGATTGGCTTGAGCTTCTCTATTACCAGAATGGAGCTTAGATTGGCAGTGAAGCAACTAATCATGATTAGAAGAACCAAAAGCCATGAAATGATTACAACCTTTGCACAAATATTATCTATACCTGTGAAAAGAAGGAAAAATGGGAGTTCATAATTCATAGTAGAATGACAAATAAAATCATGTTATGTGGTGTGGATATATGGATAGATTTGCTGTTAAAATTAGCGTAATTGAGATATCTGTAAATCTTAACAGAGTACAAAAAGGATCAATATATAGCTTGTACTTTGAACCACATAATAAAATTTCAAAATAATATTAAAGAGCTGATTTAAAAAATCTATAAATCTATTGGTTACTGATACAGTGTCCCCCTCTTGGCTCCTCATATCACTTTTGAAATGGAAACTTGTTTTAGAAAAATTAAATTGGGAACTTACTGTCACTAACGTTTTGAAAGAACGTGTTGCCTACTATCCAAAATGTTGCGCCAATCTGTCTATACCATGGACTAATGGATCTCTCTCCTTCGCGGCTCTTGATCTCCAATACCCAAATGGCAATGAAGTTGTAGATCAGCAAGCCAAAGAAGGTTACCCACAGTTTCCAGTGAAATGGTGTTGCGAGCAAAAAGCCAGAATTTTCATGCTTCAAAGGAACAATCATTGTAAGACCTGATTCTATAAATGGCTCTGTGAATGCTACCTTCTTGGCGCGAGCGCTGGTTATTGTTATGTCACCAATTGCGATATCATAATTCTGTATGCATGAAAGAAAATGAATTCCATAGTCAGACATGGAACATGATATATAATTATTATTTTTTTCTGTATATTGAATTTAATGTGGCATACCTTGATATAAACTTGGTGAAGAAAATCATCAAAGGTTATATGGCTATCATTAATTACAAAAGGAACAAAGTCAAAGTTGATGGTAAAATTTAACCGTCCTAGAGCAGCGGTAAATATATCAACACAAAATCCAGTGTAGTTGTTTGTTTCATTGTTGACTTTGACAAATCCATACGCTGCATACTCTGGAGGATTCACTGGTACACCTACTTTCAGCCTTCGCAATCCACCGGGAACTATATTTGTTTCTCCTGGCCAGAGTAGCACTGTGAGTTGTTGCGAAACTTGTGATGATGATCCATGTAGATTTATCTGAGACTCATCCTTATAAAACCCGAATCCCTCCGACCAGTATCCAATTACCTTGTAGCTCTTTCCAATTACATTAACAACCTGGAAATTTGAATAATTTTCTACTTTTTCTGTGCTCAGAACACCACTTAATCCCGTAAAATTGCTTCTTTCCAGGTTATCTATCAAAGAATTGCCATTTATGTTAGACCAATTTGCAGCTAAGCTGATGGCATGAATTGCATCATATGCTCTGACAGCATATACTCCAGAATTAAAGCTTGTTTCACCATTCTTCTCATACTCACTCCGGAATGCCTGTTGAAACTCAGAATGAAACCGGATGTACGCTGGTTCTGATTCCTTGATGTACGGCTCAACACCTATGACACCTTGCATGTGGTTTAGGATGAAGGAACTATCGAGAGTCGAATTGAGGAGAGTGACGATATCAGGTCCACAAATCCATACAGAACCTTCTTTCATCATGCCAAGTGTACTTGCCTCGCGGAAAAGAGACAATGTGAGGTTTTCAGAGCTCCTAAGAATTATATACACTGTTGATAGACGTTGTCTCATTCGAGCTAACTCCTCTCGTATGGCTGTTGTTGGATCAGAAATTGAGTCCATGGATGGAAACACAGCAGAGTAATCGAGCGAGGCACCAACATCCTGCAATGCATGGGCAAACTGTTGTGCAGTGGACGATACAGTTTTGTAAACGTCATCTTCATAAACTGTTATGACTCGCTGCCATTTGTACGACTTCACAAGATCGACCAGACAGTTTACCAGAGCACTATCTGGATATGAAAATTGGGTCAAGAAAGGCTTTCCTAAAAGAGTAGAAGGTGTCAAAGAGACCGTAGGAACTTTTGATTCTTCGCCGACATCTGAGATGCTCAACAGTTGGGGCCATGTACCGGTTGATACGATAACTTGCGCACCCTGTTGGATTAATCCTTGTGCTGCCAAATAAGGCATTTTATAGAATATCAGGTATAAGGAGAGTGCATGAATGTTCACAAATAGAAGACCTTGTAGTATACTACCAAAAATTGCCATGCATTTCATGGAAGAGTAATACCTAGCGTTCATAGAATATCTGTCTATAGCATCCATAGTAACATCTTGCGTCCATATGTCCATAGACACACTCTGAATGTAACAAATAGATCTGATTTTGTAACATATGGACGCTATGGACAGATATTCTATGGGCGCTAAGTAACTTTTGATTGGTAAAAGCTTAAGAACTCTAAATGTATATATGTGCATACGAAAGTTTGACACTTTTGAAATTCATTGCAGTCATGTTCTCATTCAAGAAAAAGTACCAGAATCATTTTCATGTAGAAAGATAAATACAACAATATTGGGATGCCCATGGAAAGGTAGGGTATAAATTTCACTAATTAATTAGGAAGTATAGTATATCATCAGAGACTCTTTGGAGGATAGATCAGTCAAAATATCCAATACTATTGTGAGATTGATTGATTGACATCTCTAGAGCAATGTTGCTGAATTGTATGTTTTATTGGATTTCAGATCCTCTACAGTAATGCAATGTGCAGTAAAGTACGTGGACCGTTGGATCGTCTCGAGATCTAAGCATGCAAGAATCTTGAGACAATTCAGTTATCCAAAGGCCCACATGCTTCACTACACATTACCTTAAGGCAGAGGATAAGCACTCGTTTTATCGTAAATCATTGTATTTGGTGTAATACCGTTATTCTTCTTTTCTAATTAAAAAAAAAAAAAAAAAAAGCAAGACGAAGAGGAAGAGAAGAAGAAGTGCAAAAATGCCACCACCTTCATTGAGAAAAGAAGTTTTTTAAGTATCACAATCCCATATACCAGTGAGGACCCAGAAATGAGCAACTTTGTTATTAGTATCTTTAAAGTACTTAGGATATCATAGCAACGCTCTCCGTATGGGAGGTCGCGGGTTCGAAATCCGGATGGGGGGTCTTTTATAGACATTTAAATTTAAGTGGCTTGACCCTCATCTTTGTATATAAAAAAAAAGTACTTTGGATATCACATCACGATATTATAGGAGGTACGGAAAGAACATTACCGAGATCAGAATATTCCTATATATCCTACATAGTACGTACCAATTATATATATATGCAGATCAACCAAATTGTTTTCAAACCACTACAAAAGTTCAACATAGGCAAGATCATTAATTAAAGTCTAGCTAGCTGCTACACTATCAGCCTGGCATATATAAAACAGCTTAATTTGTCTGCTGCAAGATTAAAGTTTGATCAAGTTTCAAATTCAAATAGATAGGGTAGTAAAGTTAAGGAGCTTTTTAAGCATGAATATATAGCAAGATATATACCGTAGGTAGCTGCTCGTCGAGGATTGTTGCTTTGCAGATCAATAGTATTGAGGATGATAAGTTGAGAGGAGGAGCTGAACCTTTGTACTGCAACCTCAATGGCAACCTTCTGCTCTTTGCCAATCCTCGAGTTTGTATCCAATATCGCTCCGATCGGAAGAGTGTATGCGTTGGCTATAACAAAACATATTCCTGGCAGGAACAAGAGGCCGAGAAATGTGCAGTATTTTTTCATGTTGAGAGCTAGCTCTCGACAGGAACGTACATACAGAGGAGAGAAAAAAGAAGGTATTACTGTTTAAGCTTACTAATACTAATTGTTGTTTGATCCATTTATAGTGAAGCAATTAATCAATTGATTAATGGAGCTTTTATATACTATTTCTATGTTGCAGATAATGATGGGTTTCCAGTAACTTGAATACAGCAAACAATTAATTAATGAAACTTGTTAATTATATATAATTTGTTTTAAGGATGTTAAATTTAATATCCTTAATGGTTGTACTAGGTTAGCCACTTGCTATATGTTTATATATGTACATGCTGGCTAGAGTGTTGGGTTTCCAGTAAGTTTGATTTCTGGCATTAATCCCAACACTTAGGGTTTGTTTGATCGACCTATTTTTATTAAGGACTTGCTATATAAGAGGTGGGGCTCCAGTAAGTTAATTAGATGTGGAGCACTTCTATTCTGTATAATAAATCTAAAGACTAGGCTAGCTTACTAAGTACATATATTGGCATTGACCATCTCCAAAAATTGGATGTAAAAGTGCTTTAATTTAATTTTATATGACTAATATGAGTACGTATCTGACGACAGGGTGCTTGTATATAGATTATAGAATGATATCGGAAATCAAAATATTGAACTTATTGTAGTCAACGCAGAGATGCGATTCCATTCCATTAGATAGTGCTGCAGCACAAAAGTTAATTAGTCTTGTACTTTTATGACGTCTGGTTGATTAATCAAAGATGCTACCTTTGACCGTCTGATGGAGGTACGTAGTTCAGCAGGCTGTGATGACACACCAGACTTGGAGATTTTGTCACCGCCTCCGTTTCACTTCTCAGTGCAAGAGAAGAGAGCGCTAGAGACATAAGTTTTTCACTTCTCCGTTTTGGAAAGTACAATTGAAAGAGTGGAAAAGACACAAGTTTCGATCTAACGGCTGAGATTGGAACAAGATATGAATCATTCACCGTTCAAGCACAAAATTGTTCTATCGTATTTATTCATTTCCATGGTTGCAACGTGAGATTTTATGTATCCTTCATAAAATCACACGAAGCCAAGGAATGTTACAGTAGTAAAGCAAACCAGTGCTACAATATCATTTAGATTTAAAAAAATATAAAAAAAATGATAAGGAAAAAGTGGGGACATGATCGAGAACCCTTTCCTGTTTTTTTTTTTTTTTTTTGTTTTTGAAAAAAAAGCTATTAAAAAGCAAATTAGTATGTTAACAATAGAAATTTACAGGACAAAAGTTTCCATCAAATGTGTATAGAATTCTAATGATGTATGCAAAAGTGTTACTGTCAGTTTAATTTGTACATTAGACATATATCGGAGTGTCGGACCTCGCATGCGGCGTACTCCTTCAAGTTGCTCCCTCCGGCGGTGCGGCCTTCGGATTGACTGTTGTTAACGTGCGGGTTGCACCATTCAAGTCCATCTTTACATAGCTACTTCTACGGCCATATATATGCATGTTTATTTACACATTTTGAGGGCCAACAACCATCGTATCGTGCTCATGTACATGACCTCGCAGTCGGTTTTGATCTTCACCTTGTTTAATTTGAGAATCTCGGTCATTTCTGCCATTTCCATTGGGAACTAACTCGACTTGGTCGTTTTCATTGTGACCGTTTCCGCCATTTTCATCGGGATCTTGATCGATTTGGATAACAACATAATTTTCGCCATTTCCTTCGGGATGAATTATGTTGACATCATCTTCAGGGCCTGGGTTCCTACGCTCACAAATCGTGAAAGTTACAACCATGATAGTTGCGACAGTGAACCCGAAAACAAAAAGGGGCCAGAACTCAATGACCTGCAAGTTTTTCCTGTCATTAACATTGTTTTGTGCGATCTCGGATCCTGAAAAAAAACCCGGAAACCATTTCGTCTCCAGGCTCTTCATGGTGCCGTCCTCTTGTAGCTCCAGTATTGCTTTCGAAAATTCGGCTGTCAGGGGATTGTTCTTCTGAAGTGCCTAACATATTGATATGGTGCATAGATGTTAGATTTAAAGCAAGATCGAAGAAAGGTAAATGAGCACAGTGATTAGTAGCAAAAGATAAGGAAAGTTTCTCATATTGAGTAATACCTAGCATCCATAGAATATCTATCCATAACGTCTATAGGTTACAAAATCAGATCTATTTGTTACAAAATCGGATGTATTTGTTACATTCTGAGTGTGTCTATGGACGTATGGATACATTTTCAGTGGATGCATTCTCAGTGGATTAATATTGGCTTAGTATATGGTATTAAATTAAGATATTGGTTTGTGGGTTTTGGATAACAACAATCAAGCACAGAGACAATTAAGGGTAATGTAAAGATGACCATTTTACTCACAAAACCAGAGCCTCCCAACATATGAGTGTCTCCATGAATTGTGTAGCTCTTATGCTTCGATAAGAAAAATACTAGCATATGGTGACTCCATTATTCTGGTGGTTAGTTCCATTCTCGAATTCTCTTGGAAATTCCTTGGGAACTTTGATCGGTGTAATGTTCTTGAAGTTCAGCACTTGTTCTACATACTTACGCACAAACGAAACATCCTCGCAGCCAACTATTGACTGGTCTATAACTGGCTTAAGCTTCTCAATTACCAGAATAGAGCTTAAATTGGCTGTGAAGCAACTAATCATGATTAGAAGAACCAAAAGCCATGAAATGATTACAATCCTTGCATAATATCATCATCGAATTTAACAAATCCATAATCGCTTTTTATTTTGTTTAATGGAAAAATTGGTAGGTTTCCTACCACCTCAAAAAAAAACAAATCCATAATCGGCATATTCCGGAGGATTCAGTGGTACACCTACTCTTAGCCTTTGCAATCCACCCGGGACCATATTTGTTTCACTGGCCAAAGTAGCACAGTAAGATGTTGGAATGTCGATCCATTCAGATTCAACTGAGACTCAATTCTTATAAAACCCAAATCCCTCAGACCAACATCTGATCGTCTTATAGCCCTTTCCAACTACATTAACAACCCGGAAATTTGAATAATTTCCTTCTCCTTTTATGCTTTCAGTTGTTTCTGACCTTACAAGACCACTTAATCCCCTAAAATTGATTGCGCCCAGGTTATCCATCAAAGAATTGCCATTTATGTTAGACCAACCTGCAGCTAAACTGATGGCATATATGAATTGCATCATATGCTCTGACAGCATATACTCCAGGGTCAAAGCCTGTTTCACCATTCTTCTCAAACTCACTCCGGAATGCCAGTCGAAACTCAGAATAAAATCGAACGTACTCAGGTTCGGATTCCTTAATGTACTGCTCAACGGGTCGGTATTGGCTGAGATCCAAAAGGGATCTCAGGGTCCTGAGATCCCAATCCGACGGTTCTCAGGGCCCGTATCTGCTGAGTCCAAATCTCGGGGTCCTCAAGAACAGTCGGATCGGGATTTGAGGACCCTGAGATCCCTTTTGGATCTCAGCCGATACCGATGCACGGCTCAACACCTATGACACCTTGCATGTAATTCAAGTAGAAGGAATCTTTGAGATTGGAATTAAGGAGAGTGACGATATCTGGTCCGCAAATCCATACGGAGCCCTGTTCCATCATGCCAAGTGTACTTGCCTCACGAAAAACGGAAAATGTGAGGTTTTCGGAGCTCCAAAGAATTATATACACTGTTGATAGGTGTTGTTTCATTAGAGCTAATTCAGCTCGAATGGTTGTTGTTGGATCTATCAAATTCATGGATGGATACACTGCAGAGTAATCGAGCAAGATACCGACATCCTGCAATGCATGGGCTAACTGTCGTGCAGTGCCTGATACAGTTCCATAAATATCATTTTCATACACCGTTACGACTCGCTGCCATTTGTACGACTTCACAAGATCAACCAGATAGTTTACCAGAGCACTATTCGGATATGACAGTTGAGCCAAGAAATGTTTGCCTAAAAAGATAGATGGTGTTAGAGAGACAGTAGGAACTTTTGATTCTTCGCCGACATCTGAGATGCTCAGCAGTTGCGGCCATGTACCGGTTGATATGATAATCTGTGCACCCTGTTAGATTTATCCTTGTGCTATCAAATAAGGCATTTTATAGAATATCAGGTATAAGGAGAGTGCATGAATGTTCACGAATAGAAGACCTTGTACTATAATACCAAAAATTGCCATGCATTTCATGGAAGAATAATACCTAGTGTCCATAGAATATCTGTCAATCGCGTCCATAGTAACATCTTACGTCCACTGAGAATGCATCATATGTTCATAGACACACTCCGAATGTAACAAATATATATGATTTTGTAACATATGGATAGGGGTGTAAATGCAAGCAAAATTTGCGTTATTCTGTTACGTTTCGTAGCAACGAAACAGATAACAAAATAAAATTTGGTGTCGTTTGCAAAACAACGGGGGAACGAAATGGATTTTTGTTTCGTCGAGTAAACAGAACAGGTAACGGAAATAGAGGCTTCTGTTTCGTTAATTTTTGTTTTTTCGTTTTTAATTGTACCTAGCTGCGATTTAAAGTATTGTAGAGCAGAGTAGCGCAGATATAACAAAACCCACCATTCCGCTCTCTCATTTTTCTTCTTTCTCACCCCACAAACGCTGCCTCTTCCCCTTCTCCTATTCTTTGGCTTTCTCCCAAAACAAAACCAGTTCAACAAATCGAACTGTGCATGCAGCCTTAAAATCAGCACTAAGTGCCTCGGCTCCGAAACTGGCTCTTGATGATTTCCTCTTCTCATACTCCGACTCTGACACTACACCGAGTCAGAGCACGGTAATTGAGTTGATACATCTGCTGCTGGCAGCTGCCGTTAACAGGAAAACGCCGCCACACTCTTTCCCGCCGCCACTTCCATCGATCTCGAACTGCAACGATGGGCCATGCCTACGCATGCGTCAGCGCCGGTGTGGGAATGGTCGGTTGGTCATGGAGGCAGTCTCCATGTCCACACAAACTTTTATTTGGTATTGTAATGTAATGATTTTTGCATTTGGTATTGTAAATTTGTAATATAATGGCCGCTGGAACAAATTACTTTTTTTTTTATCATGTCAATTATTTTGTTTTCATTGATTTCTTGTTGGATTTGTCTTTGGCAATGACTCGGCACAAGTTTGGAAACGGAATTGTGTCTGCCATGTACGAAGGAACTAATGAAATTAGAGTGTGACCTAGTATTCATCCAATGGACTACATCACACTCACAAAGTGTGCACAGTGGGCCCCACCACGTACACACTTTGTGAGTGTGATGGAGTCCATTTTGATGGACGCAAGGTATTTCTCATGAAATTATACAAGTTTGGAAACGGAAAAAATTTTAACCGTTACAACCGTTATTTCGTTATCATTTAATAGAATGATTAACAGAACAAAAATCCATTCTGTTTTCAAAACAGAACGACGAACGGAAATTTTATTTATTCCGTGTATTAAAACAGAACAGTTCGCGGAAGGGATTATTGCCGTGATCGTTCTTAACGTTATTCACCCCTACATATGGAAACTACGGACAGATATTCTATGGGCGCTAAGTAACTTTTGATTGGTAAAAGCTTAAGAACTCTAAATGTATGTATGTGCATACGAAAGTTTGACACTTTTGAAATTCATTGCAGTCATGTTCTCATTCAAGAAAAGTACCAGAATCATTTTCATGGAGAAAGATAAATACAACAATATTGGGATGCGCCCATGGAAAAGCAGGGTATAGATTTCACTAATTAATTAATTAATTAGGAAGTATAGTATATCATCAGAAACTCTTTGGAGGATAGATCAGTCAAAATATCCAATACTATTTACAATGTTGCTGAATTGTATGTTTTATTCTAAATCATTGCATTTGGTATAATACCATTATTCTTCTTTTGTAATAAAACAAAAAAGAGCAAGACGTACGAAGAAGAAGAAGTGCGAACCCCCAGCTTCATTGAGAAAAGAAGTTTTTTTTTTTTTTTTTTTTTTGAAGTATCGCAATCCCATATGATATACCAGTGAGGACCCAAAAAATGAGCAACTTTGTTATTTAGTATATTTAAAGTGCTTACGATATCACATCACGATATTATAGGAGGTACCAAAAGAACATTACCGAAATCAGAATATCCCTACCAATTATATATATATATATGCAGATCAACCAAATTATCAATAAATTTTCAAACCACTACAAAAGTTCAACATAGGCAAGATGTTGAAAAATAAAAGATATTAGAAAAATAAAAAGGGCAATGTGGATCATATGACCGTTGCACTTTTAATTTCTTTCTATTTTGGTCATCAAGATGACCATTGTCTCTACAGGCTATATAAGCCACATCTAATGTACAAAGTAATTTAGATCAATAAGAAAGTTCTCTTTCCGATCATCACAAACAAAAAATTCTACATGGTATCAGAGCACGTCTGATCAAAACGCTTCCGCAAGCAAAATCAGTAAATCAACAACCATGACACAAGAAATCGAGTTGCAATTCGGCAATCAAAAAGCCTATTTGCAAATTAACCAACTCGGAAAAGAAAAGGCGACAACGCGATTTGCTATGGGCACAACTGAATCGAAGGATGAGAAGAAAACATTTCTCTCTGCGAAAGAGGGGGAAACGAAAGGGATGAATCGAAAAACTTCAGACCGACTTGATCGCTTGGAGGAAATGCTTACTTCGCTCCTGCGTCAGAAGTTGAGTCAAGGTTTAATTAAAACTCAGCATTGTTTATCTCATCCTACAATCAATACGATAGGCTCTAGCAGCCAATCAAACCAGCCCATTTCATCTAATGTTGGGCCTGGACCAGAAATCATACGAGGTAATATGCCAAATTTGAAATTGACTTGTGAGAATAAATGTTTGAGTATTGGTCACTGTACCGAAATTGCACCAAAGAATAATGAGAAATGGGTACTTGATTCGGGTGCTACCGACCATATGACAGGAAATCAAAATCTATTGAGAAGTTTTCGAACACTTGAAAATGACCAATATTTTACGGTTGCCAATGATGAAAAAATTAAGATTAAAGGATGAGGCATAATTAGCATTTTGAACAAGAATTTTCTTCAAGATGTATTTTATGTTGACAATTGCACCGTAAACTTACTTTCTATTAGTAAACTTACTAAAGAACTAAATTCTCAAATTATTTTTTATCAAGATAGTGTAATTTTTCAAGATCGAATTACAAAAGAAAAAATTGGTGAAGATTTTTTAGAAAATGGTTTATATTTTTTGGATAGCAACAAGCGTATGTTGAATACAAAACGAGATAATGATTTAAGTAATCTTTTGCATAAGCGAGTAGGGCATCCTTCCGACAAAATATTAAAATTGATGTTTGATTTTTCAAAAGATTTTTGTAACAAGTGTGATGTTTGTAAGTTTGCAAAACAAACAAAACTTCATTTCAATAATTCAACATTTAAGAGTAACGAAGTATTTGAATTAATTCATTCTGATGTATGGGGACCTACACCTATAGACTCTTATAATGGTTTTAAATATTATGTCATTTTTATTGATGATTTTTTAAGAGCAACATGGTTGTATTTAATGAAAAATAATAATGAAGTTTTTTCTCATTTTCAAAATTTTGTAAATCTTGTTGAAACTCAATATGACAAAAAAATTAAAATTCTTCGTATGGACAACGGTACGGAATTTATCAATAAAAACTTTGAGAACTTTACAAATTTATAGGGGATAATTCATCAAATTTCTTGTGTGTATACCCCACAACAAAATGGGGTATCGGAACGAAAAAATCATCATTTGTTAGAAATGATAAGAACTCTTTTATTTCAAAATAATGTTCCAAAAATTTTTTTGTCGGAAGCCATTCTCACCGCCATGTATTTAATAAATCGATTACCTAGCTCCGTATTGAATTTTAAAAGTCTTTTTGAGATTATTTATAATAGAAAATTTAATTTTGATCATTTAAGAGTATTTGGTTGTACTTGTTTTGAGTATAAAACTAAATTAGATAAACTAGATCATACATCAATTAAAGTTATTTTCTTAGGATATTCATCCCAACAAAAAGGATATAAATGCTATGACCCCAAAACAAAAAAAGTTCATATCTCAAGAAATGTTTTCTTCCTTGAAAATGATTCTTTTTATAAAAATGAGGAAGAAAAGGATAGCAATAATAATTTCTTGAATGAATTTGTGGTACATGTTACTACTAATCAAGAGAGACAAGTAGTTGTTGTAGAAAATACAACTCAGAAAAATTTTGAAGAAAATGTGGAAGAGCCATCTCAAGAAGAAATTGAGAATGAAGAAGTGGAGGAATTTCAAGAAGAGGACATGCCACTAAGAAGGTCTAGTCACCAACCGCAACCATCAACAAGACTAAAGGACTATGTTACATATTCGGTAAATTATCCTATACAATATTACATTTCTTATGAAAATATCTCAAATGATCATTATGCCTTTGTTGCCGCTTTGTCAAAAATTGAAGAACCCACTAATTATGAAGTAGCTAGAAATGATTCAAAATGGTTGAAAGCAATGAAAGAGGAACTCCATGCCTTAGAAAAAAATACGACTTGGGAACTTTGCAATTTACCAAAGAACAAAAAACCGGTTGGATGTAAATATAATAGTGATGGTACCATTGAGAGGTATAAGGCTAGGTTAGTGGCCAAAGGATATACTCAAACTCAAGGTATTGATTACTATCAAACCTTTGCACCGCTAGCAAAAATGAATACGGTAAGGATTCTTTTCTCTATTCCTGTAAATAAAAATTGGAATTTAAATCAAATGGATGTTAAAAATGCTTTTCTTCAAGGGACACTTGAAGAAGAAGTATATATGACCCACCCACCAGGTTACAAAAAAGAACAACATTCTAATCTTTGTTGTAGGTTAAAGAAATCCATTTATGGTCTTAAACAATCTCCAAGAGCATGGTATGGTAAACTCTCTCATGTTTTACTTTCTTGCAATTTTAAGATAAGTAGTGCCGATTCATCTCTTTTCATTAAACATAATTCGAATGGTACAACTGTAGTTCTTGTTTATATTGATGATCTTATTATTACCGGAGACAATAATTTTGAAATTGATTGTATAAAAAGAGATCTTAAGCAAAAATTTGATATTAAAGACTTAGGTAGGTTGAAATATTTTCTTGGAATAGAGATAGCTCGTTCATCGAAGGGGCTATTTATATCTCAAAGAAAGTATACTCTTGAACTGTTTAAAGAAACCGGCAAACTAGGAAGCAAACCGGCTATAACACCAATAGATACAAATGTTAAGTTAAATAGTGAAGATGGTGAACCCCTAAATGACATAAACCAATTCCAAAGACTTGTAGGAAAATTAATTTATCTCACGGTAACTAGGCCCGATATATCTTTTGCCGTAAGCCAAATTAGCAAATTTATGCATGCTCCTAGGACACCACATTTAGATGCCATAAATTGAATTTTGAGATACTTAAAGAGGACACCCTGAAATGGAATTTGGATGAAAAATAATCATTCTAATGAGATATGTGGCTATTCCGATGCAGATTGGGCCGGCAGTTTTGATCGACGATCTACAACCGGTTTTTGCATATTTGTAGGCGGGAATCTAGTCACATGGAAAAGCAAGAAACAAAATGTTGTGGCTCAATCAAGCGCTGAGGCAGAGTATCGAGCCATGGCATCAACCACAAGCGAGTTGGTTTGGATCAAACAACTTCTTACAGATTTTGGCATTCAAATTCAAGCACCGATGAAGATGTATTGCGACAATCAAGCCGCGAGACACATTGCATCCAATCCGGTATTTCACGAACGAACCAAACATATTGAAGTTGATTGTCATTTCATTCGAGAAAAAGTCCAAGCTCAAGAAATTGAAACACCATTCGTCAAGAGTGAAGACCAATTGGCGGATGTGTTTATAAAAGGGTTAAATAGCAAATCCTTTGAAAACATAATAAGCAAGCTCGGGTTGTATAATATATACATGCCAAGCTTGAGGGGGAATGTTGAAAAATAAAAGATATTAGAAAAATAAAAAGGGCAGTGTGGATCATATGACCGTTGCACCTTTAATTTCTTTCTATTTTGGTCATCAAGATGACCGTTGTCTCTACAGGCTATATAAGCCACATCTAATGTACAAAGTAATTTAGATCAATAAGAAAGTTCTCTTTCCGATCATCACAAACAAAAAATCCTACACAAGATCATTAAAGTCTAGCTTAGCTGCTACACTATCTGGCATATATAAAACAGCTTAATTTGTCTGATGCAAGATTAAAGTTGGATCAAGTTTCAAATTCAAATAGACAGGGTAGTAAAGTTAATTAAGGAGCTTCCAATAAGGATGTATAGCAAGATATATAGTTATATACCGTAGGAAGCCGCTCGTCGAGGATTGTTGCTTTGCAGATCGATAGTATTGAGGATGATAAGTTGAGAGGAGGAGCTGAACCTTTGTACTGCAACCTCAATGGCAACCTTCTGCTCTTTGCCAATCCTAGAGTTTGTATCCAATATCGCTCCGATCGGAAGAGTGTATGCGTTGGCTATAACAAAACATTTTCCTGCAGGCAGGAACAAGATCAGGCTGAGAAATGTGCAGTATTTTTCCATGTTGAGAGGGGACAAAAAGAAGATATTACTCTTCAAGCTTACTAATACTAATTGTTGTTTGATCCATTTATAGTGAAGCAATTAATCAATTGATTAATGGAGCTTTTATATACTATTTCTATATGTTGCAGATAATGATGGGTTTCCAGTAACTTGAACACAGCAAACAATTAATTAATGAAACCTGTTAATTATATATAATTTGTTTCTAATTAAGGATGTTAAATTTAATATCCTTAATCGTTGTACTAGGTTAGCCTCTTGCTATATGTTTATAATATTTGTACATGCTGGCTAGAGTACTGTTGGGTTTCCAGTAAGTTTGAATTCTGGCTATCAATCCCAACACTTAGGGGGCCGTTCGGCAACCTCTCCTTAGCCCTCCTTAGACTTTCTTTAGTTTTCTTAGTCTCTTAATCCTTCCGAACGCAAGCTCCTTAGCATGGATTAAAAGTTTCTCCTTAAGCCTATTTTTGACCGGGGCTTAAGTCTTGTCCGGATTTCTAAGGAAGTAATACACATGGCTTAAGGTTTAAACTTTCTTAAGCCCCTTTTTTTTTCCGAACGAGTGTGACTTAGTGAGACTTAAATATTTAAGCCAACTACCTTGCCGAACGACCCCCTAAGGGTTTGTTTGATCGACCTATTTTTATGAAGGACTTGCTATATAAGAAGTGGGGCTCCAGTAAGTTAATTAAATGTGGAGCACTTCTACTATATAATTCTAATTAAAGACTAGGCTAGCTTAGTAAGTACAATCTCAGTCCACAATTAAATGAATTTATATCATTTACAGCTTGTCCCCAATTAAATGAACTTTACCGATTCGATATTATTTTTCTATTCGTCTCTTAGTTGTCTAGTAAAGTTATTTGAATCCATTTGTTTCTCCAATGTTATGATTACCCTTTTATCTATACTAGTGCTGTAACCCGGGCTTCGCCCCGGGATAAAATTATTATCGTATACATTTTGAAAGCTAAGAATGTAGAAAAAGCTCTATTTGTTGATATAATTTATGCACATTTTTTTTTTTTTTTGTAATATTTGACACTTTGTTGTCTGTTCAGAAAGTTTATGCATATTTTAATGTTGCACATTAAGCCTACGGTCATTCACTCAAAAAAAAAAAAAAAAAATTAATGTTGCACATTATATTTACTTTCTAGTACTGTTTTAAGAAATGAAAAAAGTATGAAATATTGGATCTCATCTTATCGTGTTCACACATCTGCCACAACTAAAAGTAATAAATTTAATTATATTTAAGGAATCATAAATTTTGCTATAAGACCAATCGTATCTACCTTTCAAATATATATATAAAAAAATGTGTACATATCCCTTTGAGTAACATTAACAAAATAAAACAATGCACATGAAATCAAAAGTTGTATGCAAATTTGTACATGTAATAGATTGCAAAGCTTAGAAGCATATTTTCTTTTTTGAGGGTTTTAAACTCCTGAAAAGTGCACCTAAAAGATCTGCACAAAAAAGATTGAATGAATCCCATGATTAGAAAAGAGCAAAAAAAAATAAAGATATATAGTGACGCACTTAAAAGCAAATATTCACGTCTCTAACTGAACAAAGTTCAATTTATAATCGATTAATCCATAGAGAGTGTGAAAAATTATTTGTAGCCAGATAAATAAAATATTTGAACATGCATTACTGTGATTTTTTCGATAAATAAATTACTGTAGCTAGATAAATAAATTATTTGTGGCTAGATAAATTATTTGTAGCTAGAAACTACCTGAAATATATGATTGCCATTACTGTGATTTTTTCGATAAAAGAAGAATTAAGTAATTAAACAATAAATGTCTATTGCGTACCTGATTGTAATTACCATATATGTGATCGCCATTGTGATCTTCAAATACAAGAAAATAAACAGATACAATAATAATTGTAAACTGTGAAAACATGCATCAATGTAAAAGAATGTTTTAGAGGAATAATGTAAAAGAATGTTGAAATAAAAGATACATTATTATATCTACCTGATTGCAAACTGTTAACGAATGTTGTGAAATAGGATGGTGTAGACTGTAGAGAGACAAAGCCATGAGCTGTAAATCAATGTAAATATAGGTGAAAAAAACCTTTCCATATTCTATTACTTTTGTTCGGCCGCTTTAATTTAGAATTAATTTGTAGCCCGTTAAAGAAATGAAAAGATAAAAACGGAAATGCATTAATTGATATTTGTAATTGAAAGGCAGCCATGCATTAAGCATTCTCTATTGGAATCCGAAAGGAAGAGAAAAAAATAATTAATGTACAAATTAATACTTTGATTAAAGCTGAAATAAAAAAATTAAAAAAAAAGTAAAAATTAACTTGCTAATGTGGCATAGCTGTAGTGAGAGAAAACCCAACCCTCTTTCTAGGGTATGGATTATTTAATTGGAACAATTATTATGTAATGATTACAAATTGAGTGCATAAAAGTATTTTCACTTTTTTACTAATTGCTTTGACTTTTCCTAAAAATTCATTTATTCATGGATAGATGTTAGATTGTATATATATTGGCATTGACCAACTCCAAAAATTGGATGTAATTAGTGTTTTAATTTAATTATGAGTATCTGAAATCAAAATATTGAATTTATTATAGTCAACGCAGAGATGCAATTTCATTCCATTAGATAGTGCTGCAGCACAAAAGTAATTAATTAGTCTTGTATTTTTCTGACGTCTGGTGGATTACATTACGTACGTGTGAAGTACAATATATGGAACAATTCTTTGTCAACCTGCAGTAACATGAAATCATGAATTAATGGACCGGGCTTAATCAGTTCATATAAAGAGAAGGGAATAGTTTGCGTTATTGAAAAACCGTCCATATATCTGTACGGAATTATTGTAACAGATACGTCCCAAAATGTAACAAATACATTCTAGAACGTATATCTACAGATATAAATGACCGGGGCGTCGTTAATTATCTCAGATCAGATTATTAGGTCCAGCTTGATTAATTGGAAGCACAGAAATTTTCTGACATATATATTATCAGACTGAGGGTTCCCATCTGCTGCCATAAAAAACTATGGCAGGATTGTGCCATAATTAAAACGGACTGTTGGATCAATCTAAACGGTTCATATTTTAGAAATATGGTGTGTTGTTTTATTATGGGTCTCATGTGTATAGACCCAAAAAAACTATGGCACCCTCGTGCCATAGAAAACTATGGCAGCTGATGTGAATTCATCAGACTGAGGCCTTAATTTGGGGAGAGGCTCAGGCCTGCTTGGATAGTTGGATTGCTTGTTTATGGAATTAATTTCTATAGTGCAGCTTATTATTAATTGCATGCCCAAACTCATTTCATGTCTAATATTGGGCCGTGCTAAGGAATTTTTACAACGCATGCTTAGCTTCATAGACTGCGGCAGATCAATTATTATATATTGTAGATATTTTTTTTTTTATTTAAGTGGACAAAAATCCACCATCTCCCATTTCATTTAAGGAGACCTATTGTAGATATATTAGGTCGTCTTTTTTCCGTCTTTTATAATTTTTTCTCAATGGAACCGTTAGTAAATTTAGAAATTGTTGACTTTCTCCGAAACCAACAAATACTATTTTGGTACTTTTATCAAAAACCAATATAAAGTCGCCTCTCCACTGCCTTAAAATTGCATCATCACATCATCACTGCAAATACAATTATTGCATGATGAATTCTGTATCAAAAAAGAGAGAGAACTGAAGAATACCTTTTTCAGTAGAAGTGCGCTGTATTGTATGCATATGCAGTTATGCACTATGCAACAGGCCAGCAAGCAGCCCAGGCAGCAAATGGGGCCTCCATTGCACCAGGTTGGGCTTCTGCCACGCGCCTTGTAAAAGACACATTAACAAGTTCGTCTAGACAGAGGTGAGGTGGTAGATTGTCAAGTCGGATTCAGTTTGACCAAATAAAAATGTCGGGTCGGGTTGGGTCAGATATGGGGTTGACAGCTGCCGGTACTTTTTCTGGTCGGCTCAGGTATCGGGTTGACTTCTACCAGCATTTTTTCGGGTTGGGTCAAATCGGGTTCAGGTCATTTTGACTTTCCTTGAAACTCGAGTCTGGTCGGGTTCAGGTCGGGCGGGTTTTTTGGGTCTAGAGGTGGCAAAATCTGACCCGACCCAAAAAACCCGCCCGACACGACCCGACCTGACCCCGACCAGAACCTGACCCATGTTTCAGGGAAAGTCAGACTGGGTCGAACCCGACCTATGTTTAAAGGAGAATCAGACTGACCGGAACCCCACCCGACCCGAACCTGACCCGACCCCAACCCGAACGACCCCAAACCCGAGATGACCCCAGAATAGAGGTGCAAAATCTAACCAAACTCGAAAATCCAACCCAACCCGACCCCAAAAATGCCAGCAGTATCAACCCGATACCTGACCCCGACATTTTTCATTCGGTCAAACTAACCCGACCCGAACTAGAACCCGACCCAGAACCCGACCCGAACCAGAACCCGACCCAACCTGACAATCTGCCACTGTTCATCGCAGAGTCTGTACCAATGTTCTGTGTACAGATTTGATCAAGCAATCCAGACCCTTTAAATTTCAATGGACTGCCATATTTTTTTTTAGGTCCGCCAAATAGACTAGGAATGTAAATGCATCACCGTACAAATTCTCAATAAAAAGGAGAATGTTGATTTCATATCAGTTTAATTTCTATATTTAGTCCCTATAAATAATGTATATTTCATTTCTCAAAAAACAATGTTTTAAGAGAAGAGAAAAAAAAAAAAAAAAAAAAAAACATCAAACTACTTCTAAGATTCAACGTAACTACGTAAGCCCCTATCCAAATTTTGAACTTTCAACCTCCACAACAATAGCATTGTTTTTGCCAATCCATTAGTGATCTTAATATGATAATTATACAACTATACATATTTTAAGAGGAGGGATCCATTGGCAATGATTATTTAATTTATAGATTTATTGTATTTCCGATTATATTCAATAGAAGTGATATTTGTTAGCTCTTTAAAGATCCGCTAAATTATAACCGTTGAAAAGTACACAAAATTTTGATAAGTCATTAAACGATGTTCAAATTGATTGAAATTTAAAATACTATCAATCTATAAGTTAAGTAATACATCCATAAATCATTTTTCATTTTTAAGCTTTTTTATGAATTTTTACAAAATTTTAAAAAGCTTTATTGTTAAAATTATCAAAATAATTAGCATTGTAAATGGATCCCTCCTCATTTTTTTAAACGGTGTTTATACTGTTGACTCAAAATGATTGCTTGTGATCTTGCCACGATTTTTTTTATTGTTATAGTCTTTTAGTACAACTATAACTATATATAATACTTCTGCTCTATATATATATACTTGTTATTTTTTTCTGGGTAATTATATAGAAGAGGATAAGAATATGCTGTTTTTCTGAAAAGAAAAGCAGAATCTGCTTTTCCGATCGGACGGTCGCCGCACCAATATCAAAGTACTTTGGTGTTTTCAGTACGGAGCTCAATATATTTCGGTGTTTCTCAACCGTCGGATCAAGAAAAACAGAGCCTACTTTCTTTTAAGAAAAGCAGTGATCCCGATCCTATATAAGATGCAAACTAAAGTAGGCAGCAATTAATAAGCTGTAGGTGATGATCAAATATAAAATTTAGAAAATTAAAGTAGGGTAATTAATAAGTTGGAACAAAAGTTATTATATGTACAAGCACTAATTGCCAAAAGGAAAACAATTGGGCAGCAATATATATATATACAAACAGGAACAAACTTTTAGTACAACCACCATTTTGCCAAAAGTTATGAACTATAATAATATATGTCTGATTAATTAATTGCTAAGTGCGTCATGAGGCACTAATTACACTTCATGTGCAAATGAGCAAATCCAACGAAGTAAGGTTGTTGAAATACTTGAAATCTGTCGTATGCTCAGAAGATAGGAGAGACAAGTGCTGTTGATAGAGAGGAAGAAGAGGAGAGACCGACAGGTGGGGCCTTCATGATGGAGATAACTTTTAATAAAACAAACATAACTCCAGTTAAAAGGAAGAGCGGTGGGGATTCAGCAGTAGAAGGGACACTGGAGATAAAAGGCACTGGAGAGAATACATAAGTTAGAAATCCTAACAGTTATCAAAACTAGGATTAGTCCTAACCGTTGGATCTATTTTCTAGAATGTATCTCATAGTCTATAAATAGAATAGGAATTGTAATAGAGAATCATGTGAAGAGTTTTAAGGAAAATTAATAAATCAATCTTTCAAGGCATTCTGTCTTCATTTCTTCTTCTTTTCTTTCAATTTCTCCAATTCATCCGTCATTAGCAACCTCAATTACATTGAGGTGTGCTACAAGTGGTATCAGAGCTCTCAAGATCGCATCTGGGATACATCGCCGTTGGTACCAATACCATCTATGGCTCGCGGTACCAAAACAAATACGACTCTGAACACCCAGGAGGAGCCACCTCATCCTAATTCTGAGATGGAACAGCAGTTCTTGATGTTACATGATGGCATGCGGGAGATTGCAGATCGCCTAGCCAATCACGAGCAAAAATTTTCATAATCTGATTCGAAATTGTTAGAATTGCAGCAAAACCAAACTACCATTTTCATGCAATTGATGAAATCCATGGAAGATCTTAAAGTTCAATCCAAAAATCCCGAGATACCAGTTATCTCCAACCCATCTACACCAATCCAAATCCGTTCAACCATACCCAATTCTGGCCAAGACCAACCTATTCCTAAATTCATACCCTCAAGGCTTCAAGGTACTCTTAGAAATCAGTCAAGAAGGAATCTTGACAATCAATTTGAGGATCACGAGCCAGAAACTGATAATTTGGAAGGAATTGCCCATGAGGATATTCATGAAAGAAATCCTTATAGAGGAAGAATGGCCCTGAATTATGATAGAAATGACAGAAACTTCGTCAAAGGAAGACAAAGTAGTTATAGACATGAGGAAGAGTCAAGATTCACTCCTGGATGGGGACCTGATGCCAGATATGAGAATACCTTTGGAGTCAATGGACCAAGAATACAGTCTCAATATGGCAAACCTGATTTTTATCATCAACAACATAGAGGAGGGTTTGCATATGGCAGAAATGAGGATTTTGACAGGTACACTAAGGCTGGACCTCATCCAAAGATTGAGCTCAACAAGTTTGATGGTACAGGAGTTAGAGACTGGTTAGAGGACTGTGACTTCTACTTTGAGTACTACAACATACCAGAAGACTTCAAAATTAATCAGGTTGTACCCTTCTTAATTGATGATGCTAGAGAATGGTATAGGTTTTTCAAGATGCATTTTTCATATGCTTCTTGGCAAGAGTTTGCATCTGAGATATTTGACAAATTCAATCTGGACACCTGCAAGAATCCTATTGATGAGTTTAAAAAATTACAGCAGACAGGTTCAGTTGAGGACTATATCAAACAGTACACCAGAATACAAACCAGGATCTTGACTAAGAATTACAGTGATGAAGAGTTTTATCTGTTAGGGTTTCTTAGTGGATTGAGAGAAGATATAGCTGATGCCGTAGAAATACATGCCCCCTCAACTTTAAAAGAAGTTTTTAAATTAGCTAGCAAATTGAGAAATCCCTGAACAGTCATGACAAAAGAGTTAAGCCCTTGACAAAATTGTCACACAATAACTCTTACTTTTCACAGTCTAAATTCTATAAGGGTAATTCTGGTACTGAGACAGCAATAATACCTTTCTCTGGTAAATCACCAGCAGTCACTGAGTCCAGCCCTTCTACTTCTCTGACCTTGGACCAAAAGAAGAAGTTAGGATTATGTTTTAAGTGTAATGAAAAGTACTCATTTGGTCATAAATGTAATACCAAAAGTATTCATACCCTAACTGCTGAAGGGGAGGATAGCCTTAGTGACATTGAGGAATTGTCACAGGATGATATTGTCAGGATAGAAAGCCCTGTTGAGCAACTGAATAGAGCTGTTATTAATATGTGTTCAGCTACTCATATCATTCCTGCAAAAACAGTCAAGTATAAGGGTCAAATTGGTTCAATACCAGTAATTGCAATGATTGACTCTGGCAGTACTCACTCTTTTGTTGATCCAGACATCATTGAAGATCTTTCAATTTCATCTACACCTGCTCCACCCCTATGTGTGAAAACTGCTGGTGATGAACAGTTCTATACTGACACGGTTTGTGAGAAATTAATTTTTCAGCTGCAGGGACATAGTTTTTCTGGTGATATCAGACCCCTTAAGATTACAGGTCATGACCTAATACTAGGAATGGACTAGTTGAACAAATACAGTCCCATGAAGATTAATTGGCCCATTGGTGAGATTAAGTTGATACTCAATGGGAAAAAGACCATTCTCAGGGTTCAACCCATTTCTGCTGAACTTCAAGTCTGTGAGACAATACCTAACCCTATCAAAGAACATACAAAGGGAAATCAGGTCATAATTGCTCATCTCTTCAAGGTGGAAGCCCAGGATCCTCCTTTGGGTCAGACACCTTCTCAGGTTTTGTATTCTCTCAATGATTCTTTAAACAATTTACACCCTGAGATTCAAACTGTTTTGAAGAACTTTAAAGGGATCTTTGCTGAACCTTCTGATTTACCACCCCCTAGAGATATTGATCATCAAATTATCCTTCAGGATGGTAGTAAACCAGTAAATCTCAGACCTTATAGATTTTCTTATTTCCAGAAACTGGAAATTGAGAAAATTTTGCAGGAATTGCTCAAAAATAACTTCATCCAACCCTCCACTAGTGCTTTTGCTTCTCCTATTTTACTGGTCAAAAAGAAGGATGGCACATGGAGAATGTGTGTTGATTATAGGAAATTGAATGATTTAACCCTCAAAAATAAGTTTCCTGTTCCTATTATTGATGATCTCTTGGATGAACTCCATGGTGCTACTGTTTTTTCTAAAATTGATTTAAGATCAGGGTATCATCAAATTAGGATGCACCCTGACCATGTTCCTATGACTGCTTTTAGGACACATGAGGGTTTGTATGAATTCAGGGTCATGCCTTTTGGTCTAACAAATGCACCAGCAACATTTCAATCTCTTATGAACTCTATCTTTAAACCCTATCTTAGAAAATTTGTTCTGGTCTTTTTTTATGACATTCTAATTTATAGCAAGGATCTGTACTCTCATGTGCATCATTTGTCTTTAACCTTACAAGTCCTGGCTGAGCTCAACCTTTATACAAAAATGTCCAAATGTGCTTTTGCACTCAATTCTATTGACTATTTAGGACACATTATTTCAAGTCAGGGAGTTCCTACTGATCCAACAAAAATTGAGGCAATGCTTCAATGGCCAGTTCCAAAAACAGTCAAAGGATTGAGAGGGTTTCTAGGACTTACTGGGTATTACAGAAAATTTGTCAAAAACTATGGGGTTATATGCAAACCTTTGACTGAATTGCTTAGGAAAGATGCATTCAAATGGAGCCAAGAGGCTGACAATGCATTTTCCTCTTTGAAATTGGCTATGTCTCAGGCACCAGTTTTAGCACTACCAGATTTTTCAAAACCTTTTGTTATTGAAACTGATGCTAGCCAAATAGGTATTGGTGCAGTTTTAATGCAAGACAGACATCCCATTGCATATATGAGTCAAAAATTAGGAATTAAAAGTCAAGGATTATCCACTTATGAAAAAGAATTCCTTGCATTGATCACTGCTGTTTCTAAATGGCGACATTACCTCCTGGGTAACACATTCACGATCAGAACTGATCAAATCAGTCTTAAGCATTTACTTGAGCAAAGAATAAATACAACCATGCAACACAAAGACTTAAGTAAATTGCTTGGATTGACCTACACCATTGAATACAAAAAAGGTTGTGAGAATAAGGCTGCTGATGCTTTATCTAGACAAGAAGGACAAACTGGGAATTTATTAATTGATAGTGCAGAACTGACTGTTTTTACAGAATTAATACCACAGTGGATACAGGATATCAAAGAAAGCTATACTGATGATACATGGATAGCTGGTCTGACTCAACAACTACAGGATCAACCTAAGTCACACAAACATCTCACACAGCATCAAGGCATCCTAAGGTGGAAAGGGAGAGTTTGTGTTGGTAATTATGGGTCCTGGAGACAGCAGGTCCTAAGGGAGGTACATGACTCAGCTATGGATGGTCATTCTGGCATGGATGTCACATATCATAGACTGAGACAATTATTTTTCTGGCCTTTGATGAAAGAGGATGTCATAGCTTATGTCAAGAGTTGCACAACATGCCAGATGGTTAAACCTGATCATACTCATGCACCAGGGTTATTACAGCCTCTTCCAATACCAGCTGAAGCATGGAACAGTGTGGGCATGGATTTCATCACTGGGTTACCAAAATCAGAGGGCAAGGATGTTATTATGGTGGTGGTGGACAGATTCACCAAATTTGCTCTTTATTCCTCTTTCCCACCCTTATAAAGCAGCTGATGTGGCTCAATTATTTTTAAACACTATTTATAAGCTGCATAGTTTACCTTCTTCTATTATAACTGACAGGGACCCAATTTTTGTTAGTAGGTTTTGGCAAGAGCTGATGAAGCTATTGGGCATACAATTGAATATGAGCACAGCCTACCACCACCAAACAGATGGACAGACAGAAAGAATAAATCAATGCTTGGAAAATTACCTCAGAAGCATGATGATAGATCAACCGAAGAAATGGACTAAGTGGCTCCCTATGGCACAATTTTGGTACAATTCTTCTTTCCACACCTCCTTGAAGATATCACCTTTTCAAGCTCTGTATGGTTACCCTCCTCCTTGCACAACTCTCGGCCATCCACCTAAGAGTAACATTGAATCAGTTGATCAACTGTTGCATGACAGACATCAGACATTACTTCAATTAAGATTCAACCTACTCAAAGCTCAGGAACGCATGAAGAAATACGCAGACCTACACCGCACTGACAGGGAATTCTCTAAAGGGGATTGGGTCTTTCTGAAATTACAACCATATCGACAATTATCTCTCAGAGGGAAACGGAATCAGAAACTGGGTCCTCGATTCTATGGTCCTTTTGAAGTTACTGAGAAAGTGGGAGCAGTTGCATACAGATTGAGCTTACCAGAAGGATCAGAAATTCATCCGGTCATACACGTTTCACAACTCAAAAAACATGTCAGTAGAGGTCAAGTTATCACCCCGAGACTACCACTACGGAATTCAGACAACCTTTTGAAAATAGAACCTGAGAAGATCATGGCTAGGAGAGCAATTAAGCGCGGCAATGTGGCGGTACCTCAACTATTAATCAAATGGAGTAATCTGACGGACGAGGAAGCTTCGTGGGAGGACTATGACTGGCTGCAACAGCAATTTCCTAACTTCATTCTTGAGGACAAGAAAGCTTTCATGGAGAGGGGAGTGTCGTATGCTCAGAAGATAATAGAGACAAGTGCTGTTGATAGAGAGGAAGAAGAGGAGAGACCGACTGGTGGGGCCTTCATGATGGAGATAACTTTTAATAAAACAAACATAACTCCAATTAAAAGGAAGAGCGGTGGGGATTCAGCAGTAGAAGGGACGCTGGAGATAAAAGGCACTGGAGAGAATACATAAGTTAGAAATCCTAACAGTTATCAAAACTAGGATTAGTCCTAACCGTTGGATCTATTTTCTAGAATGTATCTCATAGTCTATAAATAGAATAGGAATTGTAATAGAGAATCATGTGAAGAGTTTTAAGGAAAATTAATAAATCAATCTTTCAAGGCATTCTGTCTTCATTTCTTCTTCTTTTCTTTCAATTTCTCCAATTCATCCGTCATTAGCAACCTCAATTACCTTGAGGTGTGCTACAAAATCAATAAAATAAGGCTAATTCTGCTACCGATCAGATGAAATATTGGCCGTTCATTTTTTTTTTTTTTTTATAATCGGATGGTTATCATATGTCTTTTAGATACAATTAAAGCAACATCTTTGATAAGAACTGTCTTATTCAAAATAAAAAGTTACTTAGCCGATCCATAGTATAATAACCACTCATAAAATAAACCTAGCAAAGTGCATGTGAATTTGGAAAATGCTGCTTCTTACTCCAGAATTAATTGTTTTATCTTATCTTAAAATGTAAATTGGTTATTTAAATATTTAATTTATCAAGCTCATGGGCAGATAGATCTCAATATTTCATGTTGCTATTATTAGTTACTAGTAAAGAGCTCACGCGTTGTATAATAAATTTTTAAGATAATATATAATGGGCTTTATATTGAGGAAATTGATATGGGCCTTAAATTTTAACGGGCATGAAACATTAACGTCAACGGGCATTAACGTAAATCAACGGTTCTGATCTATCCAAGAAAATGATCAACGGATCAGGTTTCTTATTTGAAAAAGATAGCACTTTCATGTCATTTTTTCTAATATGCTTTTATATATAAGTAAGGATATGACCATTGACCAACACAAGCGATTAGTCGGTGGTTTAAAGAAAAATAATAATAATGATTAAAGTGACTAGCTCGAACCATGACTGAACACAATTACACAAGTGAAAATTTTAAGTGTAAAACATATATTTTGTTCGAGTTAACTGTTCGCGTTTTGTTCTTATTATTATTTTTTAAATTAGACAATAATTATATTTTAAAGTTGCGTTAGAAATATGCTACAAAATAAAATAAATAATAATAATAATAATAATAATAATAATAATAATAATAATAATAATAATAATAATAAAACATTGGTTTTTTCTTTTTTTTTTATTTGGAAACAAAAATCAGTGCAAATTAATCATGGATTTTGGCATCGATTAAATTGCGGTTGACAGATATTTGTGGGGGCAGTTCATGCTACGATTATTAACATATATATATCTACTTACAAAAAAGCAAGATTTTGGCTCTACATGCATGTCTAAATTAAAATTATTAGAAAAATCTTAATATTAATATTAATGGACCGGTTTCCGCTCCAACTTTTATGGTAGCATGATGTGCTCATTAATTACTCAGCGGTCCGATCGATTGTATTCAAATCCAGGCCGTTCGAAAATATTATATTTATATATATATATATATATTTTTTTTTTTTTTTTGGTGTTGCTATGATAAAAAAAAACAATTTTATAGGTTACTAATAAATTTAATATTTAATAATATTTATTTATAGTTATTGGATCGAAAATAAAATTTTATATAGTGAGATTTTTAAAGTATTTTTATTTTTATTTACTTATTGAGTGGTTCTTCTATAGATCGACCAAACAATATTTCACTTTGAATCGAGCGGTTATTATCAAACATTTCTCTTTAATTGTATCTAGAGATATATCATGACCATCCGATTATGAAAAATGAACGGCCCATATTTCATTACACACATAGCAGAATTAGCCTTATTTATTTATTTATTTTTAGTGCTCTCCAGGAAGAAAGAAAGGGCAAAGAAAACGGTTCAAATATTTCCTCATATGGTGGTATCCAAACCAAACCATGACCGCGTCGGAACGTAATTATGTAACGTTCATGTTGGTTCAATGGATTAAACACATGTGAGGACCATATGGTACGGTTCATGGCCACCATACACACCGTTCCATCCTTCTTCACTGGCATTTTATTCTTACTGCTAATAAAGGGAGATTGGATTTTTGACATGAACATTCTGTCTTCCTCAAGGAAAGAACCCCAGCCATTGATTGTGTTACTTAGATTGAATATTATTGCTAAGATCCATATCAGTTTTCTCACAAGAGATGAGCTCTCAGTTCTTTATTATAAGAAATAATAATATCAGCCTAAAGTGGGGTGTGGGCTCTTAACTAGCGTGTAAAAAGGATACAAATGTAAAATGCAGGATAGAAGAATTAATTTGGCATTATGGTTTTTAAAATGACAATTCAGTTATAGCTTTAGTTATATACAAAAAGTCTACAACTATAAAAAAATGTGCCAATGTCTAGCTTCAAACCTATATATGATTCATGAGTTATAATTGCATGTGCCACTAAACAAATGATAAGATGTAGCACTTAATTATAGATTATAATTATTTCCATTTTGTATGCTTTTTTTTATATTTAAAAATCTATCATAAAATTTGGCACACTCCTGATTTTATAGCAAACAATGTGGTTTAATTTTTTAAAATAATTCTAAAATATTATCAAAATCCTCTTTGCTCCTGCCTGACTATCTTTTTCTTTGAAAAAATAAAATCATTTCCAAGAAAAAAAAAATATATTATATGTATGTTAGCATTTAAACCTGGAGCGCCCATGGAGATGGCACCATTCATTACAAATCTTATGTTTTACTTCCTGATTTATCATTTAGAGAAACATCTTGCGTCCACTGATAAGTAGTCCATATGTCCATAGACGTATAAATAATGTAACAGATACATTCCGAAATGCAACAAATACATCTCAAAATGTAACTTATGGACGTTATGGACAGTGTTTCTATGGACACTAGGTATTACTCTTATCATTTTTATTCATTTATATTTATCCCAAGGAGAGGAGAAATAACTCATGGAGTCCAGAAAAATTGATACAGTTGTAGCACACACGTCCTGAGCAGTGTGGACCCAATTGACAGAATAGTATATTTGTTCTGTCCCCTAGCAAAGAAAGGGGAATTAATAATAAGAATGAGAATATTTAGATTTAAATTTAATCCCCAATTTATAGAATTTAACAGATATAAATAGATATTAAATTTCCTTATATTATATAACTTTTAATCCCAAAGAAAGGTTCATTGTAGTAACATTTGTATGGTATTATAGTATTTCTCTAATTAATTAATTATATATGTATTATTTTTTGTTGCTAGAAAGAAACAAGAAAGAAAGTACAAGCAAAAGTAGGGGCATGCATGCCGGGTATGTACCTTTACAGGAAGGTATAATAATAATATATAAGAACATAAATTAATGCAACTAATTCCAGGAGACTATATATGTAGAAAAATTATAAATTCATCAAATGAGATTTATTCAGAAATTAAATGCAATTAAGGCACAATTAAAATTGCTTGCCTCTTTGGGAAACTCCCAGCTAACATGGTATGAGCTGTGGGTCCATAATTAATTTGATAATATATACACAGAGACAGAGGAGATCTTACGTTACAATTTCAGGATTTCTGTACCGTCGGATTGAATTTTAATGGTCTGGATTGCCTCTCAGTGAAGTCTTTGCGAAGGAAACCCTATGAAATGAAAAACTTTTCTCCTTGGTTTTTGGCATGTCGAGAAATGGGTTTGATTTTCATGATATCAACTTTTTATTGTAGTATAATAATTTGAATCTTATATGCTAATAATTTTAAATTGTTCTAATACAATTTCTTTGAATCATATTGTCGATTGATAAAATATTTGTTATGCATGAGAATTTTGCTATTTTTCTTTTTCTTTTTTTCTTTTCTCTTTGAGTGTACAATTTTTTAATCAGAATTTAGTAAAATAAAATTAGTAAATAAATCATGCGCTGTTATATAATTTACTTGTTAATCTCTGTCTTATTTCTTCATCTATCTCTATCTCTATCTATAGCTATACTCCTTTAAAAATAAGGTAAGAATTGGACCTTCCGTTATGGTCATAGTCTACCTTATATCTTATTTTCCATCCATCAAATAATAAAAGGCTCACATCATATCCATTTCCTACTATATTCCTCTCTATTTCTGCCTCATCACAAAACCGAAATGCGTGAAGTGTCTGACTGATCTTTTCATTCTACTAAAGTCACAAATTCATTTCTTTTCTTCGATTATTTCACCACATTTAGCTTGACCCGCAGCAGTATAGGGTAAGCTTCTAGTTCATATAAAAATGAAAGGAAGGGTCTAATAGTCCCCCAAATTAAATCTCCCACGAAAATCACCCAAACTGACTTTCCATTTTCGGCTAAAAGACAATCCCAGCGCGCATCCCAAACTTACCAAAAACAAAAAATGCGTTGCCAGCCTTTCCACTAGCTCTCTCAGCGACGCATTGACAGGCCCACAGAAACACTCACCACTTTCCCCCTAAAAGTGTTTACATATCTTTGAAAAGTGCTTACATAAGATTGAAAAGTATTTATATACTATTGAAAAAGTGTTTATGTAGTTTTTGAAAAGTGTTTATGTATTATTGAAAGGTGTTTATATGGCTTTAAAAAGTACTTAGATAAGATTGAAAAAAAATGTTTATGTACTATTGAAAATTATTTATGTAAGATTGAAAAGTGTTTATGGAATATTGAAAAGTGTTTATATAGAATTGAAAAATGTTTATGTAGTTTTGAAAAGTGTTTATGTAGTATTGAAAAGTGTTTATCTGGGAATGAAAAGTGTTTATCTGAAAGTGAAAAGTGTTTATGTGTAAATTAAAAGTGTTTATGTCGAAATGAAAAGTGTTTATCTAGAAATGAAAAGTGTTTATGTAGAATTGAAAATTGTTTATGTGGTTTTGAAAAGTGCTTATGTAGTATTGAAAAGTGTTCATACAACCATTGTTTATATAAAATGAATAGAGATTTAATAAGCATATTCATTCAAACCGTCGCTTAAATGTTCAATTTTTAACAACAAAATACAAAACAAACTTCAAAAACAACATAAAAAATATTAAAATGCTAGAAATTACAACAAAAATTAATTGTGCAGTACGTACTAAGTACTAACACTGTGCCCATCTCCATCGGCACCGGCGATCGCGATCGTCGGAAGGCGAGGCCGGGATCGCGACCGTCGGAAGGCGAGGCCGGGATCGTGGTCATCGGAATGCAAGGTCGGGATCGCGGTCGTCGGAAGGTGAGGTCGGGATCGCGGTCCGGAAGGCGAGGCGGTGATCGCGGTCGCCGGGGGTGCAAGAGGGATCGCGGTCGCTGGGGGTGAGGGAGGGATCGCAGTCGCCGGGAACGAGGTATGGATCGCGGTCACCGGAGGGAGGAGAAGGGAGAGCAAGGAAGAATATCATTTCAAAGAGGAGAAGAGAAAAATAGAAAGAGAGCTAAATGGGGTAAGTAATTAGATTTGACCATTTGGGGGATTTCTTGGGGGATAGAGGTCTGGGGATAATAACATTTTCTCAAAATGAAAAGCCGTTTAAATCCTACTATCCAAGTTTGTTAACAGTTTTTTCTTATATTTTTCTTTGTGAGATCCTAATGATCTTTGTTAGCTGGAAGTCCTCATTTCTTTATAAATGGCACAAATTTTGATTGCAAATCGATTCATTTATCTTATACGCCAGGTGGTCCAATTTAGATTTATAAAATATATAATTTTGAAAATTTTGTCGAATCCGTATGTCTCACTCTACATCTTTTACAATTACAAATTATATATCTTGTGTGATGCATTAGTTAGAACTTGAAGGTTGTAAGAATATTCAGCATTTCCTTGGCCTTTCTTTCTGCAACGTATCAAGCACATTTTGAATAATAGTGAAAATAAAAAAGTAAAATTTTGTATTACAAATAATTAATTATATCCAGAGAAGACACTTTACATAGCGTTCATAGAAAAACTCTCCATAGCGTCTATAGATAACATTCCAGAATGTATTTGCTACATTTTGAGACGTTAAATTCGGTATACGTTTATGGATGTATGGACAGTTTTTCGATGGACACGGAATGTTTCTCTTTTTATAACGTTCTTCCTCTTCGATCGTTAACGGATCATCCATCCATCAATGTATAACTTTCTTTCTAACGTTGATGTGATGTGGAGAATTATATTGTTCCTTCCTGCTTTGTTTGATGTCCAAAAAGGAAGAAGGAAGCCCTCGGGAGACCCAAACAAACGGACGTTGGAAAAGTGTAGGGGCCAAAAAGCAAAAGGAATGCATACCTTAAGTAAGTTAACGGCGTTATGGCGTCAACCTGACGCATCCGTACTTCCGTCACTTGCCGTTATGGCGTCAATGCCTTGAGCAAAAGGAATACCATTGAGTTTCAAAGTGAAATAAATATAGCCAAACCAAATTAAATGACGTTGGCAGCCGCTGTCAACTTTAAAAAAAAAAACAAATCAAATGACTATAATATTGAATTTGCAAACAATACATTTTTTTTTCTTTTTTGCCATTTGTGTTAATACCTATTTACCGTGGCTTCTTAATTATCATAACAAGAAATTAAGTAATAATAATAATAATCCCCTAAAACCTATTACCATCGCTGTAGAAAGCTTAAAAATTCTAAAATTCCCGTTCAAATCATAATCTCGGAAACAAAATAGATGACCAGGCCTACAAAGACAGAAGTACAGATCAATGATATTTTGGGCGCAAATAATCCCACTATATATCTACTTATCAGATCGGAATCCGCTGCTTTTCTAATCGGATGGTTAGGATCGGTTGCCGCGCCGATCTCAAAGTACTTTGATATTTGTAGCACCGATTTCAATGTAGTTCGGTGTTTCTTAACCGCCGGATCCTATTTATCTGGCTTGAGCTTAAAATAGTCGGTTATAATCAAATTTGATGATATTATTATTTCTTTGGAAGCTAACCTTAACGTATAGGTGTAACTAAAATGCGTTAAAAATGCCATTTCAAAATTTCATGAACTCCCGAAATGAAAAAACATAGTTTACTTTAGGTCAGACCTAAAGACAGCAAGAATATTACTTGAGACAACAAAATTTTTTTATTTATAGTATGGTTTTATCATATTTTCTTCCATATAATTCAGGATTTTGCTGTCCCAAGCAATATCCTTGCTGTTCTTAGGCCTGACCTTCTGTTCGAGAGATATAAAATAATAAAATATCATCAACTTTTGAGGGTCGAAGTCATGGCTCAAGGCCACACTCGCAAAATCCTGACAAATTGAGCACTTCCTTAACAAATGTTGTCGTCTGCTCAATCATCTTTAGATCGGTAATTGAGTTCCACTTTTATATCGATCTTATCTCGACACTAACAAACTTTGTCTTTCAAAATTTGATAAGATAAATTTTGTTTATTTCTTTTACCATATTTATCTGGTTAATTAATTAAGGAAAATATTTCGAATACCATGAAATCAAAATTATTTTGAGTGTTGTTTCGTTTTGTTCAGTGTTCTAAGACATTTAGTGTCTTTCGCATTTACTTTACTTGACTAGCAGGAACATCACTTAATTAATTCTATGTACAGCTTTTTGATGCGGCTATAATTCCACTCCTATTTAGCAAAAATAATTTGTTGAGTTCTAATGTGGCACAATGCCACAATTCATGCGTCCTTTATGTTTGAAAAATTAAAAAAAAAAAAAAAACATTATTGACAATGTATTTCATAGTATTTTCAAAGTGCTAGTTAATTGTTAATTTTTCCCCTAAAAAGTCATAACAAAACAATTAGAAAGAATTTATTGAATCGAAATAAATGATATCTTTATATATTGGCTTCGAAATAAATGTTGTCAATTCTTTGTTGTAACATATTCAATTATATAAATATGGTATAACGTAAATATTTTTAGAAGAACTATCTAACTAATCATAAGACCTGTAAAATTGAATAAGCAAATTTAGATATCACTAAAATAGTAATGACATGCGTAAGTCGTATTGATCTCGGTCTTACAATTCCTTTCTTATACAAAATCTATTAAATTTTAACTCTCCTATCAACTTTTTAGAATAACTATCTAAGTAATCATCATAAAAAAAAACCTCTAAAATTGGATAAGCAAAAATCTATTTTTAGCTCTCTTATCAACTTTTTCTTAATAACAAAAAAGATAAATTACACGCCCGGTGGGACTCGAACCCACAATCGCCTAATTAGAAGTCAGACGCCTTATCCATTAGGCCATGGGCGCTTCTTAGCTCTCCTATCAAAACTTAAAAGAAAATATTATTTTGATTTTCTCCTATATTTTATATATATATAGTTTTTTTTTATTATGATATTAAAGAACAAAATATCCACATTGTCTTTGTTTATATGAACTCTGAAGTTAAACAAAGTCCTACAAACAAATCATTTTTGCATGATGCATCATATTTATTTTACTTATTATCACACAAAGCATGTGTTGGAATTCTAAATCTTTGTTTCCATTTGTAGTGTTGAACATTTTTTTTTTTTTTTTTTTTTGTGAAGTAGAAACTGGATATCCAATTTTAAGAATTTAATTAACAATTATTGATATTTGCTCAACATGGTAATTAAATTTTTTGTATTTCGAATATGCAAAAAAAAATATCATAAATTGAATAAGTAGCCTACGTGTGTAATTTGTATATATCACCAACTATTTTGCGTGCCATGAAATTTAGATAGACAAACTTAACAAGTTATGACAACATCGAATTTGCAAACAATACATGAGCCCTTACAAACGGTTGCTTAGATCTAGTCACAAATGTACCCTTTCGTTTTTCTCTAAGGGTGTGCTCCAGAAGGGGAGAGAAAAGGGGATGGGAGGGGAGGGGAGGACTAATCAAGTTTGGAGTTACCTGTTTAATATCATGTTAATTTCTCTATAATTACAATTTGTATCTTGTTACCCTCCTCTCCTCTCTAATAATTGTAGTTGTGGAGCAAGTAACATGACTTTGGGCAGGTAAATCCAAACTTGATCAACTCTCCTCTCCCTTCCCCTCCCCTCCTCTCCCCCCTTCTGGAGCACACCCTAAAATGACAGATCAAGTAGTCTATTTATGTGTTGGTCCTTCTTTTATCTATCTATGGGCTTATTAGTAATCAGTTTTCAATTTTCATCAACTATGGAAATGGTAATGTATATGTGTTTCAAAAATCAAAACCAATTCCGTTGTTACTCTAAAAGAGCCCAAAACAGAGAAATAGGGCCATATATTGGCATAGCAAATTTAACGTATTTTTATTTCTATTTTTAATATTGTTCCGTCTCTATCTAGAAAATACAAAATTTTAACACCCTCAAATTAAAAAAATGTTTTTTTTTCTTTTTTGACAAAAAGGAATTTGGTGAAATGTTCACAAAATTAAAATCCTTCATGTTCTTTTGTTAGCCATTATTACATTGTTCTTTTTCTATTTTCTGTTTTTCAATAATGTACCGTCTATATTACATTTTTCTCTTCCCATTCTTTTATTTTTGTAGCGTTTTATTATATGGAGGTTGCTTTCATACTCACACCCAAATAATTTTATTGGTTACAGATAAATCTCATAATGGAAAATATTCATTTATAATCGTCAGATTGAAAATATTTTTTTTTTTTAGGAGCGAAAATAATTTTTTTTTCTTTTTTATGGGAGTATTGGAGTAAAATTCTTGTTATATTACTTCTAAGTTGTAACCACACGTGTGACATGATTGGGGGCAGCTTCAATGATAAATTGATAATATTAGTATTTGGTATTCCTCTTCTCTTGAAAGCAAAGTAATGATGTGTAAATTAGTAAATGGTCCATTTTTTAATTATGGCAAACATTGGGAGTGTTATGTGCCCTTTACTTCTTCAATAATAGGTATATGTCCTGTTCATCATAATATGGTTCGCTCCTACCACAAGTTTTCCCCACTCTATTTTTCTATGGTGGTGTAACAATTTGTGAGTGATGTTTTGATTGTTGATATATGTGAACTGTGTGACAATTGTGCATCAAATTAATATGCCATATAGTTTTTTTTTTTTTTTTTTATCGAAGTGATTATTTGTGCCATTTAATTTATGCAAGAAATTAAATAAGATATCATGATGCATGCCAATACCATATTGCATACCTGTCTAGTTAATTATCCATGCGTGTATTATTTTGTTACTTAAAATTAGATTAACTAAGTGATAGAATTTGATCTATTAAAGCGTACGTGTTAGTGTGTTACATGCACTTGAAAATTTTCACTATTTCAGTACAACGTTTATTCATAGACCTACTTTAGGAAACCTTTTTAGCATTGTTTTTTTTTTTTTTTGAAAGATTCTTGATAAGCAATTACCTGCTTTACATGAACTTAAGTATCTTTTAGTAATTTACCACTAAGAAATATTAGTTTCTAAAATTTCATTGTCGGTTACGTTTTAACTTTTAAGAGAGCTGCATTTTTGTTTTTGTTTGCTTTCTTTTAAAAAGAACTACTAGGGAGATTTGTAACAAAACTAAGGGCATGTTCGGCTCTTATCGATTCCCATCGGGAAGTCACTATTCACGTTGGAAGAAACAAATTCACTTTCACAAAATTTTTAATTTCGCACGTGAATAGTGACTTCCCATTGAGAATTAAGGGAATCCGAACAGGCCCTAAGTGAATGTGGAGAACATTAATTAATGGAAGTGTTGGTATCAACCAACTCCAAATGGAATATATATATATAATTCTTAGGGTTTGAGGATCACTAATGATTGAAACTAAACCTAGGCTGTAATAATTTGGTATGATGTGCTACATGATCTCAACTGACGTCTCTTTCTAACAAATCATTTTGATGCCTGTTGGCTGTTGCATATTTCTTTCAGGTGTCATATCTCTGAACCAACTTTTCATATAAATAATTAAAACATACAGAAGTTGGTTCGTTAATTAGTCGATCTTGTCATTTTCTTCGTAAAAGGATGCATGAGTAAAAATAGCGTGAGCTTAGCACACCTTCAAAAATATATCAAACCACTTCTAAATTTTAATTTATATCACTAAATAAATTCTTCATATCAAAATTATATGAGATACAATTTTTTCCATTTTTCAAAACTTTTAAATATTTGTTTTAGATTTTTTAAAAGTGATTATACAATATTAATAAAATAATCAATGTTTCATATATCATTTAAAAAAATCTCAAACAAATTAAAAGTGTTCAAAAATAGAAAATTTTTGTATCCCATATTATTTTGATATAAAGAATTCGTTGAGCCATATAAATCAAAATTTGGAGGTGATTTGATATGTTTTTAGAAGTGCGCTCATGGAATGGCCCCGTGAGCTTACTCAGGATGAATTATCAATATAACATACTGCATTTTATTAACTTTTTCTGAAAAAAATTCAACGAATATATATATACAAGAGCAAATATATCGTGAACTTAAGCTCACGGAGCCCTCTCGTGAGCGTACCTCAAAAAACCTATCAAATTATCTCCAAATTTCGATTTATATGGCTCAATAGATTCGTTATATCAAAATCTTACGGGATACAAAAATTTTCCATTTTTAAAAATTATTAAGTATTTGTTTGCGATTTTTGAAAAATAACTATACAATATTATTAAAATAATCAAGTTTTATGTATCACTTTTCAAAAATCCTAAACAAATACTTTAAAATTTTCAAAAATGGAAAATTTTTGTATCCCATAAGATTTTGATATAAAGAATCTATTGGGCCATATAAATCAAAATTTGGAGGTGATTTGATATTTTTATGGAGGTGCGCTCACAGAAGGCTCCATGAGCTTAAGCTCACGGTATATTTGCTCTATATACAAAGATGCCCCCGAAGCGTCCCAATATATATGCATCCTTACTTCTAATAAAAGGAGATTGCATTTTTTTGACATGAAAGTTCTATCTTCCCCAAAGAAGAAACCTCTGCCGTTAATTGTTTGCTTAGATTGATCACCACCGTTAACGTACATTAATGTCCCGGCTATTAAAATTTAAGGCTCATATCAGTTTCCTCACAAGAGATGAGCTTTCGGCCCTTTATTATAAGATATAATAATTTCAATCCAAAACAATGCGTGAGCTCTACACTAGTCACATATCAAATGATTGAAATTTTAAATAATTCAAAATCCAATTGGTTTATACACTAGTTGTTGTAAATTGCAATTAATCTGGCGTCCCACCAATTTTGAACGTACCTACCGATCACAATATATAATTATATATCACATATGAAAACTGAAGTACCAGGGATTCGATTCGATGGTGGATGATAAATATATAAATACATAGTATATGAAAACAACCTAATATTTGTCTACTAGTTTATTGATATTCCAAACTCCAACCACATCACGTGACCAAGAAAAAGTCAGAGACTGTTCCTACAGTTATATAAATATTTAGAGTAATAACTAGCGAGTACCATTTTATTTATTTAGCGGTCCATTGTATTTTTAATAAACAAATATTATTTTTCAGTGAACATTTATATCTTTTCGATCAACATATATCATTTTCTAGTAAACAAATACTTTACGATTTCCCGTAAATATTTATGCAACTATGACAAGCACATAGGTGTATGTGGATATGTCAGATTGTAAGAGAGGAGTGGATTAGTGACCTACTTTATAAGGTGGACTTTACATGTTTTTCAAATATTTACATCTTTGAAGGTCTGAACTGAATTCTCAAGGCTAGCTGTACATCGATTATTGACCATAAATTTATTTGGGGTACAATCTGTAAAATAATTGTTCCAATTAAATAATATAGATAAAAGGATAATTATAACATTAGAGAAACAAGTAGATTCAAATAACTTTATTAGACAACGATTGGAGATTCTAGAACAACCTGAAGAACAAAGGCGCCAAAATTCATTTAATTGGTAACAGATTTAGAAAAATAATGAATCGGTAAAGTTCATTTAATTGCGGACAAGCTGTAAAGAGTATAAATTCATTTAATTGTAGACGGAGATTGTAGTAAGATACTAAGAGAGTGGGAGAAGAAATTTTATATTAAACTAGGAAGGTTGCGCGCTTCGCGTGACCGAGATATTATGGTAAAGAAAAATACTCGTACAATATGATTAAAATATATTCACCATAATTTAAAGGGTTCTCCATGTAATATATAATGCAAATCTACAACCGCCATTGATCGACAACCCAACGCTATACAGCACACGGCATGTAACCTTAAAAGAAAAAAAAAATTGCACTGTTCTTTTCTACTGTAGAAAACTACAGTGCACAGAATGTTCCGCATTTAACAATTAGATGTTTGAAATAAAATGTGTTATGAGTTCTACTAACAACAAATTGAATTATGGGTAAACTTTGTAAGAGCTCCCTGGACTTTACCTCAATCCGTATTTGATAACCAAATTTTATTTTAAGAGTTCCCTGGACATTATAACAAAAGGTCAGTCAAATTAGTGAGTTAACACTCTAATGAATCCTTTAAATACCTCATAATTGAGGATATATCATGAGATACCAATTTTGTACTGCTATTTCGAGTGATCTGTGTCTTCTAATTTATATATATATATATATATATATATAGTAAATCTAGCGTGCTCCTAAGAGCACAGAGGCCTCCCGTGCTCCTAACTGAAAAATCATACAAAACCATCATGAAATTTTATTTATCATTCTCATTAAATTCTTTATATGAAAATCTCTTAGGATACAAAATTTTTTTATTTTTTGAGTTTCTTAAGTATATGTTTTGGAATTTTGTAGAATGACCTCAAAATAATAATAAAATAATGTATAAAACTATGTCATTTTTAAAAAAATACAAAACAAATACTTAAAAATCTCAAAAAATGGAAAATTTTTGTATCCTATGATATTTTGATATAAAGAATTTAATGAGACCCATAAATCGAAATTTCAAGATAGTTTAGTATGATTTTTGAGTTAGGAGCACGGAAGGCTTCCGTGCTCTTAAGAGCACCATAGTTTTACTATATATATTATAATTTTAATTTATTTCACCAGATGCATTCTAAATCTAAACAAGTGACTAGAATTTAATTGACGGGTATAAATATAATTGGAGTAAAACTACCGTGCTCCTAAGCTCACGGAAGGCCTCCGTGAGCTTAACACCAAAAATATATCAAATCATATCTAAATATTGATTTATATGACTCAATAAATTTGTTATATCAAAATCTATAGCATGCAAAATTTTTCCATTTTTAGAGATTTTTAAGTATTTATTTCAGATTTTTTATTAGCAACTATACAATATTAATAAAATAATCAATGTTTCATATGTAACTTTTAAAAAATCCGAAATAAATACTTAAAAATCTCTAAATATGGAAAATTTTGCATGCCACATGATTTTGATATAAAGAATTTATTAAGCCATATAAATTAAAATTTGGATATGATTTGATATGTTTTTTTTTTGTGTTAAGCTCACGGGAGGCCCCATGAGCTTAAGAGTACCATAGTTTTACTTAATACTAGAATAAACCCCCGCGCTTCGCAGCGGGATTGAAGTATTTATGAATTAATTTCAATCAAATAATTTATATCGCACTTGAATTAAAAAAATAACAATACATAGTAATTATTTCTAGAAAAAAAAATTAAGCAAAATAATTGAAAGAACTTAAGAAAAAAAAGACAACATAAAAATTATCTCTTACAATCTATCAAAAGTGTCATCTCATTTAATAGTCACAAAAAAAAAGAAAAAAAGAAATGCATTATATCTTAGTGAAAAGACGCTCTAAATGTATTTTATGAGAAGCAAATAATTTATATCGGCACTTGAATTAAAAAAAATAACAATACATAGTTCAATGAATTATTTGTAGAAAAAAAATATTAAGCAAAACAATAGAAAGAACTTACAAAAAAGACAACATAAAAATTACCTCATACAATCTATCAAAAGTATCATCTCATATAATAGTCACCAAAAAAAACAAAAGAAAAAAAAAAAAAATGCATTATATTTTAGTGAAAAAACGCACTAAATGTATTTTATGAGAAGCAGAAAGAAATAAAATTGTGTTTATGCTAACATCGTAGAAATTCAATTGTATGGGCAAAATAAGAGTAAAAGTGAAAAACAGCAGCAATTATTTTTAGGGTCTAGTTAATCATTTTATATTTATATTCATATTTGGTTCAAATCGTACACAATAGACTCAACGACAATATGTTGGTGCATAATTGTACTAAATACACTCCAATGCTATCTTATCCGCACATCACAAATATAATACATCGCGATGCATATCTAATGGCTTTAAAAAGTTTAAGAAACATTATAAGTTTTCCATCAATCTGAACCATTGAAGCATTGATCGGACGGCTCCCAGCTCCAAATGAATGAGGGAGCACCATTCTCCCCAGCCTTTAAAGAGTAAGTATAATTGACTCGCTGCAAATATGTATCCTTAAGTTGCCTCCCGTGAGTTTAAGAGTACCATAGTTTTACTCAATATAATTGACTCGCTGCAGATATGTATCCTTAAGTTCTTGGCTCAGGAAGATGGTCATCAGCATTGGGACCAAAATGAAAATGCTGCCAAAACAAAACAAAACAAGCTACTGGTTTTTGGAGTTTTGATAGGTAGCTGGTAGTAGGCTTCAAAATTCTGACATACACACACAAGCCTTGACTTGATTCTCGATTCTCTTCTCTCTTCTCCCTTCTCCCTTCTCCTCTCTGCGTTAAATAGCTCAATTCTAGCTGGCACGCCTTCAATTTTTCTTTTAGTTTTTTTTTTTTGAAGAAAGTGGAATACTCCACCTGTTTTATTGGAACTTTTTATTTTTGTGTCTATAGATGATTTAACCCATGATCGCTTGGAATTCATCCTAGTTAACTACCAATTTGAGCTACATTTTCAATTTTTCTGTTTGTCAATTTTTTTTTTGAGATAAAAGATGAGAATTATGCCACTCAAATTTAAATCCTTACTATATATAAAAGCATATTATAAAAAATGACATGAAAGGACTATCTTTCCCGAATAAGAAACCTGAGCCGTTGATCATTTTGTTGGATAGATCAGAATCGTTGATTTACATTAATGTCCGTTGACGTCAATGTCTCAGCCCATTAAAATTTAAGGCACATATCAATTTCCTCAATATAAGGCCCATTACATATTATCTTAAAAATTTATTATAAGAAATAACAATTTCAGCCCAAAGCAACACGTAAGCTCTTTACTATTATCTATAAAAAACCTTATCTGGGTTTCGAACCTGCGATCTCCCACATGGATAGCGTTGCCTATAATTTACTAGACCAAAGACTGGTTCTTGTTTGTCAATTTTCTTTGTTAACAAGTTTTGCAAAAGAGCCATGGATCATTCCATGATTAAGTGCTCCAATATGTAAAATAAAATGTCTTAAACTTGTTACTTGTAAGTATAACTAGAGGCAGTCAACTTTTAAGTTCTTACCATGGCCATGATATATTTGGGTTGTTTTAATTTGTTGGTTAAAAGTTAAAACCATTGTAAGAAATAAATAAATGATTTACAAAAAAAATATATATATTCGGTTAAGAAGGACAAGAATGCAAACATTATTTTTATGATTTTATTTTTTGCACAACTGTCCTTACACACTAATAATATACTTCCTTTTCCTTGCCATGTGATCTCTGAATATATGATCTATCAAATTTAGAGTTGTAGACCCAATACCCTGAATAAATGGAACCCTTCCGGTTCTGGGGTTTTTCACATATACCCATCTTTCTAATATTTTTATATTCAAACACTTTCAATAGCTGGCATTCCTCACTCTTTGACACTTTACAGTTTACACTGTTTTTTTTTTTTTTTTGGTTGATTTTTAATTATACCCTTGTCACAAGCTCACAGCCCCACGTGACTTGGATCTAAAGCAAATGCAGAGACAAGTAGACAACGAATCAAGTTTCTTTATTATTTTTTTTAAGTCCATAACAAAGCTGTTCATAGAGTTAAGTTATATTTCAGGATGTATATGTTACATTTTTGAAATGTATCTGTTACAATTTTTTGTACGTATATAAATGTATGAACGGTTTTTCAATGACGCAATATGTTTTCCTTTTTATTTTTTTACGTGAAGTAGCCCTATAAAATAAAACTGTGGGATCCACCTGTCAGTGACACAGACACAGATGCACAGAATTTTGGGCTCCAAACAACAGAAGATTAAATAGGGTGGGGATATAGGCAGTTTCATACTTCCATGATCATGATGGCATATTAAAGGGGAAATGCCTCTACACCCTCCTGATCTATTCACTTGTGACTAAGTGTCCTCTAAACTTTTTTTGTGACAATCACCCCCCAATTTAGTAATTTCATGACAATTAGCCCCCCACATGCTAATCTCACTCATAATCACCAAATTTAAATGGGAAGTTACCATATTGCCCTTGAACTTGTAGTTTGTTTTTTTTTCTGAAAAAAAAATTAACATATATCTGATTTGGAAGATAATTTGTTTATTTATCGTAAACTGGATACTTAAATATTAAACATAATTGAATTCAAAATATTTGATTTTTTAGTTTATATTTAATTATATCTTTTCTATGATTGAATTTATTTTTTATAAACTTTAAACATTTCATGAAACAAGGTAAATTCATTCCGGAATATATATATTTTGTATTATTTATAATAATATTACGGAAATACAAATAAATAAATATCCACCCGTTTGAGATTTGTAGTTGAAAAACATACAATAATTAATTAAGGAAGAAACATTATGGTAACTTTCATGATACTAAATAATTTATATCATGACATAAATTTGATTCCGAATTACATATATCATATATGTTACTTCAAAAAAATCAAACTACAAATTCAAGGGCAATATGGTAACTTCTCATTTAAATTTGGTAATTATGAGTGAGATTAGCATGTGGGGGGGCTAATTGTCATGGAATCACTAGATTGGGGGATGATTGTCACAAAAAAAAGTTTGGGGGGCACTTAGTTACAAGTGAATAGATTAGAGGGGGTGTAGAGGTTTTTCCCCATATTAAATTGAAGATTAAAGTCTACTTTCCACATAGACTGTAAAAGCACATCAGAAAAAAGATATTTGTCTTCAGAAATATTGTCATCAGAAAGATTATTTTTATCTGCAAATGTGTAAAAATTTTAACTATTTTTGGGTTCTAAAATCGTGCTGTTCCGTGCCGTACCGTGTCCAGAAACGCCGTGCCATCGTGCCGTGCCGTGCCGTGTCTTTTTTTTATTAATATTTTTTTCGTACCGTGCAGTACTGTGCCGTACCGTGCCAAAAATTGGAAGGAGGAGGCACGGCACGGATAACATACACCGTGTCTATCGTGCCGTGACTTATTCGTGTCGTGTCCAATCGGATACGTGACCTACCGTGTCGTATCTACGTGTCTTAACCGTGCTAAACGTGTCCACTCGTTTCAAACATAAAAATTTTAAATATTCCAAAAGACATTAAAAAAATTAAAATTTACCCAAAAAATCATTAAATTATTTTTTTCAAAATTTAAAATACATAAAAAATATTAAAAAGTATCAATATACAATGAAAATTGTCTTAATTAATAAACATAATGTTTTATAAATTACCTTCCTCTTTTTTTCGGGCTTTGGGACCGGTTATGTTTGAAATATAGGCGGAATTATTACATGTGTCATACCCGTAACCTATCCGTGTCTACCCGTGTCCTATCATTTCCTACCCGTGCCACCTATGTTATTTATACCGTGTCTGTCGTGTCCCGTTCCGTTACCGTGCCGTGTCTGACAACCGTTCCGTGTCGTGCCATTTTTTCGTGTCGTTCCGTGCCGTTTCTGGAACACTATGCGTGCCATTCCGTGCCGTTCCAAAATCTTCAAAACTCAGACACGGCACGGTTAAGACACGGCACGGTTAATGACCCGTGCCGTATCCGTGCCCGTACCTTACCCGTGCCGTTACCACCCGTGCCCGTGCCGTTTCGTGCCGGAATTGGCCACGCCGTACCATTTTTTAGAACCCTATTTTTGGGTTTAAATACAATATAATTTTTGTCCTTTTTTTTTGAGAGCATAATTTTTGTCCTTGACAGAAGCTCAAGAGAAGCAAATTACAAAATGCTGTATTTCATTCAGACTGAAGGGTGGCATGTTCCATATTTATATTGTTTTTCTCTTTTGTCGTTTCTGTACAATTTTATATTTATTTTTGAAATGGCCGACTAACCCATGAGAAAAAAAAAAACAAAAGAGTATGAAAAGTATTTTTCTGATTTATTATTTTTGTTCACATGAATATGCATGTCATTTTTATTCTCTTTCTTCAATCAAGTACCAATATTTGTTTACATGAAACAATAAAATCTTCTTCAAATTAAAAATAGATGGAGATTCATTCAAAACTCAAAAAAAAAAAAAAATAAATAACTCACAAATCACAATCAAAATGCCATTCCAAAAATAAAAAAAAAAATAACTCATATTTCTAGCATGTACCAATAATATTTTTTTTTTACTAATCAAATATACGTTTTCTGAGTACATACAATAGGTAGATAATGCACATTACAACAAAGTTAAATCAAATCACTAATAAATGAAAAACAAATTAAACTAAAAAGTAAAAAACACCGAAACAAACCAAAAAATCGATATTAACTTGGCATTATTTCAATCCTAAAATTTTGAATACAACATCCCCAAAAAATTCGGCTTCGGTAACAATTCAACCCCATACCTTGTTGGCCTCGAAATTTTTCTGTGCGTCGATCTTGTGGCATGCGGGATGCAACTCCCCGCCGCCCCTTTCGCACCTCCTGCCCCGAACAACCACAACGACAAAGCCACAACCCTACATCATGAGGAAGAACGGTACCAACCAACCAACCAATCAATATCTACTGCATCTCATTTTGATTTTGGATGCTATGCAAAATCTGTCAGCTCAATCCGGCGGTATACTCGTTCTCAAGCACCGGTTGTGTGCGCGTGCCTAGAGCCACCGGTGCCTGCGCATTACCGACTCGGGTGAAATGCAATGCCTCCCCCGCCTCGGCATGTCTCTCCATCTCCTTCACCTTCTTTTCCCTCCTATACCTCACAATGCAACATATCAGCACCGACAGAAGGATTAACAATACAAGTCCACCGACTGCTCCGCCGATTATCTTCCACGCCTTGCTTGATATCTTCTTCTTATGGTGTGCGGGTGCTGCAGGTGCCGGCGTAGGAGATATTCCGCTTGTATTGACCGCAATTGCGAAATGGCCCCTCCTGTAGGTCTCACATTTATTACTCGATACCAAATCCCTGAATTGGGCCACACCGTCTAGGTTGAACCACACACATTTTGGGTCTGTACCGGCCACTGAAGTGCTTACATTTCCGAAATCGATCGAAATCGGCGATTCTGAGGCCACGAAATCCAACTCGGTCAAACCGGTAGCAGATAAATTGGCTGCATCATATGCCAGTAAACCAATCACCGGCGTCAGGTAAGTGAAACCGGTGAGGGGGTAGTAGTAAGTGGTCCAGTTGCCGAGGTTTTGGTACACAAAAACAATCCTCTCGACGTACGGCTGCACAATCACACCTACCGGTATGTTGAACTGCATGTAGCCCTCGAACCCTCGTTTCCGCAAGCTCCCGCTCCTTAATCTCAAAGCCGAGACACTGATACCGGTGAGATTGGCCGGCACTTGGCCATCATAAACAATGCCGGTATGAGGATGTCGGAAGGCCCGGTACGCGTAGTCTTGTAGCAGTGAGTCGAGTTCCCGTGCCGGCGACTGAGACGCACATTGTTGTACCAAAAAGGCACAAATCAATGTGACAAGTATCACCAAAGTTTGCATAAACTCCATCAATGCCACACAAGGTTTTATAACTTTTATGACAAATTGGAATTAACCCAGATCCCTTTGAGTTCCCTGCCAGAGGGATCTGGGAGGAGGAAATGCCGAACCCCGGCAGGCAGCCGAAACTTTTACAATCTAGTTAATCTACTCATCTCCATTAATACCAAGAACACCCACCAAATGTAGCACACACAGAAATTATTAGAAAAAAAAAGAAAAAAAAAAAAAGAAATTTCTCCTCCTTCCAAGTGACAAAACCCCAAAAATATCACCTCTGAGAAGCTTCCAGTGAGAACCCAAAACGCCAAAGAGCTCAAATCTTCTCGGAGCCTCTCCAGTTCATGGCAGTGCGGCGGAGAACCCAACAATGGAGCCGCATTTTCTCTGGCTCTCAAGAACAAAAGTTGGGTTCTTTTAGAAACAAAAAAAAAGAAAGAAGAAATCTTGAAAGATGATGGTGTGAGTATGATCCGGCGCCTTCAGTGGATAGATAAGATTGGGGTTGATTGTGAGAGATGAGAGGAGAGCAGAGCAAAGAGCAGCTAAAATGGAGAGTTTTGGGGAAGAAAAGGGAATAAAGATAAATTTGTGGGTATTTTGGAGAGAGAAAGGGAAGAGAGGGAAGTGCCAAATAAAACCCTGTAATTAAATAAATTTGCCTGGATATGGTCTACGTTTATTTTATTTTAATTAGTGTAGTGGAAGAAGGGTGAAAGCAAATATATTGAATTATTATTGATCCATTATAATTCATAAAGAATTTTGAGTAATAATTTTTCAAAATTTTTGTAGGTGAGTAGGCTTCTTACCTACTTTTAATGTTTATATATGAGTTAAAGACTATTATACTAATGTTAGCATTTCGGACCGAAATATTAACACCTCAAATTTTATGTTATCGTGTTCAAAATCACGATTTATGGTGCTCAATAAATTTTTTATATGAAAATATTGGGGAATACAAAAAATTTTCAATTTTAGATTTTTCTAAGTATTTGTTTTGCATTTTTAAAAATAGCATGTACAAACATCAATATTTGTGAGCTCTTTTCTAAAATTCAAAACAAATACTTAGAAAACTCTAAAAAACAATATTTTTATATAAATAATTTATTGACCACCATAAATTGTAATTCTGGACATGATAACATAAAATTTGAGGCGTTAGCATTTCGGTCCGAAATGCTAACGTTAGTATTTCGGTCCGAAATGCTAACGTTAGTATAATAGTCTAACTCTATATATATAAAAAAAGAGTTTATAAGAGAAAAAAAAATTACAATCAAGGGAGCATGCTTTCAAGTTTTTTCTTATACTTTTGTCCATATTTATAAGATAGAACAAAAGAGTCTATAGGCAAGACAAGAAAAATAATTCATTTGCAATGAACGCAAATAAAATGGGGTTTTCATGAACAGTTATTACATTATTAAAAAAATAAGAAAACCTTCTCCAAAATCAAAATTTGAACAGCGACAAAATTAACTAAACAAATAAACAATTTTTTTAAAAAAAAGCCTTAGTAATCTGTTTTGGAAATCCAATATTTATCCAGTACATATACTAAATACAGCATGGTTGGCGCAACAAAATCAGTAGCAAAACAGAAAGGATCACTGATTTATTTACGCTTAAATTAATCCTGGTTCACCAGTACAACCAAGCACCGAGAGCATGCGAAAGTCACACTGCTAAAACCTCGCTGTCACTGAGAGACCAGTGGCAAATGACGAAAGTACCCCTGACGAATTAACGGCCAGTGAAGGAAGGAAGTACATAACGCCGTTAACTTACGGTTTCTGTAATTCTATGTAATAAATATACTAAGAGCTAATATGAGTCCGTATCTGCTGAGATCCAAATCGGATCTCAGGATCCTGAGATCCCAATCCGATGGTTCTCAAGACCCGTATCTGCTGAGTTCAGATCTCAGAGTCCTTGAGAACCGTCGGATCAGAATCTCAGGGTCCTGAGATCCGATTTGGATCTTAGCTGATTTCAGCGCGAGCTAATATTCCTCCCACCTTTTGCTTTTTGGCCCCTGCACTTTCCCAACGTCCGTTTGAAAGGATCAAAGCAGGAAGGAAGGAACAATATAATTCTTCACATCACATCAACGTTGGAAAGAAAGTTGTACATGGATGGATGGATGGATGGATGATTCGTTAACGAAGAGGAGGAACGTTGTAAAAAAGTGTCTTAGAGCATCTCAAGAGACGTTCTAAAACACTCCTAAAATCAAAAATTGGGAATTAAGGAGATAAAATAGTCTCCAAGAGATACCCAAAAAGTTATACATATTTTTAGCACTCCCAAAACCAGAGCCAAATCTCCCTATTTTGGTGGCCTTTTTGGGCACTCCCAATCTAACTTCCCAAAATCAGAGCCAAATATCCATACCGTTCAAATGTATTGGGATCCATATTTTGGCCCAGTTTAAATGTATTGGGATCCATATTTTGGCCCAGTTTAAATGTATTGGGATCCATATTTTGGGAATCTGTTGGAGATTGAGGTGAAATTTGCTCCCAAAAAATTTAAGATGAACACCCAATATAGATATATTGGGATCCATTTTTAGAGAGTCTCTTAGAGATGATCTAATATGGGTATAATTAATTAGTTCGTAATACAAAATTATTTACTTTTTAGTTTTAAGTACTCTTCAAAATATACTTGATATATACACGTTCCAAAAAGAAAGGCCAAGGGAATGGTGAATGTTATGCAATTTTTCAACTTCTAATTAATGCAACAGGCAAGATACATAATTTTTAATTGTAAAAGATGTAGAGTTAGAGTGAGACATACGGATTCGACAAAATTTTCAAAATTATATATGTTATAAATCTAAATTGGACCACCGGGCTTATAGAAGCTGAATGAATCATGTAATCAAAATTTGTGCCATTTATAAAAAAAATTAAGATTTCCAGCTAACTAAGATTATCAGGATCTCACAAAAAAAAAAAAAAATTTAATTAGAAGCTACGGTTAACACTTAACAAACTTGGATTTATTGTTTTTAACGGCTTTTCAATTTTATATGAATTGAGTTTATATAGTTTGTATATGTATAGCTCCTGCAAAGATATATCACATATTTTTAGAGGTGGCAGACTGTCGAGTCGGGTCGAGTTTGGGTTGGGTCGGGTATCAGGTTGACTGCTGTCGACATTTTTTTGGGTCGGGTCAGGTATCAGGTTGACGTCTGCCGGTATTTTTTCGGGTCGGGCGGGTTTTTCGGGTCTGGTCAAATTTTGCACCTCTATTCCCAGGTCGGGTTTGGGTCAGTCTGACTTTCTCTGCAACACGAGTCGGGTCGGGTTCGGGTCAGTTTGATTTTTCCCTGAAACTCAGGTCAGGTCGGGCTGATTTTTCGAGTCAGTTTGATTTTTCATGAAACTCACCTCTACATATTTTACAAGAAAGAAAACCATATTGTGCATATACTCTCGAAGCTTTTGGCATATTATTGAATATTGATATTCGGTTTTACTTGATAATTATTATAATATAGGATGTAAATCACATAAATATGTTTAGATTGTGTACGAAAATATTGCTAACTTGTCATGTTTATTTTGTTTATTATATCCTGTAATGTTTATTTCACATAAAAAGTTAATATTATTATGAAATCAGTTCCATTTCTCAATCTGTCAAAAACCAAGTAGAAAAGTTTTTCATTTTCACTGGGTTTCTTTATAAAGACTTCACTGAGATGCAATCCAGACCATTAAAATTTAATCCAACGGTACAGAAATTATAACGTAAGCTCTCCTCTGTCTCTGTGTATATTATCAAATTAATTATTAATTAATAATTCTGGACCCACAAGGTCCTCCAGCTCATACCATGTTAGCTAGGCGTTTCCCAAAGAGGCAAGCAATTTTAATTGTGCCTTAATTACAATTAATTTCTAAATCTCATTTGAAGAATTTTTCTACATATATACTCCTGAAAATTACTTGCATTTATGTTCTCATATTATTATTATGGCTAATTCTTCTATGGATTGGAGAAAATATGGACCGTCCATTTTCTACTAATCGGACGTCTGAGATGAATAGCCAATTTCCGCTTCCCGTTAAATCTAACGGAAGGAAAAGGTCAAAATCGTAATTGTTTAGCAAATCGTTCATTTTTGGATTCTCTTTTCTTCCATCTCCACCCCTTTCTCCTCCTGACGACTCCGTATGGGTATGATGGCCTCTCCCAACTCCCAAGTGACTTCCAATCTTCCATCGTCGCGGCGCCGGTGCCAACGCCATTCACTCGGGACAGATTCTTCCTCCCACAGAAACGACGAGGAGGAAGATGAGGAGTCGTCCGAGGGGGGAGAGGAGGACGACGAGATCGGCCATGGTGAGAACGGGTGCGAGTGTCCCTTGCTGCACCTCTGACTAATCGAAAACCATGTACGAATTCTCCTTTCTCTCACGATCGTAATGCTGTTTTCTGATCTTCAATTGGAGTTGCCGATGTCGAGATCCTTTCTTCCCTTCTTCCGACGGCTCAGATGGGAACACCCTTCAGCACCATGGATGAACTCAAAAGAGTCGGGCTTGAACGAAGAGAAGGAGAAGGAGAATAAGGCCCACCTTAACAATCAATCCAAAAACAAAGAAAGCCTTGTAGCATCGATTCAACCCATAAAATCAATGACTCGGCCCAGTCCTGCAAACCCAAATGATAACTACCTCGGCCCACTAAACCCAGAGAACAATAATTGAGCCTAGTTCAGCAATCCCAAATAACTATCAAACTTGATCCAATAAAGTCTGAATACAAATTGGCCCAAATAAATTAAGTTTTAAAACTCGGGATTTTCAAATAAAAAATTCTAAAAATAGTTTTCGAACTCCAAAAATTCCAAATCAATTTTAAAATTCATTTCAGAAATTTTATGATTTTCCTGTCCAAAAACATTTCAAATTTTCAAAATTAAAATTCAAATTCAAAGAGGACAAAAATATAAATTTTCAAAATAAAAGTCTCCATTTCCTTGTATATATTCCCTACATCATTTTATACAAATTTTAGAGAATTTTGTGCTTATTTGATCACATTTTTAAATTTCAAGTTGAAAATATAAAGAATGTTTTTTTCTTAAAAATAAATTTAAAAGTAAATAAATAAACATTCAAGTCAGGAAGACACTTGAATTATGACATCTCCCATGTACTTGTCATCTTTCTCTCATCAAAAACACATTTGAGAATTCTTTATGCTCATCGGAGCATTTATTTAAAGACATGACTAGAAAAGTCAAAGTTTCAAGTCTTTTACAAGATCCTTTTGTTCATCAACCTTAACAAGATTGGATCTCATTGAAGTAGAAAATCCCAGCCAATTGAAAAGAATTATATTGTTTATTCGCAACAAAATAATTTCTTCTTTGTACGTCAGTAAAAAAAAAAACAATTTTTTTTTACTCTTTCTCTGCGAATCTCTGAATTTTGTACATTTTAAGTTCAAAAAGTGACAATAAGTCAAAAGTTTCAGAAAGAAAGGCCTAGTCTCTTTTAAATGTTTCTATTGTCTTCATCAGATATGAGCATTGGGAATTTTGAATAATTTGAATTTCATCATAACACTCCCTTTTGAATTTCAAAACTTTTAAAAGTGCATAAATAAAAGGTCAAATCCAAGAACTTTAAGAACCCTCTTTTCATAAATATTTAGGTAAGTTTTGTCTCATCTTCGAAATTTAAAACTTTTGAATCCACGACAAGGAAGAAATCCAGATTCAAAGTTAGCGAGCACCTGAGCGTCGGGTAGGCCTACGGTTATTGGTTCGTCATTCAAACAATTGGTAGAAACGGTAAAGACCATAAACGTCTCGTTCTCCAATTAGGAAATCTCAAGGGATGCACAAGATCCCCGGGACTAGCGAAGTCAATCATACCCCGAACCACAGAGTGACCGAGAGTGAGACTGTAAATTGGCACCTTGATTGCACTGATATTTTGATCTAACAATCTTGGATATCATCTGTAGTGATTAAGAAATCAAATTTTCACACTCGTTCGACGATTACGACTTCAAAGGATACGAACCCCCGTGATGAAGAAATGATTCCTAAGTCGCGAAAACCTGAAGAGATACATGTCTCCGGAACCAACAAAACGTGTTCTAGGTTTTCTTTTATGCTAACTGAAACCTGAAGAGATGCAAATGTCTCCAAGTAACAAATATCAGTGCATTAAGATGCCAATAACACTCCAAGTAGCGATAAGTTGCAATTTGAACGCATTTAAAATGCCAATAACACTCCAAGTAGCAATAACACTCCAAGTAATGAGGTCAAAAAATTTTGATCTCATCTGCACACGTTGTAATGTCAAAATTGGTTTCAAATGACTTAAATAACATCTAAAACGCGTTAAAGTTCTCATGAATATAACTGAAAGATGCAAATAACACTGCAAATAACAATAAATTGAAATTTTAACGCATTTCAAAGGCTCGAAGTGTCTTTTTAATCAATTTAGTCCTCGTCTGCGCACATTATAATTCCAAAATTGGTTTCAAACTTAAATTGCATCTTAAGGACATTAAAGTACTTGTCTAAGTGCGTTAAGATACCAATAACACTCCAATTAGCAATAAATTTATATTAAAACGCATTTAGATGGCTCTTAGTGTGTTTTCAAAAAAATTTGACCGCGTTTGCGTACATTATAATGTCAAAACTCTTTTCAAATTATTTAAATTGCATTGACGCACATTAAAGTACCTATGTCATGAATATAAGCGCGTAAAGATGCATATAACACTCCAATTAGTACTAAAATGCAATATAAACGCATTCGAAAAGTTCTAAATGTGTTTTTAATAAATTTTGACATCGTTTGCGCGCATTATAATGCCAATACAGGTTTCAAATGACTTTAAATTGCATATAAGTGCGTTAAGATCCCAATAACACTCGAAATAGCAATAAATTGCAATTTTTAACGCATTTAAATGTTTACGCACGTGTGTGTTTTCAATAAATTTTGACCTCATTTACGCACATTATAACGTTAAAACTGGTTTCAAATGACATAAATTGCATGTCAAGCACATTAAAGTACTTATCCAACGAATATAAGTGCGTTATGATTCCAATAACACTCCAAAACTGGCTCTAATGAATATAAGTACGTTATGTCAATAACACTCCAAATAGTCATAAATTGCAAATTGAACGCATTTCAATGGCTCTAATAGTCTTTTCAATCAATTTTGACCTCGTTTGCGCACATTATAACGTCAAAACTGGTATCAAAAGACTTACATTGCATCTAAAGCGTGTTGAAGTACTTATTTACCAAATATAAGTGTGTTAGGATACCAAGAACACTCCAAGTAGCAATAAATTGCAATTTGAACGCATTTAAATGGCTCTTAGTGTGTTTTTAAAAAAAAATTGATCTCGTTTGCGCACATTATAATGTCAAAATTGGTTTCCAATTACTTAAATTGCATATAAGTGCATTAAGATCCCAATAACACTCAAAATAACAATAAATTGGAATTTGAACGCATTTAAGTGGATCTCAATGTGTTTTCAACAAATTTTTACCTCGTTTGCACACATTATAATTCCATAACTGGTATCAAAAGACTTAAATTGCATCTAAAGCGTTAAAGTACTTATTTACCGAATATAGGTGCATTGAGATGCCAATAACACTTCAAGTAGGAATAAATTACAATTTGAACGCATTTAAATGGCTCTGAGTGTTTTCAATAAATTTTGGCCTTGTTTGCGCATATTTTAATGCCGAAACAGGTTTCAAATGACTTAAATTGCATTGAAGCGTATTGAAGTACTTATCTAACGAGTATATGTGTATTAAGATGCCAATAACACTCCAACACCTGCTCTAACAAATATAAGTATACTGTTTTGACCTCGTTTGCGCAAATTATATTGTCAAAGCTGGTTTCAAATGACATAAATTGCATCTGAAGCGTATTAAACTACTTATCTAACGAATATAAGTGCGTTAAGATGCCAATAACACTCCAAAAGTGGCTCTAGCTAATATAAGTACGTTAAGATGCCAATAACACTCTAAATAACAATAAATTGCAATTTGAACGCATTTAAATGGTTCTTAGTGTGTTTTTCAAAAAAAAAATTGACCTCGTTTGCACACAAAACTGCTTTCCAATGACTGAAATTGCATATATGTGCGTTAAGATCCCAATAACACTCGAAAATAGCAATATATTGAAACTTGAACGCATTTGAATGGCTCTTAGTGTGTTTTCAAAAAAGTTTGACCTCGTTTGCGCACATTATAATGTCAAAGCTGGTTTCCAATGATTGAAATTGCATATATGTGAGTTAAAATTCCAATAACACTCGAAAATAGCAGTAAATTGGAACTTGAACGCATTTAATGGCTCTGAGTGTGTTTCAATAATTTTTGACATCGTTTGCGCACGCTATAATGCCAAAAATGGTTTCAAATGACTTAAGTTGCATTTAAAGCAAATTAAAGTACTTATCTAACAAATATAAGTGCGTAAAGATGCCAATAACACTCCAAATAGCACCAAAAATTAATTTAAACGCATTTAAATGCCTAAGTGTATTTTCAATTAATTTTGATCTCGTTTGCACACATTATAATTCCATAACTAGTATAAAAAAACTTAAATTGCATGTAAAGCGCGTTAAAGTACTTATTTAACGAACATATGTGAGTTAAGATACCAAGAACACTCCAATAGCAATAAATTGCATTTTGAACGCATTTACTCTTAGTGTGTTTTTAAAAAAAAATTGACCTCGTTTGCACACATTATAATTTCATAACTGGTATCAAAAAACTTAAGTTGCATCTAAAGCGCTTTAAAGTACTTATTTAATGAATATAAATGCGTTAAGATACCAAGAACACTCCAAGTAGCAATAAATTGCAATTTGAACGCATTTGAATGGCTCTTATTTGTTTTTCAAAAAAATTTGATCTCGGTTGCGCATATTATAATGTCAAAACTGGTCTTCAATGACTTAAATTGCATATAAGTGCGTTAAGATCCCAATAACACTCGAAATAACAATAAATTGGAATTTGAACGCATTTAAATGGATCTCACTGTGTTTTCAATAAATTTTGACCTTGTTTGCGCACATTGTAATGCCAAAACTCATTTCAAATAACTTAAATTGCATTGAAGCGCATTAAAGTATTTATATTGCGTAAAGATAAACGCAACATAAGGATGTTTGCGCACTTATATTCATTAGTACTAAAATGTAATATAAACGCATTCGAATGGTTCTAAATGTGTTTTCAATCGATTATAACTATGTTTGCGCACTTTAAATTGTCAAAAAATTGTTTCAAATTACTGAAATTGCATATAAAGGACATTAAAGTACTTATCTAATGAATATAAGTGAGTTAAGATCCTAATAACACTCGAAATTGTAATAAATTGCGATTTGAACGCATTTAAATGGATCTCAGTGTGTTTTCAATAAAATTTGACCTTTCTTGCACACATTGTAATGCCAAAACTCATTTCAAATGACTTAAATTGCATTGAAGCGCGCATTAAAGCACATATGTAATGAATATAAATGCGTAAAGATGCCAATATCGCTCCAATTAGTGCCAAATTGCAATCTAAATGCATTCGATTGGTCCTAAATGTGTTTTCAATCAATTATGACTATGCTTGCGCACTTTAAATTGCCAATAAATTGTTTCAGATGACCTAAATTGCATATAAAGGACGTTGAAGTACTTATCTAATGAATATAAGTGAGTTAAGATACCAATAACACTCTAAGTAGCAACAAATTGCAATTTGAACGCATTTAAATGGCTCTTAGTGTGTTTTTCAAAAAAATTTGGCATCGTTTGCGCACATTATAATGCCTAAACCGATTTTAAATGACTTAAATTGCATTAAAATGCATTAAAGTACTTATGTAATGAATATAAGCGTTAAGATGCAAATAACATTCTAATTAGTACTAAAATGCAATATAAACGCATTCGAATGGTTCTAAATGTGTTTTCAATCGATTATAACTATGTTTGCGCACTTTAAATTGTCAAAAAATTGTTTCAGATTACTGAAATTGCATATAAAGGACGTTAAAGTACTTATCTAATGAATATAAGTGAGTTAAGATCCCAATAACACTCGAAATAGCAATAAATTGCAATTGAACGCATTTAAATGTATGCGCACGTGTATGTTTTCAATAAATTTTGACCTCGTTTGCGCACATTATAATGTCAAACCGGTTTCAAATGACTTAAAATTGCATATAAGTGCGGTAAGATCTCAATAACACTCGAAATAGCAATAAATTGCAATTTGAACGCATTTAAATGTTTGTGCACATGTGTGTTTTCAATAAATTTTAACCTCGTTTGCGCACATTATAATGTCAAACTGGTTTCAAATGACTTAAAATTGCATATAAGTGATGTAAGATCCCCGATAACACTCGAAATAACAATAAATTGCAATTTGAAACGCATTTAAATGTTTGCGCACATGTTTGTTTTCAATAAATTTTAACATCGTTTGCGCACATTATAATGTCAAACCGGTTTCGAATGACTTAAATTGCATATAAGTGCGTTAAGATTCCAATAATACTAAAAATAGCAATAAATTGCAATTTGATCGCATTTAAATTTCTGCGCACGTGTGTATTTTCAATTAATTTTGACCTCGTTTGCGTACATTATAATGTCAACACTGGTTTCAAATGACTTAAATTGCATATAAGTGCGTTAAGATCCCAACAACACTCGAAATAGCAATAAATTGCAACTTGAACGCATTTAAATGTTTGCACACGTGTGTGTTTTCAATAAATTTTGACCTCGTTTGCTCACATTATAATGCCAAGACAAGTTTCAAATGACATAAAATTGCATATAAGCGTATTAAAGTACTTATGTAATGAACATAAGCGCGTTAAGATACAAATAAAATGCAATATAAATGAATTTGAATAGTTCTAAATGTCTCTTCAATCAATTGTGACTGTGTTTCCGCGCACATTATAATTTCAAAATTGGTTTCAAACTTAAATTGCATATAAAGGATGTAAAGTACTTATCTAACGAATATAAGTGCGTTAAGATCCCAGTAACACCCGAAATAGCAACAAATTGCAATTTGAATACATTTAATTGGATTTGAATATGTTTTCAAAAAAAATTTACCTCGTCTGCACACATTATAATGCCAAAACAGGTTGACTTATAAATTGCATACAAGTGCGTTAAGATCCCAATAACACTTGAAATAGCAATAAATTGCAATTTGAACGCATTTAAATGTTTGCGCACGTGTGTGTTTTCAATAAATTTTAACCTCGTTTGCGCACATTATAATGTCAAAGTGGTTTCAAATGATTTAAATTGCATATATGCGTTAAGATCCCAATAACACTCGAAATAGCAATAATTTGCAATTTGAACGCATTTAAATGTTTGCGCAGGTGTGTGTTTTCAATAAATTTTAACCTCGTTTCATACAGTATAATGTCAAAATTGGTTTCAAATGACTTAAATTGCATATAAGTGTGTTAAGATCCCAATAACACTCGAAATAGCAATAATTTGCAATTTGAAACGCATTTAAATGTTTGCGTAGGTGTGTGTTTTCAATAAATTTTGACATCATTTGCGCACATTATAATGTCAGAACTAGTTTCGAATGACTTAAAATTGCATATAAGTGTGTTAAGATTCCAATAACACTTGAAATAGCAACTATTTAACAATTTGAATGCATTTCGATGGCTCTAAGTGTCTTTTTAATTAATTTTGACATCGTTTGCGCACATTATAATTCCATAATTGGTTTCAAACTTAAATAGCATATAAAGTACGTTAAAGTACCTTTCTAACGAATATAAGTTAGTTAAAATCCTAATAACACTCAAAATAACAACAAATTGCAATTTGAACACATTTAAATGCATCCGAGTGTGTTTTCAATCAATCTCCTTGTTTGCGCACATTAATATGCCGAAACTGATTTTAAATGACCTAAATTGCATTGAAGCGCATTAAAGTACCTATGTAATGAGTATAAGTGCATTAAGATGAAAATAACACTCCAATTAGTATTACAGCGCAATCTAAACTGTTGTCTCCCGAGAGTGACACTCCTTTTAAATATCCTAAACAAACTATCGTCAAGCCGCAAGCGCTCAACTTAATTGCAGTATAGTTAGGGTCGAACCCACAAGGACGGATTGGTAAAACATGACTTCTCCTATTTCACTAACTAGACTAGGTTCGTTTTGTTTGTTTTTGGGTTTTAACAGTTCTAACTTTTGACCTCTGAAAAGGCTCATCATGTAAGAAGCATAACCGAATGTTTCTGGAAGGCTGATGACAGAGAGATTCAGCTAGAAAGATTTTGACTATCAGTCATTTACTTGTTATTATAAGAGGAAAAAGTCGATTCTCATATAATTTCACGAAGTCTAATTATTTTGATATAGTGAGATTTTTCTACAAATTCTGATAATTTCGATATATTATTTATAAAATTCGGAGGTCCAGAGCTCGAGATAGTCAAGAAACATTCGACAACCAATCAGAGTCAGACACGTGGCAGTCAACAACGCTAAAACTGAGTCAACTGACAAGTTGGAGCCCGCATGTCATAGAAAGAAGGGGAAATGAGGAGTGGATGAATAGACAAGAGTGTAGCATTTCTCTGTGGCCCGTTTTATATTCAAATTGACTCATAACACATAGTTTACAAAGGAAGCAGCTACATTGGAATAAAACTGACTCGGATTGTTAATGGTTTTAGTCAGAAGATTATCTCCAAATGGGCCGATACTGAAGTGACACTTTAACATGATTAAAGCATCATCAACCCATAACCAAACCCATTAATCTTTCGGTTAAAATTTAATTGATGCTTGGTCCCACCTGTCAGAGTCTGAGAAAATAAAAAAAAGGAAGAAAACGCGAAATCAGCCATGGTTCTCCCGCTACGCTACCACCGCCTTCTCCGGCGAAATACTCCCTGCTCCGGCCACCTTTCGGAGTGTTCTCGGAGTCGTCAGAATCGTCTCTTCAACCTCTATTCAGCGGTGGGGTTATTTGAGAATGCAAGGCAGTGAGTCAGATATGGCGTAGAAGGGAGGAGGACGGCCACGGCACCGGGCTCAGACGGGGTTCTGGTGAACTGGACTGATTCAACTTCAATTGAATACTCCCCAAGCTTCTACTTGATGCCACGATGATGTTCCAATACTTAATTTCTGCTTTAAAAAACTCCAAGCACGAGCTCCACGTTGCTCACCTCGGTGCCGAAACCGGGTTGCTCAACCTCGGCACTAGGGGCTGCAATCAATCACAAGGGGCTGCCCAATCTGTCCCAGGTGATTGTGTACACTCTAGGAAGCAATTTGTGCAGTAATTTCATCATTTCATGTGATGAAATGCTGCCAAAATGCTCCCAGCTTCAGGAAATTGAGGAAAATCAAAGTTTTTGTCAAATTGACCCCTTCCCATGCATCTCATGTACATGATACAATTTTTTTCATAATTTTCCTGCATGCACAATAAAGTTATAAGCACTTCTCATATAATAAGTTTTGTGAAATTCTTTGTAGAAAAATTCATATGAATATTATAAGCACTGATGTTTAAAAGGGACTGATTCTGACACTGTCTGGTAAAACTGATGAAACAATGGATTTATTGAGTCAATATCATTCAAATTTGTTATGAAAATGTTCACAACAACACAAACTAACATATTATCAAGTTTAATTGTATACTTATTCTCAAAAATCTTTCATGAAAATTCAAATAACAGTAAAAAACTGTAATCTGCTGCACAATTCTTCTCTCTCCTTTTCAAAGAATCAAGTGTAACTTTAATTCTGTCTTCTTTATGCATATTTTAAAAATTTTATATGAATAGAGCATGATTTCTTGGGAAAGTTTCATGTAGAATGTTTTTCTTAGTTCGTTGTAGAAAAAATCCTATAAAAATTACAAAATGACAACTGCATTGAGACCTTTTCTGGTTTTTCTCTGGAATTTCCAGCACAATCAAGGGTGCATTTTTCTTCCTTCATAATACATATTTTTCTTAATTTATATGCATTCCTGACACAATTTTGAGCACATCTTATGTTTTGCACTCACTCAAATTCATTATAGAAAAATTCATATAGGAAATGGAAAATTTCTGACAAGAGCTCGATAAAATTGACAGAACTGCCCTTGAATTGAAAAGATGACTGAAACACTATGAATAATACAAAATTGGAACATTTGATGAATATAAAAGTTGTTTTTAACTTCTTGATGAACATCTATCGAAACATATTGGACCTTTACATTCAAAATATTGCAAGAAACAACCCCCCCCCCCCCCACCACAATTATCAAGCACTATGAATAATACAAAATTTAAACTCTTCCTTCTGGAAATTCTGGCAACTATAATAATAAGGATTCTCTCATTCCAGCACTTTGGTTCTGTTTAACATTGATTTGTGAATAGATTAATGTGCACTGCTCTTAAATCTAATATCTAAATATAAAACAGTCTGATAAAGTTCCAGTACACACCAAGTGTTTCACTGTTTCTTCTACTGACATTGTTTGATATGAAAAATTGACGCTCATCACTTTGCGAAGCAAGTGGCATAGGCATATTAACATCCTCTAAACAAGAATTTTCGAATTTTATTGAATGGCCACAGAATTTTCGAATGTTCATGAAGCTCCCAACATGTATACCTCCAACTGAGCATCTTCAACTTCTGTTGTCATAGAGTTGACCTTCCTCTTTTTCAAAGAGACAGTATTACCATCCCAAAAATGTTTCCTTATAAATTACCATCTCCCTAGGAGGGCTGACTGTGACACTCTGTACAGCTGATGTGTGTCCATGAAAAATTGTGTGCGCTCCAAACCTAATAGGCTTTACTCTACTTTTGGCTGCATCACACTACAAATAAACACCGTCGATTATTCATGTTCTAAATCTTACATACATTAAAAAAGAGCAGTCTTTCTATTATTTACCTTCCACAGCCTTAAGGATCTATCTCCTCAACCAGGCACAACATGGAAATTCTGCTCAGCCCCAACTCCTAAAACGAAAAAGAAAGATCAAGGTCATAATTTAAATTGCATACTACTGTGCTGGTTCAGGTACCATGTCAAAATTTAAGTAAACCTTCAATGCCGATAAACTTAGCAGATGTTATGGCACCGTTATGTCCTTCTAATATATGGATGCATTCTGAAGCATCCCCGCCTCTCCATATCCTAATAAAGAACAAAAGAAGGAACAGTTGATCTCATGTCTATGCTTTTATTCATGTAAGAGAACCATACTAATACATGAATTTTCCTCAAGCATCTTATGTGCTTGTAATCACCACACCTCAGTTGCTTGTAAGAATACATAAATTTTCCTGAAGCACCTTATGTGCATTGCTTTGTGTCCCTGATTTGATCCCATTACTGTAATTTGCCTATTCTTACATTCAGTCAATCCAAATGGTATGTGCAGGCAATGGTTACCGTCGGAGACACGACTGGTTTTGAGAGATGAGGGTACGTGGTGTAGGTGTTGATCTCTCTTGATTTTCCCAGAGGCAGTTGATCAAACACCTAGTGTGCATGAAAATTGAGGAATGTGCAGACATTCAAATTGGCAGATTCAGTACCAATTCTGTATCATTATACAGCGAGGTAGCAATGGAAAACCAATTGGCATATTGAAATTTCCTAATGGGCAGCAATTCAAATTAACAGCATTGATCCATAAACAATAGTCAACAACACCTCAGTCGGTATCGAACCACGAATCCATGAGCAAATAACAGAGAGGGAGAAGGGTTTGGACACCTACCGCTGAGTGCTCACCTTGTTGAAGACTGGAGGCGGAGGGGAGAGGCAAGCCATGCTTACAACTCGGCAGGACCAACGCAGAGCGCAAGGAGACTGTCACTCAGCAGCCGCAGGAGCTCAAACAACGGAGGCGAGGAGAGGACCACGGCAAACTCGCGAGGTGACGACGGAAGTCTTGACTGGGGCGGCTCCTTTATGGGCGGAGGGACGATCCGCATGACCAGGACGACGCCTTGGTCAGGCTCTCCGCCGCCGCGCCCATCTGCGGAAGCATCGGGCCATTTCTAGGTGGCTGTCTGCAACCCAACAGGAGGGATGACGGCGGAGGCGGAAGGCTCAGGCGGACGGCGGAGGTAGACGACATTGAGCAGCAAGAGGAAGAGAGTAACGGAAGCGGAAAGGGAAAGGAGCTAACGGAAGTATTAAACGGAGAAATATTTACACTTTTGCCCTTTTCAAAATTGAGGGCTGAGATTCATGCGCATGCAATTTCGGCTCAGTTGAATTTTTTTTTTTTGATCCATAGCAGCATCACTCTATTATTATACCTTCCTGTACCCAAAGGTACATACCCGGCATGCATGCCCCTACTTTTGCTTGTACTTACTTTGTTGGTTCTTTCCAGAAAAAAAAAAAAATAATAAAACATACATTGTAATTGTACAGATAATTAATTAATTAATTAGAGCAGGTACTATACAAATGATATTACACTTAAGAACCGGCCTTTGGTCCAGTGGCTAAGGAGTCCGCATCTCCTGGAATAGTCAGGGGTGAAGTAGTGAGAAATGGTCAGTTAATACTATAGCAATCAGCAGTTTGGGCAGCATCGAGATTCCCGCCTGTAGCTTTTTAGGGTGTGGATTTTGACCCTTGCACCTGCGGTACCCCAGGTGATGTGAGTTCGTGGCTAAGGGCAACGTTTTCCGTATGGGATGTCGGGGGTTCGAAACCCGGATGTGATGTCTTTTATAGATATTTAAATTTAAGTGGTTTGACTCTCATCTTTATCTTAAAAAAAATGCTATTACACTTCTCCTAAATATTTAACTAGATCAACAGTACAATGAACCTTTTTGAGGTGTAAATGTTATATAATTTAAGGAAATTTAATATCTACATGTATCTGTTAAATTCTATAATTTGATGACTTGATTTTTAATTTGGTTCTTCCATATGAGTAATGTTTCAATGCCATAAGTTTTTTGTGCCACAAGATGCCACAAACTCACTTTTTCATATATATTTCAAAATTTTGGATTCAAATTTTAAATCAAAACCGTTGATATTATTTATGTTCATGAGAGATGCATGCATATAAAATTTCATGAATTTTTGAGTTCATTTTGTACTAGATTAAGTGGGTTAAAGATGAATTTATTAAAATCAAGCAATCATAATTAATTAGATCCATTCATTTTTAACCCACTTAATCTAGTACAAAATGAACTCCAAAATTCATGAAATTTTATATACATGCATCTCTCATGAACATAAATAATATCAACGGTTTTGATTTGAAATTTGAATACAAAATTTTGAAATATAAATAAAAAAATGAGTTTGTGGCACCTTGTGGCACAAACAACTTGTGGCATTGGAATATATTATAGAGGAGAGATCTATTGACAATGCTTATGTTAACAATCTTGACAATGGTTGATTTTAAAAATTTGTAAGAATTCATAAAAAATCTTAAAAATTTAAAAAATTTTATGGATGCATTATTTAACTTATAGATTGATGGTGTTTCAAATTTCAACCAATTTGAACATCATTTGATGCCTTATCAAAATTTTGTACATTTTTTAACGGTTGTAATTTAAAGATCTTTAATAAGCTATCAAATATTGCTTAAATTGAATATAATCGGAAACATAATCAATCTATAAGTTAAGTAATATTTCCATAAATTTTTTTCTATTTTTAAGATTTTTTATGAATTTTTAAAGATTTTTGAAAGATACCATTGTCAAGATTGTCAATATAAGCATTGTCAATGGATCCCTCCTCTATATTATATTCTCATTCTTATTATTAATTTCCCTTTCTTTGCTATAGGGGACAGAACAAATATACTATTCTGTCAATTGGGTCCACACTGCTCAGGAAGGAGTGTGCTGTGTGCGCTACAACTGTATCAAATTTTCTGGACTGCATGAGTTGTTTCTCCTCTCCTTGGGATAAATAAATGAATAAATGATAAGAGTAATAATACCTAGTGTCCATAGAAACAATGTCCATAACGTCTATAGGTTACCTTTTCAGATGTATTTGTTACATTTCGGAATGTATCTGTTACGTTATTTATACGTCTATGGACGTATTGACAACTTCTCAATGGACGCGAGATGTTTCTCTAAATGATAAATCAAGAAGTAAAACATAAGATTTGTAATCTTCTCCTTGGGATTAATGATAAGAGTAATACCTAGAGTCCATAGAAACACTGTCCATAACCATAACATCCATAGGTTACATTTTGAGATGTATCTGTTGCATTTCGGAATGTATCTGTTACATTATTTATACGTCTATATATGGACGTATTGACAACTTCTCAGTGGACGCAAGATGTTTCTCTAAATGATAAATCAAGAAGTAAAACATAAGTTTTGTAATGAATGATGCCATCTCCATGGGCGCTCCTGGTTTAAATGCTACGTATTTCTCTCTTTTTTCCTTGGAAATAATTTTATTTTTTTAGAGAAAAAGATAGTCAGGTGCAAAGAGATTAAAAATTTTAAACACATTGTTTGTCTTTAAAAATCAGGTGGGTGTCAAAATTTATGATAGATTCTAAATATATAAACGCATACAAAATATAAATCATTGGAAAATTATAATGCTACAATTCCACATCTTATCATTTGTTAAGTGGCACATGCGATGCACATATATTAAAGAGGAGGGATCCATTGACAATGTTTATAATGACAATTTTGACAATAGAAATTTTGAAAAATTTATAATAATTCATAAAAAATCTTAAAAATAGAAAAAATTTATGGATACATTCTTTAACCTAAAGATTAATAGTGTTTCAAATTTCAATCAATTTGAACATCGTTTGATGGTATATCAAATTTTTATACATTTTTTAACGGTTGAAATTTAACAAGCTTTAAAGAGCTATCAAACGTCACTTAAAATGAATATAATTTGAAACATAATCAATCTATAAGTTAAACAATATCTCTATAAACTTTTTTCTATTTTTTAGAATTTGTAACTATTTTTACAAAATTTTTAAAAGAATCATTGTCAAGATTGTCAATATAAGCATTGTCAATGGATCCCTCCTCTATATTAAATACATCGCTTATGAAGTTACTGCAGGTTCGAGGCTAGACATTACATTGTATTGATAGTTGTCGACTTGATTTTGTTGGGTATAAAAACTATCATCACTTATAAAGAACCATAATGCGAAATTAATTCTTGGATCTTGCATTTTACATTTGTATTTTAAGTGAGACGACAGTACTATTAATACGGAGTGTTTCATACTACGGCTCCATATTTTTATTTTTGAAGTTTAAACAGTCGATCCGAAGTTCCGAACTGTTCAATGTGATCTCCATATGTTAATGTTGTTGAAGAACAAATTTTATATTTCTTAGAATTCTTAACTATTTTCTAGATAGATAATAAACCACATTTTTGAATGGTTCATAATGTTTAAATCAAGTCATTTTCTAATTATCTCAAGAAATAGTAAAAATGCACCAAAAAAGATAAAATTTTATCTACAATGATATATATTTGAATATGGAGATCATGTTGAGCTGCATGTTTGGATTGACCATTTAGATTTTAAAAACTATAATATGAGAGCCTGTAGTACAGCTAATTTATACTATTAATATTACCATAGCCTCACCTTAGTATTTTTTTTTTACGTACAAATATATGATATGGCAGTGAAAGATGGAACGGTGTGTATGGTGGTTAACTGGCTATGGCTATGGCCATGGACAATCGTCAATCGGGAATGAATCGTACTGATGGTCCTCACAGGTGTTTAATCCATTGAACCAACTTACCAACATGAACGTTACATTCCGACGCGGTCATGGTTTGGATACCACCAAATAAGGAAATATTTGAACCGTTTTTCTTTGCCCTTTCTTTCTTCTTTTTCAGGGCAAAAAATAAAATAAATAATAATAAATAAAAATAAAGAAAAAAATAAAAAATACTTTAAAAATATCACTATATAAAATTTATTTTCGATCCAATGACTATAAATAAATATTATCCAATATTAAATTTAGTTGTAACCTGTAAAATTGTTTTTTTTTTTTTATCATAGCAACACCAAAAAAAATATATATATAAATATAATATTTTCGAACGGCCTGGATTTGAATACAATCGATCGGACCGCTGAGTAATTAATGAGCACATCATGCTACCATAAAGGTTGGAGCGGAAACCGGTCCATTAGAATTAAGATTTTTCAAGATTTTATAATTTAAACATGCATGTAGAGCCAAAATCTTGCTTTTTGTTAGTAGATATGTTTATAATCGTAGCATGAACTGCCCCCACAAATGTTTGTCAAGCGCAGTTTAATCGATACCAATTTAAATCCATGATTTACTCCGAAATGTTTTCTCTATATCAATTTAATCGATACCAATTTAAAAGGAGAAAAAACCAATAATATGTTTTCTTTATATCTGCTTGAAATGTAATAAGAACAAAACGCTAACAATTAACTCGAACCAAATTTATGCTTGAAAAATTTCTTTTTGTTGAGAAAATTTGCACTGAAAATTTTCACCTGTGTAATTGTGTCTTGTCATCTAATTCGTTCGAGCTAGTCATCTAACTAATAACAACATCAAAAATAGTGAGATCTAACCGCGCTTGAGCTTGATAAATTAAATATTTATAAAGAGTGAGGTTATGGTGACATACTTAGTAAGAGTAGGGATCAAATAATATTTTTTTGGTGACCGATCGGTGACCATAAAATTAAGGGATAATGACCCGAGACCCTCCCAAACTTTCGGGTTTTAACAACTTCGCCCCCAAACTTTTAATTTGGACAAATGCCCCCCTAAACAACTGATTTGTGACAAATTGCTCCCCGATTGTTAATTAGCCATCTAATACACTATTTAGAAGCATGAAAAGACCAAAATGCCCTTATGTATATATACATTATATTTTCAATATAAATATTTTCAAAAAATATTTAATTAAAATATTATTAGATATTAAAAAGTTAGAGAAAGTTATTCATATTTTGTAAACACAAAATTTATACAAAATATTTATTCTTTATTTTTTTTATCTTTATGTCATGAACATAATTTTATTAAATTTATGTGAATAATCATAATGGAAAAAAATATTATCGTTTTAAATGATTTAAAATTTTTTAATTAATTTCACGTTAGTAAACTTTTTGTGGTCCTGAAGTTTGTCAGCTCTCAATTAAGAAAATTATTTTGTATCATAATTATCTATGATCTTGAAAAAAACCATACAAAGTTAAGACAAAATAAAATAGCAAAATATTGTGAATATTTAGTTAAATATTAATACTTTTGAAAACTACTTCAAACATAATATCCATAAGGCATAAACATTTTAAAAATAATATCATGTACATATAAATAAGGGTATTTTGGTCTTTCAAACTTCTAAATGAAGTATTAGATGACTAATTAATAGTTAGGGCCAATTTATCACAAATTGGAAGTTCGGGAGGGCATTTGTCTAAACTAAAAGTTCGGGGGCCAACTTGTCATAACCCAAAAATTCGGGGGGGGGGGGGGGGGGGGGGGGGTTGTTGGGGGGTATGGGGTCATTACCCCTAAAATTAAATCTGAAATAACTACAAATTAAATTGTTAAATGACAAGACTAATTGATAGAATGTGTTATATATATCATGTTTTGTGTGTACACAAGAAATTATATCATTTTGATTTTATTTACATATGCATTAAGCATTAACAAAAATCGACGGTTCAAATTTTATGATTTTTTCTCCTCTCTTGATGACTATTGAAACGATGTTAAAACTTTATCATTTTTGGTGTATATGTTATTTATATGATTTAGAATATATCTAACGGTTTAGATTTGTAAATTTATATATAAATAATGAAATGGTCACCACGGTTTAGATTTGTCAATTTATATATAAATAATACAGAGTGCCCCCATACTACGGCACCATGTTATTATTTTTGAAGCTCAAATGATCGATCCGAACCTTGAATGTGATCCATATATTTTAATGTTGTTATAGACCAAATTTTATAAGTTTTAAAATTTTAAACTATTTTGTTTATATAGACTAAAAACTATTTTTTTTAAATGGTTCATAATGTTTAAATCAAGTAATTTTCTAATTATCTAAAGAAATAGTAAAAATATACCAAAAAATTTAAAATTTTGTCTACAATGATATTTGTATAGAGATTATATTGAGCGGCTCTGATTGACTATTTGGACTTTAAAAACTATAATATGAGAGCCGTAGTACGGTTAATTTGTACTATTAATAGTATCATAACCTCACTTGTATTTAAATAACCAAATAACATTTTAAGATAAGATAAAAACAATTAATTCTTGAGTAAGAAGCAACATTTTTCCAAATTCACATGCACTTAGTTTGCTATTTATTTTATTCACTGCAACTATTTCAACAACCTTACTTCGTTGGATTTGCCCATTTGCACATGAAGTGTAATTAGTGCCTCATGACGCACTTAGCAATTAGTTAATCAGACATATATTATCATGGTACTGAGTTCATAACTTTTGGCAAAATAGTGGTTGTACTAAAAGTTTCTTCCAAATTCATAATTGTTGCCCAATTGTTTTCCTTTTGGCAATTAGTGCTTGTACGTACATAACTTTTGTTCCAACTTATTAATTACCCTACTTCAAATCTATAAATTTTATATTTGATCATCACCTACAGCTTATTAATTGCTGCCTGCTAGTTTCTATCTTCTATATATATAATTACCAAGGAAAAAGTAACAAGAGTATATATATAGTTGTACTAAAAGTTTAAATAATAAAAAAAAATCATGACAGGATCATAAGTAATTATTTTGAGTCACAGTATAAACACCGTTTAAAATATTTATAGTTGTATAGTAATCATTTCAAGATCACTAGTGGCATAAACAATGCTATTTTTGTGGAGGTTGAAAGTTCAAAAAACAGGATAGGACTTATATATATTGATTCAATCCAGATATTCGGATACCACTAGGGATACCATCGGGGATACCATGATCTTTGACCAATTCAACTGAACCTATAATATTCACATTAACCTCCTAAATATTCACCTTAACTTCCTAAATATTCACCTTAATCTCCTAAATATTTAACTTAACACATTTTGCTTGACAACCAATAAAAACTCTACATAATAAAAACCTAATTACAGTATTACACTTAACACATTTTGCTTTACAGCCAATAAAAACTATTCTTAAATTAAATTGCAGCATTACACTTCCTAACTATTCAATTTATCCTCCTAAATATTCACCTTAACCTCCTAAATATTCAACTTATCACATTTTTTTATTGGCAGTCAATGTTTAATGGTATCCCCGACGGTATCTTTTGCAGTATCCCCATAGCATTTTCCATATTGAAATTCAAATTTAAATAGTTTGATCTTTTTTTACCCTTAAAACAATGTTATTTGAGAAATTAAATATAGATTTTTTTATAGAAAGTAAATATATAAATTAAACTGATATGAAATCAAAATTCTCGTTTTTATTGAGAATTCGTACGGTGATGCAATTGGATTCCTAGTCTTGTCAACTGATCTAATTAAAAAGAGTGCTACTTGGCAATCATAGATAAACTGTTCATAGAATTTAAATGTTATAAATTGATTTTAATTGTTACATAAATTGAGCGTAACATTTTTATTAAAAAATAATAATTGAGTGTAACAGTTACAAAATCTATACTCTATGGACATATAGACTGTTATTTCAATGGACGCCTGATGTTTCCAATCTCTCTCTGTTTTTTTTTTTTTTTTTTTTGCCAAATGATGTTTCCAATCTCTCTCTGCTCCTAGCGGGCACATATCACATATGTTCCATTAATTCATTGTCAAGAAAGTTTATGTGCCGACTGTAATTTTTTTTCCTTCTTAATTTCCAGACAAGAATGCTGTTAGATCATTATTCTCACTCTCTTAATGGAATTTATTGAAGACCTCAGACCTATATTTTATATTAATTTTACAATATTCTATAATAACTAGAGTTGTAACTCGGCTTCACCCCGAAATATGATAAAACAAATAATAAAGCTTATAAAATAAAATATTTATTTTAAAAAAATAAGCATAATTTTAAAATTTTTGATGTGAATAATGATGATGATGATGATGTATAATTTATAAATAAATTATAAATATAAATGTTGGACTACTTTAAGGATTAAATTTTATTTTACATATATCATATGATCTTATTAAATGGGGAGAGAGAATAAATATAAACCATTGGATCAAAGTAGATGAAGAGATTTAAACAAAATGAATGGTTAATAATATTGATGATGTGGCATAGTTGAGATGCTTAGAGAGTTACCCCTCTTTCTAGTTTATAGATTATACTACAATTTTACTATTTCAGCCCCTCGAATTAAGAAGATGATGTTTCGATGTGTATCACATAATTTCAGCCTCACTGCTCACACTTATTAAATCGAATTAATATTCAATGATTTGAGTAATAAGTTTAATTATGATCATAAATTTGACCGTACGGGGGAAAAATCATTACTCCAGCAAAAAGCTAAACACGTAATAATATCCTGGAAGTCCGGAACATGCCGTTTTACTGTGAAAATATTATATTAATTCACAACAAACTTATTTATTGACTAACCATAGAGATTAATCTATATTCCTATAAAAGACGTAAAGCTTGAATTCTCCATTTGTTCTAAATCTATCTTTGAAATCGGCCTCATTCTTTTCTAAGATGGAGAGTTCGTAACGCTTCATTCAATTTATAATTCCATCCTTATATTTCTATTGCATATTATTAAAAAAAAGTTTATTGTTTTGATTTTAGTTTAAAAAGCCCATCCAATGGACATATTTCTTGCTAGTTGTTAACAACACTCGAAAGAATAATATAAATAATTAAATATGCTCTAGACTTCTGAGTTTGTATCCGTACAATCCAAATACTATTGGAGGACCCTTCTATCCTGATCGGACAATTGTGGATCTTACAAAGATTTTTTGAATTAATCTTAACCGTCCAAACTTGGATTGGGAAGCCCTATGATCCAATTTGGATCGCAGCCGATTCCAACACCTAGACTTCTAGCACTTAGGGGGTGTTTGTTTCAACGAAGCGGGTAATACGTGTAATACCATCTGCAAAGTAACTTCTAATGCAATAGAATAGCTACTGTACGTGCTGCACTTTTGTTTGTTTACAATTGCAACATTAAAAAATTAAATATTTTCTTTCATAATCTTTCTATATACGGACTCTCAATGTGTGAAATTAAGGAGCTAATTATTGTCTAATTGGAAGTTTTTCAATAGAAAATGAAAAGCTTTTAAGAGGCAAATATATTTTATACTATTTTTGTCTCAACGTTGGCCATGTAACTTGTCTTACGCTGAAATTGAGCGAAGGACGAGCTACTGCATCTGAAAGCATTTTGGAAGAGCAACTACAACAAATAAAATAACTATGAACAAACAAACATGCGTCTTTATAAATACTGTAAGTGGACCTGCTTTGAAGTTTCATCTATGCTGAAACAAACATACCCTTATTGGATGCGTCGTACCTCAATCTTTTCGCAACTTAGAAAGCAAATTGACCATTATAGACTTTAGTAACACAAGTATGACTTTTCAAATAGTATCTTATTTGATAAGACCTATATGTGCTATGTAAATCTTAGTAACACAAGTATCATTTTTTCTTAGACGGCATCCAATAACCGTAGGCATTAGTGCTTATGGTAACTATTTTATTATTTATACATAATTTGACAAACGTAAACAGTTAGATGTATTCTAAATCATCTTAATAACATATACACAAAAATGTTGAGTATTTAATTTCGTTTCGATAGATACCAAGAAAGGAGAAAAATCATAAAATTTGAACCGTTGATTTTTGTTGGTGCTTGATGCACATGTAAATAAAATCAATATGATTATTATTTTTTGTATACACAAAAACATAATATATTCAATATAACACATCAATTAGTTTTGTTATTTAAGAGTTTGAAATATAGTTATTTAAGATCTAATTTCATAGTCACTCCTCGATCACCTAAATATGGTTATTTGATCCTTTTTCTTTTTCTTATAGATTGTAACAATTTAATTTCAATATAATTGATCTGCCGCAGTCTATGAAGCATGCGTTGTAGCCTTGTGCATGGGAGAGTGATTTCAGATCTCCTGCTGTACTGCATTTTGCAGTTCACGACGTGAGCCGTTAGATTGTCTTGAGATTCATGCCAGCTCGGATCTCCATGACTCTCGAGACGATCCAATGGTTCACATCATGAACTGCAAAATAAAATGCAGTAGGTTAGGGGATAACTATCCATGGGAGAGTGAGCATGGCCCAATATTAGACATGAAATGAGCTTGGGCAATAAGCGGAACTAATATATCCCAATTCCAAAAACAAACAATCCAATCCAAGCAGGCCTGAATTAACCTTTCTTCCCAAATTAAGGCCTAATAACTGATAATATAATTATCAGAAAATTTCTGTGCTTCTAATTAGTTAATCAAGCTGCACCGAATATAATTAACAACGCCTGTTCATATATAAGACTTGTTCTTCTCTATGTTGCTTAGACTTTAGACGTAATCTACAGGATATACGTCAGAATCCTGTTGCAGGCTGCAATTTCTGACGAAAATTCCATTGTACATCTGCTGATGTTGAAGTGTTTAATTATCACCCAAAATAATCTAACCGTTGACTATCATAATTTAATGCAAGTATTATTCCTTAATTACGTACAAGAACAAGCATCCGGTGATCCTGGCCTGAGACGGACAACCGTGGATTGAAGTCGACCGCCAGCATATAATATACCTCATTTAGTATAATATACTGTATAATTAACAAATAAGAAGAAAATTTGTACAAATTAACAACGGTCTTTGTATTCACAAGTGTATCGGACCCCGTACGTTTAACTTGTATTGGTGGCTTACCTGGGCACTAATTAATAATTTATAGCAAATTATTGATAAAAAAACAGAAATTAATATTAATACTCGGTCTTTGGATTTCTAGAAGTATCCGGCCATATTTAAATTATAATTTAGATCCACCAAATTACAAGGTCTTCAAAAAATCAAATAATTGAATAGTTATTTATCTTGTAACCAACGAATAATGCACGTCATGTCATCTATTTAGCTATAAAATGTCGTTCTCCACCAATATCTGCAACATACATATATATATAGACATTGTAAAATGTACCTCTCTGCTCGCTTCATTATGAATACAAGTATATATACACACAACAAGATATGTAGAAGTTTTATGTACTAGATGGTGTCTCTCCCTATATAGAGCTCTCAAACATGACACCATACAACACATTTCTAATCTTCCTGATCTTGTCGGTACCATTCGTTGTCCGAATGACAACTGCGTTCACTATTCCGGTCGGGGCAATATTGGATACAAACTCCAGGATAGGCAGAGAGCAGAAGGTTGCCATTGATGTTGCAACTAAAAGGTTCAACTCCTCCTCTCAAGTCATTATCCTCAACAGTATTGATCTGAGAAGCAACAATCCTCGAGAAGCCGCTTCCTACAGTAACATCAGTACTGTACCCGGAATATTTCATTTATGCTCGATCGGTAAAAATTCAATTGAAAAATCTGAGCCAATTCATCGCATCCTAACTCCTAAAAAAATATGGAATCTTCTATTTCTCAGCATTGTCTAAATAAGTTTTCGAGGTTTTCTTATAAAAACCGAGGGATTAATTGACTATTTGGAAGCTCTTATGTGTTCTCTATCTATATGAATTATACAAGTTTATATATCATGCTTAATTGCACACCAGCATATATTGCTCGATCCTTTTCATTCTAGATGTCCTGTGAAGGGCTTCTAATGGCATGCTTAAGAATTTCTTTTCCATGGACCATTGTAATTAATATTTCTCTCCCAAAAATGACTCGGTGCAACTTTTCTTAAATGAGGATACAAGTACATAACTGCAATATATAGCTTTCAGAAGTTCGTCGAAAGCTTCAAACATTCATAAACGTATAAATATATGTAGACTTAAGATTTCAGAAATCAAATTAAATATACTTTCATATATGTTGTCTAACTTGTACAACTTATTATTTCTGCGATTTGCATTCAGTGCCTTAATTATATGTCTCTGTGTTGATCGTTTCAATTCGTTTCAGTGTAATGCATGGTAATTGACGGGGGCATGACCCCAGGGTCCAAATTCAAATATCTAGGCCCACCAAATCCCAAACAACCCAGGCTACGCATTGCACTACAACGGCCTGCTAGCCAGGTCCGATATGTTAACCAACCTCAATCTGGCCCGACACACTAAAGGGCCATGAAACAACTCAAAAAGTCCGGCTAAAGGAGCGCCTCTACATGACACGCGTCGCCCATGCAGAGGCCCACTTCTTACACGTGGCAGCCACCTATTGATAGCCCACTTTACACGTCCTTCCTCTCAACGCTATTATATATATAAGCAGTAATAGCAAAGAGAGGGGTTCAAATCTCATTTATCTTCCAGTCTTAAGAGCTTTACAAAGAGCACTCCCTAATACACACACACAATACTTGATATCTTGGTGCTTCACCTAAGTGCCTATTACGGTCTGTGTACGACTTAACATAGGACGTATCATCCACCGTGGGCCCCTCACCGGAAAAGCAAAGATGACTGCACAACATGAGGATGGCTCTTTGGCGGATGCCTCGCATGGTCGTTCCCTTGAATGAGCTTCTGAACGAGTGCTGGCACAGACATCGCCCTCATGCACACCACTACCTGAACCACAACAGACGTCAACACCCAGATTTCTCGTGCAAGTATTTGCAGGAGGCGAATTAGCCCAATCCTTTCGCACCCCTAGTTCCTCCATATAAAGACTTACATTCCCTACCCCTTACCCATCACCAACTGCTCAAACTTCAGCAAACCATCTTAACCAGCAATCCTTCTACCCAATTCAACAACCGCAGTACGGGATGCCCTTGGGGTGGAACACGACAACCCCATACTAGCACACCCTTTATGCACACCCTAGTGCGTCCAACTACCTCATACTCAACCTTAACCACAATCATTTGATCTTAACCAACCCCCTACTTCTGCGGGTGTTGTGAGAAGGAATCTCCTACTCGAGTTCGACGTGCAAATACCTCAAACTACCCAACCGCCTGAGTGGCGGCCCCAACCAGTTAAGCAGCCAGTCTCGGAATCCTCGGATGCAAATCGATCACATTGATTAGCTGGCCCGGAGAAGGTTGGATGTCCAACTGAAGGAGATGTAAAGAGTTAGGAGAAGGGCTCGAACAACCAAATCGGTCGAGGGCCCCTAGCCCAGCAAGTGTAAGAGGTGGAACAACCCGACTTCAAGCCACCCACAATTGAGCCATTTCGAGACAAGCCCGAAGAGCAAGACCCCGAATCCTACATCTACATATTTACGGAGAAGTTACATTTGGTGGAAGCCAAGGACTCAACAATGTGCAAGTTGTTCTTGACGTGTTTAGTGGGAGACGCTTGCAATCCGAACATGAGATAGCTGAAATCGCAATACACAGGCCCTAAAACATGGCTTCTGAACTGACGTTCCCTTTCACACAAACCCTTATGTTAGAAGGCAACGCTCGTAACTTGAGTATGGCATTCTAACATGGCAGCTTGGAGAGGGAGCACCTCCTGAACCCTCTGCGGAATACGAGTGAAATAAAGGATATATATACAATAGGTACCAAGGAAATAGTCAAGGTGGGATTAGGTTCATCCACTCCAGATAACAAACGCCCAGAGGTACATGCCCAAGACATCCCTCCACGGAATGCCCTCCACGAGATACGAGAACCATCCCTCAGAGACTTAGATGGCTCGGAGTGATATATGCAATAGGGAGACGTATGCATCCTGGGATCTCACACACGAAAGTCACGAAGATGAAGAATGACGATAAAATCCAAGATCTAACAATAGTAAAAGAAAAGAGCGCGTTAAGCTAAAAAGAACATTCAATAGAAGAAAACGAGGAAAGAAAAAATGCAATGGGCAAAAGTACACACAACAGACTAGCAAAATGAATCCATTGTCTCGAATAATTAGAATCTGGAGATACCCCCCCCCCCCCCCCCCCCCAAAAAAAAACCACTCGCTAATTAACCCAAAATAAAAACCACTACCCCCATAAGCAAACTACCGAGCCTGAACTGTGCCTGTACCAACACCAACACTCCCATGAACAATGGCCAGCTCATTTGCGAAACGAGCTGCATGCTGCAAAAAAATTCTGAATGTAAGAAGTTTGGAGTACACAAACACTACATCACCCTATCTAATAGTCTCACCTTGAGAGTCGACCTCTTCAGCGGGAGACGGGCAGTCAGGTCGAGGGACATTCCCGGGCTAATTCTCGAGATACCACTCAATAATGAGTCCCCCAACATGATCCCTTGGACGCGGATGTCATGCGCCAGGACGTGCCTGTCCGAGTTGCGCATGACGTTTAGATCCTCATCCCAACTACACCCCGACATGTCGACGAAGTCCTCATTGGCCGCGAAGTAACCAGCCTGCTCGGGAAGGAAAGGTAAGTACCAACCAAGATCTGTCATAGCGCAGTATATGAACCACTTCAAATAACCCCGGAGATAGTGGCAGGAGGCAGTCTTGAAGGCCTCGCTCTGCATAAACGTTTGAGAACAGCCGCATGAGAGATACGCTCGACCGCAACCCGAAGCTGAGCTACCTCCGCTGTAGCGGCCCTACCCTCCGCCTCGGCCTTGCCCACCCTCGAGGCCTCCACTTTGGCTTATTTTCCCGGAGACAACATTATGGAACCTCTCTAGCCTGAGAAGAACATTATCATGGGCCGACTTCTAGTAATCCCTACCAGAATTAGCCACGGCCACCTTAGTGTTCAGGGTTTCCCGGTCAACCGGTATCATGGGCTCTTCGGTGACATGCATCTCATCCAGCACATAGCCTAAAAGACTCCCCGCGTCAAAAGGTCCCCGAGGATCTTAAGTATGGTGGGACCCGCATGCTCCACGACTGTCTTCATGTAAGGGAGTTCGATGGGTCGAAAAACCTTCTACGGGTTCCTTCCCAGTATTTAAGCCTCACGATAGCGTCCATTACCTTCGAACGATAGTGCAGGTGGGCACCCCCAAAATTAGGGAGCACCTGCTGAACCCCTTTAAGAAGACGAAGCCTAATTTTGTCCCAAGTGCCCAACGCAAACTCTGAGCCAGAGGCAGTTCCCTCTGGAATCACTTCGTGGAGACCTGCCTTCTCAGCTGTGGCGGCAAAGATCACCAATAACTCTCTGAGAAGGTGGGCTTGCCTCTTGCGAGAACCGTTGAGAAGGTGGGCTTGCCTCAGCACCACCTGCCGCAACCGGGGAATGAACCCCCACCTTTTTCTTCCTGCGCTCCTGCCTCTTGCGAGAACTGTCGAGAACCTTAGCCTCGGGGATGGGCCAATTGCTTCCTCAGGGTCACCCTGAAGGAGAAGCCTGCGGTGCACTTGCTCCGGCTTGCTCATTAAAGACAGGGGCATCCTCCGGAGCCGGAGGTGGCTTCACAAATCCCTTCGATAGGTTGGTAGAGTTGAACACAAATCTCATCTTTAGAGTTGCAAACATAACATACAAGGCCAGGATTGGAACAACCTAAGATTAGGCATAAAAAAATGCAAGAAAGAAATGACCTTTATCGAGGGATCAGATAATCATAGCAGTCTCTATCTCCTCGTTTGTTTTAGCCACCTAAAGGGGAGGCCGCCTCAGAGAATTCAAATCATATCACTCAGAAGGCACACCCTCCAGAGACGGGATGCGCTGAGTAGGGGGCAAATAACACCAGTCGGCATTCCTCTGCTCAACCTTACCCAACTTGTAGGCCCGAATAGAGTTGGGGCCCCAAACTTCTTCTTCACAGAAAGGTGGTCCCGCGAAGAGGCAACATAAAAAGTGAAGAACTCGTCAAAGATACTCAATTTGGGGTCCGTGACGCCCAATAGGTTCGCATACTCCTCAAAGATGGCCTCGAAACTAGAAATATAGGACTAGGAAGAGGCTGTCAACTGCGTGCACATCCTCAAAATAAGTCCCGCTTGAAGATGCACTAGGCATTTTCTAGTAGATGCACTAAGATGGAAATCGTGGGCCTGATCACCCTCCCGGGGTACTATAAGACGAGGACACTCACTCGTCAAACCTTCCCGTAATGTTTGAGGACACTGCGGATCCTCCCACTTCCTTTGGAGGCACTCTATACGAGCGAACACGATAAACACATCATCGGAGGGGTGCCCCACATGAGCCTTACCCCTCACACGACCGGAGGTACTTGTATTTTCATTCTCCCTCTCCTCATGTACAATGCCATAAAGAGGCTCCCCAGAATACCTCTCTATGATCATGCGTGCCCGCCCGGGCTTCAACTTGAAGTGCCTATATATTATGGCCTGTGTACAACTTAACATAGGATGTGTCAGTAGTACAAGGTCAATATATTTGTAGACATTCATGCACTCTTCTTAGATCTGAAATTCTAACAAACGACTTATTTGACAGCACAAGGATTAATCCAACAGGGTGCACAGATTATCATATCAAGCAGTACATGGCCACAACTGCTGAGCATCTCAGATGTTAGCAAAGAAGCAGAAATTCCAACAGCCTCTCTGACCCCATCTATGTTATTAGGAAAACCTTTCTTGGCTCAACTCTCATATCCAGATACTGCTCTGGTAAACTGCCTGGTTGGTCTTGTGAAGTCCTATAGATGGCAGCGAGTCATAACGATGTATGAAAATGATATTTATGGAACTGTATCAGGCACTGCACAACAGTTAGCCCATGCATTGCAGGATGTTGGCATCTTGGTCGATTACTCTGCAGTGTTTCCATCCATGGATTTGATATCAGATCCAATAACAACCATTCGAGCCGAATTAGCTCAAATGAATCAACATCTATCGACAGTTTATATAATTCTTAGGAGCTCTGAAAACCTCACATTGTCTCTATTTCGTGAGGCAAGTACACTCGGCATGATGAAAGAAGGCTCCATATGGATATGTGGACCTGATATTGTCACTCTTCTTGATTCGACTCTCAATGGTTCCTTCATCCTAAACCACATGCAAGGCGTCATAGGTGTTGAGCCATACATCAATATTAATGAATCAGAAAGTGAGTACAACAGTTTTCACTCTGAGTTTCGACAAGCATTCAGGAGTGAGTATGAGAAGAATGGTGAAATTGGCTTTGACCCTGGAGTATATGCTGTCAGGGCATACGATGCAATTCATGCCATTAGTTTAGCTGCAGATAGGTCCCAAGTGAATGGAAATTCTTTGATGGATAACCTAGGCGCAATCAATTTTACGGGATTGAGTGGTCTTGTTAGACAACAAACAACTGAGAGCATAAAAGGAGAAGGAAATTATTCAAATTTCCGGGTCGTTAATGTAGTTGGAAACGGCTATAAGACGATTGGATATTGGTCTGAGGGATTTGGATTTTATAAGAATGAATCTGATCAATTGAACCTGAATGGATCAACATTACAACGGCTTACTGTGCTACTTTGGCCAGGTGAGACAATTATTGTCCTAGGTGGATTGCAGAGGCTAAGAGTAGGTGTACCACTGAATCCTCCGGAATATGCCGATTATGGATTTGTCAAATTCAATGATGAAACAAAAGAGTACATCGGATTTTGTGTCGATGTATTCAAGGCTGCTTTAAGACGGTTGAAATATACAATAGAAATTGAGTTTGTTCCTTTTGTGATTAATGACAGCAGTATAACATTTGATAATTTTCTTCACCAAGTTTATCTCAAGGTGCGTCACATACATTATCTTAATTAGCACAAGTTCAATAATCAATATATATAATTATAAGTCCTGTTAATTGATATATAGAATTCTATGTATTATTCTGTATTATATATATAGTAATTGTTCATAACTTCATATCAATATAGTGAACTCACACAACATGTATCTGAGATGTGGAGTTTATTTGCATTTACAGAATTTCGATATTGCCATCGGTGACATAACAATTACCAGTGGCCGGTCTGAGAAGGTGTCATTCACTGAGCCAATTATGGAATCGGGTCTAACAATGATTGTTCCTTTGAAGCACGAAAATGCCGGTTTCTTGCTCGTAACACCATTTCACTGGAAACTCTGGACAACGTTCTTCAGCTTGTTGGTCTACAATTTTGGTGTCATTTGGTATTTGGAGATTAGGAACCAATTCGATGGTCCATGGTATAAACAGCTTGTTGAAACATTTTGGATAGTTGGCAACACATTCTTCCAAAACCATGGCAGAAGTAAGTTTTCATTAATTCAAAGTGGGCGACATGAGGGGGCAAACAGGGGCACTGTATCAGTACCCAATAAATTTATAGGATTAATAGTTGGGCACTTTAATATTATTTTGAAAAGGTGGATCAAAGTACATGTTATTGATCCTCTTAATCTATTAGGATTTGATACGTCCTATGTTAGTGGGGTACATAGGCCGTACAAGGTATAGTGTATACCATAGGAAGATATGAATGTGTGTGTATAGAGATATTGTCCAATGAATGAGATCTGAACCCCTCTTTCTTTACTGTAATGGCTTATATAGATCTCAAAAGGGGGGCTTACATGTAAAGGGTTGGCCTGTGCATGGGTGACGCGTGTCAACCATGCAGAGGCGGTCTTGGCCCGGGCCTTTTCCGAGTGTCGGTTGTTGAGGACATATCCGGCCAGTAGGCATTTGGGCACTAATCTGGCCTTTTGTGCCTTATTGGACCGTTATGTTTTGTGGGCCTTGGGGTCATGGCCGTATCAGGATTAATCCAATTTCAATCATGAAAAATTAAACAACAAATCCTATTATACAAAACCAATTAAGATGCTCTTATTTATCAAGACTCAAAACTTTTGGATGAAAACCAAATATTACACAGTATAAAATTTTCACATTAAATGTGGAGTTACTATGACATATATAGGTGTTTCCAGTCCCTAAGGACACATTTTGAACTCCCATTTTTTGTTTTCTTTTTTCACAGGGATAGAGAGTTATTATGCAAGGATTGTAATCATTTCATGGCTTTTGGTTCTTCTAATCATGATTAGTTGCTTCACAGCCAATTTAAGCTCTATTCTGGTAATAGAGAAGCTCAAGCCAGTTATAGACAAGTCAATAGTTGGCTGCGAGGATGTTTCGTTCGTGCGTGACTATGTAGAACGTGTGCTGAACTTCAAGAACATTACACCGATCAAAGTTCCAGAGGAGTTTTCAAGAGAATTCGAGAATGGAACCATAACCACCGGCATAATGGAGTCGCCATATGCCCGTATTTTCTTATTGAAGCACAAGAACTACTCAATCCATGGAGACACTCATATGCTGGGAGGCTTTGGCTTCGTGAGTAAATTGTTCTTTTCATTACCCTTAATTATCTCTGTGTTTGAATATTGTTGTTATCCAAGTAGGTATATCTAACCAGTGGTCACAACCCACAAACCAATATCTTAATTTAATACCATTTACTAAGCCAATATTAATCCACCATATTTCCTCCTAATTTACAATCAGAATAAGATCTTTGTTTGGCAAAAATTTTCTTCTCCAGTTTGCTACAATGGATGAATTAATATACTTTTCTTATCTTTTGCTACTATTCACTGTGCTCCTCATTTACCTTTCTTTAAATTCCTTTATCTTGCTTTAAATCTGACATCTATACACCATATCAATATGTCAGGCAGTTCAGAAGAACAATCCCCTGACAGCTGAATTTTCGAAAGCAATACTGGAGCTACAAGAGGACGGCACCATGAAGAGCCTGGAGACGAAATGGTTTCCGGGTCTTTTTTCAGGATCTGAGATCGCACAAAACAATGTTAATGACAGGAAAAACTTGCAGCTCATCGAGTTCTGGCCCCTTTTCGTTTTTGGGTTCACTGTCGCAACTATCATGGTTGTAACTTTTATGATCAGCGAACATGGGAACCCAGGCCCTGAAGATAACATCAACAGAACTCATCCCGAAGGAAATGACGAAAATTATGTTGTTATCCAAATCGATCAAGTTCCCGATGAAAATGGCGGAAACGATCACATTGATACGAACCAAGTCGAGTTAGTCCCCAATGGAAATGGCGGAAACGATCCGGATTCTCAAATCAACCAAGGTGAAGATCGAAACAGACTAGCTGGTCATGTACACGAGCACGATACGATGGCTGCTGGCCCTCAAAATGTGTAACTAAACATTCATATAAAGATGGACTCGGAAAGTGCAACCCGCCGCGCATTAACAGCAGTCGTTCTGGAGGCCAGCCGGAGGGAGCAACTTGAAGGACGCATGCGATGCGAGGTTCGACATGCCGATGTCGAACGTACAAATTAAACTGACAATGACTCTTCTGCATACATCATTAGTGATAACTTGTGTGTGTGTGTGTTTTTTTTTTTTTTTTGTAAAGTTATTTTAGCAAGAATTAGTGGCCAACACATTATAATTAGTTGGCTTTGTGCTGTTCGGATAATTAAGTCCTGTAAATTTCTATTATTAATAAACTAATTTTTTTTAATATAGTTTTTTTAAAAAAAAAAAAAGAAAACACAGGAAAGGGTTCTTATTTCCCCACTTTTTCCATATCATTTTTAAAAAATTTTTAAAATCTAAATATAATTGTAGCACTGGTTCTCTTTACTACTGTAACATTCCTGGACTTCGTGTGATTTTTTGAAGGATACAACATTATGGAAATGAGTGAATATGATAGAACAATTTTGTGCTTGAACGGTGAATGGCTCATATCAGCAAAATGGGCCTAACCAAACTTTTGTGTATTTAGAACATTTGAACTTGTGAAAAACAGAACAGCAGTCAATGGGCCTACTAGGAGATGATATACAAAAAGGCCCAAAACAGATGGAGAACAGAGTAGCACTGAATTGTAGTAGAGGTCACAAAATCCGACCCGACGGAGAAAATCTGTCCGGCCCGATCTAACTCAAACCCGACATACATGATCTAACATTTTTCGAAAGCTGAACCAACCCGACCAGATTCGAACCCGACCCGACTCGAGCCGAGATCAAATAGCATGCAATCAAAATTAAATCAACCCGGCGATCTAAAAAAGCCGATATTAAAATTGATTTGACCCAATCTATTCATCATCTGACTCGCCCGAGATCTTTTAGAAGATCAAACTGACTTGACTCATCCGACACACCTGCCGACCTAACCTGACCCATCATCTGACACTGTCTACCCGATTTGCCACCTACAGTGAGTTGTAATGTAAATCTTCATTCACAGTTTAAGTCACCAAACTTTTGTCTTTTCCACCTTTTTCAACTGTACTTTTTTTTTAACAAAACTCGTAAATAAACCCTCAATTATCTCTCTACCTAGTCCTTGCTAGGACTTGAACCTGGGTCTCTATGGTAGGAGCCATGTCACTGCCACGTAGCCTCGGTGACTAATTGTACTTTCTTGCCCGTCACCTCTCTTCTCGTCTCTTCTCTTGCACTGAAAATCTCCAAGTCTCTCTGATGTCATCACATCACAGCCTGCTTAGCCGAACGCACCCACATCTCTGTGATCAGCTCAGACGGTCAACAAAGGTACCATCTTTGGTTCTCTTAATTAATCATCCTTTTCTTTCTCCCCCTTCCTTTGTCAGCTAGAATTTAATTATCATATAGTTTCTTTTGTGATTTTGTTATATATATGGTGTGGGTTTTAGTAGTTTTGAGGTTGGTTTTCTTCCTTGGTTCTGATTTTGTGAGAAATTTAGAAACTTGTTTAAGTTGGTCTTGAGTTTTGCGTCTTGACAACTGTGAGTGGGGGGTTTGGGAGAAGAAAAAGAGTGGCCACACTGAGATGTTTACATCTCATATTGATATCATATAAGTGCTACGCTTAAAATTTTAGTTTAAATTATTCTGCACTATTTGACTGTGATTGGGTTCAAATTATCTTGACCGAATAATGTGGATAATTTGAAATCATGCCCATATATAACTCTGTATAAACTAACATACTAAATAGAAAAAAAAAAAAAAAAAAAGTTCTCATCTTGGGTGCTTCTTATAAGTACATAAATTTAATGTTTTTCTTTAGAAACTATGACCAAAATCAGTACTTTCTTTGCTCAAGCTTATTAATTTCCTCTATCCAAGGCCAATTCTCTGCTCAATCTTATTATTCCTGCTATTTCAGTTGATTTAATTTCGCACTTGCTCTATCTTCTGGTTTACTTGGTTTATGCACTGTGCATTGGTTCTGGTACATGGTACCAGATGCAAGAATAATTGGACAAAGTGGAGTGACTGGTAAAATTAGGTAGACTGATGAGGGGGAAACACTGGTAAATGGACTTTGAATATTGAAAACTTTGTTCGCTAAATTCTCCCGTTTAATGGAAGTGGAATATATAGGCGGGATTGGGATGATTCATGATATTTGGACTAATTTAAATGTTGTTAATTTAGTATGATTTCCTCTTTTCGTCGTTCTGACTGAATGGTTTTATTGGTAAATTGAAGGAAGGATTCTACCAGTGTACTTATAATGTGTTTGGTGGCAATAACTTGTTTACTGCTTTCTTAACAACTACATGCTTTTCATTCCCTTCAAAGTTCAGTGGAAACAAAATTTAGATGATTACTAATATGGATAGATTTTTTTTCTTTTAATTTTTTTAAATACATTGAAGATTAGGTTTTTGAGTGCTGTTAGTTTTCAGCTTCCTAGTATAACGTTCTAAGGAATTGATATCCTCTCGGGTCAGGTAAATTCTTAGTAAATTTATTTGCCAAACAAAGAAAACTTAATTTACTGAAGCAAATGCACACAAAATTCTCTCTACTGAGCTTTTACTGGTATAGACTGATTTGCAATTTTTCTATTTTTTTCAGGGAGAAAGGGAAAGGAGAAAAGTAAAAGGAAAATATGGATGTGACAGACACCTTCCTCTTTACCTCGGAGTCTGTGAACGAGGGTCACCCCGACAAACTGTGCGATCAGATATCTGACGCGGTGCTCGATGCATGCCTGGCTGCTGATCCTGACAGCAAGGTGGCTTGCGAGACATGCACCAAGACAAACATGGTGATGGTGTTCGGTGAGGTAACCTCGAAAGTGCAGGTCGACTTCGAGAAGATTGTGCGTGACACGTGCCGTTCTATCGGCTTTGTGTCTGATGATGTGGGCCTTGACGCTGACAACTGCGAGGTTCTGGTCAACATCGACCAGCAGAGTGTAGAAATCTCACAAGCTGTGCATGGCCACTTCACTAAGCGGCCTGAGGAGATTGGTGCCGGGGACCAGGGTCACATGTTTGGCTATGCCTCTGATGAGACTCCCGAACTGATGCCGCTGAGCCATGTCTTGGCAACCAAGCTCGGTTCACGTCTAACTGAGGTAAGGAAGAGTTGTGCCTTGCCTTGGCTCAGACCCGACGGCAAGACGCAGGTGACCGTGGAGTACCGCAATGAGCAAGGTGCAATGGTACCAGTTCGGGTGCACACGGTTCTGATATCGACCCAACATGACGAGACGGTAACAAATGATGAGATTGCTGCTGCATTGATGGAGCAAGTGATAAAACCGATCATCCCAGCAAGGTACCTTGATGAAAACACCATCTTCCACCTCAACCCGTCAGGCCGCTTCGTTATTGGTGGGCCCCATGGCGATGCTGGCTTAACAGGCCGCAAGATTATCATCGATACATGTTGAAAGGAATGTAATTTTGAGTTATTTGGTTAGTTAGTACAATTAATAGAAAGTCTAGGGTCTATTTTGTAAGTTTGTAATGGCTCATATATAAGCCATAACCCTTTGTGCAATAAGATAACTTTTGAAGGTCCTTTTCACAAATTTCCAATTCCTCTCATTTCAATTTGGTATCAGAGCCGGTCCAGAGCCGACTGCGTCTCCGGCCCGCGCCGCCCGCCTCTCCGCCTGCGCCAGCCCCACCGCCAGCTCGCCCGCGCCGCCGGCCTTGCCAGCACCCGCCTGCCTGGGCCTCCCGCCGGCCGCCGCTCGCACGCGCCAGCAGCAGCGCAGCTGCTTGCGCGCTGCTTGCTGCGGCTGCTGGTTGCTGCTGCCTGCTGCGCTGCCAGCACCGGCGCCGCCGTCCGCCGGCCGTCCTGCTGGCTGGCCCCTGCCGGCTGCTGCCATCTCGCCGGTAAGTGATGGCTAGGGTTTGAAAAAAAAAAAAAAAAAAAAAAAAAACAGAAAAAAAAAAAAAAAAACAGAAAACAGAAAAAACAGGAAAATGGAAAGGGAAGGATGTATGGTTTGAGTTTGTATTAGCACTTGGTATTGATTGGTGCTTAGGTCAAGGGTTTGAGTTTGTACGATGTCGGAGAATACGTTGGAGGTTTTGAAGGGGGTAGATCCGGAGGTACTGAAGGTGTTGGTAGGACTCATACAAGGTGTGAGTGCTAAGGCTAGCACCTCGGGGGGTGATTCAGTACAGGTGAAGGTGGATCTGCCCCAGGTAGAACTCAAACTTGATGGACCCGGTACGTATCTGAGTTGGTCTCGACGGATTGAGACCGCCCTTGTCGGGAGAAAGCTGGAGGGGTATTTGATTTGGGATGAGGCAGCCGGTGGCGTGGGTGGCGAAGGGGAATGGAGAGCTACCCATGCACTAGTGAAAACCTGGCTGCTCAACTCCATGAAGCAATCGATTGCCACGTCCGTAGATGGCATCTTTCTCGTAAAGGATATATGGGCAAAGCTGAAGAGGACATATGGTGGTGCAGAGAACCATATGCGTGTGTTCCAGATTCAGCAGGAGATCAATGCGGTGGTCCAGGGTGACAGGACCATCCAAGAATACTCGCTAGAACTTGCGAAGTTGTGGGGGGAACTGGACTACTTCTCACAAGTGTCAACCTGCTGTGACCCAAACTGCAAACAGAATGAGTTTCTGATGCAGATGAGGACTATGCATTTCTTGGGTCACCTGAACTCGGCCTTCCATCAAAGGAGGTCAGTTTTATTGGCCCAAAAGGAGGTTCCCTCGTTGGATGAGGCCGTTGCAGCCATGATACAGGAGGAGAGCCGGATGCAGATACACACTGAGCAGAGTGTAGTGGTGAACGCACGGTCTGCACTAGGGGTCCATGCTGGTGAGGATGCACGGTATGCTTGGGGTGTATCAGGCACAGGCATAGGAGGAACACAAGGGGAAACCCGCAAGTGTTTCAACTGTGGAGAGGTAGGGCACTTGGTGAGGGACTGCCGGAAGCCCTTGAAAGGGAAAGACATGTCTGGCAGGGGGCCGAGTGGAGTCCGCGGGCGCGGCCGTGGAGGTAGGAGAGGTGGAAGAGGAGGCAACCGGGCAAATCTGATGGTTGCAGAGGAAGGAGAAGAGAGCGGAACGGGACTATCAGAGGAGGATACGATAATCAAGGCCGCTTCGCAGATAGTCATGAGGAGGCAGAGAGAAGCGGAGAAGGAGAAAGGGGGAGCTGAGGATGATGACTGGGTAGCATACACAGCCGCCCATGCTCAGGATACACTTGCCTTGGCTACAGCTCCCTTTACTCGATCCTCCGATTGGATCGTTGATTCGGGTGCTTCTCGCCATGTGACTGGTACTGCTGGTGAGTTCTCCTCTTATACCCCTCTAGCAGTGCCAGAAAATATTCAGACGGCCGATGGTACTGCTCAGCCCGTAGTTGGTAAAGGTACTGTTAATTGCACCAACACTTTGACTTTGTCTAATGTTTTGCATGCTCCATCTTTTCCTGTGAATTTGTTATCTATCAGTGCTATAATCTCACAACTAAATTGTGTGGTGTTGTTTGATGACCCAAAGGTGATCTTCCGAGAGAAGGGGACGGGCAAGGTACTTGGGACTGGCACACTACATAAAGGGTTGTGGTACGTGGATGAGAGGAAGATGGGAGCAGCTCTTGCATCAGTAGTGGATAAAGTTAGTTTTGGGAAAGGGAATGAGGAGAAATTATTGATGATGTACCATAGGCGTTTAGGTCATCTTTCATTTCCTGTTTTGGAGAAAATGTATCCCGAGGTGTATAGAAGGGTGAACTCAGAAATGCTAGTATGTGATGCGTGTGAGTTAGGTAAACATACTAGAAGTTCCTATGCTAGTTCCGGTAATAGGTCATCTCGTTGTTTTGAATTGATTCACTCGGATGTATGGGGACCTTGTCCCACAGCTACTTTAAATGGATTCAGATATTTTGTTACCTTTATTGATTGTTATTCTCGAGTAACTTGGTTATATCTGATGAAAAACAAGAGTGATGTCTTTTCTTGTTTCCGAGACTTTCATAAGATGATTCAAACTCAGTACAATGCAGTGATACAGGTATTGAGATCTGATAATGGAACAGAGTATACGAACAAGGCATTTGCCGATTATCTGTCATCTCAAGGGATACAGCATCAGACCACGTGTCCATACACCCCCGAGCAGAATGGGGTGGCGGAGAGGAAGAACAGACATCTCTTAGAGGTAACCCGCAGCATGATGATCTCGATGAATGTCCCGAAGTTCTTGTGGGGGCAAGCGGTCAAGACAGCAGCATACCTCATCAACAGAATGCCATCACGGATTCTAAATTGGAAGTCTCCGAGGGAGATGTTAAAAGGTATGCCGAAAGATACCCTATCTTTGAGAATATTTGGGTGTGCATGCTTTGTGCACGACAACAGACCGAACGTGGGTAAGTTAGATCCGAGGTCAGTAAAATGTGTGTTTGTTGGTTACTCACCCACTCAGAAAGGATATGTGTGTTGGAGTCCGGTGGAAAAGAGGATGTTTGTTAGTATGGATGTCACATTCAGAGAACAGGAACCGTACTACCAACTGAAGGAGGCACCATCCTGCGGAGATCCATTGGATATGGAGAACGCGGCGCAAGGAGGTGAGAGTAGTGGTGGTAAGGGGGAGCCAGTCACGGTAAGTGTAGAACCAAACATGGCCAGTGTTGAGCCGGAGTGTGAGAGGATTGAGGCTAGAAGTACGGGGACTCAGGTCCAGGGGGAGTCCAGGTATGGTGAGGTGTATGTGAGGAGAGGAAAGCAGAAAGAAGGGAACGTGATGATACCACATGTGCCAAGTCCCTTGTCCCAGCCTAACCCGACTCCGGAGACACCTGCACCACATGATTCCCAGCCGGAACATATAGGTGATGTTGTTCCTCTCTCTCCTCTCTCTCCTCTCTCTCTACCCATATCTCTTAGGAAAACTCCACGAAAGAATGCTGGAGTCCCTCCCAATAGATATGGGTTTCCACACGATATTGCTAACTCTGTCTCATACTCATCATTGTCACCGGAATATGGAGCATTCATTGCATCATTAGACATTGTTGCTATTCCAAAGTGTTGGCAGGTTGCAAAGGAGGATCCGAAGTGGAGAGCAGCGATGATAGAAGAGCTAGAGGCCCTCTGTAAGAACAAGACTTGGGATCTAGTGCCGCTACCACCAGGAAAGAAAGCTGTGGGATGCAAATGGGTATTCACAGTGAAGCAGAATCCGGACGGGGTGGTGGAGCGCTACAAGGCTCGGCTTGTCGCGAAGGGGTACAGTCAAACCTATGGTATTGACTATGATGAAACATTCGCGCCTGTAGCAAAGATGAGCACTGTAAGAACCCTAATCTCAGTAGCTGCCAACCAGACATGGAAGATGCACCAACTTGATGTGAAGAATGCCTTCCTTCATGGGGACTTGCTGGAGGAAGTGTATATGGAGATCCCACCCGGATTTGGCACAAATCAAACGGCGGGAAAGGTATGCAAGCTCCAGAAATCTCTCTATGGTCTAAAACAATCTCCTCGAGCTTGGTTTGATAGGTTCAGGAGAGTGATGGTAGGCTTGGAGTACAGACAGAGCAATGCAGACCACACGGTGTTCTTTAAGCGGTGTGGGAGTCACATCACAATCCTCGCAGTCTATGTGGACGATATGATTGTCACGGGTGACGATGAGGCAGAAATTGCTCGGTTGAAGGAGCAATTAAGCAAGGAGTTTGAGGTAAAGGATCTCGGTCAGTTGAAATACTTTCTCGGGATCGAGATAGCGTATGGAGAGCAAGGGATTGTGTTGTCCCAAAGGAAGTATGTCTTGGACTTGCTCACGGAGACGGGTATGCTCGGGTGCAGGCCGGCAGTCACCCCGATTGATCCGAAGCTCAAGCTGTGTGCGGGTATGGGAGAACCCGCTGACAAAGAGAGATACCAGCGATTGGTTGGACGTCTAATATACCTCAGTCACACTAGACCAGACATCTCGTTTGCGGTAAGTGTGGTGAGCCGATACATGCATGACCCACGCAAGAGTCACATGGACGCTGTGTACCAGATCTTAAGGTACCTGAAGAATGCCCCAGGGAAAGGCTTGTTGTTTGAGAGAAACAAGCACCTGAAGATCGAAGGGTATTGTGACTCCGATTGGGCCAGTTGTGCCGATGATAGGAGGTCCACTTCGGGTTATTGCATGTTTGTTGGGGGTAATCTCGTCTCGTGGAAAAGTAAGAAGCAATCGGTGGTTGCGAAGTCCACAGCCGAGGCCGAGTACAGGGCTATGGCACTGGGAGTTGCAGAAATGCTGTGGTTAAGGAGCCTCCTCAAGGAACTTGGTGTAAGTGAAGACGCCAAGATGAAATTATGGTGCGATAACAAGTCGGCGATCAGCATAGCTAACAATCCGGTGCAACATGATAGAACGAAGCATATCGAGATTGATAGGTTCTTTATCAAGGAAAAGCTCGATAGTGGACTCCTGGATTTGAACCATGTAGCAACGGGAGATCAAGCGGCTGACTGTTTAACAAAGGGGCTCAGTTCTCACGATTTAGAGAAGGGATGTAGCAAGATGGGCTTAATAGACATATTTCGCCCACCTTGAGGGGGAGTGTTGAAAGGAATGTAATTTTGAGTTATTTGGTTAGTTAGTACAATTAATAGAAAGTCTAGGGTCTATTTTGTAAGTTTGTAATGGCTCATATATAAGCCATAACCCTTTGTGCAATAAGATAACTTTTGAAGGTCCTTTTCACAAATTTCCAATTCCTCTCATTTCAATTATACATATGGCGGTTGGGGGGCACATGGTGGCGGTGCATTCTCTGGCAAGGACCCAACCAAGGTCGACCGCAGTGGTGCATACATTGCTAGACAAGCTGCAAAGAGTATCGTTGCTTGTGGCCTCGCTCGCCGGTGCATTGTACAGGTGTCATATGCCATTGGCCTGTCAGAGCCACTATCCGTCTTTGTCGACACTTATGGTACCGGAAGGATATCAGACAGTGAGATATTGAAGATAGTGAAGGAGAACTTCGACTTCAGGCCAGGTATGATCATAACAAATTTGGACTTGAAGAGAGGTGGCAAGGGCCGGTACCTAAAGACTGCGGCTTACGGTCATTTTGGTCGTGATGACCCCGACTTCACCTGGGAAGTCGTGAAGCCTCTCAAGTGGGACCAGCTTTCTGCTTAAGCTTAGTTAACAATGCTTTGTTTCAATTTCTAATTTAAATTGTCAGAAATCAGAATCCTTAAATGATACCAGTGATATATGGATCATATGAGTATAACAGTTTGTGTACGAGTAATACCTAGCATATAAAGAAAAATCGTTCATAGCGTCTATAGGTTACATTTCGGAATGTATCTGTTATATTTCGGATTGTATCTGTTACATTATGTACACATCTATAGATATATGGACGGTTTTTCAATGGACGCAGGATGTTTCTATTTGTGTACCGCTGTTTCTTGTACATAATGTTTGTTTCTTTCCTTCTTGTTTTCCTCTTTTTCATGTGCAATAATATTCGTTGTTGTAACTTGTAAGATGTATTGGCTAATAAGCTGATTGTTGGTTTAAGTAGAAAGTAAATGGGGAAATTTTGAAAAAAATAAAGAAAAGGCTAATTCTGCTATGGATCGGATGAAATATGGGTCATTTAGTTTTCGGAATCAGACGATCAGAATATATTTTTTAAATACAATTATAGAGAAATGTTTGATAAGAAACAACTCATAAAAATGTTTGCTATATTTGAAGAGACCAATTTTGCCTGTTTAAATTAAATGCAATTGGAAATTGAAAGGAATTGGCCCAAGCTGAAAACCCAACAAATCAAAAGGGCCCAAGAAATCTTTGCAAGTTGTAAGAATATCCAACATTAATTTCTTGTTATAATCTTTTTTTAAGAAGACTTGTTATCTTTTCTTGCCTTTCCCTTTCATTTCCTTTCCTCCTCTCAGTCACAGCACTAATGGCTGTAACTGGGATTCACACACAACCCTACTTCTCTCCTAAAATCTCACAGAATTCCTTCAAAGATTGTAACTTTCAAAGGAGTAGTAACTTCAGATTATTCTGCACAAAACAATTCTCAAATAACCAAGGTAAAAGTATTAATTATGGGTTATCATGTCTCAGTTTCCTTTCTAATTTTGAGGTTAATATAGTCTTTGCAATTTAGCCTAGTTGGTCATATGCTCCTTGTAATTGGTACATTTCTACTTTTTAAATGGTCTTCTAAAAGCTTGAGGCAATTTGATTCAAAAAGAGAAAACAAAAAAAAAAAGAAAAAGAAAAATAGGTATAATACTTGTATTCCATTGGTTCACCAAGATGTCTCATACATTAATCTAATTGGTGAAGTTTTGTTACACAGTAATATCTCCTATCTTTCATGTAACATTAACATAAACATGTTACAGAATTATCAAAAGCTTATTCGGCTCAAAAGGTGGAGAGACGGGCTTCTGTGTTTCTAACCAGAGCTGCCTCAGTTGGCAGCTCTGGCCAATACTCAGGTGATTTTTCTACATTCTCAATTTCAGTGTTTATTAGCTGCTCCTGCTGCTGCTGCTGCTTTCAACCTAGATAGTACCAGTCAAGCTGGCCTACATTTTTGCTGGTCCAATCTGGTACCGGCACAATGCTGACATCATGAGATTTTATTTGGTACCAGCCTTTATAGATTGTCTGTGTGTTGCTAGTTATGTCATGAAATTGTTGGCAGACAATTTTTAACAGTTTTCTAGCCCTCAAATAAATTCTATACCAAAGTAGTTCATATTGCAACTTTAATTTAAGCAAGTGGTAACGAAATTCCTCTCGAAATACTGCAGAACCATTAGTTGGTGATGCTCAAACCACACAAAAGAGGCGACGCACTATTGCGGGCGTGGATCAAGAAGACTTGTTGGATCCGGGCCAACTTGCGGACCCAGATAGCCTGTTTTGTGAGCTCAATGGGGTCCACATCCACCACAAGATATGTCACCACGGTGAACAATCAGAAGTTGAAACATCAGATATAGAAACAAAGAAGATCGGTCTGCCTATGGTCCTCTTGCACGGTTTTGGGGCCTCGGTTTTTTCCTGGGAGAAGGTTATGAAACCGTTAGCGAGATTAACTGGGTCTAAGGTTCTTGCATTTGACCGACCCGCATTTGGGTTGACTTCCAGATTGAGAGAGCTGGAGGGTTTGAATGTGAACCCATATTCGATGGCTTTTTCTGTTTTGGCCACGATTTCTTTTATAGATATGCTCGGTTCTGACAAGGCTATTTTAATGGGGTATGTTTCTATAATCCTATATCAATAATTTTTGTTTTTAGATATTTCGTACTTTGAGTTAGTAAGGATTTGAGGGTCTTGTGCTATGTCTTTCTCTATTAGTTACACCGACAAGTTCAGGCCTGGCCTTTGGTATAAAAACAGTTAAAAGTAAAATAATGAAATGAATAGTTAGAATTCTGCCAAAAGTTATTGAATTAAAACAAGACGCCCGTTAGTCCTTTTACTTCTTTGCCAAAATGAAAGCCACTGAGACTTGTGTACCAGCTGAAAGTTGAACCTGGCAGCTACAAGCTGGGATCAACCAAAATGTTCCTCATGTCTTGTTGTATTTTGGGTGAGTCAAAACCGAAAATGTACTTATCAACCTGTGCTGTACCAGTTACAGGTTACTTGGCCAGTTGTGACAAATAATTTGTTTTTATTATATTCTTTATTCTGAATTCTATTTCTGGGTTCAATACTAGTACCATCTGGGTCATAACATCAGATATGCCATACCCCAAGATTGCTATGACTATTATTTTGAAATTTTCTAACATTCAGCCGTCATATGTACATCTTTGGTATTTTTATTCCATTTATAATGCATCTATACAATAGGTATTTTTTTTTTCCTACCAACTAGAAAGGAGCATACTCTTTATTAAAAGGTAACTCAAAACAATAAATTGGGCTCTCAGGCACTCTGCTGGTTCCCTTGTAGCAGTTAGCACCTACTTTGACGCTCCAGAAAAGGTTGCTGCACTTATTCTCATAGCGCCTGCTATTGTTGCACCGATTATGTCAAAGAAGGTTAAGGAGAAAGGCACCGGTTCAGATTCAGTTCCGCCAGATAACCCATTTGCCCGGGTATGGAGGGCATTTTTGCAGTTTTGCAAATGGCTTGCTGGTGTAACTGCGGGGATGTTGAAACGAATGGGAGAAATGATCGGATCAGTTTATAATAGAGCATTGGCTGCGGTTCTTAGATCTTCTCTTGCAGTTATGCTGGTCAGTGCCGTTTATGTATCCTATTGTTTTAGCTCTCTGTGCACTTGGTTCTTAGTTAAGCCAATAATCAATATACTTATTTAGCTGTTGCATTTCCACTTATAACTTACCACAAAAATTTATATTCCTGGGTGACTGTACTTTATTTTTCAGTAATTGATGTTAATCAAAATAGCTGTTGCATTTTCTTTTAAGTCAGCACTATGTCAGCACTGACACAATCTTTAAGCAATACCTTCTAATCAAAATATTAAATGTAATTCTCAAAAGGTTTATTTAGTAAATTTATGGAATTAATACCACAAATAGGCCACTTTTCTACAGCAATAGCAATAACAACAGAGCTATTATTTTCTCCCAAAAAAATATAAATTGTATTTTAACTTATAATTTTTTTTTATCTTGTCAATGCATTGCTAGATCAGAATGATCATAGATAAATTCGGGGTACCTGCCGTAAGAAATGCATGGTGTGACCCAAACCAAGTTGCTGATGATGTTCTTCAAGGCTATACAAAGGTGAGACTTTTGAATTCTGATGCAAACTCCTTAACAGCTTCCTTTTTCCTGCCTCAATTTCAGATAATTGTCCCAACTATTACATTATCTTTCATTATTGTAGGCTGATTATACACCGAAAGGTTTCCAATGTAATATTTTGGTATATATCACAATTGTTTTGTCAAATTCTCATGCTCATTTTAACTTGCAGTTAGTAACAAGTACTTCCCTTTCATTTTTGTATTCTTTTCATAAAGCCATTGAGGATTAAAGATTGGGAGAGAGGTCTTCTAGAATTTTCTATAGCCATGATCACCGATTCGTCGTCCAAACCACCACTCTCTGAAAGACTCCATGAGATTTCATGCCCAGGTACTGCGTAAAATATCTTCTTATATTTTCATTGCTACCATCATTTTTACTGCCCCTTGTTCATTCACTGCAAAATTAGTCAGTCTCGTACCAAAATCCTTGTATTTCGCAATGTTCAACTTATTGCCAATTGTACATGTGTGCAGTGCTGATAGTTACTGGAGACAGAGACAGGCTCGTACCAGCATGGAATGCCGAGAGGCTTTCGAAGGCGATACGGGGCTCAAGGTTTGAAGTTATCAAAAATTGCGGTCATTTGCCGCATGAAGAAAGAGTGGAAGAGTTCTTGTCAATTGTAGAGAGATTTCTTCAGAGTGTTTTTGCTGTTCAGGCAACTGCACAACAAGCTTGATTGCATTCAAAATGAATTGATACCAGCTGTTATTTGAAATTCACATCCATGAATTGATACCAATTGGCAATTGTACAGTGATATTAGCAGATTTCTTTGAATGTGAATTTTAGACATTCTAGCCCCTAGTTTATTTTAACTTCATATTTTCTTCTTCAGGAGAATAGTATTCATGTTGCCTCTAATCATCTGAATTCTATGTATAACCAAAGTTATTTGGGTTTTGCTAGTTAATCTTAAACTAATCTAAAATATATGCAGTATCAATTAAAGGAAAAAAAAAAATTAGTACAATTCAAATTACGCTTATTCAAACTTTACATTACTTACAAGATTTTGCAAAGAAATATACATCACTAGATGAATTTTGATTCTTACAAATTTACCCTAACTGCCTAAGTAGACATTCCAAACAGAAATATTTCATACACATGCACAAGCTAAAAGTCATTAAAACACAATGAAAAAACAGCAAAGTAAAAATTTACATCCTCAGAAAAAAAAAAAACTCTAAAATCTACGTGGAACTCGTATCATGGTTGTTTCTTCCATAGTTTAAGCTGGTGAGTAGGCGGCGGAACCAACAATCGCAAGCTGCCGGCAGTTATCATGCCATCATTACTGTCAGTTTCAGTTCCAGGCGATCGGGTATACACCATTGTGGTTGATCCAAGAGAATCATCCCCAAATTCACATGCTTCGAAAAACAAGCTGAGAAAATACAAAGAACTAATGAAGATATTTTCATTCCTTTCGACCTAGATAATAAGTTAAGGTATAAATGAAAATTTTTAGTTTTATAATTTGCGCAACGGCACTTTTAGTTAGATTGTGATGTATTTAGTGTGCATAAAAGTAGTCATTTTACAGCATGAACTAAATAGTATTTATTTGAGTGATAAGTATACTACAACCACTAACTAAGCCATCAGTAGCAAACCGGTTGTGGTAGGCTAGAAATGGAAGTATAAGCAAAACATGATATCAGTTTTTACCTCTCATTTTCAGTGCACAAAGCTGATACGTCATATATCTCTCTGCTTTTCAGTACCCTGTATTTCCAAACGAACAATTTTTCAAAATTAATATTTACAAATTTACAGACAAATAATAGTTTGGTGCCTAGAATTGTTTGTGGATGACAATATACCATTGTTGACTAGAACAGAAAAACTGTTATTATTTAAGAGTGACAAAGATTTACTCATACTAATAAGCAATTTTGTTCAATAGAGAGATACACAACTAAATGAACCAGTACAAAACCGCATAACATAATAACAGTTACCTGACAATTCTGTCAATAATTTTTCGACCAATGCCTCTTCTCCTAAGCGACGGAATTACCTGAAAAGTCACTGAGAAAAATTGATTCATATAAATATTACCATCAAGTATCAACAAACTAATAGTAATTCCATAAAAGAGGTTACACAGAAAATAGTTTTCATCAAGGTACAGATTCTGCAGCTCTGGAATCAATCACATAACAGAACCAAGTATCTTTCAACTTCATATCATGCAATTCTCTCTCAATTATGAATCAATTTACACTCAAACTACCCTCTCCACTGCAAACTAATAAACCATTTTATTATCTGTCTCCCTGACCTGATATCAATCAATCACACTAGGTTCTTAAACTCTTAAGAGCAATACCTAGCGTCCATAGAAAAGCCGTCCATAGCATCTACATGTTACATTTCAGAATATATCTGTTACATTTTGGGATGTAACGTATTTTATCTGTCCCCTGACCTGATACCAATCAATCAACCACACTAGCTACTTAACTCTTAAGAGCAATAACTAGTGTCCATGAAAAAGTTGTCCATAGCTTCTATAGGTTACGTTTTGGGATATATCTATTACATTTCGGATGTTACATCCTGTACACAACTATAAATATATGGACGGTTTTTCAGTGGACACAACATGTTTCTCTTCTCTTAATCAACAAATAAATTTGTATATATTATCTAGTGCCCAATTTTCCAAATGCAACATTCAAAATCGTTTTGATTAATTACCACAACATCATGGATGGAAGCAGTGAGGCCGCAATCCGACACGGCACGGCCGAAACCCACCAACTGTTTCTCCGAGCCATCAAACAGATTCCCCAATTGAAACCCCAAAAACCCACCATCATCACCACCATCACCATCATCGTCCCGTCGATTATTCTCCTCGGCCTCCAGATACCTCTCCTTGCAGAACACCGAGACCAGCACAAAGCTGTTCTCAATCGCAATTGTAAGCTTCTTGAGGTCGACCGGCTGTTGGGTGGGGGTTGAAAAGCGGTGGCAGGAGTAGGAGCAGGAGGAGAAGAGGCGCTGCAGCTGGAGAGGGTCGACGGCGGCACGGCGGGTGGAGATGGTGAGAGGGGGGAGTTTGGGTTTGGGTCTTGGGTTGGGTGGGGGCTTGGGTTGGGGCTTGATGGGGGAGAAGGAGGCGGAGGTGGTGGTGCTGGTGGATGGAAGGCGCACGGCCATGGCGCGACTGGGGAAGGGAAGGAAGGAAGAGGTTGGGGTTAGGGTTAGGGTTAGGGTTAGGGTTAGAGAGTTAGGGAGAGAGAGAGTGCTTATCCCCTAACTTACTGCATTTTGCAGTTCATGATGTGAACCGTTGGATCGTCTCGAGATTTGTGGAGATCCGAGCTAGCACGAATCTTAAGACAATATAACGGCTCACGTCATGAACTGCAGAATGCAGTACAGCAGGAGATATATGAAATCAGAGAGTTCGAGCAATTATAACGATTGACTCGTCGTGTTGTCGTTGTTGTTGAGTGGTATGTAATGCATAGGGAACTAGGGATTGGGATCACTTGAAATAGATCCTACTTTTCTTGATCCGACACAGACCTTACTTTTGTTGATCTGACGGTTGAGAAACGGAGAATTACATTGAGATCGGTGCACAAATGCTGATATACTTTGAGATAGTTGCGACAACCGATATCGACTATCCGATCAGAAAAATAGACCCTGCCTTTCTTTACAGAAAAAAGCAGCATATTTTCATCTAATGCGTAGAGGTGGCAAATCGGGCGGGCGGGTCAGGTTCGGGTTAGGGTTGCATCAGTTTGACCTTCTAGAATATCTTGGGTTGGGTCAGTTTGACCTTCTAGAATATCTCAGGTCGGATCAAGTCGGGCCAATTTTTAACATCAACTTTTTTTGGATCGCATGCTGATTTGAGTTGGATCGTATGTTGATTTTTGTATTCCCCAATATTTTCATATAAAGAATTTATTGAGCACCATAAATCGTGATTTCGGACACGATAATATAAAATTTGAGGCGTTAATATAATAGTCTAACTCCTACACTATAACTACCATATAAATCAAGAGGAGGGATCCAATAACACACAAAATTTTGACACAAATGTTACACTAAATCATATAAATTTACAAAAAATCTTAAAAATGAAATTTTTTTTTTATAAACATGTTCATTTACTTATAGATCGATTGTGTTACAAATTTCATTCAATTTGAATGTCATTTGTTACTCCATCAACGACCATCAAGTTTATATGATAATTAGAACGATCTAAATTTAATGATTCTTGATGAAGTATCAAATGACACTCAAATTAAATGAAACTTGAAACACAATCGATCTATAAGTAAATAAACATGTTTATAAAAGATTTTTCATTTTTAAGATTTTTTATAAATTTATATGATTTAGTGTAACATTTGTGTCAAAAAAATATTGTGTCATTTGATCCCTCCTCATAAATCAAAACGATAGCTATACGACGTAGGGTCCCACTCGTCGGTAACTCATAGCAAAAGAGTCCATATCCTCTGGAATGGTTAGCTACCCAAAATCGTGAAGTGGTTAGATTTAATACGGAACATTGTAGTAGATACTGTAGTGGGCAGGTTTGATGGGGATTTACACGGGGTTGTTTGTAATGGGGCAGGTACTTCACGCCTTGGAATACCCCAGGCGATATGAATTCGCTATAACAAGAGCACCTAAAACTGATTAGTGCCATCATAATACAATTAGCTGGGCATTATAATCAATTTCCCTTTAAATAAACCCCAATTCATTATTTTTTTTCAATTTATTCACAATTGAAAATTAATTGTGATATTATGTGACGAAAATCTCAATTCTCAACAATTAATCCACTGAAAGCGATTGCAAACCAGCAAGTCAATTTGTGGAATTATGCTAACTGAAATCTATTAATATTTTTGATATTGATGTATAATAAAAAGTTCCTTTTACGTAAGAAAGCTGATGATGAGCTGATGGCATTTGACAAACATATAAATTTATAATCCATTAATAAGTAAGTAGATTTAAATTCGCCGGTTTCTATTTATTAATAAGTAACTGTCTTAATCGACAGTTAGACGATTTTCTAGTTGCAAGGAATTTATATAAGAGGTATATGTCTTTCTTATTGTTTATAAATATGTATTTATCAGATCCATCAAATACAAAAAAAACCTATTTCATTAAGAAAATTGACTTTGATTCCAAAAAATATCATATTGTTATTTTCATCTGTTATTTTATTCCATCACTTGGCAAAAAGAATTTCGTCTTTTTTAGAAGATCACTTGCAATAATGTTTATCTTAAAAATTTTTGAAACGTCATTTTAATAAAATAAAAGAATGTAAAATAAAAGTGATTATGTTTAAATCTTGATACAAGTTAACTACTGTTGAATAAAATAGAACATCAAATATTAATTGTCAAATTAAAAGTTTAAAACCGTTTTAAATTACATAATAATTCAATGTTTTTAATAGCTTATGGAAGAACACTTAAGTAATATGAAATTCAAAACACCATTGATCTATAAATTGACAAGTATTTCAATAATTTCAGTTGAAAATTTATCCCTCCCCTCATAAAAAAAAGAAACAATAAATTACAACAATCAAGGGAACATTTAATATGAACATCTCCAGTAATCAATTGCATCATATGATGATGGATAGTTGGGTACACCCTCCGTTTGGCAAGTATAATAAGTTAAACGAAGTAAAACTTTTAATCACCTTAATGCATCGGTGTTTGGTAGTAATGAAGTAAAGTATATAAAATGTGTAAAAGATATAAAATATTGGTGTTTTAGTTTACTATACCTATATAGCTGAGTTAACTTACTACACCTTAAATCACTTCCGTTTAGTAACTTAAAGTGTCTTAAATCACTTATTACACCACTATTTCACTTTTACTGTACTTGCCAAACGCAAGGCAAACGTCCAAATCCAAATCCTCTTATTATATTATCTACCCCTCCCTTGAGTCCCCTCCAGTAAAAAAAATTAATTGGACACCTCTTTTTAACTTCTTTTAGACAAACAAACAAAATTACCCATATTTCAATTATATTTTTTTGTAATTTTCAAAACTTTTTAAAATAATTTTCAAAATAAAAGGTACAAATGTTCCATCAATTATATTTTTGGGAGAATGTTACCAATCCTGGCCCAATAGTAAATTCCGGTACCAACTACCGGTACCAACCATTCCATCCATCCAATCAATTAACTTCCCTACTATTCCTTTTCTCCTCCAAAGAAACAAAAGAAAAAAGAAAAACCAGCAGCAAAACAAAACAAAAGAAAACCAAAAAAGCTTCTCTTCTCTTCTCTTCCCTTTCTCCCACCTTCCTCTCCTTTCCTCTCCGTCCATACCCAAAACCAACCAACCAAATCAATGGTCTAAACCCCCTCTCGCGCAAATTCGGCACTAACCCAGTAACCCTAGGTAGGCAAGCTACTCGCTTTCTCCGCCTCTCTCCCTCCCTCCCTCTTGCTCATACCTCTTCTTTATTTACTAATTATTAATTCACGCTTTAATCTCTTGTGTTCATTTTAGGTCTGGGTTTTGTTTTCGATCTTGGGTCTTGCGCTGGTGCCTGGAACTTGAAGAAAATTGCCTTGGTTGAGTTGGGTATGATTTATTTCTGGGATTATTGATTGAGATGGTTGTCTTGATTAAATAATTGCTGCCTTTAATTAGGATAATTTTAGACCTTTTGCTCAAAGACTGTGTGTAACTTACAATTTATTTACATGTAATTGCAATGGAAAGGGAATTTAATTGAGGTGTGGATGGCTTAGAAGTTAGAATTGGTGGGAGTTTTCGAGTGTTACGATCAAAACCCTAGAATTCGGAGATGGCGAAAATTGGGTGCAGGAGGAAAGTTGTAAATTTAGAATGGTGTGTTGGAAGAAATGAATGGTTATGTAATTCTACCGTACCATACCGGTATTTCTCAAAATTGAACCCTTTTGTGTTATGGGTCTTAATTGTTGCCTTTGATTAGGATAATTTTAGGCCTTTTCTTTATTTTGCTTAAAGACTGTGTGCCACTTCCAATTTATTTACATGTAATTGCAATGGAATGGGAATTTAATTGAGCTGTGGATGGCTTAGAATTGATGGAATTGGTGGAAGTTTTCGAGTGTTACGATCAAAACCCTAAAATTCGGAGATGGCGAAAATTGGGTGCAGGAGGAAAGTTATTAATTTTAAATGGTTCCTAGGAAGAAATGAATGGTTATGTAATTCTACTGTACCATACCGGTATTTCTCAAAATTGAACCTTTTTGTGTTATGGGTCTTAATTGTTGCCTTTGATTAGGATAATTTAGGCTTTTTTTTTTTTAATGCTCAAAGACTGTGTATCACTTACAATTTATTTACATGTAATTGCAATGAAATGGGAATTGAATTGAGGTGTGGATGGCGTAGAATTGATGGAAGTTTTCGAGTGTTACGATCAAAACCCTAAAATTCGGAGATGGCAAAAGTTGGGTGCAGGAGGAAAGTTGTAAAATTTAAATGGCGTCTAGGAATAAATGAATGGTTATGTAATTCTACCGTACCAGTATTTCTCAAAATTGTACCTTTTTGTGTTATGGGTCTCAAAGATTTTAGAAGACTGAACAATATGGTTTCAAACGGTAGAAATTGTATATTCTGTATGAACAGTATATTATTCCGTATCTGAGAAACGTTTCAAAATCTGGTCTAAAAACTGGTTTTACCCCTATGGATACAGAGATGGTTAGGAAGAGCCATTGTCTTCTTTGTAATTATTCATTTGATGCAATGACAGAACGAGAACTAAAGTTCATATCTTATTTGTGAAGTCAACACCTAATGCTTTATTTCTCCATTCCAGTCGAAATGGACTTGCCTGATGCGCAATGCCTTGTTTGCACACGGCCTTTCACTCTTGAACCTACCATGACGGATAGCCTCGAATCTCTTGCTATATGTCGTGACTGCAAATTCATGGTCTCAAACCTCAACACCCAGGAGAGGGAGCATAGTGTACCAAGCCGTTATGTGCACCCCAACAACCATAGGAGAGCCGGGTCTAGGCGGTATAACACCCAACACTCACGCACTGGTTCACTGGACAATTCTGACCCCGAATCTTTTGCTCTTGCCTTCTCTCAGCTCATAAATTCTGCCAGACAGAGCCAAAGTTCAACGCCTAACCAGTCGAATAGGTGGTCGGTCCTACTTTCTGACACTGAGAGTGATGCCCAAGATGTAATGGATACCTCCAATTTTGTTGAGAGCGAGTCCAACTTGAGTTTCGGTGGGTACGGTGGTGATTCAGATGCATCTTTTGACAGACACAGCACTGCCGATCGTGAAAATTTGTTGCTGTCAAATGATCTTGGCATCGACCCCATGCAAGTTGGCTTAAGTGTCCCAGATTGGGATTCATACACAGAGGATGAAGATGCGTCAGAATGGGAGGAAGTCTCAGAATGGGATGAAACTACTGCTGGACCCACTGTTGAGACGCCTCCACCTCGACCTAGAAGATATTATCTTTCTAGTCCGAACACTGAAGAAAGGTTAAGCCAAAGCCTGAACCCACAATGGATACAGGGCCACTGGCGAATGGGCCCACCGGAAATAGATATTAGTCAACCATTTGATGGGGCCCCACCTCATTTTGTCTTTGATGACTTTACTGGTCGGTTTGAGGATGTATTGGAACCGCTGGCAGATGATACTGACGATGCCAGAAGAGGTGCTACACCTACTTCAACAAAGTATCGAGAGAAACTTCCTCATGTCACAGTTACACAAGAGCATATAACAGATAAAGATGGTCTGATTTGCGCAGTCTGTAAAGACCCAATGCAGGTCAAGTCTAGGGTTTTGCAATTACCATGCAAGCACATGTACCATCCCGGGTGCATTCTCCCATGGTTGCATACCAGGAACACTTGCCCCGTCTGTCGGTACGAACTGCCCATTGAAGACCAAGATTATGACAGGTCCAGGAGGGAAGAAGCGGAGGCTCTCTCGTATGACACAAATGGAGAGGAAATTGAGATTGAAGATGACGAATACGAAGACGAGATGACTGTCGTGGAGACCGATAATGAAGTAGGTAGAATGGAAGGTTTAAATCAGGCGATAGAGCGATCAAACGGTGAAGATGGAGTGAGGAGCAAGTGGCTGTTTCTGGCAGCTGCGCCAATCGTTAGTCTAGTTGGAATAGTGCTTGTGTTTTGTTTCAGGAACTCCTCAGCCGGGAACAGGAATGGAGGGGAGTCGAGAGAAGACGGGATCAGACCTCGGAGGGTTTCAGATGGCAGTAGGAAGAGATGGTGGTCTCTTTTCTGAATTCACTGTTGAGGTTTCTTCTTTTCCTCCTATTTTTGGAAAGAAAAAATAGTGTGTGTGGGGTTTTGTTTCGTAACCTGAAATTCGTGCTGGTTTTAGAATTAGGTTCTGCTACGAGAATTTTGGATTGGGTTTTTGATTCTGATGAGATCATGGAAATTTGGAAATTGGTCTCTACTCTATCAGAGATGTATTTAGTTTTCATTATAAACTGCTCAATAGTGATTCCCATTATACCAGTTTAAATTGAACTAGAAATGGTGCCTCGCTTTGCTTCGGCGGTAAATATTGAGCTATATCATTTGTTTGTTCTTAAACAATTTGAGTTTCTAGTGAAATTCAAAAGAGCAATTTAAATATAATTAATGTACAAATAAAAAATTTATGTTCGTAAGATTGTTAAAATAAAAGTTCTCAAGAAAACCCTACCCTTTGTAGTGCCAAATAAAATAATATTTATATAATTTAGTTTGTTGTGATGTGTTAATATTAAATTAAATAGTCTCTATATAAAATTTGTTTGAAGTCAATATTTATATAAACTATTATATTTTTAAATTCATTGCAAATTAAATTTAATTATATATAAAATCAATCATTGTTGATACATCTATACTCCTTATGATCAGCTTTTTGAACATTCAAAAAAAAAAAAAAAATCAATGTCTTTAGAGTCATATGAAGACCTAAAATTACTCTATAAATAATCAAAAATAAAATAATTAATGAAGAAAAGAAAGATTCAATATAAGAAAAGGAAGGAAAAAAGGGTAAATAACAATGTGCAAATGGTACAAACTAGTTACTTGTCTCATAGTTACTCTCTATGCTTTGGCTCATTGTACACCAATCTTACCCACAAAAAAAAAAAAAAAAAACACTGTAGAAAGCACTGTTCATGAAACTGTTCAAACCCATCCAAGATTAGTATACTATAAAAGGGATTTGATCTATATTCATTTTTTTTTCTTTCCGTACCAATTATCATTGTTAGTTTAACATCAATTGATGCTGGAAAATTTTTTTTTACTAATGAATACTGATGTCTTTTTACAATCTAAAAAAATAATTATATCAAGCTAAGGAAATCTACAAAACATCAAAACCCCTAACGAAACGATATCTCAAGTATTACATTTATGTGTCAAAATCAGAGGAATCATCCTCAGAATATGCTTGTGTTCTGACAGGTGGGAGTTTCTTCATTATCATCTCATGATCTTTCCATATTTTCGTAGCCTCATTAGCTTCATTAACTTCCTGTACTAAAACCTCGGCCTCATTGGCAGCCTTTGCGGGTTGATCACCGCCGCAATTCTTTCTCAGAAAGGCGTTGAGCTGCCTGCACAGAGTTTCAAGTTCCATGCACTTGTTTAAAAGGGTTTCCTGGACATTGTCTAGCTTCGCATACATTTCACCTCGCTGCGCGCAAACCTCAGAATCTAAGCTGTCTACCATTTCGCACAACTCTTCCGATTTTGTCACAGACTGATCAAGCTTTGTTTCGTTACTGGCCAATAGTTCTTCCAGCCTGTCGCACTTTTTTTGCAGTATTTCGCACTGCTCTCTCTCGTTCTTGTAATCTTTTATATACCTATATAGTTAAGTAATTACAAGTTAATTTGTTAGTTTTTACAAATAGAGTCGGCGCCCAGTAAAATTATAAAATTACTGTTAGAGTGGAATTAAAAAAATGTACCTTTCTTCTGATTGCTTGGTACCAGCAAGTTCACTGATCAGTTTTCTATTCAAGTTCTCGAGTCTATCCAGTATTCTTCTGTCAGAATTCAAAATAGTACAATCTGCTTGAATATTACCCCTAAACGCCAGAATTCGCAATGGCGCCAGTGCGTTACCTTCGCCCGATTCCATCTTGCCGTTCCGATTGCTGGCACCTTGTTTATAAACAATTTCCTCCTCGGCATCGTCCGATAACCCGTCCACTATCATCGGCTTGATGGCTTGGTCCTCTGCTTCAGTATCCATCCTTGAGAAGCACTTTGTGAAATATATTGACAGGTATTCTGTTAACAACATGACCAAGGAAGAATATATCAAAAGCTGCTAACTTTTTATATGTTAATTAGATATGAGAAGTAATCTATATATACTGAGAATTGTGATGGAAATGTTGGGTTCTGTTAAAAAAACAGACTATTAGTTGTACTCTTGCCGTGAATAGCTTGAAACTTTTTGATTATTCCCGACTATCTAATAATAGTAACTTAGTTATATCAGTAGGAATTATAGTTTTAGTGTCCTATTTTGATAGTTGCGCCATTTAAAAATGACACATATATAGTTCTACAAAACATGTCTCTCTATGATCTAATAATAGTAACTCAATAGACACTCTCTTTTAGTTGGAATAGCCTCTTTGTTATAACTTATACATGATCTATTTTTAAAGAATTTATTTTAAAACGCATTGCAGAAGAAATCAAATTATCTTTGTTATAACTTATACATGATGATCTATATTGTATAAACAATTTGTTTAGCAAAAAAATTATGCAGATGTGATAGTTCTTGAAAAATCGAGTAGGTCAATAATTAAAAGACAAACAAACAGACTTTCAAATATTGAACAATGATGAAATCAACATTTCTCGAGGATGACATTATAATGAAAGGTTCTACTATTTCGGCCCATTAGTTGTAGAATGATATGATACATATGCAAAGTTGTGGGCTATGCCAGTTATGTTTTGTGCTTAACTACACGAGTCCATTTAAATCTTCCATTTTCCAAATGTGCTCGTACGTGTTATAAGCATTTGGTGGTGACCCAATTTCTGTTCCGGCATTGTGGCCCATGATATTGATAATTCTTGATTTGGAACGAGATGAGCTTCATCCAAAGCCGACTCGAGTCGAGTCTGAATCATCAACAAATCTGATATGAAAACATCAAGTTGAGATTGTCCAGAAATTGGGTCGACGGACAAGGCTAATAATAGGATAAATATAACTTGCCAAAAACAATGCCCCCAAAACACCTTAATACATTTAAAAAAATTTACAAAAATATTCCTCTTTTCAGAAAATTTTACAGAAATATCCTTTATTTCTAAGTAAATTTACAAAATTACCCTACTATAAAAAATTTTTACAAAAATGACCCTCATAATCTTACAAAAATATACCTCCACCCCACAAAATTTTACAAAAATGACCCTCCCCACCCATATGCCACCTCATCATAGAGTTGTGGGGGTAAAGTTTGTGACATGATATCATTGTCCCTATACTAGCCACCTGAGATTTCTATAGTATAATAATAGTCGATCTGATTCATCCATAGCAGTAGATCGAGATCATCACGGCCGTTGGATTGAACATAAACGGGGATCCCACCTTTCATAGACCAATGAAACAATAACTATGGTACGTACGTAGCCTGATAGACGAATTCATATCCCCTAATGTACTGCATTGTACAGTTCACGACTTCAGCCATTGGATTGTCTCGAGATTCGTGCCAGTATGGATCTCAAGATGATCCAACGGCTGTAAACTGCACAATGCAGTACGCTGAGTACTCCTAGTAGCTAGGCACCCTAAGAGCTGATCTATATCCTCTGTAGCTCTGCAAGTCGCAACGCAAATCAAAGCCGTCCATTTAATCAAAGAGATTCAAGAAAAACTCGTATCTCGCCTCCCCATAATCAAATTAGTTTTCTAGACTTATCTTCAAACTATCAGTAGAAGAAGAAATTTTGTAGCAGCGATTGGGAGTAAATTCATCCCTATGCCTATGCTGAGAACATTGAAAAGAAAACAACAGTTTTGGAGCAAATTCATCTCTATCCCAAAGGCTGATTCTTGGTTCACAGCAAACTTATGCGAGGGTTGCCTTTGTATGATGAAAGGGTCATATATTGTGGGGCTTTACTTATTGAGGAGAGATCTATTGACGATGGTATTTTTGACAATCTTGACAATATACTACTTTAAAAATTTAATAAAAAATCATAAAAAATCTTAAAAATAATTTTTTTATAAAAGTATTAATTAACTTATAAGTTGATTATGTTTCCGATTATATACAATTTAAGCTATATTTGATAGCTCTTTAAAGATCTTTAAATTACAATCGTTAAAAAGTATACACAATTTTGATAAAGCATCAAATGATGTATAAATTGATTGAAATTTGAAACACTATCAATCTACAAGTTCAGTAATGTGTCCATACAATTTTTTTCATTTTTAAGATTTTTTGTGAATTCTTACAAATTTTTAAAAATAACAATTGTCAAAATTGTCAAGATAAACATTGTCAGTGGATCCCTCCTCTTACTTATTTCCATTTGACATTTTACCGTTTTAAAAATTCTTTTGTACGGCATATCAGCGTAGAAAATCTGAAGAATGAAGATGAACTAGCTCTAACAAATTGTTTGGTCAATTTTTTTTTTTTTTTTTCCTTTGATATCAGCAGACAGTTGAGTTGGGACCCAAAAAGAGGTGTATAAGAATGAAATAAATTGAGGAAAGTCTAGTTTTGCTCCCTCAACTATTATTACATTTGGTTCAAATTGCTCCTCAAACTTTTTTTTAGTTCAAATTACTCCCCATACTATTTGATTTGGTTCAAGTTGCTCCCTACCGTCATAAACTATTAATTAGTCATCAATTTCTGTTATCTTATCCATCCCACTTCTCTGTCCTCTTCTTCTTCCCCAGTTCGCCTCTTCCCATCTCGTGAAATTATGTGAAGGAATTATATTTATGTAGATGCCAGAGGTGCAGAGATCGACCATTCCCGGAGACCTCCACTTCGATCTTTGTGGTCAGCTTCTTAGTTATTAGCATTTCTAGCGTGGGGCCATTCTGGGGCATTTTGCAGTTTGGAAAATGATTGCAAGAAGAAGGTTTCGGAAGGATCTCATTTGGATGCTGGAAGGTTTAGACCTAGCTTGGTTACTTTTCAAATTCATAAAACAAACAGAAAATAAGCTACATCATATGCAAATATATTTTAAGTATTGGTGTAATCCCACTTTGATATTTCAGTATAGTGTGTCATTCAAGTAAGAACACTCGATCAGCAATCATTAGTAATCTAGCTCCTCAATTTCTATTATAATTATATACATGGGAAAAAAATATCGGAGCTACTGGGATATTACTGGCGCGATTTAAGAGGGGACTCGTCACAAATTTTGAAAATTTTAAAATTTTATGTTAGTTGCAATGTTTCTTTTTCCTTAATATATGTTTCATGTTTTCTTTTTCCAAAACACATTTTTCCTGGGAAGAACCGAAGAAGCGTCGAGGAGATGAATAATATCGAGTGCCCATCCCCTAACTTACTGCATTGTGCAGTTCACGGCGTAAGCCGTTGGATCATCTCAAGACCCACGCTGGCACGAATATCGAGACGATCCAACGTCTGACGTTGTGAACTGCACAATACAGTACAGCAGGGGATATGAATTGGAATAATATCAGGCATTGACGGAGTGAAGAGTTAACAGCAGTGGGTAACGGAGGGAGCAACTTGAACCAAATCAAATAGTATGGGGGGCAATTTGAACTAAAAAAAAGTTGAGAAAAGTTCTTTCTCCCCGGTCTCCTGTCCCCGCTAAAATCCCCCAGACTTCTAACTCGTATCTTTGTCTTCTAACCCAAACTTTTGACACGCAGCCACATTTAGCCCATATATAAATCCACCTTTCTCCAGATAATTCGTTTTCCCCATTTACTCTCTTTCCAATTCAAATTTTTCCTCTCCCCTTCGTCGCCTCCGACGGTCGTGATCCCTCGGACGCCTCCGACGGTTGCGATCCCTCCGATGCCTCTGACGGTCGAGATCCCTTCGACGCATCCGACGTTCGCGATCCCTCCCTCTCCTCCGACGTTTGCGATCCCTCCGACGCCTCCGACGTTCGCGATCCCTCCGACGTTCGCGATCCCTCCGACGCCTCCGACGGTCGCGATCTCTCCCTCTCCTCCGATGGTCGCGATCCCTCCGTCGCCTCCGACGGTCACATTTTAATGGTTTTTATGTTGTTTTTGAAGTTTGTTTTGTATTTTGTTGTTAAAGATTGTACATTTAAGCGATAGTTTGAATGAATCTGCTTACTAAATCTTCATTGATTTTATATAAACACTTATAATAGTTGTACGAACACTTTTCAATACTACATAAACACTTTTCATTTCCACATAAACACTTTTCATTTCCAGATAAACACTTTTCATTTCCACATAAACACTTTTCATTCCAGATAAACACTTTTCATTTCCACATAAACACTTTTCATTTCCACATAAACACTTTTCATTCCAGATAAACACTTTTCATTTCCACATAAACACTTTTCATTCCAGATAAACACTTTTCATTTCCACATAAACACTTTTCATTTCCAGATAAACACTTTTCATTTCCACATAAACACTTTTCAACTTGCTGCTGGGAGCCTGCCATGGCTGAAGGTTGCGTGTCTGGATGCAAGTGGGTTGGGTGCCAGTTGACAGACTGGCAAGATGTGTTTTCCATTTTTGGCAACTTTGGGCCGAGCGCTCAATGCGTCTTTTAGCTGGGGGATTTTAGTGGAGATTTAGTTAGGGGGATTGTTATGGGGAATAAACACATCAATGAAAGTCACGTATTTTCTATTTTTAGCAATATTATGAATATGCTTTTTACCTAAAAAGGAAAAATTAGTTAGGGGGATTTTACGGGGGATTTGGTTTGGGGGACTGTTAGTTGGACTCAAAAAAGTTTAAGGGGCAATTTGAATCAAATGTAATAGTTGAGGGGGCAAAACTAAACTTTCCTCAAATAAATTTAATAGTACCTAAGTGAAATTTTCGGGAGACGCTTGCGAGTCGCTTCGTGTGACTCTTGAGCGTAGTGGAAAAGGGCTAAACCAGAGGAGAAACCAAATTGAGAAACCCTAGGCGGGGAGGCTGCGTTGCCGCCGGCCTCCCCCGCCACCCTAACCCTTAGTCTGTACGTTCCTCTCCCCTGTCCTGTACATTCTTTCTCCCTCGCCTCCAAACTAACAGCTGGCCGTTTCACTGTGCCATCGCGCTCGCCTCGTCCCTCCCCGCCTCGCCCCTTAGCCGCGCCCCTCCGCGCCCCGTCCCGCCTCGTTGCCGCCCTCCTCGCCCCGCCTTGCCGCCTCCTTGCCTCCTCGTCTCCACCTTGCCGTCGCCTCGCCATTGCCTTGTCACGCCTCGCACAGATCGTTGATCTGAGTGTTCCTCCCTGCTGTGTTGTTGGGTTGAGTGCTGCTGTGTTCTCTTTTACCTCTTCATTTTTTTTTCAACTCATGTAAATATTTTATTTTCCTTTCTTTTTCTTGTACTTTTCTTTTGTTTTAATGAAAATTTGAGTAGGCAAATTACCTACTCCTTCAAAAAATAGTACCCAAGTGATAATATTTTTCTCTGTGCCACTATTTTAATTCATTAACAGGTTCCATATTTATATTACAACTAGTTACCGACCCCCGCCATGCAGCGGGCAAGTAATTTATGTCGCAACAATAATTAATAGTGTTCTGCTATAGTGCTATGTATATATTATCCTTTTTCATGTAGTTGCACATGGGTCAGTCTATATCTGCATAAATAGGAACTTCATTTTGCTTTATCAAGGTCGCAACGAAAAAAACAAATTTAATCCAAAAATTATTTTACTTTGGTAGTTTATATATATTATAGTGTTTGATAATGATAATGTACAACTTAAGTAACCATTACAGGCTTTATTGAAGCTTACATTTACATAATATAATAGGTAATATCTAGTGTCTCCAAAATTAGTATCCACATGTCCACGTTGTTATAAAATTTAAATTAAGTGTTACATAATTTGAAATAAGACTTACAAATTTTGTGTACATGTGAACATATGGATTATTACAATGACGATGCTTGAAAATTCCTAATATAATCTAATCTTTAGTACTTGGATTTTGTCTTTAGGGTAAAGGTTGCGGAACTGAGACGCAATATTATATTGTTTAGTGTTTACTGTGCTCAGCCCTTTATCGTGTCAACACAAAAACACTTCACGCAATTTTATTGACAAATTGGCCACTGCAGAGCCATTATAAGTATTTTAGTGTACATCCATTAGATAAACAAAATTTTACACAACTTAATTATTCATCTTTTTTCCTTTGTCACTGCTTTTCTTGATATTAGATATTCGCAGTGTCACTGAAGTTAAATTTCTCAAAAATGCTCTTCAATTCCTTTGAAAGGATTCCATTTACATCTGCTTTTCTGAGTGCACACTAAGCATCTATAATTAATTAGTACAAGAAAAGGAAATAAATACACATCTGGTTGGTTTACAAGTATTATTAATATATTCAATGCACATTATGGTATTTTGTCAAAGAATAATAAAAATGGCAACATAGTGCCATATAAAAATCATGTATATTCTTCTTTTTGAGTCTAGGCCTCTCGCTGAAATCCATAAGCAAGCAGTAGAAGGGACATGAGGTGTTGGAGGTTAACTCTCGCATTATATAGTGGATCCTCTCTTTTAATTTCTTGACAATATTGATAATCAAGAACAATAAAAATGTTTGTATTAACCTTCCTGTACCACAAATATAACCTTGTACCATTGAAGTCCTCAAAAGAGGATGTATACTAATAATTCCAATCATATAATACCTCAAATTTATGCTGATTTTGTAAATAAAGGAGAACACAAGGTGAATGCATTTACCATATTAGATTCTGGGATAATCAGTGAGAATTAACCCTTTAGGGACTTGATTTATTTAAGGCAGTTCGGGGGCATTTGAGTCAATATGCATGAGATCTTCTAGACAATCTCCCACAGTAATTGCTGCGGGCTAATAATAATCAATAAAAGAGTACCACGTAAGCAGAAACACAAGTTCACAACACAAAGAGGCAACAAAAAATTCTCAATCACAATAAACTATATATGGTACCTGATGCGTCCATTCTCTCTCGCAAGTTTTCTTTCTCTCAAATGCTTTATGTCTTGCATACCTAATTACAAAGTTTCCAAATTCGACAGTTAAAGCTTAAGGAAAATAATAATATTTTTTTCTTTTGCGATTTCATTTCTGAGCACAAAAAATGTGTCTGATACACGAATGATAACATTATTAAAACAATATTACTGCAATAAATTTACCTCGTCTTCCCTTCCTTGTACAGCCTTCTTTCTTGCAACTATCATTCCACAAATGTGCTTAATACCTTCCTGTCCATCTATGCCTATCAAAACAAAAAAGCAAAATGCATCATAGATATAGAAATGAAAGATATACCTAGACCAATAAGAAGCCTTGGGACGAAGAGAATATATAATTGTTAATAAGAAGATGGCTAATACCTATATGATGGTACGTAGGTCACCCTCTGCCTTTCTTTTCTTCTCCTGTTCCTTCTCTTCCTCCTCTTTCTTCAATTTCATCTACAAAGATATATCAGATCAGTTCATCAGTTCAAATAATATATATAGGACAAAAGGCACAACAAAGGAGGAATAAGACATGAGAAAATGCAAATTAATCCAATAGAAAAATGTCGCTTCCTGTCTTTATTGAACATAACACGGTTACAATGAAAATGCAATTGCAGCCCATTGCACTAAAAGTTTCAACTACTCTAACTAATCAAGACACAATTAATCAAACCTTTCGAAGAGACGTGGAACTGGTCGGAAGGAAGCAGGCCGAGCATGGCGGAGATGGCTTTCTTCATAGAATCCTTGGCGTGAGCAGAAACCCCCTTGCCGACGACCTGTGTGTCCAGTGGCTCGACCCGGAGCAGCAGATCAGCGAGTGCAGAGAAGTGGATAACAATTAATAAATTCAAGTAGAAAAAACAAAAGATACCATATATATTAGATTTAATCAATTAGGAAAATTTAACAAGCCAATACAATTATATTAACTAAACAGGAGTCAACTGATTAACAATAGAAATCAAGTACCTTATTCCATGCAACCTCAATGCCCTGCTTGATCAAAAGCCTTGTACACCTTCTTGACAGCACCGGTACCCAACAGCTCTTTGTACCGGCCGTACCGACCAGTCGGATCCAACTCCTCAAATGCTTCTTTGCCTTTATTAGGCGGTTCCGGCGCCTCAACCAACATTTTTAATTCTGAATTTCTGATACTTCCACTCTCTTCTAAGAGAAATTAAGATGTGAGTCCTGGATATCAGAAAACTGACCAGGAGTAGGAGCAACTAATGTTAGATGTATCCAACAAACAGGATTATTTTAGTACGCACAATTCAGAACAAGCACAAAACAAACTCCAAATTTCCATGGAATTCTCAATAAATTGATGAAATTCCCTTCAATCAAGTGCTAATTAATTATGACAAAAACTACAGCAATTGCAGATTACTCGCATCCAAACAGATCAACAACACACAGAATTATGAGCAACAAGTAGTAGCAAGCAAGCAATTGTCTACATACATTTCATACATGACAAAATCGGCAAATTAAAACCTATATATACCTTGCAAATCAAGATCGTGGGAGGATGAATTGGTTAGGCGAGATTAGATGACTTTGGAGGAGAAGACAGTGATCAGGCGCTGGTAAGCAGACAACAACGCTTCGAAGTAGCAAAGCTGCAATGATTCCATGAGGGTATAACAATAATAAGCAAAATCTCTTACTTGATGTACCTCTCTCAAAGAAGGAAGCTTGAAACCTCAAAACTTGTTAAGAAGCAGAAGAGGCACCTCCCTCTCTTCAAGGCCGCCTCCCTCTGCCCCCTTCAAGGCCGGTGCTTCCTCTGACGCTGCTCGGAGATCCACGGTCTCTGCAACGCCTCCGTCTGCTTCAGCCGGCGTTACAGGTGCTGGTTTGCGGCCGGTGAACTGCGGCGCGGTCTATACGACCTCCAACTTCTCAACTCCCGACAGATCAGCCATGCTGAGCGCGGTGCTGTTTTGGGTGAGGGGAAAGAGGGGAAGGTAGTGCGGCTGGGTTGAGGCCGGCCCTGGCTGCGACGGTGGTTGGTTGGTGGGCGGCTTGGCTAGGTGCAGCCGAGAGGGAAGAGGGGAAGGGAAAAGGAGAGCGGGCGCGTTTTGAGGTTTCGTTAGATGGTTTTACGCTGGTCTGGGAGACGCAGAGTTGGTTTGAGTTTTAGGAGGAGACACGAGTGAAAGAGGAGAGTAGCGAAACTCAGCCAAAAAACACTGTTTGAAATGGAGACGACGACATGTCGATCCTCATCCGTCTAGATGTGACGTAATTTAAAATGGACGGTGATTAAAGCAATTGGTAAGAACAAAACGAAATGGATTCTCCAATTCTTAGACACATATTAAAATAGAGAGATTTTCATCGAAATAAAGCACTTGATCAAATCAAATCTAGATGTCTGACAGAAGTTTCATAAAAATGAATGGCATTTGTTTTTTTCTTTTCTATTATACAAAGATAGTCTTTGTATATGGAATCACTTCGGTAAGTGTAGAAAACCACAAAAATATTTCTGACAATATAAGCAGAGTATTCAAAATGGAATTATTACACAACAACATAGAAACAATTACAAACCACTGAATGAACGCATTAAAAAAGGATACATGATTTATGCCTGGAAAGAAAACAAAGAAAAACAAAAAACATCAAATATTATTGAAAGCAAACAATCACACTGATTTTCCTGAAAAATAAGTTTGAAGAACAGTAAGCGCAAAGAGAACCACAGCTGCCACAACAGAGATAAAGGCCCATGGATTGCTGAAGTAATCTTGCACCAACTTTGCTCTGTTCTTGTGCCAAGTTGACTCCCCATACTTTTTTACCTTTTCGAACAAATAAAAAAAGTGATGCATGTCATAGTTAAGAAAAAAAAAATTATTAAACTGGTTGAAGAAAACAGCTGCTTCTTGGGCATTTGAAAAATAATTGTCGACTATACCAGCTCTCTCAAGTATAGCGACATCCTTCTCTGTGTTAATTAATGAATCCATGAGTGCAAGATAGCTTGATAACGATGATTGATACGTATCATAATTAGCTTGTTCATAAGCAACAAGGTTCCACAACATCCTCACAAAATGACTATCAATTTTGATGAAGGGAATCTCAATTATTCCTTTCTCAAATGATATATCCAACATGTGTTTTGGGTTTTTCTTTTTCTTAAATTTTACTCCCGCATCGCAAAGCTCACTAACACACATTATATGTACGTCCTTCAGATGAGTGTAAGCAGCATCTTGGCTGCTATCTGAAGCAGCCTTGCTTGATTTGGGAAATAATTTAGAACAAGGTAAACAATCAGATGAGAAGAGATTATGTGGTTTGGCACTATCACCTTGAGTTTGTTGGGTGCGATCTGAAGCAGGCTTGCTGCTTACATTGGCAAACCATTTAAAACAAGGGAAACTATCTGGTTGGCAAAAATTAGGTGATTTGCCTTGCTCAGTACTTGTAGTTTCATAAGTTAATCCAGAATAATACAAGCTAAGCAAATGCGAGAATTTAATGCATGAAATTGCGGTATCAATTGGGTTGAATTTAATTATCTGAATTTGATTAAGTTGTTCAAAAATACCATTGACTAATTCTACTAAGGGACAAGTTTGGCCTACGACTTCAGATTTGCAATGTGGACTCCATCCCACGCCTTGGTCTTGGATGGTGAACAGGGTATGGATGACATTGAAGGGGACTTGATTTTCCATCAAGCACAGATCATAAAAGATATCCAGTATGTTCCAACCTGTTTTAAGAATGTTATAAAGGAGATCCAAATTTTCCACACCGAAAAGCCACTCTAATACAAAACAACCATCGAGCAACAACATCAAAGCAAAATCATCACTTTCCAAATCCACGGGTTCACTGTACCTCAATCGAGCACGTGGTTCAAGGGCTTTCATTGCATCTAGGTAAACCTCATAGCCAACATTCTCGTTGCGTTTGAGGAATCCACGGAGCATAAACCACTTCTGGTGTTCCATGGTTCGAAGACTCAATTTGCCACGATGGTAGGGCCCGATTGAAACCAACTTTGGCTCACAGAGTTCCTTCTTCAGTTCATGGTTAGGGAGGCGGAAGATGGTCTGCTCACCAATGGGGTCATAGAAGTCATCATCTGGATCGTCACCGGGCAGCTCATCTAGCCTCTTCTTGACAAAAGTCTTCAACTCTCCTTTCACTTTCGAGGTCATTCCTGTGGCGTGAATGGTTAAAAATTGAAACTTTGATCAAATGATAAAAATCTTACACTTTGACCTAAATCTATTATTTAACATTATATATACTTATTTCAAAAATCGTTAAAAAATAGTTAGAAATCTCAAAAAATAGTAAAGTTAGGTAGTTTGCATTTTTCAATATGGAGAATGCATGGGCCAAATCAAATCGGTCATTCAAGTTACGGTTTCTGAGATATGGGCGCAAAATAAAAGCACCATTTTACTCTGCTTTTGAGTTGAAGAAAGGAGGTATATGAGGGAAGAGTTGTCTTGCTCTCAAATATGATATTAATAGAGGGTTCAAGTTGTAAGGAGGTTAACCGAAATTTTCAAATAAATCTTCTCCCAATTCCCAATTCCCATCCCTTTTCTTCTTTCCTCCCAAACATCTAAGCAACACAGAGCCATAGACTAAAGAAATGGATGTTAGGACTTAGGACTATATAAAAATAAAAAATCTATCATCACTATTATCTTTTTTTTTTTTTTTTTCACTTTTTTCAAAATAAAAGTTTGTTGTGCAGGTATCAATTTGAAAAGCAACAAAACTAGCATGAGCTTGAGCTTTCGAGACTGTAATAAGTAGCTGTCGGTAGCTGATTCCGTATCAGCTGAGATCTAAAACGGATTTCAAGACCCTGCAATCAAGATCCGACGGATGTGGTTTTTAGGGCGGTTTTTTGAAAATAATATTCTCAACCATCCAATCAAGATCTCAGGATCCTGAGATCCATTTTGGATCTTAGCTGATTTCAGCGCGTCGGTAGCTATACATCTCATATTGAGTTATGGACGAGTGTCAAAACGTATTGATTGTGTTAGTGAGAAAAAAAAAAAATCAGAACTGTAATGGATTTGATACCATACCATAATTTGTCTCTGATTGGCTATCTTTGGGGATCGCTGCTTCTTGAATCTCTTCCATCTCTGTCAATCGGTCATCTATGTCGATCGCTACGCTCATCTCTTTTGGTGTGTCCATAGGAAACTATTTGCAATATGTATTGCAATTCTTTGTGTTATTGTGTATGGCTTTCTGACCAACACTGCAAGCTATGCTTTTGCTTATATAGTAGTAAAGTAGTCACTACACCAAAAAATACCATTCCTTCCCGTGGATTTTGGTAAGCTAAAGTATGTCGCCGGTAAGGAATGCTTCATTCCCAAGCATATCTTCTCAAAAAAAGGAGAAAGCATGAACTTCAGAGGCACTCTATCTTATAAGAATCTCCTTGCTTTGACGGTTCAATCAGGTATATTGGTATGTAATAGTGCGGTAAGGAGCTAAAGTATGTCGCCAGTAAGGAATTAATGCTTCATTCCCAAGCATATCTTCTCAAAAAAAAGGAGAAAGCATGAACTTCAGAGGCAATCTCTCTTATAAGAATCTCATTGCTTTGACATTTTGATCACGTATATCGGTCTGTAACAGTGCAGTAAGGAGCTAAAGTGTCGCCGGTAAGGAATTAATGCTTCATTCCCAAGCATATCTTCTCAAAAAAAGGAAAAAGCATGAACTTCAGAGGCAATCTATCTTATAAGAATCTCCTTGCTTTGACGGTTCGATCAGGTATATTGGTCTGTAATAGTGCAGTAACTCAGTAAGGAGCTAAAGTATGTTGCCGATAAGGAATGCTTCATTCCCAAGCATATCTTCTCAAAAAAAAGGAGAAAACATGAACTTCAGAGGCAATCTATCTTATAAGAATCTCCTTGCTTTGACGGTTCGATCAGGTATATCGGTCTGTAATAGTGCGGTAAGGAGCTAGCCCGTGGGGAATGCAATATCGCGTGACCGTATCAGTAGGGAATAATCTTAATGCTGACGGGCGACTTTTTTATGCTGACCGTAATCTCCGGTAAGGAATAATGAAAGCGGACCGCAAAAAAAAAAAATATAGAAATCTCTGACCGTAATATCTGGTCAGAAACATCGTCTGGATACGAAAACAAGAAAAAAAAATGATGATATTCACATTAACTGTACCCCCATAATATATCAAGTCTTCAGTGTTCAAATTATTTTATGCTCATAAGCATTAACACGATAAAATACTACATATTCCGCTGCAACTAAACAACTACAAATTAACAAGAGATATCAAAAAAATAAAAAATAAAAAATAAAATACAATTTATGAACCTAATCAGAACTTCAATATACATCAACTAATGAATCTTGCCATCTAGAAAACAAAAATAAATTAGAGGTGGCTAATCATAACCTCAATATATGCCAGTTTATGCATCTCACAACTGCTGCTCTGCAAAACAATCATAATTAAATAAGTGAAGGGTAATCAAAACACATCAATTTATTTATTCGGTTGCACAGCATTTTTATTAACCATATATACTTTAATGTTGACCACATGTTCTATATTTTAACCCCAATTATATATTGAAGATTCTTTTCGTCCATTGTGTAAATATCATCCAACATTACTCTTGTATCCTGCTTGTGTGAACTTATACGTACTTGTTGCAACTGTCTTTCTAGGGCATTGTAAAAATAAAACAGAGAAAATATATTACTCGATACCTGAAGTGAGTATAGCGGATCGGTATCCGCTGCTTTTCTAAAAAGAAAAGCAGACCCTGCTTTTCTTTGATCCGACGGTAGAGAAACACCGAAGTACTTTGAGATCGTGCAGTAAAACCGAAGTACTTTGAGATCCGTTCGAAACCGATCCTGACCATCCGATTGGAAAAGCAGGGTCTGCTTTTCTGAGAAGATCTCAGAAAAGCAGCTACCGATCCGAGTATAGCTGCGTTGGCCAGCCTTTATAGTAGACAGTATGATGCCAGAAAAACTAAATTTCCTCAAGCAACACTACATTTTCTCTGACAGAAAAATACACGTATTATATCACAAAGCACTAACCTATAAACCAAAAGGCAAAAAGCAAAAAAAAAATACAGCTATAAGAGTTCATCCAGCAATTAGCAAAAAATACAAAATAGGAATAACTAAAAGCATCTCAGACAGTTGTTTAAATTCAACCAACAAAAAGTTAAAGGTACCAATACCAACTAGATATTCAGCGGTTCACTTATATATACCAAAACCACCAAAATTGCAATATATACTATGAGGAGGGATCCAATAACACACAAAATTTTGACACAAATGTTACACTAAATCATATAAATTTATAAAAAATCTTAAAAATAGAAAATCTTTTACAAACATGTTCATTTACTTATTGATCGATTGTGTTTCAAATTTCATTCAATTTGAGTGTCATTTGATACTCCATCAACGACCATCAAGTTTATATAGGAATTAGAACGGTCTAAATTTAATGATTCTTGATGGAGTATCAAATGATACTAAAATTGAATAAAATTTGAAACACACTATAAGTAAATGAATATGTTTATAAAAGATTTTCTATTTTTAAGATTTTTTATAAATTTATATGATTTAGTGTAACATTTGTATCAAAACATTCGTGTGTCATTTGATCCCTCCTCATATACTATTACCAACAAATGAAATTCTTACCCAAAATTGCCTTCTCCATTTTTTATGGCTTCCACAACAGCTGTGTAATTCCAATTCTTTATCACATTGTAAGGGCCATCATGGATCGCTACTTCAATTGTGTATCCACCATTATTTAGGAGAAATATGACACGTTTATCTTGAGCAGCTTGAGCATATCCAAGAGTGGCACCAACAGACCATCCTATAGACCCATATTGCATCTGGAACTCAAAAGTCAAAACTATACCAAAAAAGATTAAAATAGAAGAGTTATTGAAGAAGCAATTGCTCGCTGTTATAAAAATGTGCTATAGTAGGATAACTGACAGCCCATGCCTTCAAATTGATTATATATTAAAGGGCGGTAGAACCACGATAGGTGAAACTAACTTGAATCTAAGAATTTTTTTTTAAGATCTTGTAAAATGAAACCTTCAACGATAATAGAAATTCAGTTTTATATGTTCTGGCAAATCCCACTGATCCTGATTCAGTTTCTTGTGCAACAGTTTTTTTGTATGTGCTTTCATTCCAGAATAATTTTCTTTTAAAACTTCTGAATTCAAATTCCTCTCTTAAATCACTGAAGGAATACAGCAAAATAAAGGTATAGATTACTATTAACAACCCAAAATTTAAATATTGTTTGACAATTTAATTATAATTTATAAATTGCAGCAGGATATCTTCAGTTGGTTATTTTGAGCTTTAGTTTTATTTTGTAACAAAACGACTCTTACAAAAAATTACATTTTCTTGATTTTCTTTCCTGTCAAACTTACCCACAATTCTTAGGCAAGTGAAGCTTCTGACATGAAAAATAACTGTTGTTCCTCCATTTAGCATATTCTGATCCATTCACATGAAAAATAAACATAAAAGAAATTAAGATAATAAATTAATAAATTACAATAATTAGTGAAAATGTTCAAGGCAAATAATGAGAGCACACCTGTACTAGACCTAACAGAAAATAAGTGCCAAAACCATATTTATATACTGACCTGGATATATATGCTTAAAGAATAAAGAGAATGTTGACACGAATTGGCTCATTATCTTCATTTCTGAGAGGCAAAGCTGGTGGTAGATAAATTCTGTGATAATTTTAAAGTGCTGTGGAATTCTTTTTAAGTTTTATTGATGTTGACTGATTAAAGAGTAGGATACCACCAGATAAGACCCTAATTCTACAAACTTTTATGAAAAATAGATTGGAGCTAACCAAAAAGTTAGCAACCAGAGATGCTGCTCAGTTGAAGTCTGTCGTGTTTAGCTTCTGTCTGCTCCTTTTAGATTGTCCAACTGACCCAATCTTGACATATAGAGCTTCCCCTTTTCAATGCCTCCATACAATAGTTAGATTAATGACATAATAATAATTCAAGGTGGGTTGACAACTTAACAATGAGTTCTTAAAGTAAGTTCAAAATTAATTTTCATTTTCTGAGATCTTAAAGTAACCTGAACAGTACGAATCATTGGCAGTAGGAATAAATCAACAACCCCCTTTGTACAAAGGGGAAGAACTCATTCTGGAGAGATGCAAATCGGGTCGAAGACACGAAGTTGGCCTCCGAGCGAGAGAGGTGTCTCTGGATGGTAAATACAAGGTGTCGTTGCCATCTTGAGAAGCCAGATGGCATCCCAGATACGAAATTCCGACGTCTGTCAACGAGAAATGAAAAAGAGACCAATAGATTAGCTTTGTATGTACTGATAACAATACCCTATATTCTAATTATCGGTTTTTAGATTAACTGTGCAGGTCGTTGTGCGATCTGGTGCAGCAAACAAGACAGTTGCTAAGATTCGAACCATAGAATTCTATTTGAACAAAATCTGTCAAGACTCTAACCTTAGTCCGGTCAGAAAAACAGTAACGAACTCACGTTGTAAACAAGTAAGGCACACATGTTTCTTTTGCGTACAATTAACCACAAATGAACACCAGAAGAGCTCAATTTCCTAACTATGCAGCTCAAGTCATTACCAAGTGGAAGTGGTCTTACAGTACTTGACAGAGTCAATTCAGGACACAGCTAAATCCAACATTCCATCAAAACCAATTCGAACTGTCACTAAGCTAACCACAGAGAGAGAATTGAAACTGAGAAAGAACCAGATCCGAACCTGAGCGAGCACTGGCTGGGGCAAATTGGCCTCGTCTCCGGTGATCTTGCCATCGTGGTTCAGATCTGCGGCGCGGAAGTAGGCGTCGAACTGAAAAAGTAGTTCAGTCAGGAGAAGATGGGGATGGCTTCATCGAGGAGTGGGCGGCGGTCTTGCTGTACTGTTTTAAGTTTTAACCTAGCGTTATTAGAACTAAAAACTGTGATACTATAAGATACAAAAATATTCTGGTGGAAGGAGACTAAAACTCTATATACATGGTTACTTTTCCACACATCTCAAACATGATATACTCTGTGGTGCCAGACGGCGCCTTGCTACAGCTTGCTAGTCTCAAGACGTGATGACACCTCGCCACAGCCAAGTACGTGAAAGGCACACCACGCAACGGTCAGCTAGATCCGAGTTGAGTATATCTCAAAAATCAAAATCCATATATTAAAATCAGATTTGAAGTTTTAGGCTTCTCAGGCTCATAAATTGTTACAGTCTAATGGGAATAATAACGAAACAGATTGGGCTTGGTTTTCAAGAAATTCAAGTTCGATTCGTCATATATGACATGGAGTCAAATAAAGGGCTAGCTCGTGACAATCCTGCCCAAATATATATATTTCCGGAAATTTCACCTCTGCTCTATGCTATGAATCTATAGACGATAACACACGAAATCAATAAGATAACCTAAATACAAGTAAACAAGGATAATAACAATGATTAGGATGTTTCTTACATGATTTTACTGGTTACAAATGAATCTAGTATTGGATAATACTTATTTATATTCGTCAGATGTTTTTTTTTTTTTGATGGAATCATTGGAGTAAAATTTAATAACCAACTATGATGATGACAATGATGATACGATAATTTATTCTTGATTTGGATTTCGACGAGGCGAGCTTCATCCAAAGCCGACTCGAGTCTGATTCATCAACAAATCTGATATGAAAACATCAAGTTGAGATGGTCCAGATATTGGGTCGACGTATAAGGCTAATAGTAATAGCTGCGGGTGTTCGTATCTGCCACGACCTGAGATTTCTATAGTAGGGTGGTGCCATAGTAGTAGACAGTGACGAAGCCAGGAGACAATTAATGGAGGGGAAAATTTTATAGTTACATTCATTTAATATATAAGTATATTCTATTATGAAACTTAATTTACATTTAAATGCAACATTTTTTTTTTGTATTGAAATGTATTCTTAACAATGACCATATGCATGCATAGTATAGTTAATTTTATACAATCTCATGGTTTATTATTTTTTTAATTATATATGGTCCAAATTGAATAAAATCAAAAGATTTAATATAAATTACCACTTATGAACTCTATGTTTGTGAATTGATCAAAACTAAACATAAAATTTGAAATTTGAAAGACCAAAAAATTATAAATGATGCATCTATAATGTTTGGGGTAGATCAAGGGGGGGTAATGTCCCCCCCAAACCCCCCCTTGGCTCCGTGAATGGTAGTAGATCGAGATCATCACGGCCGTTGGATTGAACATAAACGTAGGTCCCACCTGTCATAGAAGACCAACGAAACAATAAGAGTAAGACCTAGGTCCATAGAAATGTTGTCCATAGCGTCCATAGGTTAAGGTTACAGCTTGGATATATCTGTTACATTTAATGATGTATTTGTTGCATTCTTTGTACGTCTATGGACCTATGGACAACTTTTTGGTGGACGCAAGATGTTTCTCAAACAATAACTATGTTACATAGCCTGGTAGGCACCCTAGCTAAGAGCTGGATCTATATCCTCTGTAGCTCTGCAAATCAAAGCCGTCCATTTGATCAAAGAGATTCAAGAAAAACTCGTATCTCGCCTCCCCCAATCAATTTAGTTTTCTAGACTTGTCTTCAAACTATCAGTAGAAGAAGAAATTTTGTAGCAGCCATTTGGAGTAAATTCATCCCTATGCCTATGCGGCATGAGAACATTGAAAAGAAAAAACAACAGTTTTAGAGCAAATTCATCCCTATCCCAAAGGCTGATTCTTGGTTCACAGCAAATTTATGCAAGGGTTGTCTTTGTATGATGAAAGGGCCATATATTGTGGGGCTTTACTTATTTCTATTTGACATTTTACCGTTTTAATTTTGTATGGCATATCAGCGTAGCAAATCTGAAGATGAACTGCTTTAACACATTGTTTGGTCAAATCTTTTTTTTCTTTTTCCTTTTATAACAGCAGAGAGTTGAGTTGGGACCCAAAAAGAGGTGTATAAGAATGAAATAAATCTAATAGTACTTAAAGTGATAATATTTTTATCTGTACCATTTTTTAATTCATTGACAATTTCCAAATTGATATTACAATTTTCATCGAAATAAAGCACTTGATCAAATCAAATCTGGATGCCTGATAAAAGTTTCATAAAAATGAATGGCATTTTTTTTTTTTTCTTTTCTATTATACAAAGATAGTCTTTGTATGTGGGATCACTTCGGTAAGTGTAGAAAATCACAAAAATATTTCTGACAATATAAGCAGAGTATTCAAAATGGAATTATTACACAACAAGATAGAAACAATTACAAATCAAATCACCGAATGAACACATTTGAAAAGGATACATGATAATTTATGTCTGGGAAGAACACCAAAAAAAAAAAAAAAAACAACATCAAATATTATTGAAAGCAAACAATCACACTGACATTGCTGAAAAATAAGTTTGAAGAATAGTAAGCGCAAAGAGAACCACAGCTGCCACAACAGAGATTATGGCCCACGGATTGCTGAAGTAATCTTGCACCAACTTTGCTCTGTTCTTGTGCCAAGTTGACTCACTATATTCTTTTACTTTCTTGAACAAATAAAAAAAGTAATGTTTCTCATAGTCCAGCACAAAAATTTTACCAAATTGGTTGAAGAAATTAGCTGCTTCCTCGGCATTGGAAAAATAATTGTCGACTATACCAGCTCTCTCAAGTATAGCGACATCCTTCTCCGTGTTAATTAATGAATCCATGAGCGCAAGATAGCTAGATAAAGTTGCATTGCCATCAGCAATCATGATTTGTTCGTAAGCAACAAGGTTCCACAACATCCTCACAAAATGACTGTCAATTTTTAGAACGGGCATCTCAATTATTCCATTCTCAAATGATATATCGAGCATGTGTTTTGGGTTTTTCTTTTTCTTAAATTTTATGCCTGCATCACAAAGCTCACTTACACACATTATATGTATGTCCTTCAGACGAGTGTAACCAGCATTTTGGCTGCTAGCTGAAGCAGCCTTGGATAGTTTGGGGAATAATTTAGAACAAGGAAAACAACCAAATGAGAAGAGATTATGTGATTTGCCATGATCACTTTGAGTTTGTTGGGTGCAATCTGAAGCACGTGATCTGCCTTGCTCATCAGTACTTGTAGTTTTAGGTGAAGCAAACGCAGAGGTTACTCCATCATAATAAAAGTGAAGCAAATGCCAGAAACTACTGCACGAATCAATTCGGGAATCAATTGGATTGAATTTAATCAAATGGAAATCATTAAATGCTTCAAGAATAACATTGATTAAGTCTACCAAGGGACAAGTTTGGCCTACGACTTCAGATTCGCAATGTGGACTCCATCCCACGCCTTGGTCTTGGATGGTCAACAAGGTATGGATGACATTGAAGGGGACTGATTTTCCATCAATCACAGATCATAAAAGATATCCAGTACATTCCAACCTGCACCAAAAATGTGATAACGGCTATAGCCATCCCTCAAGCAGGAGAGCCACTCTAATATAAAACAACCATCGAGCAACAACATCAAAGCAAAATCATCACTTTCCAGATCCACGGGTTCGCTGTAGCTCAATCGAGCATATGGTTCAAGGGATTTCAGTGAATCGAGGTAAAACTCAAGGCTAACATCCATGTTACGTTTGAGGAATCCACGGAGCATAAACCACTTTTGATGTTCCATGGTTCGAAGACTCGGTTTGCCACGATGGTAGGGCCCGATTGAAACCAACTTTGGCTCACAGAGTTCCTTCTTCATTTCATGGTTAGGGAGGCGGAAGATAGTCCGGGCACCAATGGGGTCATAGAAGCTATCACCTAGCTCGTCACCAGGCAGCTCACCTAGCCTCTTTTTGATAAAAGTCTGCAATTCTCCTTCCACTTTCATCATTCCTGTAGAGTGAATGGTAAAAGTAATTGAAAACTTTGATCAAATGATAAAAATATTACACAAATATTATACAGATCCATTAAATTAACTTATCATTATTTAACAATATATATACTTATTTCAAAAATCGTTAAAAATAGTTAGAAATCTTTCAAAATAGTAAAATTTGGTATTTCATGAGATTTCAATATGGAGAATGCACCGATCAAATTGGATCGATCATTTGAGTTACAGTTCTTAAGATACGAATGCCTAATAAAAGCATCATTTTACTTTGCAAAGCACCATAAACCTACACTATATACACTTAATGCTCTGCATTCGGGTTGAAGAAAGGAGGTAAACGAGGAAAATCTTGACTTGCTCTCAAGTATTGTAATATATAGAGGGTTAAAGTTAAAGTTGTAAGGAGGTTAACCCAAAAGAGAAACATCTTGCGTCCATTGAAAAACCATTCATACGTCTATAGACGTGTAAGGAATATAACAGATACGTTCCGAAATGTAACAAATACATTCCAGAATGTAACCTATGGGTGTCATGGACGATTTTTCTATGGACACTAGGTATTACTCAACCCAACAACAACAACACCCAAGCGTTTAGTCCCAAACAAGTTGGTGTAGACTTGAAATGAAACCAAAACTTCCAAAATCTTCTCCCAACTCTTTACTTCCAAGCAATTTGTCTTGCTTTCCCATCTCTTTTTCTTTCCCTCCCAAAGGTCTGAGGAGCACATCCTTACTAATAATAAAAGCATATTGGAAAAAATAATATGAAAGGGCTATCCTCACATCTGAGCCGTTGATCATTTTCTTAGATAGATCTGAACCGTTGATGTACGTTAATGCCCATTGACGTTCTCAGCCCATTAAAATTAAGGCCCATATAAATTATCTCAAATTAAGGCCCATTATCTATTATCTTAAAAATTTATTATATGAAATAATAATTTCAGCCCAAAGCTAGGAGTGGGCCTTTTACTAGTACTAAAGAAATGGATGTTAGGACTGACAAGAGCGAGCTTCGTGACTATACAAAAATATATAATCTCTCTATTATCACTATTATTTTTTTTCATTTTTTTGAAATAAATTTTCTTGTGCAGGTAACAATTTGAAAAACAACAAAACTAGCGCGCGCATCACCTCGAGCTTGACATTAAACCATTAATATTGTAACGGATTTGATACCATACCATGGTTTGTCTCTGATTGGCTATCTTTCGGGATCGATACTTCTTGAATCTCTTCCATCTCTGTCGATCGGTCACTTGTGTTGATCGCTACGCTCATCTCTCTTAGTGTGTCCACAAGTAAATATTATGCAATAGGTGTTGCAATTTTTTTGTATCAGCGGCTTTCTGACCAGCACTGCAAGCTATGCTTTTGCTTATATAGTAGTACAATCAGTATTAATAGGAGAATTTTTTTATTCAAACACGTTGACTTCTCTCATAGTGTCTATAAAAGAAAAACAAAAAGAAAAAAGAAAAAACTTCTCTCGTAGTGGTGGTGGCATCTAAAACTTATATTTAATATTATCAAGCGCACGTACATAAAATAGTTCAAATTTATATTTTTATCGTACTTGTAACTAGGGCTGTCAACGGGCACGATTTTTGGCGTTCTCTCGTTTCGTTCCGTGCAGACGGAACGATTGACGCAAGGAAAAATCGTGCCGTTTGGAAAACGCAACGCCAGACGAAGCGGGTTTTGTTTCCGTTTTATAAACGAAACGACAGGCGCAACACCAGCTTTACGTTTCGTTTAATTTCGTTTGTTCGTGCAAAATTCTATATAGTTAGAATGTTTGGATTGCAGACATGACAATAAGGTTAAAAAACATAAATGACATTATTTTCTGTCTTTACCCACTTTCCCCTCTTTCTCCTCTCCGTCTGAATTCTTATCGGACTCCACAATATCCCAATCACATACATAAAACTTGCAAACCTGCTCCAAGTAGGAGGCTGCCGGCGGCATTCAGGCAGCATGGGGAAAAGGGACCCCGACCATTTGCAAGCATAACATTTTGTTAACTCCGTGACCCATGGAGAAGGCAACTGCGCTGTCGACTGATGGCGACATCCGGGCAGCTGAGGCGGCGTGCGAAATGGTCTGGGAGCAGCTCCACTCTGGGCCTTGGAGTTAGAGTTAGTCTGTAATTTATTGTGCCTAATAAACTAATCCTAATTGAAATGGGAGATGAAAAGGAATACTTAATTCCTCACAAATTTTTATATTTTTCCCGAATTTTGTAAGTTTTTTGTACTGATTGTGAATATGATATGTAAGCTTGTGAATTTGATTTTTCTCGAATTGGGCAATTCACAGTCCAATTTACTGGGAAAGGAGCGTATTTACCAGTAAAGACTTAACAAATTTGGTCTGAGTTTTCTTTTCTTTTTTTTTTTGTGAATTATCGGAATTTAAACGTTTTGATCGTTTTGATCGTTGGTTTATCACGAAACGATCAACGATTAGAAAAATTCTTCCGTTGCATAAACAAAACGGTGAACGAAAATCAATTCTTTATCGTCATTTAAACGAAACGATACACGAAAGTTGCTATTTTCGTTGTCGTTATACACGTTTGACAGCCCTACTTGTAACCATTTAATTACAGAGAAGTTTACAAAAATTTGGCTCCTTAAAAACTTGAAGTCAGGAGTAGAAAAATTTAGTAACTACTCTGTGAATTAGTTAATTGTTATTGGATGTATAACTGTAGCTCTTAATTCTTATCCCTCGACGTACTGCATTGTGCAGTTCGTGACGTCAGCCATTGGATCATCTTGTGATTGTTTGGAGATTCGTGCCAGTGCGGATCTCGAGATGATCTAACGGCTGACGTTGCGAACTGCACAATGCAGTACGTCGGGGATACCTATCCTAGCTAAGAGATATGAGTTGTGAATGCTTTTTTCGAGGTCCGATCTAGATCTAGTCTTTCTTTCTAATTTTGACCGGCACATTTAACGCTCAAACAGAATCTTACAGTAGCAATTTCAAAAATGCCCTTAAATAATTCACGGCCCAAAAATAGTGTTCTACTATCCACAACCATTCATTTTTAATCCGGCAGTTCAAATTAGTTTTACATATCAAGCATCTATCTTTTACTTGTGCTCAATGATAGATCATAAACATGCATTCTATTTTAAAAAATAAATGATACATATCTTTTCAATCCATAGAAGAATTTACCATAAATAAGTATTACAAAAATTAATAAAATAAAAATAATGATAAAAGGTTATGGTGCATTACAAAAGGAAACGGCTAGCTTTTACTTCCATTTCAAAACTCATATTTTGAAAAGTCAAATGGCCAATCTAGTTTGCCCAACACAATCTACAAATTGCAATCATGGAGAATACAAACCTTTATGATTTTCAAAATTTAACGATTTTGGATTTTTCAAAGATGGGTACATTTTTATATCCAACTGATATTATTAATAATATTTTAGATTTTTTTTCAAAACTAAAAAAAATAGTTAGAAAATTTAAAAAATTACAAAATTTGATAGTTAAATATGTAGATTGTGTTGGAGAAATTAGATTGGTCGTCTAAATTTTGTTTTATGAGATTTAGAAGACGATGAAGAATCACTTTGCTTAATTTGTCGTTCACCTTGAAGTTGAGTGCTCATCCTCTAACATATGATATATGCCATTCTTCACGTGGGCCGTTGGATCACCTCGGGATCTGGGCTAGCGCGAATCTCGATGGAGATCCAACGGCTCGCGTGAAGAATGTCACATGCCATATGTTCGGAGATGTGAAATCCATAAAGTTATCCTATATATAATCCGATATCTGACTCTCTTCACCCATTTTTCAAGGCAACTATTATTTTTTTTATTGTGAACGCCACATTCAGAATTAATCCGAGCTTACCAAACTTTTTTCGAGGTCCGATCTAGATCTAGTCTTTTTTTTACGTTTTCACATGTATTCAACGCTCAAATAGAATCATACAGCTATATCATGCATATCTACATAATATAATGCACGGCCCAAAAAATAGTCTAAAATACTATATTTAAAATCACCATAGTTTTCAAAATTTTAAATAAGTCACAATTCAAGTAAAATATTTCTATTAGCGAGGTAGTGAGATCAATTGATTACTATCAAATTCAAACAAATATGCAAGTAAAATAAAGAGTAGAAAGAGAGAAATCAAGTCAACATTTAACGTGGTTCGCCGCAAGACACGGGGCCTACTCCTTGAGACTCGTAGCTGACTAAACGACAATGCTGAAAACCACTACACAAATGTCTCTACAAAGTTTGAGCGAATGCCTCGTGACAACACACAATAAGAGTTGATCAACTTCGCAGATTGATGCTCTACACAACCAATGTAAAACTTGGTTTCTGCCGTACTGTAACCTAACCATCTTTCGATCTACCGCACACTTCGGCTCCGTTACTTAGATGACAATGAGTCTAGAGTTTGCTATGTAGGGTTTGAAACAAACAAAGGGTTGAAATTTTGGAGGGATTGGAATGCAAAAGTGTAAGAGCTCAAATGTAATCTCAAAGTTTTGGCAATAGCCTTTCATGTTTTGATTTGTGTACAAGTGAGCTCTTATATAGACATGGAGTCCAATGATAAGCTAGAAAATATAGTAACTCTTAAACAAACATTACAACTCTTGGCATAGAACAATCAAAAGGCTTAAAACGAAGTTTTGGCTGACTTTTCACCACCAGAAAATCATTAATTATAACGATTTCCATCTTGTTGTAACAATTTGAATCGTTACAGAAATCATTAATTGCACTACGATTTCCTCGGGTTGGGGCTTAGTTTTCGGGAGGTTTGATCTCTAAAAATCACTGTAAATCTTGGGAAACGTTGTGAATGATATAGGGTGAGTGTTGGATGGTTTAAAGAGTATTTTGGTCATTCACCACCTCCCATCTTATCAAGTATACATGTACTACTCTTAGAAATATAAAAGAAATAAAATAAATTATAAATAAACTCCAATTTGATCTTTAATTCATCAATATTGCTTACAGATAAGCTCCAATGTATGTAACTGATTTTCCGTGCTTCCATTTGAGTTCCAATACATGTTGTTGAGAAGATCATCTCTTATAATAACTTGAAAGTATATTTACATCTCATTATCTTAGATGCAACCACTACAACAAAAAGGGCCTTTTGCAACGCCCTATTGCTAAGATGGATCCGTACCGTAGGAATAGACTCAACAGCGGGTTTTTACAAAAAACCGTTGTAAAATGTGTAGGTTTTACAACGGTTATTACCTAACAACCGTTGTTAAATGGGCTGACAGAAATTAACAGCGGTTGTTTCTAAATAACCGTTGTAAACTCTACAGATTTTACAGCGGTTATACTTGATAACAGCTGTTAAGATGTGTGCAAAAAGATTTAACAACGGTTGCTTACAAAAAACCGCTGTAAAGCTGAAAATTTTGCAATGGTTATTACGAAAGAACCATTGTTAATTAGTTAACAAATACTTAGCCAATTTTTTCGATGACCCGCGCGGATCAAAACCAAAACCCTAGCTAACTCTCCTTTCCTTTCCTGTTTAAGCGGCGCCTCTCCTTCCTTTCGTCTCAGCAGCAGCAGCCTCCCCTTCCTCTCCACCGCGCACCTCTCCTTCCCCTCCGCTGAGCATCAGCAGCCTCCCCTTCCTCTCCTCCATGCACCTCTCTTTCCTCTCCGCCGCGCAGCATTAACCTCCCCTTCCTCTCCTCTGCGCACCTCTCCTTCCTCTCCGCCGCGCAGCAGCAGGCGATTGCAACTCCGCGCAGCAGCAGGCGACTGCAGTAGCCTCCTCCAGCGCCTCCTACCGGCACGAACCCGAGCGCCTCCTCCTCCGCTCCACCTCCTCCAGGTTCGACCCAAATCTTGATTCTCCTCCGCGCAGCAGCAGCAAGCCACTCCGCCTCTCCTTCCTCTCCTCCGCGCAGCAAGCAGCAGCAGCCGCCCTCGCCCTCCTCCCTTTCCCCCTCCCTTCTCCTTTCGGCTGCAACAACCTTCAAAGTATAAGGCCCCCAAATTAATATTTCAAGAAAACAGCAGCACAATTCCAGAATTACCCCTCTGATGAAATTGGTTCAAAAGTGCATCAAACAAGCACCAAATTAGAAAGTGTTCTACATGAAAAAGGTTCCCAAAACATCCCTCCAAATGTCTGTAAACTGAAATTGGGATGTTGTTAACAAAGTTTTCGAATAAAGGACTGATTTGCCGGATGTTTACTCTATTGTGAACATTGTTCAATTTGATCAAAATGAGCACCATTCCGTTATTAAGCCTCTGATCAGTTTTGCTTCTCTCCGATTGATCTAAAACAGAAAAAAAAAGAGTACAAGCTGAATTGTCGATGTTGCTAGAGAAACTGAGTTGATTCGATTGTCGATTTGTTGTCTTTCTTCGATTGAAGGTAACCGGACTTCTCTATGACTCGATTTACTGTTTAGTAGTTAATTGTTATTTTCAGTTCTTAATATTAATTAGTTTGTGCATATGATTTTTAAAAACTTGTCAAAGAGAAGCGCGTCGTTAAATAACCGGTTACTGAGCTTTTTAGCTGACTCCGTTTTGTTGTTTTCCTTTCTTTTTGTTGACGACGTAGGTCGACGGACCGTCGAATGGATGCACAGGATACTGCATCGTAGCGCCCCGTGCTGGGGCGTTACAATCGGAGCATCCTATGATGCAAAGAGTAAGATGTATGACGAGGTCAAGGAAAATGTTCTGGATTATTGGGCAAGAGGTATGCTTTGATTCATTTGATACTATTTTGTTATGTTTCATCTATTTTTGTGGATTATAAACTTGAGTGTATGTGATATATGCACTATGTATTCTCAATATTTTGTGTTTTATGAATGTTTTTGTGGTATATATATTTCTGTTGGTGTTATCGGTTTTTGAATATATAAATATATATGGCTGGCATATTTGAGGCTAGTCACAAAAAAAAAAAAAAACATAAATATATATGTTTACAACGGTTATTTATTTAGAACCGTTGCTAAGTTTGTCATTTAGCAATGGTTATTAATAAATAACAGCTGTAAAAATTAACTAACAACAACGGTTTTTTGCTAATAACCGCTGTAAATAACATGTTTAACAGCGGTTATTAACTAACAACAGCTGTAAAAATTAACTAATAGCAACTGTTTTTTTTGCTAATAACCGTTGTAAATGACATGTTTAACAACGGTTATCTACTAACAACCGTTGCTAAACTTCTAACAGGACGAGTAGTTGGACAACAGTGTTTGCAACGGTTATTAATTAAATTTAGCAACGCCCTACGCTGCAACGGTTGTACAACCGTTGTTAAAGGCCCAAAATAACCGTTGTAAAAGGCCCTTTTGTGTTGTAGTGAACTTGTTATACATGATCTATTTGTTTAGAAAAATTTATGCAGTTGTGGTAGTTCTTGAAGCGAGTAGATTAATAATTAAATGACATCTAAAAAATAAACAAATTACAGCTAGACCTGCAATCATTTTGAACGATGAAATGAACATTACTACAGGATGATCACTGTAATCGTATAATATAAAACGGGGAAGGGTTCCCACGACTAATTAAGGTGAATCCGTATGTTCTATGTCGGCCCATTAGTTGTAGCATGATATTGATAAAGTTGTGGGCTACGCCAGTTATGTTTTATGCTTATAACACGAGTCCATTTTTAATCTTCTTCCGTTTTACAAATAATAAAATGCACTCGTAAGTGTTATGAGTAAGCATTTGGACTTGGTGGTGACCCAATTTCTGTTCCGGCATTAATTGTGGCCCACGATATTGATAATTCTTGATTTGGACTTTGGACGAGATGAGCTTCATCCAAAGCCGACTCGAGTCCTGATTCATCAACAAATCTGATATGAAAACATCAAGTTGAGATGGTCCAGATATGGAATGACATCCGCTGCCATAGTTTTCTATGGCACAACGTTGTGCCATAGTTTTTTTTTTTTTTTTTTTTGTGTCTATGCAAGTGGGACCCACAGTTAAAAGACACCCCTATTTCTAAACATCTGGACCGTTCAAAATGATCCGACGGGCCTTATAAACTATGGCAAGATCGTGCCATAGTTTTTTATGGCAGCAGATGCGGACCCGTCCAGGTATTGGGTCGATGTATAAGGCTAATAGTAATAGCTGCGGGTGTTCGTATCTTCCACGACCTGAGATTTCTAGATCGAGATCATCACAGCCGTTGGATTGAACATAAACGTAGGTCCCACCTCTCATACAAGACCAACGAAACAATAAGAGTAAGACCTAGGTCCATAGAAATGTTGTCCATAACGTCCATACACTACAACACAAATGGGCCTTTAACAACGGTTATTTTGGCCCTTTAACAACGGTTATACAACCGTTGTAGCGTAGGGCGTTGCTAAACCGAATAAATAACCGTTGCAAACGCAGCTGTCAAAGTACTCGGCAGCTAAAAGTTTAGCAACGTTTATTAGTTAATAACCGTTGCTAAATTTCAATGTTAGCAACGGTTATTAGTTAATAACCGTTGCTAAATTTCAATGTTAGCAACGGTTATTAGTTAATAACCGTTGCTAAATTTCAATGTTAGCAACGGTTATTAACAAAAAACCGTTGCTGTTAGTTAATATTACAACGGTTATTAACAAAAAACAGTTGCTATTAGTTAATATTTACAGCAGGTATTAGTTAATAACCGCTGCTAAATAACAAACTTAGCAACGGTTCTTAATAAATAACCACTGTTATTTTTTATTTTTATTATATTAATTCTGATTTGTGTGGCTAGCCCCAATGCTAGCCATATATATTTATATATTTATATATTTTTATATATATATATTCACAAAGACATTCAGAAACACAAATATCAAGAATTAATTATACATAAATCACAAACAAAGAAGTATATAATCCACAAAAACATGTATATTTAATCCACCAAAACAAGTATATAATCCACCAAAACAAGTATATGATCTACAAAAATAACTATATAATCCACCAAAATAGATGCAACATCACTAAATTGTACTAAATGCATCAAATCACTGCCCTTGCCATATAATCCACAATATTTTCCTTGACCTCGTCATACACCTTCTTACGCATTGCATCATTTGTTCTGACCCTCTGTAAAAAAATTGATATATATGTAATATGTAACTTGTGGAAGCACGTACATTAACAAACAAATTAACAATAAATATAGGATTGTAGTAAAATAGAATAACAAATTCTAACCATATTAAAATAGAATAACAAATTCTGTCATAAGATCATAATTGACAATTTCATATTATATTAAATTTAAAAATTAATAAAAGCATTTGTACCTGAACATTTTCGTCAATAATATCCACAGCCTGAACACCGGGAATAAAGCCTGCCCCGAGCCCTTGAATCTTGTGTGGACCTGGTTTGTAATTGAAAAGCCATATCATGAGATTATGAATACTAGTTAAAAGACAGATTTGAAGAGGAGGAAAAAAAAAAGATGCAAGGCTCAGCAGAGGAAAACAGACTCACCCCTATTGGTGTGGTTAGGGCCAAGGCCAAATAGTACACCAATCATTCATCAAAGTAGCACCAGCACACACCACCAAAAAAAAAAACCTTCTAGCATACCTTAAAATAATAAATGAAAAAGGCACAAACGTGAGTTTCTCAAGAAAAAAAAAATCAAACTCACCAAATGAGACCCTTTATAAAAAACTGGAATCTGATAAAATAATAATTGGATCATATTTAACTACCTCAAAACCAAAAAATCTAAATCAGATAGACGCAGAAAAGAACCCCTTAAATTCGACGATAGAAGTACTTATGTGAGTGGCAGTAATTATCATACAAAAGTTAAGACTTTAGACTATTTCATGCCCCACTCACATATATAGAGGCAGTGTTCAGTTAGCTTACAACTGCTAAGATATCTCCTTCTAGTTGTATAATTCTCAGTATCATCAATTGCACTATGATCAGTACGTAATAAGAAATAATAAACCCAAATTAAGTACTTTGAATTTTGAAAATAAAGAATAAGAAATTTCTCAACTTAAAAATAAAGTGAAGAGCGAGATAAGATATTAACTACCTTGCAACACAATTTAAGCATTTGTCAACATCTTTTGCTCTCTTTGGGTCGATACAACACAATCATCGTCGAGCTTTCAATAAACCCTTCCTTGTGCAGCTTATCCGTCTTAGCAAGAACCAAGAAAATGAAAAAAAAAAATGATGTTAAACTCTTATCTTCACACCTCTAAGATTTAACATTTTATTCAATGAAAAAAAGAATGAGAAGAATTCACATACTTGCAGACAAACAATTTACAGACCAAAAGCAGAATCCTTGGGTGGTTGCAACTTGCAACAGTAAAAGCAGAACCTAAAACTATAAAACGAAATACAAGTAAGCATTAGGTAATTGATATCTCAATATACAATAAATTACCATATACCCACAGAATCTAGGTAATTGATATCAATTACATATCTTGCAAGCGATTAGTGATGAAGCCAAAAAAAAAAATTTGTAGTTCTAGACCAAATCAGCGACCAGTCAACACACTAAGTACCGATGAAGTCGTCCAAATCGACATGGAGCATGACAAATCAAACTCGGAGGTCATCACCAAGATGCCGTCTCGGCTCTTTGTCATCACCGCTTCCATCAGCGTCTCCAGAGAGGAAAGAGGAGAGGTAAGCCACCAAGTCGCCTAGTAGAGAGACTGAGTGCGACTCTGCAACCATGGCTCAGCCTCAACACTGGTAACAGCTCTGGCAAGCCCGTCATGACCGCTGTTGATGCGGCATCATACTGAAAGCCAGGAATCCTCTTGTAACTAGTAATTACATAATTTCAGACTTGATTTAGTAATTCTTATATATCAGCGATTCAATTTCAATGTACTGCATTGTTATCACTGATTTCAATTGTAATATGTAAATCAATTGATCTTTCGGTCTTAGTTTCAGGTCACAGAACTATCTATTTTTGAGCCATATATATATATATATATTTTTTTTTTTTTTCATGAATCTGAAATTTGTAATGATTAACAGGAAAGTGAACAATGAAAAACTTGATCTGTAGAACTTACCAGTGTACCTATTCTCCCAATTTTCAGATTTATGTACATGAATTATATTCTAACTGCAACAAAGAGATTGAAAGAACCCATGGACAGAACAAAAAAAAGCAAACCAACTTTCTTATAAATCTGAAAAATCAGGAACTTAATTCTGGTTAATAGTAATGACAGAAGGGTGAACTTTAAAACACAAAGAGAGACGTAACCAATTTTACAAACACTTAGCAGATGCAGAATAGACCATAACGCATGGTGGCGGGCGTGGGCTCGCGCTCCATCGCTGGCCGGCATCGTCAGCGCGCTCCTCTGCCGCCCCACCTGGCCCTCCTCGTAAATACCTCCCTGCAACCGGCACACAAAATATCAACAACCAAACTCAAGAACCGACCTAGAAGACGCAAACAAAGCCACAAAGGGATTCAAACCGAGATCGAGGGTTTTGAAATCTGACTGACTTCCGATCTGCTGCAATGGCGCTGGAATGGGTTGTGGTGGGCTACGCAGCAGGCGCGGAGGCGATCATGCTGGTCTTTCCTGACCTTGCCCGGGCTCGACGGGCTCCGACGGGACCTCGTCTCTGTGATCTGCGGCGCGCTCAAGCCGATTTTCTCTATGGGCTCCGGCGGGGGCTCGTCTCCGTGATTCACAGCGCGCTCACCTCCCTCGTCGTCAAGATCGAGCAGCTCAATCTGCGCTCACCTCCCTCGTCACCAAGCTCAAGCGCAGTCGCACTTGAGAGATGCCAGATCGATGTGTAGGCGAAGAAAAGTGAGAAGTATGAACCCTAGATCTGAGGGCTGGATTTGGGATTTTGGTCCTTAGCGAATTTAGGCAGCTGGTGTCTCATGGGGCCGGTGTGGGTCATGTATTCTTATTTTTAATCAATAAGAATGTGTGGGTACATATTGCATTCAAAACCAAATTTTACAACTGTTATTACAAAATAACTGCTGTTAAATTTATTTAACGGCGGTTCTTTGCTAACAGCCGTTGTAAAATCTGCAGAGTTTACAACGGTTATTTGCTAACAACCGCTGTTAAAGTCTGTTAATCTATTTAACAGCAGTTTTTGCCTAATAACCGTTGTAAAACCTACACATTTTACAACGGTTGTTTGTAAAAAACCGCTGCTGAGTCGTTTCCAATAGTACGGGTCCATCTTAGCAGCTGTTATTAACAACAACCGTTGTAAATAGGGCGTTGCAAAAGGTCCATTTTGTTGTAGTGATAGGTTAAGGTTACAGTTCGGATATATATATCTGTTACATTTCGGGATATATCTGGTACATTCTTTATACGTCTATGGACCGATGGACAACTTTTCGATGGACGCAAGATGTTTCTCAAACAATAACCATGGTACGTAGCCTGGTAGGCACCCTAGCTAAGAGCTGGATCTATATCTTCTGTAGCTCTGAATGCAAGTCGCAACGCAAATCAAAGCCGTCCATTTGATCAAAGAGAATCAAGAATAACTTGTATCTCGCCTCCCCCGAATCAAATTAGTTTTCTAGACTTATCCTTCAAACTATCAGAAGAAGAAATAAATTTTGTAGCAGTGATTTGGAGTAAATTCATCCCTATGCCAATGCGGCACGAGAATGTTTAAAAGTGATACAACAATTTTACAAGGGATGATACTGCAGGCAGGGTTCACAGCAAACTTGTGTAAGGGTTGCCTTTGTCCGATGAAGGGGCCATACATTGTGGGTTTTACTTATTTCTATTTGACATTTTACCGTTTTAAAATTTCTTTTGTACAAGATATCAGCGTAGAAAATCTGAAGATGAACTAGCTCTAACAAATTGACATTTTTTATCTTTTTATTTTTATGTCAGCAGAGAGTTGAGTTGGGACCCAAAAAGAGGTGTATGAGAATAACAGTACTTGAGTGATAATATCTATCTGTACAATTTTTTTAATTCATTAACAAGTTTTATATTTATATTACAATTTTCATTGAAATAAAGCACTTACAAAAGTTTCATAAAAATGAATGGCATAATCGTAGTTAAAAAATTCAATTTTTTTTTTTCTTTTCTATTCTACAAAGATAGTCTTTGTATGTGGGATCACTTCGGTAATCGTAGAAAACCGTAAAAATATTTCTGGAAATAAGCAGAGTATTCAAAACGGAAATATGACACAACAAGATAGAAACAATTACAAATCACTTAATGAACACATTAAGAAAGGATACATGATTTATGCAAAAGGAAGAAAAACAAACAACATCAAATAGTATAGAAAGCAAACAATCACACTGATTTTCCTGAAAAATAAGTTTGAAGAATAGTAAGGGCAAAGAGAACCACAGCTGCCACAAAAGAGATTTTGGCCCATGGATTGCTGAAGTAATCTTGCACCAACTTTGCTCTGTTCTTGTTCCAAGTTGACTCACTGTATTCTTTTACATCTTTGAACAAATGAAAAAAGTAATGGTTCTCATAGTCAAGCCAAAAAAGTTTACCAAATTGGTTGAAGAACGCAGCAGCTTCTTCGGCATTGGAAAAATAATTGTCAACTATACCAGCTCTCTCGAGTATAGCGACATCCTTCTCTGTGTTAATTAATGAATCCATGAGCGCGAGATAGCTTGATAAAATTAATGAAGTATTATCATCAAATTTTTCAGTTATGGTTTGTTCATAAGCAACAAGGTTCCACAAGATCCTTACAGAATGACCATCAATTTTGAGTAAGGGCATCTCAAATATTCCTTTCTCAAATGATATATCCAACATGTGTTTTGGGTTTTTCTTTTTCTTAAAGTTTACGCCTGCATCACAAAGCTCACTAACACACATTATATGTATGTCCTTCAGATTAATGTAGTGAGAATTTTGGCTGCTACCTGAAGCAGCCTTGGATGATTTGGGAAATAATTTAGAACAAGGAAAGCAATCAGATGAGAAAATATTATGTGATTTGCCATGATCACTTTGAGTTTGTTGGGTGCAATTTGAAGCAGGTGATCTGCCTTGCTCAGTACTTGTAGTTTTAGGTGAATCAAACGCAGAGGTTACTCCATCACAATAAAAGTTAAGCAAATGCCAAATACCACTGCATGAATACGAATCAATTGGATTGAACTTAATTATCTGAGTTACAGAATTAGATTTTTCAAAAACAACATTGATTAAGTCTACCAAGGGGCAACTTTGGCCTACAACGTCAGATTTGCATCTTGGACTCCATCCCACGCCTTGGTCTTGGATGGTCAACAGGGTATGGATGACATTGAAGGGGACTTGATTTTCCATCAAGCACAGATCATAAAAGATACCCAGAAGATTCCAACCTGTAGCAAAACTGTTATAACGGCAATCGCTATCCCCCGCACAGGAGAGCCACTCTAATATAAAACAACCATCGAGCAACAACATCAAAGAAAAATCATCGCTTGCCAGATCAATGGGTTCGCTGTAGATCAAGCGTGCATGTGCTTCAAGGGATTTCATTGCACCGAGGTAAACCTCGAGGCCAACATCCATGTTACGCCTGAGGAATCCACGAAGCGTAAACCACTTTTGGTGTTCCATGGTTCGAAGACTTGGTTTGCCACGATGGTAGGGCCCGATTGAAACCAACTTTGGCTCACAGAGTTCCTTCTTCAGTTCATGGTTAGGGAGGCGGAAGATAGTCCGGGCACCAATGGGGTCATAGAAGCTATCACTTGGACCGTCTCCAGGCAGCTCACCTAGCCTCTTTTCGATAAAAGTCTGCAGTTCTCCTTCCACTTTCATCATTCCTGTAGTGTACGTGAATAGTAAAAATTGTAACTTTGATCAAATGATAAAATTCCTATGTCTATTATACAAATCCATGACATTGACCTAAATTTAGATTTAACAACATATATATTTATTTCAAAAATCATTAAAAATAGTTTGAGATCTAAAAAATTAGTAAACTTTGGTAGTCCTTCAACATGGAGAATGCATTAGTCAAATCAAATCAGCCATATTTGAGTTACGATTTTTTAGATACGAGCATAAAATATACTCTTCTTTCGAGTTGAAGAAAGGAGGTAAGTGAGGGAAATGTTGACTTGCTTTCAAATATGATAATAGAGGGTTAAAGTTGTAAGGAGGTTAATAAAAATTTTCAAATAAATATTCTCCCAATTCCAAGAACCAGCCTTTGTTCTAGTGGCTAAGGACAACGTCCTCCGTGTGGGAAGTTGGGGATTCAAAACCCGGATGTAGGTCTTTTATAGACATGTAAATTTGAGTGGCTTCACCCTCGTCTTTATCTCAAAAAAAAAAAAAAAAAAATTCTCCCAATTCCCAATTCCTATCCCTTTTCTTCCCTCCCAAACGTCTGAGCAACGCACAGCCATAGACTAAAGAAATGGATGTTAGGACCAACGAGAGCATGACTATATAAAAATAAAAATCTATCATCACTATTATCTTTTCTTTTTCACTTTTTTCAAAATAAAAGCTTCTTGTGCAGGTATCAATTTGAAAAGCAGCAAAACTAGCGTGAGCTCGAGCTTTCGAGACTGAAATAAGTAAATGCAGTCCGTATAGATCCAAAACGGATCTCAAGACCCTGCAATCAAGATCTGACGAATATATGTAGTTCTTAGGGCGGTTTTTTAAAAATAATTTCAACCATCCAATCAAGATCTCAGGACCCTGAGATCCATTTTTGGATCTTAGATGATTTCAGCGCGTGGGTAGCTATACATCTCATATTGAGTTATGGACGAGTGCCAAAACATATTGATTATGTTAGGGAAAAGAAAAAAAAGTTAAGAATTGTAAAGAATCTGATACCATACCATGGTCTGTCTCTGATTGGCTGCTGGGGATCGTTGCTGCTTGATGGAAGAAATTTGATACCAGACCATGGTCTGTCTCTGATTGGCTGCTGGGGATTGCTGCTGCTTGAATCTCTTCCATCTCTGTCAATCGGTCATCTATGTCGATCGCTACGCTCATCTCTTTTGGTGTGTCCATAAGAAACTATTTGCAATAATATGTATTGCAAATTGTGTATGGCTTTCTGACCAACACTGCCAGCTATGCTTTTGCTTATATAGTAGTAATGTAGTCACTACACCAAAAAATACCATTCCTTAACGTGGATTTTGGTAAGCTAAAGTATGTCGCCGGTAAGGAATGCTTCATTCCCAAGCATATTTTTGAAAAGGAGAAAGCATGAACTTCAGGGGCAATCTATCTTATAAGAATCTCCTTGCTTTGACGGTTCGATTAGGTATATCGGTCTCTAATAGTGCGGTAAGGAGCTAAAGTATGTCGCCGGTAAGGAATGCTTCATTCCCAAGCATATCTTCTCAAAAAAAGGAGAAAGCTTGAATTTCAGAGGCAATCTATCTTATAAGAATCTCCTTGCTTTGACGGTTTGATCAGGTATATCGGTCTGTAATAGTGCGGTAAGGAGCTAAAGTATGTCGCCGATAGTGTTGTGCTCACGTCCGTCCCGGGCATGCCCGCCCGTCTTTGGTCCGCCGGGGGGGGCGTTGGGGGGGGGGGGGGGGGGCGCTCAAAGAGCAAGGGTGTGGATATTTGTTGTCGACCCCGAAACCCGTCCGCCCCTCGTCGCCCTTCCCGCCCCCGCACCCGCCCTTGCCCGCCCTTCCCGCCCCTGCCCGCCCTCCCCACTCCCATAATTATATTTTACTTCATTTTTTTTAATATATCAAAATAGAAAAACATAAAACTTATTCAAACTTACAAAAGTTTGCAAAGAATGTGCAAAGAAGTTTTGAATTTTTTTTTTAAAAAAAGGAAACTTATTCAAACTTATAAAATAAAGTTAATGGAAAACCGCCGGAATCCGCCCGTAAGGAATGCTTCATTCCTAGGCATATCTTCTCAAAAAAAGGAGAAAGCATAAACCTCAGAGGCAATCTATCTTATAATAATCTCCTTGCTTTGATGGTTCGATCAGGCATATCGATCTGTAATAGTGCGGTAAGGAGCCAGCCCGTGGGGAATGCAATATCGTGTGACCATATCAGTAGGGAATAATCTTAATGCTGGCGGGCAACTTTTTTATGCTGACCGTAATCTCCTGTAAGGAATAATGAAAGCGGACCGCAAATAAAAATATATAGAAATCTCTGACCGTAATATCTGGTCAGAAACATCGTCTGGATACCAAAACAAGAAAAAAAACTGATGATATTCACATTAACTGTACCCCATAATATATCAAGTCTTCAATGTTCAAATTATTTTATGCTCATAAGCATTAACACGATAAAATACTACATATTCTGCTGCAACTAAACAACTACAAATTAACAAGAGATATCAAAAAAAAAAAATAATAATAATAAAAAAAATACAATTGATGAACCTAATCAGAACTTCAATATACATCAACTTATGAATCTTGCCATCTAGAAAACAAAAATAAATTAGAGGTGGCTAATCATAACCTCAATATATGCCAGTTTATACAATTTATGAACCTAATCAGAACTTCAATATACATCAACTTATGAATCTTGCCATCTAGAAAACAAAAATAAATTAGAGGTGGCTAATCATAACCTCAATATATGCCAGTTTATGCATCTCACAACTGCTGCTCTGCAAAACAATAATAATTAAATAACTGAAGGGTAATCAAAACACATCAATTTATTTATTCGATTGCACAGCATTTTCTTTAATCATACTCTAATGTTGACCACATGTTCTATATATTAACCCCAATTATATATTGTAGATTCTTTTCGTCCATATATTGTGTAAATATCATCCAACATTACTCTTGTATCCTGCTTGTGTGAACTTATACGTACTTGTTGCAACTGTCTTTCTAGGGCATTGTAAAAATAAAACAGAGAAAATATATTACTCGATACCTGAAGTGAGTATAGCGGATCGGTATCTGCTGCTTTTCTAAAAAGAAAAGCAGACCCTGCTTTTCTTTGATCCGACGGTAGAGAAACACCGAAGTACTTTGAGATCCGTACAGTAAAAACCGAAGTACTTTGAGATCCGTACGAAACGATCCCGACCATCCGATTGGAAAAGCAGGGTCTGCTTTTCTGAGAAGAAGAGCAGCTACCGATCCGAGTATAGCTGCGTTGGCCAGCCTTTATAGTAGACAGCATGATGCCAGAAAAAACCCCCAGCCAATCTTGACATATAGATCGAGCTTCCCCTTTTCAATGCCTGCATACAATAGTTAGATTAATGACATAATAATTCAAGGTGGGTTGACAACTTAACAATGACGTGTGAGACGGAATCAATTAAAAAGCAAGTTCAAAATTAATTTTCATTTTCTGAGATCAGTACGAACTCATTCTGGAGAGATGCAAAATCAGGTCGAAGACACGAAGCGGCCTCCGAGCGAGAGAGGTGTCTGGCTGGTAAATACAAGGTGTCGTTGCCATCTTGAGAAGCCAGATGAGATCCCAGATACGAAATTCCGTCGTCTGTCAACGAGAGATGAGAAACGGGCCCAGGGGTTAAAGAGGGCAGAGATGATCGGGTTTTTAGATTAACCGTGCAGGTCGTTGTGTGATCTGGTGCAGCAAACAAGACAGTTGCTAAGCTTCTAACATGAAGTACAGTGTGATTATTCGCTGATATACTTACTCTCCCCATGTGCTTAATTCAAATGATTCCGATGCCAGATTTTTAGAGTCATAACTATTTATATATGTTACATATATAAGTGTTTAGATAGATAACACAAGTACTTATATAAGTGATCCAAAGTATTTTATTACTTGTACAAACTGTTTAGATAGATGGATTAAGGGGTTAGATAGATTGTAAATGCATTTAAATAGGTTATACATTTACTTAGATAAATGTATTAGGTGTTTATATATGTGATTCGAGTATTTAGACATGTAACGCGGGTACTTAGATGATTGACAAATGTGTTTATATGAGTAACAAAAGTGTTTAGATGAGTCACGTATCTTTATCCAGACTACAACATGATTATTTGCATGAGCGAATCTTCAACTAAGATTTTGCTGGGCAAGATTGGAGAGATGAAAACATATTGCCAGAGGAGAGAAATCTATGAAGTGATGAGAACGCCGGTACTATACTATACAACGAGCTATTGAAGTTATAGATTGTCGGAAAGATCATATCGGAAAAGACAGGCCATCGGAAGAGATGGATCGTCGGAAGAGATTGACCACTAAAGGAGATGGATCGTCGGAAAAGATCGCCGGAGAGCAATCAGATCTGTAGAAATAAGGAGAAGGAGAGACAAATTCGAGTTGAGTGGGAAAGACATATAAAGCAATTTGAATTTGAGAGTGAAAGATTGTTAGAATGACAATAAATAGTTAGTTTCCATAAGAGTGTTATGGTGGGTGGGGTAAGGGTGTCAATGGAAGGGATTATGACGTCCTTCCGTTCCGTTCCGTGGCTATGGAACAATCAATGGACGGGGATTGATCTGCTGTTTTGCAAATGGAACGATCAACGGACAAGATTGATGTGCCGTGTTCCAAACGGAACGCTAAACGGAAAAGGGCGGTTCCGTTTCGTTACCTTCCGTGCTGCCATTTGGAGCGAAGCATCCGATCGTTGAATTGGATCTGCGCTGAATCCTGATCGTCCGATCTGCGTTAGATATGCACACATAAAACCCGTACCCTAAACCAGAGGCGCCTCTCACTCAGTCACTTGTCTCCCTCTCCCCATTCTCTCTCCCACCGCACGCTTCTTTTGCGCCCTGACTCTCCCTGTCAATGTCGCACACCCTCTCTGCTCTAACAAAAATAGGCCAACAAAGCAACAAACCCTCTATACCACCCCTAAAATTGACACTGCGCTGTTTGATCGCCGATTCCAGAGGCTTGTTTCCAGGGACAAGGCCACCAGGGTGCTGGATGCTCTAACCCTAGATCTGTTATGTGTCTTGTGCAAGGCTCGAGGGTTCTGCTGAGAAGCATCTGATGGGATCATCGATCAGACAGGTCTTGCAATCGTGCTTGTACCAAGGTACCGAAATTATGTCCCTTGTCCAAGAAGGTATCAGTACAGTGGGTCTGTTGGAAACAATATTCTGAAATCTAGCTTTTCTTGTTATAATCTAAGCGATATGTTTTCTTGTTATAATATGTGTATTACTTGTCATTTTTATGTTTGTTTTGTTTACTTGTGTTGTAATTTTAAGAAATTTTTTGTAGAAATTAACTCAAATTTTCTAAAATCATGAAGCTTCAAAAACAGAAAAAAAAATTGGACGTTATTCCGTTATTCCGTTTAATTAGAACAAAACAGTAGACAAAACAAATTTTTTTGCCGTTTTGAAAACAAAACAATCAACGGAACTTATTTTATTTCCATGATTTAAACGGAACAGACAACGGAAATACCTATTTCCGTGTCTGTTGTGAACATTTGACACCCTTAGGGTGGGGGATAATAAAAGAGATTTGAGTTGGGGGAGAAAGACTTTCTCTAGTACTTGAGTGATAATATCTTTATCTGTACCATTTTTTAAATTCATTAACAAGTTTCATATTTATCTCTTTCTTTAAAGAAAAGTAGAAAAGCAGAAGACCAGGCTGTATCATTAAATAGCTACGTCACCATTTTCATTGAGAGCCATCAGATTGTATATCAACGGTTAAGATCTATTCGGAAGTGGTTTTCTCAAAAGCGCCGAAGATAATCATTACTCATAATAAAAGCATATTGGATTTTTTAACATGAAAGTTCTATTTTCCTCAAGGAATAAATCTTAACCGTTAATTGTTTAATTAGATTGATCACCACCATTGACGTACTTTAATATCTCAACCCATTAAAACTTAAGGTCCATATCAATTTTCTCAATTTAAGATCCATTACTTATTATCTTAAAAATTTATTATAAAAAATAACAATTTCAGCCCACCTTGCTTGGGCTTTTTACTAGTAAATAATTAGCCGAATAATAAAATTGCTTCAGTTTGTCTATGCATCCCGTCATGGCGTCGTCTGATTAATCCATCCTTCAACCGGCGCCTTCTTCAATGTTAGGCTGTCCTAATTCCTCAATCGGTGGCTTCTTTGATATCAGATTTACTTTATCCTCAAACCGCTGCTGTCTTGGTCTCTCTTGATCAAACTTCAAATTCAAGCGGCAGGGCCATGAGGTGCTAACTCATGATATTGGATTCTGAAACCTCCTCTTTCTGCAAAATTCTGTAAGAACATCTCTCTCTCTCTCTCAGAGGCATGGCAGCACACCATATATCAACCTTTCTCCTGATAACCCGTCGCCTCTTTACCATGTTCTTGGTTGAGAAGTACAGAAGATCAAACAATCTTGGTTGCCAATTTGTTTGGTGTTATCACCTATATGAAGATGATTATAAGGAATTATGTCAGGCTATGTAAAAAAACATATGCTGCTTACAAGGTGTTCGATATAATGTGTATATATACTGATGTACTTAGAATACAATTATGCTTTTATGTAATAAATTAAGAAATTAAAATAACTGAGTTCAATGATACTTCTATTGGGTGTTTTGAAGTGATGTACTGTTCGTTCGCTAACATCAATTTACTTTTGTGTTCCTATCTTTTGGATATTTTCCAATGCACGTTTTGATTTTGATTTTAAGTTCTAATTTTGGGGTGAGTAACATATGGTTCAGCAACCTCCTCGTATTGATAATGATTCATGACATTTCCCTCTTTTTCACAACTCAAAATAAGTAATAAACTAATTATAACATACTGATAATTATTTTACGTTCTTCTAATTAATAGCAATTATTGGTGATTTTTAATGTTTGGGAAGATACTTTTGTTGAGGCAGATACAAGAAGAAGTTGCGAAAAGAAGTGCCTGCATAGAAGAATGGGGTTTGAGGAATACTTCTTAAGGTTTTGGCCATGTATTAGGTGTGGTGAAATGGTGATGTAATCAATTAAGTATATTATAGTTACTCATTTATTTTTTCTCCAATATATTCCTTTTAGAGACACTCGGGACAGCCAGGCTAAAATTAGATGTAAATTATAAAAGATACTTGACGGTAATTTTTACAAAGCTATCCCGTGCATCGGCCGGGTCAAATGCTAGTATTACACAATTTTCATCGAAATAAAGCACTTGATCAATTCAAATCTAGATGTCTGACAAAAGTTTTATAAAAATGAATGGCATAATCGTAGTAATAAAAATCTTTTTTTTTTTTTCTTTTCTATTATGCAATGATAGTCTTTGTACGTGGAATCACTTCGGTAAGTGTAGAAAACCACAAAAATATTTCTGACAATATAAGCAGAGTATTCAAAATGGAATTATTACACAACAAGATAAAAACAATTACAAATCACCGAATGAATGCATTAAAAAGAGGATACATGATAATTTATGTCTGGGAAGAACACGAAGAAAAACATACAACATCAAATATTATTGAAAACAAACAATCACACTGACATTGCTGAAAAGTAAGTTTGAAGAATAGTAAGGGCAAAGAGAACCACAGCTGCCACAACAGAGATTATGGCCCATGGATTGCTGAAGTAATCTTGCACCAACTTTGCTCTGTTCTTGTGCCAAGTTGACTCACTGTATTCTCTTACGTCTTTGAACAAACGAAAAAAGTAATGGTTCTCGTAGTCAAGCACAAAAAGTTTACCAAATTGATTGAAGAAAACAGCTGCTTCTTCGGCATTCGAAAAACAATTGTCGACTATACCAGCTCTCTCGAGTATAGCGACATCCTTCTCCGTGTTAATTAATGAATCCATGAGCCCGAGATAGCTTGATAATATTGTAGCATTAAAGTCCACAACTGCGATTTGTTCATAAGCTACAATGTTCCACAAGATCCTCACAAAATGACCATCAATTTTGAGAAAGGGCATCTCAAATATTCCTTTCTCAAATGATATATCCAACAAGTGTTTTGTGTTTTTCTTTTTCTTAAATTTTACGCCTGCATCACAAAGCTCACTAACACACATTATATGCATCTCCTTCAGCTTAATGTAGTCAGAATTTTGGCGGCTATCTGAAGCAGCCTGGGATGTTTTGGGAAATAATTTAGAACAAGGAAAACAATCAGATGAGAAAATGTTATGTGATTTGCCATGATCACTTTGTTGGGTGCAATCTAAAGCAGGTGCTTGCTCAGTACTTGTAGTTTGAGGTGAAGCAAACTCAGAGGTTACTCCAATATAATATAAGTGAAGAAAATGCCAGATACGACTGCATGAATAACTTCGGGAATCAATTGGATTGAAATTAAATAAATGGGCAACATTTAGTTTTTTAAAAGCACCATTGACTAATTCTACCAAGGAACAAGTTTGGCCTACGACTTCAGATTTGCAATGTGGACTCCATCCCACGCTTTGGTACTCTTGGATGGTCAATAGGGTATGGATGACTTGGAAGGGGACTTGATTTTCCATCAAGCACACATCATAAAAAATATCCAGTGCATTCCAACCTACACACATAATATTATAACGGGAATAGCCATCCCTCAAGCAGGAGAGCCACTCTAATATAAAACAACCATCGAGCAACAACATCAACGCAAAATCATCACTTCCCAGATTCACGGGTTCGCTGTAGCACAGGCGAGCATGTGGTTCATAGAGTTCCATTGCCTCGAGGTAAACCTCAAGGCACACATTCATGTTACGTCTGAGGAATCCACGTAGTGTAAACCACTTTTGGTGTTCCATGGTTCGGAGAGTCGGTTTGCCACGATGGTAGGGCCCGATTGAAACCAATTTTGGCTCACAGAGTTCCTTCTTCAGTTCATGGTTAGGGAGGCGGAAGATGGTGTGCAAACCAATGGGGTCATAGAAGCCATTACCTGGCTCGTTACCAGGCAGCTCATCTAGCCTCTTCTTGACAAAAGTCTTCAAGTCTCCTTTCACTTTCGAGGTCATTCCTGCGGCGTGAATGGTTAAAAATTGAAACTTTGATCAAATGATAAGAAAATCTTACACAAATATATACAAATTCATGAAATTGACCTAAATTTATTATTTAATATTAGAGTGAGGCTACGGTACTATTAATAGTACAAAGTGGTCCGTACTACAGCTCCATATTATCATTTTAAGTTCACTTAATCGATCCAAACCGTTCAATGTGATCTCCATATATAAATGTCATTGTAGACCAAATTTTATAAATTTTGGTGCTTTTTAACTATTTTTTTAGATAATTAGAAAATGACTTAATGTAAACATTATAGACCATTAAAAAATGTGGTTTTTTTTTATATATCAAAATATATAGTTAAAAAATTTTTAAAAATATAAAATTTGGTTCAGAACTACATTAATATATAGAGATCACATTGAGTAGTTTAGATCGATCAATTGAACTTCAAAAATCATAATATTGAGCCATAGTACGAGTCATTTTGTACTATTAATAGTACCATAGCCTCACTCTTAACATTATATTATACTTATTTCAAAAATCGTTAAACAATAGTTAGAAATTTCAACAACTAGTAAAGTTTGGTACTTCAATATAGAGAATTCATGGGTCGAATCAAATCGGTCATTCAAGTTACAGTTTTTGAGATATGGGCGCAAAATAAAAACACCATTTTACTTTGCTTTTGAGTTGAAGAAAGGAGGTATATATATGAGGGAAAAGTTGTCTTGCTCTCAAATTCCCCCAGCACTTTATTCCCGAGCTAACGTTTCCATTTTTTCAGGATTTGCACGAATATTAACTCTCAATTTTCAGGTTTTATCCGATTTTCTGTACCGCATGCCTTGTTATAAAATTATGGGCCGGGTATAGATTGTCTATCTTTGTGACTCGGTTTGATATTTTGTGCACGAGATGAGCTTCGGAAACTATTTTTTGAGATTTTCTGTGAGCGTTATGCGTGAGGAAGTCCAAAATTAGTTGTTTTTACGTTTGTTATACGGAAGGTAGCACAGAAGAATCGTACAGTGAATATGGATTTTGTTGTTTTTTGTTTGTCAGGAATCTTTCCATTTTAAAACTATATATAAAAAATCTTTTTTGTTTTATACGCCTGAGTTCAACTCAGCCGCATCTCTGTTTTTTTTTTTTTTAGTTTTCAATTTTTATTTCTAACAAAATAAAAAAACCTTTTCGATGATACATGAAATCAGGAAATTCGATAAATTTTTTTTTCAAAAAAATCAAAAAGAAATTTTACAAAAAAATAAAAATAATTTAAAGTTTTAAAAACGTAATAAATTAAAATGAAATAAACAGTAACTCAAAATCAAAACTAAAATAATGATTGAGTGAGTACATATTTCGGCCGTTACTACGATCTCAAAAAAGTTACGGCCGCTTCTATTTATCTAATTTTTATTTATTATTTATTATAAGTAAAAAGCTATTATATAAAGATATTGTTTATAGTAAATTTGTATGACTCTGACTAGGGGTGTCAATGGGTCGGGTTTGGGTCGGGTCATATTATTTTATTTTATTACTTTTTTTAAACGGGTCTGACCCGACCCGACCCGTCACGGGTCAGAAAAGTCTGACCCATACCTGACCCGCCGGGTCACGGGTCAACCTGACCCGCCGGGTCACGGGTCAACCTGACCCGACCTGTGCAAATATTATGTATATTAGTTTCCTATATTTTTGCAATACTTTGTAGTGGTGCAGTGGTCTTGGATAGAGGTATAAACATTAATGGCCATGGGTCTTGGGTTCGAGTCTTGCTCCTGGTCTTCTAGTTTTTTTCGCTTCATTCACATTGATTTGTTAACAACAGGTGTACTTCAAATAATATTAAATTAATGAATATCTTAAGCAAAATATCTTAGTACTATATGTTATAAAATAAATCTAGGATAATATCTTAATAATATTTATAAATATCTGATTTTCCATGTTTCCAACTTAAAAATCATACTTAACAATCTCTAAATTTTGATCTGAAGAGAAAAAGTAGAATCTGCTTTTCCGATCGAACGGTCGGGATTGGTTGTTGCACTGATCTCAAAGTACTTCAGTATTTTTTACACCGATCTCGACGTACTTCGGTGTTTCTCAACCGTCGGATTAAAAAAAACATTTGATCCCGATCCTACATATGAATGGTTAATTTTATTGATACGATTTGCTTTTAAAAATTTCCATAAAGTACTTGAAACTAGTCACACTGACTCGCACATCCCAAAAAAAAAGTACAAAGGACTCTTCAAAAAATATAATAATATAGTATAATATGTAAGAGAGCATGTTACATGCTCAGATAGGAGTCAGCACAATCATTACAACAATCATTTAAAGTTTGATTTTAACCATGTTCAAATAGGATACGGTAGCAACTTTCACGGTTTATTCAACCGGGTCGGGTCGGTTCCCGACCCGTGACGGGTCAAAAAATTCAGACCCATACCCGACCCATCGGGTCGGGTCATTTTTTGTCACCCCTAACTCTGACAATTGAAGAAAATAATGACCATCTAATAATCAAGATCGTCAAAACTTGATTATTTTAAGACGAGAGATCCATTGACAATGTTTATCTTGACAGTCTTGGCAATGACAATTTTCAAAAACTTATAGATAATCACTAAAATTCTCAAAAATAAAAAAATTATGTAGGTATTGTTTAACTTATAGATTAATTATGTGTCAGGTTATATTTAATTTAAGTGACATTTGTTATATTTTCAAGATCCGTTGAATTCTAACCATTAAAAAATGTATTTGGTAAGTCGTCAAATTATGTCCAAATCGATTGAAACTTGAAACACTATCAATTAATTATAATGAAAATAATACATTCATAATCTTTTTTTTTTAAGATTTTTTAAATTTTATTTAATATTTTTTTAATTACTCATATCAATATTGTCAAGATTGGCATTGTCAATGGATCTCTCTACTTATTTTAATGCTACTATCTTTCTTCTTTTATCAAAAATTTGGTAAACTAACAAATACAACAAAATTAAATTTGATAGAACAAAGCTAAATCAATTTCATTTTGTGTTGATTTTACTATATGGACTTAATAAAATATTAATTAAATATTCGAAATCTCCGATTATACAATATTGATAACAAAATGGATTAAGAAATGTGAGCCGAAGCAACACAAGGCCTTCATCCTAGTATTATATTAATTAGAGGGTTCAAGTTGTAAGGAGGTTAACCGAAATTTTCAAATAAATTTTCTCCCAATTCCCATCCCTTTTCTTCCCTCCCAAACGTCTGAGCAACGCAGAGCCATAGACTAATATTTAAAGAAATGGATGTTAGGACCAACGAGAGCAGGACTATATAAAAATAAAAAATCTTTCATCACTATTATCTTTTTTATTTTCACTGTTTTCAAAATAAAAGTTTCTTGTGCAGGTATCAATTTGAAAAGCAACATAACCAGCGTGAGCTCGAGCTTTCGAGACTGAAATAAGTAGTTTGTCTATAGCTATATGAGTAATACCTAGCATCCATATAAAAATCGTCCATAGCGTCCATATGTCACGTTTTGGGATGCATTTGTTATATTTTGGAACGAATTTGTTACATTCCGTATACTTCTATATGGATGTATAGACGGTTTTTCAATGGACGCAAGATGTTTACTCATAGCTATATGATCATATTGAGTAATCGACGAGTGTCAAAACGTATTGATCATGTTAGGGAGAAAAATAAAAATAGAATCATAATGAATTTGATACCATACCATGGGTTGTCTCTGCAGATTGGCTATCTTTGGGGATCGCTCCTTCTTGAATCTCTTCCATCTCTGTCAATCGGTCATCTATGGGGATCGCTGCTTCTTGAATCTCTTCCATGTCTGTCAATCGGTCATCTATGTCGATCGCTACACTCATCTCTTTCGGTGTGTCCATAGGAAACTATTTGCAATATGTATTGCAATTATTTGTGTATGGCTTTCTGACCAACATTGCAAGCTATGCTTTTGCTTATATATATATAGTACAGTCAATATTAATCGGCCAGTGGCCGTCCGGTGCTTTTGTGTTGACTTTTTTTTTTTTTTTTTGGGAGAAAAACCCGTAGGTAGTGTTGACTTCACTCCTCTCATAGTGGAGATCACACATCCAATTAGAACTTATAATTTAGATTAGGGAAATTTGCATATTTGCAACTCTAAAACCCTCCATTTGTAATTTTGTCACTCCAAACTTAGAAATTGCAAATTTGCACTACAAACTTAAAAATATTGCATTATTGCCGTTATAATTTTTAAATGACCAAACTGCCCTCAATGGCAGCCCCCCCGGTAGCCCCCTCGCACCCGGGGGCTGTCGGGGGGGGGGGGGGGGGGGGGGGGGTGGGGTGCGGGGGGCTGCCGGGGGGGTGTAGGGCTGCGGGGGGTTGCCATTTGAGGGCAATTTGGTCATTTAAAAATTTTAGTGGCAAAAATACAACGTTTTTAAGTTTGTAGTGGCAAATTTGTAATTTTCAAGTTTGGAGTGGCAAAGTTACAAATGGAGGGTTTTGGAGTGCCAAATATGCAAATCCCCCTAGCTTGAGATTATTAATTTATAAAGCACATACAATTTCCAGTGCAAATTAAATTTGATTATTTATTTTATATATCTGTAACCATTTACACAAGAAGTGTACAGAAGGTTGGCTTGTTAAAAACTTGCAATCAGCAATAGTTTCCATCAATATATCAGTTTTGCAAAATATTTGAAAACTTTTTCGAGTAAAAATATTTACATAGTCATTCTCAAAAGATTTGGGGAAAAAAATACACATCATAGCAAAAAAATAAACTACGAGGCTTCGAATGAGATCTTTGTAATAGAGCATTGAGTGATTTCTTCTTGTCGGAAAATGTTCTATTACATCTTTCCCTCTATATGATGTAAGTCGTTATGATTAAAATTCTTCGAATCATAGAATCTTTTATTGAACTTGTCAAAATTTATTGGGTAGATAGATTGAGAAGGGAATTATAGTATTGATCGTTGTGGAGTTTGAACATCCATTTAACCTGTTGCATAAAGTGCTTGGAAGAAGGTACAATCATTGAATAAATGATGAACCGTTTCTTGTACATTTCTACACATGAGGCATATATTTAATAGTTGCAATCCTCGTCTATTAAGATTGTCAATAGTTAATATACTATTTCTTAGCATTAACCAAGAGAAGTGAATAATATGGGGAGGAGCTCTTATAGACCAAACATTTTTTATTGTTAGATTTGGAGACATGGAGAATTGATAATGAAGGAATAAAAAGATTTGCATGAGAAAGTACCATTGGAATTTAAAGTCCATAAAGGTATATGTTGTTGAGTAAGATTAATAGTTATTAAAGAAATTATTTGAGGAAGACAATATAATTGAAGGATGGTATTATTGAAGAGATTATTGTGAAAGAGCTCAGAAGGATGTTCTTTAACCTATTAATTAGACCAATTAACATGATAGAAAATATTACTTAAATTTGATATTCGTATAAACAGACAATCTATGTGTGGATTTCTAGCTAGTAAAGATTTAATTGGGCATCTCTACCTGCTCTGCAGTAATTTTATGCGCACCCGCTATATATATTTGAACTTCAATTTTAGTCTTTTTACCTTGTTTTGTATTGAATGCCAACTAGCTGTTCTCCATCTAATTTTCAATTCACTCGGGTGTTATCTACGCATTAGTTGTATTGAATGTCTTTTTTTTTTTTTGCATTTGTTAATTGTTATCTTCAATTTAGTTGTATTGAATGTCAACTGTTCGCCAGCGTTACATTCATAAATCTGAGCTGGTGAACACTATTTTCGAGCCCCGATCTAGATCTAGTCATTGTTTATCTTATTCTATTTTTCCCCCTAATTGCCCGTTGATATATTCAACGCTCTAATTAATGAGCCGAGCTAATTGTATCTCAACAAAAATCTAAAAACGTACCCCACATATGTATCTCTAGTATATCAGGTATGAACACTCTGATACAATATATATGAACACCCGATTGAATGAGGTATGAACGCACAAGTTATGTGGACAGTCATTCACCAAAACGTGAAATTTTGGACTAGTCCTAATAAAATCATTCACCAGAACGTGCAACCTTGGACGGCCCACACGAAAATTTTTGATACATAGGTATAAACACCAAGTATGTCGACTATGAACACCTCATTGTGGCAGATGAACACCTTAATATGTAGGTATGAACACCATATGGTTGCAGACAGTTATCCATACCATAACGTCATGATACAATATATTTAATAGTGGGCTCAACTTTTAAGTTAAATAACTGATTAAATATTAGAATCTGAATCTTAGAATAGAATATATACATGATTACATGTTTATAACTTTCATATGTTACAAATTTAATATATATATATTACAAATCAGATGTATTTGTTATATTATTTATATATTTATAGACGTATGAACATCCTTTCAATGGACACATGTTTCTATATATCAATCAGTAACTCAGCCCCAAAAAAATCGCGCTGATATCATAAATAATCAAAGGGGAGTACTATTTTGAGAGCAGATTTTGCTATATTGAGGACTCATAAATATTTTTTACCCTCTATACCTATTTTGCCCTCCACTCTCATCATCATCTCTCATCGTTTAACTCTCCGTTAATAAAGCATTAATAACACAATAATCCTCGCCTGTGATTTCGTTCCCGAAATAATTGAGTGGCTGGGAAGAGAGTTGTATTCACTGTTATTTTGTAGATAGACATGGTGCATGATATTTTAGTCTAGGCAATTTGAAGTTTCAGTACGGTTTCATATGTGGCACAACCATTAAATCTTATAATCTACTTTTGGAGGTCTATACCATTATTTACATTGTAGCATAAGTCAATTTAATCTATTGTTTATTCACTCTCTGGACAATAATTCTTATGATTAGTTAAAAAAAACGTTCCATTATTCTTGATAAATAATTGTTGGTAGCATAAAAATATATTTTGAATAAAACAGAATAATTTGTCTAACATACTACTAATAAGAAAATAATGTATAATTTATATGTGATTCATTAATAAAAACTTTTAGATTTTGTAATGCTTTTTAATATTTTTTGTTATATACCTATAAATTATTGTATGACCTATAAATGTAACATAAATGGGATAAAATGGTACTGTATTATATTAATTTAGTAGATTTAGAAATTATTTGAGTGCGACATATTGTTTAACATCATTAGTGAACAAATTACAAATATATATTCATCAAATGTTATGGAACTTATAAATCGGTGATGTTTTCAAACTTGAACAAACTTAAGAATATTTGATAGTCCATACAAAAAATTTAAAAACTTGAACCAACTTAATTGTTCTCTAATTTGCTTATATTTTGTTACTTCATTATTATGTTATGAGGTATTGCTCATAAATTACAAAGATTTTATATTATTTATTTTAGTATTTAATTTATCTTTATGCGAGGCAGTGTTTTTAAAAATTGTAAATGTTCTTTTTTATGTTTTTTAACTTGAAACATTTTGAGAAGATTTAAATAATATTTTGTTTTTGGAGTAAACAATATTCTTAAGCTCACATGAGCATTCAGTGAGCTTAATCTCAAATATATATAAAAAAGAGGAGGGATCCGGTGCCAACGCTCCAATGGTGTCAATTTTGCCAACGGTGCCAACGGTCAGATTTTCATATCCAAATTTTGATTTATATGGCTCAATAAATTCTTTGTATCAAAATCATGTGCCATGCAAAAATTTTCCATTTTTCGAGATTTTTAAGTATTTATTTTAGATTTTTCAAAAGTTATATATGAAACATTGATTATTTTATTAATATTGTATAGTTGCTATTGGAAAATCCGAAATAAATACTTAAAAATCTCCAAAAATGAAAAAAATTTGCATGCTATAAGATTTTGATATAAAGAATTTATTGAGACATATAAATCAAAATTTGCATATAAAAATCTGACCATTGGCAAAATTGGCACCGTTGGAGCGTTGGCACCGGATCCCTCCTCATATAAAAAATATCCAAATTCCGATTTATATGCTTTGATAAATTTTTTATATCAAAATCTTGTGACATACAATTTTTTTTTAAAAAAATTTTTGGAGATACTTAAAACTTATATATGAAACATTGATTATTTTATTAACATTGTACAATTATTTTTAAAAAATCCAAAATAATACTTGAAAATTTTAAAACTGTAAACTCTTTATATGCCACAAAATTTTGATATAAATTAAAGAATTTATTAAACCATATAAATGGATATTTATATTTGATTTGATATGTTTTTCAGCTTACGTTTGCAAAGTCCTCGTAAGCTTAAGATATTTGTATTAAATTAATAATTTGATGCTTAAACCTAATTAAGTGGGGATGAATTAACACTTTAATAGCAATAACTTAATTAATATCACGGTTTAAGACAATTAATTCTGTCCTTGTTTTCCGCTACAATTAATACCTTTTCTCTCTTGGAGCAACATGTAATTATCTTTACTCAAAAAAAAAAAAAAATGTAATTATCTACAGTCAAAATATAAGCCTTCTTAATTAAGGGTAAAATTGGGATTACGGAAAGCTATTCTCTCACCGCCCTCAAAATAGTAAAAACTGCCCTCAAAATAGCATCCCCCATAATCAAAATATTGATGCACAAGTTTTGAGCAATTGCCATGTGATGCATGCAGCAGCAAGCAAACGACTCTCGATTATTTAGAAAGCCATGTGATGCTCAACTGGATGATGCTAATATAATAAATAAACATTATTTAAACAAGCGAGATTAGTCTGAAATTTTGTCAGGTTGGATGCATAATTAATAGACTCTAAGTTGTGCTGCGGTTAATTTATTATTTAGAAAAATAAAAATAATAGAAAAATAAACATCAAGTTGGCAGGCAGTCAACGCTGCCAATATTATCAAAATAATAGAAAAATAGAAGCCATGTGATCCTGATTGATCTTAAATCTTAATTTAGATCGGGCTAGCTGTCCCACAAAATTTGACCTTTTTTTATTATATATTTTTTGGAAAAAAAAAAGGGGTAATGACCCCGGACCCCCCCGAACTTTCGGGTTTTGACAACTTGGCCCCCGAACTTTTATTTTGGACAAATGCCCCCCCGAACTACCGATTTGTGACAAATTGCCCCCCGGTTGTTAATTAGCCATCTAATACTCCATTTACAAGTATGAAAAGACCAAAATACCCTTATGTATATATAAATATCATGTATATAAAACGTTTTCTGACTTTACCGATTTGTTAACTTCAAATTGGATTGAAAATTTTAAATCATTTAAAATGTAAAATTTTTTTTCCATAAAAATTAGTTACATGAATATAAATATTATGTTCATAAAATAAAATAATAAAAAGTAAACGATAAATATTCTGTATTACAAATTTTGTATTTGCAAAATATTTAATAACTTTTTATATATTTTTAATATATAATGGTTTTTAATTAAATATTTTTTTAAACTTATTTATATTTAAAATATTTTTTTGAACTCTCCGATTTGTATGAAAAGACCAAGAAAAAATTATTTACGTTTTAAATGATTTAAAATTTTAAAATATCATGCATATATACATAAGGGTATTTTGGTCTTTTCATACTTGTAAATGGAGTATTAGATGGCTAATTAACAGTCCGGGGGGCAATTTGTCACAAATTGGTAGTTCGGGGGGGCATTTGTCCAAATTAAAAGTTCGGGGGCCAAGTTGTCAAAACCCGAAAGTTCGGGGGGGTCTGGGGTCATTACCCCAAAAAAAAATGTACCAGAGTCGCTAAGCAATTAATTTTAACCTATCCTCACAATTTATCAACACACAATTCCAATAAAGCTTAAGGTCCGACTAATAGTCTCCCAAACAAAAACAAAAAAGAAAATAAAAAGAGAGAGGAAAGATGGAGACTCCGGACATGTTTGTTTTGGCATATTTGACAAATGCAAGTAGCTCAACTTACTACAGTTCGTAGCATAAATATCTATTTGCATGTGTTTGTATTCTATTAATACAGTTGGACCTCCAAGTTGTGCGACACTCATTTTGGACGCACGAGCAACTGTAGTCTATAATGCTTAATGTGAAAAACAATTTCTTACTTTTTATTTCTATTATCAAAGAAATTGGAAAGGAAGCTGACTGTACGGTGCAGTAAGAAAAGACATAAATTAACTTATAACCTTTGCTAATTGCAGAGTTCTGTATTGCGATACAAACAAATAATTAAGGACACAAATACAGTGTTAAAGATGATTTATTGCAGCTCCAAATATATATAGAACGAACTCTTATACAATAGAGTGCTTATCCTCTGACATATGGTACGGTGTCATTCGGTACGTGGGCCGTTGGATCACCTCGAGATTCAGACCAGCGTGCATCTCTAGTAGTCATGGGTGTTCTTTTAATTTCTAAAGAAATCACGGATCAGCTCCTTAAAAACTGATTAACTGAAGTTAGTGAATCCGTAATTTGAACAATGGTGGTCAGAATAGATCTAGGCTAATTTATGATAAAACAACTGCTTTTTTTTTTTTTTTTTTTGGAATTATTCCAACGAGCTTGTAAACACAAGTACACAACTATTGGTTTGTCCAAATTCCGGTAATCCTTTTGTCGTTTTTATCTTGACCGATATTTAGACGTAGAATTTAACGTTTTTTTTTTTTTTTTTCTTCTTAAGTTCATGTTCTATTACTAAGAACATATTACTTGGAAGGAACCCAATTTCAGATGACATGTTTTTTGTGATCATTTTTATAGAAGTCTGAAATGTGTTGTAGACCAAATCAAATAAAGCGCCCGGTTTCAATTTGCTCTGTATTTTCTTACCCATCGCATTATTTATTAATTATGTGTGAGATTATTATATTCGCCACTTAAATGAAAAATAAAGTTACATTATATAGAAATGTCGTCCGCTGATTGTTCATTGTATCGAGTAAATGATATAATTTGTCCGTATGAAGTTTAATTTATCAATAATAAAAATTGTTTATTTGTTCTCTATATAGTTTCATATCATAATAACTATTGTTGCGAACTAAATTACAATTAGCCCGTTGCATGGCACATGTCGATTACAAGCTAGAGAAAGCGTGAGAGAAAGGAGTGATCAAAACGAACGGCCCCTAATTAATATGATCAGCTAGAGCGTGCTACTGTTACATAACATAGCATCAGATTTGAAGTTCAAGGTTTCTCATTTCTCAAGCTCGTAAATTGCTGAAGTTGAATGTGAATAATATTGGATCAGATTGGGCTTGGATTTCAGGGATTTCAAGCCCGATATGTGAATATCAAAATCCAGGCCTATCAAATCCGGGCCGTTGAATATTTGACACTGAGTCAAATAAAGGCTAGCTATATATATATATACAAAACACACGGAGTCAATACGATAACAAAAATGTAAGTAATTAATCAATGATAATAATAATAATAATAATAATAATAATAATAAGAATTTTACTCCAATACTTCAACCATAAAATTTTCTTTTCAATCTAACAATTATAAATGAATATTATCTATTATGAGATTTATATGTAACTGGTAAAATTATATGGGTGTGAGTATGGAAGTAATGTCCTAATAATAATTATGGTGATGATGAATTGATGATGATCATGGTACGAGGAAGATGATGATCAGACACTTTAATTTATTTGTGATTTGGACTAAGACGATATGAGCTCTACCCCAAGCCGATTTTAGTCGACTCTATATCCCCTGCTATACTGCATTTTGTATTTAACTTTGTAAAGAGTTCACGACTTACTTTGAGCTGAAATTATTATATCTTATAATAAAGAGTCAAAAACTCATCCTTGTGAGAAACTAATATGGGTCTTAAATTTTAATGAGCCGGACATTAATGTACGTCAATAGTAGTGATCAATCTAAGTAAACAATCCATGGCTGTGATTTCTTTTTTGGGGAAGATAGAACTTTCATGTCAAAAAATCTAATCTCCTTTATTAGGAGTAAGGATAATGCATATCTGTTTTGGATGAGTGCTCATCTTCTGCTGCGAATCAACGGTTTGATTATATGAGATATTTTGAGAATGAGTTGCACGAATCTTAAAGCGAATCCAACGGCCATAGTACTGTGCAGTAATTTAGTGCGCAGTAGAGGATATGAATTGGTTTTGGATTTGCTGCATAAGATTAATTAGCAATTAGCATTGACGTATGTTACCACATTAATTACTTTTAATTGTGAAGTAGTAGGCAAAACGCCAACCATTACATTTATTAAAAAAAAAAAAAGAAAGTTCTGATACATATTTACAATATTTGAAGAGCAACATGATGAAAGTGAAAAATTAACTGCAATGTACCGTATGACGCCGTGAAAAACCCTAACAATATAGTGCTCATGCATCTCTATCCGTAGAAATCGTGTTGTTTATGAGAAAGACGGAGAGATATGACGTTAGAAGATGCGTCTGTTGCGTTCTTTTCAGATATTCCAAAGCATAGCGGCGACAAGCATGTCGCATACACCATTAAATGAGTCTTGTAGCAATGAACGGTATGCTAACCAAAATGATGCAATGTTGTCACTTGCGAAAGTATGTCGCGGTATATCCGGTTTGAATATATGTTTTCAAATTTGAAGTAATTTACATATGGTCCATAAAGAACATGTAATCTTTGAAACATTAAAATTTATACAAAATTTGGATGAACTATCAAATGATATTATTCAAACTCACTTTAAATTTAAAACACTCTCAATTTATTCGTTCAAAAGTACATCTATAATTATTTCATTTGGATTTAATTGTCAAAATTGTAAAAAAAAACTTTTATCAAAGGATCCTTCCGTAAATAAATCAGTTTATTTCTTTCTTTACCATACAATATATTTTTCAAGAAAAAGCTATTCAAATGTCCTTCAATATTGCATTAGTGTGATGTTTGGTTGAAAAACAACTTAATTAGGACAATTTTTTTTTTTTACTTCACTTAATTTCTTCATAAAAACAATTCTTACTAAAATCCGCCCTATTTTATTATTTCTACATTTGATTGCATGATTCAAAAATTTGCACCTCCTTACTATTTTTTCTTTTAATTATTTAAATCTTGGTGACTGGGTGACAACCATTCCTGAGTACTTATCTTCTGCCTTAAGGTAATATGCAGTGAAGCACGTGACGTTAGCCATTGGATTGTCTCAAAATTCATATAGGCACGGATCTTGAGGCGATCCAATGGTCTATGTACTTCACTACATATTACAGTAGTGCAGAGGATCTGAAATCGCCATTCCTTCCTTTCATATATAAATAATTAAATATATAATGAGTCATACCTGCCGTCCATACATGAAAAATCTATATAAGTCACAAAGTTGTATGACAAATAGGATCCATGTGGACCCCAATATAACAACTTGTGTCACACATGTGACTTTATAGACAGTCCATGTATGGACGAAAGATGTTTTCCATATATAATCATCCAGTCCCTCGCTCTCTTAGACACAAAAAATAACAACACAATCAAACTTTTCATGGAAGAATTCCTTATGATGCCTTCTCTGTCTCTCACATTCATCACTTCCTTACTACTATGCCTCCCTCTTCTCTACTTGTACACTTATCCACCATGTTTGGTTGTGTCATAAGTGAGGAATAAATCCTCTATTCCTCACTTAAAGAGCCAAACAAGAATAATTCAAGGCTCCATAAAATGGAATAGAGTGGTTTTGTGGCTCCTTAACTTATGGAGCCTCACATGGTGGTTTAACTTATTCCTCATGATTTATGTCTTTATGGGTCCCACTAATCAATAAAGAATATATAATTTATATGCCTTGTAATAATAATAATTAACATACGAATAAAATAATAATATAATATTAGTAATAATTAATAATAATAAAAAAATTTAAAATAAAATTAATAAAATAATAACAATATGTTATTGACTTGACAAAGAAAAAAGAACAACAATGGTTATAAAATAAAAATAATAATATAATAATACAAATAATAAAAATATTTTAATAAAATAATGGCAAAAGGTTGTAATTAATATAATAATAAAATAATTAGAGAAATAAATAATTAAATAAAATCAATAGTAAATAGTAATTAATAATTAATATATTAGTAAAATAAAAATAATTTTAATAAAATAAGTATAAAAAATAATTAATATAATAATGAATTATAATTAATAGTAAATGATGTAATAATTAGTACAACTATGGAATAAGTTAATATTATAATAATATTATATAATTAATATACTAATGAAATAATTTAAGAAATAAATAATTAAATATAACCAATAATAGATAGTAATTAATAATTAATATATCAATGAAATAAAATAATTTTAATAAAATAATTATAACAATAAAACTATTAATTAGTTAATTATACTGATATAATATTAATAAAATGATAAAAAACAATAATTACTATAATAATGAATTATTAAAAATAATACTAAATAATGTAAATAATATAATAATTAGTACAACTACGGAATAAGTTGATATTATAATAATAATATTATTATTTATAACTAATGGTGTTGATAATGATAATAACATAATAATGTTATTATCATTATTATTATTATCATATCTATGTCTTCTTATTCCTCCACTTGCTCAACCAAACAAGAATACTTTATAGTGTCATAACTTGACATAGGAAGTTACACCTCCTTAACTTTATGATCTAACCAAACATGGTGATAAGGTGTGGCTAAAACCAAGAACAACAAGAGAGAAGCTGAGGTGCCATGGGATAAATGGCCCAAAACCTTCCATCTTCTATGGAAATCTCTTGGACATGAAGAAAATCCATCAAGAAGCAAAGATACAATCCAAGGAAGATTGCACCAGTGGAATTGGAATTTCCTCTCTTGGTGACTACACTCGAATCATCCTCCCACATCTTATTTCATGGAGGCAAAAATACGGTAATTAAATTAACTATATATAATTCTTTAATTATACCTTTATAAGTTTTTCTGTAATATTTTAAATAAAAACTTCTTGATTTTCTTTCATGTGTTTTTTTTTTTTTGCTTTCTCATATATAGTCTTGATTGTTCAAGCAAAGCAAATTAAATATTTTCCACAATATTTGTAATTAAACTAGAATACGGACATTTAATTTATAATAAATTAAACAGTATACATTATGATATGCACAACCGCATAATTAAGCAAATTAATTAATTAAAACAAATATATATACGCGGTTGCCTAGCTAGCCATATATATATATATATATATATATATATATATACAGAGAGAGAGAGAGAGAGAGAGAGAGAGAGATAGACTATTATACTAACGTTAGCATTTCGGACCGAAATGCTAATGCCTCAAATTTAATGTTATCGTGTCCGAAATCATAATTTATGGTGCCCAATAAATTCTTCATATGAAAATATTTGGGAATACAAAAAATTTTTATTTTTAGAGTTTTCTAAGTATTTATTTTGAATTTTAGAAAAAAACTCATAAATATTAATAAAATATTGATGTTTGTACATGGTATTTTCAAAAATGCAAAACAAATACTTAGGAAACTCTAAAAATTAAAAAATTTTGTATTCCCCAATATTTTCATGAAAAGAATTTATTGAGCACCATAAATCGTGTTTTCGGATACGATAACATAAATTTTGAGCCGTTAGCATTTCGGTTCGAAATGCTAACGTTAGTATGATAGTCTAACTCTCTCTCTCTCTCTCTCTCTCTACATATATATATATATATATATGTAGAGAGAGAGAGAGAGAGAGAGAGAGAGAGAGAAACATGTAAAGTCCACCCTATAAAATAGGCTATCCATCCACTCATCTCACAGTTCTGACACACCACGTACACCAATGTGCTTACCACAGCTGCATAAATGTTCACCTGAAATCGTAGTATATCTGTTCACTAGAAAAATAATATCTATTAATTGAAAATATATAAATAAATATTTACTAAAAAAATGATATTTGTTCATTGAAAATATGATGAACCGGTGGATAAGTAAAAATGGTGGACGCTTACTGTTGATAAATCTATATATGCAACAATCAATGAAATAATATATATATGTGGTCAGCATACACACGATATATATATCAAGAGCGGGTGCGTAAGTACCACAAAATTATGTGTACGTAAACTTGACATATATGCATATGATTCTAGATAGAGATCAATTAGAAGGAAAATAGTTCTTTGTGGGACTCAAACTTGAGACCTTCAGGCAATCAAACAGTAGCAACCCCACAAAACTATATATGCTTATGATTATGATTATGACGGGTAATACACTATTATAAATTTGATGTACCTTGTATATATATAAAAAAATAAAGTTAGACTAATTAATATAAAATATGTTTTCATTTCGCTCAAAATGCTAACAACTCAAATTATACTTTGCTACATCCTAAATTTCGATTTATGGTTTCTCAATAAATTCATCATATTCATACTCTAGAAAGAGGGGTAAGGTGTTCCAAACTTTTTAGCTGTGCTACATCATCATTACTCTCATTTGTTTCTCTCTCTTTATTTATCTTAATCAAATGTTTCAATTTAATTTTTTTTCATTAAAGAGATAATATGATATGCCTAAAGAACAATTTAAGACTCAAAATATTTGTATCTCTTTATATTCTTTTATATGAATTGAGATGTAGTTAAAAATATATTATATAGAAAATATATTAAGTTGAATATTTATTGATAAAATATATGTATAAAAAATTATATTTATTTCTAATATTTATTTATGTAATATTATTTTTTCGGGGCGAAGCCCGATTCACAGCTTTAGTAAAAATAAAGGGGATACAAAAAATTTGTCATTTCTAAAGTTTTCTATATATTTGTTTTGGATGTTTCAAAATGACTTTAAAATAATAAAAAAAGTACTGCTTATTTGCATAGACTTAAAATAAATTCAAAACAAATACTTAGAAAACTCAATAAATGAAAAATTTTCATATCTTTGGTATGTTCATATGATAAATTTATTGGGAGCCATGCATATATCAAAATTTTAGATATGACAAAATATAATTTGGGTTGATTGTACAAATTCTTTTAATTATAATTTGAGAGGAATGCAAATGTTTTCACTTTAGTTTTACTCCTATATAAGCACATATATTTACAGGTGGTCACATATATACATCATACATGATACACATACACGTGTCCTTTTTTTGTATATGCACAAATTCTATTATATAAACAATTGTTTTGCACCAAAATATATTGGAATGTTAATACGTGATGTCTATTAATCATTATTTATTATATAAACAAACATGCAGAAAAAAGTAATCCTATTATTTCATATGTTTATTTATTTCTAACAATACATTGTTCAGGTCAGTTGTTCCAGTACTCGATCGGTACCGTACCGGTTCTACACATAACAAAGCCAGACTTGGTGAAAGTGGTCAGCCAGTACACTTCTAACGAGCTCGTCCGTCCCGAGTTTATCAGAAAGGCCCGGAAGCACCTGTTTGGCGAAACAGGCATTGTAACGGCGAATGGTGAGCTCTGGGCTTTCGAGCGGAAGATCATTGCACAGGAGTTCTTCAAGCACAGGATCAAGGTAATAACCAGGATTTACACTGTCTAAAAATAAAGTTCTGATGGAATTTGCTAGTGTTTTTTCTTGTTTACTTTTTAGTTTGTAGTGAACTGGTACATAATTATCGGTATGTGTCGTTGGAGCCATACTAAACCGGTATTTTGGGTACTTAATTAGAAATATAATATTTATTTCTATCCTAAATATATTTCCAAATGTTCTCATTTTTTTTTTTTTTTGTATTGTGAATGCAGGGGATGGTAGATGTAATAATCGACTGTGCGTATACGGTAACTGACGATTGGAGCAAAGTACTCGAAACCGAAGGGGGAAAAGCAGAAATAATGGTCCAGAGTTACTTAAAAACTTTCTCAGGAAATGTTATATCAAAGGTTTGTTTCGGTGATAGTTACGGAAAAGGCGACATTGTGTTGTCCAAACTCCGCGAGCTTCAGGCAGCTGGCTCGAAGTCGAGTTATCTGACAGCAATCCCCAGTGCTAGGTACGACATTACTGTATGTTTCGTTCGGGTAGTTGTAGCTGTATTCTGGTAATTGGCAGTAGATATTACTGGTACTGAGCATGACTAATGAGAGAATTTGTATTTATTAGTCTCATTGCCATCATCTCAATGAAGAAAAAGAATGGTGCTTTCTCCTTTTTGTAATCTAATTTCTATACATCTCAAGTATAGTTAACCAAATATTTATTTAGGCTCTAAGTCAATATGAACTTTTATTTCTGACAAAATAATATGTATTTATGTCTGTTATAATTTGAAAAATGGAAGAAAGAACTTCTACTGTATTTTTTTTTTTTTTTTTTGAGATAAAGATGAGGATCAAGCCACTCAAATTTAAATATCTATAAAAGACCCTCCATCCGGGTTTCAAACCTGCGACCTGCCACAAGAAAAGCGTTGTTCTTAGCCACTAGACCAAAAGCTAGTTCTTACTTTTATTGTATCTTGACTACAGGTACCTACCAACCAAGACGAACCGAGGGCTCCACAATCTGAATCAAGAGATACGCTCCATCATTGAAAGCATAGTCGAAGAACACAAGCAACAAGCATCGCCAAACCGAGATTTACTGCATTCCATAATTGAGGGCTCTGCGTTGATTCCTGATAACTCGGTCCCTGTTGAAGATTTCATAGTCGACAACTGCAAGACGATATACTTCGCAGGACTGGAGATGACCGCTGTCACTGCAACTTGGTGCCTTTTGCTCCTTGCTTTGCACCCGGAGTGGCAGAATCATGTGCGAAGAGAGGTTCTTGCGGTAACTCATGGTGGTATGCCTGATTTCGACATGCTTCATCAATTCAAGATGGTACGTACTTCGATTTTTCTGGTATGATGAGAAAGTTTGTTGAATTTCAAAAAAAAAAAAAAGAAGTGGACCAGAACTGTATAAAATAATTTGCAATTAAGAATAGTATGAAGTATATAAAATGATTTGCAATTAATTAACTAAACAAGAATTGTTCATTCTTCAACTAATAAATGGTAATAACAGCTGACAATGGTGATCCATGAGACGCTCCGACTCTTCTCTCCCGCATTTGCGATATTGCGGGAGGCACGACACGATATGAAGCTCCAGAACCTGCATGTCCCGAAAGGCACTGTAATTCAAATCACCGTCCCAATGCTACACTGCAATGTCGATGTGTGGGGACCCGATGCAGAAGCCTTCAATCCGTCCCGATTCGCCAATGGCGTTTCGGGCGCATGCAAGTATCCTCACATGTACATGCCCTTCGGATTTGGACCGAGAATCTGTGCAGGGCAGAGCTTCGCCATGGTTGAGTTGAAGATTCTGTTGTCGCTTCTTTTATCGAGGTTCGGTTTTGAGCTCTCTCCGAAGTATGTGCATTCACCGGTTCATCGACTGGCTGTTGAGCCGGAGCATGATCTGCCTCTTATTGTGATAAAAATATGAGTGCTGTGTGCCTTGTTTAATATCTTTTAGGTGAAATTGGGGACATATTGTTCTTTCAACAACTTGTATGTATCAACTTTATTTGGCATCCTCATTATGAGCAAAACTACGGTGTTCTTAAGCCTACGGAGAACTTCCGTGAGCTTAATACCAAAAACATATCAAACCATATCCAAATTTTGATTTATATGGCTCAATAAATTTTTTATATTAAAATTATGTGGCATGCAAAAATTTTTAAATTCATCGAGATTTTTAAGTAATTATTTTAGAGTTTTTTAAAAGTTACATATGAAGCATTTTTAGTTTTTTTTTTTTTCGTATTGAGGTAGATGCATGGTTTCGATTCTTGGGTCGGAATCTGCCGCTTTTTTTTTTTAGAAAAGCAGAGCCTGCTTTTCCCGATCGGATGGTCAGGATCGGTTGTCGCATCGATCTCAAAGTATTTCGATGTTTCTTAATCGTCGGATTAAGAAAAACAGGTGATCTCAGTCCTCGTTTCTTTCATTGTTTCTTAAGCCCATATATAAATTCAGAATTAAAGGGCTGGGATTTGGCCTTTTGGGCCTTCAGCCATTAACTGATGTAATGTAATGGACTGTGTGATAAGCTTTGGAAGATCATATATGTTCTCTACTTGGTTAATTAAGAAATGTTGGTTTAAATTCATTATTGTACACCTAATATACCTGTAATGCTTCCAGAGCAGCATGCTTATTTTGCTATGGATTTGATGGAATATGAACAGTCTATTTTTTAGAATCCGATGGTCGTGATTTATCCATCAAGTACAATTAAAAAGAAATGTATAATAAGAGCCGTTCAATTCAAAAGGTTGCTTTTTTTTTTTCAATGAATTGTGATAGAGTGAAGTAATGAACAAATTAGGTGAAACAATTAATTATGTGTAGACTAGTACTGATCTGTCTTGCTAAACATATTTTTATTTTAAATTCCACAAAGCAAGCAGCCAAGCAGCACTAGATAAGAAATTGCACAGGCAACATTCCACTGATTAGGAAAGGTGATTACATAACAATTAACAGGTACAACAATAACATTGCTTTCTTATTTTAAAATTGCACAAGCATCATTCTCTGCTGCATGAGTAGTGAATACCCACCATTATATATATATTTATATGTAGAGTAAATTACGCGGATGGTCTCTGAAGTATTATTAGCCTTTTATCAAATTGGTCCTTAAAGTTTAAAAGTTACCAATTTGATCCTTAAAATATTGATTTTCTACCAATTTGGTCCCTAAAGTTTGAGATGCATAATTATGGTCCTTAAAGTTTTACTAATATATCGTTTTAATCCTTAAAATATTTTATCCATAGCAAATTGGTCCTATCATTATCCACTAATGCTAAAATTTACTTAACAAGTATTTGATAGCATGAACAAATATATTTATTTGTATGTTATTTAAATTTTAAAATAATACATTATCGTTATTTGTAATGCTAAAAATTAATTTGAGATACATGAAAATAATAATTTTGAATAAAATACTTAATTTTGGGACCAATTTGAAAAATATTTAAAACTTTAAGGATCAAAACGATATGTTAGTGAAACTTTAAGGACCAAAATGGTACATCCCAAAATTTAGGGACCAAATTGGTAGCAAATCAATACTTTAAGGACCAAATTGGTAACTTTTAAACTTTAAAGACCAATTTGGTAAAAGAGTGATACTTTAGGGACCATCCACATAATTTACTCTTATATGTATATATGTTACTGAACAGTGTTGACCACATACGTACCTACTTAATTCCATTAATAATTTTGAAGTAGGTGCTCAGGATAACTATGACATTTATTAATTCAGCTATTTGGAAATATACAATTTGAATCTAAGAAAATTAGTTCCAGTCAATTGCAGATACCTCAAAACTGGGAAGTCAAGTTAAATTGTGTCACTGTTTAGGTAATCAGCACTACAGGAAACTTGTTCAATTGCTACCGAGCTGCCCACGGGCGATCGTACAGTAGGCCTTTCTTCAACTTTCTCCTGCAGGCCATATATACAAAATGTAACAGATATTTTTGAGCTGCAAGTATTCTTCTAGATATTTTTGAGAAACGTCTTGTGTTTATTGAAAAACTATCCATACATCCATAAACATATACAAAATGTAACAAATATGTCTCGAAATGTAACAAATACATTCCGAAATGTATCTTATAGACGCTATGAACAGTTTTTCTATGGACGCTAGAGGACATTGATTTTTCTTAAATAAAAAAAAAAGGATAAAGATCTTCATGACGTGTGCATTTGACCATTGTCAAAATTATTGGCTTCATTTGTTTGTCATGACAGGACAGCATCCAATAATTGAACAGAAAAATAAAAGAGAAATATGTAAATTCCAGCTACAGTAGGTCACTCATCCACTCCTCTCACAGTTCTGACACACCATGTGCACTCATATGTTTAGCACAGTTGCAAAAATATTTACTAGAAATGATATATATTTATTAGAAAGATATAAATGGTCAATGAAAAATAATATTTGTTCATTGAAAATATGATGGACTTTATGTATCCGTTCACTGGAAAATGATATCTATTCGTTATGTATCCGTTCACTGGAAAATAATATCTATTAATTAGAAAGATATAAATGGTATAATATTTGTTCAATGAAAATACAATAGACTGGTGGATAAGTAAAAAAGGTGGCCACTACCTACTACACAAAATAAACATGTTTAAAATGCCTTCTATTTACATAGTCAACACTACAACAAACAATACCTATTACAACGACAAATTAGTGGCGCCTTGTATACCGCCCAATAATATGCCATTTGCAACAACAAAACTGGAAATATTTAGACGGGCTCCTTTCCGCCTTATCCAAAAACTGAAGCAGCGCCTTAAGCCCGCTTGTACAATATAAAATTTTCGTCGGAATTCAAACCCACCCACTTTCATCTCCCAATTGGTCTTTTAATTGTTAAATTAAAAGGTGATATTTTACGAATCTAAAATCAATTGGTAGTGACACTAACATCTATAATTGTAGAATTAATGGATATGATTTAAACAGATTTGGCATCTGCATATTTTGCATCTCAATATTTCAAATTAATTAGTTTTAAATTATTTTATTAAATAATTAGAAAAACTGTAGACCATATAAGGGAAGTGATCCATTGATAATGCTTATCTTAACAATTTTGACAATAAGATATTTCAAAGATTTAAAAAATTCATAAAAAAAAATAAAAATAGAAAAAAATTTATAGAAGAATTCCTTAACATATAGATTGATTATTCTTCAAATTATATTTAATTTAAGCCATATTTGATAGCTCTTCAAAGAACTGTTAAACTACAATTGTTGAAAAGTATACAAAATTTTGATAAGCTATAAAACGATGTTCAAATTGATTAAAATTTGAAACGCGATCAATCTACAAATTAAGTAATGCATCCATAAAATATTTTCATTTTTTAAATTTTTTTATAAAATTTTACAAATTTCTTAAATATCTCATTATCAAAATTGTTAAAATAAGTATTGTCAACCGAACCCTCCCCACAGTATAAATAGGAAATTGGCAAAAGGTATGGCGGGATGGCGGGAAGCCAGGAAGGAGGGAAAAATAAGAAGAAACAAAATTTTCATGAAAATACAGCAATAATAATCATGATTTGAATTGGTTTGAAATTAACGGAAATTAAACGCCTTAATTCGATAGTAAAATTGGAAAAGTGCGCTTCACCAATATTTGGCGCTACAGAAAAATTTGGAGCGGAAGGATGTTTCCATGTGTTGATCTTAAACTCAACGGCTAAGCAAATCTGAGTGATCTTCTAATAGTATACCTTATTTATTTATATTGATTTGACATGTATTTGATAATTTGACAATTAATGTATATCTTGACACAATCTTGATAATGATATTTTTGATAGATTTGAAATATTGTCTAAAAAAATAAAAAAAATAGATGTATTATTTAATGTATAGAATAATAGGAGTAAATCTACGGTGTATATCAAATAATGTCTAAATTTTTATTTATATGACTTAATAAATTATTTATATCAAAATCTTATAGCATGGAAAAATTTTCATTTTTAGAGACAAGTATTATTTCGGATATTTTTAAAGCAACTATACAATGTTAATAAAATAATCAACGCTTCATATGTAATTTTTAAAAATCCGAAATAATTACTTAAAAATTTCTAAAAATGGAAAATTTTAGCATGCCACACTATTTTGATATAAATAACCTATTAAGCCATATAAATCAAAATTTGGATATGGTTTGTTTTTGGTGTTAAGCTCACGGGGGGCCCCGGTGAGCTTAAGAACACCATAGATTTACTCGAATAATAGATAGTGCTTCAAATTTCAATCAATTTGAATACATTTAGTTCATCAAAATTTTATACATTTTGCATCATCTATAATTTAACAAGCTTTTGATGTACTGTTAAACAATAATAATATTGAATATAATTAAAAACATAATCAAATTATAAGAGTAACAATGTAACTATAAAACCTTTTTCAATTTTTAAGGATTTATATCTCAAAAATTTTGAAAATCACATTCTCAATATGTCAAGATGAGCAATGTCCATTGATTCCTTCCTTTTTTATATATGAAACATTTTGTAACACATCGATCTTATTGTAAAAATAAATTTAAATATTGATATAATTAGATATGTTTTTAAGTATAAGTTCACTACAGTATTTGGTACTTACAATATTTGTGAAGTTTAAGACTTGTGAAAGATTATAATATAAACGATACAAAATTCTTAATATGTTTGAAAATCCAAGAAATGACAATAGCATGAAACACTAATTACCACTTGAGGTTAGTGTTATTTGATTATTTGACATATCAAATGAGTATCTATTTAATCTCATACATATATTGTTGTAGAGACTTGTAAAAACAGATTAAGATGGAGGCATGAACCATCAAGATATGTGATAATGGAAACGAACGGATCAGATTGCGTAATTGTTCAATATTGTTTACATTATTATTGTTTAAATAACAGTATCAGTCAAGAAAGTAGCGGTTGAGATCAAAAGTCGTCTGTTTTGACGATCTAGATTTATGTCGAGATACCGTTCTTAACACCGTTAAAGCTTTATAATATAAGAAAATTATTGATAAAATACGATGCATATATTTTGTTTCATGTGTACACAAAAAAAGTTATATCGACTTGATTTAAATATGTGCATCAAGCATAAATAATAATCAATAGTTTAAATTTTATGATTTTTTTTTCTATTTTCTTGATGATTATTCTAACGATGTTACAACTTTATCATTTTTTCTGTATATATTATTGTGATGATTTAGAATACATTTAATGGTGTAGATTTTTCAATTTATGTATAAATAATGAAATGGTCTGGTGGGTACTTATACCCAAGGTTATTGGATCCCTTCTCTACAAAAATATGTATAGTTAACACATAATTTTAACAAACATTAATTGTTTCATATTTCAAATAGTTAAGTTTCTAAAATAAATAATTTGCAGTTCTAATTCTTTAGCTCACGCAATAGTCAAGATTTATAAATAAATAGTTAAATACATTGTTGATTTATTTCATATTAGAAAATGCCGAATATTAACTATATATTGCAATAAATTTAATAATAGTAATTTCAAATCAACTCAAGTTGCAATACATCTAATTTTAAAATTGTATAGCATTATATCAAATTATGTTTAAAACATAAAAATCTATGCTTTCACAAAAATCGTATTGTTCTTGTTTTCAAAATTTGAAAATAATAGTTTATAATGGTACCGAAAGATAAAACAAATTTTTTTTCACAAAAATAAAGGTGAGAATATTATAATAAATAATTCGTTTTAATCTGAAAAAAATAGTAAAAAAGAAACTTTGAATTGTGATAAAACAAGGGGGAAAACGAACTGAAAAAGAAATAATAAATGCAAGATCCGTAATGGATGCTAATGTAATGAAATTAGATCTAATCCCTCCTGATTTCTCTCACTCGCTCCCCTCTCTATTTCCAATTTTTAAACCAATTTGGTTTTCACTTATTCCTATTTCGGATATTTTATGATGCAGAGAGAGAGAGATGGCAACTATCCTAGAAAAGCTGAAGAGCACCTGCCTTCACATCCATCTCCCCTGTTAAGTGTGATCCCCTCGATGCCAATATATAGATTTATATATATAGTTTAGGATCTTTGCAATGCTAGTTTGCTTTTTACTATCGCTTAATCTCTAACAAATATTTTTTGTCGCATTTACTGCAGATATGACTGTGAAGTTTATATCGACGAAATGAGCAAAGTGGCAAAAGAAGGATCAGGATAATATTTGCAGATTTAAAAGTGTAAGTACCTTATCCGGGTGAGTCGAGATTATTTTTAATGAATTTGTTAGCTTATTTTATTGTCAACAAACTAATACAGTTTCTTTGTTTATTCCTGAAAGGTGATTGCACAAAAGTTGAAGGTATGCAAGTGTTACAAATTAGACTTACAGGTACATAAAAGTCCTACAAATTACAAAAGATTTTGGTTTATTTGATGATATATAGCTTTGATTTGCTGTTTGTATAGACTTTGATTTCATGACTTATCAACGCACGACCAATGAATGAAATTATCCTATACGATGTATAGGGCAATAAGAATTGTAAGGCACTTAATGCAACCCGTTTGACATTCTTTTTTTTTTTTTTTTTAACTATTTCAGAATACTGTTATCAGATGCACAGCAAGGGCGAAGAATGTCAAGCGAGGAGCAATCGCACTTTATTGTTTGTATTATTGTAATAATTATTTTTGAATAGATGAGTTCGATCGGAATGTATGCTTATTGTATTCTGTATTGTTACAGTTGATTATTGCGTATAAATATTATTAGTTTTTTACTTTTTAATGATTCTTGTCATCTTATGTGTTGCTATTGATTATTGCATATGAAGATCATTTTGTTTCAATGATTTCTGTGCGAGAGCATTCCCTTTATGTGAATAAAATTGTTTCTATATTATTGTTTTTATTTAAATATCTGAATTTATTAATTATAATTCTAATTAATTTTAGTTATATATATATGGAGCTGCAGTAATTAATAATTGGCATGATTTTAGGCTTTTTACCCACATTAATTAATTTTAATTAAAAACGGAGATGTAATATTTAATTATTGGCGTGAATTTAGCAAAATTAAAGACAATTGAGGATTTAGTTACAACGTTTTATATGGACAAACTAGCCGTCTCTAAAACTATAGATGCGTGTATAATTTAATTGTCTTTAGGATTGTATTAATGTCGGCTAAATTGTCTCACCATGAACCTATATAGGGACGACCTAAGCGTTTGGAAGTTGAATCCTTACGGACGGTTCAATCGTCTCAAGGATAAAAGTCTTGAGACGGTTATTCCACCGTCTCTATATTCTTTGAAACGGTAATTATAACAACGGCCATGAGATGGATATATAACCGCCCGTACAATATTGTACCGACGGATATAACCGCCCCTACATGCTAATATAACCGTCTTTACAAGCATTGTTTGTAGTAGTGCAAAATTCTATGCATTGAGAATAGTTGTTATCCTAGTTCATTTGCTAATCAGCAGTTGTTAACCTTTTAATTTTATCCTGTTTACATCCAACCATTGTCAGATGAGTAATACTTAGCGTCCATATATAGATTACATTTTAATATAGAGGAGGGATCTATTGACAATTCTTATAATGACAATCTTGACAATCAAGATTTTGAAAATTTTGTAATAATTCATAAAAGATCTTAAAAATAGAAAAACTTTTATGAATGCATCCTTTAACTTATAGATTAATAGTGTTTTAAATTTCAATCAATTTGAACATCGTTTGATAGTTTATCAAAATTTTATACATTTTTTAACGGTTGAAATTTAACGAGCTTTAAAGAGCTATCAAACGTCACTTAAATTGAATATAATGTGATACATAATCAATCTATAAGTTAAACAATATCTCTATAAACTTTTTTCTATTTTTAAGAATTTTTAACTATTTTTACTAATTTTTTAAAATCTTGATTGTCAAGATAGTCATTTTAAGCATTGTCAATGGATCCCTCCTCTTTAATATATATCTATTATATTTCGGGACGTATCTGTTACATATATATCTGGTACATATATGGACGGCTATTCAATGGACACAAGATCTTTCTCTTATCACATTAAATCTCTCCCTGTTATATCTTCCTGCATGTTCATCTACTTAAACACACTCATCTCACTTTCAAAGAAATCATCCAATATGTCTTCTTTGAATTTGTGTCTCCTTCTAACTTTCTTACTAGGTTTCCCTCTTCTCTACCTCTACACAAAACTATGGCTGAACCCCAAGAAACTGAGAGAGAAGCTAAGATACCAAGGGATAACTGGCCCCAAGCCCTCTTTCTTCTATGGCAACATACTGGACATGAAAAGGATCCAGAAAGAAGCAAACTTGCACTCACCCGAGGAAAAACAAGACCGAGCATACCTTGTCGGCGACTATACATCGATCCTCTTCCCGTATCTAGTTTCATGGAGAAAAGATTATGGTACTCTTTAACTAATTGGGTTTGATTCCTTTTATTTGAGGACATGATAAACTTTGAACTGATTTTTTGCTCTTTTTTTCTATTTGAGGAATTCTGTTAGTTGTAAATTAACATATACCGAAAAAAATCAACCGTGTAAATTTATTGAAGATTAACTTAATATTGGCATATTTTTTTGTCAATGCCCAGTTCATATGCTATACCATTCCTTTTTACAACAGCCACAGGATGGTATATGTGACTTCTCCTGGAGACTTTTCTATCTACAGATTTTTCTTACCAGACTTTTCAAAACAAGCATGCAAGAGTGAAATTTTTCTTGCAAATTTCTAAATGTGTGAAATTTCTTTATTCTTTTAGAAAAGTAGCTTGAATTGCTTTTCATCAGACTTCAGCATTCCACCATAAGATATCAGATGAAAACTTAAAAAAAAAAAAAAAAAGATTTTATTGCAGACATGATGATTGGTGATATAAAAATTAATACCAATTTTCCGTTGATGAAAATGAAGAGTATTGATATATATGCTTTTGCTAATTCATGGCTAAATAGCACGAAGTAGATCGACCTTTCGATCAAATTGGACTGATTTGTTTCACGCAATTGATTTCAAAATAATTTGTGAAGTATAACCCCCAATATATAGGCTGTACAATATTGACTTACTGATTGCTGAAGCAGAATAAATGCAAATATATTTCCATTAATATTCTGCTTCATTGTGTAACAGGTCGGTTGTTTCTATACTGGATCGGTACCATGCCGGTTCTACATATATCTGATCCTGATTTGGTGAAGGCTGTCAGTCAGTGCACCCCCTTTGAGCTCGGTCGGCCTCAGTACATCAGAAACGCCAGAAGTTCACTCTTTGGTGAAAAGGGTATTCTGATGGCAAATGCCGAGCTCTGGTCCCATGAGCGAAAGATCATTTCACAAGAATTCTTCATGCACAAGGTCAAGGTAATAACTAATAGCCAGCATGTTATCATAGCTGCTATCTTCTTAGATAAAAATTGATAGGTACCAGTAAAGGTTTTGTGGTTTTCCATACAAGCGATTCGGCCTGGTAAATTACAGTCTGCGTGCTGATAATTATTACAAAATTAAAATGCCCAAACATGACATATAATTATAAATTGGATCAGTAATTCTATATACTTGATTTGTGTCAAGTTTGATGTTTTTAATATGTTTTTTGTCGTGCCACGTAGGGAATGGTGAACGTAATTGTCGAATCTGCAAGTACGATGACTGATGCTTGGAGCAGAATACTTCAAAATGAAGGTGGAAAAGCAGAAATATTGGTCCATGATCACTTGAGAGCCTTCTCAGGAAATATCATATCAAGGGTTTCGTTTGGCAATTGTTATGGAAAAGGCGAACAGATACTGTCCAAGCTCATCCAGCTTCGGAAAGCCATTTCGAAATCTAATTTGTTTACATCACTTCCCGGTGCCCGGTACGCTCTTTGTGTAACTCGTATTTGGTACTGGTACGTAATGGTGCGTACCATTACTTTATTAGCAGTGGAAATTGCTTTCCCTCAGACCAAGTCAATTATATATCGACTCGCATCGCATGGATATATATCCAACCTACAGGTATAAAAATTGCCGGCGCTTTTGGTAGATTGTCAATTCAGACTGTGCTATGAAGTTTCAATTTCGTCTCGTTTTTTCTGGCACAAAAACAGTCCATTGAAAATATATAGTGTATGAACTTTCTTTGTTTGGTTGATTCAGTACCAAGTATTTTGAGACTCTAAATGAATAAAATCTATTTTTGGCACAGTTTTTAAATCAATTGTGCATTTTGATAATCAAATGAACTAAACGATACACGTATAATTCTTTGAACTGCATCACTACAGATTCCTGCCAACCAAAACAAACCGAGAAATACACCGACTGAACCGAGAGATATGCTCACTCGTCCGAAATGTAGTTCAAGAGCACAAGAAACAAGACTCGTCAAGCAAAGACCTGTTACACTCCATAATCGAAGGTTCTACATCAATTCCCGATCGAGCGGCCTCAATTGAGGATTTCATAATTGACAATTGCAAGACGATATACCTCGCAGCATTTGAGACAACGTCCGGCACTGCTGCCTGGTGTCTTTTGCTTCTTTCTTTGCACCCCGAATGGCAGGAGCGCGTGAGAGAAGAGGTTCTCGAGGTAACTCGTGGTGCTACACCTGATTTCGACATGCTTCGTCAATTTAAAACGGTAAGCCCGTAGTAGCAGCAACAAATGACAAGTTCATTGGTTTATTTCTAGAGGTGGCAGAACCCGACCCGACCCGACCCGTATCTTTTAGAAAGTCAAACTGATCCAACCCGACCAAACCCGATCCGACCCGAACCCGACCCGACCTGAGATCAAACATCATGCATGCAATCAAACTGAAATCAATATTTGATCCAAAAAATGTTGATATCAAGATTGACCCGACCCGGCCCGGCGCCCATCACCCGACCCGACCCAACCCAAGATCTTCTAGAAGGTCCAACTGATCCGACCCGAACCTGAACCTGACCCGCTCGCCCGATTTTCCACCTCTATATTTATTTCCTTGTAAGAAATATGTTTCTGAACATCTTATTTGATTTTCCTTTCTTTCTCCGGAAAATAACACATTAATTGTGAAATTAATTTTATTAACAGTTGACAATGGTGATCCAAGAGACCCTCCGTCTCTTCTCGCCGGCATACACACTATGGCGAGAGGCGCTGCATGATTTGAAGCTCCACGACGTGTATGTTCCCAAAGGCACTGTCGTTCAAGTCGCCGTTTCGATGCTACACCGTGATCAAGACGCATGGGGTCCAGACACAGACGTCTTCAACCCAAACCGGTTTGCCAACGGAATATCCAGTGCTACCAAGTATCCGCACATGTACGCACCATTCGGGTTCGGGCCAAGAATTTGTGCCGGGCAGAACCTCGCCATGGTGGAGCTGAAAGCTGTGCTGTCGCTTCTGTTGATGAGGTTCTCTTTCGAGCTTTCACCGAGTTATGTTCATTCCCCGGCTTACAGGTTAACGATCGAGCCGGAACATGATTTACCTCTCATTGTGAAGCAAATATAATTAACTTCAGTGATTAATCCATGCAATTTAGATGAACTTGAAGAACAGTGAGTATTCTTCAAATTAAGAACTGTATATTTATGTTTATAACTTTATATTGTACAGAATTTCTTATTGGCATTTTCCTCATGAAATAATTCTGGCAAATTTTTTTCTCCTTTTAACTGAAAAACCAGAGAGGGGTTCATTTCATATCCCCTTCTGTATTGAATTTTGCAGTCCACGACATAAGCTGTTGGATTGTTTCAAGATTCGTGCTAGCTCGTCTCTTGAGATGATCCAAAAGCTCACATCGTGCTAGCTCGGCTCTCGGAAGAAAAACGTGCATGCAAGAGAACCGTTTTACTAAACGTCTTTATTGAAAATGAATCCGGTATCCTCTAATGCGCAGTAATTTACTGCACAGCGTTTCAACTGTTGGATCTGCTTTGAGATTCGTACAACTCAATCTCTTAAAAGCCCTCCTCCTATAATCCTCATTGTTGATTCGCTGCGCTGTAAAAATACTGCGCAACAGAGGATAAGCACTCATTGAAAGTTGCATAAAAGTACTGCGGAAAAAAATTAATAATTAGTCAGATAAAGATGTTTGCGGAGAGTAGCTAGGGAAATCGATTGATGCTATTTTAATGTAATTGTATTATTTTGGCTGATACTTTCTTGCTCATCTATAGTACATATTAAAAAAAAATGATTCAACATTTGCTATGATATTGTTTATCATGCATGGTCTTCATACATTTAGAAAACAATAACCCTCTTAAATTGATATTTAAATAATATCGTAGGGTGTGCATATTAATATTTGTATCGTAGAGATATACTTCCATTACAAAAATCAAGGTACTTCAAAATTTGTAAATCGAAAGCATCTTGCATCTATTGAAAAGTCGTTCATAGCTAGGTATATAACTAATATAACAGATACATTCTGAAATATAATCTATAGACGCTATGCACAATTAAGTATGACTCTTTATAAATCCATGAAAAGCAAACGCTGGTTTTTTAAAAAGAAAAGCAGGTGATCTTGAATTATGTTGAACTAGAAGGCGTCTCGCGTTGCTTCGACGATGATAATTAATTAAAGTAAATTATTTGACATAACAAAAGCTATAAAATACTCAAAAACACAATCTAAAAAAAAATTTCATTAAATTTTTGAATCATAATCAATGTATAAATAGAAAATTATGTTTATACACATTTTTTATAGTTTTCTCATATTTTTTTTTTTGTAGCATCGATCTACTAATTTTAAATAGACAAAAAGAAATAAGTTTTTTGGGAAATAAATGCAACATAAAACTAACTGATTCTCGTAACATCGCATTTGGTTGGGACTACTTTTTACTTAAACAATATCATATCTAGAAGAATTATTCAAAATGTCCGTTTTGGTTTGGTTAGTCATATTAATTATGATATTTCCAAATATGGGTAAATTTTGTATTAGGTCACTGAACTTTGCTCTAAATCCATAATTTGTCACTGAACTTTCATTTATTCATTTTTTGTCACTAAACTTTGATATTTGTCCAAATTTGGTCACTCCGTTAGTTTTTCCATCCAACTTAACAGAATAATTAATATAACTACAATTTTAATCTCTTAGCATTTATTTAACTTCATATAAAGTATGCAATATGTGAGAATGTAAGACAAAAATTAATTTTCTTTTATTTTCTTTTATAAAAAATATTTATTTATTGATTTTTCATATAAAATACAATCTGTGACATTTATGCAAATGTGAAAATATTTTTTCATAAAAGAAAAATAAACAAAAAATTAATTTGTATATTAATGTTTTCACATTTTAAGTTTTACATGAAAAAAATGTGTCTATAAAATTAAATTAAAGTCATGTTAACTATTCCATTAAGTTGGATAGAAAAACTAACGGAGTGACCAAATTTGGATAAATATCAAAATTTAGTGACCAAAAATAAATAAACGAAAGTTTAGTGATCAATTATGGATTTGAAGGAAAGTTCAGTGAGCTCTCAGTTTTTAAATTGTAAGAGATATTTAATAGAAATTTTTTTATGGCCAAATATTATAAAATGAATGATATGTTGATTTGGAACAATCTAGAGATCAAAGTACGGAGAGAGACGCATCTTTTACCTCATGTCTTCCACACTTGCTATTGCAAAAAATATCTGGCGCCACTGTTGTTTAAACTGTAGACTACAGTAGAAAATGTGTCCCAGATTAGTATACTATCATAACGATGCGTGCTTATCCTCTGCTGCGGAGAACAACTAGTGAATCAACGATTTGGACTATAGCGGGGTTTTTTTGAGATTGACTTGCACGAATCTCAAAGCAGATCCAACAGTTGGATTACTGTGCAGCAGTAGATATGAATTGGTGTGGAAGATGGACGCAACATGACGAAATGTCACGAGGACGAGGAGTGGCATACGTACGTATATGTGGGATTCACATCCGCTGCCATATATAGTTTGTTTGTAGGATAGTAATATAATGTGCCAATTCCCAAACATTGCCTCCCAACTCTTGGAGTGCGTTTGGATCGTTTGGATTAGTGATTTTATTCGGAATAGCAGTACTATTCTTATTTTGAGACATCCAAACATATTTGGTACCATTCGGAATTTTGGATCCAAACTATGCTAATCCACTAATCCATGTGAAACATGGAATAACACCCTAATCCGAATAGCACCCTATTTCTTTATCTTCCCTTTAATAACTATTCTAAATATAAATCCAAAAAACATTTTTACTAATCCGAATAGCACCCTATTTCTACTATTTTCAAGCTAATCCAAAAACCAACTAATCTCACTTACTATTCTCTATTCTACTATTTTTTTACTGATCCTTGCACAATCCAAACGCACCCTTGATGTGCTGGCATTCATCTTTTCTATTATTTTTAAAACTGAAAAGGAGGTCTCGCATTGAATATACGGGTATCACCCACTGGGTATGCCAATTCACCAATCGGACGGTTTGCAAGGTTTGTGTGCACGGTCAAACGGTGCAATCATGGGTATCAATTTTCATTAAATGGTGCATTCATTAAATTCCCATTCATTAAATGCCTACACAATATGCCAATGCATCTAAAGGTTGGGGGGCAATGATAGGGGCAAAGTATACTTTTCCTTGTTTTTATGGTAGCATACTGAATGCCATACTTTTCTGTGAGTATGCAGGTGGGACCTACAGTTAAATGTCCGCCCGATATCTAAAAATCTAGGCCGTTTAATTTATATCTACAGCCCGGATTAACTACAGTAAGTTGCTGCCATAGTTTCTTTCTGGCAGCAGATTGGGACCCATGCATGTATGGTTGGATCATGCCCACAACATTAATACATTATATATTATTGAGTGAGGCTACTGCGCTTTACAAAAACGCAGTGACCATTGCACTTCGGCCTCATATCTTATAATTAACCGTAGCTCGAATGACTAATCCAAGTTGCTCATCACAATCTTAATGTTGAAACCTAGTTGCGTACCAAAATTTCAGAATGTATTTAAAAAGAAAGGAGTTTTGCTGCATGCATAGCATCGAATTCTTGTTTTTGTAAAAGAAAAAAAGAAAAAAAAAAAGAAAAGGTTTTTTTTTTTGAGTCATTTAATTTATGAAACGATATAAAAAGTATGCTTGTGTGGGAGGTCGTGGGTTCGAGATCCGGACTGGAAATCTCGTGTAGATATTTAAATGTGAGTAGCTTGACTCTCATCTTTATTTTAAAAAAAAAAAGTATGCTTGTGTGCTGCTGAATAATACATAAGCACTAATCTTTTTTTTTTATATGATTCAAAACGTTTCAGACTTTTTTTTTTTCCAAATAAAAATGATGCACTCACTGTAGCAAAACTTTAAATAGAAAATTTGCATTAAGTGGAGTGAGGATATTTTACAGCTATAAATAATTAATTTCATAAGCTCAGCAATAGCTTTTTGATAATTATATGAAAGAAAAATTATAGATTGCATTTATCACTCTAGAAAATAAATCTGGTGTAAATACCTTCTATTTACATATTAGGAAAGATCTATTGACGATACTTATCTTGATAATCTTAACAATGAGACTTTAAAAAAAATTAAAATTTCTGAAAAATAGAAAAAAAATTATAGAAATATTATTTAATTTATAAATTGATCATGTTTTGAATTAGATTTAATTTAAGTAATATTTGATGGCTCTTCAAAAATACTCTCTAAATTAATTATAGCTATTAAAAGTACATAAAATTTCGATAAATAATCAAACAATGTTCAAATTGATTGAAATTTGAAATACCATCAATCTACAATCTATATAAGTTAAGGAATACATCCGTAATTTTTTTTTTTTCTATCTCAAAGATTCTCTATGATTTTTTCAAAATTTTTAAAATGTCATTGTCAATGGATCCATCCTCTTTGACATTAAGTAGCATGTATCACTGAAAATAGTTGCAGCTCTTATCCTCTTTGACATTTCTTAATCAATTTTCTTAATAATATATCTGGACTCAGAATAAGATATCTTTTTGAGGCAAATTGCCAAGTAGCTCAAATGGTAGCTAACTAGGATGACCTCCAAGAAGTCATGGGTTTAATCCTCCATAGACACAAATAAAAAGTTTCAATAAAACTGCTGGAGTATTCCACTTTCTTAAAAAAAAAAAGAAAGAAAAAAAAAGATATCTCCTTGAGATTTCTCTTTATATATCTTACTACATATATATTCCACACTGCTAGATCATCTCTGAAAACACAAGCATCCAAAATATGGCTTCACTGTGTCTCCTTTTCATACTAGGCTTCTCCCTTCTCCTTTACCTCTACACAAAACTATGGCAGAACCCCAAAAGATTGAGAGAGAAGCTGAGCTACCAGGGGATACCTGGTCCCAAGCCTTCTCTGTTCTATGGCAATATATTAGACATCAAAAGCATCCAAAAAGATTCAAAATTGCGATACAAGGATGCAAAGGACCGGCCCCGCTTTGTCGGTGACTACACTCCGGTTATCTTCCCGCACCTCGTTTCATGGCGAAAAGTTTATGGTACTTTTTAATTCATGTTGATTGATTTCTTTTTTTTTTCTGACTTCTTTTAGAAATTTTGAGTTGATTTTTCACCCTAGCTATTGATCTATTTAGGGGAAATCGCCCGACGTAAATTAGTTGGTCCGAGGTTGAATTAGTTCGGGGTTATTTATTTATTATTTTGTTCAAATCAAACATGCATGCAAGTAGGGGTGTCTAACGTGGGAGACGGTCACGACAATGACTATCATCGTTACTCGTTTCGTGAATTGAACGGTAGAAAAATTAGTTGCGTTGATCGTTACGTTATAATCAAACGATCAAAACGGTTAAAACGTTCAAAATAATTCCGTGAACAGCATACCAACTTAAACCCCTCTACGTGTAATTTGCTGTTAAATATGCAAAATCAGCAAAATTCATCAAAATCAGAAAAATTCATCAAAATCAGAAAAATTCAAAGTACCAAATACAACTAAATCTGCAAAATCAACAAAATTTTTAGTACCAAAAACAACAAAATCAGCAAAGAAAAACAAAACCAAATACCAACTTTAAAAACAACTAAAATTTGAGAAACTTTCAGCAAAATTCTCAGAAAATCAGCAAAATCGAGAGAAATCAGTAAGATTAACCATGAATTCACAATTAACCAGGTGACGCAGCCACTGGCGACAGTTGATGCCCTCATTCTGTGCCAACGCTGCCCAGCATGGATCCCTACTCGCGGTGCAGTGCTTGCCTGCTTTGTTTCTTTTCCGATATCCCCATTCGCGATCCAGAAGAAGAAGGAAGAAAGATCAGAAAAAACAAGAAGAAGACGGAAAGAAGGAGAAAGGGGAAAGGTGCTGTACAACTGGTTCTGATTAAAAGAGTTGTAAGGTCTTATGTGACAACTTCCCAATAGCGTAAATGTTATGAGTAGCCGGCCAGTACAATACCAAACGAAAAAACGAAACAAATGGAACGAAATCGCGATTTTCGTTGATTGTTTCGTATAAAAAACGCAAACAAAATTCGTTCTGTTAACCGTTTCATTTGGACGAAACGAAACGAAATATCGGAAAACGGAGTTCTGTTTGCACCCCTACATGCAAGAGTACTGAATGATCAGAATTTTCTAAATTGCTACTTAGGTGTTCTCAGTCTTTAATTTTTTTTTCCCTTTTATTGAAGTACCAATTTCAAGTGTTCCATGAGACTTCAGGGTATCACAATAAGACATCATAAGAAGAAAAATAAAAATATGTATGCTATACATTTTTAAGTAGCTAATAAAATTGCACACACAATGGTTGGTGATACAAAATTTGTGTACAAATTTAATTTCATGTATCAAATTGAAATTTCACACACAAATCTCACCTTTTAATTATCGAATCAGGCCCCAATTTGTTTTGCTCAATTGATTTGGAAAAGATCTTAAAGCAGAACTCCAAGTCTTCAACATATACGCGTAAAAATAGTGACCGGTGATATATGTAGACACAATGCAAATATAATTTCATTATTTTGTAACAGGTCGATTGTTTCTATACTCGATTGGCACCATGCCGGTCCTACATATAACCGATCCTGATTTGGTGAAGGCTGTTAGTCAGTGCACTCCTTATGAGCTTGGTAGGCCCGAGTATATCAGAAAGGCTAGAAGTTCACTGTTTGGCGAAAAAGGTATTGTGATGGCAAATGCCGAGCTGTGGTCTCATGAGAGAAAGATTATATCACAAGAATTCTTCCTGCACAGGGTCAAGGTAATTATAATCGGTATCGTATGCTGGTATCTTCCGGTGTACAAACCCCAGGAAAGATGCATCTTTAAGCATCGGAAAAATTATTGTGTCTCTTGCTCTCTTTTTTTCTGTTCTCAATACTGGTACAGAATTGATATCATAACCAGCATTTGGTATCAGAGCGTTTTGAGTTACCAACATTTGGTATCAGAGCGATCCGATATCCAACATATGATATCAGAGCGTTTAGAGTTTCAAATATTTGCTATTTGCCCATACATGACATATAAACTATTATTAATTGGACCTATTTATATACTTGTTTTGATCTCAAGTTTGAGCTTTTTTTTTTCTGTTGGCATGCATTCATGTAGGGAATGATAGATGTAATAGTTGAATCTGCAAACAAACTGACTGAAGCTTGGAACAAAATGCTTCAAAACGAAAGAGGGGAAGCAGAAATACCGGTCCATAGTCACTTGAGAGTCTTCTCAGGAAATGTTATATCAAGGGTTTCTTTCGGGAATTGTTACGGAAAAGGTGACGAAGTACTCGCTAATCTCAGCCTGCTTCAGACAGCCATTTCAAAATCTGATTTGTTCACTGCGATTCCTGGAGCCCGGTATGCTCTGTGTATAACTCATATTTGGTACCGTAACAGTGTGTACCAGTACTTAGAATTAGTAGTGGGCTATCACTGATGTTGAGTTAAATTGGGATATTTTTTTATGCATGATTATTACTCTGAAAATTATAATAACTTTCATTTGCATCTTTACAAAAGATACCTACCAACCAGAATAAACCGAGAAATACACCGACTGAACCGAGAGATATGCTCGCTTGTCCGAAATATAGTTCAAGAGCATAAACAGCAAAGCTTGTCTCAGAAAGACCTGTTACAGTCGCTGATCGAAGGATCGTCATCGATTCCTGATGGAACGGCTTCGGTTGAGGAGTTCATAATTGACAATTGCAAGACGATATACTTTGCGGGATTTGAGACGGCGTCTGTCACTGCTACTTGGTGCCTTCTTCTTCTTTCCTTGCACCCGGAATGGCAAGAGCGTGTGAGAAAAGAGGTTCTTGACATCACTAATGGTGCTGCACCTGATTTCGACATGCTTCGCCAATTTAAAACGGTAAATCTACTTATAATTTATTGAACAACATATTTGCTTAATAAAATGAGAACTTCACATTTATTTAATTATGTGAACAATATTCAGTTTGTTTATTTTATTGTAAGAAACATATTTTTGAACATCTGATTTTAATTTGCTTTCATTTTTCAACACTAAACACATTGTTAATTAATTAAAATATTTTTAATAGTTGACAATGGTGATCCAAGAGACCCTCCGTTTTTTCTCTCCGGCATCCTCATTATGGCGAGAAGCACTGAACGATGTGAAGCTCCACGACGTGTATGTTCCCAAAGGCACTCTCATACAAGTCACCATCTCGATGCTACACCGTGACCATGAAGCGTGGGGTCCGGATGCAGACGTCTTCAATCCAAACCGGTTTGCCAATGGAATATCCGGTGCTACCAAGTATCCGCACATGTACACACCATTCGGGTTCGGGCCAAGAATTTGCGCCGGGCAGAACCTCGCCATGGTGGAGCTGAAAACTGTGTTGTCACTTCTGCTGATGAGGTTCTCTTTCGAGCTTTCACCGAGTTATGTTCATTCCCCGGTTTACAGATTAACCATTGTGCCTGAGTATGATGTACCTCTTATTGTGAAAGAAATATAACCTTTATAGTAAATTATATAGTAGTGAATACTTTTTTATGTATGAAAGGGGATAATAGAAAGAAAATCATATTTAGATGGGGATAATAGATATTAGTGTGCTTTGATGAGGATATTAACTACTTAAGAAGTTTCAATCTGTTACATAACATCAGATTTGAAGTTTCTGGTTTCTTATTTCTCTAGATGGTAAATTGCTGAAGTTGAATGTGAATAATAATGGATCAGATTGGGCTTTGTTTTCAGGGATTTCAATCTCGATTTGTGAATATCAAAATCTGGGCCTATTAAATCCGGGCCGTTGAATATTTGACACGGAGTCAAACAAGGGCTAGCTCGTGACAATCCTGCCAAGTACATTTATTCGAGGAAATTTCAGGAGTCCGGATCGTCTAGTGCGCTGCCGAATTCGCAGCGCGGATCCGACAATGCGCTGGACTTCGGGATCCGGACTCATTACTTTTTACGGATCCCGAAGTCCAGCGCACTGTCGGATCCGCGCTTCGAATTCGGCGGCACGTTAGACGATCCCGAGTTAAATTTCACCACTGCTCTATGCTATGAATCTATATATATTCAAAACACACGAAATTAATACGATAACAAAAATGTAAGTAATTAATTAATAATAATAAGAAGAATGAGTCTATATTCTATTAATAGTACAAATAATGTAAATGTTATAACTTAATATTAGAACTTTTTTATAATTGTGAAGTGGTGGGTAAAACGCCAACAATTAAATTTATTAAAAAAAAAAAGAAAGTTATGATACATATTTGCAATATTTGAAGAGCAACATGATGAAAATGAAAAATTAACTGCAATGTACCATATGACGCCATGAAAAACCTTGACAATATAGTGTCTATGCACCTCTATCCATAGAAATCGTGTTGTTTATGAGAAAAGGCGGAGAGGTATGACGTTAGAAGATACGTCTTTTGCGTTCTTTCCAAATATTCTAATGTGTAGTGCCGAGAAGCGTGTCCCATGCACCTTTAATTGAGTCTTGTAACAATAAACGGTATGATTAGGGGTGGCAACGAAACCATAATTTCCGTTCTACCATTCCGTGTTGTCCCAAACGGAATGGTAACGTGAATTGAACGGTAGAAAAATTAGTTGCGGATCTCGAGGTCCAACGCACCGTCGGATCCGCGCTGCGAATTCGGCGGCGCGCTAGACGATCCCGAGTTAAATTTCACCACTGCTCTATGCTATGAATCTATATATATTCAAAACACACGAAATTAATACGATAACAAAAATGTAAGTAATTAATTAATAAGAAGAAGAAGAATGAGTCTATGTTCTATTAATAGTACAAATAATGCAAATGTTATAATTTAATATTAGAACTTTTTTATAATTGTGAAGTGGTAGGTAAAACGCCAACAATTAAATTTATTAAAAAAAAAAGAAAGTTATGATACATATTTGCAATATTTGAAGAGCAACATGATGAAAGTGAAAAATTAACTGCAATGTACCATATGACGCCGTGAAAAACCTTGACAATATAGTGTCCATGCACCTCTATCCGTAGAAATCGTGTTGTTTATGAGAAAAGGCGGAGAGGTATGACGTTAGAAGATGCGTCTTTTGCGTTCTTTCCAAATATTCCAATGTGTAGTGCCGAGAAGCATGTCCCATGCACCTTTAATTGAGTCTTGTAACAATGAATAGTATGATTAGAGGTGGCAACGTAACCACAATTTCCGTTCTACCATTCCGTGTCGTCCCAAATGGAACAGCAACGGTTAGGTTTTTTTTAGTTCTGTTTCAGAAACGAAACGCAAAACATAACAGTCTTCATCCAGTTTCGTCCACTAAACGAAATAGTTAACGGAATTCAACTGTTCCGTTTCGTTTAGTTCCGTTATTTCGTATAAAATCCTACCATCCTGCTATTAGATCGAGTACAGACACTCCAAACCCTAAACAGCGCCGCTGTCTTTCTCTTTCTCTCACACCGAAGTGCGGCTGCCAACCCATTCTCCACTTCTCCCACACTCAGCTCTCTCCTTAGTCCTCCGTCCTCACTCACTTTCCTCGTCCTCCTCACCCTAACTCTAACCCTTCCTTTAATACTCGCATCCATGTACCGAACAGTGCGCGTGTCCCCGTCTAGGTCGAGGATCCGCCCCTTGCTCCTCTCCTACACCCTCAACACCGACCACAAGGTTCCAACTCGTAAATTGCGTCAATAGTTGCTAATTTTACGACTGATCTTGTTGATTTCTCTCGATCGTTGCCATTAGCCACTCTATGCGCGAATATATTCACGTAATCGATAATAATAATAATAATAATAACAATTAATTGTGGTGGTGATGATGATGATCATGGTATGAGGACGTGATGAGTGATTTGGACTAAGACGAGATGAGCTTCACCCCAAGCCGATTCGAGTCGATTCTATATCACCTGCTGTACTGCATTTTGTAGTTCATGACGTGAGCCGTTGGATTATCTCAAGACTTGTGCAAGGCCGGATCTCGAGACGATCCAACGCCTCACACCATGAACTGCAAAATGCAGTAAGTTCAGGGATATATAAGCACTCGATTCAACCAATCAAAGGAGAGACTCTTGAGATGTCCTCAACCAACTGCACTTGCAATTTACTTGGGCCTACAAATATATATTGGTTTTGAAATCACAGCTCATATTATTATCTATGGAGGATTGAAATTCAAAGACAAATTAAATGGAACAGTGATGCAAAGAGGTGCTCCTTTCTAAGCCAATGATTAATTAATGTGGGAGTAATTAATAAGGAGTTAATTAGCATAGTAGAGTAAGAAATTAAACTCTCTACATTGGAGAGATGATCAGCATTTCTTTTCCTGAGAAGCATGAAGTTGTAATCAAAATTGAAAAGCATTAATTCCAAAAAAAAAAAAAAGAAGGTTATTATATGTATTTCTCTAAATAACAATGCATATCTGTTATATATGGACTTGCACATAAAATTAGCATTAGCGTAGACATATTGAAAACAAGACCGTATATATATATATATATACCGTATAATATTAGGAAGTATTTTTTTTGTTTTTTTGTAGTAGGCTAAACACGGACCGTTAATTTTATTAAAGAAAAATTAAAATAGGAAAGTTCCGGTACTTTACAATTTTTTGAAGAGAAGCATGATGAAAGTGAGAAAAAAAACTGCAATGTACAATCCATCACACTGAAAAACTCTAACAATGTGCATCCCTATCCGTAGAAATCGTGTTGTTTATGAGAAAAGGCGGAGAGGTGTGATGTCAGAAGATGCGTCTGTTGCGTTCTTTCCAGATATTCCAAAGCATAGCGGCGGGAAGCGTATCCCATGCACCTTTAAATGAGTCTTGTAGCAATGAACGGTATGATAGCCAAGATGATGCAATGTTGTCACTTGCGAAAATATGTTGCGGTATATCCGGTATGAATATGTTTTCAAATTTGAAGCAATATATGTATGTTTGATCCATAAAGAACATGTAATATTTGAACCATTAAAATTTATACAAAATTTGGATGAGTTATCAAATGATACTCAAATCACTTTAAATTCATAACACTCTCAATTTCAATTTATAAGTTCAAGAATACATCTACTTTTTTATTTGGATTTTAATTTTCAAGATTGTAAAAATAACCATTATCAAGGATCGATCCCTCCTCCAAGATCCCTCCGTAAATAAATCAGTTTATTTCTTTACCATACAATTTTGTAAGAAAAAACTATTCAAATGTCCTTCAATATTGCATTAGTGTGATGTTTGGTTGAAAAACAACTTGGGGACAATTTTTTTTTTGGCTTCACTTTATTTCGTCATAAAAACAATTCTTACTAAAATCCACCATATTTTATCATTTTTACATTTGATTGCATCATGCAAAACAGTTGCACCTCCCCACTATTTTTTCTTTTAATTAATTATTTAAATCTTGGTGATTGGGTGACAACCATTCCTGGGTGCTTATCTTTGGCCTTAAGGTAATATGCAGTGAAGCACGTTAACCATTGGATTGTCTCAAAATTCGTACATGCTCAAATCTTAAAGCGATCCAACAGTCCACGTACTTCATATTACAGTACTGCAGAGGATCTGAAATCACTATCCCTCCCTTTCATATATATATATATGAGGAGGGATCCATTGACAATACTTATTTTGACAATCTTGACAATGAGGATTTTGAAAAATTTATAAAGATAGTTAAAAATTCTAAAAAATAGAAAAAAGTTTATAGAGATATTGTTTAACTTATAGATTGATTATGTTTCAAATTATATTCAATTTAAGTGACGTTTGATAGCTCTTTAAAGCTCGTTAAATTTCAACCGTTAAAAAATGTATAAAATTTTGATAAACCATCAAACGATATTCAAATTGATTGAAATTTGAAACACTATTAATCCATAAATTAAAGAATGCATCCATCAAAGTTTTTTCATTTTTAAGATTTTTTATGAATTATTATAAATTTTTTAAAATCTCCATTGTCAAAATTGTAATTATAAGCATTGTCAATGGATCCCTTCTCTCTATATATATATATAATTGGCATCCAGTCCCTCACTCTCTTAGACACAAAAATAACAACACTATCACACTTTCCATGGAAGAATTCCTTGTGATGCCTTCTCTGTCTCTCATATTCATTTCCTTACTATGCCTCTATCTTCTCCTCTACTTGTACGCTAAGGTATGGCTAAATCCAAGAACAATAAGAGAGAAGCTGAGGTGCCAAGGGATAAATGGCCCAAAACCTTCCATCTTCTATGGAAATCTTTTGGACATGAAGAGAATCCATCAAGAAGCAAAGATGGTACCACCCAAGCACAAGGAAGATTGCACCAGTGGAAGAATTGCCTTTCTTGGTGACTACACTCGAATCATCCTCCCACATCTTGTTTCATGGAGACAAAAATATGGTAATTAATTAAACTATATATATATAATTCTTGAATTACTTTTATAATTTTATTCGGTAATTTTTTAAGTTTTAACTAAAAAACTTGTTTATTTTCTTCCATGTGTGTTTTTTTCTTCCTTCCTCCTATATAAATATAGTCTTGATTTTTCAAGCAAAGCAAATTAAATATTTTCCACAACATTTGTAAAATAGAATATTGACATTTAATTTATAAAATAAACAGTATATATGAATTATGATAACTAGATTAATTAATTAATTGCACAGCCGCATAATTAAGCAAATTAATTAATTAAACAAACCATATATATACGCGGTTGCCTAGCTAGCAAGATATATGTAGAGAAACATGTAAAATCCACCTATAAAATAGACCACCTGTCCACTCCTCTCACAGTTCTGACACACCACATACATCTATGTGCTTACCACAATTGCATAAATGTCCACTGGAAATCATAGTATATCTGTTCACTGGAAAATAATATCTATTAATCGGAAAGATATAAATGTTTACTGAAAAATTATATTTGTTCATTTAAAATACGATGGACTGGTAGATAAGTAAGAAAGGTGGACACTACCTACTACTCTTATATGTATGCAACAATCAATGAAATAATATATATATGTGGTCAGCATACACACGATATATATATCAAGAGCGGTGCGTAAGTACCACAAAATTATGTGTACGTAAACTTGACATATATGCATATGATTCTAGATAGAGATCAATTAGAAGGAAAATAGTTCTTTGTGGGACTCAAACTTGAGACCATCAAGCAATCAAACAGTAGCAACCCCACAAAACTGTATATGCTTATGATTATGATTATGACGGATAATATACTATTAATTTAAGAGAAAGCCCGATTTTGGTCCATGAACTATTGCATTTGGTTCAAATTAGTTCATGAACTATTTTTTGGTTCAAATTGGTCTCTGAACTATTGTGTTTGGTTCAAATTGGTACTTGAACTATTTTTTTTTTTTTCAATTTGGTGTATGAAGTCTGAACTATATGGTTTGGTTTGTATTGCTCCCCACTTTACTTCCATTTATGCTTATTAATATAGTTTAGAAACTAATTTTGGTCTCAATTAGTATATATAAATAAAAGTATTTGTGAGGGGCTATATGAACCAAACTTATAAGTTCAAGGACCAATTTGAACCAAAAAATAATTTAAAGACCAATTTGAACCAAACACAATAGTTTAGGAACTAATTAATTTGAACAAAAAATAGTTGAGAGACCAATTTAAACCAAATGCAATAGTTTAGAGACCAAAATTGGACTTTCCTCTTAATTTAATGTACCTTATATATAAAAAATAAAGTTAGAGTAATATGAATATGTTTTTATTTCGCTCAGAATGCTAACAACTCATATTATACTTCGCTATATGCTAAATTTTGATTCATAATTTCTCAACAAATTCATCATATAAAAATAATAGAGGATACAAAAAATTTGTCATTTCTAAAGTTTTCTAAGTATTTATTTTGGATATTTCAAAATGACTCTAAATAATAAAAAATAGTGATTGTTTGAATAAATTAAAAAAAATCCAATAAAATAAAATTTTCTGTGTTTCTTCGTATTTTTATATGATAAATTTATTGGGAGCCATGCACCAAAATTTTAGTGACAAAATATATAACGAGGGATGTTTGTACAAATTCTATTAATTGTACTTTGAGCAGAATGCAAATGTTTTTCACTTTAGTTTTACTCATATATAAAAACCTATATTTACAGGTGGTCACATACAAGATACATGATATACATACACGTGTCCCTTTTTTTGTATATGCAAAAATTCTATTATAAACAATAGTCTTGCACCAAAATACATTCGAATGATAAGTACTTGATGTCTATTAATTATTTTTATAAACAAATTAAACATGCAGAAAAAAATAATCCGATTATTGCATATCTTATATCTGCAAGGACAATAAGGAAAAAAATTGAGAGTCTATATCCCAACTGGTCTGTTGTTTTAAAGTCATATATGAAAATGGAATTCCGGGGCAATCATGAAAGTATATTTGACAGCTGAATTGTAAATCTTCTGATCTTATTAGTTATTTCCCAAATAAATGGAGAATAAAAATTAGTTAAGGAGAATTATATAACATAACCGAAATTAAATGGAATTATTTAAACTGATCCTTACCACAGTTACTTTGACATGCATGCAGCACAAGCCAACTATATATCTCATTGGAAATGTCTGATTGGTAATAAGTATAACTAATAAGGTGTGCTTAATTATATGACTTCCATTGCGAGTTCGATCTTATAGAATCATAAATTTAAATTACCATATATCAATAAAATTAAATATTTGTTTTTGCTCTTTCTCATTGTTAAATAGATAAAATTACATCTTCTGATTTGATCAAACTGAACAGATCATGAGTTTAGTTAACACCACTGCTATATATATATTTAAAAAGTAGAATACTATTGAGACTTTGAGTGCCAGTAACACATGTAGCTTATCTATTTCTAACAATACATAACAGGTCAGTTGTTCCAGTACTCGATCGGTACCGTACCGGTTCTACACATAACAGAGCCAGACATAGTGAAAGTGGTTAGCCAGTACACTTCTAATGAGCTCGTCCGTCCTGAGTTTATCAGAAAGGCCAGGAAGCACCTGTTTGGCGAAACAGGCATTATAACGGCGAATGGTGAGCTCTGGGCTTTCGAGAGGAAGATCATTGCGCAGGAGTTCTTTAAGCACAGGATCAAGGTAATAACTAGGAATCTAGGAAATTAACACTGTCTAAAAATTAATTTATGTTGGAATTTGCTAGTTTGTTTTTACTTTTTACTAAGGTGGCAAAACCCGACCCGACCTCACCCAAACCCGACCTGACCCGGTATTTTATGAAAGTCAAACTGACCTGACCCAACCCGACCCGACCCAAGATCAAACAACATGCAATCCAACTCAAATCAACATACGATCCAAAAAAAATCGATATTAAAATTGACCCAACCCCACCTGCCCATCACCTGACTCAACCCGACCCGAGACCTTCTAGAAGGTCAAACTGACCTGACCTGCCCGAGCCGAACCCGACCCACCCGTCCGATTTGCCACCTCTACTTTTTACTGAACTGGTACATGAATTTCAATATGTGTTGTGGAAAATGTAATGATCAACTTTGGAGCTGTACTAAACTGGTATTTTAGGTGCTTCAAAATATGATATTTATTCCTATACTAAATATATTTCCAAATGTTCTCATTTACTTATTTATTTATTATTAATTTTTTTGGTATTGTGAATGCAGGGGATGGTAGACGTGATAATCGACTGTGTGTATACGATAACCGAATATTGGGGCAAGATACTCGAAAATGAAGGGGGCACAGCAGAAATAATGGTCCAGAGTTACTTGAAAAGTTTCTCAGGAAATGTTATATCAAAGGTTTGTTTCGGTGATAGTTATGGAAAAGGCGACAGTGTGTTGTCCAAACTTCGCGAGCTTCAGGCAGCCGGCTCGAAGTCGAGTTATCTGACAGCAATCCCCGGTGCTAGGTACGTTAATATCGTATGTTTCGTTATGGTAGTTGTAGCTGTAATCTGGTAATTGGCAGTAGATGTTACTGGTACTGAGCATGGATAATTATAGAATTTGTACCTATTTGTCTCATTGCCATCATCTCAATGAAGAAAAAGAATGGTGCTTTCTCTTTTTTGTAATCTAATTTCTATACATCTCAAGTATAGTTAGCCAAATATTTATTTAGGCTCTCACCCAATATGAACTTTTATTTCTGACCAAATATTATGTCTGTTATAATTTGAAAAATAGATGAAAGAACTTCTTTTGTATTTTTTTTTTTTTTTTTTTGAGATAGAGATTAAGGTCAAGCCACTCAAATTTAAATGTCTATAAAAGACTTCCCATTCAGGTTTCAAACCTGCGACCTCCTACAAAGAGAGTGTTACCCTTAACAAACTAGATCAAAAGCTGGTTCTTACTGCTATTGTATCTTGATTACAGGTACCTACCAACCAAGACGAACCAAGACATACACCATCTGAATCAAGAGATACGCTCCCTCATTCGAAACATAGTCGAAGAACACAAGCAGCAAGCATCGCCAAACTGAGACTTACTGCACTCCATAATTGAGGGCTCTGCATCCATTCCCGATAACTCGGTCTCTTTCGAAGATTTCATAGTCGACAACTGCAAGACGATATATTTCGCAGGGCTCGAGACAACCGCCGTCACTGCAACTTGGTGCCTTCTGCTTCTTGCTCTGCACCCGGAGTGGCAAGATCGTGTGCGAAAAGAGGTTCTTGCGGTAACTCATGGTGGTGTGCCTGATTTCGACATGCTTCATCAATTCAAAATGGTAATTCGGTTTTTCTGGTATGATAAGAAAGTTTGTTGAACTTCAAAAAAAAAAAAAAAAAAATGGAACAGAACTTAATTATTTATATGTATTGACATAATTTTCTTATATATATATATATATATATAGAATTTTGCTAAACTGAGTCATGACTCACGGGCTACTCCATGAGTCAGGATCCAAAAACATATCAAATTTCCTCCAAATTTCGATTTATATGGCTCAATAAATTCTTCATATCAAAATCTTATAACACGCAAAAATTTTCCATTTTTGGAGATTTTTAAGTATTTGTTCTAGATTTTTTAAAATTATACATAAAAAATTGAATTTTTATTAATATTCTATAGTCACTTTTAAAAAATCTCAAACAAATACTTAAAAATCTCCAAAAATAAAACTTTTTTGTGTTCTATAAGATTTTGATATGAAGAATTTATTGAGCCATATAAATCAAAAATTTGAGATGATTTGTTATGTTTTTGGATCATGACTCACGAAACAGTCCGTGAGTCACGAAACAGTCCGGCTACGGTGCTTCCGGCAGCACTTCAAGCAAATGCTGCCAGGCCCCGTAACCGTCAGATCTGCATTTTGATTCGTGCACGATGATCTGCTTCAAGCGGAACGGAATAAGCCTAACGGAGCTGTTAGCGCTGAAATTAAAAAAAAAAACAAAAAGAATTGTTTTCCTCTCTCCTCTATCAAGTCGTCCTCCGTGCTCTGGTGAGTGGGAGCGCTAGGCAGTGGCGACTGGCAACACTCTATTGAGCCTTCCTCCATCCGCCGGCAACTCTCAAGGTTGGTTTAATTCTTCTTTTCCCACCTCGCCGCTGCAAACCACACCATGCCAGATTACATGTCGAAAACCTAGATCTCCCATTCTCTTTCTCCATCTCGTTGTTTGCTACCCAAACTCTTTCATCAACTAGGTGAAGTCATATTTCTAAAGGACTTGTAACCCTAGGTTCAGAGTCTAGCCAATTCTTGGTCAAGTCTCAACCGATTAGCATTCCTCCTTTCTTGGTCATGTCACAAAAAAATTAGCATCTCTCTCATGCACACACAAGTCCACACAAACACGCCAAGCCATTTGACCCCAAATCAACTAAATTGAAATTAAGTTTTTGAGTTGGTCTTTAATCATTTGTATGAAACTCAAATTTCTGTAAATCAAGTCAACATCGAATTCAATTAAGTGCTCTAGTACTACAATTTTTATACAAAGTGGTTGTTGATGCGTACCATACAAAATCTCTATCTGTCTTTTATCTTTCTTATTTGCTCTGAAATTTATGAAAACTTTTTACCTTTTAATGAAGTTGGAGAAATTAGATATGATCAATAGTTTGTATCAGTTTGAAATTTTGCATAATTATGACCAATTTATTTTGAATATTGCAATATCTGCATACTAGTAATTGATGATATATAACTGTGGTTTAATCCCTTTATAACGGGTGTCTCACTGATTTTTACTTGGTTTGAACTGAATTCTTTAAAAAAAAAAATAAACACTAATGATGGTTGGTGGTAGCACATTTTAGGAGAAACTACGGTTCTCAATCATGAAAGTTTAAGATCTTAAATTAATTAAGCATTTGCCACTAAGGTTTAAATTCTCAAATATAGAAGTTATATATAATCTGAACTTAATGCAAAAGTGATGTATTGATGTTTGCTATTTACTTATTAAGTTAATTTTTTTTTTTTTACATGTAGTTCTCAAGTCAAACCCCTATATTGTTGTCTAATCTTATATTATTATTTTTTTCTCTTCCAGGGAGCTTATGGAGGAGGATGTGAGGTGCATATTGTGTAGTAGTAATTAGTAATTGAAGGAACATTTTGGTTTAGTGATAGAGGAACATTTTTGGGTAGCTATAGGGGTACATTTTAATTAGCAGTGGAGGGTATAATTCTGTATAGCAATGGAGGGTACATTTCGGTACAACAATGGAATGGATCTTGTTATATGTATATATATGATATAACATATCACGGCTTAATTGATTTGTTGCTTGAAAGATCAAATTTGTAATGATCATGATCAAGTTATGGGTCTTCTTCATATGTAATGTTTGATTGATGCTTCTGTCATTATGCTTGTTTACTTTGGTATCGATTGGTACGCTTGAGACTAAATCACGCATCAAGCTTTTTATCAGTTTTGAATAAATTATGCATTAAATTTGTGGCAGACATGTTTATTGGGTGATCTTGAGACTAAATCATGCATCAAGCTTTTTATCAGTTTTGCACTCCAAACAATTTTTACCTACTTTAGATTCTGGCAAGGAATTACACCCCGTTTTTTTTTTTTTGGTTATAGCAGCAAGACCACCAACATGGGAGCTTGTACCAGCAACCCACATACTTGAAGTAGTTGGATTCTAAAAAAAAAAAAATGTAATTCTGCAATGACTAAATAACAAAGCTGAACCATCAATTAGCAGATCCACACAATTCATGTTCAATAAGTTGAAAACAAAATCATACTGTTTTAAGGTTCTTTCATTCCAAGATTATTACATATAGTGACTATTATGTTAGGTAGCATATTTGTGTTTTCTGAGGAAGCAGGCAAACCTGCTTTCTTATTAATAAATGATAAAACAGTATTTGCATAATGGTAATTACAATGAGTCAAAAAGTACAAATAAAAGACCCAAGACTTTTACATAGGATGCCAACTTCTCTAAAGCTATAATGACTCGTAAATTTGCTACCAAGACTGCCCCTTGCATCCATTGCAACCAAATAGGGTGCTTGATTTAGAAGCAAATTTCAAGAAGGGACCAATTCACTGAAATTTTCAGATAAGCTTCTATATCTCTATTAAGCTGTCTTATCAGTTATCACCACCAAAAAATTCATCATTCTTCTTCCTGTGATTTCATCCTGCCATTCATAAATTTAATAAAGATCAGATTAAAATTAAAAGAAGCATGACTAGCAAGTTTAAACTTAGCACAGAACATCACATATGCAACATTGTAGTGAAATTTAATACGCACAAGGACACAACAAATTGGATTAATTCATAATACATCACATCTGTATGCTGGTAGGGATGCTAAACTAGTTGGTGAACTCTTCTTCTTCCATGTGTCTTTTTGTTACTGGTCCTTGTAAAACCTTATTTAACAATTCTGCAATGGAATTGGTGGACGTATCAGGTCCACTTTGTAAAACAATTAATACATCACACTTATCTGACATTCATTGTTAACATTGTAATATTTAAACTGATTCCGAGTCTCAATTTGCGGTGAACTATTCATTTGAAACCATGCCATAAGGGACCAACGGCAAAATAAGCTATCTTATGATTGTAAAGAGTAATTAATATTTGAACTTGATAATTCTGGACTAGTTGCTAGGTAAAATGGACTCGGCATTAATTACATTATTTCAAGAAAGAAAGATACTGCAGAACAGATGGGTGGCCCCGGCCCAGCCTTGGTGGCTTGGGGCTAGATAGAGGCGCGAAGCGGTAGCTTGGTCATTGGCAACAGCTATGGATGGAGATAAAAATGCAGAAATGATGGTTCTTTAAATTTAAAAAATTGGATGTGTATGTACTTGATCTGAGTCAGAAAAGATCGGGTAATATAAAATGATTAAACCAAGCTCAAGAACTGATTTAAAGTTAGTGCTGAGTACTAGGGGTAAATAACGCTAGGTGTATTTGTGAACTCTATTTGCCTGTGTGTGTCAGAGAGAAGGGGGCTAAAGGGCTAATTGGGCGAGACTACAAAATATTGGTAAAACAGTTAAACAGAAGAGAACCACAGGTTACAAGCTACGACACGCTTTGGAAAGAGAAGAAACGACTTGGCCTATTTGACGAGAGGTTATGAGGCCATAGATCTAGGGTTGCTATCTCACCTTGGCACTGATTGTGAAGAGGCGAGGGGAGGGAGATGGCGCGCAGTGCGCTGGCGAGGGCAGGAAGGAGATGCAGCGGCAAGGGGGAGGATGGAGGTGCGCAGCATGCGCCGGCGAGAGAGAGGACGGGGGTGTATACCAAGTTCAACCTTCGCTGAGGAGAGGAACAAGTCGATCGAGAAGAGATGAAGCGTTTTTTTATTTTTTTTAATTTCAGCGCTAACAGCTCCATTAGGCTTATTCCGTTCCGCTTGAAGCAGATCATCGTGCACGAATCAAAATGCAGATCTGACGGTTACGGGGCCTGGCAGCATTTGCTTGAAGTGCTGCCGGAAGCACCGTAGCCGGACTCTATATATATATATATATATATATATTTGTCAATTAAGAACAGTATGAACTACATTAAATATGCAATTAATTAACTTAAACAAGAATTGTTCATTCTTCAACTAATATATGGTAATTATAGCTGACAATGGTGATCCACGAGACGCTCCGACTCTTCTCTCCCGCATTTGCCATATTGCGGGAGGCACGACACGATATACAGCTCCAGAACCTGCACATCCCGAAAGGCACCGTCATTCAAATCACCGTCCCAATGCTACACTGCAATGTCGATGTTTGGGGCCCTGATGCAGAAACCTTCAATCCGTCCCGATTCGCCAACGGCGTTTTGGGCGCATGCAAGTATCCTCACATGTACATGCCCTTCGGATTTGGACCGAGGATTTGTGCAGGGCAGAACTTCGCCATGGTTGAGTTGAAGATCTTGTTGTCGCTTCTTTTATTGCGGTTCAGTTTCGAACTTTCCCCGAAGTATGTGCATTCACCGGTCCATCGACTGGCTGTTGAGCCGGAGCATGATCTGCCTCTTATTGTGACAAAAATATGAGTGCTGTGTGCCTTGTTTAATATCTTTTAGGTGCAATTGGGGATATATTGTTCTTTCCACAAACTTGTATGTATCAACTTTAGTTGCATCCTCTTAATAGCACTGAAATTGTTGCTTTATGACAAAATGAACGATTCTATGATGCAATTTATTTAGAGCAGTAGGTAGCGTCCAACGTTTATACTTATCCAACCGTCTAACATATTTCAGCTAACAAATATCATCTTTCAATGCACACTTATATCTTTTCGATTAATAAATATCATCTTCCAATGAACAGATACATTACGGTTCCAGTAAACATTTATACAACTATATGAACCACATGAGTACACATGGGTGTGTCAGATTGTGAGAAAGAGTTGGATGGTTGGCCTACTTATACGGTTGGACTATACATGTTTTCCATTTATTTATGGTTTTTAGATGATTTCTCTTTTTCCCCCTTATTGAGGTAGATGGTTTAGTTTCTTTAGTGTTTCTGTTTCTTAAGCCATATATAAATTCAGAATTAAAGGGCTGGGTTCATTTTGGGCCTTCAGCCATTGAGTAATTGATGTAATGTAATGGGCTGTGATAAGCTTTGGAAGATCATATATATATGTTCTACTTGGTTAAGAAATATTGGTTTATTCATTATTGACATTTGATGTGTTAACTCTCTACATTTTATTATTTTCTTTTTTTATTATTGTGAATTTGTGATAGAGTGAAGTAATTAACAAATTAATTAGGTGAAGCAATTAATTATGTGTAGACTAGTGATCTGCCTTGCTAAACATATCTTTACATATTGAAATTACAAAAGCAAGCAGCCAAGCAACACTAGATAAAAAATTGCACAAGCATCATTCCACTGATTAGGAAAGGTGATTACTTAACAAGTAAAAGGTGCAAGCAGCTAGCCAAGCAGCACTAGATAACAAATACATTGCTTTCTTATTTTAAATTGCACAAGCATCATTCTCTGCTGCATGAATAGTGAATACCCACCATTATATATAGAGTAAAACTACGGTGCTCTTAAGCTCACGGGGGCCTCCCGTGAGTTTAACACCAAAAATGTATCAAACTATATCCAAATTCTGATTTATATGGCTCAATAAATTCTTTATATCAAAATCATGTGTCATGCAAAAATTTTCCATTTTTTAGAGATTTTTAAATATTTATTTTGGATTTTTTAAAAGTTACATATAAAACATTGATTATTTTATTAATATTGCATAGTTGCAATTAAAAATCCGAAATAAATAGTTAAAAATCTCCAAAAATGAAATTTTTTTGTATGCCATAAGATTTTGATATAAAGAATTTATTGAGCCATATAAATCAAAATTTGGATATGGTTTGATACAGTTTTGGTGTTAAGTTCACAGGAGGTCTCCGTGAGCTTAGGAGCACCATAGGTTTTCTCATTATATATATATATATATATAGAATTTTGCTAAAATGAGTCATGACTCACGGGCTGCTCCGTGAGTCATGGGTTGAGGGTTTTGCAAAGCGCTTTGCAAAACTCTATATATATATATAGAGTTAGACTATTATACTAACGTTAGCATTTCGGACCGAAATGCTAACGCCTCAAATTTTATGTTATCGTGTCCGAAATCATGATTTATGGTGCTCAATAAATTCTTTATATGAAAATATTGGAGAATACAAAAATTTTTCATTTTTAGAGTTTTTTAAGTATTTGTTTTGCATTTTTGAAAATAGCATGTACAAACATCAATATTTTATTAATATTTATAAGCTCTTTTATAAAATTCAAAAGAAATACTTAGAAAACTCTAAAAATAAAAAAATTTTGTATTCCCTAATATTTTCATATAAAGAATTTATTGAGCACCATAAATCGTGATTTCGGACACGATAACATAAAATTTGAGGCGTTAGCATTTCGGTCTGAAATGCTAACGTTAGTATACTAGTCTAACTCTATATATATATATATATATATATATATTTATATGTAGAGTGAGGCTATTGCGCTTTGCAAAGCGCAGTGAGGTAGTGCGTTTCGGCCCTACATTTCAAAATCATAGCTCGAATGGGCAATCCAAGTTGCCCAACACAATCTACATATTGAAATCTTGTAGATTATCGAATTTTTCCATTTTTAGAGTTTTCTAACTATTTTTTTTTTTTGAAAATTGTATAGAAAATGCACGAATTTTGTATATAAAACGGGTCATTTTTAAAAAATTTAACAAAATAGTTAGAAAACTCTAAAAATAGAAAATTTTGGTATGCAACTAGGTTTCAATATTAAGATTATGGTGAGCAACTTGGATTGGTCATTCGAGTTACGGTTAATGAGATATGAGACTGAAGCGCACTAGTCACCGCACTTTGCAAAGCGCAATAGCCTCACTCTTTATATGTATATATGTTACTGAAGAGTGTTGACCATATACGTACCTAATTACATTAATAATTTTGAAGTAGGTGCTCAGGATAACTATGACGTTTATAATTCGGAAATACCTTGTGTCCACAGGGTCAACGTATACATCGGTCCATAGTTGACTCTAATCCTTGTTGGAGCGGACATGTCATCAACACGCAATATGTTGGAAATAGAAGTTCTCTACCCTGTTAGCACTTGTAGTCATCATTAAACCTATATAGCGCAGGGTCACCTTTTCCTCTGCCTTGGACCTTGATCCTAAACACAATCAAGATTGAGTGGGATCTGTCTTGTCAAGGCATTGAATTTTTTTTTTTCCGAAATACTACCAACTACTCTTAAGACAGTCAAGATAATAAAAGGCTGCAACAATTTTTTTTTTTTAATCTTGCTTATTGGATCATCATACTAGCCATCTAATTAATTATTGGTTATATATAAATATCAAATAGACTTTTCATAAACTTTATTAAATTTTTAGTACTAAAAAAAAATTTCAACATTTGTTACATCCTGGTTTTTCTGTTACATTTTTGTCGTTTTAGTTACAAAAATGGTTGTGCAAAATAAAAAAATGTTGTTGTGTTTTATTAGGTCATTCAATGTGACAGACAGTTTTTGTACAGCATTGCCTGCTTGGTTAGGAGTTACATTTTAAGGCTTTGTGGTTACTAATTTGGTCTTTCTTATTACAAAATATACAAATTTATTCCTTAAAGTATATATGTTTTCACTCTTCTCTTTTACAAAAATAGAAATATTGTAAAATGCATATATTAAGATGTTGTTACAAAAATAGGAAGGGTAGTTACCCAAAATCATGAGATTGTTACCAAAAAAAAAAGTCACCAATTTTTTTTTTTTTAAAGTTGGCAGTTCATAATAAAAAATGAAACTGATACATATATTAAGATGTTGTTACAAAAATAAGAAGGGTAGTTACCCAAAACCATGAGATTGTTACCAAATAAAAATGAATTGTTACAAAAAAAAAGTCACCAATTTTTTTTAAAAAAAAGTTGGCAGTTCACAATAAAAAATGAAACTGATATATATATTAAGATGTTATTACAAAAATAAGAAGGGTAGTTACCCAAAACCATGAGATTGTTACTAAACAAAAATGAATTGTTACCAAAAAAGTCACCAATTTTTTTTTAAAAAAAGTTGTTTGTAATAAAAAATGAAACTAATACATATATTAAGATGTTGTTACAAAAATAAGAAGGATAGCTACCCAAAACCATGAGATTGTTACCAAACAAAAATGAAATGTTACCAAAAAAAAGGTCACCAATTTTTTATTTTTTAAAAACTGTTCATAATATAAAAAAATTGGGCAATTCAACATTAGGGTGCCGCTGGACACTAAATGGTGATCGCCACCGCTCTAGGCGTCGTTCGGGCCTTTGTTCTAGCTGCGGTCCTTCCGGGTGCTCCTGGCCGCCAACGCGTTGCCGCTGGACACCTCTCAGAACTACATCGTGCCTGCTTGGTTCACGGTGCGTATCCGGTTCCCCTGCTCCAGCGGGTCCGGGTCCTCGTTCGGCCTCCCCGTGTTCAAGGTGCTGCCCAGGGAGAACCTCAACGGCATCGCCAGGGGATGTTTGCCAGGGGGTGAGTAGAATTGTGAGCACATAGTTCCAATCTAAAAAAATAAGGAGAAGGGGGCAGTAATGCAAGAGGGAGAAAGGGGTGCAAGGTTTTAGCGGTGGGCAGGATTTTGGATTCAAAAGGGGTTGATCATTTCTTCAGTGGAGACATAAAAGTTATCGGGAGCTGGAATTGATTTGACACAGTCCGTATTGTCGCAATGTTAAAAAAAAAAAGAAAGAGCGATAGGACGCTAGAACCAGTTAGTAGCGTAGGCACGACGTGTCCAAGAGAGTGAGTGACCGTGATATCGTCTAATGCCAACGTAGCGCGCCACGCAACGAGTATGGATCCATGGACTCAATTTGTATGGACACTAGGTCACTCTCTTTATAATTCGGAAATACCTTGAAATATACAATTCAGCTATTAGAAATAAACAATTTGAATCTAAGAAAATTAGTTCTAGTCAATTGCAAATACCTCAAATTAAACAGGGGAGTCAAGTTAAATTGTGTCACTGTTTAGGTAATCAGGTACTCTTCTAGATACTTTTTGATAAAAATCTTGTCCATTGAAAAACTATCATACATCCATACACATATACAAAATATAACAGATACATTCCGAAATATATCCTATAGACGCTATATGGACGGTTTTTCTATGGACGCTAGCTATTACTCGTACTTTTCCCCTTTTAAAAAAATTCAGATAAAATAGAGGACATTGATTTTTCTTAAATAAAAAAAAGGACAAAGATCTTCATGACATGCGCATCTGACCATTGTCAAAATTATTGGCTTCATTTGTTTGTCATGACAGGAAGCATCCAATAATTGAACAGAAAAATAAAAGAGAAATATGTGAAGTACCTATAGTAGGCTACCCATCCACCTCTCTCACAGTTCTGACACATCATGTGCATCCATATACTTACTAGAAATCGTTATGTATACATTCACTGGAAAATGATACTTATTAATTAGAAAAATATAAATGGTCATTGAAAAATAATATTTTGTTAATTGAAAATACAATAGACCGGTGGATAAGTAAGAAAGGTGGACGCTACCTACTGCTCAAAATAAAACATGTTTATAAAAATGCCTTCTATTTACATAGTCAAAATTCTATGCATTGAGAATAGTTGTTGTCCTATTTTATTTACTAATCAACATGAGTTGTTAACCTTTTTAATCTGTTTACATCCAACCATTGTCAGATGAGTAATACCTAGCGTCCAAAGAAAAGTTGTCCATAGTGTTCCTAGATTACATTTTGATATATATATCTGTTACATTCTGGGATGTATCTGTTACATATTTTGTACGTTCATGGATGTATAGACGGCTTTTCAATGACGCAAGATGTTTTCTCTTATCAGATTGAATCTCTCCCTGTTATATCTTTCTGCATGTTCATCTACTTAAACACACTCATCTCACTTCCAAGAAATCATCCAATATGTCTTCTTTGAATTTGTGTCTCCTTCTAACATTCTTACTAGGTTTCCCTCTTCTCTACCTCTACACAAAACTATGGCTGAACCCCAAGAAACTGGGAGAGAAGCTTAGACACCAAGGGATAACTGGCCCCAATCCCTCTTTCTTCTATGGCAACATACTGGACATGAAAAGGATCCAGAAAGAAGCAAACTTGCACTCACCCGAGGAAAGACAGAACCGCGCATACCTTATCGGCGACTATACAACCGTTCTCTTCCCTTATCTAGTTTCATGGAGAAAAGATTATGGTATATACTCTTTTAACTAATTGGGTTTGATTCATTTTATTTCTTGATATACTTTGAATTGATTTTTTTTTTTTGAGGGATTCTGTTAGCTGTAAACATAAACACATACCGAAAAAATCATCGGCGTAAATTTATTGAAGATTAACTTAATATTGGCATTTTTTTTGTCAATGCCCAGTTCATATGGTATACCATTCCTTTTAACAACAGCCACAGGATGGTATATATGACTTCTCCTGGAGACTTTTCTATCTACAGATTTTTCTTACAAGACTTTTCAAAACAAGCATGCAAGAGTGTGAATTTTTCTTGCAAATTTCTAATGTGTGAAATTTCTTTATTCTTTTAGAAAAGTAGCTTGAATTGCTTTTCATCAGACTTCAGCATTCCACCATAAGATATCAGAAGAAAACTTTAAAAAATAATTACTGCAGACATGATGATTGGTGATATAAAAATTAATACCAATTTTCCGTTGATGAAAATGAAGATTATCGATATATATGCTTTTGCTGATTCATGGCTAAATAGCACGAAGTAGATCGACCTTTCGATCAAATTGGACTGATTTGTTTCAGACAGTTAATTTCAAAATAATTTGTGAAGTAGAACCCCCAATATATAGGCTTCAAAATATTGACTTGTTGCTGAAGCAGACTAAATGCAGATGTATTTCCAATATTCTGCTTCATTAAACCTCTTTAATTAAACCCAAATTACGTAACAGGTCGGGTGTTTCTATACTCGATTGGTACCATGCCGGTTCTACATATATCTGATCCTGATATGGTAAAGGCTGTTAGTCAGTGCACCCCATTTGAGCTCGGCCGGCCTCAGTACATCAGAAAGGCCAGAAGTTCACTCTTTGGTGAAAAGGGTATTTTCATGGCAAATGCCGAGCTCTGGTCCCATGAGCGAAAGATCATTTTACAAGAATTCTTCATGCACAGGATCAAGGTATTAACTATTAGCAAGTAAAAAAATTGATAGGCACCAGTAAATGTTTTGTGGGTTTCCATATATACGAGCGGTTCAGTCTGGTATTTTAAAGTTTTTATTATAATTAGTACAAAAATTGCCCAATCATGACATATAATTATATTTTTAATTGGATCAGTAATTCTATAATCTATATACTTGGTTTGTGTCAAGTTCGATGTTTTTAATCTGTTTTGTGTCATGTCACGTAGGGAATGGTAAACGTAATAGTCGAATCTACAAGTACAATGACTCATACTTGGAGCAGAATACTTCAAAATGAAGGCGGAAAAGCAGAAATAATGGTCCATGATCACCTGAGAGCCTTCTCCGGAAATATCATATCGAGGGTTTCGTTCGGGAACTGTTACGGAAAAGGCGAAGAAATACTGTATAAGCTCGTCCAGCTTCAGAAAGCCATTTCGAAATCTAATTTGTTTACATCGCTTCCTGGTGCCCGGTACGTACGCTCTTTGTGTAACTAACTCGTATTTGGTACTGGTACGTAATGGTGTGTACCATTACTTTATCAGTATGTTGAGACTCTAAGTGAATAAAATCTATTTTCGACAAAGTTTTAAATCAATCATGCATTTAGATAATCAAATGATTTAATAAATATGCTTATAATTCTTTCAACTGTATCACTACAGATTCCTGCCAACCGAAACAAACAGAGAAATACACCGACTGAACCGAGAGATTTGCTCGCTTGTCCGAAATGTAGTTCAGGAGCATAAAAAGCAGGACTCGTCAAGCAAAGACCTGTTACACTCCATAATCGAAGGTTCTACATCGATTCCCGATCGAACAGCCTCGATTGAAGATTTCATAATTGACAATTGCAAGACGATATACCTCGCAGCATTTGAGACTACGTCCGGCACTGCTGCCTGGTGTCTTTTGCTTCTTTCTTTGCACCCCGAATGGCAGGAGCGCGTGAGAGAAGAGGTTCTCGAGGTAACTCATGGCGCTACACCTGATTTCGACATGCTTCGTCAGTTTAAAACGGTAAGCCCGTAGTAGCAGCAACAAATGACAAATTCATTGGTTTATTTCTAGAGGTGGCAGAACCCGACCCGACCCGTATCTTTTAGAAAATCAAATTGACCCGACCTGACCAAACCCAATCCGACCCGAACCCGACCCGACCTGAGATCAAACATCATGCATGCAATCAAACTGAAATCAATATATGATCCAAAAAATGTTGATATCAAAATTGACCCGACCCAGCCCAGCGCCCATCACCCGACCCGACCCAACCCGAGATCTTCTAGAAGGTCCAACTGATCCGACCCGAACCTGAACCTGACCCGCTCGCCCGATTTGCCACCTCTATATTTATTTCCTTGCAAGAAATATGTTTCTGAACATCTTATTTGATTTTCCTTTCTTTCTCCGGAAAATAACACATTAATTGTGAAATTAATTTTATTAACAGTTGACAATGGTGATCCAAGAGACCCTCCGTCTCTTCTCGCCGGCATACACACTATGGCGAGAGGCGCTGCATGATTTGAAGCTCCACAATGTGTATGTTCCCAAAGGCACTGTCGTTCAAGTCGCCGTTTCGATGCTACACCGTGATCAAGACGTGTGGGGTCCAGACGCAGACGTCTTCAACCCAAACCGGTTTGCCAACGGAATATCCGGTGCTACCAAGTATCCACACATGTATGCACCATTCGGGTTCGGGCCAAGAATTTGTGCCGGGCAGAACCTCGCCATGGTGGAGCTGAAAGCTGTTCTGTCACTTCTGTTGATGAGGTTCTCTTTCGAGCTTTCACCGAGTTATGTTCATTCCCCGGCTTACAGGTTAACGATCGAGCCGGAACATGATTTACCTCTCATTGTGAAACAAATATAATTAACCTCAGTGATTAATCCATGCAATTTAGATGAACTTGAAGAACAGTGAGTATTCTTCAAATTAAGAACTGTATATTTATGTTTATATTTGTACAACATTTTCTTATTGACATTTTCCTCATGAAATAATTCTGGCAAATAATTTAAGTTTTTTCATCTTTTAACTGAAAAACCAGAGAGGGGTTTTATTTCATATCCCCTTCTGTACTGCATTTTGCAGTCCACATTGGATTGCCTTGACATTCGTGCCAGCTCGGATCTCGAGATGATCCAACGGCTCACGTCGTGAACTGCAGAATACACTAAGTTAGAGGAGGATAAGTACTCAGGAAGAAAAACGTGGATCCAAGAGAACCGTTTTACTAAACGTCTTGCATAAGAAAGTACTGCAAAAAAAAAAAAGAGTAATACCTAGCATCTATAGAAAAACCGTCATAGCATCCGTATGTTACATTTTGAGATGTATTATTACATTTCGGAGTGTACTCGTTACATTCCGATTCTGTACATGTCTATGGATGTATGGACGGTTTCTCGATGGACGCAAGATGTTTCTCAAAGAAATTAATTATAAATACTCAAATAAAGATGTTCGCGGAGAGTAGAGAAATCGATCGATGCTATTTTAATGTAATTGTATTATTTTGGCTGATACTTTCTTGCTCTATAGTACATATTAAAAAAAAAATGATTCGACATTTGCTATGAAATTGTTTATCATGCATGGTCTTCATACATTTAGAAAACAATAACCCTCTTAAATTGATATTTAAATAATATTATAGGGTGTTTACATTAATATTTGTATCTTAGAGACTAGGGACTTCCATTACAAATATAATATATACATTTGTAAATCAGGACATCTCGCATCCCTTGAAAAGCAGTCCATAGCTAGACATATAACTAATATAATATATACATCTCGAAATATAATTTATAAACTCAATTGACATTAGGTATATATGACTCTTTATAAATCTATAAAAAAGCAACACTGGTTTTATAATCTTGATCCATGTTGAATCAACGATTCGGATCATAGCACGGTTTTTTCAAGATTGAATTGCACGAATCTCAAGGCAGATCCAACGATTGGAGTACTGCGCACCATAGTAACAACACTCGCGAATAATTCGGTTTTAGAACTCTGGCGAACAGAATTGCAAATAATATGATATTTCCCGAATTATTCGTTTGATTCGCGAATTATTCGCGTTTTATACGAATTTTGACGAATAAATCGCGAATTAATAGTTGAGTTTGTAAGTTTTAAAACCGGAATCTAGATTTTCTTGACCCCTTTTTTCTGATAAAGGTATTGATGCATTGGAATTAGCTACAACGTGAAGAGAGAGGAACTGAAAAAAAGCTTTCTCAGTTTTCATTTTTCACATCATCTCATATTAGTCTTTTGATTTTCTGTGGCTTCCACTCTGAAATAAGATGAGCACCATACGTATCATGAACTCATGATTCATTGATTTGTAATGTTTTTACTAGATCATATTGTTATTGTTTTAATTTGTATGGTACTAATTAAATTGTTGATAGCATCTGTTGTATAATACAATGTTTTTCCTCTATTTTTATTCATATTACTTCTAAAATTTAAATTTAAATACATTTTCTACTAAAAATTCTTATATTCAAATATATTATGTATATTATAGGATAACGAACTTTTTCCGAATTATACCCGAACTTTTCGGAATCCCGAACTTTTGACCTCGCCGAACGTTTTCCGAACAATTGTATTGTTACTATGCTGCGCACTAGTGGATATGAATTGGTGTGGAAGATAGACGCAACAAGACGAAATGTCACGAGGACGAGGAGTGGCATACGTATATGTGGGATTCACATCCGCTGCCATATATAGTTGAGTGTGACCTACCGTCCATTCATGGACGGTCCATCACACTCACAAAGTGATCTCACTTGAGATGATGTGAAAAGTGAAAGAAGTGTCCATCACATCATCTCATATTGGTCAATTTGAAAACTGAGACTATACACTTTTCTTTTCCTTTCTTATATTTTATTTTGTGATCTCACTTGTTTTTTTTCTTGATTTTATTGCCTTGTAGGATCCATCACTGGCTCTCAACACACCTCACCTTGTTTAAGAAGGCGACTTAGGCGTTCGACGACTCCTACCTGACCTCGGCGGCTGGTTTTTGACGACCCGCTCGCCATGGATGACAATGATACTCGTCCACTGAAGGACTTCGCTGCGCCTAAGGCCACTGATCTCCGCATGGGTTACACCGTGCCTGCTATTAATGTGCACAACTTCGAGCTCAAGCCGGCCTTCATGAACGCCACCGCTCAGAACCAATTCTCCAGTTCACCTCATGATGATCCAAACAATCACTTGACCAACTTTGCGGAAATAACAAATAACGTCATCATCAATGGTATCTCTAGGGATGCTATTATGCTTAGGCTATTTCTGTTTTCCCTTAGGGATAGAGCAAAGAATTGGTTAAAGTCACTACCACCGGGTTCCATTACCACATGGGCCCAATTATCAAATGCATTCCTTGCTAAATATTTTCCTCCATCAAAACTGCAGCCTATAGGAACCAAATAACAAATTTTAAACAAAAAATGGATGAATCTCTTAGTGAGGCATGGGATAGGTATCAAGAGTTGTTGCGATTATGTCCACACCATGGTCTTGAAAAATGACTTATCTTGCAAACTTTTTATGATGGTTTGACTTATAACACTAGAATGACTCTTGATGCAGCGGCAGGTAGAAGTTTGATGGCTCGGAACCAACACGAGGCGTACAACCTCGTTGATGAGATGGCACACAATCAAATCCAGTACTCAAATGAGAGAGGAGCTCCTAAGGCCTCGGAACGATTTGAGACGGACTTGATGACAAGGATGACGGCACAAATGGATGCCATGGAGCAGAAACTAAGCAAGCTTAGTGTATCCGCTGTAAATCAACTCAACCCTTGCTCGATTTGCGGCGGCACGAATCACTTGGCCATCAATTGCCAATTGGGGTCAACTAGCGAAGAGGACATGGAGCAGGCCAATGCCTTGAACAACTTTTGGCCACAAAACAATCCATATTCCAACACCTATAACCCTGGTTGGAGGAATCTTCCAAACTTCTCATGGAGGAATGATCAAGGGCAGCCCAACCAAAACCAACAAAGACCATTTCAAAACTTTAGGCAGTGGAATTTTGAGAACAATCAACCTCCAAAATCCAACCTTGAGAAGATGATGGAGAACTTCATTGAGGCCCAAAGCAAGAAAAACAATGAGTTCTCCGATGCTTTGAATGGCCTTTGTGCCAAGGTGGATTTGCTCGCGACTCAAAATAGGCTATTGGAGACTCAAGTGGCGCAAAAAACATCTTCTTCTTCTCGCCAACAAGGGTACCTTCCATCTAAACCCGAAGACTATCAAAAAGAGCATGTGAAGGCCATTTTCTTAGTGAATGAAGGGAGTAATGAGGAACATGTACTGAAGGAAGAAACCAAGCAACAAGAGAATCAAACTGAGGCAAGCGCAACCGACATCGAGGCCAACAAAAATGGTACAAAATCTCCAAGCAAGGTAAGGTCGGATTCACTCAGGTATGTACCTCCACTCAGGTTTGTTCCTTTTCCTCAAAGGTTGGTCATGGCAAATTGGAGCAATAAATTCGGTAAATTTGGGGAATTGTTGAAGAAACTGAATGTCAATTTATCGTTTGCAAATATCATAACTCAAATGCCCAATTATGCCAAGTTCTTGAAACAAGTTTTGACCAACGAGAAAGATCTTTGCGGATGTTAAAAGTGTAATCCTAACTGAGGAGTGTAGTGCCCTTTTACAAAACAAACTACCTCAAAAGCTCAAGGATCCCGGTGACTTTTTCATACCTTGTTCCATTGGTGACACCAAATTCAAAAATGCATTATGTGATCTAGGAGCAATTGTTAGTCTTATGCCCAAATCGGTCTTTGAAAGGTTAGGCATAGGTGAATTGAAACCGACCAAAATTTCATTACAACTTGCTGACGGATCAATTAAATTGCCAATTGGTGTTCTTGAGGACTTTCCAATTCAAGTGGGTAAATTCTTTGTTCCCATTGACTTTGTTGTGGTTGATATGAAAGAGGATGCCCAAGTTCCATTTATTTTGGGTTGCCCCTTCCTAGCTACCGCCGAGGCAATAATTGATGTCAAAAGTGGAACACTTTCTCTAAATTTTGGGGAAGAGAAGGTAGAGTTTAGTATTGAAAAATCTTTTGATAAAAGTTCTTGTTGCAGGATTGAAGCTTTCAATTGCTCGGCGGGTAACTTGTTGAATAAAGACCAAACAAAGGAGAAGACCTTCTGTGCAACTCATGGAGACTTTAAGGTGATATCTGAAAGCAAGAGATTTGGTGCTTTCAAGACTGGCAAGAAGAGAGAGAATTGTTGGCAAAGAGCGCCCATGGGAGAGAAGACCGATGTCTCTCTCACCGATGCACCGACTGACTGAACGACAACAGAAGTCGAGCTCCCAACTTAAAAATGAGCGCTTCTTGGGAGGCAACCCAAGTTTCTTTTTCTTTTTCTTTATTTCAATTTATTTTATTTGTTTTTGATTTCTCAAATTTTCAAAAAAAAAAAAATAGAAACACATGAAATTAAAAAAAATTAGGAGTAACGTAGAAATTTTTCATTTTCCCTTAATTAAATCATTTTTGTTTTTGTGTTTTAAATTTTCTGAATTTTCTTTTAAAAAAAATTTTTTTTATGTTTGAATCGAAATTGTTTTAAAGTGCGCAACAGAGAATTTTCTGCAAAAATTTTGGACTGAAATCATGTTGTTCGGATGAATTTCTTGACAATTGCTAAACAGAAATTTTTTTGACAAAACTTCAGGCCGAAACAAATCACTTCGGACCGAAATTTTGGCAAACTTGACTCTGTTGGATTCAGAAAACATGTTGACAAAAGTTCAAGCTGAAACTTTTGAGTTTGGACCGAAACTTTGATAATTTTGGCTCTGTTTAATTTTACTTAACTCACCATTCGTATTTTTTATTTTTCGTTCTTTTCTCTTTTTCTTTCTTTCTTCGTATTATTTCTTTTCTTTCCTTGCTACTCGACAGGAACCAAGGCAAGGCAGCGACTCCGCCTCCGCCCGGCCAACAGCATACCCACGCGACCACCCCGCAACCGGCAACCGGCAACCTGCCCCGCTGCTATGGTGCCCGCCCTCCTCCCTTTGTCCTCTCAACTGCAACAGCCCCAACCCGACCACCACAACCCACCTCCGGCGCCGCCCATTCCGGCCATCCTACCGCCGAACACCACCACCAACAGACTCACCTTGATCACCCCTTCTCACCCCCACCACCTGCCATCTCCAGCCGCACATCTGATGTAGGTCTATCTCACGAGCCTACCGACTGAGCGACCACATCACACACCATCTCTGCAATACTCATTGTAAATATTCTACTTCTCTTTATCTTTCTTTTAGTACTAAATCAAAGCATTGAGGTCAATGCTTGATTTAAGCTTGGGTGAGATTTTTGAGATTGTATCTGCATTCATGTAGGTTTTTGTTGCATAATTTTCGTAATTTTGATTTTAGTGGATGTTTCAATGAAGAATTGTGAAAAACATTAAGAGAAAAGTTTGCAATTGAAATGAATTTGTTGGGAAATTGATTACCGGCAAAGAGTCTTTTGTGGGGAATTGATTTTGGGAAATTTTTTCAAATTTTTCCGAACTAACCCATGGACAAATGAAATTGGTGCCCATGTTGGAAGTATGTTGTATGATATTTTAAAAATGAAATGCTTTGGGTTGGGATTTCTCTTGCAAAATTTGGATCGAATGGTGATAACCAAAGAAAAAAAAATTTATTCTGTTGTTAAAGTGACTAATCAAGAGAGAGTACTGGCACCATGCTGGGTTGACCAATCTATAAATCAAATCTATATAACAAACTCAGCTGGTTGGATGTGAAGGGCGTTCAGTAGCCACAGGCTCGACACATAAAAAAAAAAAAACAGAGAGAGAGAGAAAAAAAAAAAGTGACCTTATTAGCCTCAACTAAGTGCTAGAACACTTGTTCACGGATCATCCACATACGGCACGAGGCAGCCTCATGAGCACGAATCAAAACTTGGAGTCAATTCCAAAAATGTGCGAGGTTCAGGATTAACACATCTTTTTCTTTTACTCTTTCTTGTTGGTTTTGTGCAATAAGGCTATCCAATAATTGATTATGTTTGCAAGAGGGGTAAAAATTGAGAGCATCTCATTTTTCAAAAAAAATCTTATGATATGATAAAAGCTGTGGGGTAAATCCTTAAGTAAACTGTTTGTGGAGTGAAATTGGAAATAAGTGAGAGTTCCCAAGGCCTTCCCCAAAGACTTGAGCAAATTTGTGATTTTGGAAGCATTTCTCTTCGAGTTAGTTACAATTTTTTTCAAAGCATCCACGATCTTTTGCATCTTAATTAGGATCTTTTTGTGAAATTGGTTTGTTTAGAAATCAGCCCAAGGATACCGGTTTGAGACTTGCTTGAGGGCAAGCAAAAGTTCAAGCTTGGGAGAATTTGATAAGCGCCAATAACATATGCATTTTAGATAAGGAACCAATAGGGTTTACATAGAAAATCGGATCAAATTGTTTTAATTAGTTTAAGTTTATGTCAAAGATCATGTTACTGTAGTGACTTGCTCTTTAAATTGTAGGAAATGAAGAAAGAAAGCAAACGGTGCGAAGGAGGCGCGATTTGGGCCATAGACGGAAAAGATATGAGCATTCTAGTAGTTGTTGGGCCTTCTGTCAGGCAGCACGCGGCCCAGTTCAACAGAATCGATTTTTTTGCGCACCTCCGACTAATTTTGGTGCTACGGACTCATTCGGACTCCAGATTTAGATCCATTTGTTTCTATAGAAAGCTCTTTTAAAGAGGGACCTGTTTAAAACTGATTTGGGGAGACTTAAAAGGGAAGAAACACACGAAATTAGGGCTGGCAACTCTTGGGAGAGAAGTTAGAATTGATCTTGGGCAAAAGAAAGGAGCTTGGAGAGAAATCAAGGGATTGAAGCAAGAGATCGATCGGAAAACTCAGTGTTTTGATCCTTTGTCTCTTCTCTCTCTTTGTTTATGCCTTTCTTGGACATGAACACTTGTGATTTTCTTCTAGCCATGAGAGGCTGGTTTGAACTTGTAGATGTTAATCTTACTCGGTTGATACTTTCTTATGTTATGTTGTGATTTTGTTTCTCTATTGAATTGCTTGTGTATTGTTTAATCGCCATGCATGACATCTTAGAAACTAGGATTATGACTTGACAAGTACAACTTGTAGTTTTGGATTTAGGAAGCGAAATTAGGTTTCGGTGAGATACTTAACCGTGAAACCATGAACCTAGGAGAATTTATAAATTAACTATTGTTTGCGCGAAGTATTTAACCGTGAAGTGCGGATTTGTAGTTGATTAATTGTATCAAGAAATTAATGAACATAAGCTTGTAGGGTGAGGCACTTAATAGGAAAATCCTAGTGTAGTTTACTACCAACAATTGATTGATACCATCTCACAACCTGAAATTTTTAATATTAATTAAATAAAAAATCATAATTAAATAACTAAGAATGCACAAGTTGAATTTCGGGATATAGTCCCGGTCAGCGTTAGTTTCACCGGCCCCTAGCACGAAAAACCACAAAGTCCAGGAAATTAAAAAAAAAAAAAAGATTCTTTTTAGGGGCCAGCCTTAGTTTCAGTGACCCCTAGTAGAGGTCACCGACAGATTCCCAGGCCCCACCTTATTTGGGGCCGGCCTTTTTTGCGCTGACCTGTATCACGGGTTTTTTAAAAAAAAGTAACTTTTTAGGGGTCGGCTCTGTTTTCGCCGACCCCTTGGGGAGGTCCGGTGTTACTTATTGGGCCCCAAAATTTTAGGGGCCGGTCAAAATAATGCGGACCCGAGTTTGGGGCCGAAATAATTAATGCGGGCCTCAATAATTGCAACCATCTACCACCGGCCATTTTATAATCCCTTCCAGTCCCTCCCTCCCTCCCCATTCTCTCCAAACCGAATCAACCGATCCAAGTATCTAACTGATGCAGCGTCACTTCTTCCTATCTGTGGTTAAATAAGTAAGTATTCTTTATTTGTTTGGATATTAAAATTTTTCAATTTTTAACTTAATTAATAGAAATGATGGACTGTTTTAGGAAATCTCTGTGGAAATCAATTAATCCCTGACAAGTAAGCTTTATCTTGTGATTTGAAATTTCATTTGCGTATACAAAAATTAATTACCTCAGTTAATGACGTTCACGTCAAATCAATCTATCATAGTAACTAAGCTGCTACGCAATTTTAGTGAATTATATGTGAATATGCCTCTCTCTTTTTTGCTCTGCTGTGAAGTTCTTTGATGGTCTTTCTATCTCCATTCTGTTTTAATTCTCTTCATTTTTTTTCTTTAGAAGTAAACATATCTATCATCTAAAAAAAGTGAAAAGTTCACATACATAATAAATAAGGATGTTGGCCTTTGATTTAACTGAGATGAATAGGGTCTGTATCAACCAAACATTTCTTTTTGCTCTCATCCTGTTGTTAAAATAGATCAATTATAAGAAAACGTTTCACTACCTTCTCTCCTGGTTCTATCCTTGGTGGTTTAGTGGATTTACATTTGTTTAATAATTTTTGCAGCTAATAATTAGGTTATGAAATGTCATCTGTGCCTGTAAGTGTGTATTATGGGGGAGAAATTTGTTACAGCAGATTTGGAGCCGAATATAGTATTGGCCCTCGGTTGGCATTTTCTGTCAATGGAAATACAAGCTTTGAAAATTTAGTAAATGAATTGTGTACCGCAATGCAATTTTTCAAGGACCAGTATTCTGTTGAGATTTATGGTAGAATCAATGCGGGATTACCAGGATATTGGTTTTTCAACATATTGCCGGTATGTGATGAGAGGTCATGGAAATCTTTTTATGATACCGTGACCATTCAAATGGGAATGATTGAATTGTATGTAAATTTGAAACCAATTCAAACCTTTTGGACTGAGGCACCCCCAGCATACAATATACATGCAGTTCATAATTTCTCTGATGATGCCGAACCTTCGACGACATCGACCCACGTTGAGGTGTCAAACGAACAAGATGGATGTGAGGACGACGGGGAAGAGGATGAGGATGACTCAGATTACCAAATTGAGTCCGATGAGATAGAAGATACTGGATCCTCCGCGGATGAGGATGATGAAGTGTCTGATGAGGAGGAGGGGATCGACCATGATGCAAAGTTACTACATCGCTGGCCTCGGCACAATCCTTTCGTGGGTCGTGGACCACAACACCCGGTACGAATGTTAAATGATGTATCCGGATTTGAACCAAGTGATGTTGACTTTGGTGGGCCGAGTATCCCGGTAGAAGGATCTTTGGCAGAGGGCATGACATTTACAACAAAACGGGATCTGACCAATGCTATCAAGAGATTTCATATTGAAAAAAATAAGCGGCTCACAACCAAAGATAGCAGCCAAACTAAATACCGTGTGAAATGTAGAGATGAAAATTGCTCATGGGAGTTGTATGCAGTTCCGACGAGGTCCGATAATGCATGGGTTATTAAAAAATATCGATTTCTCCACTCATGCAAAAGCATAGCGGCGATGGTTGACCATGATCAGCTGATATCCCAGCTGATAGCTGATATCATCATGCCCGAATTGAAGGAAGACATGGGTATGTCAATAAAAACAGTTGGAGGATTAGTGAGAGCAAGGTTCCCAGGAGGAAAGCCGACGTACAACAAGTTGTGGAGAGGAAGGGAAACCGTAATGGCCATGTAATTTGGGTCATGGTCCGGGGCATACGCACTTTTGTCTCGTTTGTTGAATGCCATAAGTACATCGAACCCCGGGAGTAAAACAGCGTTGCAATCCGTTCCCACTGAAAATCCGAATGTCCGTAAATTCACAAGGGCCACGTGGGCGTTTGGCCCTTGCATCGAAGCATTTAGATTTATGCGTCCAGTAATAAGCATAGATGCATCATTCCTGCATGGTCGCTACAGTGGCAAGCATTTAGTGGCTGCAGCCTATGATGCAGAAAATCATTTGTTACCGCTAGCATTCGGACTAGTCCAGTCTAAAAGTGGTGAGAATTGGGGATGGTTTATGAGATGGCTACGTCAAGAGGTTGTTGGTGACAGACCGATTTGTGTTATTTCTGACCGCCACAAGGGCATAAAACATGTTTTTAATAGTCCACTGTTTGGTTGGGACGAACATCAGAAACAAGCAGTGTACCATCTGTGCGTACAACACATTTCTGAAAACCTATTCAAAGCATGTGCAAACCAGTTAGCAGTGAACAAATTTAATGATACCGCTAGGAAGCACAGTGTTCGAGAATTTAATCAGGGTCTAATTGCTATACAAAATTTAAGTAAAGATGCACGCGAGTACTTGAGACATGTGGGGAAGATCGATGAAACAAACAAACAAGCAGCCGAGGCACCCCACAAGTGGTCTCAGTGCCACGACAAGGGATATCGTTGGGGAATAATGACAAGCAATGGAGCCGAATCGCTTAACCGAGTATTTAAAGAATGTCGTGGCCTCCCGGTAACTGCTATTGTTGAAACAACATTCTATAAGTGTGTGAACTGGTTTGCAAAGAGAAGAGTCGAATCGGCTGCATTGGCGAGTAAGGGGCAGGTGTTTTCTAACCTTGTTACTGGCATACTCGAAGCAGCCGTGTTAGCCACTCATAACCTTGAGGTTACCGAGTACGATGTGGTTCAAAATCGTTATGAGGTTGTTGCAAAAAATGAACGGGAGACCACAACCGGAAGGCAAGATAGAAGCTACAAGGTGGAATTACCGGAAGGTGAGAAAACACGATGCAAGTGTCGCGTACCAAACAGTACAGCTATTGCGTGTTCACATATCCTTAAAGTATGTGCGGTGCGCAATTACAATCCAACCATATATACCCACCGGTATTACAGTACAGATGCTCTTATAAATACGTGGCAGGAACAATTTGAGGTATTCGGTAAAGAAGAAGATTGGCCGGAGTACCACGGCAAGACCATTATTCCTGACAAGAAACTAGTCCAGAGAGGCAGAAGAAAGCACACACGACATGAAATGGTGATGGACCGAATGGCCGGCAGAGTCGGCCCCCCTGCATGCGAGATTTGTGGTTCGATTAATCATACTACCAATCGGTGTTCTCAATGTAATATGCAAGCAGAAGAACCAGGTCGTCGTTGGAGCGCACGTCATTCAGTTAGTGGTGTTCCGAGATCTGTGGACCGAGACAACCTCGCACTGGAATTCAGTCGTGAATGTCAAGGTGGTCGTCGTTCCACCAGTGATGTTCCGAGACATACTTCTAGCGGGATTGCACCGCCAAATAGAGGTAAACTTTACATTAATATTAACTATCAATACCACCTTATAAAAAACATATAGATTAGTTGTTTGTTACTTTCACAGGAGACGTCGGAGAGTCTAGTATAAGGAGGAGGTCGAAAGGCACAGCTTCGCAAGTGAGGAGCTTTCTTCGAAGAATTATGAATTCATAGATTGAGAAGATTGGAAAAACTGCTATGATCTGTGAATTGGAGCACCCGATTTTTTTTATATTCTTGTAGTGCACATCGAGTTGTGCTTCCTCAAAAAATTTTATCGACAAATTCTAAGTCTAAGGCCCCCAAATTAATATTCTAACAAAGCGGCAGCACTGCAACCAGGAACGCTGATAAGCCGAATTAATTGAAAAAACTGCTGTGATCTGTGAATTGGAGCACCCGATTTTTTTTTTTTTTAAATTCTTGTAGTGCACATCGAGTTGTGCTTCCTCAAAAAATTTTATCGAAAAATTCCAAGTCTAAGGCCCCCAAATTAATATTCTAACAAGGCGGCAGCACTGCAACCGGGAACGCTGATAAGCCGAATTAATTGAAAAAACTGCTGTGATCTGTGAATTGGAGCACCCGATTTTTTTTTATATTCTTGTAGTGCACATCGATTTGTGCTTCCTCAAAAAATGTTATCGAAAAATTCTAAGTCTAGGGCCCCCAAATTAATATTCTAACAAGGCGGAAGCACTGCAACCGGGAACGCTGATAAGCCGAATTAATTGAAAAAACTGCTGTGATCTGTGAATTGGAGCACCCGATTTTTTTTTAAATTCTTGTAGCGCACATGGAGTTGTGCTTCCTCAAAAAATTTTATCGAAAAATTCTAAGTCTAAGGCCCCCAAATTAATATTCTAACAAGGCGGCAGCACTGCAACCGGGAACGCTGATAAGCCGAATTAATTGAAAAAACTGCTGTGATCTGTGAATTGGAGCACCCGATTTTTTTTTATATTCTTGTAGAGCACATCGAGTTGTGCTTCCTCAAAAAATTTTATCGAAAAATTCCAAGTCTAAGGCCCCCAAATTAATATTCTAACAAGGCGGCAGCACTGCAACCGGGAACACTGATAAGCCGAATTAATTGAAAAAACTGCTGTGATCTGTGAATTGGAGCACCCGATTTTTTTTTTTTTTTATATTCTTGTAGTGCAAATCGAGTTGTGCTTCCTCAAAAAATTTTATCAAAAAATTCAAAGTCTAAGGCCCCCAAATTAATATTCTAACAAGGCGGCAGCACTGCAACCGGGAACGCTGATAAGCCGAATTAATTGAAAAAACTGCTGTGATCTATGAATTGGAGCACCCGATTTTTTTTATATTCTCGTAGTGCACATCGAGTTGTGCCTCCTCAAAAAATTTTATCGAAAAATTCCAAGTCTAAGGCCCCCAAATCAATATTTTAACAAGGCGGCAGCACTGCAAAATTAGTAGTCCAACTACAAACCATAGTCCATGAGAATACATAAATGTCGTGACAGATGTCCAACTACAAACCATAGTCCATAGACTACATAACTAAATATCGTAACAGTAAAACTACATGGTCTACTCACTAGATAAATCTCTGGTACGGGGTCCTGAGAAGTTGACCCGGACGTCTATCACGAAGACCCCGTCCAAGTGGAGTACCATCATCTGCAACCTCTCCTGAAGGATCTGCCGCATAGTCGTCTTCTTGGCCGTCAACCTGTCCTTCAACCTACGAAATATATATGAGCAGATGTGGTCAAGAAGACATCTCCTACGGATTACAGTATGGTGGTGTACAGTGATACTCATTTTTAAATTTAAGAGAACCACTAACCTGTGATGTAGAAGGACTAGAGTAATATGGTGGTGTCTGCTCTGCTAGTGCGGAGTTGCCCACTGTCAGGTCTGTAAGTAGTGTCTGCAATCCAGTCGTCATACCCGTACTAACAGGAAAGGTAGGTGCACACGACACCGGGGGCATCTGCCACATAGGTGGTACCATGTACTGTGATGTGGGCATCACGTAAGGCATGGAAGTAGGAGGGTTTGGCATGGAAGGCGGTGCCATATACGATGTCGAGGGCATCCCGTAAGGCATGGAAGTAGGAGGGTGTGGCATGGAAGGCGGGTACCATGTACTGTGACGTGGGCATCCCGTAAGGCATGGAAGTGGCTGGATACGGGTACATCATAGGAGGTGGTACCATGTAGGATGGGTACGGAACCGATGAAGTAGGGACAAGCATGTGGGCCGCCTATGTGGAATATGTACCCTGCGTGGACTGTGTATGAGGAGGTGGTGAGGAATGTACCAAAATGTCATCAACAAACTGGGATATATCCTCAGTTTCCTCATCGTCTATCAGCAACTGCTCAATATCTGTCGGCAGATTTGCATCTCTTAGCACTCGAGCCATCTCCTCGGCCTGATCGACCTCTTGTGATATGCAACCCATTCGCTTCAGAATCGCCTTGCACACCGCCTTTGTCCCTCTCTTGTACAACTTGTCGATAACAAACTTCATTGTCACCGCTGTCTTCCTACCCTGAAAAAAGAATTTAATCAATTCATTATTTTCACATATATGAATTCATGATCTTCACATGCTACTTAACAATGGAATAGATTTTTAAACATGAAACAGATGAAACATTTTCAATGCACCAATCTAACTAGTACTCAATAATAAGCTAATCTGTTACGGGTGTTTTAAAATTAAAAAGCTGCTGGCAATATGTTTCATTTTTAAAAATTGATAACAAGAGATTATGGGTGTTTCAAAAATTAATAACAAGAGATGAAGCATGAAAGAAAGGTATTGTACGTACCGCACGACGCAATCTCGGTGCAACAGGAACATATCCAAGCTCCCGGATTGGGCCTGACGGTGCAGGTAGAGGATGGTCTAGTCCTCGGTCTACCCGACCCCATGGATAGACAGATGGCATCCCGTGCTCCGCGAACCATATTCTGTAGCACTCCTCATCAGTCTCAGAATAAGGGCGTGTCTCAACAATGAAACGACATCCTGTACTGGATGAACTAGGGTGCAGTGACTCCAACTCCAACCACATCGCCACCATATCACTGTGATGCGTCTCCCAATCCGATATGGTCCGTGACGCGTGAACAACTTTATCCAGCCGGTCCAGATAACGCCAATGGTGTGGCGGTGGACCGGAACTTCTTGGAATAGACCAAACTGGTGCATAACCCTCTCTGGGTAGTACCATGAGACAATCCAAAAATGAATCAACGGTACGCGAGCAAGCCAGTATCGTCGATCTCTCTCAACGCATGCGGGAAGTGTATGCCAATAATCATTGTATGGCAACCAACATACCTCGTCACCTCTCATAGTTTCAAATGAATCTCGGTAAACCCGCAATGTACACTTGGCTCCCGTGTATTGATAAGTTTTCTGGAAGACCCAATGCATCCATAGCAAGGCCTTCACTCTGGATCATCAACATCGTCATCAACCAGCTCTGCCGCCGGCAATGGAGCGCGAGCTCTAGGTCTACCAACTCTGAAATATGTCCATGACCACTGCTGAAGGAGCAGTAGTGGCCCTTTTATAATCTTGGAACCTACACGTGCGACCACGGAGAGATTCCGATATAAAGTGGCCAGTACAGCTGCACCCCAGTTGTATTTTACTGGATTCTGAAAATCCTTGAAGAACTGAAGCCACATGACGGGCACACTATCACCGGATGAATCGGGGAATAGAGCCGACCCAAACAAGTCAAGCAAAAAGGCACGGGTATATCGGTCGATCTCTTCCTCACTGGAGGTTTCTGACAATTTCGGGACATTTTTGCGCAACCAGGACATGTAGATTTGATATTTTGACGGCGTTGTCCTGGAGCGTACCTCTCCAGTTTCATCAGTTTTCTTTCTCATCTTTTGCTTCCATGCTGTTAATGGGACATCCCCCAATAATTCTGACACCCAATCTAATGCTCCAAGATCACTGTGTCCAGTCACAGGAGGCCCGAATGTGGGTAGACCCCACAAGCAACTAACATCCTGCAAAGTAATTGTGGCCTCACCGAAAAGAAAGTGGAAAGTGTGCGTCTCCTGACGCCATCGCTCGACGAGAGCTTTGATCAACTTGGGGTCGACCTGCATCTGCGGCATCCGTGATATATGATACAATCCCAACGACATAAGTCTCGACCGACAGAGAGGATGGTACGGAATGTGTGGCCGGTGCGCTTGTGTGTCCAGTATCAAATCCGGCTACAAAAATAACACATGCACATCAGATATTTGGTCGTATAATTAATTACTAGATATGATCGTATAATTCATTAATATGTATTACTCGGGATCAATTTGAAATAAGTCTGATAATCTATTGTGTATAATTTACTAGCTGTAGAAATATTTGGTCCATCTACGATGAATTAATGAACAACTAAATTCCAAAACAACCATACATATTTGATTTGCGTTTTATCTAAGTGATTAAATTAAAACTCATTTCCTTTTTTTTTATTTTGCTCTGATTTTAATTGCTTAAAAAGCTGTACATAGAAAGTGAAATGTACACTTAGAAAATGCAACATCGTATGCTAACTGACATAAAAAATGTCACTGACATATTTAATCGAGTTTGATAAAAATACAACATTTTATTAATGCCAAGCATAATAATATTAATTTGTACGTAAGTTTCCCATAACTTAAATATAAATTATAAAACAACAAATGACTATTAAAAGTGGAGAACACATATATGAATTATTTGAATGCAGCTTCTATAAAGGCAAATATATAAGGAAAAATAATGTTCATATCAGATTAATAAAAAAAAAATTATATTCATTTTCTTTCAGATATAATGGCAATAGCAAATATCAGATTAATAAAAAAAAAATTATATTCATTTTCTTCCAGATATAATGGCAATAGCCAATATCAGCCTAATGCCAATTAATTATTTTGTTTATGATACTTATAATTAATCGATGCAAACAAATTTATATAATATGTACATAAATAAGTACAATATAATTATGCTATCAATTTTCATAAATTGATTATGTTGATCTTATCAAGCAATGACAGTACACCTTTTATTACTATTTTCTTATAATTTTCCATTATAATTTTTTAATGTTATAATTTCCGTTTCATAAGATTTGTAACTTTTTATGTACTTAATTAGTTTTGTAATTGTTATTTGTACTTAATTATCAAGTATAATTGTATGAGAGTGTATTCTATAGCCTTTTTAAATATAAATAATATATAGAAAATAAGGACCCGTTTTTTAATTTAACGGCCGTGTAACCCCGTTTTAACGTCGAACCGTTAAATGGTTACCTCACCGTTAAGAGACGTTAAACGTTTGTTAGAAGCTTGTTTATAACATATGGTGTATTTCTGGTGTACATCTTACTTTTTGAGTGCATACCTAATTTAATATACATATTTAATTAAAACCGTTGATTCATATAAGGCTAAAATGGTAAAGTAAGACATCTATTAATATGCATGGTTCTACAAATAAAAGAGGGGATGCAGGGATTCACACCCTGTAATGCCGCTCTCTCATCAATCCAAGCCTATCGTGTGATCTACTGTGTGCATGAATGAATGTGAATTAAAAATTGTATATAACCATGTGAAAATCGAACAAATATATACAAATTGTATACACATATTTAGACTCTTTGTAATATCAGCTAATGCTCAAATCACATAAAATTTGATACATGGTCAATTTATAAGTTTAAAAAAATTTTCGACCTTAAAATTAGATATGTGTTTAATTTCAATCCTCTCTTAGATAAAGTAAATTAGATAAAGTAAATTAGATAAGGAAATCCTCTCTTATATTTAATTTCACATTATGTTGCTTCAATTTGTGTTTAAATTAAAGACAACCATTGGCTTAATATATATGATTTAAAATGATAAGAAATACACATGGCTCGGTACACATTGTATTTTTTTTTTTCAATTCCTATAAATAACTTATGTTGGTTTGATTGAAGTACCTAAACTATATTCGGCTAAAATTATAATTATAAATAAATAAATAATAAGTACCTAAATAAATAAAAGTATTTTCTTTTTGACAACATAAATAATTTCAAAATTACATCCATAGAGGAATTTGTAGAGAAAACTCTACAAAAATAAAAATGTCACATATGATAATCTCATGTTAACTTTCTAAACTAAATAAAATGTCACATATGATAAACTCACGGTAGTGTCCAGTTTATATATCTTGCTGTCGCAATATGGCACCTGCAGTATGTCAGTTAGAGCCCGCCGTTCCTCCTCATGAACAAAATCCGGAGGGCGAGGGGGTCTACACTGAGAACTACTTCTGACTTCTCCCGTACTCATTTCGTTCACTGTGAAATAATTTCAACCAACATTACATTTAATTACATCTTTGACACCTCTCATTTAATACAAACATTTTTACATTTAAATTATGAACACAACATTACATTTAAAATATGATAGTAACATTCAAACCTTGTTAGAGTGCCGTGGTGGACAGCGAAGAACCGGCGTTGGTGTCTACGCACTGCCGACGTGTGCGCATGAGGTCGGGGTGGTGCTGTGCGCGGGGGGGGGGCGGGGGGGGGGGGGGGGGGGGGGTCTCCTGATGGGGAGGGGTTGCGAGGGGGGTGGGGACTGCGAAAGAGAGGGGGGCAGGGGAGGTTGCTGCCCGGGGGGGGGGGAGGGGGGTGTGGACCTGCGAAGGGGGACAGCGAAGGGAGGAAGAAGAGTGGGAAATGGAGGAAGAAGGAAGGGAGGCCGGTGGAGTAAATAAACTCGGGTCCGCATTATTTTTGCCGGCCCAAAAAATTTAGGGGCCAAATAAGTAAAAGAGGACCACTCAAAGGGGTCAACGAAAATAGAGCCGGCCCCTCAAAAGACAGTTTTTTTTTAAAAAACCCATGAATCGGGTCATCGAAAATAAGGTCGACCCCTAAAAAGACAGTTTTTAAAAAAAAAAAAACCCGTGAATCGGATCACTGAAAATAAGGCCGGCCCCAAAACTGGTGGGACCCAGGAATATGCCAGTGGCCAGTACTTGGGGTCAGCAAAACTAAGGCCGACCCCTAAAAAGAATCTTTTTTTTAAATCCCTGCAGTTTCTGACAATTCGTGCTAGGGGCCGGTGAAACTAACGTTGACCAGCCTATATCCCGAAATTCTGTTTCTCTATTCATACTTATTTAATTATGATTTTCTATTTAATTAATATTAAAAATTTCGGTCTCACAACAATTCAATAAAAATGTATTAATTGAATAAATTGCATCTATAAGGGATAGCAAAACCAAAGTCCCTAGGTCACGTTTAATTGAGTCAAACCAATTGTTGTTAGTCTTGTTCTAATTTTAGGATTAATTTAGTTAATCAAACCTTGAAAATCGAATTGTCTAGATCGGTGATTTGAATTGAAACTAGTGCATTACAAGTTGCCCTTGTGGTTCGACACCTGATTACTACATCGGTAGGTTCATACGCTTGTGAACTGTACCGTTTTAGTATTAGGAAATTATTAGCAGATATTTCACATCAGCAGTGGGTACTACCTAGAAGCATGTGAATTTTTTTTTTTATATTTCTCTCTCTCTCTCTCAATTAGTAATGGAAACACAGACATTGTGCCATCTTTTTTTTTTTGTTTTTATAATTGTAAGCATATTTTCAACAACTGAAAAATGAAAGGGTTATTGTTAAAATGTTTATATTAATATATCTAACAAATATTAAAAAAAAAAAAATCTATAGAAGGTCTCTTAGAGGACTGAAGTTTTTTTAAATAGGGATAAACTGGAAGATCAAGCAGCATAAATTTAAGTTTCTATAACACACAATTATTTGTTACATTGATTCATTTATTCGTTACATATATTCACTTACTTGTTACATAAATACCTATATGTGTTACAAATTAACAATAATTATTCAAAAACTTATAATAAGTATATCAAAATGTAAGCACGCACCTTCCTATATATGTCAATTGTAATTATTGATTTGTTAATTATAACCCATAATTATTTGTTACATAAGTACCTACATTTGTTGCATATGTCAACTGTTATTTATTTGTTAACTATAACTCACATTTATTTGTTACATATGTAGATTCACTTACTTGTTACATAAGTATCTATATTTGTTACAAATTAGCAACAAATTATTCAAAAATGTAAGCACGCACCTTTCATATATGTCAACTGTAATTATTTATTCGTTAAATATAACCTACAATTAATATTTGTTACACAGATTTATTTATGTGTTACATAAGTACCTGTATTTGTCACAAATTACAATAATTATTTGAAAAATTAAAAGAAATATGTCAAGATGTAAGAATGTATGAATGTACCTTTAATCTTACCATTTTGCAAACAATATATGACTAAATATTTTAAAAAAGGATAAAATAGTTTTGAGAGAACCGGTCTCTTTAAAAGAGAATGTTGAAAAAAATAAAAGCAAAATTCAAAATATAAAGTTAGAATATAGGACAAGTATACTGCTCCAGTCAAATCAATGTAGCACACACCTAAGTCTGCTATCTCCTACGTACACTCAATTAGGCTAGTCACGGGTGAAGTCTAATATGCCTATAAAATAATGCAGCCTGCCAACTTGGATGTCCACGTAATCATTATGGATCTATGGACAAAATTGTCTATGGACGCTAAGTCTCACCCTATAGTTTATAGGATAGTGATATAATGTCTCAAACATTGCCCCTCCAACTCTTGATGTGCTGGCATTCATCTTTTCTATTATTTTTAAAACTGAAAAGGAGGTCTCGCATTGAATAATATACGGTTATCACCCACTGGGTATGACTTATGGGGTATGACTCACTGGGTACGCCCATTCATCAATCGGACGGTTTGCAAGGTTTGTGTGCACGATCAAACAGTGCAATCATGGATATCAATTTCCATTAAATGGTGCATTCATTAAATGCTCATTCATTAAATGCCGATGCAATATGCCAATGCATCTAAACTCTAAAGGTTGGGTGGCAATGATAGGGGCAAAACAGGGCGGAGCCAGGATTTGAAATTAGCGGGGTCAAGACGCCGAGGGACAAAATTTAGGGGGGTGAAATGAAAACTCTCAACCAAATACACTGCATATTAGCGTTTCTGTATACAAATTCGAAAATCAGGGGGTTACACCCCCTCCGCCCCCCTTCCCTCCGCCCCTGGGGCAAAGTATATTTTTCCTTGTTTTTATGGCAGCAAACTGAATGCCATACTTTTCTGCATAGTAACATGATTCGCGATTTATTCGCGAATAATTCGTTTTTTCACAAGAGCCGAACGAATCCCGCATAATACTACCCAATGATATATAATGCGTTTTATTTGCGAATAAAACGTTTTTTACACAAATAAAACGTTTTATACGCGAATTATTCGCGAATAAAACACATTATATATCGTTTTAAAGGAAAATTTGTGCTTTTTTATTTGGTTTTTAAAAATATTGGCACTTTAATATATTTTTTATTATATTATATAAGCCGAACTATTCCCGAATTATACCTGAATAATACCCGAATCACAAACTTTTGACCTCGCCGAACGAATCTCGAATCGATGATTTGTTACTATGCTTTTCTGTGAGTATGCAGGTGGAACCTATAGTTAAATGACCGCCCAATATCTAAAAATCTAAGCCGTTTAATTTATATCGACGGCCCGGATTAATTGCAGTAAGTTGCTGCCATACCCCCCGTTTGGCAAGTGTAGTAAGTTAAAGCGGAGTAAAACGTTAAATCACCTTAAATCAGTAGTGTTTGGTGGTAGTAAAGTAAATAGATGAAGTAAAGTTGATGTTATGTGTAAAATATGTGAAATGTTGGTGATTTAGTTTACTACACCTATATAGCTGCGTTAACTTACTACACCTTAAATCACTTCCGTTTGGTGACTTAAAATTGATTTAAGAGCTTAAATCAATTTTACTACGGCTACCAAATGCAGGGATAGTTTTTTTTTTTGGCAGCAGATTGGGAGACCCCATGCATGACTTCTGGTAAATTTAACATTTCAGAATGTATTAAAAATTAAAAAAGAAAGGAGTTTTGCTGCATGCATAGCATCGAATTCTTGTTTTTGTAAAAAAAAAAAAAAAAAAAAGGTTTTGAGTCATTTATTTATGAAACGATATAAAAAGTATGTTCGTGGTTCGAAATCCGGACGAGAAGTACTGTATAGACCTTTAAATTTGAGTGGCTTGACTCTGATCTTTATTTTTTTTTTTAAAAAAAGTATGCTTGTGTGCTGCTGAATAATACATAAGCACTAATCTTTTTTTTTTTTTAAGGAAAAATTTAAAATCTTCATTTTTATATGATTCAAAACGTTTCAGACTTTTTTTTTTCCAAATAAAAATGATGCACTCACTGTAGCAAACTTTTAAATAGAAGATTTGCATTACGTGGAGTGAGATATTTTACAGCTGTAAATAATTAATTTCATAAGCTCAGCAATAGCTTTTTGATAATTATATGAAAGAAAATTATAGATTGCATTTATCACTCTTCTAGAAAATAAATCTGCTGTAAATACCTTCTATTTACATAGGAGGAAGGATGATACTTATTTTGACAATCCTAACAATGAGACTTTCAAAATTTTAAAAAATAATTAAAAGTTCTGAAAAATAGGAAAAAAAATTATAGAACTATATATTATTAAACTTATAAATTGATCATGCTTTCAATTATATTCCATTTAAGTGATGGTTGACGGCTCTTCAAAAATACTCTCTAAATTAATTATAACTACTAAAAAGTACATAAAATTTTGATCAATCATCAAACGATGTTCAAATTGATTGAAATTTGAAACACCATCAATCTATAACTCAAAAAATTTATGCATAAACATTTTTCCACTTTAAAGATTTTTTATGAATTTTTCAAAATTTTTAAGATGTCATTGTGAATGGATCCATCCTCTTTGACATTAGCATGTATCACTGAAAATAGTTGCTCTTATCCATATATCATTTCTTAATCAATTTTCTTAATAATCTATCTGGACTCAGAATAAGATCTCTCTTTGAAATTTCTCTTTATTTATTTATATTTTTTTTGAGATAAAGATGAGGTTAAGCCACTCAAATTTAAATGTCTATAAAAGACCTCCAACCGGGTTTCTAACCCGTGACCTCCCACACAGAGGACGTTACTCTTAGTCACTAAACCAAAAGCTGGTTCTTCAAATTTCTTTTTATATCTCTTACTACATATATGTTCCACACTGCTAGATCATCTCTGAAATACAAGCATCCAAAATATGCCTTCACTGTGTCTCCTTTTAATATTAGGCTTCTCCCTTCTCCTTTAGAGCATGTCCAAGAGACTCCCTAAAAATGGATCCCAATATATCTATATTGGGTGTCATCCTAAATTTTTTGGGAGCAAATTTCACCTCAATCTCCAATAGATTCCCAAAATATGGATCCCAATACATTTAAACTAGGCCAAAATACGAATCCCAATACATTTGAACGGTTTGGATTTGGCTCTAGTTTTGGGAAGTTGGATTGGGAGTGCCCAAAAAAGCCACAAAAATAGCTAAAATTAGAGAGGATTTTGGGATAACCCAAAAATTGGGAAGGGTTTTGGGCTTCTATTGGAGACCAAATTTTGTTCCTAATTCCCAATAATTAGTTTTAGGAATGGTTTTGGGAAGCTCTTGGAGATGCTCTTACCTCTACACAAAACTATGGCAGAACCCCAAAAGATTGAGAGAGAAGCTGAGCTACCAGGGGATAACTGGCCCCGAGCCTTCTCTCTTCTATGGCAACATATTAGACATCAAAAGGATCCAAAAAGATTCAAAATTGCTATCCGTGGAAGCAAAGAACCGGCCCGGCTTTGACGTCGGTGACTACACTCCGGTTATCTCCCCGCACCTCGTTTCATGGCGAAAAGATTATGGTACTTCTTTTTAATTCATGTTGATTGATTCCTTTCTTTTTTTTTTTTTTTCTAATTGTTTTGAGAAACTTTTGAGTTGATTTTTCACCCTAGCTATTGATCTATTTAGGGGAAATCGCCCGACGTAAATTAGTCGATCGGAGGTTGGATTAGTTCGGGGTTATTTATTTGTTATTTTGTTCAAATCAACCATGAATGCAAGAGTACTGAATGATCAGGATTTTGTAAATTGCTACTTGGGTGTTCTCAGTCTTTAATTTTTTTCCCCCTTTTATTGAAGTACCAATATCAAGTATTCCATGAGACTTCAGGATCATATCACAATAAGACACCATAAGAATTATAAAAATATGTATGCTAAACATTTTTTGAAATTTCACACACAAATCTCTGCTTTTAATCGAATCAGGCCCCAATTTGTTTTGCTCAATCGATTTGGAAAAAAGATCTTAGAGCAGAACTCCAAGTCTTCAACATATACGCGTAAAAATAGTGACCGGTGATCGATGTAGACTGAATGCAAATATAAAATTTCTTTATTTTGAAACAGGCCGATTGTTTCTATACTCGATTGGTACCATGCCGGTCCTACATATAACCGATCCTGATTTGGTGAAGGCTGTTAGTCAGTGCACTCCTTTTGAGCTAGGTTGGCCCGAGTATATCAGAAAGGCTAGAAGTTCACTGTTCGGCGAAAAAGGTATTCTGATGGCGAATGCCGAGCTGTGGTCCCATGAGAGAAAGATCATATCACAAGAATTCTTCCTGCACAGGGTCAAGGTAATAACCGGTATCGTATGCTGGTATCTTCCAGTGTATAAACCCCAGGAAAGATGCATCTTTAAGCATCGGAAAAATTATTGTGTCTCTTGCTCTCCTTTTTTTCTGTTCTCAGTACTGGTACGGAATTGATACCATACCCAACATTTGGTATCAGAGCGTTTTGAGTTACCAACATTTGGTATCATAGCGATCCAATATCCAATATATGGTATCAGAGCGTTTAGAGTTTCCAACATGTGATGCATGTGAGATTTTAATAAAATCTGATGGTAATCAGTGTACTGGTATAGGTAACGATCGATTAGTAAAAGTTTTGTGGTCTTCCATATTGGTGGTGCAGTCTGGTATTGTATAGTTGTAATGAGTAGGATGAACATTGCTATATGCCCATACATGAGATACATATAAACTATTTTTAATTGGACCTATTTATATACTTGTTTTGATCTCAAGTTTGAGCTTTTTTTTTATTTTTCTTTTGCCATGAATTCATGTAGGGAATGATAGATGTAATAGTTGAATCTGCAAACAAACTGACTGAAGCTTGGAACAAAATGCTTCAAAACGAAAGTGGGGAAGCAGAAATACCGGTCCATAGTCACTTCAGAGTCTTCTCAGGAAATGTTATATCAAGGGTTTCTTTCGGGAATTGTTATGGAAAAGGCGACGAAGTGCTCGCCAATCTCAGCCTGCTTCAGACAGCCATCTCAAAATCTGATTTGTTCACTGCGATACCTGGAGCCCGGTACGCTCTGTATATAACTCATATTTGGTACCGTAACAGCGTGTACCAGTACTTAATTAGTAGTGGGCTATCACTGATCTTGAGTTAAATAGGGATATTTTTTTATGCATGATTATTACTCTGAAAATTATAATAACTTTCATTTGCATCATTACAGATACCTACCAACAAAAATAAACCGAGAAATACACCGACTGAACCGAGAGATATGCTCGCTTGTCCGAAATATAGTTCAAGAGCATAAACAGCAAAGCTTGTCTCAGAAAGACCTGTTACAGTCGCTGATTGAAGGATCGTCATCGATTCCTGATCGAACGGCTTCGGTTGAAGAGTTCATAATTGACAATTGCAAGACGATATACTTTGCGGGATTTGAGACGGCATCTGTCACTGCTACTTGGTGCCTTCTTCTTCTTTCCTTGCACCCGGAATGGCAAGAGCGTGTGAGAAAAGAGGTTCTTGACATCACTAATGGTGCTGCACCTGATTTTGACATGCTTCGCCAATTTAAAACGGTAAATCTACTTATAATTTATTGAACAACGTAGTTGCTAAATAAAATGAGAACTTCACATTTATTTAATTATGTGAACAATATTCAATTTGTTTATTTTATTGTAAGAAACATATTTTTGAACATTAAACACATTGTTAATTAATTAAAATATTTTTAATAGTTGACAATGGTGATCCAAGAGACCCTCCGTTTTTTCTCTCCGGCATCCTCATTATGGCGAGAAGCACTGAACGATGTGAAGCTCCACGACGTGTATGTTCCCAAAGGCACTCTCATACAAGTCACCATCTCGATGCTACACCGTGACCATGAAGCGTGGGGTCCGGATGCAGACATCTTCAACCCAAATCGATTTGCCAATGGAATATCCGGTGCTACCAAGTATCCGCACATGTACGCACCATTCGGGTTCGGGTCAAGAATTTGCGCCGGGCAGAACCTCGCCATGGTGGAGCTGAAAACTGTCCTGTCACTTCTGTTGATGAGGTTCTCTTTCGAGCTTTCACCGAGTTATGTTCATTCCCCGGCTTACAGATTAACCATTGTGCCTGAGTATGATGTACCTCTTATTGTGAAAGAAATATAACCTTTATAATATAATTGTGAGTACTTTTTTATGTATGAGAGGAGATAAAAGAAATAAAATCATATTTAGATGGGGATAATAGATATTAGTGTGCTTTGATGAGGATATTAGCTATTTAATAAGTTTCAATGTGATAGAATTAAGTTCCTAGACCCAAATATTTATAAACTCAACCCAAACATCTGTTACGGTCCAATAAGACCAGAACCCGAAATGGCCTCGAGCTGACCCGTTTCGGGTCCATTCTAAGTCCGAAACAGGCTCAAGACAGCCTAGTAAAGGCCCATCTCGAGATTAGGCCCAATAATCTCGAGATAGCCCACAAGAAGGCCCATCTCGAGATCAGGCCGAATAATCGCGAGATTGCCCATAAACGGCCCATCTCGAATACAGTTTCGAGAAGGCCTAAAATGGCCCAGTACGGCCCAAAACTGTACCGGTATAACTGCCCATTACGGAACGATCGGGACACGATCTCCACGATCCCCACCTTTGAACTGGGCAGTTACCCCACGTTGGTGCGGAAATACCTTCAAACCCTGTCATATATAAGCAGAGGCAAGGGCTTCGGGTTTCGGGTTGCGTTTTACACACACGCAAGCTATTGCGGGAGAAAGTCATTACAGAATACAGTTAAAGGCTTTTTCCACAACCACCATTACAACCACCATCTCCATAGAAGAGCACGTCACAGTATACAGTTCTAGTGCTCTTCCATCACCACTAGTTTCCGTACGGCCTGCCGTATCACAATGGTATACCAAAAAATTTGTCATAATAATAGTGATAAAATCGGCATATTAATTGGCCTATGCAACTCGTTGACACTTCTAAATTCTAATTAATATGGCCTAGCATTAAAATTTGAAGCGTTTAAATAAATTGCAAACACATAGTATTGAAAGAAGAGGAGGGATCCAATAACCATGTTTTTGGTGACCCGTGGTGACCATTTTTTTTATTTAAGCATAAATTGAAAAATCTAAAGCGTTAGATGTATTCTATATTATCTCAACAACATATACATAAAAAATGATAAAGTTTTGACATTGTTTCGATAGTCGTCAAGAGAGAAGAAAAAATTATAAAACTTGAACCGTTGATTTTTGTAAATGCTTGATTCATATGTATATAAAATCAAAATAATATACTTTTTCGTATACACATAGAATATGATATATACAACATATTCTATCAATTAGTTTTGTTATTTAAGAATTTAAAATATAGTTTTTTAAGATTTAATTTCATAGTTACCTATGGGTCACAAAAAATATGGTTATTTGATCCCTCCTCTTGAAAGAATGGTATGTATTGTTTACCAAAAATAAAAAAAAAAATAAAAAAAAGATAAAACCACCGTATTAATTCCTCATACAATGATTCCAAATGAAATAATTGTGACAAAAAAATAAATAAATAAAAAAAATTAATGAACTAATCCCACAGAGACTTTGCCACACAACTGTGCAAAAATCTTAAGGGACAACGCCGTGAGGTTTATGGACTAATCGATCAAGGTGCGGAGCGACAGGTCGATGTTGCTGTTCGGAAGCTTCAAGCAAGCTGTGAACTTTGTCAAGTTCCGGTTTGCGGCGTCTAAGAACTTCTGAACATCATGGATTTCTGATGCTGATAGCATTGTTTTTCCATGCAAAACCTGATCATTTTTCATGTTTCAAACATGTCAGTAAGAGTTATCAGTTTAAGAACATATATACAACAAGAACACAATTTAAGAACTGGTAATTTAATAAAACGAATTCTTGTTTATCCAATTGAATGATTGATACCTTTGATGCCTGGTTGAGTTCGTGAATTGAGATATGAATGGCAGATTTGAGTGATACACCGAAATCGGCTTTGACATGATTGCATGAGAGGAAGTGGAGTACATTGGCATAACTAGACTCTGCGGCAATGATTGAGTCTACCAGTACGGAAACTGTGTGTGACCCAGTACCAAATCCGACAGTACCAGTACCAGAACCGACAATGGCGGATTGAACATCATGGGCACATTTCAGCATTGAGGGGTGCCCGGTGCATGACGGAATGGCGAGGGGGTTGATGAAGGTGGCGACTGTTGCGAAAGATAGAAGAGAGATGATAAGAAAGGAGAAAACAGATTTTGTTGCTGCCATGGATAATCACTCGTGTTATATATTGTTCAAACAAGTGAATTTCTATGGGGTTTATTTTGTATTTTTATTGAGTTGGAAAAGTTTGTGATTACTGTATTTTCATAGGTGGCTTGTTCAAAACCTCAAATCACAAGTTTCTATATTTAGCCCCCTTTTTCAAACTGATATTGAATTTGTTTGAAACAATAGTCAAATTTTGCAACTGTTTTTCTGGTTGTTAGTAGTCTTTCAAGTTTCAACTGCAGTGCTTATATGCAGTTATGTTTATATAATTTTCTTGTTTCTTTCAGGGTTCACTGACATTTGTTCAAGTAGTTAAAACCTTCAATGAAATTGGCATGAAAAAGTATGAATTAAGTCATAAAATCAAATATCATTTGAGGTTTATACAGTTTGAGTTCCAATTGAATTTCAGTTATTTGTGAACTGAAATCATGGGCCTATATATATTTGCAATAAGAAACTGGGTCGGATTGTTCCCCTGAAGACCCGTTAAGGTTATTAGTTGCTATATAAGGCCCAAAATGTATCATAAATAGAAGAAAAGGTGAATTCCTCTAGACCGTTTATTTTTGGCTCATATACGGTGTCTTTAAAATTAGTGTCCATATTGTTACAATTTAAAAAGAAAATTGAGTTAAGTGTTACACAATTTGAGATAAGAGTTACAAATTTTATATATGTGTGGACGTGTGGATAGTTGTAACGGCCCCGATTTTTAACAAGGGAAACAAGCCGTCCGCCGCGCTTTTCAACGCAAAGCGTCAAATACAATCAAGTCATCAATACAAGTTTCATGCCACAATATACATAATAATCCTAACATAATTCAAAATATAATTTAACATACATAATTTTACACAAAGTACAGCGGAAGCCTTTAAAACAAATTACAAATAAATCTTAAAAATCTACACCAAAACTATTTAAACTACGTGGCAACTCAGCAATTCTTCTCACCTGCGAAAAGGCATACAAAGGTACACATGAGAAACCTAGCGTTTCTCAGTGCAAAAACGGAATAGCATACGAATATACCATAATCGGAGAACAAAATCAAAGTACCATGATAAATTCTATTAATTAATTCTATTTTCAATTAAAGTTATTAAATTAACGATTTTTATATCTATAATTCGATTTTCGATTCAAATATGGCAATTAATACCTATACTTCTATTATTCTATTTTTACGATTTATTTCTACGAAACCACCACTAATCAGTGTCAAGTGTTATCGTTGCCGGACGCTTCTTTCACAAAATGCGAAGGGGGAAAAACACCATAAAGGCGAATTTCTCACAATAGGGCAAACCCAGACAATTGAGACAACGAAGCGGAAAATTCCTAGTTTCGTATTATTCAATTTTAGATTCTTCTATAATCGGTATCTATATCAATCTTTATGTTCAATTGTTTAAATCAATTCGATATCTATATATCAATATAATCGATATCTATATCAATCTTATATTCAATTATTTTAATCGATTCTATTTATAATCTATATCAATATCAATTATTATGATCATTATTTTAGTCGATTCTATTTCTATAAATCAAAAACATCAATTAGACGTAGACGCGTAATTCGATAATACGGACCGAGGTCGATATTGATCATGACGTAAGTACGATATTCTATTTTCTAAATCTTCAATTCAATATAATAATCAAATATAAATCATGGTAGAATTTCATAATTGGAAAGTTTGCAATGCGGATATTAACAAATCAAACTAAAACATTGCAATTCAATATGGATTTGATTACTTCAAACAACAAAACAATCAATGCACAAAATCGAAATAACAACAAAGGGAGTCCACGCACCGTTAAATCCGTTAATTCGTCGCTTCGATGTGCCATCGCGATGGTTGCTTGCTCTTCATCTTCCCTGCCTCTCGACTCCTTGGTTTGAGATATGGGTCGTATACAATGTGGTCTTATATAATATTACTATTCGAATTAATTAGGAGTCGGTTTTTGGTCATGGTTCATGGTAAACAGGGAGACGATTTGGTTATCATCCATAATTAGCATTCTAAATTTGAGTTAAGCTATATTCGAATTAAATAAAAAGTGTTCTGTTATTATAACTCAAAATATACGATCATGTTCCATATATCAAATAATGGTTAGTTAATTTAAACGGTGGGTTTTGGTTCTATTTTAATTAGATAGCCATTTTAGGATTACTCAGTTATAGATATCCCGTATTAAACAAAATTCAAAACAGCGTAAATCTATTTTTTTTAGATTACCAAATTTACTAATCTAATTAATTCAGAAAAATATGACAAAATAAAATATAATTTAAGTACCATATGTTACAATAGTTAAAATGAGGACGCTTGAAAATTGTCTTTACTTTTCTGCATCGGATGATGAGGATATGTATTTTCTTGTCACAAATAAACAATGATGTTGGATATGTAAAAATTGAGTCGCTCCATAAAATATGAACAATTGTTCATATAAGAATACCTTGAAAAGGGGGATTTTTTTATTAATAAAAAAATAAAAAATCAAAAATACAAAAGTGAAAAATTGTTTTGAAAAATTGCAGAAATAGAAAAACCGCGACCTGAGGTCGCGGCCTAGTCCCAGACTAAGCCGCTACCTCAGGCCGCGGCTCATGAACAGTGCTAAGCCGCTATCTGAAATCGCGGCTTAGTCTCTGTATTCTGCTGCAGATTTATGAAGACATTTGAAGGGGCAAACGTTGGTTGTTTTTTATAAATGACCTACCGTTTTAAAGGTCTTGAAGTCTACTTTCTAATGGTTTAACTTCCAAGGCGTTTGGAGTTCTCACCAGAGAGTTATGGCAGTTTTAGTGGAGAGGGGTCAGTTTTCTGTATTCTCTCTTTAATTACGAATTTCTAGAGTTTTATGTTGGTTGTTTTTTACAAATGACCTACCATTTTAAAGGTCTTGAAGTCTACTTTTCAATGGTTTAACTTCCAAGGCGTTTGGAGTTCTCTCCAGAGAGTTATTGCAGTTTTAGTGGAGAGGGGTCAGTTTTCTGTATTCTCTCTTTAATTACGAATTTCTAGAGTTTTCTTTTGGTTGTTTTTTACAAATGACCTACCGTGTTAAAGGTCTTGAAGTCTACTTTCCAATTTCAAGGCGTTTGGAGTTCTCTCCAGAGAGTTATTGGAGTTTTAGTGGAGAGGGGTCAGTTTTCTGTATTCTCTCTTTAATTACGAATTTCTAGAGTTTTCTGTTGGTTGTTTTTTATAAATGACCTACCGTGTTAAAGGTCTTGATGCAGTAAAGCTTCTACCAGCCTTTCAGAAAATTCTAAATAAGGCAACCGAAGAAGATTTGTCTATAGAAAGTGCCTCTATTGATGGGTGGTCCATCCTGCACACTTGCCTTGATTCTGAAGATTTTGATAGTGTGTTGGAATTTCTAGGAGCTAGGCGAGCTGAAGATTTTGATAGTGTGTTAGAATTTCTATTGAGAAGTAAACAAGCATATTGTTCCTAAAGATATTGTTTTAAAATTTCTTATCAAGTATACAAATGCTCTTGACCTCCCATTATTGCAGCCTCCTAATATTGATTTGGCCATTTTAAATGCCGAATTGACATGTAAGAAGACCTTTTTACTACTCAATTGGGTCAATCACTTGACGAGGAATTACAGTAGTTTGCCAAGTAGATTTGCAAGTAGTGTGCATTGTGGTAGGTGGTTGAAGACCATTTCAGGTTTTGACAAGCCTGAAAATTGCTTTATGACGACAGGAGAAAGTGCCCTCTCGTCTTTGAAATGGCACAATCTTTACTTGGATTTTCTATAATTGATGAGCAATACTATGGTGGAAAGATCTCGTCTTATGGTGATGCACTCAAACAGATAGGTGTGACCTTGGGTACAGAGCTTTGCTACACTTTTATCAAATAGCAATTCATTTCCCTGGCAACAACAATGACAATGAGTAGCAAAAGAATTGAAAGTGATCGGTGTTGCTATTGATCTCAATGACACTGAAAAGAAAATAACAGATGTGTTCAAATCCATGCTTTCCTCTCCCAGCAGTCTTGCTTGCAGAAAACGCTAAAAATTCGTAATTAAAGAGAGAATACAGAAAACTGACCCCTCTCCACTAAAACTCCAATAACTCTCTGGAGAGAACTCCAAACGCCTTGGAAGTTGAACCATTGGAAAGTAGACTTCAAGACCTTTAACAAGGTAGGTCATTTGTAAAAAACAACCAAAAGAAAACTCTAGAAATTCGTAATTAAAGAGAGAATACAGAAAACTGACCCCTCTCCACTAAAACTGCAATAACTCTCTGGAGAGAACTCCAAACGCCTTGGAAGTTAAACCATTGAAAAGTAGACTTCAAGACCTTTAAAATGGTAGGTTATTTGTAAAAAACAACCAACATAAAACTCTAGAAATTCGTAATTAAAGAGAGAATACAGAAAACTGACCCCTCTCCACTAAAACTGCAATAACTCTCTAGTGAGAACTCCAAACGCCTTGGAAGTTGAACCATTAGAAAGTAGACTTCAAGACCTTTAAAACGGTAGGTCATTTATAAAAAACAACCAACGTTTGCCCCTTCAAATGTCTTCATAAATCCGTAGCAGAATACAGAGACTAAGCCGCGATTTCAGATAGCGGCTTAGCACTGTTCATGAGCCGCGGCCTGAGGTAGCGGCTTAGTCTGGGACTAGGCCGCGACCTCAGGTCGCGGTTTTTCTATTTCTGCAATTTTTCAAAACTATTTTCCACTTTTGTATTTTTGATTTTTTATTTTTTTATTAATAAAAAAATCCCTTGAAAAGGTGAACGAACACAATTGTGTATTTGTCTTATGGCGTAGCGAATCCCTCAATATTATTATTATACGGTGTAGAAGTTGTAAGATAGTACGAAATTCATTGATCATAACGTAAAGCAATTACTAACTATACTAAAATAACGTAAATTAAGCACGTCAATGTCAAGTATCTCGATTGCATATAATTGAATTTTAAATGGTACACTATATTTTAAATTTATTTATGGTTGACCAAAATATAAATTTACTTTTTCATGAGATATGCAAGCAAGAGAGTTCAAATTCAAGAGCAATTAATTATAAGCAGGTCCATAGCATATATGCTTTTTTTTTTTTTTTTTTTGCAATATACTTTTTAAAATTCCAAAATCACTAATCTAAGTAGGGATACAAAAAAGCTTTTCAGTTTGCGTCTCGCTTTTATTTTGAATGAAATGAAAAATTACAAGTACATATTCAAAAAATTACAAAGCGGTGATGTTAATTATGTATTTCTTACCAAAAGTTGACTAATTTAATATGCATTAAAATTTACCGTTATTGCAGACACTGTCTTACCATTAAAATTTACCAAAATTTCATCCCATTGCAATTAAAAATAGATATATACAATTAAAACATACTAAAAAATAAAGATACTGCATTGTCTGCTCACAAAATGCCAATTAAATAAGATAGCTGCAGTGTAGTGCTAAAGTATATATTTTATAAGTTATAACAGATTTGTCATCTATTTGTTTTTGCGCTAGGTACTATACTGAGTTTCTAACTGTCATACTTACACAATTACTCATCCTTGAAACAATAATGTTATATGAATATTAAGGAGGTAATAAAAAAATGAAACTAAAAAGTACCTTGAAATTTCATTGAGTTTATAGGTTGGTCTTCATCTTCTTATCAGAGCAGGCAAAGCCCTCTTATTGTGCAACAGAAAATGTACCTATTTTGACAGAAGACAACACAGCCATCAAATATTAGCAAGTACAACATGGTATTTTAGAAAAAGTACATGAAAACAATATGTATAAGTTTTAACTTGAAAACAATTTATATCCAAGAGGGGAAAAAAATAGAATTGTAAGGATCTATGAAGAAATAAAGGAACGTGAGAAGCATAAATTAAGAAATTATTTGTTGCACAAATAAAAAAAAGAAAATTGAAATTACAATTGAAAGTTTGAAACCTACACCAGAATATGTGATCAAAGCAAAAGCAAGCTTATCTTGATTTCCATATCGCCACTGAGATGGGACTTAATTTGGTTGAATGTGATGCTTCTGCATTGATTAATAAAAGTTAACTCTTTTCTCATTTCCGTCACCAATTGAAATAAAAAAAGAGTAACTGGATGTCGAGTGTTTTTCTTTGTGTAACAGAGTCAATTTCATCACATTAAAACAAAATAAGAAAATTAGGCGTGCAGAATTCCAGAATTTAGGCTTGAGGCATGCAAATTGGAAGAAAACATAACCTCATACGCACAATAATCTGAACTATTCATTGCTGTAACGGATTCTTAACATATTCACGACTTTGAACGACGGACAAGAAAGAGGGAGGAAAAATAAAAAGAAGAAAGAAAAAGTACCTGTGCGCAAAAGGAAATGCCCTCGACGTCGATGGAAACGGAGCCTTTGGAATCACCCAATCGCGGTGAGATGAGCGCTGAGTGTGCGGCATAATTCCATGCCGGTGCAAGGTCGTTGCTGTTAGAAATTTGTTTAAATTTCATATATTTTAAGATTTTTTTAAGATTAATAATTATTGAGTACGTTATTAAATTAATGTATTTTGGTAAAGAGTTTTAGTTGGCTGGCCACCCATTAATACTTGATAATATGATATTGCTAATTACTTAAGATGATACATTGGAATTAATACATACAGTTTTCATGAAGCAAATTAATGCTTAAATAATATAATCCCTACGCCAGAAAGAGGGGTGGGCGTCCTGCCTTTTTGGCTATGCCACGTAAGAATTTTTTAAACTATTTTGATAATATGTTTCCATGTTTATTTTGCTTGAAATGTAAATAAATTACACCGTTATTATTACAGGCATTTATCAACTTCCGTTTCTATCTCTTCATTTTCTGTTCTTCTGAATATGGAAGGCCATCAGCCCATTCTTTCCTTCTTTATATTTCAATTATTTATGGTACCTCTAAAATTGGTCTCTCTGAGGCTCTGAGCCTATGCGTATCATCTCGCAAAAAAAAATGTCTCTTGCTGTCCTGCAACACTTTTTGGTTCTTTTACTGGAGCTTATTCCTACATACAATAAGGTTTGCACATACTATATACGCACAAACATTTTTGTTATAATTATTTTATATACATACATATATGAGTATATGACGTATGGAAATGTACGTGCTTATACTTTATACACTATATTAGTATTTTCTAAATCCATTATCTTTCTTACAATTACAATTACAATTTGTTTTTTAATGCTATCACTTAGAATTTTAGAAAAAAAAAAAAAGTAGTATTATGAGTTTATCAATTGCGTGTGTGTGTATATATATGTATGTATGTATCAAGAGGTACATAATAAAATATCATAAATGAATTTATTTGAAGAATGATAAACTAGACGCATATATATTATCTTTGTAGATACATAAATACTGGTTTACTATTAATTTGTTAATTCTGATTCTAATTTTTTTCGTAGTTTTTTTTTATTATTTGTTTCTCATTATGCAAGTCATGAAATCTTCTTTGTTGTAAGATTAATCTTACCAAGCTTATTATCTTGAAAAACATAAAAAACCAAGTAGCATGATTTGTCATTTTACTATAGTTATTTAAATTACTCCGAATACGGTGTTCGTTTGTTCTTTGTGAGTACTTTGACATCTTGTATTTATTACTTGTAAGTTGTAACAAATTTTCAGTATACAGTTCAAGATGTTTCTCTTAATTATGTTTTTTCAATATTATTTATTTCCAGGGCGAAGCCCGGATTACAGCTCTAGTATATGTAACGTATACAATTGAATTGGTGATTTAGGCCCCGTTCTTTTTCACGGTTTCGGGTAGCATTTGCAAAATTACGACCGTGGCTTGCTGTGTTCCAAGTGGCGGAAGCCACAGCCAGAAAAATCCAGTCCGAGTGGATTTTTTAAAAGTCAGGTTTTGAGCTCATTTTTGCTTGTATTTACATCGATTTGTGTGCTAGACCAGGGTTTTTGGTGGCTTCCTCCTCAATCACCGAACACTCCATAGCTTTTTTAAATTGTGTCCTTGACTTCCTTTCTAAAGCCATGAAAACGAACACGCCCTTAGAATTTGCTGAGGCATAGAGCCGTTGTATGGGAATAGATTTACTCGGTACTCATTATGTGTACTCGGTCAAAATAATAACACACATTAATTCACTTGATATATTGCTACAGCTGTTGTGTATTGGGTAAATTAATATTTGCCCGTTAGATTGAATCTTACCTTTGTTAGATTGAATCTTACCTTTGTCCTATAAAAGACGTTCAAAGTAAAGGGTGAAAAATGAAGTATAAAACATAAACAAATTACATAGAGATATATGAGAATATATTCCAACAAATCTTTGAGCTATTGTTGCAATCAAATTCGGGTTCGCTCCTTATGCGGGGTGCACCGCATCAATGGAGGTAGGTGTCGAAGTATCTTGGGAGGAGATTGTCATGAGTCCACTACACCATGTGGGGCAAATACTTCTCTAAAGTTAGTACTTGTGCTTGTACGTGTACGCTTCGATACTAGACAATGTTAATGATATTCAGCAGGAATTATATGCCGGCTCGAAGATTGTGCTATCGATAAGTTCTCCAAATCACTGTTTGATCTTTCTAACTTTATTTACATATTTTTTTATTTAATTTTATTTAATTAGGCTTAATTTTCCAACAATTTTAGAGAAGCATTATTTTATGATTAAGCCTATCCATAGTTGGATCATTGGAGATTTGAATGAAGTTATACCAATTACAGAGATATGACTAACAATGCAAAATATATATATTTTCTATATGAAAAATTTTGAATAAGATCAGAAGTTACATGCGGGTATCAAGCATAATTGATGCTAGATCAGTTAATTGTATTTGCGTATTCTTGCTCATGTGATAAATTAAGCCTGAAATTTTAATAATCACTTAATTAGTATAATTTTATTATTATTATGTTCAGGAGATTGTAATAAAAGAATGTGAGTAAAATTATATTTAATAAATCCTTTGTTAGGAAAAGAAAATTGGTTAAATATAACTTTACTGATAAATTATCATAAACAATTCCATATTATGAGAAATTATTGGGATAATTATGGTAAGATCCTCAAATAATAATATTTTTTATGAATTAATTTATTTACCATATTATCGTTGAGGAAGTTTTGAATTATGTGAATGAAAATAATCATGAGGATCTTATTTTTGAGATCTATATAATAAATAAACAATTGATTATACTAACATATTAGTAAGAGATGTCTTTGTTATTAGAGTAACAGGTTTCATCAATCAATATGATGTGATGGTCGAATTATAGCATTTGAAGAAATCATGCATGACAGTTGTACAAGAGACAATTGATCGAAGCATCGAAAATAACCTTCTCTTGGTATGTTATTTATTTTTAATTTACAATGATTATGTTAAAAAATATTAACATGGTAGCTTAAAAAAAAAATATGACTAATATATTGTCATTTGGTCTTCATTGGAAAATAAGTGTTAATGCTATTTGTTATTAAGTTGAAATCACTGAATATATTGAAGAGAGGAGATATTAAACATAACATCATAATTCTAATCGAGTCCTCGAGAAAAATTTAAATATAAAATAATAAAAGTGGAATTATGATATTTGAGGATGTCAATTTTTGACTTGAGAATTCTTAAAATAAAATTAAGAGGGATGTCTTGCCTAGAAACTATCATCTACAATGGCAACCCAATCTAACTAAGTGGTGATCCCACGAATTAGATTTAATGGAAAGAACAAGTTGTATGAATGATAATTTGAACACAAATTGTTGATATGTCCCTAGTGTTCACGAGTTGTAGCAAATGAGGAAGAGATTATCTCTAAATGAGTTCAATGTCTATTTGACGAGATGTGAGCTACATATATCTTTGGAGAACTCACCTATATGGGTGTGACTATGAGGTCGCAGTCTATGAGAACTAAGGCAATTCTCTAGAGCATCTATGAAACCAAGACACCGGTGCATCACCGTAACGCACAAAACTGATTTGAACCCAGCTTGGCAACCACGTACTGTGCGCTAGACTTGATAAAGCTTTGCATAAAGATTATAAGATCAAGATTTGTTCTCTTATATCTGTGTGAGTTGAAGCAAGTCATAGCTAGATCAAGGTTCAAATCCGGAAGATACCTTGATCGAAAAACACGGTATATTAAAATAGCTCAAAGAATTTAACTAAGCAGTTATAAAAAATTAATATAAACAATAAATATAAATAAATAAAATAAAATCTTAAAATAGAGGGAAAATTGTTAGAAATTTGTTTAAATTTCATATATTTTAAGATTTTTATAAGATTAATAATTATTGAGTACGTTATTAAATTAATGTATTTTGGTAAAGAGTTTTAGTGGGCTGGCCACCCATTAATACTTGATAATATGATATTGCTAATTACTTAAGATGATACATTGGAATTAATACATACGGTTTTTATGAAGCAAATTAATGCTTAAATAATATAATATATGTAACGTATACAATTGAATTGGTGATTTAGAATTTGCTGAGGCATAGAGCCGTTGTATGGGAATAGATTTACTCGGTACTCATTATGTGTACTCGGTCAAAATAATAACACACATTAATTCACTTGATATATTGCTACAAATTGAAATCGGCTGACATGCTGCACATTGTGCAGCACTCCATTTTTGGAAATTACCTGGATCCAATAAAACCTCAAACTTTATAACTTCGGTGTAATGAGCTATGTTCTAATTATGTTGTAAGGATTTGAACAGAGTATACAATATTGGTATGGTAATTCCTGAATTACGAACCTAAAATATTTGAATTAAGAAGTCTTTGTACCCTGTTTTAATACAAAATTTATTTGCTTTTTGCATAAAAACCCTGTAAAATCTCTAATTTTACGAAAACCTCTCCAAGGGATACTATCCCTTACAACAAAAACTTTTTCGGGCAGTTCATGTCAGACTAGCATTTAACTTCTAGCAGTGACGATTACAAGGAGGCTCTTGCCGCAATAACCAATCTTGGAGCTCCTGCAGTTGGCTTTGCTAAGCTTGAAGACGTAACAGACAGAAACGAAGCCGTAAAAACAATCATAAAACAAAACAACCTTCTCATTCAGTTACTGGTCCAAACCAAACAAGATCTTGACGATTGCAAAACCACAATCAACGAGATCCAACGAAAACTTGCAGCACAAAAAGAACCAGAGTCTCAAATAACAGACGCTATTTCAAACCTTGAGGCAAATCTAAGAAAATTGTCCCTAGGTGAACCAGCCAAGCCAAAACCTCGTCCTAAAGGTCCAATTTACGTGTTCAAGAATCCTCTCAAAATCCTTGCTGAAGAAAAGAAGAAGGGGTCAAAATGAGTTCAACTAGAACCCAAACTGTTGAGCCCAGACCCTCAATCTCTAACCGTGAGGCTCAAAATGAAAGAACCCCCTCAGTATAGGACTAGATACGTGGCTACAAACTGGGTCACAGACTCCGTCACCAAGCCCAAAGGATGTTGCCAAGGCGAAACAATGGCTTTAGACGAACTCTGGAGTCAGAAATGGACCAAAATACCGAGCTGAGTTTGTCAAACTTCAGAAGTTCTCTATCAAGTTGGATGGAATCAATCCCGAAGCACAGTTTATCAGCATAACTCTGATGAAAGAATTTTGGTGATTGGTAGCTAGCAACTGGAGCTACCATTTATCACAAATGAGTCGTATGAACGGCTCAGGCAATCTGGTTTCTAGCATCTGCACATTGAGATGATCATGGTGAGGCTAAGCACGCTGCATAGGAGGAATGCAGGCGTGAACGCGTTGGTGGTATTCCGAGACACCAGATGGTCTGATGATCGATCTATCATTTCAACAATGGAGATTGATCTCACAGGAGGTGCCCAACTGGCGTACACGGCACCTGATCTGATGATGAGTATCCATGATTTCTTTAATCATATACAATTGGTGGTGCAAACTCATGGGTACGACAATTGGCAAGCTGGAGAAAGCAATTTGCTTATCTCTAGATCTCTGATTGGAAGGCTGTCTAATGATAGTTTCATCAGGTTCAACTACAACATACAAAACGTCGCTGATCACCTAGCAAGTCAGGGTGTGCAAGCAATACCTGGAAGAAACCAAAGTGTTGCTGAACTGAGAGGAAGGCAGTGGACAATACGACCACCCGAAGTTGAACAAACCCAAAACCCACAAAGTGCACAATTCCGAGCAAGAACAGATGGTTCAGTTCAAGTACAATTCGGAGATTATGCCCCAACCAAACCACAAACGGAGGCAAAGAAAGGTAGAGGCGGGGAAGATATCCTCAGTGATGAAGAAGAATTGGTAAACTACCTGGGAGAGGAGTTTACGGATGATACGCGAGAAGATGACGATCAGAATGATTTCCTGGATGTTATCCAAACACTGGCAGCCTTACCCAGAGAAGTTGTGTCCCAACCTGACTATGGCCCTGCATGGGATATGTCAGATGATGAAGATGAAAATGGATTTGTCAATCCATTTGCGGAAGTTGGTGGGAGTATACCTAATTCTTTCGCGTTTTCAGCAGAAATGGAATACCCTAAGCTGCAAAATTTACTGGAGAAGGCAGAAGCTCAAAAGCAGATGCTAGTTGAAAAGGTGTACTCAACTGCTACAAGTGGGGTATTAGGCATACCAAGGGAGCCGATTATGTCCCAAGCAAATTACCCACCTGGCCGTTATGAGCGAGGAGAGTCCTCAACCCAGCCTGAAGGATTTACTGGAGGTAGCTACTTCAAAGGTGGCTACAGAAAACAACACAATGAGATGTATGATCTCCCCTCAGCACAACAAAATGAAAGGGCGATATTGGTTTTACCAGAAGACATCTCACTTTACCCAGATGTCATATCCAGATGGGAGTCTATTACACTGAACATTGTGAATGAGAGAGTCTGGAATGACAATAGATCCAAAGTCATGTTTATTGAAAACCTTTTGGGAGAAGTTGAGAAGATGTTGTTCATGCAATGGCGAGCACCATACCCTGAGGATTATGAAGAGTTGGTTAACATAGCTGAAGATCCTCAAAATGTTACTTCTCAAATCAGGAGGATGTTTCTATTCGAAGACCCTGCCCAGGGGTCAACAGAAGAACAAAATAAGGTGATCAGAGACTTGGAGTGTCTCACATGCCCAGGCGTGGCGAACATCATGCAGTACCTAAATGATTACTTGGTACTGGCAGCCCGATCTGGCAGAGCATACATGGACTTGGACCTCAACAACAAACTATTCATGAAGATGCCAGACCCAATTAGCAATATCTTAATGGAGGCCTTTAACAAGAAGTATCCAGGCCCGCAAGAAGGAGGTGTAATAGGTCTTGTACCAAGGATCTATTTCTGTCAGAAGTACCTACAAGAAATGTGCCAACAAGCAGTCCTACAACGAAGTTTGAAGGATTTATCTTTCTGTTAAAAAATATCCATACCAGGGTATTACAACAAAAACCCCTCAAAGAAGTATGGGCTTCGCAAATCCAAAACCTACAAGGGCAAACCACATGATTCTCACGTCCGCGTATTCAAAAGAAAGCATGCAGACAAAGTGAGAAAGTGTAAGTGTTTTGTCTATGGAGAAGAAGGGCATTTTGCCAAATAATGCAAGAAAAACCGCGGTAATATCACCAGAGCCGCAGTTTTGGAAAACCTTGACATCCCGGATGATTGGGATGTTGTTTCAGTAGATCAAGATGAGCCCGATTCAGACGCAATCTGCAGTATGTCTGAAGGCGAAGCTGGTGTATCCTCATTAAAGGCACAAACAATCATTGAATCATACCCCTATGAGGATGCGTTCATGTTAATAGTCAGCAGTTGGAGGCGACACGTGGAGCTGACTGATGCTCAGAAAAATTGCCTCATCTATGGCAACACAATGAAGAAGTTCCTAAGGGCAAGGAACGTTGTACTTTTTGCAAATTCCTCACAGCCAGAAATATGAGAATTTTCTGTGGGAATTGTGAAATTACAGCATGTCCTATGTGTGTAAGGCACTATGTCAAAGACAAGATCAAACCAGCACTATGTCAGGGAAGGATTCTTTAATCAAAGAGCTGCTGCAATACATCGACTATTTGCAGGCAGAAAATGATCGACTGCAAAAGTAGTTGGATGAGCTGCTCGTGGAAAATCTGGAGGAAGATTTCAAAAGCTTGCTCATTCACGACAAGCTAAAAAGAAAAGCCAAGGTTGATGAAGAATTCGTAAACGTGGTGTTCGAAGAAATTGAAATCCATAGCACTGTCACAACTGATGTTCCAAAATATAAAGAATTAAGGCGAGTAGTCAACAGGCTGTATAATTTCATTGCAGTCATGGAGATTCCTGGTGTGAAGAGTTTTGAATTACGGGCTATCCTTGACACAGGCTCCTCAACCTGCTGTGTCAATCAACGAGCCGTACCTCTGGAGGCCTTAGAGCTAAGCGCTTACCCAGTCATTATAAATGGTGTTAATTCAAGGCAAGAGGCAAAACTCAGACTAAGAAATGGTCTCATGAGAATAGGGGAGAACAGTTTCAGAATCCCATTCACATTCAGCTTTGACATGGGTACTGGAGACATGGTATCCAAATGCTGATTGGATGCAATTTCATCAAAGCTATCCAGGGAGGCCTACGCATAGAAGGCAACACGGTCACGTTTTACAAAGGAGTAACCTCCATTGAGACACAAGCCGATATTGAGGTTGTCAGCAAAACCTCAATCCCTGAACTGGAGCTCGATGAACAGGAGTACATAGAAATTCAAGAAGCGGTGTTCTATAACTTTGGTGAAGAAAACAAGTTTTTCAAAAGCCGCTTTGATCAACTCCTGAGGCGATTGGAAGAACAAGGATTTATCGGGAATGACCCGATAAAACATTGGTCCAAAAACCAAGTGACGTGCAAACTGGAGATCATCAACTCAGACCTAACCATCCAAGATAAACCACTAAAGCATGTCACTCCTGCTCAGAAGGAACAATTCGAGAGGCACACCAAAGCTTTGTTGGAGATAGGTGTGATCAGGCAAAGTAAGAGCAGACACAGGACCATGGCAATAATGGTGAATTCCGGTACCTCTATTGACCCTATTATTGGAAAAGAGGTGAAAGGAAAAGAAAGAATGGTCTTTAATTACCGTACCCTTAATGACAACACTCACAAAGACCAGTACTCTTTACCCGGTATCAATACCATACTCATGAAGGTGGGCAATTCAAAAATCTACTCACAGTTTGACCGAAAGAGTGGATTCCACCAGGTGGCTATGGACCCACAGTCCATAGAGTGGACAACTTTTGTTGTCCCAAACGGGTTGTATGAATGACCGGTGATGCCGTTCGGATTGAAGAATGCTCCAGCAGTATTCCAAAGGAAAATGGATAATTGCTTTGCTGGTACCAGTGATTTCATCGCTGCTTACATAGATGATATCCTGGTATTCTCTGAAACTGAAGAACAACATGCCAGGCACCTGGAGGTGATGCTTCAAATTTGTGAGGCCAATGGACTTGTCCTTAGTCCATCTAAAATGAAAATTGCGGTAAAAGAAATTGAATTCCTTGGTGCAAATATTGGCAACTGCAAGATCAAACTCCAACCTCACATCATCAAAAAGATCATCTCATTCAGTGAGGAGATACTGAAGGAAAAATCAGGGCTTCGCTCCTGGTTAGGCATACTCAAGTATGTGCGATCCTACATTCCTAATCTGGGCACACTGCTAGGCCCCCTCTATTCGAACCAGTCCACATGGAGATAAGAGACTCAAATCCTCTGATTATGAGTTAATCAGAAAAATCAAAGAAAAAGTGCAAAATTTACCAGATTTGGAGTTTGCACCTCAGGAATCATACATCATCTTGGAGACAGATGGATGTATGGAAGGATGGGGAGGTATATGCAAGTGGAAATCCTTCAAAAATGATCCCAGAAGTTCTGAAAAGATCTGTGCTTATGCAAGCGGGAAATTTCCGGTCATCAAATCAAGTATTGATGCAGAGATTTTTGCATGCATGGAAACTCCCAAAGCACTAAAGATCCATTACCTGGATAGGGAGGAAATTACGCTAAGGACCGATTGTCAAGCAATCATAAGTTTCTATAATAAATCAGCTCAAAACAAACCATCAAGGGTCAGATGGATAAACTTTTGTGATTTTATCACGGGGACAGGAGTCCAAATTAATTTTGAGCATATAGATGGGAAACTTAATATCCTGGCAGATTCTCTTTCTCGACTAACTAATTTGTGCATTGCAGGATGTTTGACGCAAGAACAGTAGAAGAATCTAGTGCTATGGGAGGAAGCACTACAGGAACAATTGCAGAGCAACAGTTCACAGATCCAGCAACTGAATCAAGTGATGATGAGTATGTTCTCCGAGGAAGCACATTCTTGGAATGGGAACGATTGCTTTACGAGCATGAAAAACCTCAGAGCTGGGATAACTACCAGTGGAATGCAAAAGAAATGGAGCGGCTCAAGAAAAAGCAGCTCATGCGAGCCTTCAAAGAAATCAACAATTTAAGGTTGATGATGAAGTTAGAGTATAAGATGGCCTTCCCTTACAGAGGCCATGACTCAATGGCTGGTGATGTTGAACCAATTTTACATAACCTGTTAGAAAAGGTAATGCAGGCAAAGGCAATAATAGAGCCAATTGTGAAAGCAGATCGCATTTGGTTTATCTAAAGGGCTTTCGAGAGTGGTGAACCCATAAATTCAAATAAATAGTGTGCTTCAATAATTCAGCCAGAGAGGATAGATAACCGCTGGCTTTTGTTTTTGTTTCTTTGTGTGAGTCATCCTCCATTATTGATAGGAATATGTTGAGTGGAGCACTTCCAACGGTTGGTAATGTAACACTAACCTTTTCTTTTTATAGTGGACATACGGAGATGCCCACTAGTGTGCATTATTGTACGAATTTTATCTTTTCTAATCAACCTGGTGGTTGATTCCTTTTAGTGGCAGACAAAGGTTTGTGGATATCCAACTAATTGCATGATGATGGGGCCCAATGAGCACTCGATGCATTATTGAGATACCAACCTTAGTTGCCTATATAAGAGTGTGTTTTAGAAGTAGCAAGACACGCAGAAATTATCTGAAGTCTTACTCTTCTCTCTTGTATTATATTTCTGAGTGAAATAAAAATTTTCCACTTCTAAAAACTCGTGTTCTTAGTAACCAAAGTTTTGAAGTTTGGAGTGATCCTCTTTCAACCTGGTATCAGAGCAAGGTTTTAGCAAGTTATATAATGGCTTTCTAAATTTCTATTTATTCTAGGTAGTAAGGACGGAAGTACTGTACTAAGGTTGTTATTTTGTTTATTTGCTTACCCAAAATTAGAATGCTATATGCCAAAGTGTTGAACTACATTAAAATTTTGGGGTTCTATATACAAACGTTAAAAAGTGTTTATAAAAACTTTAAAAGTATTTATGTATAATTGAAAAGTGTTTATATAGCTTTGAAAACTATTTATAAAAATTTAAGGAGTGTTTGGTTAAGCATAAAATTCGAAGTACATCATACTCCACGGTGTAAGCCATGAACTTAATGGACAAGTGGTAATAACTGTGAAAAGATTAGGACAAAAGTATCAGGCCAGGCCATAGATAGACGCAGAGGCAGGATGCCGATAAGACGTCTTGTTGGAACCCGTTTGGTTGAGTTAAATCTGACACACAAAAGACCATACCATTTGAATAAAGCAAAATTTCTTTATTAGGAAGGCTGCAAACCTTGCAGCATGTCAGAGGATTATCATCCGCTGGGTAAATTAATATTTGCCCGTTAGATTGAATCTTACCTTTGTCCTATAAAAGACGTTCAAAGTAAAGGGCGAAAAATGAAGTATAAAACATAAACAAATTACATAGAGATATATGAGAATATATTCCAACAAATTTTTGAGCTATTGTTGCAATCAAATTCGGGTTTGCTCCTTATGCGGGGTGCACCGCATCAATGGAGGTAGGAGTCGAAGTATCTTGGGAGGAGATTGCCATGATTCCACTGCACCATATGGGGCAAATGCTTCTGTAAAGTTAGTACTCGTGCTTGTACGTGTGTACGCTTCGATGCTAGACAATGTTAATGATATTCAGCAGGAATTATATGTCGGCTCGAAGATTGTGCTACCGACAAGTTCTCCAAATCACTGTTTGATCTTTCTAACTTTATTTACATATTTGTTTATTTAATTTTATTTAATTAGGCTTAATTTTCCAACAGTGGTTGTTGCTGGGATGGGTGTGGTGCAGGCGGCATCGCGGGGACGACGCGGTTGCGGGGTTAAGGCGAGGGTTGGGGCGTTAGTTGGGGTCGGAGGCGAGGGCCTATCGGTTGCAGATTAAGGCGGAGATGGAATCGTCCAAGCATCTCGCTATTAGGGCCCGCTGAGGTTTTCTTTAGGAAGGAGAAGAAAGAAAGGAAGGGAGAGGACAATTTGACCAGCGTTTTCAGAAAAAGGATAGGAAGAGAGAGATTTATCAGGAGAAAGAGTGGGGCGTGTAGCGCCGAACCGTTGGGTCGATCTTGTCCGTTCCCGGATCAGGACAAAGCCAATCAATAGATCAAATTGATTCCGAAAGAATTTTGGCTAATCTGGGCCGTTGATGGATTAAAATACGAAATCCTGTCCGTTGCAGGATCAGGACATTGCTGCTTAGTAAAGAAGTAGGGATACTTAAAACTACTTTGAAAAATATTTTAATCATATTAATTTAGTATTTTAGCAAGTATAATTAATTGATTGCGCTAAGTGCAACTTGTCTTTCTAGTTACTATTTAACACAGAATTGGAACACCACAGCTGATACACGAAATAACAGAAGCAGAATGAACAATAAAAGCAACTGTCATCTGCTCTGCGCCAATTAGTGCTGACGTCAGAAGTTAATCATAGCACACAAAATTGTTTTATAAAATAAATTCATATTCATTCATCTTTTAATACGCCTGTCTTAATTACGATCTTCTCAAATAGAAAAAAAAAAAAGGCTTGTCTTGTTATCAAGCAATATCAATATGCATAACAAATAAGTATCTTCATAATGCATGTAGAAAATAGATCAAGATATTAAAAAATGCACAAACTAAAATTTTTTGTAAATACTGAGAGCACACTCAATAGCAATATCCCAAGGCTCGTCTTGTTATCATCTCATGGAGAAAGTTTGGTTGAGATATTTTTAAGGAGCCGACGTTTTACGTTAAATTCAAGAATACATCTTTATCTATTATTAAGAATATTTTAAATTTCTTTGAAATTCAATTATGAAGATTATCAATATAGCCAGTCTCATGTGATCCTACATATTAATTATATCGTAAGTATGACAACCACTCTGTTCAACAATTGAATTGTTTATCAGAATATCACTGTTCTGACTTCTGATAAACAGTGAGACATCCAGACAGTTGCATATATAATTGGTCATCTCATGCCACTTGATCATGTCATTAGCAGTGACGGCTTCCATAATTAATCCATACATGCAGTGGAATCGGTTTCAACTTTAAAAGGCCCACATTAATTTTAGAAAAGGAGGGACCCAAAAAGTATGACAATTTGCTGTCATGGAAAAGTACTATGGCAGCGGATGTGAACCCATCTCATGGCACTTGATCATGTCATTTGTCATACAATTAAAGCAGCGACTGCTTCCATGCAGTGACGGAGTTAGAAAGAGGGAGGGGGGTGTTGGGGGTTGGGGTGGGCCATGGCCCTCCTATACTCCAAACTTTGATTGAGATATAAAGATTATCATTCCAAATTAGTATAAAGAATGCTTTACGATATATTAATATTCTAGATGCTTAATAAATCTTTATATAATTTATTTTTTATTCTACATCTTGTAAAATGTGTAAATCGATGCTAGCGCGGTTGGGAGATCCTCCGACCAGCCTCCCGGTGATCTAGGGTTTCAAAGAGAGAAGAGAAACAAAACACACAATTTCGTTGAAACTAATTCTTTTTCATAATACTTTGTTACAACGTAGAAATATAAAAGAAACTAAGATGCAATCTTAACGGGCCACAAACAATTTTGATCATATTCTAACAATTCTCCACATTGAAATGAATTATTCCAAAACAAACTAAGCATAATGCTAACCTAAATAAGCTACAAAAAACATCAAGATACAACTAGCAAAAGATAGCAGCTAAACTAGCACAAGGTTAGAACCAAAATATAACAGACTCCAACAATAAGTCACCACAAATAACCCCAAACAAACTCCACCGTAGCTGAAATAGTGCTCCAAGCAACCATTCGTAGACCAAGAACAAACAAAGCAACACGAAGTACCTTGATGCAATCCGTAAGACGACTCAAGCGAAGACATCCACCTTATTTCCGACTTATTTTCTTAATCTCGAACTCGGTGTCCTCGAAACTAATGGCGAATAAACAGGTCGAATCTAATTTGCTCAACATCCGAGTGAGAACAAAATAATCCAAGATGCAGCACTTAACCCATTGGGTGGCACAATCTTCAAATCCCATGGAGTACTCAAAATCTCAAATGCGGGATAACAATGCTACCAATCCAAATCTCATGGAACATCAAAATCCAAATATGAGATCAATAATAGTATCATCAGCCAAGCGAACAAAGACTATGTCAAGCCAAACACCGAACTATACCAAAACTCACTTGAAAAACTGAATTGAAGGTAGCAACAAACATCCAAATACTCAAACCACAAAAGAGTACATTATGTTAAGCTCTCTTAACATATAAGCCAGACTGACAACAACGCCACATTTTAATGACTATCTCAACTTCTTAATGGTCGGCTAGAGAGCAATATCACAAAATCCATACAAGGCACAAACAAATATTTGGCTTACGATAGCAGATGTGATCCTAGTCACACAAACCTTATCGTAGCAAATATTTGGCTTCACAAATGAAAGCATATCACCAAAATCCATACACAAGGCACAAACAAAAATGGTTTCCTATGAAAGACGATAATATAACACGAGATCCATCTATACAAAACAAATCCAACCACAAATGTGATATCATATCTCAAGTAACTCAAAATACCAATACTAAATTCACTTATTGCCAATTTAACCAAACACTACCACAAATTCAAAAACACTGGAAACACGAATCTCACCAAATGATAAGATCAAAGAATTGAAACACCGACCAATAACTGGAAGTGAGAGCCAACTCGCACAATGCACAAAGCCTAAAGACGAGTCAAGTAGTGTATAGCAGCTTAAGAAGGAAATAAACTGGTGCAACTAAGAGGTAGAACTACCAAAAACAAACTCAAAAGCACACATAATAAGTTCTTGATCATATCTCGGGAGGTGCTCACTCCCGCCAACTATGGAACATCTGTCATGCACCGTACTCATCACCATGCCAATACCCGCCCTCAAATATGATTATTGCACTAAAGAACTTATCTACAGGTCGACTGAACTGGCATCATGCACAATACCCCAAGACAAAATCCAAATGCATCCAAGAAATTCTGCAGAAACAATACAAAATTACCAAATTTGTGGAGCAAAACAAATCTCACCAAATTACCGAAAGTCACATCTCCATTGCAATTTCACAAACACCAACTAATAAACCCCTAATTAACCAAACCACCTAAGCCACACTAATCATGATAACCAAAATATTAATCTCCCAAAACTACTAATATCAAGGCAAGATGGAACACCAAATTTCTCAAATTACCTTAAAAATTAGCAAACCAAGTCCCAACTGGGTACCTGAGGGCCTGTTCGATACACTAATTTTGGATAGCCACTGTACTTTTAGACCCTGGCTTGCCGTCCATTTCATACAGAGGAAGCCACGACTTTGAAAAATCCAGTCCGACCTAAATTTTGGAAAACCTGGCTTTCTCCTTATTTTTGCTACTTTTTGTCTTGAATTTTGTTCCGGAACATGGTTTCTTATGGTCTCTATTTTGTCCACCGAACGTATGGAAGCACTACCACAGAAAAAATCATCAACGGCGGTTATTTATGACAATTCCCAACGGTTCAGCGAGGGTTGGGAATACGAGGGTTGCTAATGCTTACTAAAGAACCGCTGTTGATGCCGTTAATCATCAACGGTTAAAAGAGAATAACAGTTGCTGTTCCTACGCAATCAACAACGGTTATTCATAAAAAACCGTTGGAAAATGACATTATCTGTGATCTGAAATATTTAAATAATATATCTTTCCAACGGTTCACCAGAAGGAACCGTTGTTGATGACCGTAATTACCAACGGTTTATAAGAAATAACCGTTGGAAAAGAAGCTAATCCACAACTGTTCTCTCCAAGAACCGTTGGCAATGAGACGGATCAACAACGGTTATTTAAGAGAAACCGTTGGAAAATGACGTTATCAATTATCTAAATTATTTAAATAAAATATATTTTCCAACGGTTTACAATAAGGAACCGTTGTTGGTGATGCCAATCAACAACGGTTCCTAAGTAAATAACCGTTGGAAACGACTTTAATCAACAACGGTTTTTATAGTCAATTGTTGGCAATTATATGAATCAACAACGGTTTTTTGGTAGGAACCGTTGTTGATTTCATCATTTGACAACGGTTTTTTATTAAACCGTTGTTGATTGTCGTAATTCCCAACGGTTCCTCGTTGTAGAACCGTTGTTGATTATTTACATTTGTTTTATTACACAGCGTTATTACCAACGGTTTTTTTTTAACAATTAAATTACCGTTGTTAAGTTTTGTCGAACTGGGCATGTTGTTTCTGTTTCATTCAGAGAACCATACACATTCACATATATTCTGTTTTCTGTTTCATTCAGAAATGAACCAATCTAAATTAATATAAATCACATAATTAACACATCTAAATTAATTAACCAATCTATATACATACAAAATCAATTAATTGTACCTATTTTACAATTCGAAACCTACACATCCTCCTAATTAATAATATCTACTACAAAAATCCGATCGAGATCATAATTCGTAACGCAAAAATTCGCAACAAAATTCTATTACCTCGTCGAGTTGATGTCGTTCGTACCTTTCGGATGCAATAGCCTGTAAATTTAAGAGGTTGCATATATTTGAATTAGTTTGATATATAATATGAAACAAAACATATATACTTGATAAACGAAATAGGTATATATACCGAAGGTAACTTCTCCTCATAGCACGTATTTATTAGGTCATGCATCGTCCGCATGAGGTAATATCCGCACTCGGAGCCGCCCGGTTGCCTTGGGCCCTACAATAATGAAAATAGATCAAGAATCAATATGGATTTCGTACGTTTTTCTTTTTTTCTTTTTTTGAATATTTACAAGCCTAATTGTATATATAAGTTACGTGTATACGTATATACCTTGATCAACTTATACGTGAGCTTGCCTCCGTTCTTCTTGATCACTCCTCTTTTGGTCCAATAATTTCGGAAGGCCCTACAATTAATATAAATTAGTGCGATGATTCATATTTTGTTTTTTAATAAAAGGAGAACGGAATTTAGTTGATTATTAAGCTTACGTATTCAAATAGCCCATAATCGTTAACTTCGGCACCTCGGTGGGACACAAGGAATCCACGACGTAGCACCGAGACTCGGCTAGATGCACGATGAGAAGCCGCCAGTGAGACCTACAATATTAAATATTTCAGTTTATTTGCCATCCAAACCAACGAGAACGAAAGGTAAGAATTTATATATTTTTTTTGTTAAAGTATAGTTGAGTAATTTCGAACCCTTCGTGATACGGGAGGAAGACGATCGAGTCGAGCTCCATCGGCTCAATGAAGTCGGTGAGGTAAGTAGCACCCTCTCTCTCAATGTTGTCGGCCGCACATCGGTAGGGGTCCAGAAAACGGAAGCGGCCGAACAACAGCATCTTGCACCGACGTGCGCTTGCACTACATTGGAAAACCAATTATCATATTTACGCTAACTACAGATTAATATTTCATGAAAGAAATATCAAAGTCAAATAATCGATCTTACGTGCTAAACATTTGAAGTATTGTTACTTCGAGCCAATCATTCTTTAGCATGTCGGTGATCGCGGTGGTGGTGAGCACCGTTGTACCCCCGATCCCTAGATCCTCCACACCGTAGTCGACCTCGAAAGTGTCGACCTCTGACGGTTGGCTCATCAGCAACTGGTAGAGCGCGAGGCCATGCTCCTGAAGTCGGTACACCTGAGAATCCTCAAGTAGTGGCACCCGACTCGCAGCTTGTGACGACCTCAGGGGCGGTGTACTCGGGCTCCGTGCCGATGCTCTTCGGGCCTACGATTAATGAAACCTATGCAATCAGGACCGAATTGGTATATAAATAGTTTTTTATTTTTTTAAAAAAATATATACCTGACCGGTCGACTCGGTCTCTATCAAGTGCACCGGCCACAGAACAAAACTCCCGACTGCTTCATGGATTTCCACAAGATCCGCCACCGGAGTCGGGAGTTTGTGTGACCGATTCGCCTCGACGCAAAAATCTATCTGCACCTTTCTTTGATCGGGCGGGATCGGTTGACCGTGGCATGTGGCGCCCGGAACGGGTAGAAACATCCTTCCGGTCGCCACCTCGATCTGAGTATCCGCCGCCTCAACATAGAGTTTGCAATTGCGTGACCTCTGGAATGTAAATATTATTGTTAGAAGCTTTGAATTAGCTCAACCACATTTTTTAATTCGTCGAGTAGTGTTGGACTACAGATAAAACAGAAAAAAAAAACGTCTGCCCATATTTCGGACTGAAATAAAATATTTCGGTCCGAAATCTGTCTTCTGTTTCGACAGACAAAATTTCGGTCCGAAATATTTCATTTCGTTCTTGTTCGTCGATTGTCGTCTCCTACGTTCGTGCATCACTTCGGACCGAAATTGTGTCTGACACTTATTTCAACAAGTAGAAAGGTAAATTACCTTGTTCTCGGGGGCGGGCGGTCCCTGCGGTGCCGGCGCCGCAGACGAAGAGGTACCTGCCTGCTGGAGCTCACCTCCGAGCAGTACCTGTTGGAAGTTACCCGGGACGCAGACGGAGGCCATTAGGTCCTGGATCCTTGCGTTCATCTCCTTCGTCATTTCCGCCGTCATCTCCTCCCGTTGCTTCCTCAGCTTCTCTTCGAACTCCTCTCTCATCCCGTCAACCTCCGATTGGGAGTAGCAACCGGAGTGAGAAGTCGCACCCCGTCTCCTCTTTTGCTTCCCGAAGACGTCTTTCCGGCGTGTGTACTCGGAGCTGTGGGCCCGCGTTCTCCCCGGATGTTCCGGCGTCCCTAGAGCGGCAGTGAGGACATCATTTGCGCCGTCGGGGACGAATGATCCCTCACTCGCTTCTCTTATTTTTCCTTCCTGCAGTGATCAATTGAGTAAAATTAACGTACAGGATATATGTTCAGTTAATTTAAAATCAATTGATTAAAAACTGTGAAAGCATCAACAACGGTTATTTAAGAGAAACCGTTGTTGTCACACTCAACAACGGTTTTTACTAAATAACCGTTGTTGATGATAACCATCAACAACGGTTCTATACATAAATACCCGTTGTTGATACTTTCCATCTCAAAATTCTAAAAAATAATTTTGCTTGTCATTAACAACGGTTCCTCAGTTAAAACCGTTGTTGATGACAACAATCAACAACTGTTTCTTCAATAAATAACGGTTAATTTAAAATGTGCAGTTAATTTAAAATGACGAAAGCATGTGCAGTTAATTTAAAATGTTAAGTTAAGAATATATACCACTCTCTTCTGGACCTCCCGAATAGCCGGATCGTCGATAACGGCAACTCCATCGACGATGCTCTTCGACCTTGCCAACATCCAGTCGCGGCTCCGTTCGTCCAAATCGGCACTGATAGGAGTGCCTGATGGTTCCGTCGGTGCAATTACGACATTGCGAGTCCACTTCTTCCTCCTTGCACTCGCGTAACCGCCCGAGCCGAGCCTGTGAGGGTACACGTTCTTCTTGGACGCCTCTCGCCCTTGCGCACTCTTTTTCTGTCAATTTATGAAACAGCGGTGTCAGTACAAATTAAGTAATTAGTAGTGCAGATTTTTAAATAACAGTGATTTAATTAATGAACCTTAAACTCGTCAGTATTGCAGTTCCTGACAAACTCTTCCCACACATGTTGCGGGATGTTATGCTTTGCGCAAGGGTCCTCCTCACTCTCCTGAAGAATGTAGGTTCGGTTCAAGTGCGATTTGAACTCCTTCCAACGGACTCCCACCTTTATCAAGACCTTCCTCTTCTCCCTATCGTCCGGGAGATGCCAGAAATCCTGCAGGACATATAAAGTAATTATTCAGTTAATCAACGAATTCGGTTAATTGTACAATCAATTATGCAATTTCTATTTTGAATAAAGTTCGAGATTAAATTTTGCAATTTCTATTAATTATACAAAATCAAATGAAGATAACTCAATTAATAATATAATCTGAGATTAAAGTTCAAGAAAACACCTTTATTTTGTTCCAGCAATTCGTCTTGTAATCCAACAGGACCTTCTTCCAGTCCGAGAAATTGATGGGCACATGATCTCTCGCGGTTTGGCCCACCTAATTCGCGAACGACCCCGTGGCGGCCCCTGTGGTGTTGCCATCTGTCCCGCACTCTATCTTCCTTTCGGGGTCTTTTACCTTCTTGCGGTAAGTCTCCCCGGTGGTTGGCCCTCGTCGCCTCCGGGGTTCTTGTTCGGGTTCGAATTGTTGTTCGGGTTGTTCTTCGGGTTGTTCGGTGGTTTCGGGGTTTTCGGGGTCCATGGCTGCGGAGCAGAGGAGAGGCGGAGAGGGAGAGGAGGTCGGAGAGGCAGAGAGGGAGGAGAGGAGAGGCAAGGCAGGGAGAGGAGAGGAGAGGAGAGGCGAGGCAAGGCAGGGAGAGGGGGAGCTTACAGAGAGGAGGGAGGGGAGAGGAGAGGCAGCGGCGGCACGGCAGCAGCGGCGGCGGCGGCGGCACGGCAGCAGCAGCAGCGGCGGTGGCAGCGTGGGCTTGATCGCCTGAACACGCGCGAGAGAGGGTTTTAGAGAGGTTTTGGGACTTAGAGATTTTACAGTGAAATTTGAAATGAAAGAGAGGAGTTCAAACGATTAAAAACTGTGAAAGCATCAACAACGGTTATTTAAGAGAAACCGTTGTTGTCACAATCAACAACGGTTTTTACTAAATAACCGTTGTTGATGATAACCATCAACAACGGTTCTATACATAAATAACCGTTGTTGATACTTTCCATCTCAAAATTCTAAAAAATAATTTTGCTTGTCATTAACAACGGTTCCTCAGTTAAAAACCGTTGTTGATGGCAACAATCAACAACTGTTTCTTCAATAAATAACCGTTGTTGATTCTTTCCAGTTTTCAATATAAAAAAATAATTTTCCTTGTCACTAACAACAGTTTCTTTGTAAATAACCATTGTTAATGAAATCTATCAACAACGGTTTTCAATATAAAAAACCGTTGTTGATTTATTCAAAGGTTTTAATTTAACAAAATTATTTTGTTGTCATCAACAACTGTTTTTCTTGAGTAACCGTTGTTGATGACTGCAATCAACAACGGTGCTGTAATTAAAAACCGTTGTTGATTGTTTCGCGCCTTAATAAATATGAATCGCGGGGTTTCCAGAGACTTCATATGCGCACTGGCACCAATCTCGAGACCCAGTTAATGCGGTTGCCAAGAGTACTTTTAATCTAATCAACAACGGTGGTTCATGTAAGAACCGTTGTTGATTCTCTCCAGCTTTTAAATCTGAAAAATTACTTTTGTAACCATCAACAGCGGTTTCTCAGTTGGAAACTGTTGCTGATTCCTTTCAGCTTTTAATTTAAAAAATTACCTTCTTGTTATCAACAACGGTTCCTGAGTAGTAACCGTTGTTGATTATTTTATTGTGGGATTTTCTGAGACCCAAATAATGAATGAAATTATGTTTCAGCCTATCTGATTAGAGGTAAATTATGGTGACACAATACAAATAAAAATCTTAAGTGCCTTGCATGATCAAATTGTCGTCCATTTCAGCCAACTCAGCTGCTTTAGCCGGCAGGAAGAGAAGAGTTGCAAGGTTTGTAAAAAATGGCAAGACCATTTTTACTGGAGCCACAGGGGTCCTACAGGTGTGTAAAAAATGGCAAGACCATTTTTACCTAGCCCATGTCTCATGACCGGCGTGCGCGCAGCTCCAGTTAGCAGCAAATTAATAAGTGCAACAGTAATTAAGGAATAAAACAAGGATGGAAAAATGCCAGGAGCTGGTGCACCGTCTGAGTCCATTCTCTGACGGTTTGCGTCAGATGGAGACCCAACTCAAGTGCCCTGCTTGGTAACTAACTAACAATACCCAAATAAAATAAATTAATCTCTCTATTTGATTAGTTACTATGTTGATTTCTGAATATGAAAAGGTGTGGTTAATCTAATACGGAACTAAAACATACTTGGAGATTTCGATGGGGATTGCTTGCACGGCTATGTGCCGCAGTCGATTGCTCTTGTAGATTTCGAGACATTTCTGCTATCTCTACAGCTTGAGTTGGTAGGATCAACCCTTCTGCGAGGTTTTGCCTGCAGGTGTGGCATTGAGTTGTGAACCTTCTGGTTCTTCTGAGATGCTGCAGGTGTGGTCCTGCCGGTTAAAGCAGATTGCTCATGCAAGGCACTTATCAGATTGCCTTTTCTTCTGAGGTGCTGAAGCTGGTCCTGCCGGCTAAAGCAGCTGAGTTGGCTGAAATGGACGACAATTTGCTCATGCAAGGCACTTATTTGTTATGTGCGTTCTGGTATACTACCTCTATCAGCTAGGCTGAAACAGGAATTTATTCATTATTTGGGTCTCAGGAAATCCCGCTATGAAACAATCAACAACGGTTTTTTAATAAATAACCGTTGTTAATTTTGCCATCCACAACGGTTTTTTAATAAATAACCGTTGTTAATTTTTCCATCCACAACGGTTTTTTAATAAATAACCGGTGTTGATTCTTTCGCAGGTTTTAGTTTAAAAAGTTATTTTGTTGTCATCAACAACGATCCTCAGTCAGTAACCGTTGTTGATACCTCTATCAACAACTGTTGTTCACTGAACATGATCTTAGTACGAGCAAATTATTTTGTTGCTTATAATAAATCTATTTTGAAATATCTAATTAATTACAAATAGCAAATTATCTAAACGTACATTAATTACAAATAGCAACACACACAAACAAAACAAAAGGTTCACTAAACATGAAGATCTTAATACGAGCAAATTATTTTGTTGTTTATAATAAATCTATTTTGAAATATCTAATTAATTACAAATAGCAAATTATCTAAACGTACATTAATTACAAATAGCAACACACACAAACAAAACAAAAGGTTCACTAAACATGAAGATCTTAATACGAGCAAATTATTTTGTTGCTTATAATAAATCTATTTTGAAATATCTAATTAATTACAAATAGCAAATTATCTAAACGTACATTAATTACAAATAGCAACACACACAAACAAAACAAAAGAAATATTAGAACTCAACAGGCGCAAGATCCCAAGCTTGTCATCTATCCGATACATTCGCTGAACATGCACCTGCATTAATGAATTAATTTAGTTAATATATCTATATATCTGTTGACCCCTCAAACGGCTCAATGATTAAAGAAGGAGAAAGGGGAAAGAAATCTGGTTGCAGAAATCCCGAAACAGATTGGGGAGTCTGATCTGAGAGAATCGTAAAGTTGCAAAAAAGTCAAAATTTATAGTATATTAAGATTCCTCAAGAAATTCTGAGAATTTTGATATATTATTTGTAATTTTCTGAGAACTACAGCTCAAGATATTCAAAAATTACTCGACAGCCAATCAGATACAGACACGTGGCAGTCAATGGTGTGAGTCAAACTGACAGCAAGGGTCCCACGCGTCATAGAAGAAAGGAAAGAAGAAGGGAAGAATTCCTATATGCACCCATTCTCTGTGCACCAAACCGCTGCCATATCTCCTTCCCTCCTTTGGCTCACAAGAACCAAGTGCATGCAAGAAATACAACATGACATCTCAATTGACCCCTTTCGCTGGGGAGAAGAGAGGAAGATCCGACGGTGCAGACTTAATAGGAAAACAAATCCGACGGCCCATATTGATCAGATCAATAAGAAGAAGGAAAGACTCATTTGCTGTGTTAAATAAAGAGATCCGACGGCCTAACTTTTAAATGAGGAAGATCTAACGGCTCAAGTTGATCATGACCTTTACTCAAACCCCAATCAATTTAAACATGGAAGATCCGACGGTTCAAATCAAACAAGAACATAGATCCAATGACTCAGATCAAACCCACCTGTTTTTTAACTCCCCCAATCAGATTGGACTGACAGATGGGCCCCACCTGTCAGGTTCGTCTTCCCCAAAACGAGCCTCAATTTCCCAACCCGAGCCACCACTGCCTCAACTTACCCGGCCAAATTCTCTCCGCTCCGACCACCATTTTTTGTGTTCTTGGGCTCGTTGGAATCGTCTAATCACTCTCTACACAATGGTGGGGTTTATGGAATTTATTGAGCAAAGAATCAAAGAGAAGCAGAAAGGAAAAAAGATGATTGTTGTGCCGGGCTCAATCGGAGTTCTATCAAAATGGGGGTGAATTGCTTCAACTGAATTCTCAAGTAGCATCTCTTTGATCGTGAAAACATGGTTTAAGTGTCAATTTGATCAATTGAGCACTGAGTATATGAGTTCCACCACCCCCATTTCGGCCCAAATTCTGGTTGGTGGAATTGATTGTTAAGAACTCCAATTAATGGTTACATTACAATTAAGCACTATTAGGAGGTTCTAAGAGTGTGCAATAACTGTTAATTGCAAGAATTAATTCAAATTAGACACACAATGGGTTACAAGCCATATTGCACATGCAATCGGTTGGGGACCAGGCCTTGCATTCCTCTACACTTGGGACCACTCCAGGCCATTTCAAGAGAACTCAGAGTGCTATAACCGTCGCTTGAAGACACCCCTTGGCTACACTCGGAGCACACCTCAATCACAGCAAAATCAGCCCACACAGCAGCCATACAAGTGAACCAAGTGCTGCCAAAAAAAAAACACCAACTCCCTCAATACACTTAATTGGCGCCACAATTCCTCTCTTCAAAAGAAGCCAGCAGCCACCAAATTAATCCAAGGGCCGAAATCAAGCAAGAAGAAACACAATCTAAAGATCTGAGGGCTGAAATTCATCAGAATTGTCTCAATCCGTGGGACACCCTCTCCTCCAATCAAATTAGGTTCCTTCTCCCCTAAGCATCCTCAATTGAGCCCTATAAATACCCCTCTCAAATCAGAAGAAACGCACACAACCACAAGCTACTGCTTACTGAAATTCTGTCAAAATCAACACTCCACTGAAAACTCCTACCAGCACCTATTCATACACCTCAAACATTTCTCATTCTACTAAAAAACCTGCTAGGATAGTGATTTGTTGCTGTAATTGAGTAGAGAGAGCTTGTAATCCAGAGGAAAAGGTGAGAATCAGTAAGAAAAACTGTAAATCTGGCTGATCTGAATGAAATTGAAAGGGAGAGCTTAATTGATAGCTTATCCCTCATAATTCTCTGTGTTTTGATTGATTTGAGCTGTTCTATTTGATAATTAGTCGAATTTTTATGTTTATTAGTGATTTGAATTGATTGAAAACAGTAAACAAATGATTTGATAAGCTGAAATTGATTTTTTTGTTGCTGTTCTTTTGCTGTTACTGTTATTTTCTTTTTTCTGTTAACACACACATATACACAAACATAGCTAAGCTATGGGCCCCTTAAGAGCTTGCTCTAAGGGAGAATAATACACAATTAAACATGGCTAAGCCATGGGCCCCTTAAGAATTTATTCTAAGGGAGAATTATATAAATTATACATGAGAGCATAGCTCCATGGGCCCTCTCTTGGACTGTCCAGAGAGGAGAACTCTCTTGCAAAGCAAGGAGTTGAGAGTTAGAGCTTGGTGAATAACCATGGCCCTCTCATCTCTTGAAATGGATCTAAATTCATTTTGAGATAAATTTGATGTCATTTTTCCATTTTATATGGAGAAATGCTGTCAAAATTATCTTAAATGAAGTATAGGTTCTTAAGAGTGATTTTTGACAACAATTCATCTATATTATATAGGGGAAATGCTGCCAAATTGATCTCAGAATCAATGAGATGAGAGAGATCATGATTTTCAATAAACCATGGCCCTCTCACAATCTGAAATGAAATTATATTCATTTAGAGACAATTTTGATAATAAATCTCCATTTTATATGGAGATATGCTGCCAAAATTGTCCCAGATGTAATGTATATTCATAAGAGTGAATTTTGACAGCAATTCAACTATTTTATATAGGAGAAATACTGCCAAAATACTCTCAGGTTCAGAGAATTGAGAGAAGTCATGATTTATCAGCAAACTCTAACTCTTTCCCATGAAATTATGAACATAATGTATTTTTTATATAATTTTCCCTTATTCACAATGAAGTTTTAATCAGTTTTCATATAAATTTTTTTGTAAAATTCTTTGTAAATAAATTCATATGAAAATAATAGGTTCTGTTGCACAGGGGTGCCAGATTCTGACAGTGTTTTGAAAAATGGACGAAACATGAGCTTTTCTAAGTTAAATATATGAAAATTTGTTATCAAAATGTTCACAATAACATAAACTAACTCTCTGTAAAGTTTATTTATATACTTATGTTCAAATATTTGTCTTAAAAATTCAAATACCAGAGAACTTGCTGTCTGCAGCTTATTCCTGACTATCAGATCTTTAAATAATTGAGCATAGTATAAAATCAGTCTTCCTGACACATATTTTAAATATTTTATTTGAAGAGAGAATAATTTTCTACACAAGTTTCATAGAAAGACTTTAACTTAATTCTTTGTAGATAAATTCCAATAAAAATGGCAAAGTAGCAACTGCAGCAGCTCATCTTTTAATCCTTTCTCTGGAAATTTTTGTGAAAAAATGGTGTCCAGACCTCTCTTCATAGTGTATATTTTTCATATTTTTTATAGATTTTTGACACAATTCTAAGAACTTTTCATGTTTCACACTTAACTTAATTCATTGTAGAAAAATTCATATGAAAATAACAAATATCTGACAAACTGTGTACAGTTTTGCCCTTGATCAGAAAAATGGCTGATTTCTTGAAAATGACAAAAAAATTAGAAAAAGTGTTAAACATAAAAGTTGTTCCTAACTTCTTAATACAGATTTCTGTTAAAGAATTTTAAGTACTCATGTTCAGAAAAATTACAATAAGGCTTAATTATTAATGCTGCTGATTGAGTTCCTTCCATGATTCTGACAATTGACTGACAAAGATTTTCCTATATTAATAATATACTAGTTGTGTTCAGTAGTAGATCTATAATGAAGTGCATTCTCTCTAAATATTATGTCCAAATTCAGAATAAGCATGTTACTGGTGTCACTTCAGTACAAACTATGTCACTGATCTTTATTAATCTGGATTTTTTTAACATGAATTGTTACTTCTCATCACTTCGCGAAGCAAGTGATATGAACACATTGAACGTCCTCAAATTAGATTACAGATGAAATTGAAATGAAATTTAAACAAACCAATTATAAGTAGTTGCCTAGTACCCGAATGACTGCACAACTGGTACAATATTTCCATATGTAACATAATCAAAATTGGTCTAAATTAAACTTAAAATTGCATTAAACATGTTGAGCCAATCATGTTCAAAACGAATTTTATTAAAAATGATGCACAATTTAAGAAGAAAATCGGATGTAAATTATCCAGTGAAGACTTGTCAGACTCGATGGACTCAACCCATGCGAGTGTTTCTCACACCATATCTGACCAATCCAACACCGTAGACATGTTCTCCTCGTTCCCACGATTCCAACGCAACTGACGGATCGTCAATCGGAGCTCTGAGCGCTGAGATCCATGCCGTGCAATATCCGGTGGCCATGATTAATCCAACAAAAATAAAAGAAGGAAAAAGTACGAATCTTGATGATCCTCTTGAGTTCGGCCCCTGATCTGATCTGTCCTTGGCCCAGTAACATAAGCCCAGAAAACCAATTCGGCCCAGAAATGTGAATAAATTTGGCCCAAATTGTAAATAAGTTGATTTATTTCGGGTTTTCATCAAAAATAATTCTAAAAATAGTTCCCGAACTCCAAAAATTTCAAAATCAATTTTAAAATTCATTTCATAAATTTTATGATTTTTCTGTATAAAAACATTTCAAATTTTCAAAATTTCAAATTTCAAGTTCAAATTCAAATTCGAATTCAAAAGGACAAAATCACAAATTTTCAAAATAAAATATCTCCATTTCCTTGTAAATATTTCCCTACACCATAAGGATGCTTTTCTTGAAAATAAATATCCAAGTAGCAAAGACACTTGGACCGTGACATTCTATACACTTACACACACATTTTAACATTTTCCTATTCTTAATCAGAGGTACCTGAAGTTAACAGCTTTAGGGTAATTAACAATGAGGGCTTGCGCTCATTGGAATCCAAGATCCTGCAATCACTTGAAAATAATAAAACCTTTGCACGTGAGTGTTTGAGAGTGAACGTCTCGCAACGTCTACTAACATGCGCACGCGTACAGGGGTGACCGTGTCCTTTTCCCGACGAAAACGTTCTTCTTTAAAGCGCTTCTCGGGCGGCGAAAAGGGTGGCACAGGTTCTGGCACGCCCGGTGGGACTTGGATTCTCCTCTCATCTTTGAATAGGAAGATAGTAAAATATGTGTGCATTTCTTTAAATAAAAATGTCTAATGTGGTTTTAAGTGTTGTTTGTTTCAGGGAAACGACACCGCTACCAACCTTACCTTGAGGTGAAGAAGCTACAAGATGGAGCAAGTCTGCCCTCCATTAACATTCAACCAGGAAGGTTTCTCAATACAATAAACGAAAATGTATTCTAAGTGTTATTGTTTCTGTTTTAGGGAAATGGAACCTTTTTCTGAAGTGAAGGAAGCTACATGACGTACAACCGGAATGGAGCAGCATACCCCGCATTGACGTTCAACCAGTAAGGTTTCTCAACACCGTAAATGAAAATGTATTCTAAGTGTTATTGTTTCTGTTTCAGGGAAATGGAACATTTTCTTGAAGTAAAGGAAGCTATTTGACGGACGACATGGATGAAGCAATCCATCTCCATCGACATTCAACCAGGTGGCTAGACCAAGGACTGATGGCTAACCCAAGAACTGGTGGCTCGCGTCTCTTCAAGACATGCACATCCTGCCGGTGGCTGAGAAAGACGAAGAGAATTGTCTAAGATGACCTCCAGAAGAATTCATGACCAAACCTCTACTACCCAAAAGGAGGCATCAATTGAAGAAAGAGATCTTAGTGACAACTAAGGTGTCATAGATCCGGAAATTGATAAATTAAAGAGAGCAAGCCATCAAAAAAAAAATGTTCTCACTGTAAAAAAAAAAAGAAGAAGAAAGAAAAAAAAAAGAAAAAAAAAGAAGAATAAAAAAAAAGAGAGAGACCTTTGAGAATCTTATTAATAAAAGGTGTCATTCTCCCGGGAATCGGGAACCAAAGAGAGCAAGTTACCTTCTCATTTCAAATGAATGCTCTCATATATAAAAAAAAAAAGAAAACAAAAAACCCTTCCAAATAACGAAACTTCAACAACCAATGGAAGTATCATTCTCCCGGAAATTGGGAACCAAAGAGAGCAAGTCACCTTCTCTTGGAGCGCTCTCAATACCAAAACCTCAATAGCCAATGCATATATCATTCTTCCCGGGAATCGGGGAACCAAAGAGAGCAAATCATATCTTCCTCGCACGCAACCACTCTCACTGCAAAAACAAGACATTGATCAGAATATAGGTGGCTTGAACATAATCAAAGCAAGAATACAGCTAGCCGAAATCAAAACAAGAAGATCATGCACAAACCGGTGGCTTAACCTTAATCAGAATAGTCATTGCCACACACGATTCTCCGCCGAGACCTACTAAAAGGAGACATTGTCAAATTAATACAAGGCCTAGTGGCTTGTCTTAATCAGAACAAATCTTTGCCACACATCATTCTCCATATCATGCAAAGAAAGGACTAGGGGTTGTTACGTTCAACTAATCCCAAAGGAGGAGGGCACTGAATATTCTTGACCATGAAACAATGGCTCAACCAAGAGTTCACATTTCCATATCCTCATCTCGACGGTAACAAGGCGAAATTTCCGAATGCACAAACCTGTCCAATATGCGATTCTGCAGCTGAAACAACCCGATGCGATTTTGTTAAATGCGGCAAAACTATAACCTGGTATAAAAAGAATCATGATTCGTGGTTCAGTTTGGAGGCACTTGACTTGTGCTTGTGTCTGTTTTGGGATGTGACAAGAAAAAAACCCACCTTTGGTCTTGCATTTTCCTTAAATTTTCATTTCTTCTTTTCAATTTGTTGCACGCAACTCGTTGGGGGTTTTACACGAGTTGTATGTTCATGCATTGCATATTAGAATTGCATTTAGAAAAAAAAAAAAAAAAAAAAAAATAGGAATAAAATAGAATAAAAATATATTTAAAAAAAAATAGTGGATGATTGCATAATCTTGGAACACTTAAAAAAGGGAACTACACAAGGGAAATGATCGAGTGATACTTGAATATCTTTTACAGGTTTTTGTGGAATTAAGAAAGGGAATTGTACAACCTTTTTCAAACTAACCCATGGTGAATCAAATTGGAACCCTTGTCTCAAAATGAATGTGTGAATGGTAAGATTTCCGCGACGATGAGTTATCTTGACCCTTCTGATACCTTATGTGAACCCTTTTGTACCTAGATGGATCCAATTGGGAAATGAGAGAATAAATGCCTTTGCATAGTGAGGACAAACGAAATGGGGGACAAAAAGGGATGGGATATGAAAAAAATAAAAAAAAACAAAAAGAAAGAAAAAGAAAAAAAAAAAGAGAGAAAAAAAAAAGAAAAAAAATATAATCAAGTGCTTAGCACAGGGGAGGCCAAAAACAGAAAAGGGGATGTGAAAATTTACCCTGCAGTTAGTAACGGGGGTCTAGTCCCGGCCTCAAGAGAAATCGTCGAGTACCAATTGGATCCCGTGTGAAACGAGAAGGTACACACAAGGGAGAAAGGTCGAATAATTCATCCAAACGGAAAACTTACCATGCACAACACTCTAAAAGGGGATTTGGAAAACTTGTTTCGAAAGTAAGACACCTGTGGAGTGAAAATGAAAATAATCGGGAATTGCCATGATGAATTCTATAAACCCGAACTCATGAAAATAACTTGTGCGTAACCCTTTGAGAGTATACTTTGGTTATGCAAGTCATCCACGCCCTTTTGCATGTAAGGTTAGGAACTTTTATAGGTATGGTTAGTTTGGGAAACCAGCCTTTGTCTTAGAATAAGTCCCTGGCTTAAGGATAAGCAAGATTTAAGTGTGGGGGAAAATTGATATAGCCAAAATATGCACACATCTGCATAAGAATTGTTCCTCCAAATTAAACCAAGCCATGAGAATTTTATACCAGTTATTCTCCTTCTTCCCCGACTGTAGCAGTTTGCCCTTGTTTCAGACGCTTTAAGGGGAAATCAAAGATTTATGGCAATTTGAATGGTGGCTAGACCTTTTGCTACTTCAGACAAGTGCGATGGCAAACAATTTGAATGGTGGCTAGACCTTGTTCTACTTCAGACAAGTATGATGAAAAACAACCTGAATGGTGGCTAGACCTTGCACCAATTCTGATAATGTGAAAAAAAAAAAAAAAATCTGTATGGTGGCTAGACCTTGTGCTACTCCAGATAAGCATGAAAGGACACTCGTACATTCAAGAAATTTCAGCAACAAGAATTATCCTCGCCTCGCTCGATGGTGGCTGAAGCAATAACATGAATCTCAATGAGCTAAGGATTGGTGAAACTAAAAGATGATCGCAAATGAAGCCGATTTTGAGCATCCCGGCTACTTTTACTCTACTCGGAGGATGATCTACCGGATATTGAATAACACAACCGAAACTTCTTCAGAAAGCACATGGCTACGAGCCGTGAGACCTGAATAGATGAAAAGATATGCATAATCCTCACAGAAGAGATGAAAAGAGATGCATAATCCTCCCCGAATATAAAAAAAAAAGAAGAAGAAGAAAAAAAAAGAAGAAAAAAAAGAAGAAAAAAAGAGAAAAAAGAAAAGATGCATATTCCTCCCCAAAAAGATGAAAAAAGAGATGCATGTTCCTCTTCGTCGAGTCTCAAATGATACGATCTATCTGCCGAGACCGCCAATTCCTGATCCATGATCTGACATAGCGCTTCAGGTTCATGACTCAGAAGATCAGCAAAGAGATGTATAGCCCTCTTCGATTGCTGATTTGAAAAGAGATGTATAGTCCTCCAATCGCTGATTTTAAAAGAGTTGTATATTCCTCTTTGAATACACGGAAAGAGATGTATATTCCTCTTCCATCGGATGAAAAAGAGATGCATGTTCCTCTTCGTCGAGTCTCAAAAGATACAATCCTATCAGCTGAGACCACCAATTCCTGAGACATGATCTGACACAGCGCTTCGGGTTCATGATTCAAAAGATCAGCAGAGATGTATATTCCTCCAACCGCTGATTTTAAAAGAGATGTATATTCCTCGTTAAATACACGGAAAGAGATGTATATTCCTCTTCCATCAAATGAAAAAGAGATGCATATTCCTCTTCGTCGAGTCTCGAAGGATACGATCTATCTGCCGAGACCGCCAATTCCTGATACATGACCTGACACAACGTTTCATGTTCATGATTCAGAAGATTAGCAAAGAGATGTATAATCCTCTTTGAATACATGGAAAGAGATGTATATTCCTCTTCCAACAATTATAAAGAGATGCATATTCCTCTATGAAAAGATGTATATTCCTCTTCCATCAGACGAAAAGAGATGCATGTTCCTCTTCGTCGAGTCTCAAATGATACGATCTATCTGCCGAGACCGCCAACTCCTGATACATGATCTGACACAGCGCTTTAGGTTCATGATTCAGAAGATCAGCAAAGAGATGTATAGCCCTCTTCGATTGCTGATTTGAAAAGAGATGTATACTCCTCTTTAAGCATATAAAAAGAGAGGCATAATCCTCTTTGAATACACGAAAAAGAGATGCATGTTCCTCTTAGTCAAGCCTCGAGAGATACGATTCTATCTGCCAAGATCACCAATCCTTGAGACATGAGTTGGTCCACTTCAGGTTTATGATTCAGAATATCAGTATAGACAATCATAGGCCCTATTGATCCTCTCTCCTCCAAAGGGCACACATATATCTTAACCAAAACCTCTACGAACCCAAAATGCCTATCAATATGCCCACAAGAGTGTACTGAACGAAACAGACAAGACGAGTCTGATGAAGAAGATGGTATGGACCCGTGAATTGGGCACCGAAAAATTGGAGTCGAAATCTAAAAAGAAGAAAGGAAGAGAGCCTGCACTCGATCGCTTACCTGGTGGCTATCATTGAAGAAAAGGGAGTTCTAGTATGGGAAGATTCCCGTCATTATCCAGACTCGCGAGTTGAGAAGTAATGCCAGGCCTGAAAGACTAGGATCACAACGGGAGAATGTGATGCCTATGAAAAGGAGAAAAGGTTGAGGAGAAGAAGAAGAAGAAATTATCTCAAGCAATCACAATGAGGAGATGTGATACCTATGAGAAGTACAAGAAATGAAAGAAGAGAAGAGTGCACCAAAGCAAGTTCCTCAACAGGTGCAGGTTTCTGAACCCGCTTTGGTGGGTGGCTCTTTGTTGACCCCTCAAACGGCTCAATGATTAAAGAAGGAGAAAGGGGAAAGAAATCTGGTTGCAGAAATCCCGAAACAGATTGGGGAGTCTGATCTGAGAGAATCGTAAAGTTGCAAAAAAGTCAAAATTTATAGTATATTAAGATTCCTCAAGAAATTCTGAGAATTTTGATATATTATTTGTAATTTTCTGAGAACTACAGCTCAAGATATTCAAAAATTACTCGACAGCCAATCAGATACAGACACGTGGCAGTCAATGGTGTGAGTCAAACTGACAGCAAGGGTCCCACGCGTCATAGAAGAAAGGAAAGAAGAAGGGAAGAATTCCTATATGCACCCATTCTCTGTGCACCAAACCGCTGCCATATCTCCTTCCCTCCTTTGGCTCACAAGAACCAAGTGCATGCAAGAAATACAACATGACATCTCAATTGACCCCTTTCGCTGGGGAGAAGAGAGGAAGATCCGACGGTGCAGACTTAATAGGAAAACAAATCCGACGGCCCATATTGATCAGATCAATAAGAAGAAGGAAAGACTCATTTGCTGTGTTAAATAAAGAGATCCGACGGCCTAACTTTTAAATGAGGAAGATCTAACGGCTCAAGTTGATCATGACCTTTACTCAAACCCCAATCAATTTAAACATGGAAGATCCGACGGTTCAAATCAAACAAGAACATAGATCCAATGACTCAGATCAAACCCACCTGTTTTTTAACTCCCCCAATCAGATTGGACTGACAGATGGGCCCCACCTGTCAGGTTCGTCTTCCCCAAAACGAGCCTCAATTTCCCAACCCGAGCCACCACTGCCTCAACTTACCCGGCCAAATTCTCTCCGCTCCGACCACCATTTTTTGTGTTCTTGGGCTCGTTGGAATCGTCTAATCACTCTCTACACAATGGTGGGGTTTATGGAATTTATTGAGCAAAGAATCAAAGAGAAGCAGAAAGGAAAAAAGATGATTGTTGTGCCGGGCTCAATCGGAGTTCTATCAAAATGGGGGTGAATTGCTTCAACTGAATTCTCAAGTAGCATCTCTTTGATCGTGAAAACATGGTTTAAGTGTCAATTTGATCAATTGAGCACTGAGTATATGAGTTCCACCACCCCCATTTCGGCCCAAATTCTGGTTGGTGGAATTGATTGTTAAGAACTCCAATTAATGGTTACATTACAATTAAGCACTATTAGGAGGTTCTAAGAGTGTGCAATAACTGTTAATTGCAAGAATTAATTCAAATTAGACACACAATGGGTTACAAGCCATATTGCACATGCAATCGGTTGGGGACCAGGCCTTGCATTCCTCTACACTTGGGACCACTCCAGGCCATTTCAAGAGAACTCAGAGTGCTATAACCGTCGCTTGAAGACACCCCTTGGCTACACTCGGAGCACACCTCAATCACAGCAAAATCAGCCCACACAGCAGCCATACAAGTGAACCAAGTGCTGCCAAAAAAAAAACACCAACTCCCTCAATACACTTAATTGGCGCCACAATTCCTCTCTTCAAAAGAAGCCAGCAGCCACCAAATTAATCCAAGGGCCGAAATCAAGCAAGAAGAAACACAATCTAAAGATCTGAGGGCTGAAATTCATCAGAATTGTCTCAATCCGTGGGACACCCTCTCCTCCAATCAAATTAGGTTCCTTCTCCCCTAAGCATCCTCAATTGAGCCCTATAAATACCCCTCTCAAATCAGAAGAAACGCACACAACCACAAGCTACTGCTTACTGAAATTCTGTCAAAATCAACACTCCACTGAAAACTCCTACCAGCACCTATTCATACACCTCAAACATTTCTCATTCTACTAAAAAACCTGCTAGGATAGTGATTTGTTGCTGTAATTGAGTAGAGAGAGCTTGTAATCCAGAGGAAAAGGTGAGAATCAGTAAGAAAAACTGTAAATCTGGCTGATCTGAATGAAATTGAAAGGGAGAGCTTAATTGATAGCTTATCCCTCATAATTCTCTGTGTTTTGATTGATTTGAGCTGTTCTATTTGATAATTAGTCGAATTTTTATGTTTATTAGTGATTTGAATTGATTGAAAACAGTAAACAAATGATTTGATAAGCTGAAATTGATTTTTTTGTTGCTGTTCTTTTGCTGTTACTGTTATTTTCTTTTTTCTGTTAACACACACATATACACAAACATAGCTAAGCTATGGGCCCCTTAAGAGCTTGCTCTAAGGGAGAATAATACACAATTAAACATGGCTAAGCCATGGGCCCCTTAAGAATTTATTCTAAGGGAGAATTATATAAATTATACATGAGAGCATAGCTCCATGGGCCCTCTCTTGGACTGTCCAGAGAGGAGAACTCTCTTGCAAAGCAAGGAGTTGAGAGTTAGAGCTTGGTGAATAACCATGGCCCTCTCATCTCTTGAAATGGATCTAAATTCATTTTGAGATAAATTTGATGTCATTTTTCCATTTTATATGGAGAAATGCTGTCAAAATTATCTTAAATGAAGTATAGGTTCTTAAGAGTGATTTTTGACAACAATTCATCTATATTATATAGGGGAAATGCTGCCAAATTGATCTCAGAATCAATGAGATGAGAGAGATCATGATTTTCAATAAACCATGGCCCTCTCACAATCTGAAATGAAATTATATTCATTTAGAGACAATTTTGATAATAAATCTCCATTTTATATGGAGATATGCTGCCAAAATTGTCCCAGATGTAATGTATATTCATAAGAGTGAATTTTGACAGCAATTCAACTATTTTATATAGGAGAAATACTGCCAAAATACTCTCAGGTTCAGAGAATTGAGAGAAGTCATGATTTATCAGCAAACTCTAACTCTTTCCCATGAAATTATGAACATAATGTATTTTTTATATAATTTTCCCTTATTCACAATGAAGTTTTAATCAGTTTTCATATAAATTTTTTTGTAAAATTCTTTGTAAATAAATTCATATGAAAATAATAGGTTCTGTTGCACAGGGGTGCCAGATTCTGACAGTGTTTTGAAAAATGGACGAAACATGAGCTTTTCTAAGTTAAATATATGAAAATTTGTTATCAAAATGTTCACAATAACATAAACTAACTCTCTGTAAAGTTTATTTATATACTTATGTTCAAATATTTGTCTTAAAAATTCAAATACCAGAGAACTTGCTGTCTGCAGCTTATTCCTGACTATCAGATCTTTAAATAATTGAGCATAGTATAAAATCAGTCTTCCTGACACATATTTTAAATATTTTATTTGAAGAGAGAATAATTTTCTACACAAGTTTCATAGAAAGACTTTAACTTAATTCTTTGTAGATAAATTCCAATAAAAATGGCAAAGTAGCAACTGCAGCAGCTCATCTTTTAATCCTTTCTCTGGAAATTTTTGTGAAAAAATGGTGTCCAGACCTCTCTTCATAGTGTATATTTTTCATATTTTTTATAGATTTTTGACACAATTCTAAGAACTTTTCATGTTTCACACTTAACTTAATTCATTGTAGAAAAATTCATATGAAAATAACAAATATCTGACAAACTGTGTACAGTTTTGCCCTTGATCAGAAAAATGGCTGATTTCTTGAAAATGACAAAAAAATTAGAAAAAGTGTTAAACATAAAAGTTGTTCCTAACTTCTTAATACAGATTTCTGTTAAAGAATTTTAAGTACTCATGTTCAGAAAAATTACAATAAGGCTTAATTATTAATGCTGCTGATTGAGTTCCTTCCATGATTCTGACAATTGACTGACAAAGATTTTCCTATATTAATAATATACTAGTTGTGTTCAGTAGTAGATCTATAATGAAGTGCATTCTCTCTAAATATTATGTCCAAATTCAGAATAAGCATGTTACTGGTGTCACTTCAGTACAAACTATGTCACTGATCTTTATTAATCTGGATTTTTTTAACATGAATTGTTACTTCTCATCACTTCGCGAAGCAAGTGATATGAACACATTGAACGTCCTCAAATTAGATTACAGATGAAATTGAAATGAAATTTAAACAAACCAATTATAAGTAGTTGCCTAGTACCCGAATGACTGCACAACTGGTACAATATTTCCATATGTAACATAATCAAAATTGGTCTAAATTAAACTTAAAATTGCATTAAACATGTTGAGCCAATCATGTTCAAAACGAATTTTATTAAAAATGATGCACAATTTAAGAAGAAAATCGGATGTAAATTATCCAGTGAAGACTTGTCAGACTCGATGGACTCAACCCATGCGAGTGTTTCTCACACCATATCTGACCAATCCAACACCGTAGACATGTTCTCCTCGTTCCCACGATTCCAACGCAACTGACGGATCGTCAATCGGAGCTCTGAGCGCTGAGATCCATGCCGTGCAATATCCGGTGGCCATGATTAATCCAACAAAAATAAAAGAAGGAAAAAGTACGAATCTTGATGATCCTCTTGAGTTCGGCCCCTGATCTGATCTGTCCTTGGCCCAGTAACATAAGCCCAGAAAACCAATTCGGCCCAGAAATGTGAATAAATTTGGCCCAAATTGTAAATAAGTTGATTTATTTCGGGTTTTCATCAAAAATAATTCTAAAAATAGTTCCCGAACTCCAAAAATTTCAAAATCAATTTTAAAATTCATTTCATAAATTTTATGATTTTTCTGTATAAAAACATTTCAAATTTTCAAAATTTCAAATTTCAAGTTCAAATTCAAATTCGAATTCAAAAGGACAAAATCACAAATTTTCAAAATAAAATATCTCCATTTCCTTGTAAATATTTCCCTACACCATAAGGATGCTTTTCTTGAAAATAAATATCCAAGTAGCAAAGACACTTGGACCGTGACATTCTATACACTTACACACACATTTTAACATTTTCCTATTCTTAATCAGAGGTACCTGAAGTTAACAGCTTTAGGGTAATTAACAATGAGGGCTTGCGCTCATTGGAATCCAAGATCCTGCAATCACTTGAAAATAATAAAACCTTTGCACGTGAGTGTTTGAGAGTGAACGTCTCGCAACGTCTACTAACATGCGCACGCGTACAGGGGTGACCGTGTCCTTTTCCCGACGAAAACGTTCTTCTTTAAAGCGCTTCTCGGGCGGCGAAAAGGGTGGCACAATATCTAATTAATTTCAAGTATACCTAATTACTTTAAGTAATTATTCTATTTAATTAATTAAAAAAATGTATCATTTACCTTCTATGCGGTTTTCTTTCTTTTCTTTGATCCCTTCGATTTCTTCTTTTTTCGTCTCTTCAGCCACGTTCCTTCGTCATGGTCTGTACGGATGTAGATTGTCTCTGGCGCATCATCAACTGGCTGGATGGCGGTACCATTACAAAATGGTCCGGTTTCGTCAAACTTATCGTAGTCGTCCTCATCGACAACGTCTCCGATCCCTACAATGTGCCGTTTACCGGCAAGAACAACATGCCTCTTTTTGTCGGCCGGGTCAACAACATAAAACACCTGCTTTGCTTGCTTAGCCAGTATGAAAGGATCGTCATGGTATCCCAACCGACTGAAATCAACGGTGACAAATCCATCCTCATCCCGTTGGACTCCGCGTCCGTTATCGATCCACTTACAGTAAAATAGGGGAATCTTAAATTTAACGTAATCTACTTCCCATATTTCTTCAATCCAACCGTAAAATGGCTGGGACATATCTCCAGAAGCCGCTAGAGCTACTAACGTCACACCACTGTTTTGCACGGTGCTCTTGCTGTCTTGGGTCTGAGTGTACCAAGTAAAGCCATTCATGTCGAAACCTTGGTAGGTGTGCACTGTTGACCCGGGTCCGAACGCTAACCACCTGACAGTCTCACTTACGTCTTCATCGGATGGTCTGGAATGTACACTGTCTTCGAACCATCTTATGAATGTTCGATTATGCTCATTGGTGACCCAACTTTCACTTCTCGAAGGATTTTTCTCACGTAGCTCTGTCAGGTGCCGGACGACGTACGGACTTACATCAGCAAGGTGCTGAAGAATTTTGAGATGTGCCGTCCGGATCAAATCGTGATCCAGCCTCACCAGTTTGTACCCAATAGTACCTACACCTTGGAGTCTCCCCTCGTGCCGAGGCTTGGGAAGGCCGATCGGGTCAATGTCGGTCACGTAATCGGTATAGAAACCGATGATCTCTTCAGCATCATACCCTTCAACCATACTTCCTTCGGGCCTCGATCGACTACGGACCAGCCCTTTCAACTGACCCATGGCTCTCTCAAAAGGGTACATTTGTCGCAGGAATGGGGGGCCACAGAGTTTTATTTCTCTAACGAGATGGACTGTTAAATGCACCATGATATCAAAAAATGAGGGTGGAAGATACATTTCCAGTTCACACAGGGTCGTCACGACATCGGACTGTAAGAAGTCCAGCCCTTCGGGATCGATCACCTTCGAATTAACTTTGTTGAAGAAGGAACAGAACCTGGTGATCGACTTCCTAACATGCGGGGGGAGGATACCTCGAATGGCAACCGGGAGCAGCTGAGTCAGCAGGACATGATAATCATGTGATTTCATCCCGATCAGTTTCATATCTTTCATGGACACCCTTCTGGAAATTTGAAGCATAACCGGATGGCACACGAATTGATTGCAGGCATTCTAAAAAACTGATTTTCTCTTTTCTCGATAGAGTGTAGCAGGCCGCCGGTAAGAAGGTACGCTCTCCCTTTTCTTGGGGTGCTAGCTCTGGGCGAATGCCCATTTCAACCATGTCCTTTCTAACGTTGATGCCATCCTTTGTTTTCCCTGCGGTGTTCAACAACAAGCCCACTATGCTCTCAGCGACGTTCTTTACAATGTGCATCAAATCCAAACAATGCCTAACATCCATGTGCGGCCAATAAGGAAGATCCCAAAATATGGACCTCTTCTTCCATAAATCGTCCGGATTATCGTGAGCAACAACATCCTTCCCAAATTGGACTCTTATGTGCTTCACTTTTGTGTAAACTTCTTTGCCGGTTAACGGGCCGGAGCTTTTCTCCTATCAGACTTGCCATTGAATTCTTTCTTCTTCCCTCGATATGCGTGGCCAACCCGAAGGAATCGATGATGCCCCATGTACACAATCTTCTTACAATGCTTTAGTCGTATGGAACAAGTTTGTTCTCCGCAAACAGGACATGCCTTGTATCCTTTTGTTCTGCATCCCGACAAGTTACCTAACGCGGGAAAATCGTTGACCGTGCAGAAGATCATAACACGGATGGTACACCATTCTTTCTTATATGCATCGTACACTCGTATTCCCTCTTTCCATAACTTCTCCAGTTCCTCAATCAGAGGAGCTAGGAACACATCTATGTCATTACCCGGTTGTTTAGGACCCGATATCAGTAGTGGCATCATTAGGTACTTCCTTTTCATGCACAACCAAGGAGGAAGGTTATAAATGCACAAGAATACCGGCCAGGTACTGTGCCGGCTGCTCATGTTACCGTAAGGATTCATTCCGTCAGTACATAGCCCTAACCTTAAGTTTCTAGGTTCGCCACCGAAATCAGGGAATGTCATGTCAATCTTTCTCCATTCAGAAGAATCGGCGGGATGTCTGAGCATTCCATCGTCTTTTCTATACGTGCCAGCCCACTGTAACAACTCAGCGTCTCTTGGATTTGCAAAAAGACGCCGCAATCTCGGTTCTACTGGCAGATAATACAAGATTTTTGCCGCAGGTTTTTTACCTTTCTTTGATGGGTCAGTTCCCGGTTTGTACCTTGAAAGCCCACACTTTGGACATTTATCAAGATTGACATGCTCTTTTCGATATAGTACACAGTCTTTCGGGCATGTAGGAATCCTATCAATTGTTAAACTCAACTGACACAAAATTTTTTTCGCTTGGTAGGTTGTATCCGGCAACTCGTTATCTTCTGGGAGCATATCCCCTAAGAGTTTTAACAGATCTGGGAAACTTTTATCGCTCCAATTATTTTTTGCTTTCAGGCTAAATAATTTGAAAACCGCTGATAATTTTGAAAATTTCGTACAACCGGGAAATAATTCTACATTAGCATCTTTGCTCAGATTAATTTCAGAAAATTCTGGTATGTCCACAAAATCGTCGGGAATGTCGTGCATCATTTCATCTACTTGATCATAGTCCGTACAATTAGTGCTATCTATATTTTCTATATTTTCAACCCCAATTTCCTCCCGTACATCATTTTCCCGATCTAAAGAGGTCTCGGACACATTGGAAGCCTTGCTTGACTCCGCATTTGCCGATTCTTCGAAGCACTCGCCATGCCACACCCAACGAGTGTACCACTCCTTAAATCCACGACGGATCAGATGGCCCCTCACTTCTCTGACATCTCTAAATCTCCGCAAGTTCTCACAATCGGAACAAGGGCATAAAATAGTTTCATCACCCCTACGCCTCATATGTTCCTTCGCACAATTAATGAATTCTTCGACTCCTAACAAGTAAGCACTTGTATCACGCCTCCCATACATCCAACTCTTACGATCCATCTGTAAGAGATAATTAAATATAATTTTTATTATGCATGCAATATTAGTACTAGGTCCCTGCTGGTTCTACAATTAATAGGTTCCGGGCCGGCCAACCATCCTAACCCACTCTTTGAATACCTTGTCTCATTAGCGAACATGCGTTGGGCAATTTGTTGTTCGAGAAAAATTCGGCAGCATTTCCCATTAGCTACCCCGAGTATGCCATTGCACGTACCCGTGAGAACAAATGGAGAAATGATCTACCGAATTTTTCTCGAACAACAAATTGCCCAACGCATGTTCACTAATTCTAAATGAGACAAAGTATTCAAAGAGCAGTCCCAAACGGGGACTATTCGAGATTAACCCCTATTGGATTAATCTCGAACGGGTAACGACCTAAAGTTATTCAAGTTCCGGTAGTTTGGTTCTAATGCATGACAATACCCACATATAAAAAATGCTAACATGCATGCAATTATATGCTAATTAATTATATAATAACTACTAATTATTCAATCAAGTAGATAAATAGAATTAACCTCAATATCTCGAAACGAAAATGGGAGTCGGAGGGGGGAGTGGTATGCCTTCCAATCAACTTCCTCTTGAGCTAGATTGAAATTAAAGGAGGAGGGGGAGGGGGCGCTGCTGCCTGCTGGTCTGCTGGAGAAGGAGGGAGGAAAAGAAGAAGGTATATATGCCTTATGATTAATTTGCTAGCTGCTGGGTGAGGAAGAAGTGGAGTTGTTGCTTGGAGAGAATCAACAACGGTTCCAAATGAATTACAGTTGTTAAATGGGCCACAGGCGGGAAATTCTCCCGCCACAAGAAGGAATCAGCAACGGTTCCCAACAAAAAACAGTTGTTAATTCTTACACAGGAATACTTTATGTTACCCAAGAATCAACAACGGTTTGTTCTTTAGAAACAGTTGGGAAAGATAACGGGTTAGCAACGGTTTCTTATCGAGAACCGTTGTTGACTTTTGCACATGAATATTTTACGTCACCAAGAATCAACAACGGTTTGAACTTGAAAACCGTTGGTAATGATTAGCACTTTCCCAACGGTTTTTTAGAGAGAACCGTTGTTAATTCTTGCACATGAATATTTTATGTCAGCCAAGGTTCAACAACGGTTTCTCTTTAAAGAACCGTTGGTAATGATTATCCCTTTACCAACGGTTTTTAAGAGTGAACCGTTGTTAATTCTCGCACAGGAATATTTTATGTTGCCAAGAGTCAACAACGGTTTGTGTTTGATAAACCGTTGGGAATGCTCCACCTTTTCCAACGGTTTTATGTAGAGGACCGTTGTTAACTCTTGCACATGAATCAACAACTGTTTCTTCTTAAGGAACAGTTGGGAATGATATGCCTTTCCCAACTGTTTTTTAAAGGAACAGTTGTTGATTCTTTCTCAGATTTCGGGGTAGTCTTTACCAACTGTTCCCTCTGATAAACCGTTGCTGATATGTTTAATTAAATTTCCAAAATGCCACTGCCACTTTTCACCAACGGTTTTCTTGAAAACAGTTGCTAAGTTGGGGTTGCTAATGCCCATCTCTGTGGTAGTGAAGCCCAATAAGGTTACTCGAAAGTGCACTACTTTTAAAAACCCTACTAAACGACAATTCGGTCGCAAGCATACGACCAAGTTGCGGTATAGTGCGGGGTCGATTCCACAGGGACAATTGACAACCCGGACTAGACTTTGGTTATCTCTAAAACTAAGGGTTTGTTCGCAAGTTTGGGGTTTTCTTTGTAATTTTCCTAAATTAACAACAAAATGTAAATTACGAGAAACAATAAGATAAAAGCGTTTCTAGGATGTCAGACTAGTCGTAACTCGGCCTCGTACCACGCTAACTGTTCCTGTCACGGACGATTCATACAACTACTGAACTGCGCTCTCGCGTCTGTCAGATAGAAGTATACCGGTCGTTACTCTTGCATACGACCTGTGCGCAATACAAGTGAATCGGTTTCTACTAATTCTTGGTATTAACACGTCTAGTTCTGGTTTGGAAACAATATCAAGCACCAAACCTCAGCTCTCGTTTGTTGGCTTAATTCCTAACACAGTTCAAACCACCAAAGGTATAGATTCCGACTCTCGCTTGTAAACCTAACCTATGTCCCGGTACCGGTGCCCCAAGGTGTATCTCCCTCTCGAGTAGTGTAAGGCTCAGCTCTCGTGTTTTGCCTGATTGCCCTCTCAGATCTCTAACCCACCTCGAATACAAACTAAGCCCGGTCACATGCGTACTAAGGCTTAAAACCTAGGGTACCGGCCGATACCTACTGGTTACCTGTTTGAGCACACAACCTGAGCATAGAATGCAGTTTCAATCAATACACAGTACACAGAGAACTAAAATAAAAGATAACCAAGAACTTCATAAAAACACAAAAACCAAGTTAAGACATTATCCTAATCCCAAAAACTGGGAGTTTAGCCGGACATGGCCATGGCAACAAGCAGACAAGTATAACAAATCATACAAATCATCATACACACAAAACAATATAGATCTATCACAACAAGTAAGAAAGATAAAACAGTGTGAAGAACGGCTCCAAGTGTGCACGCGCGTGTCCTTGCTCGTCGTCTCGCCGGATCGTCGACGTCGCGTCCCGACGGCTTCCCTCCTCCTTGGCTCGGCCTCCCTCTCAAGAAACCTCTCCAAAACTCTCAAAGGCGGCTGGATTTTGTATGTCAAGCTTGCCAAATCCGCGGCTCCAAATCGAGATTATATAGCAATCAATTAGAGCTCTTGCCATATTTGTTCTTGCTCTCGGCTGCAACCCTTACGGACCGTAAGGTGTGGTGTCAGGTCCGAAATGCTCCAATTTGCCATCTATTCTTCGCTCCTTGCTCCAATTGACCTAAAAGCCACAAAAGATAGAGCAGTAACGGGAAAACACAAGGAAGTGCATGTAAACGGGTGCATATGCCTATGATTTGGATTAATTCTGTAAGTGTTTTCCTAGGTAAAAGTGTACATTTTTTTGTGCGATTAGCTTCCCAGACCAAAACCAAAGTATCGAACAGGCCCTGAAATTGGTCACAAAAGACAAAAGGGGGTCTTCGTCATTCAGGTCAAGTGCTCTGTACCAAATTCAAATGGTAAGTTAATTGTTCAATTGATATTTAAGCCAAGAAGGACAGTAATGCAAGCTGGTGAAATTATGTGGTCCACGATCGAACCAGAGTTCGAACAGCAGGTCAGGACTCATCATAAGTCAGCGATGCACAGATTACACAAAATGGAAATCCTCTTTGGTCACGCAATGCAAGCGGAAGCACCCAAACCAAGCTACAAATGGGAGATGCAAGTCACCAATGAAATCACCATCTGATACCAGTTGTAGGGTAAACCGGAGAAGCAACATAGAATTTTCTTGAAACTATACTCTCTATATAATAGTTTGTTAGAAAGAAGAAATATAAAAGAAATTAAAATACAATTAAGCCCAACTTGCGACAAGACAATTCGGATCATATTTTAACAATAAAATGTTGTTATTTGACCACTTTGTTTAGTATTTAGAATTAGATCATTGACATATTGTTCTATAATATATAGTGATTTAAAAACGGTCTGGGTAGGTCCACGGTCCACGGGTTTTTCCGGTTCGGGAAACCTCGAAAAATTTTGGGGGGAAGGAGATTGAACCTAGCTTAAGACCGTCTCTCCGGGGTTGCCCGGGTTTCCCGGTCCGGGTTACTTGGTCCCGGAGTTATATGTCAAAAAAATAAGAAAACAAAACAAAAAAATATAATACACCTATTTTACACTACAAAAATTGAAAAATATACTTAAAAAAATGAAAATTAATTAAAAATTAAATTATTTGTTTTAATCATATATATATTAATATACATATATATATATATATATATATATATATATATATATATGGAGTCCAAAATGCTTACGGTTCGAATTCGAAAATCCGCCGTCCGAAATTTTAATCCAAATAGCTCATAATAATCTTGACATAATTAACTTGTAGAATCCCAAAATTTCCATTTTTAGAATATTTTAGCTATTTTAATGATTTTTTGAAGATTGGCATACAAAATTGATTTATTTTTAATTATTTTAAGAGCCATATTTCAAAAAATCATTAAAAATAGTAATAAAATTCCTAAAATGGTAAAATTTGGCATCATCCAACTTAATTATGTCAAGATTATTATGAGCTATTTGAATTGAAATTTCGGATGACGGATTTTTGAATTCGGACCGTAAGCGTTTCGGTCCGAAATACTTACGGAAGCACCGTAGCCGGACTCTATATATATATATATATATAATATTATACAGAGTAAAACTACCGTGCTCTTAAGCTCACGGGGGCCTCCCGTGAGCTTAACACCAAAAACGTATCAAACCATATCCAAATTTTGATTTATATAGCTCAATAAATTCTTTATATCAAAATCATGTGGCACACAAAAATTTTCCATTTTTAGAGATTTGTAAGTATTTATTTTGGATTTTTTAAAAGTTACATATGAAACATTGATTATTTTATTAATATTATATAGTTGCTCTTAAAAAAATCCGAAATAAATCCTTCAAAATCTCTAAAAATGGAAAATTTTTGCATGCCACATAATTTTGATATAAAGAATTTATTGAGCCATATAAATCAAAATTTGGATATGGTTTGATATGTTTTTTGTGTTAAGCTCACGGGAGGCCCCCGTGAGCTTAAGAGCACGGTAGCTTTACTCATATTATACAATTAAAAGTTAGGAAAATGGTATTTTTATATTAAAAATGAAAAAAAAGTAAAATAATATTATTTACACCGAAAAACTAACATAGAAAATCAGAAAAAAAATTTAATAATTATATTTGTTGTAAAACAAAAATTCTTCTTGAAAATAAAATTTAAATAATATTATATTAGTTGTTAACATAGGCGGGAAAAGTTGGAACCAAGTCGGATTACCTCGGGTTATTACCCGGTACCCCGGGTCGGGTAGGGTCGGATCCCGGGTTGCCCTGGGTCGGGTAGGGTCGGGTCCCGGGTTGCCCCGGCACCCCGAGACGGGTAGGGTCGGGTCTCGGGTTGCCCCGGTACACCGGGTCGGGTCCCGGGTTTGCTAGGGTAGGATTTCTACGGAAATTTTTCTGGGAACATGGATATCTACCCTTGCGAGGACCGTCCCTCCCGGTCCTCTCGGGTTGCCCCGGTCAGACGCCCGGGTCGGGTCGGTCGGTCCATTTTCCCCAGGTTTCTCGGGTCAGGTTTGGACCTCTCGGATTTTTTTAAAACACTAATAATATATGTTAGCCGCGTATAAATAATACTTCAATCTTCTTAAATTTTAAAATATTAATTGAAACAATCAAAAAATTAAAATGCATGCGTAACTACAAAATGTGCTTAATAATTAGAAACTTATATTAATTTTTTATATTGTACATTAAAAGTTGAAATTAATAGTTTCGCGTTGACCCTCCTTGTAATCAATGCCAGGCCAAGGGGTGAATGAATTGCTTGGACTTAATTGGACTCAGTCAAGCATGCAGAGCAGGCAGATAAGGTTGAGAACCTTCCACAACTCCACATCACCTCCTCCAAGTCGCCACTTAATTAATTAACCTATAACTGGGTCCAGATCGGCGTTTTTGATCAACTGCATTAATTATAGGTGGTTTTTGAAAAGGGAAGTGACTAACAATTTTCCCCTACCTCTTTCTTTCAAATATCTCATTGTTTATCAGAGCAGATCAAGATCTACTACTTGGCACCATTTCCTAGCAAGTCATGGCAGCAATGGATGTTAATTCCCCATTTACCGTGAAAGTATTGTTTAACGTAAGTTTACTATTTTATCTACTTAATTCACTAGCAAGGTTTTTGCATTTTAAATCGCCAAACGAAAAAGCTCCCCGGAGTGACACTATTTAATTGCTCTTCAAATTTGCCTTGTTTTATTAAGCACAAGAGCATATATATATATATATATATATATATATATATGAGTAAATATACCGTGAGCTTAAGCTCACGGAGCCTTCCGTGAGCTTAACCTCCAAAAACCTATCAAATCACTTCCAAATTTCGATTTATATGGCTCAATAAATTCTTCATATCAAAATCTTATAGCACGCAAAAATTTTTCATTTTTGGAGATTTTTAAGTATTTGTTTGAGATTTTTTAAAAGTGACTATAGAATATTAATAAAATATTCAATGTTTTATGTATCATTTTAAAAAATCTAGAACAAATACTTAAAAATCTCCAAAAATGGAAAATTTTTGCATGCTATAGGATTTTGATATGAAGAATTTATTGAGCCATATAAATTGAAATTTGGAAGTGATTTGATAGGTTTTTGGAGGTTAAGCTCACGGAAGGCTCCGTGAGCTTAAGCTCACGGTATATTTGCTCTATATATATATATATATATATATATATATATATATATATATATAGTAATATGCACTAGTAAGCTGCCCCTGCTCCGCAAGGGGATCTTAATTACCTAAACCTATTCTTTGCTCAATTACTAAACTTGATACGTTTAATATGAGTACGCTAGCAAAACTTCTAAACTTCATTTTACAAGGAAATCATTTTTTTTCAATTACTTCATGAAATGATGCACCTACCATAATTTCACTTCTTCGATGAAGTAAATTAAATTTAATTCTTCACTGATAGTATAGTTATTTCTTAAATTGTGCAATTGGAAGGGGAACTCCAAATTATGTCCGCCAATCAAGCTTCCTGCTACGTTTCATTTTCTTCAATAGTTAATACTTAATACAGAATGACATTGGAACAAATTTCATGTCTATGACCGCAATTTCAGCTACAACGTGCTTTCTTTCAGCCGCTGAAACCTGAAGGCATCAGGAAAATTAGGTTATACAACTTTTAGGACATTCTTCTAATTTTCCATACTCTTCTTGAGCGCAAAACAATTAAAGTATTTTAGGACCACAGATTCAGTACATTAATTGTGATCACCTAGGTAATATTAAGATACCATATATAGCAACAACAACAACAAAAAATATATATAAAATACTTTTTACACCGCAAATGACACTAAATGTTGTTGAAATTGATTCAAATAAAGAATTGAGTAGCAAAGTAGGTAATAAAGCAATCATAATAATGACAGAAGAAATTATTCAAGAGAATCGGGCTACTTTGAAAATCAAATTGGGATCTCGCTTCCTTCTATTAACCTACAATGAAGGATAAACATAAAAACAATTATGGCAGTTTTTAATTTTGATAGATATTCCATATCACTCCATCCTCTTTTCAGTCATTTCCTTAACTTTAGTGTCCAAAATAAGTACAAAATAAAAAAGAAATAGCAACCAGCTAATGTTGGAGAAAAGAATGATACACAGAAGAATACTAAAAAAGCATATTAACGGTGCAATAAATGAAAATCAATAGAAATGAAAAATTTTAAAGAGAAAAATAAGGGCATGGAGAAGCAAAATAAAGGATGCTATAACACAATAACGTTTCAAGCAATAACTTAAGAAGATTTATGTAATTAACCAAATAACATACTATAATAGACACAAGAAATTACTGAAAGTAAGGCAAGAAAGACCATATACGACTTGAACATTATAACACTCATATTGGCACAATAGCAAAAATTCAATAGATAACTTGAACAATAACATATTTAAACCAAATTCTCATTTAAACTACTAAATTATAGTCCAAAGTACTTACCTCCAAGTATCATGATCATCAAAATTTCAATTAAACAGAAATTAACAAAGAAAAGAAATAATTTTCAATAAGAAAAACTTACAAATTTTCATCGAGAGGGAAGGCTGGAAGGGATAGTTGATCTGCAGCCAAAAAAAATAATAATAACAGAAAGTTCAATTAAATCTTAATGTACAACTTAAGTGTGTTCATTAAGTACGTATATGACTATATGTTAGCATATAATCAAATATCATAAACAAAGACAAATTAATGCTATCACTAAATTGCTTCTCTAGCAATACCTGGAATTGGTAATATTTATTGCTAGCCCCGCACCTTAGATGCTAAAAAGGAGTAAACCAAACTACAATTCAAAAAAAAAAATTTGTAAAATACTATCAAGATTATACAAATGGAGAAGTTCAAAATTATATCACACAATAAATATTCAGTTAAAAGTTACATCAATCTTTTTTCCCTTTATGTTGATTTGGGAAAAAAGAACAAAGTGAGCCTAACTCACACGGAATATACAAACCTGAGAGTATGCCTGCGCTAATCAAAGTGAAGGATAATTAATCAACAATACCTGCAAACAAAAATGAAATAATGAATAATTGAATGGGGGCACCATTAGCCCATTTAAATCTAAATCAAGCGTAAGCCAATCGAAATAGTTCAATGCGACTTCACAACAAACAATGTTAGATCAGGTAGCTACGGATTCTAACTCTTCTTAAAATAACAAATTACATAGGTAACGTAATGCATTGAACCAACCTGTATGACATCCCTTCACCAATCTGCTTTAAACAAATAAAGCTGAGAGGGGCCAGAGGAGTCGGAGGAGGAGGGAAATGGTCAGTATCAAGGTGTTGGCAAGGGTTTGTCGACTTTGTAGGAGAACTCGGGACAAAAGATGAAACCGGTCGTTGATTCTGTGGAGCACTCGGTGGCGCGGTGCGAGGTTGCCTGAGGTGGTTCCTCTTCTTCATCGCAGGCGGAGGGGAAATTTCGGAATGGGAGGCGATGGGGCTGAAGGAAACAAGAGGGGACAAATTTGTGGTGAGTTCAATCAGGTTAAGGCGATCTTGATTCCTAAGGCGGAGGTGAGAGCGTATGTGCTCTCTTTTCTATCGAAAGCAGAAAGCGATTTTGGTAGAGACTGGGGCGGGAGAGAGCAGGGTGTTAGGGTTTGAAAAGGGAGCGTAGTCGGTGGGAGGAAGGGGCGCTTGCGGAAGAGCGTTGTTGTTTGAGTGAGATGATCACAACCGTCACAAGATCGGGACAAAGTCCATCAACCGTCCAAATTTACTCCGAAAATAAATCATTCATTCTGAGCCATTGATAGATCAATAGAATCAATCCCGACCGTTGTAGGATCAGGATACTATATGCTTAGTAAAGGAATAGGGATAGTTCTACTGTATAATATGTCTTTGCGCCGAAAATTTCATTTTTCAATTGAAGGACCTGGGGATAGACCAGAAATTCATAACAGAAGACCGCGTTACAATGAAGTCAGAGAAGAACATGTGTGTCAGAGAAACAACCAGTGTTGTCATAATAGACATGACCAAGCCTACGCAACCAATAAGGCTTCCTATCACTGCTGACTCCGCAATTATATATGAACCCTGACGCTCCCATCCTTGCCTTCAAATTTCAAGGTTTTATTTACTAATTCCTCTTTTGTAATTTAATTCGTATAATTATTTTGGTCATTTTTCATATTTTATTTTTAGAAGTTTTGGCTCTGACCTATATTTTTTTTTTACTTTTCAGTTGTTAGCATGTTTAAGTATTGGTTGCTAATACTCGATAAATTTATCTCAGTAGTAGCATCACAACCATCACGTTTCATGGTTGAGGAATGAAAAATTTGAACGTTTTAATTAGAAGACAAACGGTTTGGAAGAAGCAAAATACAAAGACAATTAAAACAAACATGGGGTTGGTTTAATGTACAGCCCCAAATGCAATTTTTATTCTGTTTTTCATTTATACTATATTTGTTATTTACTAGCAAAACACTCAAAAGTATCGATTTAATTAATTATCATAATGCCCGGAAAATCTATGATCATTTGAAATGTAATGTACCATAATATCTCCAAATTCATAAGGGTGTGTGTTTGGATTGTCATGGCTTTCTCTATTCTCAGAGTAGTGCCGCTAACTAGAGGTGGCTAATCGGGCGGGCGGGTCGGGTTCGGGTTCGCGTCGGGCGGGTCGGGTTCGGGTTCGCGTCGGGCGGGTCGGGTCAGTTTGACCTTCTAGAATATCTCGGGTCAGGTCGGGTCAGGTGATGGGCGGGTCGGGTCGGGTCAATTTTAATATCTACTTTTTTTGGATTGTATGTTGATTTGAGTTGGATTGGATGCTATTTGATCTCGAGTCGGGTCGGGTTCGGATCAGGTCGGGTCGAGTTGGGTCAGTTTGACTACCTAAAAATTTCGGGTCGGGTTTGAGTCGGGTCAGGTCGGGCGGGTTTCTCGGGTCGGGTCGGGTTCTGCCACCTCTACCGCTAACCCCACTTATGGGGGCATCCAAACATAAATTTACTAAACTGAGTAGTATTGGCTAGCTACTATATGATCCAAACAATATTTTGCTAATAAAAAAATACAAAGTTAACACTGGTTTCATATTACCCAAGTTAGTACTAATCTTACATGATTCTCAAGGACTTACCGGAAAACCACTATTGTACTAATTCTAGTGATCTGAATTGTTAGACTAAATCAACTACTAGTGTCTCCTCACTGTTACCTTTCATGTATGAGAGGATTAATTTGTTGAATATGTTTTTATCAGTGGAGTTTGATAATAGTGAAATAACTAAATTAAGTAAAATTGATAAAATATATAAAATTTGATCATTTAACATATAGCATATGTGTCATGACAACCATTTTGTTCAACCATGTATTGAATTTGATCCTACATATTAATTATATGGTACATATGACAACCACTTTGTTCAACAATTGAATTGTTTATCGGAATCTCACTGTTCTGATAAACAGTGAGACATTCGGACAGTTGCATAATTGGTCATCTCATGCCACTTGATTATGTCATTAGCAGTGACTGCTTCCATAATTGATCCATACACTGGAATCGGTTTAAACTTTAAATGACCCAAATCGGTTTTATAAAAGGAGGGACCCAAAAAGTACAACAATTTGCTGTCATGGAAAACTGTGGCAGCGGATGTGAACCCATCTTATGCCACTTGATCATGTCATTTGTCATACAATTAAAGCAGGGACTGCATGCTTCCATGCAGTGACGGAGTTAGAGGGAGGGAGGGGGGTGTTGGGGGTTGGGGGTTGGGGTGGGCCATGGCCCTCCTATACTCCAAAATTTTAATTAAGTTTCATTGAGATATAAAGATTATCATTCCAAATTAGTTTAAAGAATGCTTTACTATATATTAATATTCTAATATTCTACTTCCTCCGTCCCTTAATAAATGGATTTCTAGGAAAAGTCAACAAAATTAGTGGAAAAGTGAAATTACTTTTATACCCTCAATTTATAATCATTACATAATAATTATTTCAATTAAATATACAGAATGAATTGTGAATTCAAATAAACAATCCAACCAGAAGAACAAAAGGCGCCAAAATTGTATAGATATACTTTTCTAGACAAGTGGATTCTAGAAAGTTTAAAGGGTATAAATTCATTTATTAAGGGACAAAGTTTAAGGGGTATAAATCCATTTATTAAGGGACGGAGGAAGTATATGCTTAATAAATCTTTGTATAATTTATTTTTGAGGAGGGATCAAATAACCACAAGTTTTGGTACCCTATTGGTAACCACAAAATTAAATTTGAAATAATTATATTTTAAACGCTTCAATAACAAAACTAATTGATAGAATGCTTTGTATATATCATGTTTTATGTGTACACAAAAAATTATATCATTTTAATTTTATTTACATGAGCATCGAGCATTAAAAAAAATCAACGGTTAAAATTTTATGATATTTTCTCCTCTCTTGATGGCTATCTAAATGAAGTTTAATTTTCATCATTTTTTGCGTATATGTTATTGACATGATTTACAATAAATCTAATGGTTTACATTTATCAATTTATGTATAAATAATTTGTGGTTATTAAGGACACGCATGAAGGATCAAAACACCTTGGCTCCTGACATCATTTCTCTTGTAATTATGAACTCAACTCTAGACATGAGTAGGTAGTGCTAGTGGGTACTACCTAGAAGCATGTGAATTTTTTTTATATTTTTCTCTCTCTCGGAACTAGTAATGGAAACACAGACATTGTGCCATCTTTTTTTTTTTTTTTTTTTTTATAATTGTAAGCATATTTTCAACAACTGAAAACTGAAAGGGTTATTGTTAAAATGCTTATATTAATATATCTAACAAATATTAAAAAAAAAAATCCATAGAAGGTCTCTTAGAGCCTTAGAGGACTGAAGTTTTTTTTAAATAGGGATAAACTGGAAGATCAAGCAACATAAATTTAAGTTTCTATAACACACAGTTATTTGTTACATAGATTCATTTATTCATTACATATATGCACTTACTTGTTACATAATTACCTATATTTGTTACAAATTAACAATAATTATTCAAAAATTTATAAGTATATCAAAAATGTAAGCACGCACCTTCTTATATATGTCAATTGTAATTATTTATTTGTTAATTATAACCCACAATTATTTGTTACATTAAGTACCTACATTTGTTACATAGATTCACTTACTTGTTACATAAGTATCTATATTTGTTACAAATTAGCAATAAATTATTCGAAAATTTAAAATAAATATATCAAAATGTAAGCACACACCTTTCATATATGTCAACTGTAATTATTTATTCGTTAAATATAACCTACAATTAATATTTGTTACACAGATTTATTTATGTGTTACATAAGTACCTGTATTTGTTACAAATTACAATAATTATTTGAAAAATTAAAAGAAATATGTCAAGATGTAAGAATGTATGAATGTACCTTTAATCTTACCATTTTGCAAACAATATATGACTAAATATTTTAAAAAAGGATAAAATAGTTTTGAGAGAACCGGTCTCTTTAAAAGAGAATGTTGAAAAAAATAAAAGCAAAATTCAAAATATAAAGTTAGAATATAGGACAAGTATACTGCTCCAGTCAAATCAATGTAGTACACACCTAAGTCTGTTATCTCCTACGTACACTCAATTAGGCTAGCACCGATGAAGTCTAATATGCCTATAAAATAATTAGAGGTGACAAAACCCGACCCGACCCGACAAACCCGCCCGAACCCAACCCGACCCGACCCGACCCGATTTTTCAGATAGTCAAACTTACCCAAACCCGACCCGGCTTAACTCGATACCCGACTTGAACGGCAATTAGGCAACCCGAAACCCGACCCGACCCGAGACAACCCGAGACCCGATATTATTCTAGATTACATACCCGAAACCCGATCCAGACCCGACCTAAACCCGAATTACCCGAGCCCTAGACAACTCAAAATCGGATGACCCGAAACGGCGAAACCCAACCCGACTTGAAATAGTAGGGTCAACCCCATATAACACAATCCAAACAGTCTGCCCCGATGCGACCCGACTCGACGCGATCTGATATTAAGAGCATTCAAATTTGATTGAGATAGAATTGAAAATGACATGTATCAACTCATATCAATTCATATTATCAATGCGACTCCAATGATTCTCTTATTTTTATCTTTGATTTTAATTATTGCTTACGACAGGCTAAATTTTATTTCATAATTAATTGTAAATAAATAAATTAATTAGTAAAACTAATCAATCATATTTTATATAGTGAAAAGAGCGTAGCAGTTAATACCCAAAATGCGGCCATTCCCCTAGTGACTAGTGTACTTGGACAAACAACAGTAGTTAGAACCAGAGATGACTCGAGATGTCAAGACTAGATCAGATGACTCGAAAGCTAACACAAATCAAAACCCGACTTGACCCGACCCGACTTAACTCTTGACCCGACAAAAGGCGACACTTGTCGACCCGAGACCCGACTCGACCGGACCCGAACCGAACCGACCCGTGACCCGAAAACCCGACCCGCTCTAACCTGACTCGACCCGTGACCCGATAAATGGCGGCTACTGCTGACCCGAAACCCGACCCGCACTGACCCGACTCAACCTGTGACTCGATAAATGGCGACTACTGCTGACCCGAAACCCGATCCGCGCTAACCCGACTCGACCTGTAACCCGAATTTTGCCTGGTCAAATTGACCCGAACCCGACCCGACCCGACCCGATTGCTACCTCTAAAAATAATGCAGCCTGCCAACTTGGATGTCCACATAATCATCATGGATCTATGGACAAAATTGTCTATGGACGCTAAGTCTCACCTTATAGTTTATAGGATAGTGATATAATGTCCCAAACATTGCCCCCAACTCTTGATGTGCTGGCATTCATCTTTTCTAGTATTTTTAAAACTGGAAAGGAGGTCTCACATTGAAATAATATACGGTTATCACCCACTGGATATGACTTATGGGGTATGACTCACTGGGTATGCACATTCATCAATCGGACGGTTTGCAAGGTTTGTGTGCACGATCAAACGGTGCAATCATGGGTATCAATTTCCATTAAATGGTGCATTCATTAAATGCCCATGCAATATGCCAACCACTACCACAAAAAAGAGCAATAATGACTGTTTTTTAGACCCCCTACTAACAGTTATGGAAGCGCCAGTATACAAGGGGTCACTAATACTCAATAACGGTTTTTATTTTAACAGTTATTAAAAGGCTTGGGCAATACTAACGGTTAATATGTAGAAACAGTTATTATCTCTGAGGTATTACTAACTGTTTTGAAGTAAAAACCGTTAGTAAAGCTCTCGTCTCTCTCCTCTCTCTTCTCTATTTACTTTTTCTGACACATGCTTTCTAACAGTTTCTATGTAAAAACCGTTAGCAAATCTCAATTTTTTTTTTTTTTGAAAATTCTGCCGATTTTCTGTGATTAGTTTCCAATCCTTGCTAGTCAAAATTAGCCATATGATGTCATATCACAATTATACATAAATCGCATATTTACAATACAAAACAGAAAATGAAATGGTAATAATTAATTAATAACAAAACAAAATATAATAATTAATAATTTATTATCACACAATCACAAAACTAACATGCTCAGCACTTGTATTACCACAGAAGTTACAAGATGTTACAAACTTTACTAAATGTTACGATTAAATAAAATCAAACCCACAATAATATTGTAGCCCCCATATTAAATCTAACAAAAAAAAATAAAGATTACAATTAATATATCTTCCATACTTAATTTTTTTTTACTGGGGACCAGTGCATATCCTCTTCAAAATTGTTTATGATCTTGATCCGCAATCTTCAAATGATTCATGAGAGATTATACAAGTTATATGGTCATGCATGTCCCTGCATGTCCAATCTTTAGCTTAATCTCCAGAAAATACAACAACGGGAAGGAACAAAATTAAAAACAATTTGAAGAACATACATACTTACAGTCTTAAACTGATTCAAGAATGAAACTAATCGATAAATAGATTCTTGTACCTTATCTTTTAGGCAGATATGATTTATTTAAGATCTCAAACTCGGCAGCCATGAGATTCTTCTGGTCAATCTCAAACTCGGCAGCCATGAGCAGATTTTAGCAAATGAAAACTCAATGCAAGGCTTCATCTCAATGCACTCTTTATTATTCAACAAAATTATTTGTGTTAGAAGTTTATGTGGAGATAAGTTACATCCCAGACCTACAAGACAAAGTTCAATAGTGTTAATTATATAAACTTAATTATACAGCACAGCCGAAATCCCAAAATTCTGTTGAAATTCAGTAAAACTGGAAGTGGTTCAATTCAATCAACGGCATTAACAATAAAATTATTTTGCCGGTCTTCAGTGATCCTTTTTCCAATGATTTAAAAGATAATTTCTGTTGGCAAAGAGCAATAGAATGCTCTTCAATGTCGCCCCTTCATGCCGCCCCTTCATACTGCTTGTTAAGTTATTGAGCTGGCGGAGCAACAAGGGCAGAACCAGGAGCCAGAAGGTGTGGTAGCCGTCATCGCAGCCGTCACAAAGAAGCACATCCGCGTCCGCGTCGCCAGAAGGAGAATGATGTCATACCTGGGTCGGAGACACCCAGGTGGTCCTGAGCAGGTGTTGCGGTGGCTGCAGCACCAGAGCCAGAGACCGATGGTGCTTCTGCCGCTCGCCTCGGCTGGGGCAGAGGTTTGGCCGCCGCGGAAGGAGCAGATGCTGCGGAGGGTTTGATCCTCCCTGAAGCTCTCCGCGTCCGTATCGCCAGATCTGCAGGTGCGACACAAGCTTGAACGGGTCGGGCACCTTCAGTTCGCTTCATGCCAAGGCATTACCGAGAACTCCAATTTTGCTTTAGATTTTGGAGGAAATGAAAGGAAGGAAGTGGCCGGAAGAGAAAGGGAGAAGGTTAGGGTTTGAGGGTTAAGCGGCAATGAGAGGCGGCTGATTCAACTTGGTTCTAATTTCAGCTGAAAATAGGGCAAAAGAAAAGGAGCGGAAAAATTCCTTCCATTAGAATCAATAACTGTTTTTACTCAATAACCGTTATTAATGCTGCCAAGATATCAATGACGGTTCTTTTATAAAAACCATTAGTAATTATAGGACCATTTACCAACGGTCTTTTAGTTAGAACCGTTATTAATACTCTTTGGTCCTATTTTCACTTTTTATGTATATCTTTACTAACGGTCTTTTTGTAACGACCGTTACTAGATGTTTTCAACAAAATTTCAGAATTGCCACTAAACCCTTTTACTAACTGGTATTCATATAAACCGTCATTAAGGAGGGGTTGCTAAAGCCCTTTTTTGTAGTAGTGAATGCATCTAAACCGGTGTGTTTGGATGGTGCAAGGATTAGTGCATGAGTAGTGATATTTTGGTTAGTAGTTGAGAGTAGTGTGAGGTTAGTGCTTACTCGAAAAATGCGAAACTAGAGCTAATTTTTGTTATTTGGGTTAGTAAAATTGTTGTTTTGATAGTATATTGAGAGTAGTGTGTGTTTTTTTCTACTCAACAATACACTACTCATACTAAACCAACATTTCTATGGGTTAGCAAATTAGCACTACTTTGGAGCTAACCACAATTCTTACTTCATGTTTGGATTAAACCACTTTTTAGGTTAGTGAGCTACTCCAAGAGTAGCACTAACCTTACACCATCCAAACACACCCTAAAGGTTGGGGGGGCAATGATAGGGGCAAAACAGGGCGGAGTCAGGATTTGAAATTAGGGGGGTTGAGACGCCGAGGGACAAAATTTGGGGGGGGGGGGGGGGGGGGGGGTGAAATGAAAACTCTCAACAAAATACACTGCATATTAGCATTTCTATATACAAATTCGAAAATCAAGGGGGCTTACACCCCCTCCGCCCATGGGGCAAAGTATACTTTTCCTTGTTTTTATGGTAGCAAACTGAATGCCATGCTTTTCTGTGAGTACGCAGGTGGAACCTACAGTTAAATGACCGCCCAATTTCTAAAAATCTAAGCCGTTTAATTTATATCGACGGCCCGGATTAACTGCAGTAAGTTGCTGCCATAGTTTTTTTCTGGCAGCAGATTGGGAGGAGACCCCATGCATGACTTCTGGTAAATTTAACATTTCAGAATGTATTAAAAAAGGAGTTTTGCTGCATGCATAGCATCGAATTCTTGTTTTTGTAAAAAAAAAAAAAAGTTTTGAGTCATTTAATTTATGAAACGATATAAAAAGTATGCTCGTGTTGGAGGTCGCTAGTTCGAAATCCGGACAAGAAGTACTGTATATAGACATTTGAATTTGAGTAGCTTGACTCTGATCTTTATTTTTTTAAAAAAAAGTATGCTTGTGTGCGGCTGAATAATACATAAGCACTAATCTATTTTTTCTAAGGAAAAATTTAAAATCTTCATTTTTATATGATTCAAAACGTTTCAGACTTTTATTTTTCCAAATAAAAATGTTGCACTCACTGTAGCAAAACTTTAAATAGAAGATTTGCATTACGTGGAGTGAGATATTTTACAGCTGTAAATAATTAATTTCGTAAGCTCAGCAATAGCTTTTTGATAATTATATGAAAGAAAAATTATAGATTGCATTTATCACTCTTCTAGATAATAAATCTGCTGTAAATACCTTCTATTTACATACGAGGAAGGATGATACATATCTTAACAATCTTAACAATGAGACTTTCAAAATTTTTGAAAAAAATAATTAAAAGTTCTGAAAAATAGAAAAAAAATTTATAGAACTATATATTATCAACTTAAACTTATAAATTGATCATGTTTTCAATTATATTCCATTTAAGTGATGGTTGATGGCTCTTTCAGAATACTCTCTAAATTAATTATAACTATTTAAAAGTACATAAAATTTTGATAAATCATCAAACGGTGTTCAAATTCATTGAAATTTGAAACACCATCAATCTATCACTCAAAAATTTTATCCATAAACATTTTTCCACTTTAAAATCCTTTATGAATTTTTCAAAATTTTTAAGATGTCATTGTCAATGGATCCATCCTCTTTGACATTAGCATGTATCACTGAAAAAGTGAAAATAGTTGCAGCTCTCATCCATATCTTTTCTTAATCAATTTAATAATCTATCAGGACTCAGAATAAGATCTCTTTATATATCTTACTACATATATATTCCACACTGCTAGATCATCTCTGAAAACACAAGCATCCAAAATATGCCTTCAATGTGTCTCCTTTTAATATTAGGCTTCTCCCTTCTCCTTTACCTCTACACAAAACTATGGCTGAATCCGAAAAAACTGAGAGAGAAGCTGAGCTACCAGGGGATAAATGGCCCCAAGCCTTCTCTGTTCTATGGCAACATACCAGACATGCAAAGGATCCAAAAAGATTCAAAATTGCGGTACAAGGAAGAAACGAACCGGCCATGGTTTGTCAGTGACTACACTTCGGTTAGCTTCCCGCACCTCGTTTCATGGCGAAAAGATTATGGTACTTCTTTTTAATTCATGTTGACTGATTTCTTTTTTTTTCTAACTTTTTTTGAGAATTTTTGAGTTGGTTTTTCAACCTAGCTATTGATCTATTTAGGGGAAATCACCCGATGTAAATTAGGCGATCGGAGGTTGGATTAGTTCGGGGTTATTTCTTTATTATTTTGTTCAAATCAACCATGCATGCAAGAGTACTGAATGATCAGGATTTTCTAAATTGCTACTTGGGTGTTCTCAGTCTTTAATTTTTTTCCCTTTTATTGAAGTACCAATTTCAAGTGTTCCATGAGACTTCAGGGCATCACAATAAGACATCATAAGAATTATAAAAATATGTATGCTATACATTTTTTGAAATTTCACACACAAATCTCACCTTTTAATCGAATCAGGCCAATTTGTTTTGCTCAATCAATTCGGATCTTAAAGCAGAACTCCAAGTCTTCAATATATATGCATAAAAATAGTGACCGGTGATGCAGACTAAATGCAAATATAATTTCATTATTTTGCTTTGTTGTTATTATGTATTTAAAGCTAACTAATCGATCTAACAGGTCGATTGTTTCTGTACTCGATTGGTACCATGCCGGTCCTACATATAACTGATCCTGATTTGGTGAGGGCAGTTAGTCAGTGCACTCCTTTTGAGCTAGGTCGGCCCGAGTATATCAGAAAGATTACAAGTTCACTGTTTGGCGAAAAAGGTATTGTGCTGGCGAATGCCGAGCTGTGGTCTCATGAGAGAAAGATCATATCACAAGAATTCTTCCTGCACAGGGTCAAGGTAATAACCGGTATCGTATGCTGGTATCTTCCAGTGTATAAACCCCAGGAAAGATGCATCTTTAAGCATCGGAAAAATTATTGTGTCTCTTGCTCTCCTTTTTTTCTGTTCTCAATACTGGTACGGAATTGACACCATAACCAACATTTGGTATTAGAGCGTTTTGAGTTACCAACATTTGGTTTCAGAGTGATCCGATATCCAACATATGGTATCAGAGCGTTTAGAGTTTCAAACATTTGGTATCTGTAATGGCCCAGATTTTAACAAAGGGCAATTTGAACCGCCCGCCGCGCTTTTCAACGCAAGGCGTCAAAACACGCAAGTCAACAATACAAATTTCATGCCACAATTAAATAATACATTTTACAACATAACATTTAAAACAAAATAAAGTCTTTAACATAAATACATAATTACTAAATAAAACTATTGATAAGCAAAAATAAAATCTCCATCTATGTGGTAACTCAGCAATTTCTTCCTCACCTGCGAAAAAGGGCACAAAGATGTGCATGAGAAACCGAGTATTTCCCAGTGCAGAAGGAATTCCAAACAGATATATAACGATAGGGATCAATATTTTCAAAAGTTCAATTCATTCAATTTATTATCAATTTAATGTCAATTTAATTTAATTACATGTCAATTTTAAGTCTGTCTATTTGGTAGTGCCATATTTCTAATCCTGGTTCTTGGTTTACCATCCCAATTCGAACACATACTCTATCAACTAAAGTCAATGACTGGTACGAAACTATAAAAATGTTAATCAATAAGTCGATAATATCAATCAAATCAATTAATTAATCAATGCTATCGTTGCCGAACTAATCCCTCATCCAGCGTCCCAGATTGATCAAAAGAGGAGGGAAGAGACACGGTATCGTAAATTTCTCGCAATGGAAGCAAAGCTCGAACAATGGGACAAACGAAGCGATAAAATCGATAGTCTCAAATCAAACGATTACCATTCTTACAAAGGTGTTAATTATTCTATCAATTAATTTCTATAATTTTCGTATATCATATCTTTCATTTAAATTAAAATTATTCAACGTACCATCTAAAACTTACTATGTCAATCATAGCACAAATGCCTAATAACTAGATATACAAATCAGTATTTAATTTATCCGAACCTAATTTAATCAGTTACCGCAAATTAGAGTCTATAATCGATTTATGTAATCAGATCGCATAACACTATTCGGTTAATACATATAAGAAACATTCTTTTAAAATTGATTTCACATAATCTTTGTTTCAATCATAGATAACTTTTGTATATATTCAAAGCATCTGATACACCACCTATATATATATCCCGAATATAAATTTTGTTATTATGTCGGATCAAATTCCAGATTTCGTCATCCATGTATAATTTCTAAAGAAACTAATATAACATCTAATAATATCAAATCAATTACTGTCAAGATGAAATTCAACTTTGGAACAATTCAAAATTTTGCAATGTCGGATAATCACAATCAAATAAGAACATTGCAACTTAATTGATATTTTGATTACTTCAACAACAAAGTAATCATCACACAAGAATGGAATTTAATAACAAAGGAGGACTCTTTCCCGTGAAAAAGTGACTCAAAGCGAAAAAAAACAAAACCCTAGCTGCGCCGCCGGCCTCCCCCCACCATTTGTGTATATTCCACCTCCTCTTTTTCACTCCCCTTCCTCATTTTATGAAGTACTAGCAGCCAAAGCGGTATTGGGTCAAGTCACCACCGCTGTCAACCTTCTCACAACTCCATTTGAACACCACCGCTGCCTCCTCCCTACCACGACACCGGCCGTCGGTGCCTCTCGCATACAACGTCAGACTAGCACCTCGCCACTGCCTTCTTCTTATGACGCTAGGCTCAAGCACCGCTGCCACCACCCTATTACCACGCCAAACCCTAGCGCCGCTGCCACCACCCTCTCACCACGCCAAACCCTAGCGCCGTTGCCACCTTCCACCCACTACATCAAACCCGAGCAGAGCTACCATCTCCCTCCCAACAGTACACCGAACCTGAGCGCCGCCGCCTCCTTTCTTCCACCATGCTAGACCACTACCACCTACATACGGCTCCAGATCCGAGCACTGCCATCATCTCTCACCCGATGTTGTGCTGTAATGAGAGAGAGAAGGGAAATCAAATTTGATTTCTCTCTGTAGCCATCTTTTTCTCTGCTTCAGCTAGCACCGCCACCATTTTTCACTTGCCTTCATCCAAACTCTTCATGCTTCACCTCAATAGTCGATGAGATGGGACTAATCTGCTAATTTTCGTCTTTTATTTTATTTTTTTTGCTGTATTCTTTAGGCTAGTACTTCATTCATCATCCTTTCTTGTATATTTTTTATTTATTTAATGAAGTTATTGGTTGGCAATTTGCCTACCACTTCAAAAAAAATAACAAAGGAGGACCACACACCTTCCGTTGTCGACAATTCTCGAATCTGTCCGATCGATTTCGCGTCGGATTGATCACTGCTCGAGTACTCCATCACCCGCATGGCCTATGATCCTTCCGTCATCACTTCCGTCTCCTTCTCATTCGCATGTGCGAGGCTCGACCGACCGATGACATCTATCTCACAGACTCTATGTCTCTCTCTCCCGGCCTCTCCTTTCTTTCTCTCTGGTTGCGGCTTGTGAGTCATCACAGGGAGGTTATTTGAGAAATTTGTGCGGCACTGCTGGGATTGTTTTAATTATACTCAGAAGTTATATATGTTGGGCCAATGTGTTGAACACATGGGTTTTATTATGTTCTTTCTTGTCGTTCAGCCCACTGGCATTGGTTATTGCTGGGGGTTTTATGGTAAAGTAATATAATCAGAAAATTCTCATTAAACTTTCAGAAACTAACTGAAAGGGAGGCACGATGGGCAAATATAGTTTGATGCTGCTTTGCGAATTTAAATTTCAAGTATTTGATACTGTCCGAAAGGAATGCATATAAGTCGTTGTACGGTTGTACCTTATATTTTATTTATTTATTTATTTTTAGATGGTTAATTAGATTAAATAGACTACAAATGGTTGATCTCTATAAATATGGCTTTTTATTGTGCAGATTAAATGGGTAGATGTATTCGGGTCAATTTTATTTTAGTATCTAAATGTAGCAATTAAGTGTCAATTGATATTAAAAATATACTAATACATGAAAATTAAATTTAACTAATTAATTCAAATTATAAATTATGAAATTCAAAATTTTGGGATGTTACAGTATCAGAGTTCGAGTTCCCAACATTTGGAGCGTTTAGAGAATTAGAGTTTCCAACATATGATGCATGTGAGCTTTTAATAAAATCTGATGGTAATCAGTGTACTGGTATAGGTAACGATTGATTAGTAAAAGTTTTGTGGTCTTCCATATCGGTGGCGCAGTCTGGTATTGTATAGTTTTAATGAGTAGGATGAACAATGCTATTTGCCCATACATGACATACATATAAACTATTTTTAATTAGACCTATATACTTGTTTTGATCTCAAGTTTGAGCTTTTTTTTTATCTTTTGCCATGAATTCATGTAGGGAATGATAGATGTAATAGTTGAATCTGCAAATAAACTGACTGAAGCTTGGAACAAAATGCTTCAAAACGAAAGGGGGGAAGCAGAAATACCGATCCATGGTCACTTGAGAGTCTTCTCAGGAAATGTTATATCAAGGGTTTCTTTCGGGAATTGTTATGGAAAAGGCGACGAAGTGCTCGCTAATCTCAACCTGCTTCAGACAGCCATTTCAAAATCAGATTTGTTCACTGCGATTCCTGGAGCCCGGTACGCTCTGTATATAACTCATATTTGGTACAGTAACAGTGTGTACCAGTCCTTATAATTAGTAGTGGACTATTGCTGATCATGAGTTAAATAATTATATTAATAGGGATATTCTTGATGCATGAGTGTTAGTTACCTAGATAATAATATTGTCTATATTTTTCTCTAATCTTATGATCCTCCAAAAAGAGGAAAAAAAAAAAAAATCATCCTGAAATCTCAATCATATATTCATGCAATAATTTTGGAAGCTTTAATTATTTATCTTCTACTAAATTAGCCCTTTGTTGTTGAGAAATAGAATATATGAACTTTCTTTCTTTGTTGTATGATATGTCATTAAATAAGAGTTTTTAAGACCCAATAACAAAATTTACTTTTGAAGAAATGCACAAATAATAACTGTAATTTGCATCATTACAGATACCTGCCAACCAGAATAAACCGAGAAATACACCGACTGAACCGAGAGATATGCTCGCTTGTCCGAAATATAGTTCAAGAGCATAAACAGCAAAGCTTGTCTCAGAAAGACCTGTTACAGTCGCTGATCGAAGGATCGTCATCGATTCCTGATGGAACGGCTTCGGTTGAGGAGTTCATAATTGACAATTGCAAGACGATATACTTTGCGGGATTTGAGACGACGTCTGTCACTGCTACTTGGTGCCTTTTTCTTCTTTCCTTGCACCCGGAATGGCAGGAGCGTGCGAGAAAAGAGGTTCTTGAAATCACTAATGGTGCTGCACCTGATTTCGACATGGTTCGCCAATTTAAAACGGTAAATCTACTTATAATTTATTGAACAACATATTTGCTTAATAAAATGAGAACTTCACATTTATTTAATTATGTGAACAATATTCAATTTGTTTATTTTATTGTAAGAAACATATTTTTGAACATCTGATTTTAATTTGCTTTCATTTTTCAACACTAAACACATTGTTAATTAATTAAAATATTTTTAATAGTTGACAATGGTGATCCAAGAGACCCTCCGTTTTTTCTCTCCGGCATCCTCATTATGGCGAGAAGCACTGAACGATGTGAAGCTCCACAACGTGTATGTTCCCAAAGGCACTCTCATACAAGTCAACATCTCGATGCTACACCGTGACCATGAAGCGTGGGGTCCGGATGCAGACGTCTTCAATCCAAACCGGTTTGCCAATGGAATATCCGGTGCTACCAAGCATCCGCACATGTACGCACCATTCGGGTTCGGGCCAAGAATTTGCACCGGGCAGAACCTCGCCATGGTGGAGCTGAAAACTGTGTTGTCACTTCTACTGATGAGGTTCTCTTTCGAGCTTTCACCGAGTTATGTTCATTCCCCGGTTTACAGATTAACCATTGTACCTGAGTATGATGTACCTCTTATTGTGAAAGAAATATAACCTTTATAGTAAATTATATAATGGTGAATACTTTTTTATGTATGAAAGGGGATAATAGAAAGAAAATCATATTTAGATGGGGATAATAGATATTAATGTGCTTTGATGAGGATATTAACTACTTAAGAAGTTTCAATCTGTTACATAACATCAGATTTGAAGTTTCTGGTTTCTAATTTCTCAAGATGGTAAATTGCTGAAGTTGATTGTGAATAATAATGGATCAGATTGGGCTTTGTTTTAAGGGATTTCAATCTCGATTTGTGAATATCAAAATCTGGGCCTATTAAATCCGGGCCGTTGAATATTTGTCACGGAGTCAAACAAGGGCTAGCTCGTGACAATCCTGCCAAGTACATTTATTCGAGGAAATTTCAGGAGTCCGGATCGTCTAGTGCGCTGCCGAATTCGCAGCGCGGATCCGACGGTGCGTTAGACTTCGGGATCCGGACTCATTACTTTTCATGGATCCTGAAATCCAGTGCACCGTCGGATCTGCGCTGCGAATTCGGCGGCGCGCTAGATGATCCCGAATTAAATTTCACCACTGCTCTATTCTATGAATCTATATATATACAAAACACACGAAATTAATACGATAACAAAAATGTAAGTAATTAATTAATAATAATAATAAGAATGAGTCTATGTTCTATTAATAGTACAAATAATGTAAATGTTATAATTTAATATTAGAACTTTTTTATAATTGTGAAGTGGTAGGTAAAACGCCAACAATTAAATTTATTAAATAAAAAAAGAAAGTTATGATACATATTTGCAATATTTGAAGAGCAACATGATGAAAGTGAAAAATTAACTGCAATGTACCATATGACGCCGTGAAAAACCTTGACAATATAGTGTCCGTGCACCTCTATCCGTAGAAATCGTGTTGTTTATGAGAAAAGGCGGAGAGGTATAACGTTAGAAGATGCATCTTTTGCGTTCTTTCCAAATATTCCAATGTGTAGTGCCGAGAAGCGTGTCCCATGCACCTTTAATTGAGTCTTGTAACAATGAACAGTATGATTAGAGGTGGCAACGTAACCACTATTTCCGTTCTACCATTCCGTGTCGTCCCAAAAGGAACAGCAACGATTAGGTTTTTTAGTTCTGTTTCAGAAACGAAACGCAAAACATAACAGTCTTCATTCAGTTTCGTCCACTAAACGAAATAGTTAACGGAATTCAACTGTTCCGTTTCGTTTAGTTCCGTTATTTCGTATAAAATCCTACCATCCTGCTATTAGATCGAGTACAGACACTCCAAACCCTAAACAGCGCCGCTGTCTTCCTCTTTCTCTCACACCGAAGTGCGGCTGCCAACCCATTCTCCACTTCTCCCACACTCAGCTCTCTCCTTAGTCCTCCGCCCTCACTCACTTTCCTCGTCCTCCTCACCCTAACTCTAACCCTTCCTTTAATACTCGCAAAGTCCATTTACCGAACAGTGCGCGTGTCCCCGTCTAGGTCGAGGATCCGCCCCTTGCTCCTCTCCTACACCCTCAACACCGACCACAAGGTTCCAACTCGTAAATTGCGTCAATAGTTGCTAATTTTACGACTGATCTTGTTGATTTCTCTCGATCGTTGCCATTAGCCACTCTATGCCCGAATATATTCACGTAATCAATAATAATAATAATAATAACAATTAATTGTGGTGGTGATGATGATGATCATGGTATGAGGACGTGATGAGTGATTTGGACTAAGACGAGATGAGCTTCACCCCAAGCCAATTCGAGTCGATTCTATATCACCTGCTGTACTTTTGTAGTTCATGACGTGAGCCGTTGGATTATCTCAAGACTTGTGCAAGGCCGGATCTCGAGACGATCCAACGCCTCACACCATGAACTGCAAAATGCAGTAAGTTCGGGGATAAGCACTCGATTCAACCAATCAAAGGAGAGACTCTTGAGATGTTGTGCTGCTCCTCAACCAACTGCACTTGCAATTTACTTGGGCATACAAATATATATTGGTTTTGAAATCGCAGCTCATATTATTATCTATGGAGGATTGAAATTCAAAGACAAATTAAATGGAACAGTGATGCAAAGAGGTGCTCCTTTCTAAGCCAATGATTAATTAATGTGGGAGTAATTAATAAGGAATTAATTAGCATAGTAGAGTAAGAAATTAAACTCTCTACATTGGAGAGATGATCAGCATTTCTTTTCCTGAGAAGCATGAAGTTGTAATCAAAATTGAAAAGCATTAGTTCCAAAAAAAAAAAGAAGGTTATATATGGACAATGCATATCTGTTATATATGGACTTGCACATAAAATTAGCATTAGCGTATACATATTGAAAACAAGACCGTATATATATATATATATATATATATATACCATATAATATTAGGAAGTATTTTTTTTTTTTGTAGTAGGCTAAACACGGACCTTTAATTTTATTAAAGAAAAATTAAAATAGGAAAGTTCCGGTACTTTACAATTTTTTGAAGAGAAGCATGATGAAAGTGAGAAAAAAAACTGCAATGTACAATCCATCACACTGAAAAACTCTAACAATGTGCATCCCTATCCATAGAAATCGTGTTGTTTATGAGAAAAGGCGGAGAGGTGTGATGTCAGAAGATGCGTCTGTTGCGTTCTTTCCAGATATTCCAAAGCAGAGCGGCGGGAAGCGTATCCCATGCACCTTTAAATGAGTCTCGTAGCAATGAACGGTATGATAGCCAAGATGATGCACTGTTGTCACTTGCGAAAATATGTTGCGGTATATCCGGTATGAATATGTTTTCAAATTTGAAGCAATATATGTATGTTTGATCCATAAAGAACATGTAATATTTGAACCATTAAAATTTATACAAAATTTAGATGAGTTATCAAATGAAACTCAAATCACTTTAAATTCATAACACTCTCAATTTCAATTTATAAGTTCAAGAATACATCTACTTTTTTATTTGGATTTTAATTTTCAAGATTGTAAAAATAACCATTATAAAGGATCGATCCCTCCTCCAAAATCCCTCCGTAAATAAATCAGTTTATTTCTTTCTTTACCATACAATTTTGTAAGAAAAAACTATTCAAATGTCCTTCAATATTGCATTAGTGTGATGTTTGGTTGAAAAACAACTTAGGGACAATTTTTTTTTTTTTGGCTTCACTTTATTTCTTCATAAAAACAATTCTTACTAAAATCCACCATATTTATCATTTTTACATTTGATTGCATCATGCAAAACAGTTGCACCTCCCCACTATTTTTTCTTTTAATTAATTATTTAAATCTTGGTGACTGGGTGACAACCATTCCTGGGTGCTTATCTTTGGCCTTAAGGTAATATGCAGTGAAGCACGTTAACCATTGGATTGGATTGTCTCAAAATTCGTACATGCTCAAATCTTAAGGCGATCCAACGGTCCACGTACTTCATATTACAGTATTGCAGAGGATCTGAAATCACCATCCCTCCCTTTCATATATATATATATATATATATATATATAATTAGCATCCAGTCCCTCACTCTCTTAGACACAAAAATAACAACACTATCACACTTTCCATGGAAGAATCCCTTGTGATGCCTTCTCTGTCCCTCATATTCACTTCCTTACTATGCCTCTATCTTCTCCTCTACTTGTACGCTAAGGTATGGCTAAATCCAAGAACAATAAGAGAGAAGCTGAGGTGCCAAGGGATAAATGGCCCAAAACCTTCCGTCTTCTATGGAAATCTTTTGGACATGAAGAGAATCCATCAAGAAGCAAAGATGGTACCACCCAAGCACAAGGAAGATTGCACCAGTGGAAGAATTGCCTTTCTTGGTGACTACACTCGAATCATCCTCCCACATCTTGTTTCATGGAGACAAAAATATGGTAATTATTTAAACTATATATATATAATTCTTGAATTACTTTTATAATTTTATTATGTAATTTTTTAAGTTTTAACTAAAAAACTTGTTTATTTTCTTCCATGTGTGTCTTTTTCTTCCTTCCTCCTATATATATATAGTCTTGATTTTTCAAGCAAAGCAAATTAAATATTTTCCACAACATTTGTAAAATAGAATATTGACATTTAATTTATAAAATAAACAGTATATATGAATTATGATAACTAGATTAATTAATTAATCGCACAGCCGCATAATTAAGCAAATTAATTAATTAAACAAACCATATATATACGCGGTTGCCTAGCTAGCAAGATATATGTAGAGAAACATGTAAAGTCCACCTATAAAATAGACCATCTGTCCACTCCTCTCACAGTTCTGACACACCACATACACCTATGTGCTTACCACAATTGCATAAATGTCCACTGGAAATCATAGTATATCTGTTCACTGGAAAATAATATCTATTAATCGGAAAGATATAAATGTGTACTGAAAAATTATATTTGTTCATTTAAAATACGATGGACTGGTAGATAAGTAAGAAAGGTGGACGCTACCTACTACTCTTATATGTATGCAACAATCAATGAAATAATATATATATGTGGTCAGCATACACACGATACATATATCAAGAGCGGTGCGTAAGTACCACAAAATTATGTGTACGTAAACTTGACATATATGCATATGATTCTAGATAGAGATCAATTAGAAGGAAAATAGTTCTTTGTGGGACTCAAACTTGAGACCTTCAAGCAATCAAACAGTAGCAACCCCACAAACTATATATGCTTATGATTATGATTATGACGGATAATATACTATTAATTTAAGAGAAAGCCCGATTTTGGTCCATGAACTATTGCATTTGGTTCAAATTAGTCTATGAACTATTTTTTGGTTCAAATTGGTCTCTGAACTATTGTGTTTGGTTCAAATTGGTCCTTGAACTATTTTTTTTTTTCAATTTGGTGTATGAAGTCTGAACTATATGGTTTGGTTTGTATTGCTCCCCACTTTACTTCCATTTATGCTTATTAATATAGTTTAGAAACTAATTTTGGTCTCAATTAGTATATATAAATAAAAGTATTTGTGAGGGGCTATATGAACCAAACTTATAAGTTCAAGGACCAATTTGAACCAAAAAATAATTTAAAGACCAATTTGAACCAAACACAATAGTTTAGGAACTAATTAATTTGAACAAAAAAATAGTTGAGGGACCAATTTAAACCAAACGCAATAGTTTAGAGACCAAAATTGGATTTTCCTATTAATTTAATGTACCTTATATATTAAAAAATAAAGTTAGAGTAATATGAATATGTTTTTATTTCGCTCAGAATGCTAACAACTCATATTATACTTCGCTATATGCTAAATTTTGATTCATAATTTCTCAACAAATTCATCATATAAAAATAATAGGGAATACAAAAAATTTGTCATTTCTAAAGTTTTCTAAGTATTTATTTTGGATATTTCAAAATGACTCTGAATAATAAAAAATAGTGATTCTTTGAATAAATTAAAAAAATCCAATAAATTAAAATTTTCTGTGTTTCTTTGTATTTTTATATGATAAATTTATTGGGAGCCATGCACCAAAATTTTAGTGACAAAATATATAACGAGGGATGTTTGTACAAATTCTATTAATTGTACTTTGAGCAGAATGCAAATGTTTTTCACTTCAGTTTTACTCATATATAAAAACCTATATTTACAGGTGGTCACATACATGATACATGATATACATACACGTGTCCCTTTTTTTGTATATGCAAAAATTCTATTATAAACAATAGTCTTGCACCAAAATACATTCGAATGATAAGTACTTGATGTCTATTAATTATTTTTATAAACAAATTAAACATGCAGAAAAAAAATAATCCGATTATTGCATATCTTATATCTGCAAGGACAATAAGGAAAAAAATTGAGAGTCTATATCCCAACTGGTCTGTTGTTTTAAAGTCATATATAAAAATGGAATTCCGGGGCAATCATGAAAGTATATTTGACAGCTGAATTGTAAATCTTCTGATCTTATTAGTTATTTCCCAAATAAATGGAGAATAAAAATTAGTTAAGGAGAATTATATAACATAACCGAAATTAAATGGAATTATTTAAACTGATCCTTACCACAGTTACTTTGACATGCATGCAGCACAAGCCAACTATATATCTCATTGGAAATGTCTGATTGGTAATAAGTAATAACTAATAAGCTGTGCTTAATTATATGACTTCCATTGCGAGTTCGATCTTATAGAATCATAAATTTAAATTACCATATATCAATAAAATTAAATATTTGTTTTTGCTCTTTCTTATTGTTAAATAGATAAAATTACATCTTCTGATTTGATCAAACTGAACAGATCATGAGTTTAGTTAACACCACTGCTATATATATATTTAAAAAGTAGAATACTATTGAGACTTTGAGTGCCAGTAACACATGTAGCTTATCTATTTCTAACAATACATAACAGGTCAGTTGTTCCAGTACTCGATCGGTACCGTACCGGTTCTACACATAACAGAGCCAGACATAGTGAAAGTGGTTAGCCAGTACACTTCTAATGAGCTCGCCCGTCCCGAGTTTATCAGAAAGGCCAGGAAGCACCTGTTTGGCGAAACAGGCATTATAACGGCGAATGGTGAGCTCTGGGCTTTCGAGAGGAAGATCATTGCGCAGGAGTTCTTTAAGCACAGGATCAAGGTAATAACTAGGAATCTAGGAAATTAACACTGTCTAAAAATTAATTTATGTTGGAATTTGCTAGTTTGTTTTTACTTTTTACTAAGGTGGCAAAACCCGACCCGACCTCACCCAAACCCGACCTGACCCGGTATTTTATGAAAGTCAAACTGACCTGACCCAACCCGACCCGACCCAAGATCAAACAACATGCAATCCAACTCAAATCAGCATACGATAAAAAAAAAATCGATATTAAAATTGACCCAACCCCACCTGCCCATCACCTGACTCAACCCGACCCGAGACCTTCTAGAAGGTCAAACTGACCTGACCTGCCTGAGCCGAACCCGACCCACCCGTCCGATTTGCCACCTCTACTTTTTACTGAACTGGTACATGAATTTCAATATGTGTTGTGGAAAATGTAATGATCAACTTTGGAGCTGTACTAAACTGGTATTTTAGGTGCTTCAAAATATGATATTTATTCCTATACTAAATATATTTCCAAATGTTCTCATTTACTTATTTATTTATTATTAATTTTTTTGGTATTGTGAATGCAGGGGATGGTAGACGTGATAATCGACTGTGTGTATACGATAACCGAATATTGGGGCAAGATACTCGAAAATGAAGGGGGCACAGCAGAAATAATGGTCCAGAGTTACTTGAAAAGTTTCTCAGGAAATGTTATATCAAAGGTTTGTTTCGGTGATAGTTACGGAAAAGGCGACATTGTGTTGTCCAAACTCCGTGAGCTTCAGGCAGCCGGCTCGAAGTCGAGTTATCTGACAGCAATCCCCGGTGCTAGGTACGTTAATATCGTATGTTTCGTTATGGTAGTTGTAGCTGTAATCTGGTAATTGGCAGTAGATGTTACTGGTACTGAGCATGGATAATTATAGAATTTGTACCTATTTGTCTCATTGCCATCATCTCAATGAAGAAAAAGAATGGTGCTTTCTCTTTTTTGTAATCTAATTTCTATACATCTCAAGTATAGTTAGCCAAATATTTATTTAGGCTCTCACCCAATATGAACTTTTATTTCTGACCAAATATTATGTCTGTTATAATTTGAAAAATAGATGAAAGAACTTCTTTTGTATTTTTTTTTTTTTTTTTTGAGATAGAGATTAAGGTCAAGCCACTCAAATTTAAATGTCTATAAAAGACTTCTCATTCAAGTTTCAAACCTGCGACCTCCTACAAAAAGAGTGTTACCCTTAACAAACTAGATCAAAAGCTGGTTCTTACTGCTATTGTATCTTGATTACAGGTACCTACCAATCAAGACGAACCAAGACATACACCATCTGAATCAAGAGATACGCTCCCTCATCCGAAACATAGTCGAAGAACACAAGCAGCAAGCATCGCCAAACCGAGACTTACTGCACTCCATAATTGAGGGCTCTGCATCCATTCCCGATAACTCGGTCTCTTTCGAAGATTTCATAGTCGACAACTGCAAGACGATATATTTCGCAGGGCTCGAGACAACCGCCGTCACTGCAACTTGGTGCCTTCTGCTTCTTGCTTTGCACCCAGAGTGGCAAGATCGTGTGCGAAAAGAGGTTCTTGCGGTAACTCATGGTGGTGTGCCTGATTTCGACATGCTTCATCAATTCAAAACGGTAATTCGGTTTTTCTGGTATGATAAGAAAGTTTGTTGAACTTCCAAAAAAAAAAAAAAATTGGAACAGAACTTAATTATTTATATGTATTGACATAATTTTCTTATATATATATATATATATAGAATTTTGCTAAAATGAGTCATGACTCACGGGCTACTCCATGAGTCAGGATCCAAAAACATATAAAATCACCTCCAAATTTCAATTTATATGGCTCAATAAATTCTTCATATCAAAATCTTATAACACGCAAAAATTTTCCATTTTTGAAGATTTTTAAGTATTTGTTCTAGATTTTTTAAAATGATACATAAAAAATTGAATTTTTATTAATATTCTATAGTCACTTTTAAAAAATCTCAAACAAATACTTAAAAATCTCCAAAAAAATTTTTTTTTTGTGTTCTATAAGATTTTGATATGAAGAATTTATTGAGCCATATAAATAAAAAATTTGAGATGATTTGTTATGTTTTTGGATCATGACTCACGAAACAGTCCGTGAGTCATGACTCATTTTAGCAAAACTCTATATATATATATATATTTGTCAATTAAGAACAGTATGAACTACATTAAATATGCAATTAATTAACTTAAACAAGAATTGTTCATTCTTCAACTAATATATGGTAATTATAGCTGACAATGGTGATCCACGAGACGCTCCGACTCTTCTCTCCCGCATTTGCCATATTGCGGGAGGCACGACACGATATACAGGTCCAGAACCTGCACATCCCGAAAGGCACCGTCATTCAAATCACCGTCCCAATGCTACACTGCAATGTCGATGTTTGGGGCCCTGATGCAGAAGCCTTCAATCCGTCCCGATTCGCCAACGGCGTTTCGGGCGCATGCAAGTATCCTCACATGTACATGCCCTTCGGATTTGGACCGAGGATTTGTGCAGGGCAGAACTTCGCCATGGTTGAGTTGAAGATCTTGTTGTCGCTTCTTTTATTGAGGTTCAGTTTCGAACTTTCCCCGAAGTATGTGCATTCGCCGGTCCATCGACTGGCTGTTGAGCCGGAGCATGATCTGCCTCTTATTGTGACAAAAATATGAGTGCTGTGTGCCTTGTTTAATATCTTTTAGGTGAAATTGGGGATATATTGTTCTTTCCACAAACTTGTATGTATCAACTTTAGTTGCATCCTCTTAATAGCACTGAAATTGTTGCTTTATGACAAAATGAACGATTCTATGATGCATTTTATTTAGAGCAGTAGGTAGCGTCCAACGTTTATACTTATCCAACCGTCCAACATATTTCAGCTAACAAATATCATTTTTCAATGCACATTTATATCTTTTCGATTAATAAATATCATCTTCCAATGAACAGATACATTACGTTCCAGTAAACATTTATACAACTGTATGAACCACATGAGTACACATGGGTGTGTCAGATTGTGAGAGAGAGTTGGATGGTTGGCCTACTTATACGGTGGGACTATAAATGTTTTCCATTTATTTATGGTTTTTAGATGATTTCTCTTTTTCCCCCTTATTGAGGTAGATGGTTTAGTTTCTTTAGTGTTTCTGTTTCTTAAGCCATATATAAATTCAGAATTAAAGGGCTGGGTTCATTTTGGGCCTTCAGCCATTGAGTAATTGATGTAATGTAATGGGCTGTGATAAGCTTTGGAAGATCATATATATATGTTCTACTTGGTTAAGAAATATTGGTTTATTCATTATTGACATTTGATGTGTTAACTCTCTACATTTTATTATTTTCTTTTTTTATTATTGTGAATTTGTGATAGAGTGAAGTAATTAACAAATTAATTAGGTGAAGCAATTAATTATGTGTAGACTAGTGATCTGTCTTGCTAAACATATCTTTACATATTGAAATTACAAAAGCAAGCAGCCAAGCAACACTAGATAAAAAATTGCACAAGCATCATTCCACTGATTAGGAAAGGTGATTACTTAACAAGTAAAAGGTGCAAGCAGCTAGCCAAGCAGCACTAGATAACAAATACATTGCTTTCTTATTTTAAATTGCACAAGCATCATTCTCTGCTGCATGAATAGTGAATACCCACCATTATATATAGAGTAAAACTACGGTGCTCTTAAGCTCACGGGGGCCTCCCGTGAGTTTAACACCAAAAATGTATCAAACTATATCCAAATTCTGATTTATATGGCTCAATAAATTCTTTTATATCAAAATCATGTGTCATGCAAAAATTTTCCATTTTTTTAGAGATTTTTAAATATTTATTTTGGATTTTTTAAAAGTTACATATAAAACATTGATTATTTTATTAATATTGCATAGTTGCAATTAAAAATCCGAAATAAATAGTTCAAAATCTCCAAAAATGAAATTTTTTTGCATGTCATAAGATTTTGATATAAAGAATTTATTGAGCCATATAAATCAAAATTTGGATATGATTTGATACGGTTTTGGTGTTAAGCTCACAGGAGGTCTCCGTGAGCTTAGGAGCACCATAGGTTTACTCATTATATATATATATATATATATATATAGAATTTTGCTAAAATGAGTCATGACTCACGGGCTGCTCTGTGAGTCATGGGTTTAGGGTTTTGCAAAGCGCTTTGCAAAACTCTATATATATATGTAGAGTGAGGCTATTGCGCTTTGCAAAGCGCGGTGAGGTAGTGCGTTTCGGCCCTACATTTCAAAATCACAGCTCGAATGGGCAATCCAAGTTGCCCAACACAATCTACATATTGAAATCTTGTAGATTATCGAATTTTTCCATTTTTAGAGTTTTCTAACTATTTTTTTTATTTTTGAAAATTGTATAGAAAATGCACGAAATTTTGTCTATAAAATGGGTCATTTTTAAAAAATTTAACAAAATAGTTAGAAAACTCTAAAAATAGAAAATTTTAGTATGCAACTAGGTATCAATATTAAGATTATGGTGAGCAACTTGGATTGGTCATTCGAGTTACGGTTAATGAGATATGAAACTGAAGCGCACTAGTCACCGCACTTTGCAAAGCGCAATAGCCTCACTCTTTATATGTATATATGTTACTGAAGAGTGTTGACCATAAACGTACCTAATTAATTACATTAATAATTTTGAAGTAGGTGCTCAGGATAACTATGACGTTTATAATTCGGAAATACCTTGTGTCCACAGAGTCAACGTATACATCGGTCCATAGTTGACTCTGATCCTTATTGGACCGGACATGTCATCAACACGCAATATGTTGGAAATAGAAGTTCTCTACCCTGTTAGCACTTGTAGTCATCATTAAACCTATATAGCTCATTAAACCTATATAGCGCAGGGTCACCTTTTCCTCTGCCTTGGACCTTGATCCTAAACACAATCAAGACTGAGTGGGATCTGTCTTGTCAAGGCATTGAATTTTTTTTTTTTCCGAAATACTACCAACTACTCTTAAGACAGGCAAGATAATAAAAGGCTGCAACAATTTTTTTTTTAATCTTGCTTAGTGGATCATCATACTAGCCATCTAATTAATTATTGGTTATATATAAATATCAAATAGACTTTTCATAAACTTTATTAAATTTTTAGTACTAAAAAAAAATTTCAACATTTGTTACATCCCGATTCTTTCTGTTACATTTTTGTCGTTTTAGTTACAAAAATGGTTGTGCAAAATAAAAAAATGTTGTTGTGTTTTATTAGGTCATTTAATTGAAATCAAATTCAATGTGACAGACAGTTTTTGTACAGCATTGCCTGCTTGGTTAGGAGTTACATTTTAAGGCTTTGTGGTTACTAATTTGGTCTTTCTTGTTACAAAATATACAAATTTATTCCTTAAAGAATATATGTTTTCACTCTTCTCTATTACAAAAATAGGAATATTGTAAAATGCATATATTAAGATGTTGTTACAAAAATAAGAAGGGTAGTTACCCAAAATCATGAGATTGTTACCAAACAAAAATGAATTGTTACCAAAAAAAAGTCACCAATTTTTTTTTTTTTAAAGTTGGCAGTTCATAATAAAAAATGAAACTGATACATATATTAAGATGTTGTTACAAAAATAAGAAGGGTAGTTACCCAAAACCATGAGATTGTTACCAAATAAAAGTCACCAATTTTTTTTTTAAAAAAGTTGGCAGTTCGCAATAAAAAATGAAACTGATATATATATTAAGATGTTGTTACAAAAATAAGAAGGGTAGTTACCCAAAACCATGAGATTGTTACTAAACAAAAATGAATTGTTACCAAAAAAGTCACCAAATTTTTTTTAAAAAAAGTTGTTTGTAATAAAAAATGAAATTGATACATATATTAAGATGTTGTTACAAAAATAAGAAGGATAGTTACCCAAAACCATGAGATTGTTACCAAACAAAAATGAAATGTTACCAAAAAAAAAGTCACCAATTTTTTTTTTTTTTAAAAAACTGTTCATAATATAAAAAAATTGGGCAATTCAACATTAGGGTGCCGCTGGACACTAAATGGTGATCGCCACCACTCTAGGCGTCGTCCGGGCCTTTGTTCTAGCTGCGGTCGTTCCGGGCACTCCTGGCCGCCCACGCGTTGCCGCTAGACACCTCTCAGAACTACATTGTGTCTGCCTTGTTCACGGTGCGTATCCGGTTCCCCTGCTCCTGCTCCAGCGGGTCCGGGTCCTCGTTCAGCCTCCTCGTGTACAAGGTGCTGCCCAGGGAGAACCTCAACGGCATCGCAAGGGATGTTTGCCAAGGGGTGAGTAGAATTGTGAGCACATAGTTCCAATCTAAAAAAGTAAGGAGAAGGGGGCAGTAATGCAAGAGGGAGAAAGGGGTGCAAGGTTTTAGCGGTGGGCAGGATTTTGGATTCAAAAGGGGTTGATCATTTCTTCAGTGGAGACATAAAAGTTATCGGGAGCTGGAATTGATTTGACACAGTCCGTATTGTCGCAGTGTTAAAAAAAAAAGAAAGAGCAATAGGACGCTAGGACCAGTTAGTAGCGTAGGCACGACGTGTCCAAGAGAGTGAGTGACCGTGATATCGTCTAATGCCGACGTAGCGCGCCACGCAACGAGTATGGATCCATGGACTCAATTTGTATGGACACTAGGTCACTCTCTTTATAATTCGGAAATACCTTGAAATATACAATTCAGCTATTAGAAATATACAATTTGAATCTAAGAAAATTAGTTCTAGTCAATTGCAGATACCTCAAATTAAACAGGGGAGTCAAGTTAAATTGTGTCACTGTTTAGGTAATCAGGTACTCTTCTAGATGCTTTTTGATAAAAATCTTGTCCATTGAAAAACTATCATACATCCATACACATATACAAAATGTAACAGATACATTCCGAAATATATCCTATAGACGCTATATGGACGGTTTTTCTATGGACGCTAGCTATTAGTCGTACTTTTCCCCTTTTAAAAAAATTCAGATAAGATAAAATAGAGGACATTGATTTTTCTTAAATAAAAAAAAGGACAAAGATCTTCATGACATGCGCATCTGACCATTGTCAAAATTATTGGCTTCATTTGTTTGTCATGACAGGAAGCATCCAATAATTGAACAGAAAAATAAAAGAGAAATATGTAAAGTACCTATAGTAGGCTACCCATCCACCTCTCTCACAGTTCTGACACATCATGTGCATCCATATACTTACTAGAAATCGTTATGTATCAATTCATTGGAAAATGATACTTATTCATTAGAAAAATATAAATGGTCATTGAAAAATAATATTTGTTAATTGAAAATACAATAGACCGGTGGATAAGTAAGAAAGGTGGACGCTACCTACTGCTCAAAATAAAACATGTTTATAAAATGCCTTCTATTTACATAGTCAAAATTCTATGCATTGAGAATAGTTGTTGTCCTATTTTATTTACTAAGCAACATGAGTTGTTAACCTTTTTAATCTGTTTACATCCAACCATTGTCAGATGAGTAATACCTAGTGTCCAAAGAAAAGTTGTCCATAGTGTTCCTAGATTACATTTTGATATATATATCTGTTATATTCTGGGATGTATCTGTTACATATTTTGTACGTTCATGGATGTATAGACGGCTTTTCAATGACGCAAGATTGAATCTCTCCCTGTTATTCTTTCTGCATGTTCATCTACTTAAACACACTCATCTCACTTCCAAGAAATCATCCAATATGTCTTCTTTGAATTTGTGTCTCCTTCTAACATTCTTACTAGGTTTCCCTCTTCTCTACCTCTACACAAAACTATGGCTGAACCCCAAGAAACTGGGAGAGAAGCTTAGACACCAAGGGATAACTGGCCCCAATCCCTCTTCTTCTATGGCAACATACTGGACATGAAAAGGATCCAGAAAGAAGCAAACTTGCACTCACCCGAGGAAAGACAGAACCGCGCATACCTTATCGGCGACTATACAACCGTTCTCTTCCCTTATCTAGTTTCATGGAGAAAAGATTATGGTATATACTCTTTTAACTAATTGGGTTTGATTCATTTTATTTCTTGATATACTTTGAATTGATTTTTTTTTTTTTTTGAGGGATTCTGTTAGCTGTAAACATAAACACATACCGAAAAAATCATCGGCGTAAATTTATTGAAGATTAACTTAATATTGGCATTTTTTTTGTCAATGCCCAGTTCATATGGTATACCATTCCTTTTAACAACAGCTACAGGATGGTATATATGACTTCTCCGGGAGACTTTTCTATCTACAGATTTTTCTTACAAGACTTTTCAAAACAAGCATGCAAGAGTGTGAATTTTTCTTGCAAATTTCTAATGTGTGAAATTTCTTTATTCTTTTAGAAAAGTAGCTTGAATTGCTTTTCATCAGACTTCAGCATTCCACCATAAGATATCAGAAGAAAACTTTAAAAAATAATTACTGCAGACATGATGATTGGTGATATAAAAATTAATACCAATTTTCCATTGATGAAAATGAAGATTATCGATATATATGCTTTTGCTGATTCATGGCTAAATAGCACGAAGTAGATCGACCTTTCGATCAAATTGGACTGATTTGTTTCAGACAGTTAATTTCAAAATAATTTGTGAAGTAGAACCCCCAATATATAGGCTTCAAAATATTGACTTGTTGCTGAAGCAGACTAAATGCAGATGTATTTCCAATATTCTGCTTCATTAAACCTCTTTAATTAAACCCAAATGACGTAACAGGTCGGGTGTTTCTATACTTTATTGGTACCATGCCGGTTCTACATATATCTGATCCTGATATGGTGAAGGCTGTTAGTCAGTGCACCCCATTTGAGCTCGGCCGGCCTCAGTACATCAGAAAGGCCAGAAGTTCACTCTTTGGTGAAAAGGGTATTTTCATGGCAAAAGCCGAGCTCTGGTCCCATGAGCGAAAGATCATTTCACAAGAATTCTTCATGCACAGGGTCAAGGTATTAACTATTAGCAAGTAAAAAATTGATAGGCACCAGTAAATGTTTTGTGGGTTTCCATATATACGAGCGGTTCAGTCTGGTATTTTACAGTTTTTATTATAATTAGTACAAAAATTGCCCAATCATGACATATAATTATATTTTTAATTGGATCAGTAATTCTATAATCTACATACTTGGTTTGTGTCAAGTTCGATGTTTTTAATCTGTTTTGTGTCATGTCACGTAGGGAATGGTAAACGTAATAGTCGAATCTGCAAGTACAATGACTGATACTTGGAGCAGAATACTTCAAAATGAAGGCGGAAAAGCAGAAATAATGGTCCATGATCACCTGAGAGCCTTCTCAGGAAATATCATATCGAGGGTTTCGTTCGGGAACTGTTACGGAAAAGGCGAAGAAATACTGTCTACGCTCGTCCAGCTTCGGAAAGCCATTTCGAAATCTAATTTGTTTACATCGCTTCCTGGTGCCCGGTACGTACGCTCTTTGTGTAACTAACTCGTATTTGGTACTGGTACGTAATGGTGTGTACCATTACTTTATCAGTATGTTGAGACTCTAAGTGAATAAAATCTATTTTCGACAAAGTTTTAAATCAATTATGCATTTAGATAATCAAATGATTTAATAAATATGCTTATAATTCTTTCAACTGTATCACTACAGATTCCTGCCAACCGAAACAAACAGAGAAATACACCGACTGAACCAAGAGATTTGCTCGCTTGTCCGAAATGTAGTTCAGGAGCATAAAAAGCGGGACTCGTCAAGCAAAGACCTGTTACACTCCATAATCGAAGGTTCTACATCGATTCCCGATCGAACAGCCTCGATTGAAGATTTCATAATTGACAATTGCAAGACGATATACCTCGCAGCATTTGAGACTACGTCCGGCACTGCTGCCTGGTGTCTTTTGCTTCTTTCTTTGCACCCCGAATGGCAGGAGCACGTGAGAGAAGAGGTTCTCGAGGTAACTCATGGCGCTACACCTGATTTCGACATGCTTCGTCAGTTTAAAACGGTAAGCCCGTAGTAGCAGCAACAAATGACAAATTCATTGGTTTATTTCTAGAGGTGGCAGAACCCGACCCGACCGTATCTTTTAGAAAATCAAACTGACCCGACCCGACCAAACCCAATCCGACCCGACCTGAGATCAAACATCATGCATGCAATCAAATTGAAATCAATATATGATCCAAAAAAATGTTGATATCAAAATTGACCCGACCCAGCCCGGCGCCCATCACCCGACCCGACCCAACCCGAGATCTTCTAGAAGGTCCAACTGATCCGACCCGAACCTGAACCTGACCCGCTCGCCCGATTTGCCACCTCTATATTTATTTCCTTGTAAGAAATATGTTTCTGAACATCTTATTTGATTTTCCTTTCTTTCTCCGGAAAATAACACATTAATTGTGAAATTAATTTTATTAACAGTTGACAATGGTGATCCAAGAGACCCTCCGTCTCTTCTCGCCGGCATACACACTATGGCGAGAGGCGCTGCATGATTTGAAGCTCCACAACGTGTATGTTCCCAAAGGCACTGTCGTTCAAGTCGCCGTTTCGATGCTACACCGTGATCAAGACGTGTGGGGTCCAGACGCAGACGTCTTCAACCCAAACCGGTTTGCCAACGGAATATCCGGTACCAAGTATCCACACATGTATGCACCATTCGGGTTCGGGCCAAGAATTTGTGCCGGGCAGAACCTCGCCATGGTGGAGCTGAAAGCTGTGCTGTCACTTCTGTTGATGAGGTTCTCTTTCGAGCTTTCACCGAGTTATGTTCATTCCCCGGCTTACAGGTTAACGATCGAGCCGGAACATGATTTACCTGTCATTGTGAAACAAATATAATTAACCTCAGTGATTAATCCATGCAATTTAGATGAACTTGAAGAACAGTGAGTATTCTTCAAATTAAGAACTGTATATTTATGTTTATATTTGTACAACATTTTCTTATTGACATTTTCCTCATGAAATAATTCTGGCAAATAATTTAAGTTTTTTCATCTTTTAACTGAAAAACCAGAGGGGTTTTATTTCATATCCCCTTCTGTACTGCATTTTGCAGTCCACATTGGATTGCCTTGACATTCATGCCAGCTCGGATCTCGAGACGATCCAACGGCTCACGTCGTGAACTGCAGAATACACTAAGTTAGAGGAGGATAAGTACTCAGGAAGAAAAACGTGGATGCAAGAGAACCGTTTTACTAAACGTCTTGCATAAGAAAGTACTGCAAAAAAAAAAGGAGTAATACCTAGCATCTATAGAAAAACCGTCATAGCATCCATAGGTTACATTTTGAGATGTATTATTACATTCCGGAGTGTACTCGTTACATTCCGATTCCGTACATGTCTATGGATGTATGGACGGTTTCTCGATGGACGCAAGATGTTTCTCAAAGAAATTAATTATAAATACTCAAATAAAGATGTTCGCGGAGAGTAGAGAAATCGATCGATGCTATTTTAATGTAATTGTATTATTTTGGCTGATACTTTCTTGCTCTATAGTACATATTAAAAAAAAATGATTCGACATTTGCTATGAAATTGTTTATCATGCATGGTCTTCATACATTTAGAAAACAATAACCCTCTTAAATTGATATTTAAATAATATTATAGGGTGTTTACATTAATATTTGTATCTTAGAGACTAGGGACTTCCATTACAAATATAATATATATATTTGTAAATCAGGACACCTCGCATCCCTTGAAAAGCAGTCCATAGCTAGACATATAACTAATATAATATATACATCTCGAAATATAATCTATGAACTCAACTGACATTAGGTATATATGACTCTTTATAAATCTATAAAAAGCAACACTGGTTTTATAATCTTGATCCAAGTTGAATCAACGATTCGGATCATAGCACAGTTTTTTCAAGATTGAATTGCACGAATCTCAAAGCAGATCCAACGATTGGAGTACTGCGCACCATAGTAACAACACTCGCGAATAATTCGGTTTTAGAACTCTGGCGAACAGAATTGCAAATAATATGATATTTGCCGAATTATTCGTTTGATTCGCGAATTATTCGCGCTTTATACGAATTTTGACGAATAAATCGCGAATTAATAGTTGAGTTTGTAAGTTTTAAAACCGGAATCTAGATTTTCTTGACCCCTTTTTCTGATAAAGGTATTGATGCATTGGAATTAGCTACCACGTGAAGAGAGAGGAACTGAAAAAAAGCTTTCTCAGTTTTCATTTTTCACATCATCTCATATTAGTCTTTTGATTTTCTGTGGCTTCCACTCTGAAATAAGATGAGCACCATTCGTATCATGAACTCATGATTCATTGATTTGTAATGTTTTTACTAGATCATATTGTTATTGTTTTAATTTGTATGGTACTAATTAAATTGTTGATAGCATCTGTTGTATAATACAATGTTTTTTCCTCTATTTTTATTCATATTACTTCTAAAATTTAAATTTAAATACATTTTCTACTAAAAATTCTTTATTCAAATATATTATGTATATTATAGGATAACGAACTTTTTCCGAATTATACCCGAACTATTTCCGAATCCCGAACTTTTGACCTCGCCGAACGTTTTCCAAACAATTGTATTGTTACTATGCTGCGCACTAGTGGATATGAATTGGTGTGGAAGATAGACGCAACAAGACGAAATGTCACGAGGACGAGGAGTGGCATACGTATATGTGGGATTCACATCCGCTGCCATATATAGTTGAGTGTGACCTACTGTCCATTCATGGACAGTCCATCACACTCACAAAGTGATCTCACTTGAGATGATGTGAAAAGTGAAAGAAGTGTCCATCACATCATCTCATATTAGTCAATTTGAAAACTGAGACTAGACACTTTTCTTTTCCTTTCTTATATTTTATTTTGTGATCTCACTTGTTTTTTTCTTGATTTTATTGCCTTGTAGGATCCATCACTGGCTCTCAACACACCTCACCTTGTTTACAAAGGAAGAAGGCGACTTAGGCGTTCGATGACTCCTACCTGACCTCGGCGGCTGGTTTTTGATGACCCGCCCGCCATGGATGACAACGATACTCGTCCACTGAAGGACTTCGCTGCGCCTAAGGCCACTGTTCTCCGCATGGGTTACACCGTGCCTGCCATTAATGTGCACAACTTCGAGCTCAAGCCGGCCTTCATGAACGCCGCCGCTCAGAACCAATTCTCCAGTTCACCTCATGATGATCCAAACAATCACTTGACCAACTTTGAGGAAATAACAAATAACGTCATCATCAATGGTGTCTCTAGGGATGCTATTATGCTTAGGCTATTTCCGTTTTCTCTTAGGGATAGAGCAAAGAATTGGTTAAGGTCACTACCACCGGGTTCCATTACTACATGGGCCCAATTATCAAATGCATTCCTTGCTAAATATTTTCCTCCATCAAAACTGTAGCCTATAAGAACCAAATAACAAATTTTAAACAAAAGATGGATGAATCTCTTAGTGAAGCATGGGATAGGTATCAAGAGTTGTTGCGATTATGTCCACACCATGGTCTTGAAAAATGACTTATCTTGCAAACTTTTTATGATGGTTTGACTTATAACACTAGAATAACTCTTGATGCAGCGGCAGGTGGAAGTTTGATGGCTTGGAACCAACACGAGGCATACAACCTCATTGATGAGATGGCACACAATCAAATCCAATACTCAAATGAGAGAGGAGCTCCTAAGGCCTCGGAACGATTTCAGACGGACTTGATGACAAGGATGACGGCACAAATGGATGCCATGGAGCAGAAACTGAGCAAGCTTAGTGTATCCGCTGTAAATCAACTCAACCCTTACTCGATTTGCGGCGGCACAAATCACTTGGCCATCAATTGCCAATTGGGGTCAACTAGCGAAGAGGACATGGAGCAGGCCAATGCCTTGAACAACTTTTGGCCACAAAACAATCCATATTCCAACACCTATAACCCCGGTTGGAGGAATCATCCAAACTTCTCATGGAGGAATGATCAAGGGCAGCCCAACCAAAACCAACAAAGACCATTTCAAAACTTTGGGCAGCGGAATTTTGAGAACAATCAACCTCCAAAATCCAACCTTGAGAAGATGATGGAGAACTTCATTGAGGCCCAAAGCAAGAAAAACAATGAGTTCTCCGATGCTTTGAATGGCCTTAGTGCCAAGGTGGATTTGCTCACGACTCAAAATAGGCTATTGGAGACTCAAGTGGCGCAACAAACATCTTCTTCTTCTCGCCAACAAGGGTACCTTCCATCCAAACCCGAAGACTATCAAAAAGAGCATGTGAAGGCCATTTTCTTAGTGAATGAAGGGAGTAATGAGGAACATGTACTGAAGGAAGAAACCAAGCAACAAGAGAATCAAACTGAGGCAAGCGCAACCGACATCGAGGCCAACAAAAATGGTACAAAATCTCCAAGCAAGGTAAGGTCGGATTCACCCAGGTATGTACCTCCACTTAGGTTTGTTCATTTTCCTCAAAGGTTGGTCATGGCAAATTGGAGCAATAAATTCGGTAAATTTGGGGAATTGTTGAAGAAACTGAATGTCAATTTATCTTTTGCAAATATCATAACTCAAATGCCCAATTATGCCAAGTTCTTGAAATAAGTTTTGACCAACAAGAACTTTGCGGATGTTAAAAGTGTAATCCTAACTGAGGAGTGTAGTGCCCTTTTGCAAAACAAACTACCTCAAAAGCTCAAGGATCCCGGTGACTTTTTCATACCTTGTTCCATTGGTGACACCAAATTTAAAAATGCATTATGTGATCTAGGAGCAATTGTTAGTCTTATGCCCAAATCGGTCTTTGAAAGGTTAGGCATAGGTGAATTGAAACCAACCAAAATTTCATTACAACTTGCTGACGGATCAATTAAATTGCCAATTGGTGTTCTTGAGGACTTTGCAATTCAAGTGGGTAAATTCTTTGTTCCCATTGACTTTGTTGTGGTTGATATGAAAGAGGATGCCCAAGTTCCATTTATTTTGGGTCGCCCCTTCCTAGCTACCGCCGAGGCAATAATTGATGTCAAAAGTGGAACACTTTCTCTAAATTTTGGGGAAGAGAAGGTAGAGTTTAGTATTGAAAAATCTTTTGATAAAAGTTCTTGTTGCAGGATTGAAGCTTTCAATTGCTTGGCGGCTAACTTGTTGAATAAAGACCAAACAAAGGAGAAGACCTTCTGTGCAACTCATGGAGACTTTAAGGTGATATCTGAAAGCAAGAGATTTGGTGCTTTCAAGACTGGCAAGAAGAGAGAGAATTGTTGGCAAAGAGGGCCCATGGGAGAGAAGACCGATGTCTCTCTCACCGATGCACCGACTGACTGAACGACAACAGAAGTCGAGCTCCCGACTTAAAAATGAGCGCTTCTTGGGAGGCAACCCAAGTTTCTTTTTCTTTTTCTTTATTTCAATTTATTTTATTTGTTTTTTATTTCTCAAATTTTCAAAAAAAAACAAAAATAGAAACACATGAAATTAAAAAAAATTAGGAGTAACGTTGAAATTTTTCATTTTCCCTTAATTAAATCATTTTTGTTTTTGTGTTTTAGATTTTCTGAATTTTCCTTTAAAATTTTTTTTTTTATGTTTGAATCGAAATTGTTTTAAAGTGCGCAACAGAGAATTTTCGGCAAAAATTTTGGACTGAAATCATGTTGTTCGGACGAATTTCTTGACAATTGCTAAACAGAAAATTTTTTGACAAAACTTCAGGCCGAAACAAATCACTTCGGACCGAAATTTTGGCAAACTTGACTCTGTTGGATTCAGAAAACATGCTGACAAAAGTTCAGGCTGAAACTTTTGAGTTTGGACCGAAACTTTGATAATTTTGGCTCTTTTTTTTTTTACTTAACTCACCATTCGTATTTTTTATTTTTCGTTCTTTTCTCTTTTTCTTTCTTTCCTTCGTATTATTTCTTTCCTTTCCTTGCTACTCGACAGGAACCAAGGCAAGGCAGCGACTCCGCCTCCACCCGGCCAACAGCACACCCACGCGACCACCCCGCAACCGGCAACCGGCAACCTGCCCCGCTGCTATGGTGCCCGCCCTCCTCCCTTTGTCCTCTCGACTGCAACAGCCCCAACCCGACCACCACAACCCACCTCCGGCGCCGCCCATACCGGCCATCCTACCGCCGAACACCACCACCAACAGACTCACCTTGATCACCCCTTCTCACCCCCACCATCTGCCATCTCCAGCCGCACATCTGATGTAGGTCTATCTCACGAGCCTACCGACTGAGCGACCACATCACACACCATCTCTGCAATACTCATTGTAAATATTCTACTTCTCTTTATCTTTCTTTTAGTACTAAATCAAAGCATTGAGGTCAATGCTTGATTTAAGCTTGGGCGAGATTTTTGAGATTGTATCTGCATTCATGTAGGTTTTTGTTGCATAATTTTCGTAATTTTGATTTTAGTGGATGTTTCAATGAAGAATTGTGAAAAACATTAAGAGAAAAGTTTGCAATTGAAATGAATTTGTTGGGAAATTGATTACCGGGAAAGAGTCTTTTGTGGGGAATTGATTTTGGGAAATTTTTTCAAATTTTTCCGAACTAACCCATGGACAAATGAAATTGGTGCCCATGTTGGAAGTATGTTGTATGATATTTTAAAAATGAAATGCTTTGGGTTGGGATTTCTCTTGCAAAATTTGGATCGAATGGTGATAACCAAAGAAAACAAAAATTTATTCTGTTGTTAAAGTGACTAATCAAGAGAGAGTACTGGTACCATGCTGGGTTGACCAATCTATAAATCAAATCTATATAACAAACTCAGCTGGTTGGATGTGAAGGGCGTTCGGTAGCCACAGGCTCGACACATAAAAAAAAAAATAGAGAGAGAGAAAAAAAAAAGTGACCTTAAGCCTCAACTAAGTGCTAGAACACTTGTTCACGGATCATCCACATACAGCACGAGGCAGCCTCATGAGCACAAATCAAAACTTGGAGTCAATTCCAAAAATGTGCGAGGTTCAGGATTAACACATCTTTTTCTTTTACTCTTTCTTGTTGGTTTTGTGCAATAAGGCTATCCAATAATTGATTATGTTTGCAAGAGGGGTAAAAATTGAGAGCATTTCATTTTTCAAAAAAAATCTTATGATATGATAAAAGTTGTGGGGTAAATCCTTAAGTAAACTGTTTGTGGAGTGAAATTGGAAATAAGTGAGAGTTCCCAAGGCCTTCCCCAAAGACTTGAGCAAATTTGTGATTTTGGAAGCATTTCTCTTCAAGTTAGTTACAATTTTTTTCAAAGCATCCACGATCTTTTGCATGTTAATTAGGATCTTTTTGTGAAATTGGTTTGTTTAGAAATCAGCCCAAGGATACCGGTTTGAGACTTGCTAGAGGGCAAGCAAAAGTTCAAGCTTGGGAGAATTTGATAAGCGCCAATGACATATGCATTTTAGATAAGGAACCAATAGGGTTTACATAGAAAATCGGATCGAATTGTTTTAATTAGTTTAAGTTTATGTCAAAGATCATGTTACTGCAGTGACTTGCTCTTTAAATTGTAGGAAATGAAGAAAGAAAGCAAATGGTGCGAACGAGGCGCGATTTGGGCCATAGACGGAAAAGATATGAGCATTCTAGTAGTTGTTGGGCCTTCTGTCAGGCAGCACGCGGCCCAGTTCAACAGAATCGATTTTTTTGCGCACCTCCGACTAATTTTGGCACTACGGGCTCATTCGGACTCCAAATTTAGATCCGTTTGTTTCTATAGAAAGCTCTTTTAAAGAGGGACCTGTTTAAAACTGATTTGGGGAGACTTAAAAGGGAAGAAACACACGAAATTAGGGCTGGCAACTCTTGGGAGAGAAGTTAGAATTGATCTTGGGCAAAAAAAAGGAGCTTGAAGAGAAATCAAGGGATTGAAGCAAGAGATCGATCGGAAAACTCGATGTTTTGATCCTCTGTCTCTTCTCTCTCTTTGTTTATGCTTTTCTTGGACATGAATACTTGTGATTTTCTTGTAGCCATGAGAGGCTAGTTTGAACTTGTAGATGTTAATCTTACTCTTATGTTATGTTGTGATTTTGCTTCTTTGTTGAATTGCTTGTGTATTGTTTAATCGCCATGCATGACATCTTAGAAATTAGGATTATGACTTGACAAGTACAATTTGTAGTTTTGGATTTAGGAAGCGAAATTAGGTTTCGGTGAGATACTTAACCGTGAAACCATGAACCTAGGAGAATTTATAAATTAACTATTGTTTGCGCGATGTATTTAACCATGAAGTGCGGATTTGTAGTTGATTAATTGTATCAAGAAATTAATGAACATAAACTTGTAGGGTGAGGCACTTAATAGGAAAATCCTAGTGTAGTTTACTACTAACAATTGATTGATACCATCTCACAGCCCGAAATTTTTAATATTAATTAAATAAAAAATCATAATTAAATAACTAAGAATGCACAAGCTGAATTTCGGGATATAGTCCCGGTCAACGTTAGTTTCACCGGCCCCTAGCACGAAAAACCACAAAGTCCAGGAAATTTAAAAAAAAAAAGATTCTTTTTAGGGGTCGGCCTTAGTTTCAGTGACCCCTAGTAGAGGTCACCGACAGATTCCCGGGCCCCACCTTATTTGGGGCCGGCCTTTTTTGCACTGACCCATATCACGGGTTTTTTAAAAAAAGTTACTTTTTAGGGGCCAGCTCTGTTTTCGCCGACCCCTTGGGGAGGTCCGGTGTTACTTATTGGGCCCCAAAATTTTAGGGGCTGGCCAAAATAATGCGGACCCGAGTTTGGGGTCGAAATAATTAATGCGGGCCTCAATAATTGCAACCATCTACCACCGGCCATTTTATAATCCCTTCCAGTGCCTCCCTCCCTCCCCATTCTCTCCAAACCGAATCAACCGATCCAAGTATCTAACTGATGCAGTGTCGCTTCTTCCTATCTGTGGTTAAATAAGTAAGTATTCTTTATTTGTTTGGATATTAAAATTTTTCAATTTTTAGCTTAATTAATAGAAATGAAGGACTGTTTTAGGAAATCTCTGTGGAAATCAATTAATCCCTGACAAGTAAGCTTTATCTTGTGATTTGAAATTTCATTTGCTTACACAAAAATTAATTACCTCAGTTAATGACGTTCACGTCAAATCAATCTATCATAGTAACTAAGCTGCTACGCAATTTTAGTGAATTATATGTGAATATGCCTCTATCTTTTTTGCTCTGCTGTGAAGTTCTTTGATGGTCTTTCTATCTCCATTCCGTTTTAATTCTCTTCATTTTTTTTCTTTAGAAGTAAACATATCTATCATCTAAAAAAAGTGAAAAGTTCACATACATAATAAATAAGGATGTTGGCCTTTGATTTAACTGAGATGAATAGGGTCTGTATCAACCAAACATTTCTTTTTGCTCTCATCCTGTTGTTAAAATAGATCAATTATAAGAAAACGTTTCGCTACCTTCTCTCCTGGTTCTATCCTTGGTGGTTTAGTGGATTTACATTTGTTTAATAATTTTTGCAGTTAATAATTAGGTTATTGATACGCGTGGAGTGTATAGGCTTTTACCCTAAATAATACAATCAATCGCAAGCGTACGATATTATGCAATATAGTCGGGATCGAATCCACAGGGACGGTTATATCTCTAAACAGTTCTTTAAATCCTAAACTAATCCTAATGTGAACGTAACCGATTTGGGGGTGATTTGTTTGAAGTTGGTTCTCTAACAATTAACAGATGCAAATTAGTAAATAACAGTAAATAAAAGACTCTAAAACAATTATTAAACAAATGTTCCTAGGGTTTTCAGAATCAGTTTGATGTTTGGACTAACTGCCTGCGTTCCGCACCCGAGAGGGTGCGAACCGCAAGATGTACAAATTTGTGGTTCTCTGTCTGTTCCTCGCTTGGTATGGTTCGCACATGTCACCAATGCGATCCGCAGGGAACAGATCAGAGTCAGTTCAAGCTCAGTTTCTATTGTTGATCAAAGTTACCGATCCCCAACTAACCCAAAGCAATTACAAGTCCCTCAACTCTCGTTTGTTGGCACTTTTAAATACTTTTAGATCAATTCGAAATCTTTAGATTATCTCTAACCTAAACCCGATTTGCTTTCGATCACAGGTACGGTTTAACTCACGTTATAACCACAACTTCTCCTCTCGGATACAATTGGACAACAAGTTATCTACCCAAATAGTGCAAGTATTGAATCTCTATCAATTGACGTTAAGTTTTCCAACTAGACTATGCCCAATCCACAGGTCTATCAAAATAGGGTGAACTACTACAAGTGCACTCTCATGCAATTAGCAATTCTGGCCTAAGAAGATATAAATCTACAAACTAGATACGAACATACATTCACAGGATCATATCAAAGAACAAGGAAACAATTCAAGCACAATTATGAATAAGCTCAAAGCAAATATGAAAATAACTTCAATGCATAAACGTTAAAAGCAAGTATTCAATTAATCCATACATACAAACATCATCCTAAACCCCAAGAACAAAAACGACTACTCGGACCTAGACATGACTACAACAAATAAACAAAAGTAAGAGAAAAGAAAGCACCGAGTAAGCTTAGGAAGAGGGTGGTAACCGTCTCCTTCGATTCCAACGGCGTTGAGCTCCTCTCTTGACACGACTCTCGACTAAACTATGAACTAGACTAACTCAACACATGAGACCTAACAACTAACTCTATGACTTGACAAGATCAAGATACTATGAGATGATATGAGATGATGGATATGAGAGCACCCCAAGGGGTCTCTTTTATAGTAGAAGATGTCTTAAATTTAGGCGTCTGACTTCTGGTTTCTTGGGGCGCAATTAAGGGAAAATTCCCAAAGGAGATCGCCAGAAATAGCACACACCAAAAAATAGGTGTTCTGTTATGTTTTGAACTGTCTGCGTTCCGCAAATAGGAAAGTACGGTCCGCAAATAGAAGTCCAAAGAGAGCTCGGCCTTGAAATAGCATTTCTGTCGCTTAAATTGGCTCTCTGCGCGTTTCCTTGATTTAGATATGGCGGTTGTGAGCTGGCATGACATGAAAACAAAAGTTCTATTCTTGATTACGGTCCGCAAATAGGGGGTTGCGATCCGTAAATAGATGTTCCTTTGTGCTCCTTCGCCTATTTTTGCTCCTTGCTCCAATTTTAGTCCGTAATAGCTCTAAAAGCTCCGTTTACCTGAAAATAGGACCAAAACATAGAAGTAACTTGATTCTAGACAATCTTCTATTAAAATGCAAATGAACTTAGGATTTTAGGTGCAAATATAGGTGCAAGTCTGGTTAATATGCATATATGAAATAGGTGCATCAAATCTCCCCAAGCTCAAACCCTTGCTTGTCCTCAAGCAATTACTTAAACCTAAAAACAGACTGTACCTAGACTCATTCCCAAATTCCCAAGTAATGCAAATGAAAGATTTTGTGTTTATGTTTAACTCAAGATTTATGAACAAGTTTAAACTAAGGTTTATCAACAATTGGGTAAAATTACTTCATAAGACATGTGTTATAATAAGTAACCAAGACGAGCGACTCTTGTTCCATGAAACAAATAAGACAATTGTACTTTTTCGGACCTAGATCTTTCAATCAAACTACAAAGTGGTTATTTAAGCTTTGCTCATCCCACGTGAACAACTTTCTCGTTCTATTCAACTCCATAGACTTTGAAATGCCTTATTTTATTTGTGTTTGGTGAATGAAGCTCGAATTAGTCCAGATGAAAAAATTAAAGGGTACACAACTCCGAACTGAACGCAACTCCAACCTTTTGTGAATTTGAGACATTTTAGAATCCAATCGATCCGGATGGAAAAATTAAAGGGTACACTCGTCCGAATCAACCGCGATCCTAAAAGCCTCTTATTTGATTTGATTTTCCGCTGCCCAAGACTTATCTCGTCATTTATGAACATTTACGGATTTAATTATTTTTATTTGACATTCAAGCTATGACATTCCACTTTGCCAGACCCATGTTCACGTGAAATCAACAAAACCAAAAGAATTTCCTTTTTCATTCTCAATCAGATTTTCGGTTTACTACTTTTTCCAATTAAAACTTACTTAATTCGTGTAACTAGTCACTTCAGAACAAGAATTACCGACTATAACAAATATCTCATGAAGTTATCCTACTCAATTTTTAATAAAACAAAATTCAAAAACACCCAAAAATCTTGAATTTAACACCTACTCAAAATTTTTCATAAATGCAATGAATGAAAATTCGAAAAATTGGACTAAAAAAATGCATGGACTCTACAATCAAGTTTACTCTATTCTCCCTCCCCAAGCTAATCCTTGCACTGCCCTCAGTGCTTAGAACTTAGATATGGAAATAAATAAGAGAAAGAAAGAATACGACCTGGTGGACTAGCTATGCTCCGTAGACGTCATGGAGACTCCCCAAGCTCAATCGAAGTATGCCTTTCTTCTGTCTGAAACAGGGATCTGTCAGAGCTTACTGCGGAATGCAATCTGCAGCTTGCGGAACGCAGGTAGATGCCAGCGCCTCATTTCTTCGTGATTTCGAGTTCTGATTCTTCATGATTCCTTGGGTTGACTCCTGGGACTAAACATACCTTATGCAATATTATGATGAACTTGTTTGTATGGACTAATTGATACTATCTAAACTAACCTAAACTACTTTATTCGTGCTTGGGTTGCCTCCCAAGAAGCGCTACGTTTTAGGTCCCGAGCTCGACCCCTAAACTACCTAAATTATTAAAGAAAATACCTGACCTGATGCCAAGCTATGCGCGAAGGAGACTTGTCTGTTTCGTACCTGGTAAGTCCTTCCTGCGTACCGTTCTTGGTGTCCTGCGGATCGCAATCTACTGTGACTGGTTGCGGAACAGGTGGTTCTGATTGCGTCTGAAAAATCGACTGTCTGTCTAGAGGTTCAGCATGGTGCGGAACGCATGTGGTGAGTTGCGAACCGCAGTATGTGTCATCTGCTGCTTCTTCTGTCTCGGGCTGAAGTGTCAGTTGTGTCTCAGCCTTTCCTCCTTCCTTCTGCGGAACGCATGTAGTGAGCTGCAAACCGCGTGATGCATGTACCAACTGATCCTGCAGAGGAGACTCGTCATCTTCTCGCACCTCATGGACTCCATCCTCGATAACGTCCAATCGGCAGCAGTCTTCGGAATAGTCGGGATATTGCATTGCTTCTTCAACTTGGAATTGAACCTTGTCATTTCCAACATACATCGTCAACGTGCCATCTCTTGTGTTGATAATGGTACCGGCGGTCCTTAGAAAAGGTCGCCCTAAAATAATCGGCACATGCTTGTCTTCCTTCATGTCTATCACAACAAAATCTCCCGGAACAAAGAATTTTCCAACTCGAACGGGTATGTCTTCAACAATGCCCAACGGTTTTCGCGTGGTGGTATCGGCAAGTTGGATCGTCATGCGAGTCGGTTTAAGATCTCCAACTCCGATTCTTTGAAACACGGTATATGGCATGAGACTCACGCTTGCACCCAAATCGCATAGTGCTTTCTTTATGTTGGCCTTCCCTATAGTGCATGGGATTGTGAATTTGCCCGGATCCCCAAGTTTAGGAGGTAACTCACGACTTATGACCGCGCTTACTTCATGATTGAGTTGTACCTTCTTACAATCTTTGAGACTTCGCTTGTTGGACAAGATGTCCTTCAAGAACTTGGCGTACGAAGGCATTTGCATGAGAGCGTCGGTGAATGGAATTGAGATTGTGAGTTGTTTAAGTACCTCCATAAACTTTGAAAATTGCTCATCCAATCGATGTTGGGCGAGTCTTTGTGGAAAAGGAACAGGCGGCTGAAAAGGCGGTGGTGTCTCTGTTGCTTTGCCTTTGCCCTTTGCTGAGGTGGCACGTGAAACAGGTTTGGTATTATGGTCAGTTTTGCCTTCTATTTCATCATCCTGCGGACTGTACTCTCGTGAGTGCAGACCGCAAGCTGTGTCGGTTGGGCCTGACTGCTTCGGTCGCGAAGTCGGTTGGGTCGTGCTCTTCTCTGTTTCTGCTAACCGAGGGATGTGCGGACCGTGTACAGAAGAATGCGGTTCGCACTCTGCTCTGTCTGAAGCGGTTTTCGTAGTTTTCTGAGCGATTTCGGCGTCAGCTGGTCCTTTGATACTCAGGTCAGGTTCCTCTAGCATTGGAGGGTCTGTGTATTGTGTGCCGCTCCTCAAGATATGTATAGCCTTTACTTCGCCGTTTGGATTAATCGGTTGACTCGGAAGCTTACCCGTGCCAGTTGAGCTTATGCTCGCTTTAGTGTCTCCTCCCGCTATTCTAGCCAACTTCTCATTCATGGCTTGCATTTGTTCAAAGATCATTTGGTTCATCTTGGTTTGCTCTTGCATGAAGGTGTTGACCTCGGGTGGTACGAGTGGTTCTTGTTGGGGATGCGCGTTTGGGTGTCGGTATAAGTTGTTCTGCGGGGTATTGCGATTCTGGTTTTGGTTTTGGAAGTGGTTGTTGCTGTAGAAGTTACGGTTTCCGCTTCCTTGACCTGGTTGATACTGGGTCCCTTGGTTCTGATACCTCTGAGGAGGGTTGTACGACTGTGCGAAAGGAGGCTTTGGGTAGAAGGGTGGCTCATTGTTGATCGAGTTGACTTGTCCTCCAACCTCGGGTTGACGCAAGGGGCAATTTTCGTAGTCATGAGATTCTCCACAAAGAGTACAAGATTGGACTTGCACGGCATTAGTGGTGGCTTTTTGCCTGTCAACTTGTAATTGAAGGGCGTCTAGTTTAGCTTGCATCAAAGCGAGTTGATCGACTTCATAACGTCCCTTCTGACCTCTGATTTGCTCACAGTTGGACCATTGTTGTTGCTTTGCCAACTTGTCAAATAACTCCAAGATTTCATGTGGCTCATTCTCAATGATAGAACCACCTGCACCATAATCAACCAAAACATGACTTTGTGAAGTTAAACCATCATAAAATGCATCAACCAACATCCAATCAGTAAAGTTATGGTGAGGACAAGATTGTCTCAATTGGTTAAATCTATCCCAAGCATCGCTCAATGATTCATCATACCCTTGTTTGAAAGATGAAATTTGTGCCCCTAACTTTAGCAGTTCTCCTAACAGGGTAGTATTTTTCAATGAATTGTTTAGATAATTCGGCCCAGGTACCAATTGAGCCTGTGGGAAGAGAATTAAACCATGTTCTTGCTTTATCTCGTAGGGAGAACGGGAACAGAGCCAATCTGACGTAATCTGGGCTCGCCATGATGTTCTTCACGGTTCTGCAACATTGGAGAAAGTTGTTGATGTGTTCGTGTGGGTTCTCCGACTCCAATCCGTGAAAACAACTCTGTTGGATGAGGTTGACTACCCCTGAGCCAAAGTTAGGAGAATCCCCAACTATGTCAGGAAGTACTATAGGTCCTTGTGCATCGTCAACTTTGGGGATGTGGAAATCCCTTAGAGTACGTGGCATGTGACGATGTGCTTCTTCTTCTTCCTCTCTCCTTTGTCTTGCTTCCCGCTGTAGTCGTTCGACCTCTGTCTGAAGCCTTTGCCTTTCGGTAGCAGCTTCTTGCAATGCAAGCCTTGTTGCTTCGTCTGCCATGTCTTGCGGACCGTGAGCAGTGGAGTGCGGACCGCAGGAAGAGTCTCTGATCTACAGCTGCTGGAAAGTTGTGGTCAGGTCGGTCGGAACTGAGGTTGGGGTGTCTTCTGGTTGTAGTCTTGGATATTGAACACCACTTCTCAGCTTGTAGTCACCAACCGGCGGTAGTCGGTCCAGCTTCTGTCACCTGTAACAAAAGAAAAAGAAAACTAGAAAAGGGGGGTTAGAAATAGAAAAGAAAATAAAGAAAAGTCTAGAAATTGTGTTGCCGTCCCCGGCAACGGCGCCAAAAAGCTTGATACGCGTGGAGTGTATAGGCTTTTACCCTAAATAATATAATCAATCGCAAGCGTACGATATTATGCAATATAGTCGGGATCGAATCCACAGGGACGGTTATATCTCTAAACAGTTCTTTAAATCCTAAACTAATCCTAATGTGAACGTAACCGATTTGGGGGGGATTTGTTTGAAGTTGGTTCTCTAACAATTAACAGATGCAAATTAGTAAATAACAGTAAATAAAAGACTCTAAAACAATTATTAAACAAATGTTCCTAGGGTTTTCAGAATCAGTTTGATGTTTGGACTAACTGCCTGCGTTCCGCACCCGAGAGGGTGCGAACCGCAAGATGTACAAATTTGTGGTTCTCTGTCTGTTCCTCGCTTGGTATGGTTCGCACATGTCACCAATGCGATCCGCAGGGAACAGATCAGAGTCAGTTCAAGCTCAGTTTCTATTGTTGATCAAAGTTACCGATCCCCAACTAACCCAAAGCAATTACAAGTCCCTCAACTCTCGTTTGTTGGCACTTTTAAATACTTTTAGATCAATTCGAAATCTTTAGATTATCTCTAACCTAAACCCGATTTGCTTTCGATCACAGGTACGGTTTAACTCACGTTATAACCACAACTTCTCCTCTCGGATACAATTGGACAACAAGTTATCTACCCAAATAGTGCAAGTATTGAATCTCTATCAATTGACGTTAAGTTTTCCAACTAGACTATGCCCAATCCACAGGTCTATCAAAATAGGGTGAACTACTACAAGTGCACTCTCATGCAATTAGCAATTCTGGCCTAAGAAGATATAAATCTACCAACTAGATACGAACATACATTCACAGGATCATATCAAAGAACAAGGAAACAATTCAAGCACAATTATGAATAAGCTCAAAGCAAATATGAAAATAACTTCAATGCATAAACGTTAAAAGCAAGTATTCAATTAATCCATACATACAAACATCATCCTAAACCCCAAGAACAAAAACGACTACTCGGACCTAGACATGACTACAACAAATAAACAAAAGTAAGAGAAAAGAAAGCACGGAGTAAGCTTAGGAAGAGGGTGGTAACCGTCTCCTTCGATTCCAACGGCGTTGAGCTCCTCTCTTGACACGACTCTCGACTAAACTATGAACTAGACTAACTCAACACATGAGACCTAACAACTAACTCTATGACTTGACAAGATCAAGATACTATGAGATGATATGAGATGATGGATATGAGAGCACCCCAAGGGGTCTCTTTTATAGTAGAAGATGTCTCAAATTTAGGCGTCTGACTTCTGGTTTCTTGGGGCGCAATTAAGGGAAAATTCCCAAAGGAGATCGCCAGAAATAGCACACACCAGAAAATAGGTGTTCTGTTATGTTTTGAACTGTCTGCGTTCCGCAAATAGGAAAGTACGGTCCGCAAATAGAAGTCCAAAGAGAGCTCGGCCTTGAAATAGCATTTCTGTCGCTTAAATTGGCTCTCTACGCGTTTCCTTGATTTAGATATGGCGGTTGTGAGCTGGCATGACATGAAAACAAAAGTTCTATTCTTGATTACGGTCCGCAAATAGGGGGTTGCGATCCGTAAATAGATGTTCCTTTGTGCTCCTTCGCCTATTTTTGCTCCTTGCTCCAATTTTAGTCCGTAATAGCTCTAAAAGCTCCGTTTACCTGAAAATAGGACCAAAACACAGAAGTAACTTGATTCTAGACAATCTTCTATTAAAATGCAAATGAACTTAGGATTTTAGGTGCAAATATAGGTGCAAGTCTGGTTAATATGCATATATGAAATAGGTGCATCAGTTATGAAATGTCATCTGTGCCTGTAAGTGTGTATTATGGGGGAGAAATTTGTTACGACAGATTTGGAGCCGAATATAGTATTGGCCCCGGTTGGCATTTTCTGTCATTGGAAATACAAGCTTTGAAAATTTAGTAAATGAACTGTGTACCGCAATGCAATTTTTCAAGGACCAGTATTCTGTTGAGATTTATGGTAGAATCAATGCGGGATTACCAGGATATTGGTTTTTCAATATATTGCTGGTATGTGATGAGAGGTCATGGAAATCTTTTTATGATACCGTGACCATTCAAATGGAAATGATTGAATTGTATGTAAATTTGAAACCAATTCCAACCTTTTGGACTGAAGCACCCCCAGCATACAATATACATGCAGTTCATAATTTCTCTGATGATGCCGAACCTTCAATGACATCGACCCACGTTGAGGTGTCAAACGAACAAGATGGAGGTGAGGACGACGAGGAAGAGGATGAGGATGACTCAGATTACCAAATTGAGTCCGATGAGATAGAAGATACTGGATCCTCCGCGGATGAGGATGATGAAGTGTCTGATGAGGAGGAGGGGATCGACCATGATGCACAGTTACTACATCGCTGGCCTCGGCACAATCCTTTCGTGGGTCGTGGACAACAACACCCCGTACGAATGTTAAATGATGTATCCGGATTTGAACCAAGTGATGTTGACTTTGGTGGGCCGAGTATCCCGGTAGAAGGATCTTTGGCAGAGGGCATGACATTTACAACAAAATGGGATCTGACCAATGCTATCAAGAGATTTCATATTGAAAAAAATAAGCGGCTCACAACCAAAGATAGTAGCCAAACTAAATACCGTGTGAAATGCAGAGATGAAAATTGCTCATGGGAGTTGTATGCAGTTCCGACGAGGTCCGATAATGCATGGGTTATTAAAAAATGTCGATTTCTCCACTCATGCAAAAGCATAGCGGCGATGGTTGACCATGATCAGCTGACATCCCAGCTGATAGCTGATATCATCATGCCCGAATTGAAGGAAGACATGGGTATGTCAATAAAAACAGTTGGAGGATTAGTGAGAGCAAGGTTCCCAGGAGTAAAGCCGACGTACAACAAGTTGTGGAGAGGAAGGGAAACCGCAATGGCCATGTTATTTGGGTCATGGTCCGGGGCATACGCACTTTTGCCTCGTTTGTTGAATGCCATAAGTACATCGAACCCCGGGAGTAAAACAGCGTTGCAATCCGTTCCCACTGAAAATCCGAATGTCCGTAAATTCACAAGGGCCACGTGGGCATTTGGCCCTTGCATCGAAGCATTTAGATTTATGCGTCCAGTAATAAGCATAGATTCATCATTCCTGCATGGTCGCTACAGTGGCAGGCATTTAGTGGCTGCAGCCTATGATGCAGAAAATCATTTGTTACCGCTAGCATTCGGACTAGTCCAGTCTAAAAGTGGTGAGAATTGGGGATGGTTTATGAGATGGCTACGTCAAGAGGTTGTTGGTGACAGACCGATTTGTGTTATTTCTGACCGCCACAAGGGCATAAAACATGTTTTTAATAGTCCACTGTTTGGTTGGGACGAACATCAGAAACAAGCAGTGCACCGTCTGTGCGTACAATACATTTCTGAAAACCTATTCAAAGCATGTGCGAACCAGTTAGCAGTGAACAAATTTAATGATACCGCTAGGAAGCATAGTGTTCGAGAATTTAATCAGGGTCTAATTACTATACAAAATTTAAGTAAAGATGCACGCGAGTACTTGAGACATGTGGGGAAGATCGATGAAACAAACAAACAAGCAGCCGAGGCACCCCACAAGTGGTCTCAGTGCCACGACAAGGGATATCGTTGGGGAATAATGACAAGCAATGGAGCCGAATCGCTTAACCGAGTATTTAAAGAATGTCGTGGCCTCCCAGTAACTGCTATTGTTGAAAACAACGTTCTATAAGTGTGTGAACTGGTTTGCAAAGAGAAGAGTCGAATCAGCTGCATTGGCGAGTAAGGGGCAAGTGTTTTCTAACCTTGTTACTGGCATACTCGAAGCAGCCGTGTTAGCCACTCATAACCTTGAGGTTACCAAGTACGATGTGGTTCAAAATCGTTATGAGGTTGTTGCAAAAAATGAGCGGGAGACCACAACCGGAAGGTAAGATAGAAGCTACAAGGTGGAATTACCGGAAGGTGAGAAACCACGATGCAAGTGTCGCGTACCAAACAATACAGCTATTGCGTGTTCACATATCCTTAAAGTATGTACGGCGCGCAATTACAATCCAACCATATATACCCACCGGTATTACAGTACAGATACTCTTATAAATACGTGGCAGGGACAATTTGAGGTATTCGGTAAAGAAGAAGATTGGCCGGAGTACCACGGCGAGACCATTATTTCTGACAAGAAACTAGTCCAGAGAGGCAGAAGAAAACACACACGACATGAAATGGTGATGGACCGAATGGCCGGCAGAGTCGGCCCCCCTGCATGCGAGATTTGTGGTTCGATTAATCATACTACCAACCGGTGTTCTCAACGTAATATGCAAGCAGAAGAACCAAGTCGTCGTCGGAGCGCACGTCATTCAGTTAGTGGTGTTCCGAGATCTGTGGACCGAGACAACCTCGCACTGGAATTCAGTCGTGAATGCCAAGGCGGTCGCCGTTCCACCAGTGATGTTCCGAGACATACTTCTAGCGGGATTGCACCGCCAAATAGAGGTAAACTTTACATTAATATTAACTATCAATACCACCTTATAAAAAACATATAGATTAGTTGTTTGTTACTTTCGCAGGAGACGTCGGAGAGTCTAGTACAAGGAGGAGGTCGAAAGGCACAGCTTCGCAAGTGAGGAGCTTTCTTCGAAGAATTATGAATTCATAGATTGCAAAGATTGAAAAAAACTGCTATGATCTGTGAATTGGAGCACCCGATTTTTTTTTATATTCTTGTAGTGTACATCGAGTTGTGCTTCCTCAAAAAATTTTATCGAAAAATTCTAAGTCTAAGGCCCCTAAATTAATATTCTAACAAGGCGGCAGCACTGCAACCGGGAACGCTGATAAGCCAAATTAATTGAAAAAACTGCTGTGATTTGTGAATTGGAGCACCCGATTTTTTTTTTTTAATTCTTGTGGTGCACATCGATTTGTGCTTCCTTAAAAAATTTTATCGAAAAATTCTAAGTCTAAGGCCCCCAAATTAATATTCTAACAAGGCGGCAGCACTGCAACCGGGAACGCTGATAAGCCGAATTAATTGAAAAAACTGCTGTGATCTGTGAATTGGAGCACCCGATTTTTTTTTAAATTCTTGTGGTGCACATCGATTTGTGCTTCCTTAAAAAATTTTATCGAAAAATTCCAAGTCTAAGGTCCCCAAATTAATATTCTAACAAGGCGGCAGCACTGCAACCGGGAACGCTGATAAGCCGAATTAATTGAAAAAATTGCTGTGATCTGTGAATTGGAGCACCCGATTTTTTTTTAAATTCTTGTGGTGCACATCGATTTGTGCTTCCTCAAAAAATTTTATCGAAAAATTCCAAGTCTAAGGCCCCCAAATTAATATTCTAACAAGGCGGCAGCACTGCAACCGGGAACGCTGATAAGCCGAATTAATTGAAAAAACTGCTGTGATCTGTGAATTGGAGCACCCGATTTTTTTGTAAATTCTTGTGGTGCACATCGATTTGTGCTTCCTCAAAAAATTTTATCGAAAAATTCCAAGTCTAAGGTCCCCAAATTAATATTCTAACAAGGCGGCAGCACTGCAACCGGGAACGCTGATAAGCCAAATTAATTGAAAAAACTGCTGTGATCTGTGAATTGGAGCACCCGATTTTTTTTATATTCTTGTAGTGCACATCGAGTTGTGCTTCCTCAAAAAATTTTATCGAAAAATTCCAAGTCTAAGGCCCCCAAATTAATATTCTAACAAGGTGGCAGCACTGCAACCAGGAACGCTGATAAGCCGAATTAATTGAAAAAACTGCTGTGATCTATGAATTGGAGCACCCAATTTTTTTTTATATTCTCGTAGTGCACATCGAGTTGTGCCTCCTCAAAAAATTTTATCGAAAAATTCCAAGTCTAAGGCCCTCAAATTAATATTCTAACAAGGCGGCAGCACTGCAAAATTAGTAGTCCAACTACAAACCATAGTCCATGAGAATACATAAATGTCGTGACAGATGTCCAACTACAAACCATAGTCCATAGACTACATAACTAAATATCGTAATAGTAAAACTACATGGTCTACTCACTAGATAAATCTCTGGTATGGGGTCCTGAGAAGTTGACCCGGACGTCTATCACGGAGACCCCGTCCAAGTGGAGTACCATCATCTGCAACCTCTCCTGAAGGATCTGCCGCATAGTCGTCTTCTTGGCCGTCAACTTGTCCTTCAACCTACGAAATATATATGAGCAGATGTGGTCAAGAAGACATCTCCTACGGATTACAGTATGGTGGTGTACAGTGATACTCATTTTTAAATTTAAGAGAACCACTAACCTGTGATGTAGAAGGACCAGAGTAATATGGTGGTGTCTGCTCTGCTAGTGCGGAGTTGCCCACTGTCAGGTCTGTAAGTAGTGTCTGCAATCAAGTCGTCATACCCGTACTAACAGGAAAGGTAGGTGCACACGACACCGGGGACATCTGCCACATAGGTGGTACCATGTACTGTGATGTGGGCATCACGTAAGGCATGGAAGTAGGAGGGTTTGGCATGGAAGGCGGTGCCATATACGATGTCGAGGGCATCCCGTAAGGCATGGAAGTAGGAGGGTGTGGCATGGAAGGCGGTACCATGTACTGTGACGTGGGCATCCCGTAAGGCATGGAAGTGGCTGGATACGGGTACATCATAGGAGGTGGTACCATGTAGGATGGGTACGGAACCGATGAAGTAGGGACAAGCATGTGGGCCGCCTGTGTGGAATATGTACCCTGCGTGGACTGTGTATGAGGAGGTGGTGAGGAATGTACCAAAATGTCATCAACAAACTGGGATATATCGTCAGTTTCCTCATCGTCTATCGGCAACTGCTCAATATCTGTCGGCAGGATTTGCATCTCTTAGCACTCGAGCCATCTCCTCGGCCTGATCGACCTCTTGTAATATGCAACCCATTCGCTTCAGAATCGCCTTGCACACCGCCTTTGTTCCTCTCTTGTACAACTTGTCGATAACAAACTTCATTGTCACCGCTGTCTTCCTACCCTGAAAAAAGAATTTAATCAATTCATTATTTTCACATATATGAATTCATGATCTTCACATGCTACTTAACAATAGAATAGATTTTTTAAACATGAAACAGATGAAACATTTTCAATGCACCAATCTAACTAGTACTCAATAATAAGCTAATCTGTTACGGGTGTTTTAAAATTAAAAAGCTGCTGGCAATATGTTTCATTTTTAAAAATTGATAACAAGAGATTATGGGTGTTTTAAAAATTAATAACAAGAGATGAAGCATGAAAGAAAGGTATTGTACGTACCGCACGACGCAATCTCGGTGCAACAGGAACATATCCAAGCTCCTGGATTGGACCTGACGGTGCAGGTAGAGGATGGTCTAGTCCTCGGTCTACCCGACCCCATGGATAGACAGATGGCATGCCGTGCTCCGCGAACCATATTCTGTAGCGCTCCTCATCAGTCTCAGAATAAGGGTGTGTCTCAACAATGAAACGACATCCTGTACTGGATGAACTAGGGTGCAGTGACTCCAACTCCAACCACATCGCCACCACATCACTGTGATGCGTCTCCCAATCCGATATGGTCCGTGACGCGTGAACAACTTTATCCAGCAGGTCCAGATAACGCCAATGGTGTGGCGGTGGAACCAGAACTTCTTGGAATAGACCAAACTGGCGCATAACCCTCTCTGGGTAGTACCATGAGACAATCCAAAAATGAATCAGCGGTACGCGAGCAAGCCAGTATCGTCGATCTCTCTCAACGCATGCGGGAAGTGTATGCCAATAATCATTGTATGGCAACCAACATACCTCGTCACCTCTCATAGTTTCAAATGAATCTCGGTAAACCTGCAATGTACACTTGGCTCCCGTGTATTGATAAGTTTTCCGCAAGACCCAATGCATCCATAGCAAGGCCTTCGCTCTGGATCATCAACATCGTCATCAACCAGCTCTGCCGCCGGCAATGGAGCGCGAGCTCTAGGTCTACCAACTCTGAAATATGTCCATGACCTGAAGGAGCAGTAGTGGCCCTTTATAATCTTGGAACCTACACGTGCGGCCACGGAGAGATTCCGATATAAAGTGGCCAGTATAGCTGCACCCCAGTTGTATTTTACTGGATTCTGAAAATCCTTGAAGAACTGAAGCCACATGACCGGCACACTATCACCGGATGAATCGGGGAATAGAGCCGACCCAAACAAGTCAAGCAAAAAGGCACGGGTATATCGGTCGATCTCTTCCTCACTGGAGGTTTCTGACAATTTCGGGACATTTTTGCGCAACCAGGACAAGTAGATTTGATGTTTTGACGGCGTTGTCCTGGAGCGTACCTCTCCAGTTTCATCAGTTTTCTTTCTCATCTTTTGCTTCCATGCTGTTAATGGGACATCCCCCAATAATTCTGACACCCAATTTAATGCCCCAAGATCACTGTGTCCAGTCACAGGAGGCCCGAATATGGGTAGACCCCACAAGCAACTAACATCCTGCAAAGTAATTGTGGCCTCACCGAAAAGAAAGTGGAAAGTGTGCGTCTCCTAACGCCATCGCTCGACGAGAGCTGTGATCAACTTGGGATCGACCTGCATCTGCGGCATCCGTGATATATGATACAATCCCAACGACATAAGTCTCGACCGACAGAGAGGATGGTACGGAATGTGTGGCCAGTGCGCTTGTGTGTCCAGTATCAAATCCGGCTACAAAAATAACACATACACATCAGATATTTGGTCGTATAATTAATTATTAGATATGATCGTATAATTCATTAATATGTATTACTCGGGATCAATTTGAAATAAGTCTGATAATCTATTGTGTATAATTTACTAGCGGTAGAAATATTTGGTCCATCTACGATGAATTAATGAACAACTAAATTCCAAAACAACCATACATATTTGATTTGCGTTTTATCTAAGTGATTAAATTAAAACTCATTTCCTTTTTTTTTTTTTTTTTTGCTCTGATTTTAATTGCTTAAAAAGCTGTACATAGAAAGTGAAATGTACACTTAGAAAATGCAACATCGTATGCTAACTGACATAAAAAATGTCACTGACATATTTAATCGAGTTTGATAAAAATACAACATTTTATTAATGCCAAGCATAATAATATTAATTTGTACGTAAGTTTCCCATAACTTAAATATAAATTATAAAAAAAACAAATGACTATTAAAAGTGGAGAACACATATATGAATTATTTGAATGCAGCTTCTATAAAGGCAAATATATAAGGAAAAATAATGTGCATATCAGATTAATAAAAAAAAATTATATTCATTTTCTTTCAGATATAATGGCAATAGCAAATATCAGATTAATAAAAAAAAATTATATTCATTTTCTTCCAGATATAATGGCAATAGCCAATATCAGCCTAATGCCAATTAATTATTTTGTTTATGATACTTATAATTAATCGATGCAAACAAATTTATATAATATGTACATAAATAAGTACAATATAATTATGCTATCAATTTTCATAAATTGATTATGTTGATCTTATCAAGCAATGACAGTACACCTTCTATTACTATTTTCTTATAATTTTCCATTATAATTTTTTAATGTTATAATTTCCGTTTCATAAGATTTGTAACTTTTTATGTACTTAATTAGTTTTGTAATTGTTATTTGTACTTAATTATCAAGTATAATTGTATGAGAGTGTATTCTATAAACTTTTTAAATATAAATAATATATAGAAAATAAGGACCCGTTTTTTAATTTAACGGCCGTGTAACCCCGTTTTAACGTCGAACCGTTAAATGGTTACCTCACCGTTAAGAGATGTTAAACGTTTGTTAGAAGCTTGTTTATAACATATGGTGTATTTCTGGTGTACATCTTACTTTTTGAGTGCATACCTAATTTAATATACATATTTAATTAAAACCGTTGATTCATATAAGGCTAAAATGGTAAAGTAAGACATCTATTAATATGCATGGTTCTACAAATAAAAGAGGGGATGCAGGGATTCACTCCCTGTAATGCCGCTCTCTCATCAATCCAAGCCTATCGTGTGATCTACTGTGTGCATGAATGAATGTGAATTAAAAATTGTATATAACCATGTGAAAATCGAACAAATATATACAAATTGTATACACATATTTAGACTCTTTGTAATATCAGCTAATGCTCAAATCACATAAAATTCGATACATGGTCAATTTATAAGTTTAAAAAAATTTTTGACCTTAAAATTAGATATGTGTTTAATTTCAATCCTCTCTTAGATAAAGTAAATTAGATAAAGTAAATTAGATAAGGAAATCCTCTCTTATATTTAATTTCACATTATGTTGCTTCAATTTGTGTTCAAATTAAAGACAATCATTGGCTTAATATATATGATTTAAAATGATAAGAAATACACATGGCTCTGTACACATTGTATTTTTTTTTTCAATTCCTATAAATAACTTATGTTGGTTTGATTGAAGTACCTAAACTATATTCGGCTAAAATTATAATTATAAATAAATAAATAATAAGTACCTAAATAAATAAAAGTATTTTCTTTTTGACAACATAAATAATTTCAAAATTACATCCATAGAGGAATTTGTAGAGAAAACTCTACAAAAATAAAAATGTCACATATGATAATCTCATGTTAACTTTCTAAACTAAACAAAATGTCACATATGATAAACTCACGGCAGTGTCCAGTTTATATATCTTGCTGTCGCAATATGGCACCTGTAGTATGTCAGTTAGAGCCCGCCGTTCCTCCTCATGAACAGAATCCGGAGGGCGAGGGGGTCTACACTGAGAACTACTTCCGACTTCTCCCGTACTCATTTCGTTCACGGTGAAATAATTTCAACCAACATTACATTTAATTGCATCTTTGACACCTCTCATTTAATACAAACATTTTTACATTTAAATTATAAACACAACATTACATTTAAAATATGATAGTAACAATCAAACCTTGTTAGAGTGCCGTGGTGGACAGCGAAGAACCGGCGTTGGTGTCTGCGCACTGCCGAGGTGTGCGCGTGAGGCCGAGGTGGTGCTGTGCGGGGGGGGCATCTCCTGATGGGGAGGGGCTGCGAGGGGGGTGGGGACTGCGAAAGAGAGGGGGGCAGGGGAGGTTGCTGCCCGGGGGGGGGGGTGGACCTGCGAAGGGGGGACAGCGAAGGGAGGAAGAAGAGTGGGAAAATGGAGGAAGAAGGAAGGGAGACCGGTGGAGTAAATAAGCTCGGGTCCGCATTATTTTTGCCGGCCCAAAAAATTTAGGGGCCAAATAAGTAAAAGAGGACCACTCAAAGGGGTCAACGAAAATAGAGCCGGCCCCTCAAAAGACAGTTTTTTTTTAAAAAACCCGTGAATCGGGTCACCGAAAATAAGGCCGTACCCCTAAAAAGACAGTTTTTTTTAAAAAAAACCCGTGAATCGGGTCACTGAAAATAAGGCCGGCCCCAAAATTGGTGGGACCCGGGAATCTGCCAGTGGCCAGTACTTGGGGTCAGCAAAACTAAGGCCGGCCCCTAAAAAGAATCTTTTTTTTTTAAATCCGTGCAGTTTTTGACAGTTCGTGCTAGGGGCCGGTGAAACTAACGCTGACCAGCCTATATCCTGAAATTCTATTTCTCTATTCCTACTTATTTAATTATGATTTTCTATTTAATTAATATTAAAAATTTCGGTCTCACAACAATTCAATAAAAATGTATTAATTGAATAAATTGCATCTATAAGGGATAGCAAAACCAAAGTCCCTAGGTCATGTTTAATTGAGTCAAACCAATTATTGTTAGTCTTGTTCTAATTTTAGGATTAATTTAGTTAATCAAACCTTGAAAATCGAATTGTCTAGATTGGTGATTTGAATTGAAACTAGTGCATTACAAGTTGTCCTTATGGTTCGACACCCGATTACTACATCGGTAGGTTCATACGCTTGTGAATTGAACCGTTTTAGTATTAAAAAATTATTAGCAAATATTTCACATCAGCAGTGGGTACTACCTAGAAGCATGTGAATTTTTTTTTTTATATTTCTCTCTCTCTCTCTCAATTAGTAATGGAAACACAGACATTGTGCCATCTTTTTTTTTTTGTTTTTATAATTGTAAGCATATTTTCAACAACTGAAAAATGAAAGGGTTATTGTTAAAATGTTTATATTAATATATCTAACAAATATTAAAAAAAAAAAAATCTATAGAAGGTCTCTTAGAGGACTGAAGTTTTTTTAAATAGGGATAAACTGGAAGATCAAGCAGCATAAATTTAAGTTTCTATAACACACAATTATTTGTTACATTGATTCATTTATTCGTTACATATTCACTTACTTGTTACATAAATACCTATATGTGTTACAAATTAACAATAATTATTCAAAAACTTATAATAAGTATATCAAAATGTAAGCACGCACCTTCCTATATATGTCAATTGTAATTATTGATTTGTTAATTATAACCCATAATTATTTGTTACATAAGTACCTACATTTGTTGCATATGTCAACTGTTATTTATTTGTTAACTATAACTCACATTTATTTGTTACATATATAGATTCACTTACTTGTTACATAAGTATCTATATTTGTTACAAATTAGCAACAAATTATTCAAAAATTTAAAATAAATATATCAAAATGTAAGCACGCACCTTTCATATATGTCAACTGTAATTATTTATTCGTTAAATATAACCTACAATTAATATTTGTTACACAGATTTATTTATGTGTTACATAAGTACCTGTATTTGTTACAAATTACAATAATTATTTGAAAAATTAAAAGAAATATGTCAAGATGTAAGAATGTATGAATGTACCTTTAATCTTACCATGTTGCAAACAATATATGACTAAATATTTTAAAAAAGGATAAAATAGTTTTGAGAGAACCGGTCTCTTTAAAAGAGAATGTTGAAAAAAATAAAAGCAAAATTCAAAATATAAAGTTAGAATATAGGACAAGTATACTGCTCCAGTCAAATCAATGTAGCACACACCTAAGTCTGCTATCTCCTACGTACACTCAATTAGGCTACTCACGGGTGAAGTCTAATGTGCCTATAAAATAATGCAGCCTGCCAACTTGGATGTCCACGTAATCATTATGGATCTACGGACAAAATTGTCTATGGCCGCTAAGTCTCACCCTATAGTTTATAGGATAGTGATATAATGTCTCAAATATTGCCCCCCCAACTCTTGATGTGCTGGCATGCATCTTTTCTATTATTTTTAAAACTGAAAAGGAGGTCTCGCATTGAATAATATACGGTTATCACCCACTGGGTATGACTTATGGGGTATGACTCACTGGGTACGCCCATTCATCAATCGGACGGTTTGCAAGGTTTGTGTGCACGATCAAACGGTGCAATCATGGGTATCAATTTCCATTAAACGGTGCATTCATTAAATGCTCATTCATTAAATGCCCATGCAATATGCCAATGCATCTAAACTCTAAAGGTTGGGTGGCAATGATAGGGGCAAAACAGGGCGGAGCCAGGATTTGAAATTAGCGGGGTCGAGATGCCGAGGGACAAAATTTAGGGGTGTGAAATAAAAACTCTCAACCAAATACACTGCATATTAGCGTTTCTGTATACAAATTCGAAAATCAGGGGGTTACACCCCCTCCGCTCCCCTTCCCTCCGCCCCTGGGGCAAAGTATACTTTTCCTTGTTTTTATGGCAGCAAACTGAATGCCATACTTTTCTGCATAGTAACATGATTCGCGATTTATTCGCGAATAATTCGTTTTTTCACAAGAGCCGAACGAATCCCGCATAATACTACCCAATGATATATAATACGTTTTATTCGCGAATAAAACGTTTTTTACGCAAATAAAACATTTTATACGCGAATTATTCGCGAATAAAACACATTATATATCGTTTTAAAGGAAAATTTGTGCTTTTTTATTTGGTTTTTAAAAATATTGGCACTTTAATATATTTTTTATTATTTATATAAGCCGAACTATTCCCGAATTATACCCGAATCACGAACTTTTGACTTCGCCGAACGAATCTCGAATCGATGATTTGTTACTATGCTTTTCTGTGAGTATGCAGGTGGAACCTATAGTTAAATGACCGCCCAATATCTAAAAATCTAAGCCGTTTAATTTATATCGACGGCCCGGATTAATTGCAGTAAGTTGCTGCCATACCCCCCGTTTGGCAAGTGTAGTAAGTTAAAGCGGAGTAAAACGTTAAATCACCTTAAATCAGTGGTGTTTGGTGGTAGTGGAAGTAAATAGATGAAGTAAAGTTGATGTTATGTGTAAAATATGTGAAATGTTGGTGATTTAGTTTACTACACCTATATAGCTGCGTTAACTTACTACACCTTAAATCACTTCCGTTTGGTGACCTAAAATTGATTTAAGAGCTTAAATCAATTTTACTACGGCTACCAAACGCAGGGATAGTTTTTTTCTGGCAGCAGATTGGGAGACCCCATGCATGACTTCTGGTAAATTTAACATTTCAGAATGTATTAAAAATTAAAAAAGAAAGGAGTTTTGCTGCATGCATAGCATCGAATTCTTGTTTTTGTAAAAAAAAAAAAAAAAAGGTTTTGAGTCATTTATTTATGAAACGATATAAAAAGTATGTTCGTGGTTCGAAATCCGGACGAGAAGTACTGTAAGACCTTTAAATTTGAGTAGCTTGACTCTAATCTTTATTTTTTTTTTAAAAAAAAGTATGCTTTGTGTGCTGCTGAATAATACGTAAGCACTAAATCTTTTTTTTTTAAGAAAAATTTAAAATCTTCATTTTTATATGATTCAAAACGTTTCAGACTTTTTTTTTTCCAAATAAAAATGATGCACTCACTGTAGCAAAACTTTTAAATAGAAGATTTGCATTACGTGGAGTGAGATATTTTACAGCTGTAAATAATTAATTTCATAAGCTCAGCAATAGCTTTTTGATAATTATATGAAAGAAAATTATAGATTGCATTTATCACTCTTCTAGAAAATAAATCTGCTGTAAATACCTTCTATTTACATAGGAGGAAGGATGATACTTATTTTGACAATCCTAACAATGAGACTTTCAAAATTTTAAAAAATAATTAAAAGTTCTGAAAAATAGAAAAAAAAAATATAGAACTATATATTATTAAACTTATAAATTGATTATGTTTTCAATTATATTCCATTTAAGTGATGGTTGACGGCTCTTCAAAAATACTCTCTAAATTAATTATAACTATTAAAAAGTACATAAAATTTTGATAAATCATCAAACGATGTTCAAATTGATTGAAATTTGAAACACCATCAATCTATAACTCAACAAATTTATGCATAAACATTTTTCCACTTTAAAGATTTTTTATGAATTTTTCAAAATTTTTAAGATGTCATTGTGAATAGATCCATCCTCTTTGACATTAGCATGTATCACTGAAAATAGTTGCTCTTATCCATATATCATTTCTTAATCAATTTTCTTAATAATCTATCTGGACTCGGAATAAGATCTCTCTTTGAAATTTCTCTTTATTTATTTTTTTTTCGGGGGGCTGATAATAGTCCCCAGGGTCTCGTCCCCCTAAAACATCCCCATAATTGACTGGCCTAAGTCAACTAGCGACATATTGACCATCTGAGTCGGCGCCTCATTCAATTATTTTTCCGCACTCTTGCTATTTATACCAAACCAAATGACTATTAACACCCTGTTATCTATTAATTAATACCTATGATACTATTTACACTTGGTGATTATTTTATTTAGATCAATTGTGTGTGCTATAAGCAAATGAGTAATTGGCTGTTGTAATACTGACACATGATTATCAATTTATAATTTTATCACAAGCTATTTATATTAATCAAACTAATTATGAATAGTTACTATATGTTTGCAATTTGAAATGGCGATGGTAGTAGCTATTTATAGTTATTAACAAGGTTACTTAATATTGCTTATTTTGTTATTAATAACAACTCACATAAGGGTTCCTTTATAATTAAGAGTTGTTCCGAAGCATGTCCGACAACTATTTATATTAATTGTGGGTATTATTTATTTAAAATAATTCAACTACTAATAGCAGGTGCGTGTCAAATTTTAAATCAAGTGGCAAAAAAAAAAGAAAGAAAGTTTATAAAGAAAGACATGAGCAGATCTTGTTATTTTTTTTCATTCTTTTAAGAAAGTTGTTGAACAATAAGGCTATGAAAAAATGCAACTTAGAGGAAGATGCTTGTCAAAAAAAAAAAATCACAAACCTGCAAGGTAAATCACAAATCGACAAAATAAAAGTGTTGGTTTAAAAGATGAAATGACTGAACCACCAAAATAGAATCACAAACCTGTGAGAAGTTGCCATACAAACAAAGAAATATCCAATGAATTTTTGAAAAGAAAGGATATCATGAGATCGAAACAATTGATAAACTAAGTAGAGCAACAGACCGAAAATTTTTTTTGCATGTTGCACATGCAAAGACCAAATTTGCAACGCACCTTGCATGGGCATTTTATTTTCATATCATATTGAGAGATACATGGGTATCATCAAATAGATCCTCAAGTCAAATTCTGTATAAAAAACGAAATTGTTAAGAAGCATATCGAAAACATTAAAATTTTGATAAAAAACGGTGAAAAAGACGAAATCTAAATAGAAGACCAGACCCAATGGAATATTAAAAGACAAAACTCAAACAAAGGAGTATTTGTTTCTCAATTGAAACAAACTTGTGGAGGATAGGGATGCATCTGCGCATCAAAACCATTACTGGAATTGTTGGGAGAATAACTGCTTTTGACAGAATGAAAGAGGAAATGGAACCTACTCAATTAAATTAGACTTTGTGCTATTCAAGAGAGAGGTGTCTCTTAAAGTTGTTGAAGACATTTGAATTTGTTTGAAATAGAACGCTGTGGGAAAACTGAAATAACTAAAAAGTCAAATGGAAAGTCGCCGCTTGTGTTATGGGGACGGCGACGGGGGACAAAACCTTGGGGACTAAAATATTATTCCTTTTTTTTTTTGAGATAAAGATGAGGTTAAGCCACTCAAATTTAAATGTCTATAAATGATCTCCAACCAAGTTTCTAACCCGTGACCTCCCACACGGAGAACGTTACTCTTAGTCACTAAACCAAAGGCTGGTTCTTAAAATTTCTCTTTATATATCTTACTGCATATAGATTCCACACTGCTAGATCATCTCTGAAAACACAAGCATCCAAATATCCCATATGCCTTCACTGTGTCTCCTTTTAATATTAGGCTTCCCCCTTCTCCTTTACCTCTACACAAAGCTATGGCAGAACCCCAAAAGATTGAGAGAGAAGCTGAGCTACCAGGGGATAACTGGCCCCAAGCCTTCTCTCTTCTATGGCAACATATTAGACATCAAAAGGATCCAAAAAGATTCAAAATTGCTATCCATGGAAGCAAAGAACCGGCCCCGGTTTGTTGGTGACTACCTATGCTGCCCAGATACGCCGACACATCAACGTATCCCGTATCGGACACGTATCCGACACGGATTCGTGTACGATTCGTGTGCGATTCGCACCCGATACGCCGGTCAACGTATCCAAGTATCTTGACTGACTTTGACCAGCCGATTCGGTCAAGATTCACGTCCGACACTCCTCGATTCGTTGCCGATACGTCCCGATACGTCCCGACACGTCTAAAAATCACTGTCAACAAGTAAATTGGTGCAGGCGGGATTCGAACTGGGGTGGATTCTGTACAGGCAGCGCTTTACTTGGAATGCTGAACCACTACACCAATGAATGCCTTGTGATATTTCACATATTAACATATATTTATAAAGAATACATGGACATTTTCATTTTATTTTTTGCCACAATCAATATTTTTTTTAATGTAAGTATTTATTACAAACAATTTATTATTATATTTAATAATTTTTTTTGTATATATACCAGCTGCCGTATCCGCGGTTTTTGAAAATTCCCGTATCGCCGCACCCGTATCGTATCGGATACGATACTCGCACCCGCACCCGTGCTACATAGGTGACTACACTTCGGTTATCTTCCCGCACCTCGTTTCATGGCGAAAAGATTATGGTACTTCTTTTTAATTCATGTTGATTGATTTCTTTTTTTTTTCCTAACTTTTTTTTAGGAATTTTGAGTTGAATTTTCACCCTAGCTATATGATCTATTTAGGGGAAATCGCCCGATGTAAATTAGTCGATCGGAGGTTGAATTAGTTCGAGGTTATTTATTTATTATATTGTTCAAATCAAACATCCAAGAGTGAATGATCAGGATTTTCTAAATTGCTACTTGGGTGTTCTCAGTCTTTAATTTTTTTTCCCCCTTTTATTGAAGTACCAATTTCAAGTATTCCATGAGACTTCAGGATCATATCACAATACATGATAAGAAAAATAAAAATATGTATGCTATACATGTTTAAGTAGCTAAATATAATTGCACACACAATGGTTGGTGATACAAAATTTGTGTACAAATTTAATTTCATGTATCAAATTGAAATTTCACACACAAATCTCACCTTTTAATTATCGAATCAGGCCCCAATTTGTTTTGCTCAATCGATTTGGAAAAGATCTTAAAGAAGTCTTCAACATATACGCATAAAAATAGTGACCGGTGATCGATGTAGACTGAATGCAAATATAATTTCTTTATTTTGTAACAGGTCGATTGTTTCTATACTCGATTGGTACCATGCCGATCCTACATATAACCGATCCTGATTTGGTGAAGGCTGTTAGTCAGTGCACTCCTTTTGAGCTAGGTCGGCCCGAGTATATCAGAAAGGCTAGAAGTTCACTGTTTGGCGAAAAAGGTATTGTGATGGCGAATGCCGAGCTGTGGTCCCATGAGAGAAAGATCATATCACAAGAATTCTTCCTGCACAGGGTCAAGGTAATAACCGGTATCGTATGCTGGTATCTTCTGGTGTATAAACCCCAGGAAAGATGCATCTTTAAGCATCGGAAAAATTATATTGTGTCTCTTGCTCTCTTTTTTTCTGTTCTCAATACTGGTACAGAATTGATACCATAACCAACATTTGGTATCAGAGCGTTTTGAGTTACCAACATTTGGTATCAGAGTGATCCGATATCCAACATATGGTATCAGAGCGTTTAGAGTTTCCAACATATGATGCATGTGAGCTTTTAATAAAATTTGATGGTAATCAGTATACTGGTATAAGTAACAATCAATAAAAGTTTTATGTTCTTCCATATCGGTGGCGCAGTCTGGTATTGTATAGTTTTAATGAGTAGGATGAACAGTGCTATTTGTCCATACATGACATACATATAAACTATTTTTAATTAGACCTATATACTTGTTTTGATCTCAAGTTTGAGCTTTTCTTTTTTTTTTTTTTTTTTCCTCTCTGTTGCCATGAATTCATGTAGGGAATGATAGATGTAATAGTTGAATCTGCAAACAAACTGACTGAAGCTTGGAACAAAATGCTTCAAAACGAAAGAGGGGAAGCAGAAATACCGGTCCATAGTCACTTGAGAGTCTTCTCAGGGAATGTTATATCAAGGGTTTCTTTCGGGAATTGTTACGGAAAAGGCGACGAAGTACTCGCTAATCTCAGCCTGCTTCAGACAGCCATTTCAAAATCTGATTTGTTCACTGCGATTCCTGGAGCCCGGTACGCTCTGTGTATAACTCATATTTGGTACCGTAACAGTGTGTACCAGTACTTATAATTAGTAGTGGGCTATCACTGATCTTGAGTTAAATAGGGATATTTTTTTATGCATGATTATTACTCTGAAAATTATAATAACTTTCATTTGCATCTTTACAAAAGATACCTACCAACCAGAATAAACCGAGAAATACACCGACTGAACCGAGAGATATGCTCGCTTGTCCAAAATATAGTTCAAGAGCATAAACAGCAAAGCTTGTCTCAGAAAGACCTGTTACAGTCACTGATCGAAGGATCGTCGTCGATTCCTGATCGAACGGCTTCGGTTGAGGAGTTCATAATTGACAATTGCAAGACGATATACTTTGCGGGATATGAGACGACGTCTGTCACTGCTACTTGGTGCCTTTTTCTTCTTTCCTTGCACCCGGAATGGCAGGAGCGTGCGAGAAAAGAGGTTCTTGAAATCACTAATGGAGCTGCACCTGATTTCGACATGCTTCGCCAATTTAAAACGGTAAATCTACATATAATTTATTGAACAACATATTTGCTTAATAAAATGAGAACTTCACATTTATTTAATTAAGTGAACCATATTCAATTTGTTTATTTCATTGTAAGAAAGTAAGAAACATATTTTTGAACATCTGATTTTAATTTGATTTCATTTTTCAACACTAAACACATTGTTAATTAAAATACTTTTAATAGTTGACAATGGTGATCCAAGAGACTCTCCGTTTTTTCACTCCGGCATCCTCATTATGGCGAGAAGCACTGAACGATGTGAAGCTCCATGACGTGTATGTTCCCAAAGGCACTCTCATACAAGTCACCATCTCGATGCTACACCGTGACCATGAAGCGTGGGGTCCAGATGCAGACGTCTTCAACCCAAACCGGTTTGCCAATGGAATATCCGGTGCTACCAAGTATCCGCACATGTACGCACCATTCGGGTTCGGGCCAAGAATTTGTGCCGGGCAGAACCTCGCCATGGTGGAGCTGAAAACTGTCCTGTCACTTCTGTTGATGCGGTTCTCTTTCGAGCTTTCGCCGAGTTATGTTCATTCCCCAGCTTACAAATTAACCATTGTGCCTGAGTATGATGTGCCTCTTATTGTAAAAGAAATATAACCTTTGGTAAGATTATGCAATTTGGATTAACTTTAAGAATATTGATCCTTGTTATTTGCATAAGGCTGTGGCAGTACTTTAAATAAATAAATATAGCTTTTGTATCATTAATTACTTTGTTATAAACTAGTTTGCTAAGTAATGATAAATTAAATAAGGGCAATGCTACTATATATGTGCTTAAGCTCACGAAGCACTCTGGTGAGCTTAACTCAAAAACATTCTTAAGTATCTCTAAATTGAGATTTATGTCTTTCTTAAAATTATTTATATCAAAATTTCTTGGGATACTAAAACTTTTCATTTTTAGAATTTTCTAAGTATTTGTTTCATATTTTTTAAGATAGTATGTTTTCATACCATTATTTTATTAATATTTTGTAGTCTATCTTAAGTATTTGTTTGAGATTTTTTAAAATGATACATAAAACATTGATTATAATATTAATATTTTATAGTCACTTTTAAAAAAATCTCAAACAACTACTTAAAAACTTTCAAAAATAGAAAATATTTATATATCCATTTTGATATAAAAAATTAATTGAGCCATATAAATGAAAATTTAGAGATGATCATTTAATATGTTTTTAGAGGTGCACTCATAGAATGGCCCCGCGAGTTAAAAGCTCACGCTATTTTTACTCATAACAGTGATATGATCGGCATATTGGCATATGCAACTCGTTGACACTTCTAATTAATATATGGCCTAGTGTTGAAATTTAAAACGTTTAAATAAATTACAAACACATTGTACTGAAAGAATGGTACGTATTCTTTACCAAAAAAAAAAAAAAATACAGCCACTGTATTAATTCCTCATAAAACGATTCCAAATGAAATAATAATGAAAAAAAAAAATCAATGAACTAATCCCACAGAGACTTTGCCACACAATTGTGCAAAAATCTTAAGCGATATTGCCGTGAGGTTTACGCATTGATCGATCAAGGTGCGGAGCGACAGGTCGATGTTGCTGTTCGGATGCTTTAAGCAAGCTGTGAACTTTGTCAAGTTCCGGTTTGCGGCGTCTAAGAATTTCTGCACATCATGGAGCTCTGATGCTGATAGCATTGTTTTTCCATGCAAAACCTGATCATTTTTCATGTTTCAAACATGTCAGTAAGAGCTATCAGTTTAAGAACATATATACAACAAGAACACAATTTAAGTACTGGTAATTTAATAAAACGAATTCTTGTTTATCCAATTGAATGATTGATACCTTTGATGCCTGGTTGAGTTCATGAATTGCGATATGAATGGCAGATTTGAGTGATACACCAAAATCGGCTTTGACATGATTGCATGAGAGGAAGTGGAGTACATTGGCATAACTAGACTTTGCGGCAATGATTGAGTCTACCAGTACGGAAACTGTGTGTGACCCAGTACCAAATCCGACAGTACCAGTACCAGAACCGACAATGGCGGATCGAACATCATGGGCACACTTCAGCATTGAGGGGTGCCCGGTGCATGACGGAATGGCGAGGGGGTTGATGAAGGTGGCGATTGTTTCGGTCGTGGAGAAAGATAGAAGAGAAATGATAAGAAAGGAGAAAGCAGATTTTGTTGCTGCCATGGATGATTTACTCTTGTGATTGTTCAAACAATTGAATTTCTATGGGGTTTATTTTGGTATTTTGATTGAGTTATAAAAGTTTGTGATTGTTGTATGATCTTTATAGGTGGCTTGTTCAAATCATAAGTTTCTATTTTTAGCCCCCCTTTTTCAAACAGATATTGAATTAATGTTTGAACTTTGAAACAATAGTCAAATTTTGGAACTGTTTTTTTCTGGTTGATATAATTTTTCTTGTTTCTTTCAGGGTTCACTGACATTTGTTCAAGTAGTTAAAACCTTCAATGAAATTGGCATGAAAAAGTATGAATTAAGTCATAAAATCAAATACCATTTCAGGTTTATGTAGTTTGAGTTCCAATTGAATTTCAGTTATTTGTGAACTGAAAATCATGGGCCTATATATATTTGCAATAAGAAACTGGGTCGGATTGTTCCCATCAAGAACGTTTAGGTAATTAGTTGCTATATAAGGCCCAAAATGTATCATGAATTAAGAAGAGGTGAATTCCTCTAGACCGTTTATTTTTGGGTCATATACGGTGTCTAAAATTAGTGTCCATATTGTTACAATTTAAAAAGAAAATTGAGTTAAATGTTATTCAATTTGATATAAGAGTTACAAATTTTGTATATGTGTGGACGTGTGGATAGGTAAAATGAGGACGCTTGAAAATTGTCTTTACTCTTCTGAATCGGATGATCAACATATGTATTTTCTGGTCACAAATAAACAATGATGTTTGATACGTAAAAATTGAATCGCACGATAAAATATAAACAACTGTCCATATAAGAATACCTTGAAAAGGTGCATGAACACAATTGTGTATTTGTGTTATGCAGTAGCGGATCCCTCAATATATATATATATATATATGAGGAGGGATCCATTGACAATGCTAAATGTGACAATCTTGACAATGGGAATTTTAAAAAATTTGTAAAAATTCACAAAAACTCTTAAAAATAAAAAAACTTTTATGGATGCATTCTTTAACTTATAGATTAATAGTGTGTCAAATTTCAATCAATTTGAACATTGTTTGATCGTTTATCAAAATTTTACACATTTTTTAACAGTTGAAATTTAACGAGCTTTAAAGAGCTATCAAACGTCACTTAAATTGAATATAATTTGAAACATAATCAATTTATAAGTTAAACAATATCTCTATAAACTTTTTTCTATTTTTTAGAATTTTTAACCATTTTTACAAATTTTTCAAATTTTCTATTGTCAAGATTATCATTATAAGCATTGTCAATGGATCCCTCCTCTCTCTCTCTCTCTCTATATATATATATGTAGTAGTTCTAAGATAGTACGAAATTCATTGATCATAACGTAAAGCAATTTCTAACTATACTAAAATAACGTAAATTAAGCACGTCAATGTCAAGTATCTCGTTTGCTTGTATTTGAAATTTTATAATGGTACAATATAAGATATCAAGAACGTTACGCACTGATTTAAATTTGATTATGGTTGACCCAAAAGACCAAAATTTTGATGAGAAAAATAAGCAAGAGAGTTCAAATCCAAGAGCAATTAATTATAAGCAGGTCCATAGCTGAAGAAATTTGAGATAGTATGTATGTATTATCAAATGTATTTTTTATATTTTTCTTTCTGTACAGAAGAGTTTCTATACAGAGTTACATAACGGCTATACTAACGGTCAAAAAACAAAATTAGTTGAAGTGGCTTATTTACCTTTAAAATAGAGTTGCGCCTAATTTCTAAATTGGCCAGTGATGGACAAAAGCCCAACGACTCTGAGGCCTCTTATTCATAATCCTATTTCTAATTTTATTCTTTTACAATAGCATATATAGTTCTTTTTCCAATATACTTTTTTAATGAATTTCTCTCAATTTTAAAATCACTAATCTAAAAAGTAGGGATACAATTAAAATTTTGTATACTTTTTTAACGGTTGTAATTTAACGGGTTTTTGAATAGCTATCAAATGTCACTTAAATTGAACATAATCAGAATCATAATCAATCCATAAGATAAGTAATACTTTCATAAACTTTTTCTATCTTTCAGATTTTTTGAGATTTTTTAAAATTTTTTGAAAAATACCATAGTTAAGATTGTCAAAATAATCATTATCAATGGATGCAACAACCAGCCTTTGGTCTAGTGGCTAAAGACAACGCTCTCCGTGTCTGTGTGGGAGGTTGCGGGTTCGAAACCCAGATGAGGGGTCTTTTATAGACATTTAAATTTGAGTGTCTTGACTCCTCATCTTTATCTTTAAAAAAAAAATAATAAAATAAAAAAAAAAATAGATCCCTCCTCATAAATAAAGATTAATATAATTTTGTTCTTCAAAATAAATCAAAAGAAGTCAGGATGGCCGAGTGGTCTAAGGCGCCAGACTCAAGTTCTGGTCCTCGTGAGAGGGCGTGGGTTCAAATCCCACTTCTGACATTTTTTCTTCTTTTTTCTCTTTTCTTGTTTTTTTCCATAAAATAATTTCCATATAAATAAACCAAATGATTCAAATTATTATGAGAAAAATTCTCTCTATTATTTGTGAATTTGCGATGGTCTTTTACTGTCTTCTGGAAGGCGTAAAGAAATTTCTCTTGCCCTAGACCTCGGTAACGAATCTTCATTGACTCCTAAATAATCAAAATTCAAATCTCTGAAATGTGAAAATTCTGACCAAGTAAAAGAATCTCAAATCAAATAATGCATTTATATTTTTTGAACTTGATTTGTTCTATTGCTTGGTCTATTTTTTTTTTGTTTTTTGTTTTTTTCTAGTAATGTCACGGAGCAAATATAATACCTACAGGAGTGCTCATTCTGTAGCGCTGCATTGTGTAGCGCAGGATATGAACCGTTAGATCATCTTGAGATTCGAGCCAGTGCAGATCTCAAGATAATCTAATAGTTTACATTCTGCGCTACACAGTGCAGCGCTGCAGAGGATATGAAATCTACTAAAGAGACTTGGTCTACTGAATTAATTTCCCAAAATATCAATATGAATCATTTTCTTAGAAATGTCAGCATGTGATCAATTATGAAAGCATTTCAACTACCACTCAACTACTTCCAAATAAAAAAAAATATAAGAAATACACCGTCATGTCTTAATTTGACTTGATCAAACCGGTCCACGGTACCGGTCTACGGTACCAGCTCACATGCACAAAATTTAATTAATTAAACGAAATTTCATTAATAAAATTCAATTTGAGCAGACAAGAACAACAAGGAGCAGAAAACTGGGATAGTTCTTTCATATTTTCTTGTCTGGCTCATTGGTTTACATTACAATTTTTTTTTTAATTTGGTTTTATACTATTCAATAAAATCATGTTTTTAGTCCAAGAAAAATGCACTTCTAAGTGACCAGAGAAATTAAAAATAAGACATTTAAGGTCAATTTTTGTACTACTAAGGTGAAAAGTAATAGATAGGTACAAAAAGGAAATTACCCATGTCTTTCTTACCTCAAAATGTAACGTTTAAATTTCTACAAATTAATTTTAGATAACAAAAAAAAAAAAAAAATCTAACAATTTCAAATTAAACATATTATTTAAAATTGTTCTGTTCTAACACAGACCACATGTCTCCATCCAGTCAAGGAACACATTGGTTGACTGGTTGTCACGTTCTTCACTTGCAAACAAATGTTTACAAATTGAAAAGTTCTATATTATTATATGCACTAATTATCAATTAATCATGGCTCCCTGACAAGACAAGATCACCATTATTTTCTTCACATGCATTTCAATATTATAACTACCAATCCTTTTCTTTAATTAAATTTAGACAGAATTTAAGTCATGGGATATTAGGATATATTAAAATTAAGCACGGTACACGAAAACAAATATTTATTAATTTAAATTTCGAATCATATTTAATTAGTTATTAATTACCATCTTACTATTCCGTAATTACCACTCCAAAAATCATGCAGGAAAACTTGCTATATTAATTTGACGTCCTACGTATAAATAATAAACTTGCACTGTGTTCAAGGAAAACAGCAATATATATTCATTAATTCATTGATTCTCTCATCTCATGTCAGCTAAATGCAACACATGAAGCCATATTTTCCTCGTTACAGAATTTCACATCAGTCTTGCCATATTATTATAAAGAAAAATATATAAAGTCCACCTATTAAGTAGGTCACTCATCCACCTCCTCTCACAGTTTTGACACATCACGTGCACATGTACTTACCACAGTTACATAAATATTTACTGAAAATAGAAGTATATCTGTTCACTAAAAAATGATATCTATTCATTAGAAAAATTTAAATGTTTAATTAAAAAAATTATAATTTGTTAATTGAAAAACGATTGAATATACGGACCGATGGATAAGTGAAAAGTTGGACGCTACCTACTACTCTTACGGAATTCCACATCTCTTGCCATATAAATCAAGGCGAAGTCAATGAAATGCAGCCAATCAAATAACTTAGCCTTCTTATTTTCTTCTCCAATCTTCTCTTCTTCTATTGTTCTCTACTAAAAGGGAAACATACCCAAAAGTCAGTTTAAGCCACCAACATACATGGCAGATCAGAAATTGGCTCTAGTTGATGACCATCATCACCATAATCAGATCACCAAGAAGGCACCGAGTGTCGTCCCGCCGTCGTCCTCGTTCAGGCTCCGGTCGAAGAGCCTCAACTCGGTGCGACTCAGGAGGGTGTTCGATCTCTTCGACAAGAACGGCGACGGGTACATCACCGTGGCGGAGCTCTCGGACGCGTTGGCCCGGCTCGGCCTGACCACCGACCCCGCTGACCTCGCGCTCACCGTGTCCGGCTTCATCCAGCCCGGCGCCATCGGCCTCGATTTCAACGATTTTCAGGTAGGTTTATGTACACTTGTTGTCAATTTGTGTATGCTGAATTTATTTATTTATTTTGTTATTTTTTGATAAAGTGGATATATTCAACCGTCTCCTATTTTTTTTATGAGATTTATTATTTTGTGCCCACAAGAGATTGAACTTATGACATTTTAGAAGTCATTCCAATATGCTGAATTCTATTAATATACTGATCTGAATTGTCAATTAATAGGAAAATTCTATTATATTGTTTATATTTCATTTTTGTTTATGGTGATGTCTTAACTTCTTAATTAAATAATTAATTAGTTTGATTTGTATTGTGATATTGTTGAATTTGATTGATTGATAGTGGTGGAATTTATTACTTTTATATATGGCAAAATAATGGTCTGAAATGAAAATAAATTACCATTATAGAAGTGGGGTCTGTCATGGTTTGGTTGTTATTGGATAATGAAAGGTGAAGAAATGATAGCCATTCATATAATAAAAGGACAATGAGAAAAACAATTTCCTTGTGCAAATCTAAAAGTAAATTCTGCCTTTTTCAACTTTACTAATCACTTGGTGACATTTGGTTTTCAATTATCTCATCCTTTTTTTTGCACAAAAAGAAGTCAATAAAAATACAAAAATTTCCCTATATTTTTTAGGTGGCAATAAATATGTATATATTGGTCCATAAATAATGCTTGCATATTGTTCTTATACTTCATGAAATCAATTTTGTACCAATTAATCCGGTACCGTATGATACGGTATGAATATGATATTGTACTTTTTGATAGTAAATATTTAATCTGTTGTACGTATCTGATTTTTTTTTTTTTGTGATAAAGGTGAGGGTCAAGCCAGTCAAGTTTAAATGTATTTGATTTATTTGCTCTGATTATGTAGGTTCTTCACCAGACCTTGGGGGATGCGCTGTTCGGTACCGACCCAATCAACCCGCCGGACAACAACACCGATGAGTCCGACATGCGGGAGGCGTTTAATGTGTTCGATGAAGATGGTGATGGGTACATATCGGCGGAGGAGCTGAAGAAAGTGTTGGAGAAATTGGGGCTCATCGAGGGCGAGAGCATTGATCGGGTGCAGGTGATGATCTGCTCGGTCGACCAAAACTGCGACGGTCGGGTTGACTTCGGCGAATTCAAGACGATGATGAAGAGCATCGACGTCGAGAGCTCCTGATTAATTAAAATTTAAAATTATCTTCTTTTTTTTTCATTATTAACTCCAGATCAAAACCTAATCTTGACAGTGGTAAAATTTCAGATTCTTTTCTTTGCAATACATAGGCAACATTATAATCCTGTCATTTTTATAATCATATAATGGAACAAGTGAAGCTTAGAATCTATAGATGTAATAAGCATTTCACTGTTAAAATTTGTAAGCTTTATCTAGACTATTCTTTTTTTTTTAAAAAAAAAAACACAATTCGTCCCTTTTTTTTTTTACTGAAGTTGGTAATGTTGGGTACCATTTTTTTTTTTTTTGGAGATAAAGATGAGGGTGAAACCTTTCAAGTTGGTAATGTTGGGTACTGCAGATTTTTTTTTTTTGAGATAAATATGAAAGTCAAACCACTTAAAAAGCTGAATGTGGTTCTTAATTAGTACACATATTTGTTAATGGTCTACTATACCATATATTGCTCCGAAGCAAATATAAATATTAACCACGACTAACTATCTGGATCACCAACTAATTAACATTGATTCTTGGCATCACAAATTAGTGAATTACAATGTTTGTTTTTTATGACTAAACTAATAGTTATAACTCATCAAATTCATGTGACTTTTTATTAGTATATATTGATGAAACTTTTAGCAAGCCCCTTCAAACATCTCGTGTGTTTAAAACTTTAAATTAGTATGATACGAAAGCATTAGTGAACATTGAACAACTATATTTAGTTTCCAAAATATATATGACATTGGAGGAAATAAAAATGGTAATGTTTAATTTCTTTCTCATTAAATTTCTGCATTAATTGGAAAGTATCGTGCCCAATAATTAATCAATTAATTAAATAATAATATGAACATTACATTTGGCTTAGCATATATTATGCAGCTTAGGTCTTCATTTCTGTTGTTCGAGCTTGAAATGGTTCCTTATTGAACTTTAGAAGTAGAATTAAAAGCCCCAGTAAAACCAGAATAGCTACTCTCACAAAATTTGTTCCTAAATAAGCCAACTGATCAGTACATATTACTTATAATCAAAATTTAAATCTGGCAATAGTTTACATGAGACGCTTTACGCGAGATTGTAACATGTCTTTTGTGTTTTAGTTTGTTTGTTAGGCCTGTATACCAAAGGTGATTTACAACGTTTGACGAAAATGGTGCCGGACTCATAACGACTGAAAACATTGTGAAAATTGAGGGTATGGACTGCAATACAAACTGTGGTCTACTAGCTCTGATCTGCTCTTTGGAAAAGGATTGTTACGATTGATGTCGGCACATATTCAGTATCATGATGAAGAGCAGCATCATGCGGACAATTCTTCAATAAAATTAACAGTACTAGTCTAGTTTAACTTTTGTTCTATATCTACTTTAGGTAGTGAGAATTTAGGTTCTTTTTTTCCACTTCGTAGTTGATGTATGCATGTTGTTATCAAAATGTCGTTCTAATATATATGAGGGTCCGGGGTGGATCCTAGTAACTAAGAAAAAAGAATTAAGTTTTTTTAGTACAAAATGTAAGCTCGAACAATTAACTAGGCAATCATTAATTTACAAACAAATTATGTTTTTTTTTTTTTTTTAGTGAATAAACAACCTACAACAGATATTGTTCTTAAGCAAGTATCTTTGGAAATCTATTATGAATATTCTGATTAAAAAACTCGGCATGGATTTTCTTCATGCTAGGAACTTGTCCCCTCTTAGTCTTTCCTTTGAGATAAAATAAAGGGTCATGGCCACATATTCATTTTCAGGGAACGAAGTATTAGTGAAAAATAAAAACATAGGATAAATTCTTTCAAGAAAATTTGCTTTTATTGCCTTTAAAAAAGATGTGGTAGCACTATCCTAACATTGTGCTCCACAAAATTGAATGGAAGGGTAGATAATGGAATGGAAAGGTATGGGAATGAAGGGGAGGGTAAAATTTTATTTGAGTCACTTGCTCCACAAATGAAGGGGAGAGGATGGAAGGGTATATGGTTATGAGAGTGTACCCTCCTCTATACCCCAAATTGCGGGTGACAATTTTGGGCTCTCCAATGGAACAAAGTCACTCTCTCTACCATACCCTTCCATCCATATTTTTTTGTGGAGCAAGTAGAAGGGTTCATTTTTTCATACCCTCCCTTCCTCTTCCATCCTTTACCCCCATTTGGAGCACAATGTAAGTGAAATGGATTACTGAAATACACAAAAATACACTATGCAACTGTCAATAGTTTCTATTTTCTTATTAGCCTGTGTATATGGATCAGACATTGTGAAATTTTAAGTAAACTATTCTTTATTTTAACTGTAGCAACCATCCTTACTACTTATAAAAGGAGGAGTTGATTTGGAGACCCAAATGGCTATTTGTTCATATTGATTTTGGGCCATTGGATATATCAATCTGTTTTAACTCTCACCGTTGATCATTTAATTTTGATTATTCGATTTCTAGTCCGCTGGCAGAGCATTAATAGGATGCGTTTGTTTTCTTGGAAAAAAGACAAAAAGAAAACGTGTTCGCCCAACCAAATTGAACCCTGTCGCCAATCCAAAATGTAATATGTTTGTAACGTTGTTTTTGTCTCTCAGCATTTTAATAACTTTCGAAATATGTTAATTATTATTTTCAATTTAAAGACACCGCTGCATGGGTGCGGGCATGGTGCTAGTATATATAATGCACTTCTTTTGGAAGGTACCAATAAAAATATGCAATACACCAACATAAATTAATTTGCTATATATATGTCAATACCGGTTAATTCGTCCAGAATCCAAATTAGGTTCGTTGCTTATATTAAAATGAGCACTTTCATGGAAAGTCAGACTGATCCGAACCCGACCCGACCGTGTTTTATGGAAAGTTAGACTGACTCGAACCCGAGCCAACCCGACCCGAACGACCCGAAAACTCGAGATAACCCAGGAATAGAGGTGCAAAATCTGACCAGACCCGAAAAACCAGCCCGACTTGAAAAAATGCCGGTAGACGTCAACCCGATACCTGACCCGACCCGAAAAAATATTGGTAGCCGTCAACTCGACACCCGAGAAAGAAAGAGAAGGGAGGGGCAAAGTTGTCATTTCTAATATTTATTTTCTTTTTCTATATCAAAATTTGTTTATTTTATTCTAAAACTATTTTGATGGGCAAATATAGGAGAAAATAAAGAATTGATGGGTGAATATCTAAATTTAAGGTTTGATCATGATCAGCAGGGATCGATTCAACATAAAAATACCCATGCAAATTAGACAGTACTTATAAAATCGACTCCCATTAACTAAATATTTTACAAAAATTCAAAATAATAAAATGCCAATGCAAATTTGTTGGTTTCATATTTTTAGCATGTTACACATATATAACATAGTATTTGCATGTACATATACACAAAAAATTATACAATATAATTTTGCTGTGCATCAAGATTCAAGAGGCAATGTAATTCTTATTTTCACCCCATACTGACTAAGGAAATTAAAGGTTTTGTTTGTTGTGACTAATCTAACAGTTTCATTTCATCACATTTATGTGATGCTCTACCTTATAAATAATATACGTTAGCCAGTTAATTTCTTCTACATTATATGTATATGTATTTTGAATAAGGATCAATATGGTGCCACAACATTAGTGTTAAACATGTTTACCAGGATATGGCATTGGAGGAAACGAAAATTGTAATGTATTTCCATAACAACAATTCATGTTGAACATTATTTATGCATCCAATTAATGATCGAAATTAATATATTATGAACCTCATTATTCAAAATTGTGAGTAGCTTAAGTTTTGGTTTGGTCTCTAAATTTGTTTCTTTAATTTGAACTTGAACTTAGGAAAGCTTAATGATACCAAAATGCGCTCAGCATTTGTCCCTAAGCCAATTTGGTAGTACAATTAGGTCGTACCAGACGACTGTATACAAGGATACTGGTAATTATTAACACTGATCGTAGATTTGTAATATGTGTTATGTGTTTTCTGTATCAGTTTGCCGACGATAACCTTGGTTCAAGTTGCAGGGTGCCAAATCATATGGCGCATATGTATTGAGCAACAGACATATCGATACACAAAAGACCAATTGGGTGTCCAAAAAATTTGCAGATGTATATATTCATCCCAGAGATTCAAGAAATTTGGTTTGATTGATTGGGAGGCAACAAGAACCTACATGCGCAACTTTGGTACATAAAACTCTTCAAGAATCCAGGACACCATAAACGTTCATTCTATATCCCGAGACATTTTTCTTTTCTTCCTTGTAATAAACTCTTTTTCTATTTATTTTCCTTTTTGACTCGTACATAATGAGCCTATAAATCTCACAATTTTATTTTTCACTTTCAAATTTAGACCTTGTAACCATCTCTTAATTACAAGCAATTAAAAGTAGGGGGAATACCCTTATCTTTTCCTAAAATTAGAACGCATGTCAGTTGTTTTTTTCAAAGGTTTAGCTAGTCTGTCAGCTGAGCATCACAAAACTGAATTCATTTTGACTTGTAATACTCTTGTAACTGAACTTTTTTTCTTAGAATATGGTTCAAATTAATTTTTTTTGGCCCAACTTGGGTCATGAGTGTCAATTTGCTTTGCAATAAATGTTATTTATTATAATAAAATGCCAATTTGCTCGTAAAGGCATCCAATACATAATTAAGTAACAACTATCAAATCATGATAATTTATAATGACAAGACTATATGATTCATATAAATGAGAATTTATAATAACAGGCTCATACACATTACAAGGTACCACTAGTTTAGCATACAACATGCACCCAACTAGTAGGATATAGTGGCATTGTTAAAATCAAATTGACATAACAACACTCCGTTTGCATACTACGGAATAATCACAATATTTGAAAGAAAAACCTCAATCACACATATGTTGTTGAGTTACTATTTAGCACATCTATCTTAATTACATTCTATATTTGATAACTAACCAGGACTATCTATTTGGAACTACATACAATTAACATTGAATGGCATAATTAATCACAACGTTTTTTTTCTTGTGACTAAACTAATAGATTGTTACAACCCATCAAATTCATGTGACGAGCTTATTATTAGTATATATATATTAGGGTATAGTTAGCAATTAAGTTTCTTCAAAGATCTTGTGTATGTTTTAATAAATAAATTAATATGATACCGCAACATTAATTAGTGCACAAATATATAAATTTAGTTACCAGGATATATATGACATTGGAGGAAACTAAAATGGTAATATTTCTTTCTCATTAACTTCCTATTAGTTGGAAATTAAAATGTCAAATAAGTAAATAATAACATTACTTTAATTTGGGTTAACCTAAATTGGGTGCAGTTTAAGTCTTCATTTATGTCTCATTAAGTTGAAATTAAAGCCCTAATTAGACTAATTGTAGCATGTCTTTTGTGTTTTAGTTTGTTCCTTCTACCTTAGCAACACCTTTGGTGAAGATGGTGATCGATTCATATCGGCTAATGCGCTGAGGGAGATATGAGATTGAGAGGGTAGGTCTATTCGAAGTTGAGGGCATGGACTAGGTTACAAATCATGATCAGATCTTTGGACAAGAATTGTAACGGTCGGATCTGCTTTGGCGCGCATATGCTCAGTATCATAATGAAGAGTATCAATGTGAAGTGTTATTCAATAAAGCAAACTGGTATTAACTGATTTAACTTGGTGTTTGTACGTACTTTTTTAACTTGGTGTTTGTACGTACTTTTGGTGGTACGGAGGATTTTTCAGACTTGAACTTCATAAATTGATGCTGGAATGTAGTTACCATAATGCAGTTTTAGTATAAGTGCCATCGGTGAATCTTATATAATCAAATCAAACATTGTCATTGTTAGGTTACTCGTAGATACTAAGAAAGAATAAGTGTGTCGGTACGGAATGTTAGAATGAATTAGACAATTTTTATAAAGGGATTATGCATCTTTTTTTTTTTTACTTTTTTGTGACTTAATTAACGACCCAATAGATATCATGTTCTTAAGCAAATAAGCTTGGATTTAAATAATAATTACAATTTTATGGCTAAAGAACTCAACTTGTTTTAGTTCAATTAATATGCTTTGAACTTTTAATTCCTTCATTTTTTTTTTAAGAAAAAAATTAGGGTCATGGCCACATTTTTATCTTCAGGAAACAAATTGAATTCTTAAGGAAAAAGAAAAAACATAAGATGAAATTATCTTTCGGCAATTATGCTTCGCAAGATATATATATGATAACACTATCCTATGTGTAATTAACTAAAAAGGAAACTGATACATAAAAATAGACTGCAAGTCGGCAACTCCAAAATTGAACTTTAACTTGGATCTGGATTAGAGATTATCGCTCATAAGATATGCTCGTTGAACATATGTTGAATATGCTAATTATGTTTTGACTTGTGTGTATCTTGTAGTATAGTACTGATGTGCAACAGTACAAGTCCTGTATAGTTGTCTTTAGAGTAATATATATAATACAGTTCTTTCAATTTGTAACATGTTTATGAGTTGTGATATTGCTGTTTCTCTGAATGCAGTTTGGTAGTTACAATTGCTGCAATAATTTCCTTACAATGACTTGTGTTAAACAGATACTGTTCAAGTGTTCATTCATGAGGATATTATTGTAATTTTCCCACTCAAGCCCCTAATTTTTGCACTGCGGTTTATTTATTTATTTATTTCTGCAGTGTTCTCTGTTGCCAACAGGGATTATACTAATAGTTTAGCTAATAGAGATGCAAATTAGAAAATGGTACAAGAGGAGAACTGCTATCCAACAAAATAAATAGAGCATTACAACCAGTCTGGAATACAACCTAACTCCTGTTCACCAAGCATGCACTTCATATCTTAGCTTCTAATTAAAAAAAGACAAATAGTAGTCCCTTTTCCTCAATTATTACCAGTGAATAATATACAATGCCATGAATCCTAAGCACAACAAAAAAGAATCATATAAAGCCACAGAACAAATGCAGACAAACCTATATCATTGAACAATTCTTGTGTACAATTAGGTTTTTTAAAATTGACTAAGAAATCATCACAAGCTTTGATGTTACACGCGGAAAACACCTTATGAGCAACCATAGTTAATGCACAACGGAACAAATGGAAAGAATAAATGAAAATGACATATCTTCTTTGTACATGAGATGTGCCTATGAGGATCTGTTGGACCTAGCTTCAACAGAAATTTCATTTTCTTTTTTACACCCTCGGTATCATTTCAAATTGCGAAGTAGCAGCGGGCTGCTGATACTAACATTACATTACAGGGTACAACAACAAATTAAGAGACACAGAGTTAAGTTCTTGATCTGGAGGCCAAGAGAACAGCACCACTATGTGCAGGAACTATTTCAGAGGAGTTGCCACTCATCTTCGCCAGTATATTCGCATAAGTGTTCCGGAGTTAACATGTCATCAAATTTATTGCTACTAGAAGCACCTAAACCGTCACTAACAGTAAATAGTGGGGCTCCATTTGCTTTCTCTCCTAGCTCCGATGAACGAGAACATAAATCATCAAAGTCATCTGCATTGGGATAAATACCATAAAAAATGTTGATAAGGATCTTCTTCAGGTATCAAAATAGCACAAGCAATTCCATGCATATACTGCTGGAAGTTTTTCACAGCTATTATAACATTGCAGAAATGGTCATTAATTTAGAACATCCTGCATTACTATCACCTCTCCCAATTTCTTGAGAGGGAAAAAACAGACAAATCTAGACCCATCTCTCTTTTACAGGGTAGAGTGAGCAAAACTAGAATGGACATCTATTAAATAATTCATACGGGTTGTGGTGGATCCTTTCTATGTTTCACGGGCTCCTATGTTGATATTTCTCGCCTTTTCATATTATGTTGTAATGAACGAACTTTACGGTCAAACATAAAATCTTGGCTTTCCATATAATACATGGATTTATATAGTTTTTCATTAAATATAAGTAAACCTTTATCACGGCAATAGAAGCCAATGGCTAGCGAAGGATCTATCTGATCAAGTGGCATATGTCGAACAGCGCTGGCAGATTTAAAAAAAAAAATGTATTCAATTTTATGGTTAAAATAAATAATATGCATGAGATCATATTAACTAGTACATAACTATAAAATGCCTTTCAGCTCTATACCTGCAATGATATGAAGAAGTATCAGCCTCTAAATTGTCACTTGCAATATCAACAGCCTGTCCAAAAAGGGTTACACTTTCAATTAATCAAAATTAACACTACATGCTTTGATAAAAAATTAAATTATTGAAATATATATGTAGCAATTGTATTTGATTATGTGCGATCATGTTCCAGATCACAATATGCTGATTATTGTCAGGCCTTGATTTCAGTGAGGATTTTGTATATACAAAGTATTCTCTACAACTTCATTCAATTTGTATGGATATAAGAAGCAGCAAGCATGGATCTAGGTCACTGGGAGTGTTACGTAGACCTATCAGGCTAGGTCTGGCATAGTCAGCTCAATGCCATAGTTGTACTTTAGTCAAAATAAGTACCTGCTGCACTTCATGTGGATCAAAGTATAAAGCCTTCTCATCTTGCACACCAACAATGTAAGTAGAGGCTCCAGGTTTACCCCCGAGAATGCCCAAACTCTGAGGAAACATGAATGTTTCTTTCAGCAATGGTATGTACCTTTGAGGAGAAAAAAAAGGCTCTATGTTACAAAAAGCAAGCAAGATTCATAGGAAATTTATAAATTATTAATCTGAAGCTGACAAACAAATGTGTCATTGCAAATTAAGTTAACATACTGTTAAATAGTTCGATAGTTATATTGGAACTACCATTTGACATTCATTTTACAGTGCCACTCAGATTCAACAATTTGCAACCATGCTCCAATATCTCTTGATAGCATGACCACAAATTTGCCAAATTATAGTCATACTGTAAATCTGGCAGTAACAAGCCATTGAATATTATACTTGATACATTCAAATAGCAAAACAGATATTTGCATGCAAAAGTTCCAGTAAAAAGCATCTAAATTTGTGTGGCCATGCAGAATATAACAGTTTTATGCTCCATTTTAGTTGCATGACAATTTTCAACATACCTGGGATTAACTTTGTCAAGGCCAAGCACAAGAGGAACCAACAGGAGAATTGGCGCCCCTGGATCACTGCCTTCACTAAACTCTGATGAGAGCCTAGATGCCACATCTCTGTACAAAACTGGGGCCCCACCTCTCTCTCCATCGCCATCTCCTGAAACCACATAAACAGCAAATGGCAGACTCTCCTTTCCACTCTCAGGTTTAAGCTCCTTGCTATTTTCCTTGGCTAGGGTTTCCCATGCCCTACACATGGCATAGGGGCCCACCCATGAGCCAGCCGCTAAACCATATTCTTTTCCAGCTTGTAGCAAGTTGTGAATTGAGAAGGCACATGACTCAGAGTCACCAAATTGGTGCAGAACCTTGATATAGTCTTGATTGTATGGCTGCATGTTCATATGGAGTCATCATAAGAAAACTGTATATTGGATATTGAGGCTGGTAACTCCAAGCGGGTATATATTTTCTTAATTACATTTTAAGGAAAGAAAGCCTCCATCTTTACCTTTTCAGTGGGTTTTCTCCAAGCCCTTCCTAGATGGTGGAAAATCAATGCCTGCAAAGTATTTCCAAGTAATTCAAGAATACTCTTTTGAGTAAAAAACATAAACGAGTAATTGTATCTTAAGCTTTAACGCTGTCAGAATAATAAAACAGCAAACTCCAATGTCTCCAATTTAGAATTAGTTCAAATACGTAGTATCCACACCATTACAAAACATTTTGAACCCCAGGACATAACCAAATATGATCACCCTTAATGTTTCAGTCATCAGAACATCCCCATTACAAAACACTTCGAGCCCAAGGTTAAAACTTCATCTATATAGGTCAAACATAATTTATTTCTGCTGCCTATGCATCTTAAGCTCTTAGAAATTTTATCTCCTCTATTTAAACTTGCTTAAGGTTTTTCAGGGCCAAATATAAATTAAAGCTGGTAGGATGACACATGATTTGAGATCGCATGAACACAACAATTAGGTTTTTCATCATCAATGTTCCAAGGTTATAGCTCAATCCTTACAACTACATTATAGCAACTCATTATGGGTCAAACAAATAAAATGAATAACCTTTTCAAGTTCTACTAAGCTTGATGATCATTTTGGTACTCACAAAAGCTTTTCAGACCAATCTGCCTCTTTATTCAAAGAAGCATACTCAATGTTTCCACTAATAACGATTAGCAGCTAAACAAAGGCTTTTCTTCATTTGATGGCTATTGGCTAGTAATTACCTTTTCATATTTGGTATTGTTTGGAAAGACTGGTAATTGTAACAATTAAATTATGAATTGGTACCTGTGCAACAAGCATCTGACTGCTTCTAATCATACAACCCCAGTTAACATCGCTAGTGTACCTTGCTTCACCCATAGCTTCAAAACCTAGAAAAAGAAGGAAACAACAAAAGTAGAGCACATCACTTCACGGCATCCATCAAATTCCTGTTTCTTCAACAAAAGCAATACCAACCTTTCCTATAGGTGATCCATATCCGTGAAGAAAAATCTTCCAAGAACGTCGGAAACCCATTACTGTTATCAGCGTCATCATCTCCGGTACTACCACCACCGGAACTGGATTCCTCTACCGCAGCAACCTTATAACAAACACCAAGAAGCCAAATGTCACTCGACTGGCTTAACGTGTCAATCCTACCTCCCGTCCCCAAAATCCGCTCCTGGAATCGCCACATCGCGCCTCCGCCCGTGATAATCCTCTTCAATGTTCTAGACCAGTCATTGGTTCTGGGTTTTGTGGTTCGTAGCTCCTTGCTGTTGTTCTTGCTCTCACTTGAGAATAAATTATTAGGGTTTGAGGACTCGAAGATGGAGAAAGGGGATGTGAAGATGGTGGAAAGAAGAGAGCTAGAGCTTTTTGAAGAACTTGAATTGGCGTCTGATGGTTGATGATTCGCAAGCTCCTCGGCGCCCTCGGGCAAGCTCGTCATAACCTAGAGATTAAATAACCTACTGCTTAATCAACAATTAAATTACATGATGCAATTGAAACTAATAAAACTCGTCATAACCTAGAGATTAAATACCCTAGTACTCAATTAACAATAGAATTACATGATGCAATTGAAACTAATAAAACTCGTCATAACCTAGTGATTAAATACCCTAGTACTCAATTAACAATAGAATTACATGATGCAATTGAAACTAATAAAACTCGTCATAACCTAGAGATTAAATACCCTAGTACTCAATTAACAATAGAATTACATGATGCAATTGAAACTAATAAAACTCGTCATAACCTAGAGATTAAATACCCTAGTACTCAATTAACAATAGAATTACATGATGCAATTGAAACTAATAAAACTCGTCATAACCTAGTGATTAAATACCCTAGTACTCAATTAACAATAGAATTACATGATGCAATTGAAACTAATAAAACTCGTCATAACCTAGAGGTAGATAGATAACCTAGTACTTAATCAACAATTGAATTACATGCCGCAATTGAAGCTAATAAAACTTATAAAAGTATGTTTGCATGTATGTGTATGTAAAGTACTAGAATTGGGAAGATGATAGTAAGTAAAGTAGCAACCTGGTAGGGATCAATCAATCAAGCATGAATTCCGGCGCGGGGGATCGAGTCGACGGATGCAGGAAGAGATGGATGATGCAGGGAGATAAGCAGCTGGAGACGCAATCAAACCCGATCAGATCATCAACCGGATCTGATTTCACGAAGAAGAAAAAAGGAGGCTCAACAGATGATTAATTAACTAATCGACCGGCCACCTACCTACCGGAGGCAGCAACAGCAACGACCACGGCGACCGGATCGGCCTGAATTGGTGCTTGCCGGAGGTCGTCGTTGTCGTCGAAGGAAGGGAGGGTTTGGAAGCAACGAGGGTTGGAAATTGGAAGCAAGCAAGCGACCGCACGGACGGATTGGACGGATTGGATGGACGGATTGGACGGACGGATGGACGGATGGATGCCTTGCTTGGTGACTGATTGATTGATTGATTGATTGAAGGAACCGGAAATAGGAGAAGAGGAATTACTGAATTTTAGAGAGACGAGAAGAGAGGAGAAGAGAAGGGGAGTTTGAGTTGAGTTGAGGAGTGCTTTATCCTCTGCTGCGCAGTATTGTACTGCGCACAGAATCGACGACGTGGATTGTAGGGAGGTCCTTTGAGATTGAGTAGCACGAATCTCAAAGCATATCCAACAGTTTAAATGCTGCGCAGTAGAGAGCATATGAATTGGGAAGGGAAGGGGAGTTTGCGCATGCGCAATGCATGTCCTCTACTGATCAGTAAGCTGCTGAGCAGTACTCCAATCGTTGGATCTGCTTTGAGATTCGTGCAACTCAATCTCGAAAAAATTCCTTACAATCCGCGTCGTTGATTCGCAAGAGGGATAAGCACGCGAGTTGGGGAGTTGAGTTGAGTTGCTTTGGATATTACTTGGGAAGTTAGGAACTCGCCTTTGTTAGTTTTTAGACAGGTTTATTTATGATTGATTTATTTATTTATCCCCCTATTCATAGTATATGAAATTACGAGTATGATTGTGTTTTTCTTTTTTGGACTAAGTGGTTTATTTATATATCGTGATTGTCTTTTTATGGAATTGTTTTTGATATTTTTGGAATTAAAATATTATTATTAACGAAAATATTGAATATAAATATAGGAGGAATCTACCTATGCCAAATGTTTTTGACACAAATGTTATGTCAAATCGTATAAGTTCATGAAAAATCTTAAAAATGATAAATCTTTTATAAATATATTTGTTTATTTATAAATTGATTGTGCTTCAAATTTCATTCAATTTGAGTGTCATTTGATATTTAATCAAAGAACTATCAAGTTTGTATAGTAAATATAACGGTCTAAATTTAATGATTCGTAATTGATATTCAAATTAAATAAAATTTAAAATGCAATTAATCTATAAGTAATTGAAGACGTTGTAAAATATGTTTCATTTTTAAGATTTTTTCTGTGAATTTATAAGGTTTAGTATAACTTTGGTATTAAGTTATCCAAAATATTTTGTATTAGTGGATCCTCCTCGTAAAAATATTGAATAATTTCAAATTTTGGATAATTATTTAAAGGTAAAGTTGTTATTATATTCGAAATTGGTCGAGCAATATATTGCTTTGGGCCTTGATTGGGTTGGTCCGGGCCATGCTTCTTTGGGCCTAATTGGGCCTACTTAAACCACTACTCAAGCGGTCAGGCCCATTATTTTTTTTCTCGTGCTCAAGTCGCGCACACATCCCTCAGAAGCCCGAACTCATATATATCCTCTGTACTGTACATACATGTGCGCTGTAGGCCGTTCGATTGTCTCGAGGTCTGCGCCCTCACCAATCTCTAGACGATCTAACGATTCAAGGGATGCACTGCAAGATGAGAAACAACCCCAGCTGAGATCGCCTCCTTGCCTGGTAATTTTAAATTTTCTTCTTCTTATCATCATCTTATGTGACATGTTTTCAGACTTTCAGTTCCAATTGCTATGTCTCTGGCACATTGTGATTTTTTGGCTCATTCTGGTATGCCTAAGAGAACCAAAATTCAGCTGGCAAACTGTATTTTCTGATACTCTAATTTAGTGATATTAATTATAGTAAAATGTCACAATAATACAGAAACATATGTTCATGTTAATTAGATTAAACATTAGAAGGAAAGAATCTACATGCCATTGCATGAGATATTCACCAGATTGCATTCTTCATCAACTCATCAGAATTCAAGCTATTGCATGAGATATACCAGTTTTGCCCTTTGCAAGTACCATTTGTAGATAATTCCTTGCATTCTTTAATAACTCCGGACCGATATAATGTGTGCAGATTTAATTACATGAAATATGTATCTCAGGCAATTGGGTCTTTCTTCTGCACACATTCTGGTATTCTGAACAAATTCCATTTCAAAATTGTGTTTGGATTTTTTTTAAATTTATTGCAAGTATACGCAATATCTGATACATAATAGCAGATACATTAATTCTCTTAATGCGAACTAAATTTCACAACAAGACCAAATGAAAGGAAGAATTTAAGCTATTTGCATAATATATTCCAGTTTTGCCCCAAAACACATCTGTGCTAGCGACCGTTTCTTATATCCAGAGCCTTCTATCATGTTATAAGGTGACTCTTCGGCGATGATAGGGCTTTGTACTTCATCTGCACTCTCTTCTGCACAGCTGTTTTCCAGTGTTTTCGCATTCTGCCGAGCGCCTCAGCTACTCATAATCAGTCTTTTTTCTCCCCTTACGTTCAAGCATTGCTTGGCTAATTCAACAATTTCCATTATCAAATTCTTTTTTTTTTTTTATACTAAAATTCCATTATCAAATCATTTCAACATCTTTGATCTGGCCATCCAAGAGTTCTTCTAGTCTGTTTTTGTTCCATTAACCTGACTGACTTTGTGAAGCGCCTTCCTTTTTTTCTAATACAGCAAATCGACCTCTAACTGTCAGATTATTCGGATGATATGAACCAAATTTTTTTAAAGGGTTTTGGATTTTGGTTTTGTAAAATAGTTTTGGAAAATTTCGTACCAGGTTTACGAGTTTTATTTAATCGGGCCATGTTATTTTATTTTAGGTACAAAACGGGTCGTTTTATCTAGATGGATGTGTGCCTGTCTGGCTGTATTGCTCGCTCGGAACTCTCACTCAATGTGTGTCCAACTTCTATCTTGGACATGGAGGACCAACTCACACTACACCGCAGTACAATTGTCATTATCTTTTTTTATTAACAATGAATATCGAACCGCAGTCGGAAAAAAGGCATGTAATAATGTGTTACCGAAAATGATACGCCGCAAAGTAAATGAGTGTATCTAAGTAAAAGTTAACATGCATGAACCTACTGACGTGTCGCGCGAGGTTGGCGGAGAGTACGAGGGGGCATTACCCCCCTTGCGGCTATATAAGGTGTTCGAACCGATTGCTCCTGTTACCCCCATTCCCAAATCCCTAAATTGGTCGAAATTCTTGCCATTAGAGGTAATATTTCTAGCAAAAGAGTTCTTATAGAAATAAGATGAGCTACCAAATGAATATACGCCAAGTGCGTGAGTGGTCCTTTCCTATAAGGCCAGGATCATGGCGTCAGTGGACTCCTGAAATGGAGAGACTTTTCCTTCTCGTCGTCTATCATTTAGGCGGCCCTCATAGTAAGTTCAAACTTAGTTTGGGTCATTTTCAATATTTTTGTGGAATTAAACTAGTCTAAGTTTACTTTAGTCACAAATGTGATTACTTGACTTCATCTCTGTGTCCAATTTTATGATGAATGCAGATGCTACACCGCCGTTGGTCGCTCAGATGATGCAAGTTCCTGGCCTGACAATCTCAAGTGTCACCGGCTATCTTACTGTAAAATTATTTTGAATGAAATGTTTCATTTTTTATAATTTGTTTTTCGAATTTGGTGTGAATAAACTTTTACTGTATTTTAAGCTAGTTTTGATTTGGGACTGGAATAAGAAGGGTATAAAGTAAATTATTCCTTTCTACCAAGTACCAACCAACTTCTAAAGATAAGAGTTGATATAATTTTATTTTGATGATATAAAGTGAAAAAAGTAAGATAAAAAGTTATCCTCCAATATATACCTGAATATATTGTCCAGGTATTTATCCTAAACATAAATCACCTAACTCTAATGATAAATTTGGAGATAGAAAGATAAGGTCATATCCTTAAACAAAGTGTTTTCTACTTCATCTCCTTACCAAACAAAGTCTAGGAAACTTAATCATGTTATTTGATATGTGTTTCATATGTTCTTGTTTTCTACTTTTGTAGTTCTACCGGATGATGGTAGACAACCGTTTGGTTATAGGTTTGTCAAAACTACTTATGCTTTTTTGTAAACATTAATCTCCTATCGATCGAATAAATATTATTTTTGGTAATAACTAATTTTTTCTTGTGTTACATTTATAGGAGGAGTGCAGCAGTATTCCATCAGGTTCTTGCAACAAAACAGTTCCCCAGCTCCACCAAGGTAACATCGAAAAATCGAAATTATCCTGTAGAATTAAGATAATCAATTCATAAAAGAATGAAGTTCAATTAATAGTGGTCAAACTTTACTTAGGTAAGAGTTTAGGTTTAAGGGTTTAAGATTTAGTTTATGGCACAGAATCCTTCCTCTAAACTTCAATTCTGTACATAATGATGTTATCTATAATTCTATATACAGTTGACATTTTGAAGTACACTATCAACCAGTAAAAATATATTCTGCTTGTAAATACTTTTTTTTGAGATAAAGATGAGAGTCAAGCTACTCAAATTTAAATATCTATAAAAGACCCCCATTTGGGTTTTGAACCGGCAACCTCCCACACGGAGAGCATTGCCCTTAGCCACTAGACCAAAGGCTGGTTCTTCTGATTGTAATTAAATTATTTCCTAAACATTTTCTCATGTAACATAACACAAATTAATTTGGTGCTCATACATAAATATCTGTTATTTAGTTACCTTGGTCCTCCAGAAGACCAGCATATTGCTCAGCCTCCGCCGGCGCAGTCGCCTTCTGTCGATGGCAACGAGGTCCCCGCAACACTGACATTCACCATAATGGACCATGTCGGGACATCCAGCCAACTAGACTTGAATCTGTCCCTCGGTGTGGCTCCAGAGTCCGGGGATGAAGACAGAGGCCTCGACTTGTCCCTTTCTCTCAGCCTTCCGAATGTCACTGCTGCTGATATTGCTGAGTTCGAGGTAAGGGGAATGGATGGGCAGGGAGAGGGCTCGCTGTCGCATGAAGTCATCACAATCGATGATGATGATGATGCTGAGGATTATGCTTTTGCATATGATGATGCACCTTTATTTCCTTGAAGTTTTATTAGAGGGCTTTTTTTTTTTTTTTTTTTTTGGTTTGTTGACAGAGATTGTGTTTTTTTTTTTTGGTCCATTTTGTAATATGAATGAGCAAACTGTTCTGGTTGAATATGGATTGTTGAATTCTTATATATCAAACTCGAACTCGATTCGAGTTTGAGCTAGTTCGATTCAGTTTAGCTCGAGTTCGGTGTAGCTTTAGCTCAATTCTGTTCAAGTTCGATTTAGATCAAATTCGATTCGATTCGTTTACATCCCTAAATACAATACTTCTTGATATATGAATTTTAACAAATAATGCCAATCTAGTATATATTTTGTACAAATGGCAGCACATCAATTGAAGCTTCTTTCATACAATGCTTGTATATATTTGATTTTGATATGATAACAATTAACAATGCCTAATTGCCTATATTTGATTTTAGACAAGGATGACATGTATATAGCTATATATATAAGGGATAAACTTTTCAGATGATATAAAACAAATTGGAGTTTTCAACTCTACTACAACTACTACAAATATTAAGAACAAGACTTGTTATATATCTCTTTATCTTCTTATCTATTCTTCTCACCTTAAGATGTGGTTTACAACACTCATTGCAACATTTTAAATTTTGTTAAGAGATATCAGATACCTCTTTCTTAAGAGAAACATAAATCAAAATGCTATACTCTCATCCATCCACTTTGCCATTTCATTTCGAGCCGTCCGATAATGCATGAGTGGTCGAGATCAATCAGTCAGAAGATTTTTACTCTCTGTCACACCACCATCGGTACAATTAATGTTCTCATTTTGCATTGCTCATTCTTGGTATGTTTAGTAATTGAAATTCTTTGGGCAGTTAAAAAGAGCTATCAAGTTTTGATGACTTTTCTAAAACTTAATTGGAGTTTCACAATATATTGAACCAAATTCATCGGTACAACGATATGTAACCTTTACCATGGAATTTCAATTCATACCTATAAGTTCTTAAAGGAAAAATTAAGTATAATTTTTTGTTCTGTTAATGTCTTTACTATTATATAGTTTTGTTTAGTGCTACTGAAGTGGATAAAAAAATATGAGTATAACTTTCCTTTTCTCTGGTTTTTCTAGGCCTACTATGACCTGAAAATGGCATAAAAATCCGTGCACTAGTTTCAATTGCTTATGACTGAATCAAGTAACTTTTTTCTTGATATAGTCTGTGTTATAATTACTCAAGGAAATATATCAAAGTTTCATGTCAATGCCTTCCCTTGCAGTCTGATACAATTTAAAAATTTTAAATCAGATGGATTGAGATGAAGAGGCAACAAAAACCTCTATTAAATTCCTCGTGTTAATACAGTTTTGAATTTTGAAGGAATCATAAGCTAAATATAAAAAGCAGATTATTATTTAAAATTATGGGCTGAGCCTGAAAAGCATGCTGTTCTTGAGAGTTTTGGGCCCTCAAAGGCTCGTGCCAATTTGTAATTTCATTTGTTAATGCAGTCTATAGAAGAGAAAAGGAAAAAAGAACAAAAATTGGCCCATGCAGGTCTCGAACCTGCGACCTTCGCGTTATTAGCACGACGCTCTAACCAACTGAGCTAATAGGCCTTTTTGTCTATCTTGTCTACATTTGTATACTTAACCAAAATATTTCACCCTCTTCATATATTGTTTGGATTTAAAATGCCCCTTTGCGTTTCCCTCTAATCTCATCACCAAGGTTTCTCTCTAGTTTCTACTCTACGTACCTCGGCTTGATTGGTTATATTGTTGGGTTTTATTTGAATTTGCAATTGGATTGGGAAATATAGGAAATAGGATTGAATTGAGGTTGCTTTGCTTTACTGGTTCATTGATTGGTAGTTATGGGTCCTTGCAACAGTCTTGATACCGGATTTCTATGGAAATTGTATATTACTGTATTCAAGATATGTTCTTTAGTTCAGTTTTCTTTTTTCTTCTTAGGTTAGTATATTGGCTCCTAAGATGACTCTGGCATCTCCATCACCAAGCAGCTCTTCTGGAAGCGAGGCCGAATTTGTTGCGACATTAGAAAAAGAACTCAATGAGGAAGTGAATAAAGTAGAGGTCAGAAAAGAGGCTGAGGAAGAAACCCAAGAAGACGTTGCGGTTGCGGAACAAAGGTCATGATTCTTGCTTTCCACTACTAATTTTGAATTTTACTTTAAAGTTCTGGTTGAAGGTTACAGACTTACAGTTCTTTAGGCCTATAATGTATTGAAGAAGTATATTGGAAAATTAGATTACGATTGAACGAAATTTACTGAACTGGATGAAAATTGGGATAAATTTGGTACTCAACTGGTGAGATCAGATTGGATAGTGTTCAATGCCGAGTTAGATACAATGAAAGAGGTGATCAGCATACTTTAGGGAAATGCACAAATTACATCAGTACTTTAATTTCTAGATATGTAAAATTTCCTTGCAACCTCAAATATATGATTTTCTAGATATGTAGGAGGATATGATATTTCCTTGCTTTTGAATTGTCGTTAATGGTTTCAATTTACTCAAAATATTGATGGTATATGGATGCTTTCTCAGGAACAAGGAAATAAATGTCATGGAAGCAAGGAGTGATGAAGATAAAGAAGCAGACACTGTTAGTGATGGTACAGTTTCTACTTTCTAAACCACAGTACTTTGAGGAAATCCAATCTGTTGGATAATTGGGTTTCATCGGTTTGATTAAGCACTAGTAATGGAGGAAAAGAAGAGGAGAATTTGAAAAAAAAGGGAACCAAGAAACCATTTCTTTCTACTTCACCTTAGTTACAGAAAAACTGGAGTTTTAATACAAATTTACTAAACTGACCTTACAAACCGTCATAATTACATTAAGCGTCAACACGCCCAATTAAGTTCTGACGTGACAAAATACTCGTACCTGATATTATTTCCTACATCAACAAGGTGATCTTTGCACTGAGCATGACCCGTCAAAACTCGTGCTGTATCAGTTACCGGTGCCTTATTTTTGTATTTTTTTCCTCTTTGGCAGAAGTTGATGTCACATGCCCTCATCCTATTGTTGTCAGAAATTTATGCGCACATTGCAGCATGGTTGTCGAGGGATCCAGATCTTTCATGTTAGAATATTCAGTATTCTAATAAAATAAATCTAATTACATAATTCTGAAATAGAATTATAATTAGAGATATAATTCAGAAATAGAATTATAATTAGAGAGAGTCATTCTATTAAAGTAAATTTAATTATAGAATTCAGAAAAAGAATTCTTAATTAGACTATCCACTTGTAATTATAGAATTCAGAAATAGAATTCTTAATTAGACTACCCTCTTTGACCTTGATGGCTAGGCTCAGTGGGAGGTATAAATAAGAGTCCATGGTTGATCCTCTCTCTGCTCATACTCACATTACGAAGTTGCTCTCCATCGGCAAAGTGAAACAGAGGAAGAGAGAGAAATCAACTTGGTGCAATCTCGTAGGATTTAAGAGTTTGCAATTAGCGTTGGAGTTTCTACTTGCTGTTCATGATGAATGCTAAAGGTACATTTATATTTATTTAATTACAGTATTTAATGTGATCTTATGTTGTTTCAAGTTCTTGTGACCATTATCGGTCTTCTGCTCTTATGATGTATTTTCTAATACATAATTAAAGATGATTAAAGTGCTTATGTTCATGTAAATTATTCTTACATGTGGTATCAGAGCCTTGCTTGGAAACTTCATAATTTCCGTTAAATATCTATAATATTAAAGCTTATAGAATTGATAATCTCAATTGAATTGCTTGTTTCGGGGAAGTTATTGACTTGAACTGTTAATTGCATGATGATATGATTATATGATCTGTTGAAATTTTTTCGTGCTGTTTGATGATTTTTGCTGGCTTGTACTTTGTAACTTCCCTGATATGATCCGATTAATTATGAATCGGAATTTACTGTGTAAATTTTAGTTATCTCAAAATAACTTCCATGTATTGCATGATCTGTACATGACTTGCGGCTAATTATGATGTGCTAAACTTAGCCTTTATGATTTTCGGTTATGTTGACCGAATTTGACATGAGCACACAATTTTAGCTATCCCAAAATAGCTTCCCTGATCACGTGTGTGCTAATTTATGCGATGTGATGATAAATTATGAAACAATCATTTGAATTGAACTGTGTGTTAATTCATAAGGCATTAAGGATACTCCCAAAGGTAGGTCCGCCGTCCCTAGGATCAAACACATTAAAGTGCAAGTAAATTTTGTTATTTTGTAAGTTGTGTATACCCAAAGGTAGCACAATGGAACACCAACGAAATTGCTTAATTAAAGTGCTCAAATAATGTAGTTTTATTTATTATTTTAGTTTTGTTGCTATTATGTTAAATCATGAGACATTAAGTATACTTCCAAAGAAGATACGCCGTTATTATGAATTACATATTAAAGTTGCTAGTAATTTACGTTATGGTCAATCATGTATGCCCAAAGGTGACATGATGGGACACCAATAAAATTACTTATTAAAGTGTTGTATAATATATATTAGATATATTATATGTATTAGGATATGAATCTTAATTAGCCCCAAAGGGTGATTAGGATTTATTTTACGTCATCGCCTCCTAGCTCTGAATCAATATCTGAATTAAAGTTATATTAGAAGAATCAAAGCATTAAAGAGTATCTTCTAATCTTCCTTCCTAATTATACTTACATTAAAGCCTTCTTCTTTTAAAGTGTTCTTTCCTTCTTATCTGCCTCATAAATTCTTAATGAGAATAATTACTTAAAGTTTAACTAATGAAAAATAAGTGGATTTTCTTAATGAACAAACTTGACAAGAAACTAATTAAAGATATAAAATCCATTAAAGTCAATCTCTCCTTCTTATCTCATATTTCTCTTTTAGGAATCTTCTTAGTTCTGTCTCACATTAGTTAACAAGAACCTTAGTAAGAACTGTTGTACTAACTTAAGAAAGAAGCAATGTCTAGGAAAGACGGAATTCGTAGCAGAGCCATGTGCTCCCTGTCTTTCCTGGTTGTTATTTCGAGACTTAGAGCAACTGGCCCAACGGGTTGTGAAGAATAAATAAAAGTATATTAAAAGTTTATCGTTAGGATTCTCTTTAGTTCCTTATCATATAGTCAAGTTTGGTCTTAAGGATCTTAAAGTGTTCTCTTTCCTTAAGAATTAGAGTAACTAGTATTAGTTTATATAATAAGATGAAAATATCTATTTTACGAAACTTTTGAAAATTATCACATGAAATCTAATTATTCTTCAAATTTTTCCTAAATGAAGGTTTCACTCCTGCTGATGTCGGACTTGCATCAATGGTTCAGTCCGTTGTGACCTTTAATGGTCTCAACTTTACAGAATGGGATGAACAAGTGCAGTTTGCACTTGGTGCCATGGATCTTGAGGATGCCATCCTAACCGCAAAGCCCGCTGCTTTGCATGCACAAAGTAGCGATGAAGAAAAGGCTAGAATGAGCGGTTGGGAGAAACAGAATAGACTGGCATTAATGTTTCTCAAGATGACTGTGGCACCTAACGTCAAGATTTCGCTTCCAACAACTACTAGTGCAAAGGACTTCATAGAAAGTGTTAAAGCACAATCTCAAAGTGCTGATAAAAGTGTTGCAAGTACGCTAATGTCAAAACTGACCACCATGAAATATGATGGCAGTCTTACTATGCACCAGCACATACTTGAGATGACATCCTTAGCCTCTAAGCTCAAGGGTGTCGGGATGACCGTGGAGGAACCATTTTTGGTTCAGTTTATAATCAACTCTTTGCCTTTTGATCAGTATGGTCCATTCCAAATGAACTACAACACCCTTAAAGATAAATGGACAGTTCATGAATTGTCTGGAATGTTGATTCAAGAGGAGCAAAGGATAAAAGATAGCAAACCTCCTGAGGTACACCTTGTGAACCATAATGGCGCTAGTAAAAGCGGCGTAAAGAAATCAGGTGGTAGAAAAGGGAAGAAGGGTCCAACCCTTAAAGCTTCTAAAGGGACATTCAAAAAGACGAGCAAGGAAAAGTGCAACTTTTGTAGGAAAGTTGGACATTTTCAGAAAGATTGCATGAAGCGTCGTAATTGGTTCGAAAAGAAAGGTATGAATATTGCCTTAGTATGTTTTGAATCTAATTTTATTAATGTTCCTAAAAACACCTGATGGTTTGATTCTGGCACAAACACTCATATTTCTAATAATGCGCAGGGATTCCTTTCAATCCGGACCACAAGTCTACATGAGATATCAGTGATGACCAGAAGTAATGAAAAGTTACTAGTCGAGGGAGTCGGAACGTATAGACTCATTACTGATACCGGCTGTACTTTTGATTTACTTCGTACACTTTATGTACCTAACTTTAATAGGAATTTAATCTCTGTATCAAAACTTGCTAAATTGGGTTATGAATTTAACTTTGGTTCAAATTGTTGTTATGTAAGTAAAAACAATTGTGTGATTGCTAAAGGAGTTGAAATTAATGGATTTTACAAGCTTTGTCTTGATGATAGTTTTATCCAATCTCTTTGTACCGTGCATTCTAATGTAGGAATAAAACGTGCTAATGATAATTCAGCTTACTTGTGGCATAAAGAACTTGGTCATATATCCAAAGACCGCATCCAACGTCTTGTAACTAATGGAGTTCTTCCGAACTTAGATTTTACAGATTTTGGAACATGCATTAATTGTATTAAAGGAAAACAAACAAAACAATCAAAGAAAGGCGCTACAAGAAGTTCACAATTATTAGAAATTATCCATACTGATATATGTGGTCCTTTTGACGTCCCCTCCTTTAGTAAAGATAAGTACTTCATCACATTCATCGATGATTATTCACGTTATGGGTTCGTTTACCTTTTGCATGATAAGTCTCAATCAGTTGACGCTCTCGAAATTTTCGTCACTGAGGTTGAAAGGCAACTCGAACGTAAAGTGAAAATCATTAGATCTGATCGGGGTGGTGAGTATTTTGGAAAGTATGATGAATCGGGACAAAACCCTGGTCCATTCGCCAAATTTTTAGAGAAGCGAGGCATTGTTGCGCAATACACAATGCCAGGCACACCACAACAAAATGGTGTCGCTGAACGTAGGAATCGTATCTTAATTGAAATGGTTAGGAGCATGTTAAGTCATGCCAACGTACCCAATTATTTGTGGATGTTCGCTCTAAAGACAGCCATGTATTTGTTGAACAGGGTTCCTAGTAAATCCGTTCAAACTACTCCTTTTGAGTTGTGGACGGGAAGGAAACCAAGTTTGAAACATTTACACGTATGGGGCTGTCCAGCGGAAGTAAGAATTTACAATCCACATGAAAAGAAACTGGATTTTAGAACCATTAGTGGTTACTTTATTGGTTATCCAGAAAAATCAAAGGGGTATCGTTTTTATTGTCCTAACCATAGTACGAGGATTGTAGAATCGGGAAATGCTAAATTCATTGAAAATGATGAAATTAGTGGGAGTTCCAGTCAATCAAGTATTGACATTCAAGAGGTCACACGGCAAGACATTGTACCTAACACTGTACAAGTGCCCTTGATTTCGAAAAGAGTTGCTCCAAATGTTGCTCCGCAACTTAATGTCAATTTGGAACAACAATCTGAGAATGATGAAATTCCCAATAATGATATCGTCAACGAAGAGATAGTACAACCCCAACCGATTGAATTGAGACGCTCTGCACGTGAGCGTAGACCAACTCAATCTAATGATTATGTGTACTTCAATGAATCAGAAATTGATTCAAGTATTGACGATCCGATTTCCTACACTGAAGCCATACAAAGTGAAGACTCAGAATATTGGGTCAGTGCTATGAAAGAAGAGTTAAAATCAATGGATCAAAATCAAGTTTGGGATCTCGTTGATTTGCCTCACGGTTCCAAGAAAGTTGGATGTAAATGGATCTTTAAGATCAAACGTGATTCTAAAGGCAATATCGAACGATATAAAGCTAGACTTGTTGCCAAAGGCTTTTCTCAGAAAGACGGCATTGACTATAATGAAACTTTTTCGCCCGTTTCGAAAAAGGATTCTCTTAGGATAATCTTAGCTTTGGTAGCTCATTATGACTTAGAGCTACATCAAATGGATGTAAAGACAGCTTTTCTAAATGGTGAGTTAGAGGAAGAAGTATACATGGACCAGCCCGAGGGCTTTTCAATTAGGGGGAAGGAACACATGGTTTGCAAATTGAAAAGGTCACTATATGGGCTGAAACAAGCCTCACGACAATGGTATCTTAAGTTCAATGATGTTATTACGTCTTTTGGTTTTAAAGAAAACATTGTTGACCGTTGTATCTATACCAAAGTCAGTGGGAGTAAGATAATGTTTTTAGTCTTATATGTTGACGATATTTTGTTAGCCACTAACGATCTTGGTATGTTACATCAAACCAAGAAATTTCTCTCAAAGAATTTTGAAATGAAAGATATGGGTGAGGCAAACTATGTGATAGGAATTGAAATATTCCGTGACAGATCACAAGGATTGTTGGGTTTGTCTCAGAAAGCATATATAAATAAAATTCTTAAGAGATATAACATGGATAATTGCTCAAGTGTGCCAGTGCCAATTCAGAAAGGGGACAAGTTTGGATTGTTTCAATGTCCTAAGAATGAATTGGAGAAATCAGAAATGAAAAACATCCCTTACGCGTCCGTGGTTGGAAGCCTAATGTATGCCCAGACATGTACAAGACCGGACATAAGCTTTGCCGTAGGCATGCTTGGCAGATTTCAAAGTAACCCAGGGATAGAACATTGGAGAGCAGCGAAGAAAGTTCTCCGTTATCTTCAAGGAACGAAGGATCTTATGCTAACCTATAGGAAGACCGATTGCTTAGAAACAATCGGGTACTCAGATTCAGATTACGCCGGATGTATTGACACACGCAAGTCCACATGTGGCTTTGTGTATCTATTAGCAGGCGGAGCGATATCATGGAAGAGTGCGAAGCAGACTATCATTGCTGCATCCACTATGGAAGCCGAGTTCGTGGCATGCTTTGAGGCTACGATACAAGGATTATGGCTGCGGAATTTTATTTCAGGACTTGAGTATGTCGACAGTATCGCCAAGCCGCTGAAAATTTACTGTGACAACTCCGCAGCAGTCTTCTTTAGTAAGAATGACAGATACTCTAAAGGTGCCAAGCACATTGAAATTAAGTATCTAGCTGTCAAAGAAGAAGTGCAGAAGCGAACAATTACGATTCAGCATATAAGCACCGATCGAATGATAGCTGATCCATTAACCAAAGGATTAGCGCCCAAGACATTTATGGAACATGTTGTTAATATGGGTTTGGTTGAGTGTGCATGATTTTGTTGTAATTTGTAAACTTTGAATTAATATTATTAAAGTGTTCATTGTTTGTTTGTTTCTGTATGATTATTATTTACTTATGTAGGTATACCTTATTGTTGTATTTAAATAATAATCAGTTCTTTTCAAGAACAATTAAAGGGATCATTAAAGTTATAGCCCTTATGGTTTATATTAATTGGGATTAATATTGTGGTAATGGAAGGGAATGAGTCGATATAATGACTCACAACCGCCATGACTCGTATTGGTTTCAGTTAAGGATAAACATTATGTTATACCGAACTTATAGAATATACGACATATATATATATCACTAGTCTTAAAGTTCATATATGTTATTAAAGTTATATTCATTACGAATTACTGAATAAGTGGGAGAATGTTAGAATATTCAGTATTCTAATAAAATAAATCTAATTACATAATTCTGAAATAGAATTATAATTAGAGATATAATTCAGAAATAGAATTATAATTAGAGAGAGTCATTCTATTAAAGTAAATTTAATTATAGAATTCAGAAAAAGAATTCTTAATTAGACTATCCACTTGTAATTATAGAATTCAGAAATAGAATTCTTAATTAGACTACCCTCTTTGACCTTGATGGCTAGGCTCAGTGGGAGGTATAAATAAGAGTCCATGGTTGATCCTCTCTCTGCTCATACTCACATTACGAAGTTGCTCTCCATCGGCAAAGTGAAACAGAGGAAGAGAGAGAAATCAACTTGGTGCAATCTCGTAGGATTTAAGAGTTTGCAATTAGCGTTGGAGTTTCTACTTGCTGTTCATGATGAATGCTAAAGGTACATTTATATTTATTTAATTACAGTATTTAATGTGATCTTATGTTGTTTCAAGTTCTTGTGACCATTATCGGTCTTCTGCTCTTATGATGTATTTTCTAATACATAATTAAAGATGATTAAAGTGCTTATGTTCATGTAAATTATTCTTACATTTCAGGGCCTTCAACTATATCTACAAGGTACATTTTATTTGCCAAATCTACAACTTAACTCTGAAGTCAAGCAATGACACGAGCCACCCATATCGTATGTCAATCTTCAGGATTTCAGGATTGAACAGTCAGCAGCTGACAATCTATGAAAAGAGCATACGAAGCACCTCTTGAATGATAAGAAACTGATACTGTTACTGGATCTGGACCACACGTTAGTTAATTCAGTTCGAATTCAGGATCTTAGTCCCAAGGAGGAATATCCGCTTTACCAGATCAAGATGGATAAAGGTAAAAATGAAACTGTTTTTCTGACAAAAAAAATACAAATTTCAAAACAATTCTGCTTTCGTAATTGGTGCTGAATTTATATTCACACATGTCAAGAGTTACAGACAAAGTGAAGCTAAATTTGATTAAAAATATGTTTATATATGCACCAAATTAGATGTAGTTCTCTAATTAACATGTTTGTGCATCCTGTGAAATTCAGAACAATATGACCGATGGAATATCACTGTATTACCAGACGTTAGCATTTATTTGGATTTTATCAGCGGCAGTATCTCTTCTTTGATGTACACCAAATCTTTTTACGACTGACAGTCTCTTTTATTCGATGCACACCAAATCAGATGACCCAGACCTCTATGCGATCGATATAGACCGAGCTTACATGCTGACAAAGCTGCGGCCCTTCGTGCACACCTTCTTGAAGGAGGCCAAAAATATGTTTGAAATGTACATATACACGATGGGCAATCGGGGTTCTGCCGACGAGATTGTAGAGCTTCTCGACCCAGATGGGGTGTACTTTCCCTCGCGCGTAATCTGTCGTTCTGACAACACCAGTCAAAATCATAAGAGCCTCGATTGTGTGATCAGGTCTGAGAATATGGTGATCATTCTTGACGATACTGAAAAGGTAAGTTCAAGCCTTTTATTGTATCTTTGGCGTGTCGCCGCATTTTCTTGCAATAAGTTTAACATAAAATGATCAAAACAAAAGGGTCAATTAGATAACTATACTATACTTAGCATCGTAATGCATAATTTGGTATTTCTCTGATAGGTTTGGATGCAGCACAAACGAAACCTCATAGAAGTGAAGAGGTTAGAGGTACCAGTTCTTTCATGAAGGCGTGAAGTATTACAATTCCGACGTTGCGCCTCTATCGCTGTTAAAGAAGGATGAGAGTGAATCGGACGGCATCCTTGCTTGTCTTCTTAATAATGTCTTAAGGCGGGCTCATGCGAGATTCTTTGATCCGGTTAGCTTAATTCCTGTTTACATATCAAGCAGTTATTAAGTTCTTGTTTAATAAATAAATATTGCAAATGTCCTCTTTGCACAAAACCTTTTTTTTTTAATGGTTCAGTTAAATAATATTTGCTCTTTCTATGTGATTATTTTTATTATATTGTCCTTGAAGTTGTTTCTTCTTCGGAATCTCACTGAAATTGTGTATTCAATTGGTTATTTATTTTTTTTTGCAGGAGAGTGAGATTGAACTTTATATGCGAGATGCGAAGGGTACTTGCAGCTAGCACACTCTTAATTATGTAAATTTTAAAGTTACTGAATGTTCATAAGTCTGAACTGATGTAAATTCTGTTGATCGCTTTTTGTTCGTTTTGTCTTGTAGATACTACCAGTAATCAAAATGGAGGTACTTCAGGGCTGCGTAATTTTTTTCTGCGAAGAACAGCCAAGATTTAAGGCTCTCTGGAAATTCGCCGAGGCTATGGGAGCAAGATGCTTTTCTGACATGAACGACTCGGTAACACACGTCGTGGCAACAGTCTCCACAACCACGATGGCAGAGTGGCTAAGAGAGAACAGCAAGTTTTTGGTTAACCCTCGGTGGATTGAGGCAGCGCATTACTTCTGGCAACGACAGAAAGAGCAGGATTTTCCGGTCCCATTGCTTGTCAGAAATTGAGATAGTTAGATGTGATTGTACAGGAATGATACTTCAATAGGGTGGCTTGTGCCAGTTTCTTAAACCGGCACTGGTAATTCTTTTTTTGAAGAAGTCGGCACTGGTAATTCAGTGATAGGCAACTGGCATAATAGATAAATCAAATTTGGGTATTCGTTTGTTTTATTGGTAGACCAAAAATATGATTTTAGAGAATTGAGTTCATTGTTCAACTTACACAAAAGGAGATTAACTTTACTAATGGTTGAGCAGTTTAATTGGATTAGAAGGACCAACAACCTTATTTTTGTGATTAGTTTTTCTTCTGCATACCAAATTTGTATTTTTCATTAAACATAAAAGGTAAATACTATCTACACCAAATATTTTTGCTCCGCAGAACAAACTTAATTTTTGAATAATTGTTCTCCTGCAAATTAGTTGATATAATTACATCAAAATATATATGTTATTAAAGGATAATGAAATAATAAAATTATTATAACACTTTTGATTTAATTAGAAGGAATATAATGGGTCAAACAAAAATTAAGTTGGTGTGCGGAACAAAAATTTTGGTGTAAAAAATACTACCAGCATAAAAGTGCTATATTTCATTATAAACGTGTATAAATAGCTAAACTGTAAAAATGGGTCCATCCAACCAGCAACTAAACTATATTATCACATAATAATAACAAATAGACAATCCAACATATGAGTGTGCAGATCCAATCCAATTATCCAACACTGCATTTAAGTAACCGTGTGGTCCTGATCATGATTGAGGATATAAAAATTGGAAGTTTGAAAATACCAATTTGACCCGGAAATTGCTTCTATTTTCCCTATCACTATCAATTCCATCATCCAATACATGGGAGCTAAAACAATAATCAGTAAGATAATTTTTCTGCAATCACTAATGAAAGATTTTTTTTTATAAATTCATCTCTTTTTTAATGAAACTACAAGTTATAATCAGGATACATCAAAAGAAAATATGGATAAACAGTACAGTGATGTGATGTTTTAATTAGAGTAAGCATAGAAAAGAAGAACAAAGAGAGAAGAAAAACAAATGAACTTCAATTTTGTAACATCAATGATCCAGCCATGCTTCCTTTCTGATTCTTGAGGTGTTCCTCCTGTTGGATTCGTTCAGGGTCGACGTCCCTCTGCACCCGTCGACGGTAGCGCAGATACAGGCATAGAAGAAGAGAGGAAAAAAAGATGGCAAAGAGCAACACAACCACAATCAGCATCACTACTCCATGGAACTTGTAGTGCTCATCTCTTGTAACACTCACCACCATCACCTGCCCTTGTTGGCTAATTGGACTTGAATCACTTGATGCCATTGATTGATTGATTGATTTAACAAAGATGAAATATATAGAGCCAGAGAAAGATGGATGGATGGATGGATATATATGATAGTTTTTATCAATAAATCAAACCTTAGTCAAGTGCTATTTATGTGAGAGATGGTACTGTGTGATGTTGATGTTGCCAATTTGATGAGGCCATATCGTTAACGACACGTTTTTTAATTAATTGATGTGGAAAAAATTCAAATGGATGAAAGATACCTGAAATCATAAATCATTTCATAACAAATTAAGTAAAAAAAATTATGGGTGAAGGCGAAAATGTGAATTACCCCCACCGTTAGAGGTAGCAAATCGGGTGGGCAGGTTGGGTTCGGGTTCATATTGGGTGGGTCGTGTCAGTTTGACCTTCTAAAATATCTCGGGTTGGATTAGGTCGGGCCAATTTTAATATCAACCTTTTTTTTAGATCGTATGTTGATTTGAGTTGGACTGGATACTATTTAATCTCGGGTTGGGTCGGTTTCGGATTAGGTCGGCTTGGGTCGGGTCGGATCAGTTTGACTTTCTAAAAAATGCCGGATCGAGCAGGTTTCTCGAGTCGGGTCGGGTTCTACCACCTCTACCCACCGTTACATATATATATCTGTCAGTATGTTTTCTCTTTTTGCAACTTCCTTCATTGTAAACTTTCTTGATTATGAAAGTTTGTTCTCATACACTCACATCCAGAGGTCTTATTTTAAGGTGATTGTGGAATCTTGAATTCCAATTAATGAGCGTAAATCCTTATTGTTAATTACCTTGAATCTATTAATTTCAGACACTTCAGATTAAGAATAGAAAAATACTAAAACATGTGTCCAAAGTCTAATAAAATATAAAAAGGGACGACCTTAGTGAAATGCTATATATGCATGGATGAAATGCACCCTTTTAAATGTGGTATAAAAGTGAAGACTGTCGTTAGTGGATGTTAAAATGTTTTTTACAGAAAAATCATAGAATTTGTAAAATAAATTTTAAAATTGATTTTGGGATTTTTGGAGTTTGAAAACTATTATTAAAAAAAAAATTTATTTAAAAAATCCGAAATGTTGATCCTATTCACTACTGGGCCAAGTCTGTTCCAGTGTTTGTTGGGCCAAATTTTACTGGGTTCATGGGCTTGAAATTTACTAGGCTATCTGATCTTATTAGGTCCATTGGGCTTTGGATTGGACTTCAGTTGGGCTCACCATCTATTTCTTCTCTTTACTTCAGATTGGAATTTACTTAGTTCGAGTCGACATCCTGTGTAGCCATACTTTGCTTCAATCTTGTTCGTCAGAAAGAGGGGGCGGCAAAGAACTCCGGCGCCGGCAACTTTGATCTCCGATCAGGTGGCAGTACCACTGGGAATTTGGGATTGTGAGAATTGGCAATCATTCTGACTGGAATCGGTGCTTAAACTGATCGTCTTGACGTGTTCTACGCAATCCACAGCTCAATCTGAATTGAGATAATTTATATGAATCCACAGCTCAATCAAAAGCCGTATTGTATTATTTTTTATAATAAACTTTCAAAATAATATGTAATAGGTCTTAAATTGAGATAATTCATATGAGCCTTAAATTTTAATGGGCGGAGACATTAACATCAACGGGCATTAACGTAAATCAACGATTCTGATCTATCCAAGAAAATGATCAACGGCTCAGGTTTTTTTTTTTGAGAAAAATAGTCTTTTCACGTCATTTTTTTTTTCAATATACTTTTATTTACAGTAAGGATAGCGCACCAAAATTGTATTATTGCCTAAAATTTTAAGAACATAACCAATCTGCAACTTCAAAAATATTTCTATTAATGTTTCAATATTGAATTGTTCTTTTATAGATCGGTTAAGCAACCTTTTATTTTGAATTGAGCGGTTCTTATCAAACTTTTCTTTAATTGTATCCAAAATGCATATTGTGACCATCCAATTATAAAAAATGAATGGTCCATATTTAATCTTAATCTATAGAAGAATTAGCCTTCAAAAATATTTTATAGTCTAGCTCTTAAACGTTGTTCCATTTTTTTTTCTTTTGAAAAAGAACCTATTATCAAAATTCTCTTCAGTGCCCTAATTAGAAAAGTCGTATTGGGCTTTTAAATTAAAAAAGCCCACAATTTAATTTCATCTCTTTTCAGCCCAGAATTAAAACCCAAAACCCTTCAAAGTTCAAACCCCCAGAGCAGAGCAAACCCTAGCTAGCACTCCGAGAGAGAGACGAAGAAGAAAGAGGAGGCGGAAGAAACCCTGAACCCCCGTCGAGCCACCTAGAGAGAGCTTCAACAATGCCCATCTCCAAGCGCAACCGCGAAGGTAGGTGCTTAATTTCGCACTCTCATATCATCGTTGGGTTTGAATTGAATTGAATTGTAATGAAGTAGGGTTTGGTTTGGAAATATGTAGTGACTCTGTCCAAGACGAAGAAGAAGGGGAGGATGGCGAAGGAGTCCCTGGTGAGCTCCATAAAAGACGGGTTGGATCACTACGAGACCGCGTACGTGTTTACCTTTGAGAACATGAGGAACCAGAACTTCAAGAACTTCAGAGAGCAGCTCAAATCCACCAGCAGGTTGTTTTCAATTGTAGATTTTTTGGGTCATTTCTGGTACACTGTTTTGTTGGGTTCTTCCTGATATGGTTGTTGACTACTTTACTGTAGTAGATTTGGTTATTAGTTAATAGTTATGATGTTTTGTTCGGTTTTCCCGGTAGGGAAGTGATAAGTAGGTACACAATTGATACCAAAATCGATACCGTACCAACTGTGTTAGTATTTATTTTTGTTAGATGTGTCTATATGCAAGTTAATTTATTAAAGTATTGAACTTATTTGTATAATATTTTCAGTAAAGTATACAAAGTTGTATAGTGAAACCAATAATTTGAATACATGTCTATCAAATTGAATTTGGTATTGGTATCTGTATAACATTTCTCTTACTGGTATACTTGGAACTATTTTCTAGTAGTTTATTATTTTGTTGGTTTTGCTGGTATATACTTAGAACTGAAAGTTCAGTTTATAATTCCTGTGTAGGTTTTTTCTTGGATCCAATAAAGTAATGCAAGTTGCGCTTGGTCGGTCTGCAGCTGACGAGGCTAGACCACGTATACATAAGCTCTCTAAGGTTAGTTTTTGTTAACTACTGTCACATATACAAAAAAAAGGAGGCCAGTGTGAAAAACATAGTAACGGTAATATGTTTTAATGTATTATATCTTATGAATTTGCAGTTGCTCCGGGGTGATACAGGTCTCTTCTTAACTAACCTTCCTAAAGAGGATGTTGAAAGGTCGACACTTTCTCTAATTTTGATATAGTTTTTATAAGAGGCAAAATAGTAATGGAAGTTTGTTTACAGATAAGTTTTTCTGCTGATTATTTCAGAGTATTTGGAGAATTTGAGGAGCATGACTTTGCAAGAACTGGGACTATTGCTACAGAAAAGGTTGCTACTGAAAATAATCTTTGATTTTTGCTGACATAAATTTTTAATTAATTACCAATTGAAGTCATGGTGATTTCTAATTTGATTAACAGATTGAGCTTAAAGCTGGACCTTTGGATCAATTCTCACATGAGATGGAGCCCTTTTTGCGTAAACAAGGATTGCCTGTTCGCTTGAATAAAGGTATAAATGATACTGAATTCCATTGTTAGTTCTGTAAGAATAGTCCACGTTCGTATTTGTTCTTATTTGTATAAAGGGAAAAACAATATTGAATTCCCCTTTGTTAATTCTGTTCCAATAGGTCTGTGTTCCAATTAATTAATTCCACTTTGTTGATTTTGTTACTACAGTTCTAATCATTTGTTTAATCTTATTGTTATATAGGCGTTATAGAATTAGTATCTGATCATGTCGTGTGTGAAGAAGGAGAGCCTCTGTCCCCTGAAGCAGCCCGTTCCTTGGTATTAGCTTATTTTCTTATTTATTTATTTATTTATTTTTTTGTATTTGTACTAATTCTTATTCTTGTATTTTTGTTTTGTACTTCTGTTAATTTTGGGCAGTTCAGTAATTAACTAATCATATATCATTTTCCAAAAATACCGAAACAAAAAAAGTCCACGATCGAACTACCAAAATCTTTTATTTAGAAATTTGAGTACAGGTCCGCAGGGCGTATTCTTCTTTTTTTTCATCGAGGGGAGGGATTGCAGCGAAAAATTACCAACCTATTGCGTTAAAAGGCTATGAATATTCAAGGTCCAGCATCAAAAGTATTATGAATTTTGGAAAGCAAAAGAATATTTTGTTCAGCTCGGTCCTCGTTTTCCTAGATACTGTCCCTAGCCTCTGTTGTTTGTATTTGTATTTGTATACAAAGTTGAGCAGTGGCCATATTGTGTTGCTGTATATTAGGTGGCATATAGTTATATACTGTTTTGCAAGCATGGCATGATTTTTTTGTTGTGTAGCAAAATTTGAGTATCGTTGGAGTGCATAAAATTCACACATCTATTAGATAGAATGTACTGGAGGTGGTGGAAGTACACTTTGTCTAATTGTGGTGTTTTTATAGATTATAATTATCTTTGTAAATCTCTTTCTTTTTTGACAGAGATTACTTGGAGTAAAAATGGCAACATTCAAGCTGAACCTAGTATGTAGATGGACAGAGGATGAATTTGAAGTCTACAGGGAGGGTTTGGATCTATCTGACATCGAATCATCTTGATTGAAAGAATGATTAATTGCCTAGCTCTTTCTTATGCAAATCTTGGGTCAAGGATTAGAATCCCCCTACAATTTTGTTTCTTCTAAGTTGGATATGTTTGTGTGTGAGCGTGCGTGTGCGCGGGAGCTTTGCCTGCACTCTGTTGTAGTATCAGATTTATAAACAATCTTTTCATGTATTCTTATAATTTAACGTTTATGGTGTTTCATGTAATGTAACCCCTCCTAATCAAGCACATCATAATAGGCTACAATTAGAATTGAACTGTCTTATGCATAATCTCTGCAGGCTTGCCTTATTATTGGGGGTAATTATCCGTTTGTTTCTTAATTGTGTTGTTACGGAAACGAATTATTCTGCCTTGTTTCGAAAGCTCCAGCTTTTATTGGTCCTGTATTTCAACTTGAATCTGACACCATTGGAATTGGATTGGGCACCACAAGACGTATAGATCCACGCATTAGAAATATGTAGTTTGATTGCACGACTTGGAGCAGCAAATGTGACAACTAAAGTTCTCCACCAAGGAATTTTTCTCCAATTTTCAGGGATGGATCAACAATTCTTTGCATCAAGTTAGAACATTTGTTATATCCCTCTTGCTTATAATTCATACTTCAATTGCAAATATTTTGTTTCAGCTAATATGATCTTTGGACAACAGCTTACACAAATATTGCACAACATTACATTACCCTAGGCTGTGCATGTACAAAGAATAAGGCATTCAAGGAAAACATTCAATTCTTAACTAAGATGCACTACAAGTTTGAACATTGCACTTTGTCAAGAGCATTCAATTCTAAAGATGCTCTAAATAAATGCATCCATCCCCCCAGTTGAACTGAAAAAGAAAATAAATAAAAGTGAAACAATAACAATTCAACCGTCACTTACCCGGATTTGAAATATTTTTATTTTCAATAGTTTATTTTCCATTGAGGAACTCCCCTCAATGGAACTGAAAAATAAAAACAAATAAAAGTGGAATAATTCAATCATCAGTTACCCGGATTTGAAATAGTTTTATTTTCAATAGTTTATTTTCCATTGAGGCACACCCCCCTCTCAATGGAACTGAAAAAAATAAAATAAAAGTGGAATAATTCAACCGTCAGTTACCCGCATTTGGAATAATTTTATTTTCAATAGTTTATTTTCCATTGAGGCACACAGGCTTTTTCGCCTATTTATATATACACCTCTTGCTTCAACTCTTGGCATCACTTCCTACTTTCAGTTGAAATATCACACACCACCTAGTTCATTTCAAATCCTCTCTAAGTTCTTTCACATCTCTCCCTCTCCCCTTGCGCTCTTCATCGTGCATCTCGTGTGTTTCTCCTCGGCGGGCACCTTCTGGAAAATATAATCGCCTAGTCGGTATAAACTTTTGATCTCTCTCTCTTTTAATTAATAACTATCTATTAAGGTTTTTAATTAGGCTGAAAATTTGTGCTGATACGTACAACTCGAATCCTACTAAAAACAACATAGAACTAGCATGCATCAAAGAGTTCTGCATGGGCGTGATTTTGGTTGAATTTAGTAATACAATCAGACTACAGATTTGATCGAATTACATCAAATCAGGTTATGTGCAGCCAATCTGACACCTCTGAGTCAATTAAACTTTGATCCTAAAACTATATATTGTCCTTAAATATTTTGCATCTGAACCAAATATTTCGTAATAGGTTCCGCAATTCTGATTAGCGAGATTCATAAGCGTCATTTGTTTTTTTTATTTATATTTTCGATTTGTATAATTACAAGCACAGCAAGTTTGTATATTGAACAATTATTATGAGGTTCCTATTTTGAGTTGGATTCCTATTCGTATTACTACCGCATATATTTTTTGCGGCAATTGTCTTATTGTAGATATGCTAAGATTCTCGGTGTCAAGCTGTTGGGTATGATAATTTTATTAATTATCTTCAGCCAAGGTCCCCAGTTGATTAAACGAAGCAATTGGGACCTGAACCGAAATTATTAGTCTGAGCAGTAACTGGCAATAAGAATTAAGCAACGATCGTTTTAGAAGTTAATTGTGATTTTTTCTTTTTATAAAACAGTATTTGAATCATCTAAGAAATTCTTACAACCCCAAAATACCTCTGATGTTCTTCTGTGGTAACTGAATCAAGACGTAATTTGTTTTAGTTTTCAGTATATTGACTCAGCGACCCCCTTGTTATTTATTTCCAGCATAGTTAAGAACGATGGTGACTTGGTATTCATAGGAGGAATGAGGAAAATTATGCCCTTCTACTTTTGGCATGAATGGTCTAGGAAATCATGTGGCGCTTCAACCTCCACTTGTATCGGTATGTCAAAGGCCATGAAGTTTTCATCCTATTTATTTCATTGGAATTATCACATTGCTTGAGTGATTATAGTAATACCGCTAATTGTGAAATGTAAGAATATCCAATACTCCAATGCAAGAGTGGTTCTTTTGAGCAAAGTCGGGACCGTGGCGTAAATGGTCTCCAGAAAAGAATGACTTTTTTTCTTTCGGCCATTTATAGTTTAGGCAGGGCATATATATAGTAAATTTAAGTTTAGTTCGGTTTAGTTTGAAATTTTTAAGTTTGGTTTTAGATAACTATTTTGATATATTCAATGAAGCTTAAATTTTTTTTCTCTGTAATATTATTTTATCATGAATTTAATTAGAAGCAACACAACCAATGATGGCTCAGATGATGCAGGTTCCCGACCTGACGATTTCAAGCGTCACAGGCTATCTCACAGTAAGAAAACCTTTGAATGAAGTTCCTCATATTTATTTTGAAATTGATATAATTGTATAGTAGTTCTAAATATTCATAATGGTTAAGCTAGCTCTGTTATATCACAGTAATTAAATAAGTAAGGGCATAAAGTAATTTCTCCCTCTTTATATTTGTGCAAATCATGTTGTTAAAGAAAGAAGAGTACATAACATTCAGTTTTGACGACAAATTTATTAATACTCTATTTAATGACATCTGATAGCTCATCAATGACTTGTGAAATACAACCGTTAAAAATAAATAAAACTTAGATGAGCTATCAAATGATATTTAAATTGATTGAAATTTAACAATACCAATCTACCAGTTAGAAATTACATCCATAAACATGTTTATTTTTAGAATTTTCTAAGGACGTTTTCAAGTTAATCGGAATTTCTAAAAAATCCCATTGTCAAGACTAAGATAGTCAAATTATCCCTCGCGTCATTATATAATATATATATTTTTTCTTTTTCATACTTTATACCGTACAAATAGTCTGAGAATTTTATTAAGTTATTTGATATGTATTTAATGTACTCTGTTTTGGATTTTTGCAGTTCTACCGGATGATGGTAGCTAGATAAATGACCATCTAATCATAGGTTGAGATCTACTACAAGTTTCTATAGACTTCATGTTTTTTATTGATTTTTTAGTTATTTTTGTTAATCATGTTTTTATCTTGTTTTATTTGCAGGTGGGATGCCATGATTCTTCATCAGCTTCATGCATCATGAGTCGCCAGTTAGGTCGGGGACACTTTTAACTTTTTCAGGGCTGCGGGGTGGCGCCCTAGGCCATGGATGCCCCCCTATTGTTCTGCCCCCTAAAATACTTTGCGTATTTTTGCAGAAAATATCTCTTATTGCATTAGCAAGTAGAGTTTTTTATTTTTTTTCCTGAGAAAGTCGAGATTGAAGAGGTATTATGGTTGTTATGGCTGTTTATAGTTGGGATCTAGTATTTTGTTCAATCTCGGTATTTTCTTTCCTTCTTTTCTTTCACTCTATAATTGAGGGTGTACCATTTCATTTTCTTTGTTTAGATAATAGTTATTGATCCATACATCATTATGTTTAAGGATGGCAATGGGTTTATCTTTCAAAATAAAGAGCCAATTTCTTCAATTTTGGTTTAGTAGCTTAAGGATGCCAACGAGTTATTAATGCAAAGCACTAATTGTTTCTTAATTATGTATTTGACCCATGTACGTATCTGTATGGTTGGTGTTATTATTTTTTTGATTATGTATTTCCGTATGGGGTGAGACTATCCGCAGCGCGGAAATGGCTCAAGCAGCGCATTAATTAACATATTATTGGGAAAAAGACAATCATACCCCTCACCTCTTTAGTACAGCCACCACGGTTTAGCAAAAGGGAGAGGAGTAGGTCCGATGGGCATCGGACCTAGCTCTGTCCGATGAGCTGTTTAGACCGTCGGATCTGAATCTGATCAGGAGTTTTGTATTGGGATTTGATGGGTTAAAGCGCTTTGATCGAATCAAATGGTCTAAACAGCTCATCGGACAGAGCTAGGTCCGATGCCCATCGGACCTACTCCTCTCCCTTAGGAAAACCCTTTAACTTACATGAAAAATGCATTTATTAATAGACAATCCCTTTAACTTCCATCTGATACTTCTAAAATTTATTTTTTGAAAAATAAATAAAATTTTATAATGATAAAATATAAATATTATAATGAGTAAAACTAGCAAATAACCTCAAAATTTCTATTTATATGGCTAAATAAATTTTTTATATAAAAATTTATGGGAGACAAAATTTTTTTATTTTTGAAAATTTTTAAGTATTTATTTGAGATTTCTAAAAACAACTATACAATATTAATAAAATAGTCAAGTTTTATGTATCACATTTCAAAATCTCAAACAAATACTTAAAATTTTTAAAAATGAAATTTTTTTGCATCTATGAGATTTTTATATAAAAAATATATTGAGCTATATAAGTGTGAATTTTTTTAGCTTAATATAATATTAGATACAAATTTAAAGATTATAATACAGTAATTATGATTAATTATGTGTTAATGGATATTAATTTGCTTAAATTAAATGTTTGTGGTAGCGCATACTGACAACACCGGAGTAAAGAGGGGGTATACTTGTCTTATTCCCATAATCTGTTAATTAATGCGCTGCGGATAGTCTCACCCTGTGTATGCATGCTAGGAATTAGTACTTTCTTAATTATGTATTTATGTGTATTGTCAGGTGTTGTACTTTCTTAATTATGTATTTAATTTGTGCATGGTTGATATTAATACAATACTTCGTATTCAATAACGATTTTCGATTCTCATTTATTACTTCGTTACTAAATGTATGAACAAGCGACATAAAATGGATCATCTCTTAAAAGATTTTTGTTTTATAAGTAAAATTTTATTATAGATGATCGCACCCAATATGCATTATTACCTAGGAAAACACCTACAGAATTAATCCAAATCATTGGCATATACATCCGATTACATGCACCTTCTAGTGTTTTCTAGTTACTGCTTGATCTTTGGTTGTTTCAAGTCAATTGGAGCAAGAAGTGAAGATTATGGAGCATTTGGAGCATTGTCAGACCTGAAGCTCACCTTACAGTCCGTAAGGGTTACATCCGGCAGCAAGAGCAGAATTGGCAAGAATCTAGAATTGATGGCTATATAAACTGCAATCAGAGCAGCAGATGGGGCATGTTCCATATCACGTTTCAGCCGCCTTTGAGAGGTTGGTGAGGTTTACTTGGAGAGGAAGAGAAGCTTTTCTTGGAGGAGAAGCAAGCGGAGTTGGTCGGGGATTTGACGGGTGCGAGCCGCCGAGTGAACGGTCGAGCACACGCGCATGCACACACGGAGCAAATCTTCATATCGTTCTTTCTCTTTTACTTGCTTTTTGAGATAGATTCGTGTTATTCTGTGTGTATGATGACTTATATCGCTTGTTGCACTTGTTTGCTTGTTAACTTGGCCATGTCCGGCTAAACTCGTAGTTTCTAGGATTAGGAATATGTTCTGAACTTGGTTTTTGATATTTATGCGATTACTTGGTTATCTTTTATTTTAGTTCCCTGGTATTGAGTATGAATTGATATTGCATTCTATGCTTGGGTTGGGTGCTCGAATAGGTAACCAGTAGGTATCGGCCGGTACGCATGTGACTGGGCCTAGTTTGTATTCAGAGTGGGTTAGAGATCCGAGAGGGCAACCAGACAAAACCCGAGAGCTAAGTCTTACGCTACCTGAGAGGGAGGTACACTTTGGGGCACCGGTACCGGGACAAAGGTTGGGATTACAAGCGAGAGCTGCGATCTATATCTTTGGTGGTTAGAACTGTGTTAGGAATTAGGCCAACAAGCGAGAGCTGAGGTTTGGTGCCTGATATTGTTTGAAACCAGAACTAAACGTGTTTATACCAATAATTCATAAATACCAGTTTACTTGTGTTGCACACCAGTCGTACGCGAGAGCGACGACTGGTACACTTCGATCTGACAGACGCGAGAGCGCGGTTTAGTAGTCGTGTGGATTGTACGTGACAGGTACAGTTAGCGTGGCCCGAGGCCGAGTGACGACTAGTCCGAAGTCCTAGAAACGCCATTTATCTTACTATTTTAGTCTTTAATTGTTTTGTTGTTTAAATTAGGAAAAATACCAAAAACACTCCTGCTTGTGAACAAACCCGTAATTTTAGGAATAAACAAAGTCTAGTCCGGTTTTGCCAACTGTCCCTGTGGATTCGACCCCGCACTACGCTACAACTTAGTCGTACGCTTGCGACTGATTTGATGTTTAGTTGGGATTTAAAAGTAGTGCACTTTCGAGTGAACAATAGAGACAATAAAATGTTAAAAAATGTTATTTTTCAAAATGAAAAAAAATATAACATAAATCTATTTTCGGGTGATTAAGGTCGCTTTTTAACATATTAAGTATATAATTTGAAATTGATTCAATAATATTAATTTGACTTGAAGGAAAATTTAATGAGTTTAATTTATTCAATGATTGTTCTGTAAACATTTCTTTCTTAAGTTTGCTTGGCACAACTTGCAAAAACCAACCCCATAATTTGTTACTTGGAATTTGGATGGGAGCGGTATCGGCTGCTTTTCTGAGAAGAAAAGCACACCCTGCTTTTCCAATCGGATGGTCGGGATCGGTTGCTGCACCGATCTCAAAGTAGTTCGGTTTTTACTGCACGGATCTCAAAGTACTTCGGTGTTTTCCAACCGTCGGATTTTAGAAAAGCAGCGGATACAGATCCATTTGGATGTGAACATAGGAATGTTGGTGCTAAAGTTAAGGAATTAGGTAGAAAATCAATGAATTTTTAATGGCAATTAATCAGTCACTCGGAGCAAACCCACTTGGTCAATTGGGAATGATTTAATACTGATAAAGGTCCTTTTGGGTTGGGTATTAGCACGCCAGTTCTTGTCCTGATCTGTTTATCACCATCTCTTTTGTAATGTAGAATTTTGTGCATTCGAGTAACGCAGCAGATTGAATCCTCAATGTAACGAGTCACCGGTGGTTCCACTTTGCTTTCGCAATCACAAGGAGTGTTCTTATTTGAGGTTGTAGACATGACTATGACTTCCCAAGCAAATTGTGGCCCTGCTAATTCATGCCACAGAGGATCACAAGATTCACAACCTGCAATAATATGATAGACTTGGACAATTGGAATCGAGCTGTATTGAATTATTGATCTCTGTTGTGCAATCAATTTCCATCTTTCAGCATTCTGTCTTCCTCTTTATTGCAATTTTTCGATCTGTTGTGTTCAGCTTGCAACTTTTCATCCTCAAAAATCACTGCTTCCATCTTTCTTCCATATATTTCTGTTCTTACTATTGAAATTTCTATTTCCTTTTTGTTTTTGTTTCACAAAAAAATTAAAAAAATAAAAGTAGTGCCTGCTCATCTCCGTTTCTGGCTGTTCATTTTTTTCTGAATCCAACCTCTTATATCACTTTCCTATTTGTTCTTGTCATTCCAAAAGCAACAAAATTTGGAAACAAAATTTGGCAAACCACAAAAATCAATACAAAAGAGAAAAAAGAAATCAGCAAAAGAACACAGAAAGAAGAAATCCTTGTTTCGAGGATGGCTAGCTGGGTGTCATCTGCTGTTTCAGCCGTTGCTGGTTGCGCGGTCTCTGCTGTTACTGCTATTGCTGGCAGTGCTGCATCTACTGTTGTCGACCAGATTGTTCAGACCGGCTTTTCATACGTACAAAATCGAATGCTCGCAAAGGACAATGAGGCTGAGCTCAAGAGGCTCGAGAAAGCTCTGCCCCAGATCAGAGAAGTCATGAACATTGCTGAAGTACTGAAGGTGAAGGACCCTAGTTTGGGCGCATGGTTCAACCAATTCAGAAATGCTGTGGAAGCAGCCGAAGATGTGCTCGATGAGTTGGAGTACAAGAAATTGGAGGCCAAGGTTACAAAGAAAGATGGGGATGGTGGATCCACTTCTCGTTCTAAGAAGCCAAAATCGTGTCCTATCAGTAATGATACACTCGCGAGGTTGGAGGAGGCTGTGAGAATGTTAGATGAGGCTGCTGCCGATGTGAAGCTTGTCTACGAACGTGCTGACAGGTTAGGTGTTCGTGGCTTCTCTGAATTGCAACAACAGGCACATAACAATTTAAGGCGTGAAACTACTTCCTTTTTAACTGAACGGGAGGTGTTTGGCCGGGAAGTTGAGAAGGAACAAATAATTAGTTGGTTGAAGAGTCCAACTGATGATCATCTCTCTTGTTTTAGTATTATTGGGGCTGGTGGATTGGGAAAAACAACACTGGCACAATTTGTATATCAAGAGGTGAGTGGGTCAAATCATTTCGACAAGACAATTTGGGTTTGTGTTTCAACCAATTTCTGTGTTGAACACATAACACGAAAGATACTTAGTGAATTAGGTGAAAGTAGTTGCGATGGTAAACCACTAAATGGTCTTCACGAGATCCTGAAGGAAAAAATACATTCAAAGAAGATTATGCTTGTTTTAGATGATGTATGGGATGATGAAAGCAGGAGTGACTGGGAGCAATTGCTTGCTCCTCTACAGTTTGCACAAAAAGGGAGTAAACTATTATTTACAACACGAATGCAATCTGTGGCAGATTTGCTTGTCAGTGTGATAAACATGGAAAGGGGGTCTCTAGCATTGAAAGGGCTGCCAGAGAAAGAGTTACTGCAGTTGTTCAATAGCTATGCATTCAGAGATTTTAACCCTGTCAGTCATGCGGATTATAACCCTATCATCCATGCAGATTTGCGAAAAATGGGAGAGCAGATTGTAAAAATGCTCAGAGGCAGCCCATTAGCAGCAAAGGTGACTGGGAGCTTACTGAATTCACACATGGATCGTCTCTATTGGAGAAGAGTCTTGTATTGTGGCTCTTTGTTCAACTTGGATCGAGCAAATGATGTGATGGAGATTTTGAAATTGAGCTACTACCATTTACCAGCAAATCTGCAGGTATGCTTTAGGTTTTGTAGCATATTTCCTCAAGATTATAATTTCGAAAAGGACGAGCTGATCAAAATGTGGATGGCTTGTGGATTCCTTAAGCATCACTCCTGTCATGAAGAAAGATTAGAGGATGTCGGAGAAGAATATTTCAATTACCTTTTGAGAAAATCATTCTTTCAAAGTTCATATGGTAATACTTACATTATGCATGATCTAATACATGAATTGGCTCAGAAAGTTTCCCAGGGAGAATGTTCCAGGATAGAACAGAACGATAAACCGGTTGTTATTCCTAGTAGTGTACGACACATATCCGTACATGAAAGTGAAATTGAAAGGATCTCTCATCTTGAGAATTTGCACAGCTTGATTATAACCAATTCTGGAGATCGAAGTGCTCAGCCCGATCCATTTGTTCTTCCATCCAAATTAAATAAAAAATCTTTACGTTTGCTGAGAATATCTTTATGTCATAGCTGTCAACTATCCGACGAGATAAGTTCTTTGGTACACTTACGGTACATATCTATTGCTCTAGATAGTGGACCTGAACCAAAATGTTTGTTTTCTACTTCAATTCATAATCTTTACCATTTGCAAGTATTAGAGTTTTCTGGACTTGCTTCTAATCAATTTTATTTGGGAAATGACCCAAGTAAAATAAGCAATCTGGTTAGATTACGATATATGAGGCTTCCCCTGGAGATAATGAGAACTATCAATGGAGTCCACAAGCTGATATCTCTCCGAGAGTTAACTTTTATAGTTGGACAAAAGAGTGGTCACCATATAAATGAGTTGGGAACACTAAACAATCTATGTGACCTTTCCATTAACAACATTGAGAATGTTTCGGATCCAGCCGAGGCTAAGAGTGCAAACCTATTTGGTAAAGAAAATCTCAAGTCACTTTCTCTAGTATGGACATCAAACAACAATTCTGAAAACTCTGAGCTCATGCTTGATAACCTCCAACCCAATCCAAATCTCATGAAGTTGACAATTGAGAATTATACAGGCCAAAGATCTCCCAGCTGGATGGAGAATTCATCCGCATTAAACTTGTCATCCCTCAATTTATTATGTTGTCCTAGGTGGAAGGATCAATTATCTTGCCAAATGCCATATCTGAAGTATCTTTCTATTGTTGGTTGTCCAAAGCTGGACCGTTTGCCTGATATGCCACTTTCTCTAATACAGTTTTTTGTTCGAGGTGTGGGTCTGACTTGTCTTCCAAATATGTATACTGGTAATGACACTATTGCAGCAACAACACAAAAGTCATCACTCTGTTCGGTAACAATAGGGAAATGTCCCAGTCTAATATCTCTAGATGGATTTCTACACCAAGGCAACCTTAATCTACAAGCTATTGAGATTTTAACCATCAATGAATGTGAGGCACTGGTAGACCTACCAACCCAGGGGTTTGCTGATCTAACATCTTTAAAATACTTGACTGTAAGAGATTGCCCAAATCTGGTGGTTGTGGATTTCCAAGGCAATCTGATACCTGAAAATCTCAAGGGTCTTAATATTAAAAACTGTGGTCAACTTGATATATCCCTTCTCAAATCATCATCTCGTCTCACAACTCTCACTGAGTTGAGTATAGAAACCTGTAGAAATGTTAGGCAACTTACTGTCGCAGCAAACTCATTTAGATCTCTCAAAAGCTTGAGAATCTCAGATTGTGGTAACCTTGAAGAACTTTTGTTTCTACTAGAAGTGGAAAGAGTAAATGAAGATTACAGTTTCGATGTCTTACAGATAGATTATCTCAGATTAGAGAATTGCCCTAACCTGACCAGATTTCCTATGTTACCACTTTCTGTAACTATACTGCAAATGTGTAATGTTGGGGTCAGTGATCTTCCCGAATACTATTCCACGAGTACATATATAAGTGGGGGCCCACCAGTTGCATCACTGAAACCATCACTCAGAGAAATGTATATATATAACTGCCCACAGTTAACATCATTGAATGGACTTATGCACCAAGAAGAATACAAAGAATTTCAGTCCATCAATTCTATTTTTATCAGGGATTGCAGTAATCTTGTACATATTCCAATAGGCGCATTTGGGAAATTTGGATCTCTAATTACTCTAACAATAGAGGACTGCCCAATGCTGGTGGCAGGTGATAACCAGAGCAACCTCCTGCCCATGACACTGGAATGCCTAAGCATTACAAACTGCGGTGAACTGGAAGTACAACTTCTGGAATCAGCATCACATCTCACTTCTCTCACATTTCTTTGGATTGAAAACTGTGTAAACATTACTCACATTCCCTGCTCAGAAAATGCATTCAGATGTGTCAGTCAATTGTATATCAGAGGATGTGACAAGCTTGTTCAGCATTCAGCTAGAGATCTAGAACGTGGTGTCAACATGGCCTCTTTAAAAATCAGTTCACTTCATATTGATACCCCCTCTCTCCTTAATATTGAACCATTAAGAAGCTTAAGATCTGTTAGTAAACTGACAATCTGGAATTGTTCCGGGATGGATGTATTCCCGGAGCAATGGCTGCTGCAGAACAACAGTACCCTCAAGATCTTGAAAATTTCTCCAGCAAGAACTTTGAAGTCATTACCTGCTACAATTTTGAGGTTCACTGACCTTACGGAGCTAAGAATATTGGATTGTGATTTGCTGGAACAGATCCAGGGGCTACCAGCTTCTCCAAGGATTTTGAGAATATATAGAGCGAAATCTCTGAAGTCATTACCTACAACAATGGCAAGTTACACTTCCCTTGAAGAGCTGGAAATCTCTGGAGCTGAGTTGCTCACCGTGCTCCCAAGGTTACCTGCTTCTCTAAAGACCTTGAAAGTCCTACGTGCAAACTCACTGAAGTCATTGCCGGCTACAATGGCAAACCACACTGCTCTTGAGTATCTTGAAATCTCCGAAGCTGATTTGCTGCAAGAGCTCCCAGAGTTACCATGTTCTCTAAAATTCAAGTCGATCACACGATCAGATGGCACGGAGATTTGCTGAAGCACAACCAGATGCACAAAATATGGATTATAGTGCTTTAATAGTTTAATTGCTCTACAATTGAACGGTACTGCATCAGTATCTGATTTCTATAAAGTTATCTTGCAAATTATGGATTATTTTTTCTTCGTCTTATGAAGATACAAAATTCTCATATGCATCTTTTGTTGTTTCAGAAAACTAAACTTTTGGTACATTATGCTTACTACTGGATCATGCTGACAAAAGAAACTTACAATTCGACTAGCATTCATGTGATAGTTCGTAAGAGTAGAGGAAGTTTGTATAAACACCAACAGGCCATGTATGTACCGCAAATAACTACAATGGTGGCCCATGTTGCAGGTACGCACATCTCTTAATTTGAATTTATCTGTTGTACTGTACCTTATTTATTAATCCACCTCTGTCCTAAATATGGAGACATCCCCAAGACTGAGTAAAAGGAGGGGCTTCCAGAATTTTGAAATTGTCAGATAAATCTGAGAGAATATAATGTAACTGAATAAAATGGAAATATGCAATTGCTTTTGGGTTAGATGCAAAAGTTCTCTCTCAAAAATACAGACATGCCTAACATCCAAAGAGGGTCAAAGCTGTAATTGCTAACATGTATCTCTGTAATGGAAGCAAAATTCCCCAACCAAGTGGCCGGATGATGATGCAAATTATAACAATTGCTCAAGTGAATTGATGCTTCTAAATCGTTATTTGCTCTCTTTTTGAATGGTGCAGTTGGTTGAGCATTGGGATTTTGTATCAGCATGTAAGTCTGAGTTTTTCCTTGTGAACCCAGTTTATTAATGAAAGACAACTACAACCAGAACTGTAGTCATACAGTACAAGTACTAGCTTCATGCAAAGATCAGGCAAGAGTTTTCAATGTAAAGATTGGCTGCCAACTCCGCCAACTCACCACTAAGAACCATACCGAACTATAATTTTAGATGATTTTTCCTACTACTTGATTCAGGTACAAGGATCAAGTTTTCTTGTCATAATGAATTTTATTTGGATTCATTTTTCTTTTGCAATCCGTATAATTAAGTAGGCTTCCCTCTGATTTTTTCGCATAGGATATTTTCAAGGGGCTCTTTTTGTGGCATCGCATCAACTCTGCTGATTATTATGGCACAATTGATCTTTGGATTTATTCAGAAAAGCTGACATGGTGTGGTTTAAAGTTTAAACCATACGTCAGTCAGGTATGTACTATGGCACTTTTTTGTTTATTGCAATATTGGGAATATATTTCTTACAACTTCATGAGCACTCAATTATAAAAATTATGAATTTGACCTCTTTTGATGAATCAAGATACTTTTATGGCGTTATAGTATTATACCCACAAATTATGTGCAATGATCCCATTCCTTTTAGCAAAATTTGTTTAGATCCTTAAGCTAGTGATCCTGCTGGTCAATTGGTACAGTCTGGCCCATTTCAATCCTTTTTGTGGCTTTCGTTATTCTAATTATAGGCTGGTTTGATGATTTCAATTAATTTTGGCAACTCAATCTGTGTATGCAGGACTGCCAAGCACCTTTTTTCCCTTCTCAAAATGTTTCTCCAGGTAATAATCACGGAACATGATTGTTATTTTTGACAGACCCTTTATCCCTGATACCATGCTGTGTTTTTTTACTTTTTCTACTAAACGCACAATGAACTGCTACTGCCTGTTATAGTTTATTTTGGTTGGAAAGATTTGTGTAAACTGCATTCCTACGGCCTGTGTTCTCATCTGCAACTATTCAGATACAAGGAAAGCAAGTGACAATTTTGGCTTTACTGGTCCGAGTCCGGAGAAGCAGAGGAGAATCATACAAAACACTGCTGTGATGTATTAAGTATTGAGAGTATAGTATTAAGGCTGGAACCGTGTAATTGCAGTATTATAAGCCTGTAAGCGTGTATTTTTCTCAAACTGCAGCTGGAACAGAGTATGGCTGCTTTTTCTTACCAAGTCAGAGATGATAATTGCAAAATTGTCACGCACCAGGGCATTACTGTAATTTAAGGAATGCTAAGAACATTGTGAGGTTAGATCAATTGTTTTTATTTTGTTCTGTTTTCATTTTTCTATTTTTTTACCTAAAGTCATTTACACTCTTTCAGTCAAGTAATCGGTAAATCCAGTTATAATTTGGACATCCTTTTAGATAGAAGATGCTGTACCAGCATGGTACAACTTCAGTAAGGTCTGCAATGTTTCTAGTAAGTTGTACGTGATGTATCTGTAGTTCAAATGTTTATCTCAAAGTTCCACTGAGATTTAACTAACATGCTGAAATAACATTTCTAATGAAATTAAATCCCCTTCATATATTGTTTTCCATCAATTTGATCTCTAACAGAATCGCAATTTATCTGAGTAATTGTGTTTCTTTTTGCTGTAAATCGTGCAGTACTGCATGTTGCAAGTGTACGTATGAAGGATGCTAAGTGCTTCCTGTGCTTTCCAATACCTTTCCCCAGGTACAGTGTACTCTCGATGCAATAACCACTGGACATCTCTTTCTTTAAAGAAAAGCGGAAGAGAATGAAGTGATTTTAGGAAGCCACGTCACCAATTTAACAAATAATCATCAGATAATGGCGTCAAACTGCTGGTCATAAAGCTCTCCGATAATTGATCCCTCCAAAATTTCTTTCCGCCTCTTCATTCTTTCTTCAAGCGTCTCTTGAAGGACCGCTTCGATCTCTTCTCCCTTGAAGCGATAAAATGAGAAATACATCTCAATCCTCCCTTTCCCTTCTCTCAGATGATCTATCCCTCTTAGCGGCTCTTCAAAATCTTGATTCACTGTCGTCTGCACAACTTTGGTTAAGAATTTGTTTCTCCCTTCCGTTCAGATTTCCTCTTTATTAGGGTTTATATGATATCTTGATCGAAGCCTTCTACTCAACCTTTTTAATTTATTATATGACAGGGCAGTTGGCTTGAGATATTGGCACACTTGGCACCCATTGGCAGGTTGGAAGTTGAGAACGATGATAAAACTCTGAGATGCAAGTAACTGGAATAAAGATTTTCTTTTACTTAAATTATTTCTTCTTTTCATTTAATTTTCCTCGATTTTGGACATAATTATAATACTGAGTCTTTCTCAGTTGCTAAATGATGGCAATAATATTTTTCTGTTAATTCGTTGCAGATTAATTAGAGAAGAAGTGATAACATTAGTTAAATTGATTGTCAATTTTTTTTGGTGGTGCCCTGTTACTACACCATATAGCATTTTCGTGGGCTTTTTCTCATTGAGAGTCATTTTGGTGAAGGGGACAGTTGTAGGTCTCATAATCACTAGAGGTACTAATTTTAATCATTTTTTCTGAAACTCTATTGTTGTTATTTCATTCAGAGAACATGGTCTCATGTGCAATATCATTTGTTGACTACAGATAATTTCTCTTTTCAAAAGGATCTTTTAAATTTATCACTTTTCATAAAATTAATTAGATCATTGTGAAATGAGAAGCAAGTTTTAAACAGTAATTGCTGTCGCCGAGTAAGGAAAAAGCAAGGTGAATAAGTGATACCTTTAAGATAGTGAGTCCTGTTACAATTTCTAAGAATATCCCTTACTACAAACCTTAGTATTCTTCTCTTTGGATTTTCTGGGTGTTAATTTGAGAATTGTATTAATTGCATAACATTAATATCATGCAATGTATTGTATTTATATTGGTTTTTACGTTAACTAGAGCTGTAAATCGGGGGCTTCGCCCAAAAAAAAATAATATTACATATAATTAATATATATTGAAAATAAATATAATTTTTTTTATTTCTTCATAAATATATCTTATTAAATAAATATTGAACTTAACATATTTTCTATACAGTATATTTGTAGCTGCATAATAATTTATATAAAAGAGTACAAAGAGTCTCAAATATTTTGATTATTAAATTGTTCTTTAGACAAATTATATTATCTCTTTAATGAAAAAAAAATAAAATGAGCCATTTGACTAAGATAAAGAAGAGAGAGACAAAATCTATGGTTGAGATAAATGATGATGTGGCATAGCTAAAAAGCTTGGAAGCTTATCCCTCTTTCTTGAGTAGTAATGGTTAACAGGGAAGAGGGACCAATAGTCCAATAATGAATCTAATTGACTGCCCTTTGTACTAATTTAATTGTGATAGATGTCCACTTTTCACTAGAGAATAAAAAATGAGTGGAACTATGGTACCATTAATAGTACGGATTGCCCCGTACTAGTGATCCGTATTTCTAATTTCAAAATACTAATACTCGATCCAAATGTTCATTATGATCTTTGAATGCAATTTTATTTATAAACCAAATTTTATATTTTTTAAAATTTATTTACTATTTTTAAAGATATTTTGAAATGTCACTTATTTAGATGGTTCATAATGTTTCAACCAAGTGACATTTTAAATTATCTAAAAAAATAGTAAATAAATTCTAAAAAAAATATATACTTTGGTTTATAAGTAAAATTGTATATGAAGATCATAATGAACAATTTGGATCGAGTATTACTATTTTCAAATTAGAGATACGGATCAATAGTACAGATAAATCTATACTATTAATAGTACCATAGCCTCACTCATAAAAAAATATCAAATTTGAAGTTTAAAAATTTGTTGTTTATTAATTTTTAGAGAAACATGGTTTGTTTTGCATAAGTATGTTTAGGTTTGGCTTTACTAAATTAATAATAGTATTCAGCTACAAATCTAACCACGTACAAAAGGAATTGGCAGGTTGGATCAATTCTTCTTCTATATAATTTGTACTGCTAAGCAATGTTTATTATTATATTTTATTTGAGTTTTTTGCAACGCAGTTGTTTCTTACAAATGTGACTTAAATGATTCCTATTACATTTCTACATCTAAGATTTAGGGTTTGCGTATAGTTCTGTTTGTTTGAATTTGGATACAATAAAAAGCATTCTGATTTTTTTTTGGAGTGTATTTTAGACCTTCTGACCCTATTTTCCTAATTTTATTTATATCCTGTTTGATCATTTTTTTTTTCACTTTCAAACTTTTATTTTGTTAGTAAGCATTTATTTCATTTGTGTAATTACTCACTGTTACAATATTGTGAATTTATTATTTTTTTCACAAGTGATGTATTGTATATAGTTTGTACATTTTCCAATTATGCATATATACAAAATGATATTATTTTTGTCGGTTTCCTATCTTGAATAATGCAGTATGAAGTAATGTAGTAATACTATTCGTTGGTGAGTTTCCAGTACAAAAGTACCATGTATTAGATCAAATCTGAGAATATAGTTAATTATTAAAATTATGATTTCATGTTTGATTCTATATTTTGAAATTGAATCTGATAGATATGTTAATCTTTTCAGGTATTGTGATGCCATAAATGTGCTTTCTTATGTGATATTAATTGTTCACTTATGCTTAACCCGCAGGATAAAGTTGGAGAATAAGAGAAGTTTCATACAGTACTGCAAATTCATCAATGAGTCTCCCCGCAGTTGGTTTATATTTGTTAAATCATAAGATGTATAAGAAGGTAATTTAATTTGTAAATTCTTTTGCCATACTTATTTGTTTGCAGTTTTTGTTCTTTCAGTTTAAGTTGTGTATCAAGGAAATTTTTATATTCTTTGGTTACATTTATTTAGTTCTCTATTCACACGCTTCGACAAACTTTTTATGGCAATCTTCTGATTTTCTATTTCTCACAATTTGTCATTTTCTTCTTTGTAAACAGGTTGATGCTAATGTCGGATTATCATGGAGAAATCAACATAACAATCAACAGAGTTGAATAAATGTTAATTCTAAATACGAATCACTTGATATCAACATAATGTTGGATTATTCCAATTCTGGAGATAGAGGTGACATAAGGCTATATTGAATTTTAAAGGATAATTTCCTCTATTTCACTTTTGTACATCTTTGAAGATATACCCTGACTTTAAGTGCTATCCCGTGCATGTCACGGGTCAAATGCTAGTTATAGTTAATTTCGGAAGTTTCTCTAATCCTGACCTTGAGCTAAGTGATTTTCTACAGAAATCAGGACGCACTAATACATCCTCTCTAATATAGATATTTGATCCACATGCAGAATTTATTGAGACAACATGTGTAGTTTCCATTGGCTGCCTTCCTGTCAGCGAGAAAGCTATTTGTCAAATAAGCAAGGTCATTTCTCAAAGACTACTGTCCAGGTTTGGGTTTCCATTGGCTGCCTTGCTGCCTTCTGTTCAGGTCTAACTCCTATACTGCCCGTTGAATCCTATCTTACTGGTATGTGCTTTCATTTAAATTACTGTCCAAGTTTGGGTTTCCTGTTCTTTCTTTCTTTTTCTTTGTTTTTTTTCTCTTTTCGATAGAAAGATGGGAGTCTCTATTTTTCTATTTTCGATAAAAGGAAAAACTGGGAGGTACTGTCCTGTTACTTTACTGCCAACTAGTGTTTTAACTTGAAGTAAAACTAGCTTAGATTTGTTGTTCTGTTAATTTTAGCCTTTTGAGTATGCTGGCGAGAAGTGTTTCATTAGCTTCATGTGTACTTGCGGTTATGAAAAATTGGTTTAGTTTTGCTATTTCTGTTGTTTTCTTAGCTTCATAATCATGTGTAATTGGGGTTGTAAAAAAAATTATGCCCAGTTAAGCAACGCTGCGGTTGGAGAAGAGAGGCAACCAATTATGTAACTAACTAACTATATGGCTATGATGCAATGTGAATGAATCTATTATGCAACACACCAAATTTGAAAGACTTTCTTTGATTTAGCGCAAGTACTCTCCTTTTGCTCTTGTGCGACAATGATTGTATTGATTATCCGTTTTGTCTTCTTGTGAGCAGGGATTGGCTGATCTCTCTAATGTTGTAAATAAAAAGCCGATTCATATCCATAAACTCAGGCCTTTGAAGGTTTATTCATTCAAACTTGGGAGATGTGGTGCTGTTCGGAAGTTTTTCTTCTTCAGAATAGTTGTCGCTTGGTGCATGTATCTACACCAGTATCTCTGCTGCCAAGAATAAAGACAGTCTGGTATAGCAATGTGCAATGAACCGGGCCATTCATGTCCCAGTGCTTCGAAGGTGAGCAATGTCCTAGTGCCAAAAATAAAGAAAGTCTTGTATATATAGTTTGTAATGGCACTTTTACGGGTTAATTTGATGGTACAAATCTTCTACTGATGTATTGATAGAATTCTGGTACAATTTTTGTTTTGCAAAAATAGGTCTTGCTCAGTTGCTAGCTCAACCACCCTTGCCAAATTGAATACAAGTTTGTGTCAACATGTCAACTTTAAATCTTGAATTCAAATTTGGCAAACTTTTTGGGTATTCTTTAGTCGGCAATTAATTTGAGCAATGCTATTATGAGCTTAAGCTCGCCAAGTACTTTGAGCTTGACTTAAAAAACATACTTAAGTATCTCCAAAGTGTGATTTATTTTGTTTATAAAATATAACATACCAAAATCTCTTTGGATACAAAAATTTTTCATTTTTGGAATATTTTAAGTATTTGTTTCATATTTTTTAAGGTAGTACAGTTTTCTTACATCTGCTAATGCCTTTATAGGAGGAGCTTAGATTTACCCCAGATTGGGAGTTGCTTCAGGACATTTCACCCCGACTTGTCCCTCGCGAGTCGCTGAAGTGAATCTCGAGCGGAAACCCTAGCCGCCCCAACAAGCCACGAAAAAGCAAGAAAAATTCAGGCGGGGAGGCCACCACGCCACCGTCGGCTGGTTCACCTGTAGCAGCAGCCACCGCAACCGTTGAAATTTGCGGACGCCGACGCCTCGCGTCGCCGCCCTCACTTTCACTGCATCTACCTCTTGGCTCCATCTGCCGTCATCACCTTCGCTGTCTCTGCCTCGCCTCGCCTCCATAGCATTCACGGCCATTGTCTCTTTACGTCCACTCACCGCCCTTGCCTTCACCACCGTTGTCTAACTCGTGTCGCTGCCATCACCTTCACCACCCCTGTCTAATCTGCCTTGCCATCCTCTGCATTCACCGATTCCGACACTCTGCCCCACCTTGTGCTCTCATCATCATCACCTCACTGCTCCATCAGTCCACCATCACTGCCTTCACTTCTTCGCACTTGTACTTACCAGTTTTGTCTACTCTACGATTGTTAGTCACTAGAGCTGGTGCTTCATTTTTTTTTCTTTTTTTTTTCTCCCCTACCATTTGTAAATATTCATGTACTTTTTTATTTTTTTTAATGAAATATTGGTAGGTTTTTCTTACCACCTCAAAAAAAAAAAAATTTTGCAGTATATCTTAAATATTAAGAAACAAATACTTAAAAAATTCTAAAAATGAAAAAAAAAAATTGTATCCCAAGAAATTTCGATGTAAAGAATTTTATGAAAGACATATATCACAATTTGAAGATGGTTAAGTATATTTTTTTAGTCAAACTCACCAAAGTATTTGGTGAGATTAAAATCATAGTAGCATTGCCCAATTAATTTTAAAATTTATTTTATTCCATATAATTTATTTTTGAGGATCTTAATGGTATTTATCATGCAACAAAATAACTTTCAAAATTAAGGTCAATTGTTGGTCAAAACGATGTCTATTTTGGTTTTAAATTTTTTACTTCAAGAAATTTTATTTGAAATTAAGAAACTTTTTAAAAAAATTTAAAATTTTTTACTTCAAGAAATTTTATTTGAAATTAAGAAACTTTTGAAACAAATTTTGTGAGATTTGGGCTTCGCAATCATGATCAAAAAATGAAAATGCCTATTTTGCTTTAGAATCATGAAAAAGAGTTGAACTTGCATTTGAGCTTGAGTGGGCCCATTCCCTTCCTATCATTTCTATAGAGTTCTTTTCTTTGTTCGTCTGTCGTTTGGGCCAGAGAGTAAGGAGGTTGGATCCGATGCAGCCCGGATGTTACATCCTTACTCCTAATAAAATGAGATTATATTTTTTGACATGAAAGTTCTATCTTCCTAAAAAAAAAACTTCAATAGTTGATTGTTTACGTTGATTGATCATCACCGTTGACGTACATTAATGTCTCGGCCCATTAAAATTTAAGGCCATATTAGTTTCCTCACAAGAAATGAATTTCAGCCCAAAGCAAGGTGTGGACTCTTTACTACTATTGCATATAATATATATTGAATGATCTTAATGGTATTTATCATGCATCAAATTATTTTTAAAATTAAGGTCGATTGTTGGTCAAATGATATTCATTTTGATTTTTGAAACAAATTTTGTGAATTTTGAACATAAAAATCATGATCAAATGGCTGTTTTGGTGTGGAACCATGAAAATGTGTTAAACGGCATTTGGGCTTGGCTTGGCCCATTTCATTCTCTTTTATTTTTCTTTTCTTTGTTCTTCTTTCGTTTGGATCAGAGAGTGGGGAGGTTTGCATCCGATGGAGCTGGATCTTTCATTAAGGGGCAGTTAAGTTAAAGCCGTTGGATCAAAACTTAAGGATGGATTCTTCATTCTCATCTGACTCTGAGATGTCCCTTCTTCTCTAGGGACACGTGTTCTCTATCCGGGGTACCTGAGGTTGGATTTCCGGACTCCCGCCACCTGATCGGAGATCAGAAGGCACCACCAGCACCGCCTTGCCGCTGGCGCGTCCATCTCTGGTGTTTCCGCCAGCAAAAAGGTGGTGGATCGCCAGGTGGCACCACCGTTGTTTCGCCCACCGGTACTGAGATGGTACCGATACAATTTTACCCGATTATTTTCACTGTCACTGAACTATGCTGAAACTATTGCTACGATGCATAACTTCCTCACAATTAATGCACAATTACATTCAATTTGACACAAACAAGCCGATTTTTGACACCACACTTGACTGGTACAGTGATGGTATTGAACTGGTACCAGTGGCTATTTGAGGAGCATTCCAAAACCCAATTCACGTAAAATCAGTGACAATTTGCCAATCCTGGCTTATATGTTACACAAGACTTGAATCATATGATAAATCTAGCCTCATTGCATTGGCCTGTGTCATTTTTTTGGAAAATAATTCACCAATCCAGTTTGAAAATTCTATTTTTTTTTTTTTTTTGGCTTGGTATGCATAAATGAGGTGGAGAAGCAAACACTGCATCAAAATTACTAAGACGGTGAACATCATTTGCATCTTCTGTGAGGTTTTCCTTCCCTTTTTGTTCAAGTCATTAACCCACTGAGAATTTCTAATGTGAAGTGATGGAACAAATTCTTGAAGACGCGAGTTCATGCACTCTGATCAGAACAATGAACCACATAAACCTTGCTGCTCTTTGGAGCCCCTTTTCCCATTCACACAAAAAATGCTTCACTTCAGATTTCTTCAAAGGCTGAAGCACATTTTTTGCAAAGAAACCCCAAAGTTAACCCTCGTTGTTTGATGTAACAATGGATTGGTGAACCGCCCTGTTCTTGTTACCGAACACACTGCTTGATAGTGGACTCCATGGGTAAAGTTGTTGCAGTGTAACAGTGGGATGCTGTTGTTCGGATTAATGGCTTCTTAGCTGGGTTAATGCACAGTTACTCTGCTGCAGTAAGCAAGACATTAGTCTTTGTGCACATGGAGTGTTTCCAGCGGGTCCCTGATTTTTACTCATATAATATCTTGCTATGAAGCTTCCTGCCCCTCCTTAGACATGTAACCTAAAATTGCACTGCAAGAAATGTTTCTCAAAAGATTACTTTTAACTCGTTTGAAAAGGGGAAACGGATCTCAGCTGGTACTACAATTGTAGTGAAAAATGTACAAATTTTAGATGAGGTACACACTCAAATATAAATTCAAAAATGCACTCAATAATAATTTTCAAATAAATATAAAATTTTATCGGGGTTTGACAAAATTTGTACACTCAACTATAAATTCAAAAATACACTCAACATAATTAATTCATAAGGTACACAACATTCTTATAAAAAAAATGTTCAAATTTTTATCATTTGAATTTCTTTGAAAGAAAATTATTATCAAGGTTGTTAAGATAAGAATTTTCAAGTGATCGGAATGTATTATTAGTTGTGGATTTTCAAGATAAGAAAATTATTCCTCTAATTTGAATCATTCCACTTAATGTATTATTAGTTGTGATTTTGTAAAATACGGAATCCTGACCCATCAAAGATTAATCCTCCTAATTTTTTTCAGTTCATACTTAATTTTAATTAGATCAAATTACTTTTGGTCGTGACAGTACAAGAAATGATTGCAGATGAGCATGACGTGACACAGAAATAAATACAAGGACATTGGTCCTCTGTTGCATGAATAATAAACATGTGAAAAGTGGTTCCCCCAGGACAAGAGAAGTCACACATGCTTCATTATTGCGTTTTGCAATAATAAAGAAGCTGCTTTTATCTTTCTACAAGGATAAAGAAAGGTCCTAAATCTGTTGTGTGGTGGGTTACTGACGCTTACTAGCACCGGAATTGGTAATTCAGTTCATATATGCCACAGAGCATGCATCTGCATTAGCAAAAGTGTAGAAGACTTGAACCGCTGGATGATTGGGAGACTTGGAGTCAAACTCCGTTCACTTTCATCATCCTTCCCTCTCCTCTCTTTTGCTTTCTCCTCATCTTTTGCTTCTGATTTCAGCACTGCTTTCATCTCTCTTCAATCTAGCTCTACGCCTCTCTCTTGATCTCAGCTTGAATATTTTGTTTCTCAAGTAAGTGCTTTCAACTCTTTCCAATAAATCTTTGTTTTTGACTATTGTAATTTCTACTCCTTTGTTGTTTCACCAAAAAAAAAAAAAAAAAAACTGTTTCAGCTGACTGTTCTCTTTTCTCAGTCACGCTCCATTAATCTTTTGCGCTCTGGATCAACATCCTCTTCCTCTCCCATTCTCTTAATCTTTGCGTTCTGCTTTAAAGTTGAAACTTTGTTCTTAAGCCACTACTTTCATCTCTCTGTTTCTTTCTATTCTCATTCCTAAAATTCAATCTCATATAACTCTTTCCTTCGCGTTCTCTGTCATTTCAAAGGAAACACCCCTTCCAAAAAATCAAAAAAACCAGAAAAAAAAAGCAGCAACGAAAAAAAGCAGACATAAGAAAACCTTGCTTTGAGAATGGCTAGCTTGATATCGTCTGTTGTCTCATTTGTTGCTGAAAGTGCGGCATCTGCAGTTGTTCAGAAGATTGTTGATGCAGGCTTCGAATTCTTAGGCAACCTAATCCAGCCAAGAGACAGTGAGGCCCAGCTCAAAAGGCTCAAGACGGCTCTTCCTCAGATCAGATCTGCCATGGGTATTGCCGAAGCACTGAAGGCGAAGGACCCAAGTTATGGTGAATGGTTTGAGCAATTTAGAAACGCTGTGGATGCATCCGAAGACGTTCTCGACGAATTGGAGTATAGGAAACTGGAGGAAGAGGCGAAAAGACAAGAGGAGGCAGGTGGATCCACTTCTCGTCCTAAGAAGCAAAAAACATGCCCTATCAGTAAGGAGACTCTTGGGAGGTTGAGGGAGGCAGTGAGTATGTTGGATCAGGCACTTGGTGATGTGGATCGCCTCCTCCAACATGCCAAAAGTTTGGGAATTTATGATTTTTCTAAATCCTGGAAAGAGACCAGTAAAGTTTTTAGGCAAGAAACAACATCCTTTTTGGTCGAAACTAAGGTGTTTGGCCGGGATGAGGAGAAGGAAAAGATAATTGGATGGTTGAAGCAATCAACTGAAGAACCTCTTTCAGTTTTTGGTATTGTTGGGATGGGAGGACTTGGCAAGACCACCCTTGCGCAGGATGCTTATCAAGAGATGAAGGGGTTCAATCATTTTGACCACACAATTTGGATTTGTGTTTCTGTTGAATTCAGTTTTGATGGATTAACTAGAAAAATACTCGGCGAACTTGGTGAAAATAACTGCGGTGATAAGCCATTAAATGCACTTCAGGAGATCCTGAAGAAAAAAATACAATCAAAGAAAATTTTTCTCATTCTAGATGATATCTGGGACGATGAGAAGTACTGTGTGAGCTGGGTGCAGTTTATTGCTCCATTGAAGTTTGCACAAGAAGGTAGCAAAATCTTGTTTACAACTAGAATGAAATCAGTAGCAGACTTCTTCTTTGCAAATGTGATCCGCACAAAACATGAACATGAGCCTCTAATATTACAAGGATTGAAAGAGCAAGACCTGGGATCACTATTTTATAGTTACGCATTTCATAATAATAGCCCCGAAGATCCTACGTATTTGAGAGAATTAGGAGATCAAATAATAAAAATACTTCGGGGTAGCCCATTAGCAGCAAAGGTGATTGGGAGCTTACTGAATTCGAACATGCACTGTGATTATTGGAAAAAAATTTTGAGCCATGGCTCAGTTCTTAAGATAGACCGAGCAAAGGATGTGGTTGAGGTCTTAAAATTGAGCTACTATCATTTACCAGCAGATTTGCAGGTATGTTTCAGATTTTGTAGCATATTTCGTCAAGATTATGCGTTCCGAAAAGAAGAGTTGATCCAAATGTGGATGGCTGCTGGGCTTATCCCGCAGCAACTATGCCAAGAAAAGCAGCCAGAAGATGTAGGGGAAGATCACTTCTACTATCTTGTAAGGAAATCATTCTTTGAGTATTCCAAATCATGGAGCGATGAACGGTATGTGATGCATGATTTAATGCATGACTTGGCTGTGAGTGTTTCTCATGGAGAATGTTGTAGAGTAGAATCTAACGATAAGATGCTTGTTATTCCTGCAAGTGTACGACACATAGCCGTACATGAAAGTGAGATTGAAAGGATCTCCCATCTTGAGAATTTACACAGCTTGATCATAACTTCTGATCGCCATATGGCTTCTATTCCGGATCCATTTGTTATACCAAAATATATAATTACAAAATCTTTACGGTTGTTGAGAATATCTATATACCGTGATTGTCAACTGTCAGAGGGAATAAGTGATTTAGTACACCTCCGTTACTTATCCATATATACACGTAAATCAATGTTGATTTCTGCTGCCATTCACAAATTATACCTCTTGCAATTTTTATATTTGGAGTTACGAGAAGTTAATATTAATTCATCCAATATGGGAGTTGAACCAAGTAGGCTGAACAACCTAGTCAACTTAAGATATATGAGCCTTCCCGAGAAATTACTTAAAACCATTCCTGGAGTCCACAAACTGACATCGCTTCAAGAGTTAACCTTTTTCATTGCGAAGGGGAATGGTCATTATATAAACGAGCTGGCCACATTAAAAGATCTCCATAGACTTTACATCTACAACATTGAGAATGTAGGAGATCCAGTTGAGGCCAAGAGTGCCAATCTATTGGGAAAGAAAAATCTTAGGTCACTCTCTCTACAATGGAGTTCGGACAGCAATCCTAGTAACTCGGAACTGATTATCGAAAACCTCAGACCCAATCCAGATCTAACAGAGTTAATAATTGAGAGTTATGAAGGTCAGAGATATCCCAGGTGGATGAAGGATGCACCCGCTTTAAACCTGTCAGTTCTCATATTACTTGGATGTCCTAGGTTAAAGGATGAACTATTCTCTTGTCATATACCATGCCTGAGAATTTTATATATTTATGAATGCCCCGAGTTGGACAAGTTACCTGATATGCCCCTTTCCCTAACTGAGTTTCGAGTTAAAAATGTGGGCCTCACTTCTCTTCCTAATTTGCACCAACCTTCAAGTGCAAACACCAGTGCTATAGTGTCATCACTCAAATTAGTGGAAATAGAAAGATGCTCCAATTTAATATCCTTGGATGGATTTTTTCAGCAAGATAATATGGATTTACAAGCTATTGAGAAATTAACAATCCAGTACTGTGAGAAACTGATGTACCTGCCAAAAGATGCATTTGGAAAATTTCTATCACTAACAGAATTAAATCTACGGGAATGCCAAATGATGAAGACAGTTAACGACCAGAGCAACCTCCTCCCCATTTCTCTAAAAGCCCTTTCCATTTGCAACTGTGGTCAACTTGATGTGCAAATGCTGGAGTCTGCATCACATCTAACTGCTCTCAGGAGCCTACGGATTGTAAACTGTACAAATATTACTCACATTCCATGCTCAGAAAATGCATTCAGATCTCTCAGTAGGTTGGATATCAGTGGATGTGACAAGCTTATAGAACATTCATCTAGGGAATCAGCACATGGTGTCAATCTGAATTGGATTAGTTTGGCCTCTTTAAAAATCTATTCTCTTCGTATTGATAGCCTCTCTCTACTACTTGTGGAACCATTGAGAAGCTTGAAATCTGTTAGTGAACTGAGCATCTACAAATGTTTGAGGATCGATACATTCACACAGCAATGGCTGCTGCAGAACAACAGTACCCTCAAGAGCTTGACATTCATGATACTAACATTAAAATCCTTGCCTAGTGCTATTTTGAGGCTCACGGCCCTTGAAATGTTAGATATCAATGGATGTCATTTGCTAGAAAAGATCCAAGAATTACCTTTTTCTTTGAGGAGGTTGCGAATTACATGTGCGGAATCTCTGAAGTCATTGCCAGCTACAATGGTAAGTCTTACTGCACTTGATGATCTATATATCTACGGAGCTAATATGTTGGAGGAGCTCCCAGAGTTACCTACTTCTCTGAGGTACATTAGATTTGAAGGTGCGAAGTCTCTGAAGTCATTGCCTGCTACAATGGTAAGCCTAACTGCACTTGAAGAGCTAAGAATTGGGAATGCTGATTTGCTGCATGAGATCCCAGAGTTACCATGTTCTCTAAGGGTCAAGTCCATTACACGATCAGATGGCACAGAGCTCTGTAAATGAAATACTCTGTTCTCAAAACCTCCGTATATATCTCGAAACTACTGTTGCGAAAACCATATCAGATGGGGAAAATAATTGTTGCAATGCTTCACTATTCAACACCCCTGTAATGAAAGGTACTACATCAATTTATGAGTTAATTTGAAGGCCCTTGAAAATGATTGAGTATTTTTTTGGCATGAATTTGATGGAACTCTTACTTGCATTTTAAATTGTATCAGGATGCCTATTGTAGGTTATTTTTGCTGGTAAAACGTGCTGACTCAACATAATGCCAAGCTGACATTTCATAGTGGTAAGCTCAGAGGAAGAGACAAGAACCGTGCTACTAGTTTCTCTATGGATCTTGAGAATTGAAGATGCAAGGTCTCTAAAGTCCTTGCCTTACAAAGGCAAACCTTGTTGCACGTCAAGTGCTAACAATTGAGGGCATTGATTTGCTACATTAGCTCTAGAGCTACCACTGTTTCTCAAAAGGATCCCCAACTCGTGTCACTGAAACTTAACCAGGTTCCAGCAATAAGGATATCTAAATGCTTCATAATTTATCATTTCTGTAAGTTAAGGTGCCATTTCTACCTGTAATTTATATTGGAAAGACTCCGGCAAATGATTGAAGTTTTCTTAGGTTAGCAGAATCCTCATATGCATCCTTTGTTATTTCGAAACTAGTTTTGTAGGTTACATTACTGCTGATAAAAAATTCAAATCTGACATTTTGTAGGTCTGAGTCCAGAGAAGAGGAGAATCGTACAAAACACTGCATGAGTTTCCTGTAAGTCCCAAACTGCAGCTGGAACAGAGTATGGCTGCAATTTTCCACCAAGTCGGAGAGAGGTTATTTGCAAAATTATCACACAAGGGCATTACTGTAATTTAAGGCCTGCCTTATACTACATCATGAGGCAAGCTCAATTGTTTTATTCTGTTCTGTTTTCATTTCTTCTATGGTTTACCTGATATCATTTAGCTTCTTCCAGACAAGCAATTTGTAGATACTGTTTTAATTTGGAAATCCACATATTTAAGATTTCAATAGAAATCGGTGGGACTGTTTGAGCCCGCTCTATTAAAAAAAAAAAGTTTGTGGCAACAGAGATGTTGAAGGTGTAAGCAAGAGAAGCTAATTGGAACCATCTCTGGATTTTGGTGATCTACTGATCGAGTTTCAATAAATCATGTTCCTGTCAAAACTTCCATGTAATAGTCCAAAAAATGAAAATAGCTAGAAGATCCTCACAAATAAAAGAGGGAGAAAAAAGGATACAGGGTTTCTTGCTGCCTGTTTGATATCATATCATATTTGATTTGATTTTTCTTATTTTGATACGAGTATAATTGATAAGATGGCTATATACAGCTGCTAAATGAACTGAATAAATTCTTCTTTGATAAGAAGTTGTTTGAAGATCATTAGAACTTCAAATTAAACTACTGATACAGTATATCAGATTAAACCCTATTCCTTTAAAAGTTTTTGGTGAATTTGCCAAAAAAAAAAAAAAGGAGCAAAATAAACAAAACAAATAAATTCAAACAGATTTAAAAGCAACAGGTCCGCCAGTTGATTCTGCAACTTGGCTCATGGGCAGATTTAATACCAATTGATTGGAATGGAGGATAACAAAGCAGATCATGAGCATAGCTTTTATAATTGGGTCTTTTGTATGTATATATTAGTCAGGTTGAAACAACTCTACAACTTTTGTATGTCTCAACTAACAGAGTACCCAACTGGAGTGAAGGGACAGGCACAGCCCTGGAGCTGTGAGAGATGTACTAAGAGGTGCCCGCTGCCCTGCGGTGGAATCTGTTGGCCTAATTTCCTTTTAAGGGCACCCTAGACGTCATTGACCGATGGAGTAGCTAGCTCGGTGGGTCAAACTGTTGTCTGTTGCGTCGGCTCATCAAATGCATGAGTGAAGCCGTGAAGCATTGTCACATAAAGATATGGCTCAATTAACACACTGATCAGCGAATCATGCACTGCAATTGGTGTAGATTATAGACTGTGTGTCAAGAAGATATTGGGTCAATTTTAGCAGATGGATATATGATGGATCCACGTACTGTGAGCACTGGGAGTAAATAACTAAACTCCATTTCAATTTAGCAACTGGATCTTGCCACCTAAGGCCGGAGGATTTGCTTGACAAATTTCAACATAATAAAATGCAAAATATGTATACCCTGCAAAACGTTAATATAAAAGATTTATTCATCAATATAATTCAATACTTAATTAGAGACAATTATACATATTATATAGATGGGGACAACTGAGTACTTCTTGCAAACAATATCTACAGGGCAAGATGCAAATTAATGTATCATCTCCGAGATAGAATTACGGGACTTGTTGGCTTAAAGCTCTTCAATCTTCCAATTCTGCACACTGTTGCCGGAAATTTCCCATATGCCAAGAAGTATGTAGCCCATGCTTCCGCCAATCAAATCAAAGACACATCTGTTATTGTTTATCATTCTAATATGCCGGAAGCCACGCCCCAGGTTGCCGCCCTCAGTCCACAAAATCGACGCATCCAAATGGTATGGGTTGAACTGTACCAGTTGAACCTGTAAAATAAAAAAAGGGACGGATGGCCTTATATATATTTTCGTTTCCTATGCGATAAAGAGGGCTTTAAATTAGATTAGCCTTATCTTTAAAAGATGGAATAAGTTGCCGATATGTATTAACTATGAAATGTAAAAAAGTGGGTTCATATAGATATAGTACAAGATGGCCTTTTCCCAAGCCATGCCTGATTGCTTGGCCTGTAGCTTTGTTCACCAGGGCAAAAGCTCGTTTGTTGTCCTCAAAATCTTTAACATGCCTTGCATATGTTGTTTCTTTGATCCAATGCTGCATTTAGACAACAATTTCATAAAACTGAACAGCTTAAGAAATAATCAAAACTATAACAAAGATTTTTTTGTTTTAACTTTTAAATCTGTTTGAATTTATATGTTCTTGTATACTATCCGGAAGTTATCGAACTTTAGAAAAATTAGTTTTTATCTCAACAAAAACAATATAATAGAGATGTTCTGTGCTGCTTTTGAATAGGACTTTCGTTTCTTGGATTGATACGTACTCTAAAAGAATTAACTGAGATGAGTAATTTATAATGTTCAAGTGTACGTGTGGTTCTGTATAGTAATTACCTGGTTTTTGTCTCTCAGATTGGATGGAGCTAACATGACAGCATCATTACAAATTGTCAAATTATAGCCCTCTCTGACTGCGCAGGAGATGGTGACAGTTGGCAGAGATTGGTGCATGCTCGGGGTAGAGTAAAGCGGAACAGGCACTTCCTGCGGTACGATTTTCCAATGCTGGCATTTGTTACTATCCCTAAACCAGAGATGTATGACCGAACCATCATGAAATTGGTCTTTGCTAACACTAACTATGCGAGCTGGGTCATCCAACCAACGAATGCACTGGTTACCCAGCTGATCCATGTTCTTGGAGGTCCACAACGTTGGCTCCTTAGGGTGATTGCAGAGCTTTGCAGCAAACAACTACTTATAAATTGAAAACAACACATGTGTGTAATTAGAAAATTTGAGGATAATTTTGTACAGATATGTTATGTTTTTTTGCTAAACAATTTAAAGCTCACACAATATGTCATGCTATCAAGCATCATTGCTTGATCAGAGGCCTCATTGATCAGAGCAAAGGAAGATTGACCATCTTCATCCTTTTTTGTCTTGCCATACCGCTCATCCATGAACCAGTTCTGGTCTTGATAGTGAACAACTTACTTAGTGACATGACTAATTTAGTTGGGAGAAGGAATGGAACTGAATGGACATTTACTGACCTGGAAGCGGTCGCGGTGATCTCTGAGTGAGAGAACAACACTGTTTCCACGGAGGGCAATGGAGTAGTCTTCATCAGCACCGGAGATGATCCTGACCAAGTAACGGCTGCCCATGGTCAGTGAGAGGTCGATTACTTTTTTCTGTATCAATAAATAAAACTAAATACAAAAAAGGTTTTGATGCCAAAGCTTGAGAATCAAATGAAAAGAAGGGAAGAAAAAACAAAAAGAGAGGTCGATTACTCAAAAAAAAAAAAAAAAAAAAAATTTTGGAGTGCTGATAAAATTGTGGATGGGTAATATCCAAACAGAGGAAAAAAAAAATCTATTAAGTCGAAAAAAGTGGGAAGGTTCGGGTTTTCTTGCAACTCTAAGTTGCAAGTCAGTCGGGCTTAATCAATTAAAGGTTTTCTACCTGCGATGGAGAAAATGGTCGTCAGAGGATTTCTATATTTGCCCCTGGTGTAGCAGAATTCACATCCCCTGCTGTACTGCATTGTGCAGTTCACAACATCAGCCGTTGGATTGTCTCGAGATCCGTGTTGTCATGAATCTCCAGACGATCCAATGGCTGAAGTTGTGAACTGCACAATGCAGTATAGTAAGTTAGGGGATGAGCACTCTGGTGTATATGGCGTCCATATCTGCTGAGATCCAAATCGGATCTCAGGACCCTGAGATCCCGATCCGACGGTTCTCAGGACCCATATCTGCTGAGTCCGGATTTCGAGGTCCCTGAGAACCGTCGGATCGGAATCTCAGAGTCCTGAGATCCGATTTGGATCTCAGCCGATTTCAGCGCGTAGCACCACCTACGACTGTATTGGAAATTAAACGTACATATTGGAAATCCACGTCCCAGCAAATACTAACTTGGTCTCCTGGGGCTGCTAATTAAAAGTCAAAGATAATCAAACAGAAGAATGACGGCTTGATGTTATGTTTGAGCAGAGCAGAGTGATAATAATTGACGGTCTAGGAGCTTATCCTCTGCTGTAAGGCAATAAGCAGTAAAGCACGTGAGCCATTAGATTGTCTCAAGATTCGTGTAGGCTCAGATCTTGAGGCAATCCAACGGTCCAGCTGGTGCTTCACTGCCTATTGCATTACTGCAAAGGATCTGAAATCGGTCTACGTAGGATATAATTAAGTGGCTCTAATGAATTGCTCAGCAAAATTGGATCCGAATCCGCTGCTTTCCTTTCAGAAAAGCAGATCCTGCTTTTCTAATCGGATGGTTGGGATCGGTTGATGTACCGATATCAAAGTATTTCGATATTTTCCGAGCGTACTCACACGAATTTTGAGTTCCCATAACTGTTAATCTCACACAAATTCTCTTAATTAAGTGTGCATTCATAATAAATAACGTACTCAACGCTTACAAATGTATATTTGAGAAATATGAGTGAACTATTGTGCTTTGCAAAGCGCAGTGAGTTAGTCCACTTCGACCCGATATTTTAAAACTGTAGTTCAAATGTTTATATTCAAATCTATCAACATAATCTACATATTGAAAACTTGTGGATTACCGATTTTATCCATTTTTAGAATTTTCTAACTATTTTTTTTTTAAAAATGACACTTTTATGTACAACTTTTGGTGCATTTTCTATACAACTTTCAAAAATCTAAAAAAATAGTTAAAAAATTCTAAAAATGGAAAAAATTGGTAATCCACAAGATTTCAATACGTAGATTGTCTTCCACAATTTGGATTTACCATTTGAGGTACTGTGTTGAGATATCGTGCCGTAACACACTACCTCATTGCACTTTGCAAAGCACTATCGCCTCACTCTATATATATGAGAAGGGATCCATTAACAATGCTTGTATTGACGATCTTGACAGTGGATATTTTTAAAAATTTGTAAAAACTCATAAAAAATCTTAAAAATGGAAAAATTTTATGGATGCATTAGTTAACTTATAGAATGATAGTATTTCAAATTTCAATCAGTTTGAACATCGATTGATGCGTTATCAAAATTTTGTGTATTTTTTAACAGTTGAAATTCAACGGATCTTTAAAGAACTATAAAATATCGGAAACATAATCAATCTATAAGTTAAGTAATACTTCCGTAAACTTTTTTTTATTATTAAGAAATTTTATGAATCCTTAATATCTCTAAACCGCATCGGTGCTACAGTTTTTTTTTTTGGCAAAAAATTTTTTAACAAATTTATTTTTAAAATTTTTTTAACAAAAAATTTTTTAAGATTTTTTTTAGTTTTTTTAATTTTTTTTAACAATTTTTTTTTAATTTATTTTTTACAAAATTTTTTTCCACAAATTTTTTTTCCTTTTACAATTTTTTTTTTAAAATATATAATTTTTTTGTTATTTCTCAATTTTTTTTCCCTTTTACAGATTTTTTTACAACATATTTTTTTTAACAAAATGTTGTCCCACTACAGTAATTGTCCCATCGCACCAATGTGTTTTTTCATTTTTTCAAATTTATTTTAGCAGAACATTTTAAAAAAAAAATTTTGTGATTTTTGCTTTTTTTATTTTTTCGCTTTTACGAGATTTCTTTTTACAATTTATTTTTAAAATATTTAATTTTTTTTCCTTCTACAATTATTTTACAACATTTTTTTTTTTGAAATTTTTTTATACCGTTATTGTCAGATCTGCTACAATGGAGTCGGAGAAGTACATATGCATTAGAGAAATATCTCCGGAAGACGGCTGTATTGTTATAATTGACATGACTATGCCTATGCAGCCCTCAAGGCTTCCTTTAGCTGCTGTTGATTCTGCTCTTATGAACCCTCAACATCCAATTCTGGCTATCATAGTTCAAGGTTATTTTTACTGATTTCCTAAACATTTTTTAATAGAAGAAAAGTTGATCAATTAAAAATGTATGTATGAAAATAATGTCCAAATTTCAAGATTTAGGCAAAATGGAAATACTGCATTTTGCAGTGAAGCACATAGGCTGTTGGATCATCTCAAGATTTGTGTAGGCTCGGGTCCGGAGACGATCTAATGGCCCACGTGCTCACTGCAGCAAGATGCTGTATTGCAAGGAAATTTTGTGGGCAAAATGGGGACTGGAATGTCTATTCCCAGAACAACGACGACATGAATAACTAATAGTTGTGTTCCCAGATCAAGATAGAACGTACAACTATTAGTTAGTAGGGTACTCCGGGTTTGAGAGTGGTATACTATATATTGGCTATACAAAAAACCTCTAAGACATGTCGATGCTCTTGTAACTCGCACAATTAGCCCCTGGTCATGCTTTTGCCCAAGGTTTTAGACAATCAATCATGTTGCGCGAGTTTCTGGCACAAAGTTGTGTATTTCCTAATGGGGTCAGTATATGTATATTTTCATGTTTATTAATTAATTTATTTTTCTTCTATTAAAAATTTCAGGCTGAATTTTCTTTGCTAATTTAGCTTTATCAGTGTATAGTGCATGCCATTTTGGTTTCTTGATTCTTTTATTGATAAATGCATCTGCTATTAAGTGATGCAACATTATTGAGATTGCACGTAATTCGTACTTCCGGCCAATGTGTGTGTACAGTAATATGCATATCACTGTGGTCGCACGTATTCAAATAATTGGTGTCTTTTATGCATAAAAATAGCTTTATTAAGTGATGCCACATACAGATGTTTTATCTCATAAACATAATTTACGCAATAAAGGTAATTAACTCTGAATAGAATGGAAGAATGTGCAGCTGAAATAGATGAAACAACACAGGATCAACTACAGATCTTTAATGTCGAAGAAAAGACGACAATGAAGTCTTACAATATGGCTGAGAAGGTCATATATATGATTTATATTTTTCTGTTTTCACGTTATTGAAAATTAATTTTCCATAAACACGCTTCTTGATATTTTTTTCTTATAATTTTGTCTTGTATAGGTTGTATTTTGGAAGTGGATCACACCCAAATTGTTGGGCCTGGTTACACAAACAACTGTTTACCACTGGTCGACCGAAGGCTAGTTTTTTGAGTTAATTAATGTAGCAATCTGTTGAATATGGGATTCCTGATATTTCCAAAAATATTGATTAAAATTAACCATCTGATTTCACTGATGTTGTTAATGTGTATTCTGTGTATATCTGAAATTAGGTTCATCGGAACCAGTAAAGATGTTTGATAGGAGTGCAAGTTTGGCAACGAGTGATATAATTAGTTATCAGTGCGACCCTTCTGAAAAATGGTTTGCTCTTACTGGAACCTGGCGCGATCCCCTCTTCAGCGTAAGGCAAAATAAGACATACATAATTAATTCCAATAATTTGCAATTAATATATATTCCTTGTTAAAATTATATAAAATTTTTATTAGAACAGGTAAACTAATTTCTATAGAGCATATTAAGAATCTACTCTCTATCATAGTTCACTCTTGACTTTTCAACAATAACTCTATTGAAATTTTAATCTTCACATGGTAAGAAATTTTGGATTGATCAAAGTATTTCAAAAATTGAGTCATCTTTTTTAATTTTCTTTTTTTCTTTTTTCCCCCCTGAAAAACCATAGGGAAAGATGCAGCTCTTTTCTGTCGAAGAACAGAATAGCCAGGAATTCGATGCTCTCGTATCTGCTTTCACCACTTTCAAAGTGAATAAATTACAAGTTTCTCGCAACTTTTCTTATTATTTCTCTCTCCATTGCAAGTGAGAACTAATTGCTGAATTTGCAACTGTGTTTTGTAATTCAGGTTAAAGAAAATGATGCTCCATCTACTCTGATTTGTTTTGCCACAGGATCTGTTAGTTATGAGAAAGAACGATATATAATTCAGTTGAATGTAATTGAACTCGGTGCCCAGCCTGGTAATATTTTGTTCGTCTACAGTTACAATACATTTTAGTAAGATCATCATCTTTAATTTCCACTAGCCGCAATTTCATGATTCAGTTATTTATTAACCATTAGGAAAGTTGGTTTTGCTGAGAAGAAAGGTGACTCTAGAATTGGCCATTGGCCGGGCTTGCCATTGGCATTACAGGTTTAGTACTTCTTTTTAATATTCTCAAATAGATTCTGTACACCAAGTTGGCTGGATTTTCCCAATTAATGTTGAACATTTTAATGAAATGGGTTCATTGGCAACAGTTTAAATCTTTTAAATTCAGTTGCAATTGTATGACAAATAAAACATGAAGGGAAAAAGAAATCTGTCCTGGCAATTAATATTTATTGATTATTCTAAGTCTTCTTGTTTCTGGCTGCAGATATCAGAGAAGTACCATATGGTATCTCTGATAACGAAGCGAGGTTTAGTATCTCTACATGACCTTGAGACGGCTTCTTCAATTTTTTGTTATAATATAAGTGATTATTACTTGATTCTCACAACAGAAGCCGAGAGTAAAGGAGGATTCTATTCAATAAATGAAGGCGGCCAGGTCCTCCTGACAAATGTCAACAAAGATAACATTCGTGATGAGGTATATATCTTAGCAGCCTTAAATATTAAACTTCGTTCTTTGTGAAGTATATAATATGCAATGCCAGCTATCATTTTTGTTATATATTTAGCAAACTGCTTGATTTATTTGTGCTTGTGCAGAAAATTCCTTTGAAAGACAGTCAGACAGCTCAACATGAACAATGCCTTCACAAACTCTTAGTAACTAAAGAGAAACTATATCATCTCCAAGAAGTACAACAGAAAATGATCAGTGAAATGGAGGGATTGATAAAGCAGATTGCCGAGCTGCAAAATGAAAGAGCTGAAATTGTAATGGACTTGGAGGAAGGAACAGAGAGACAACCAGGACTCAAGAGAAGCGAGTTCAATAAGCTTCAAAAATTAGTACAAAAAATGCACAATGAAATTGAAGAGGTGAAAGAAGAGAAAGCCAAGCTGCAAAATGAAAGAGACAAAACTGTAACACACATGGCGGAATTGCTCGAGGTAGAAACAAAAGAGCGGGGAGAAATAAAAGAACAACTCGCAAGTAAGATGACAGAACTAAATAGCTACCGAAAATCACAAAAGGAAATGATGAATGAAATTGAGGGATTGAAAAAGCAGAACACTGAGATGACAAATGAAAGAGACGACTTGAAATGGCGCTTGTTCAGAGAGGAATTAGCTGCTTCTTCCAATCCTCTGGAGATTAAATTAACAGATTTCACCCTGGCACAACTGAGGAAAGTTACCAATGATTTTAGTTCTTCACTTAAAATTGGAGAAGGTGGGTTAGGTCTAGTGTACAAAGCAATCGACGGGCAACCATTTGCTATTAAGATTCCCAGAGGTGAAAGTCACCATGGGCATAGAGCATTCATTCAAGAGGTAATTTCCATTAAAATAGTTAATTTGCTCATCCTAATTGACATCTTACTGCTCTCAGATCGAATGCACTTGATGTCTATATTACTATGCTGAGTAGAAAAAACTTGAGAACTTGCACAATTAGTACTGCTGTTAGATATACATAGTGACATTGAAAATTAAATTTGCAGGTAGAAATTTTAAGTAAATATAGGCACCCAAATATTGTGAAGCTGTTAGGGACATGTCGGGAAGCGCAGGCTCTCATCTATGAGTTGATGCCAAATGGCAGCCTATATGATATTTTGAGTAACAAAGAGCGGGCCAAAGCTCTCACATGGAAAACAAGAATCTGCATAGCCTCTGATGTTTGTAGAGCTCTCATTTTTATCCATTCAGGCAAGCCCCCCGACACCATAGTCCATGGAGACCTCAAGTCTGCTAACATTCTCCTTGATTCCAATTACACAGCCAAAATCCATGACTTTGGCATATCCCGCCATCTCCACCAAACCGACATGACATACACGCCACACCACTACACCGAATATCAAAAGGGATCATATGGATATGTTGATCCAGAATTTGTAGAGACCGGTGAAATGACTACTGTGTTTGATGTCTACTCATTTGGTATTGTACTGCTGGAGTTAGTTACTGGGATAACCCCGGAATTCGGACGTTTTAGGAAGTCTGTGGAAGATGCTTTCCGAAACGGGAAAATTTCCGAAGATGCTTCCATAGGAGATTGGCCACCAAAGGCGGCTAAGAAAATGATGGGATTGGGCCTTGGGTGTAGTGAACGTTTAAGGGAGAACCGACCAGATCTTGAGAAGAATGTGGCGGATGAGATTGAGGCAATGCGACGTGCTCTCCGCTACCCTTAGCTCCATTTTCATTCCCAGATAGTTTTTTCTTTATGTTGTGCTTTTGGTACTTTAGATTGGATGTAGCTATAGCAGATCCTTTGGGTAGCATAGATGTTATCAGAAATGTGAGGCGGATGCTTGATGTATTTATCTATTTTGACTGTATAATCTACCTATTTTGACTGTATATCTACTTGACAGCCGCTGTCAAGCTTTTTAAAAAAAAAAAGGTTCTTTATTTATAGATATTTGCATAGTTCACCAATCTGATTTATGTGTAAGCTATTGAAAAGCGTATCACCCTTGCAAAGAACAGATATGTTGGGTCAAATTTGGAGAATCGAACCATGTATTGGGACCATAGGGAGCAAATTCTGTGTCGATTTATCAAATTAATTTCCCCAGGCAAGGAGGGACTACTTGACAATTGTTGAGTTAACAATTTTTACAAAAGAATTAGAAAATAAATGGAAGGGTTGCAAATTTCTTTAAGTTCCTTGAGTTCTTATGTCGAATAATTCACATTTCATACCGAATCCGTACATATATTTTTCCATAGTAGGATAAGTCTCGGCATCTTGCTGCCTAATCTTTTTTTCCATCATTTTGTACAGTTGGGGTTTTCTTGAACTTTAGATGCGGAACTAAAATTCAGGATTCCTAATTCCTGAACTAAAATTCGGAGGACCTTTATCATTATTAAATCATCCCCAATTGACCAAGTGGGTTTGTTCCGAGTGACTAATTTCCATTAAATATTCATTGATTTTCTACCTAATTCCTGAACTTTAGCACCAACATCCGTATGTTCACATCCAAATTCAAAGAAACAAATTTTGGGGTTGATTTTTGCAAGCTGTGCCAAGTAAACTTACAAAAATGTTGGCAGGAACCAATCATTGATCTAAAACTCATTAAATTTTTTTTCTTTAGTTCAATTTAATATTTCCTCTAAATCAATTTAATATTACTGAATCAATTTTTAAATTATATACTTAAGGTAGTTGCAGGTGGGATGCCACAATTCGTCATCAGCTTTTTGCATCATAGGTTTAGGGTTTAAAATTTAGATTTAAGGGTATTTGAATTAGTCTGCTTTAATTGGGGGTTGAGAGTGGTTCTTTTAATTAGTCTGCTTTTGGATTGAAGTAGCTATAATTTTCTAAACGGTAAACCATGACTGATATAATCACAGGATAATAATTAACAAGGATACTGCTATCACTGTCTCATAACAGACAATTAGGTAAATAAAAAAGAAAAGACATTAAAAAGCAATCACAACATATCAATGACCTCCTATAACTAAGCAGCAAACTTTTCTGGGAATGAAAAATTAAACTTGAGAATATATAAAATTATAAATCAATTGAGAACCCAGATGTAAAGCCAGAATTATCACTTGCTGTCCCTTCTTAGAACATTTGCAGATGAGGGCTCGGGCTGTAGCCCGTAGGAATGCAGAATCGTACCGTTTTGTTCTTATTTTTGTAGAATATTACATAAGACAAGGTCAGTATTGAAGGAATTGGCAAAAGTAACAATCATCTATTCATGTCCAATGTTTATGACACGAAGCAGTTACATGAGTACACTTTGTTCGATGCGAAGCTGTTAAGTTGTCGGGAAAGGCAGTGCAGTTGTATAAAGGATGTGAAGCAATTGCATGGAATTTCATCCTGTATACCCTCACAACACCCAATCCGCCTTCAGTTAAAATCGCTAAATTCATAAGAAAAAAAAAAAATGTGAATAGGAATAGACCAGTGCTGCACAATTGAGAGGATTGTAAATAAATCATGTGGTTCATCCTTGTACACACAAATTCTTGGACCCATACCATAAGGGTGCATTTAATGAAATCATTTGTCAGTAAATAGATTATTACCAGAGAAGGTTGTAGCTGTTCATTGTGCGTTTAGTAGAACGAGCATCACAGTTACCCATAAAAAAGCCTACCAGTAAACTGAAGTATTACAAAATCAAAACTAATTAGTATTATCCATATAGTAAAGGAAAAGAAATTCACATTCTTTCAGAGAAAAAGTAAGATGAAAACCAGAGAGTTTGAAATGGGATTGCAATACCAGTTGGAAAATAATTTGCCAAGAAAGTCCAGTACGGTGGTAACAATGCGGCAGACAACAAGACGATAGTGGCGGCATTGTTTTGAGAGGGGACTAAAGCGGAGAGGCGACCCGCAGCAAGGCAAAGAAAGTGAAGCGAAAGGGTTGCTAGCATTGTGCTTTGGAGCAGCGATGTCGAAGTGATGCTGTCTGCCTACCTTCCTTTAAAATACTGATGCACATCAATCTGAGTCCTGATAAACAGTAGAGGGATTGAATTATCAATTTCAAATATAGAAATCAGAAAATAGAAAATACAATATGATATATGAAAAGCAACATACCATATGCGAGACGTGAACATTGGTGTATCCATAACTGATGCTTAAATAACACAACAAGAAAAAACACTTCCAACTCCATGTTGCTGAGCTTTCGGCTTCCAGAACACCCTACCAGTAAACTGAAAAATAATAATATCGAAACTATTTAGTATTCATCAAACAAAAAATCCAAACTTAAAGCTTGCAACATTGTTAGACCGAAAAAGGGGTCGACATAATACAGAGCAGCTGTCAGAAAATACAGTTTACTGGTCGGGAGGTGAAAACGGGTGGCGGCAAGATGTTACATGTACACGCGGTCGCAGTGAGGCACTGATTCATTTGGTGTTGATCAGAGAGGAGAGAGGGATTCCACTTGGTGTTGATCAGAAAGGAGAGGAAGAGCTGAGTGAAGAGGAGATATTCGGGAGGAGATTGGCCATGGCTGCCTCTGGAGCAGAGCAAAGTGGGGAGATAGCGAAACGGAGATTTGACGGAGAGCTGAGCTGACCAGAGATTGGCCATGGCTGCCTCAACCCTCGTCGCGTTCGCCAGAGAGTTCTCCAGCGGGAGTTTGGCCTGAGCACACGAGGAGTCGCGAAACCAATTTTAAATGGGATAAGCGACATGCGGAAAATAAGAGTTTTGAAGACTGAAGAGCGAACAAGATTCGCGCTGTGCATTTCTAACCGTTGATTATCCTGAAGTCTTTCATCCAGATCATCTAAATGAGAATTCTATCTAGCCATTTTTTATGAGACTGCCTGGAGATGTCCGGTCCTTCCATTCTTATTAAAATAGAGAGAAAAGTGAAAAACACAACATAATAACAGGATTAAAAGGTCTTTCAAAAATTAATAACAATCATGTTCAGTGGTTATTACCTGGAGAAGGATTTTGAGAAGGAAAAAAAGGCCCTTGGCAATCCTGCATACACCAATTGAATTGTCAATGAATTAAAATGATCAAATCAGCCTTTAATTAAAATTACCAAATTCACCAAAAAGAATTGAAATGGGCCAGAAGTGCACCAATTGACCAGCAGTGTCACTAGACTAAGGAGATTAACACAAATTTTGCTAAAAGGAAAGCGATTAATGTACAAAATTAATTAGTAATTTAGTATAATACTATAACGCCATAAAACTATCTTGATTCATCAAGAGAGGCCAAATCCATAATTATCATAATTGAGCATCAAGGTTTAACCAACAATTAGGAACTTTCAGAAATATATTCCCTGCATTGCAATAAATAAAAAAATGTGCTATTAATACAAACCTGGCTGATAGACATATTGTTTAAACCATGTCAGCTTTTCTAAATCAACCAAAAGATCAATTGCGCCATAATAATCAGCTGAGTTGATGCGTTGCCACAAATGAGCCCCCATGAAACCTGTGCGCAAAAAACCAAAGGTTGATCTGGGTACCTGCAAGGAGTTAATACAAATTACAGAAGCAAAATGAATCAAATTCATTATAAACAACAAAAGTTGATCTGGGTACCTGCAAGGAGTGTAAAAGAATCTGAAATTGTAATTTGTATGGTCCTCAATGATCGGTTGGCAGCCAACCTTACATTGAAAGCTCTTGCCCAATCTTTGCATGAGGCTATTGTTTGTACTGTATGATTAAGTTCCGGCTGCAGTTGTCTTTATTAATAAATTGGAGCCATAAGTCGATAGGGGCACGCTGATGCAAAATCCCACTGCTTGTACCAACATCTGTACCAATCAAAAGAAAGATAATTAGAGAAAAAAAATAAACAAATGTTATGATATAATTAGTCTCACCATCAGGACACTTGGTTGAGGAATTTTGCTTCCATTACAAAGAACCATGTTACTGGTTTTAGTTTTGACCCTCTTTGGATGTTTGGCTTGTCTATATATTTGAGAGAAATTTTGCAACTAATCTGAATTCGATTGTAAGATTTTCATTAACCTTAAACTTGTCAATTTTTTGGAGTTCCCTTTTTAAAGTTGCGTTCTGGTCTCTTAGATTTAACTGACATTATTCAAGTTTGTGGAAGCCTTCATCAACTCGGTCTTATGGAATGTATCCATATTCAGGGCAGGCAGAATAATAAAAATGGTACATCAAATAGGTTCGAATGAATTAGGAGATATACGTACCTGCAACATTGGCCACTGTGGCAGTTATTTGCTGTGCAAACATGGCATGTAAGTGACAGCACAATTCTCCTCTAACATATCACGTGGACTATCACAGGAGTGCTAGTCGAACTGTCAGTTTGTTGTGTCAGCACAAGCCAGCAGTAAACATAACCTACCAAATATTTTGTACTTTAAAACAACAAAGGATGCATATGAGAATTCTGTAAACTTCATATGACCAAAAAGACCTTTATCATTTGTAAGATATATAACTTTATAGAAATCAGATATATATTGATGCAGTACCTTTCAGTTGTAGAGCAATTAAACTAAGAAAGCACTGCAATGCATATTTTGTGCATCTGGTTGTGTTTCAGCAACACGAGTTGGGGCTCCTTTCCGAAGATAGTATTTATGCATAGAGCTATGCCATCTGATCGTGTGATGGACTTGAATTTTAGAGAACACGGTAACTCTGGGAGCTCTTGCAGCAAATGTTTGTGCAATTTTCCTGTACTCCTAAGGAAATATTACACGAATGCTGGTCGAATTGGGAGTTTGTTGTGTCAGCATGATCCAACAGTAAGCACAACCTACCTGAAGTTTTGTATTTTATAACAAGAAGAGATGGATATAAGAATTCTATTAATTTTATGAGAAAAAAGAAGTTGTATCATTTGTAAGGTCCCTTAATAGAAATCAGAAAATGATGCGGTACCTTTTGATTGTAGAGCTATATGATCCTTATTTTGGGGATCCTTTCCGAATACAGAGTATCTTTATGTACAAAGCACCATGCCATCTGACCGTACGATATGCTTGAAATTTAGAGAACGTGGTAGCTCAGGGAGATCGTGTAGCAAATCAGCTTCCGTAATATTTAGTTCTCTAAGACCAATGAGACTTGTCATTGTAGCCGGTAATGACTTTAGAGATTTTGCATTCCGTATTTTCAAGACCCTTAGAGAAGCAGGTAACTCTTGGATCTCTTCCAGCAACTCACAGTTTGAGATCTTTATTTCTTTAAGAGCAGTGAGGCTTGCCATTGTAGTAGGCAATGACTTCATAGAGTTCGCACCATGTATTTCCAAGATCCTTAGAGAGGCAGGTAACTCTTGGATCTCTTCCAGCAATTTACACCAACATATATATATTTTTTCAAGAGCAGTGAGGCTTTCCAGTGTAGGAGGCAATGACTTTAGAGAATTTGCATTGTATATTCCTAAGATCCTTAGAGAAGCATCTAACTCTCTGATCTCTTCAAATAATTCACATTCTGAGAGATAACAGTTCTTCAAGAGCAGTGAGGCTTGCCATTGCAGTGCGCAATGACTTTAGAGAATTTGCATCCTGTATTCCCAAAGTCTTTAGAGAATTAGGTAGCTCTTGAATCTCTTCCAGCGATTCACATCCCGAGATATATAATTTTTCTAGAGCAGGGAGGCGTGCCATTTTTGGACACAATGACTTGAATGAGTTCGCGTTCCATATTCCCAACATCCTCAAAGAAGTAGGTAACTCTGGGATCTCTTCCAGTAATTTACACTCCCAGATTTGTAGTTCTTTAAGTGCAGTGAGGTTTGCCATTGTAGCACGCAATGACCTCAGAGGGTTTGTAGGTTGTACCTGTATTTTCAAGATCCTTAGTGAACTCGGTAACTCTGGAATATCTCCCAGCAATTTGCATCCCATGATATTTAGTTCTTCAAGAAAAATGAGGCTTGGCATTGTACTAGGCAATGAGATTGGTGAGTTTGCATCACCCTGTATTCTTAAGATCCTTAGGGAAGCAGGTAACTCCTGGATCTCTTGTTGCAATTTGCATTGAGAGATATGTAATTCTTCAAGTGAAGTGAGGCTTACAATTGAAGTTAGCAATAAATTTGGAGAGTTTGCATACCGTATTCTCAAGGTTCTTAGAGAAGTTGGTAACTCCTGGATCTCTTCCAGCAATTCACATCCGTAGATATCTAACTCTATAAGAGAAATGAGGCTTGTGATTGTAGGAGGCAATGACTTTAGAGATTTTGCATTGTATACTATCAAGATCCTTAGAGAAGTTGGTAACGCCTTGATCTCTTCTAGCAATTCACATCTTGAGATATGTAAAACTTCAAGAGAAGTGAAGCTTGCCACAGTAGCAGGTAATGTGTTTTCTAAACAGGGAATATGAGTGACATTTGCACAATCTTTAATGTGAAGAGAAGTGAGAGTAGTGAGGCGGGATGCTGTCTCCAGCAGCTGGACATCAACTTTACGGCAGTTTTCAATTGAAAGATGGTTTAGTGTCATGGGCAGGATGTTCCTCTGGTCATCAACTGCCACCAACATTGGACAATTCCTTATCACTAAATTCCGTAAGGATACAAATTTTCCAAATGCGCCAATTGGTAGCTCTACAAGATTCCTGCAATTGCTGATGTTCATAAACTTGAGGGACTGAAAGTCTATGTATTCCTGCTGCAAAAATCCACTTAACAATGTTAAGTATGGGCAGTTCTCTATGGTCACAGTTCTGAGTGGCGATTGCAATGATTCTGTAGATGGGCCACCACTTGAGTCTGAACTTCTATTATATCCCGGTAGAGCACTCAATGGAACATCACATATTTTCAATGTAGTTAGAGAAAGTGGCAGATTAGGAAGTGAACTCACCGCAACTGCACATATTTCTAGATCAGTTGGAGAATCTGAATATGGCAGAGTAGGACATCTAGTCAGTTTCCAACAATTTTGGATGGTTAATTTCTCAATATTTTGTAGATTCACATTGCCCTGCTGCAGAAATCCATCCAAGGATTCTAATTTGGGACATTCTTTTATTTCCACTATTTTGAGTGACGAATTTTGAGACGCTATTTCACTAGTGTAACCGTTTGCGTTTCGGAACAAATTTGGGAGAGTTGTCAGACCCACCTTTTCAACTCGAAATTCAGTTAAAAAAAGGGGTATATCAAACATCTTATCCAGGTTTGGACAATAACGTAATGTAAGGACTGACAGGTTTAAAAGATGTGAATCCTCCATCCATATGGGAGACCTTTGTCCTTTATAATTCTGAATTATCAACTCCATAAGATCTGGACTGGCTTGGAGGTTATCAATAATTTGCTCAGGATTATTAGGTTTGCTCTCTAAACTCCAGTTGAGAGAGAGTAACCTAAGATTTGTCTTTCCCAATAGGTTCGCACTCTTAGCCTTAGCAGGATCTCCTACGTTCTCAATGTTGTAAATGGAAAGTTTACGAAGATCTTTTAATGTGCCCAACTCATGTATATAATGACCATTCCCCTCTCCAACAAAAAAGGTCAACTCTCGGAGGGATGTCAGCTTGTGGACTCCATGAATGGTTTTAAGTAATTTGTCGGGAAGCCTCATATATCTTAAGTTGACTAGATTGTTCATCCTACTTGGTTCAACTCCCAAATCGGATGAATCCATATTAACTCCTGTTAAATCTAGATATAAAACTTGCAAATGGTATAACTTGTGAATTGCAACCGAAATCAACATTGATTGTTTTGTATGTACTGATAAGTAGCGAAGGTGTACCAAATCACTTATCTCCACTGACAGTTGACAATCACAAGATGTAGATATTCTAAGCAAGCGTAAAGAATTTTTAATTATTTCTTTTCGAAGCACAAATGGATTTGGGTTTGGAACCATATGGCGATTGGAAGTTATGACCAAGGTGTGTAAATTCTCAAGGTGTGAGATCCTTTCAATCTCACTTTCATGTATGGATATGTGCCGTACACTTTTTGGAATGATAAGTGGCTTATCATTAGGTTCTACGCTACAACATTCCCCATTAGAAACACTCTGGGCCAAGTCATGTATTAAGTCATGCATGACATACCGTTCACCATGCCCAGATTTGAAATACTCCAAGAATGATTTCCTGACAAGATAGTTGAACCAGTCTTCACCAACATCCTCTAGTTGCTTTTCGTCGCATTGTTTCTGCTGGATAAATCCGGCAGCTATCCACATTTTGATCAATTCATCTTTATCCACAATTTTCTTTGATTGGATTCTTCTCTTCAGGATCTCCTGGAGTGCATTTAATGATTTATCACCATAGTTATTTTCGCCAAGTTCACCAAGTACCTTTTTGGTTAAACTTTCGAAATTGAACTCAATAGAAACACAAACCCAAATTGTGTGGTCAAAATAATTGGACTCCTTCATCTTTTGATGTCCAAGTTGCATGAGGGTGGTCTTGCCAAGTCCACCCATCCCAACAATGCCAAAAACCGAAAGGGGTTCTGTAGTTGATTGCTTCAACCAACCTATTATCTTTTCCTTCTCATCTTCCCGACCAAACACCTTAGTTTCAACTAAAAGGGATGTTGTTTCTTGCCTAAAAACCTTATTGGCCTCTTTCCAGGATTCAGAAAAAACATCAATACCCAGACTTTTGGCTCTTTGTAGGAGAACATCCACACCACTAGTTGCCTGATCCAACAATCCTACTGCCTCCCTCAACCTTTGCAACCTTTGCAGTGTCTCCTCACTGATAGGGCATGATTTTTGCTTCTTAAGACTAGAAGTCGATCCACCTACTGCCTCTTGCCTTTTCACCTCTTCCTCCAGTTTCTTATACTCCAATTCATCAAGCACGTTTTCAGATGCATCTATAGCAATTCTAAATTGCTCAAACCATTCACCATAACTCGGGTCCTTCGCCTTCATTGCTTCGGCAATACCCATGACAGATTTGATCTGAGGCAGAGCCGTCTTTAACCGTGTAAGCTCAACCTCACTACCCCTTGGGTGCCTTAGGTTGCTTAATAATACAAAGCCTGCATCAACAATCTTCTCAACAACAGCGGATGCTGCACTGCCTGCAATAAATGAAACAGCAGATGATACCCAGCTAGCCATCCTCAAAGTAATGTTTTTGTTCTTCAGCTTTTTTTTTTGTGTGTGTGATAGATTGATTTTTGAATGATAAAGAACAAATAGGAAGGTGTTATGAGAGAATGGATTCAGAAAAGAGAACTGTAAGAAACAGAGATTAATAGGCACTGTTTTTCTTTGTTTTTTTTTTTTTTTTTTGAAACAACAAGGGAGTAGAAATTTCAATCGTAAAAAACAGAGGTATATTGGAGAGAGATGAAAGCAGTGATTTGTGAAACAAAGTATTCAAGCAGAGATCAAGAGAAAGGTGTAGAGATCGAAGAGAGACGTTGAAAGCAGTGATTTCAGAAGCAAAAGATGGGGTGAAAGCGTGCGAGAGAGAGGAAAAGAGGGGGAAAGCTGACAGCTAATGGAATCTAATTGCACAATAGATGAATAGAGCTTGACTCCAATGGTTCAAGTCTTCTGAATTATTGTTGATCGAGATACTCTGTGGCATATGTGAATAAGGTTTACTGATATACAGTGCTTTGTAATTGCAAGGGAAAGAGGAACTTTATTAATTCGTCATTGTAAATAGAACCTTCTTCTTAATTATAAAATGCAAAGTAAAAGCGTTTGTGATCAAGATGCACTTTATGTGTGATATCAAGCTCATCTGCAGTAGTCCTTTCCTCTCATATACATCATTGGTTTGTGTTGTATTATTTATTCTCAAATTACAAAATTAAAGGAACTTGTTTAATTTCTCAGGAACTAAAAATATTTACTTCAACAAACAAAAAATCTAAACTTTGTAATATAGGATGAAAGTTTTGGTGTGTCGAGGATAGAATTTTCAGATACATGAACACAACTCTTTATACAGGAACACTACCCTTGATAAAGGATTGCAAAGTTCTACCTAAGAAGTGTCGAATGACGAATTATATGATAATTTATTTTTTTTTTTTTTGTGAGTAGGTCAAATCCTACTTTAGTCTTTTATGTAAGAGGAGCGATCCATTGACAATGCCTATTTTGACAATCTTGACAATGTCAACTTTAAAAAATTTGAATAAAATCATATAAATTTTTAAAAATGAAAGAAAGTTGATGGATGTATTATTTAACTATAGATTGATAGTGTTTCAAATTTCAATCAATTTAGACATTGTTTGATGGCTTATCAAAATTTCATACATTTTTTAACGGTTGTAATTTAACGGATCTTTGAAAAGCTATCAAACGTCAGTTAAATTAAATATTGTCGGAAATATAATCAATCTATAACTTAAACAATAGTCCCGTAAACTTTTTTCTTTTTTTGACAATTTCTAACTATTTTTATCAAATTTTTGAAAACTGGGTTTGTCAAGATTGTCAATGGATCTCTCCTCTTTATGTAAATTACTCTAGCCACGTTCTAAGAATCACATATAATAGCACATAAAGTGGATTATTTGTTTCAATTGATTCATGTCCATAGGCATTTTCCTTGCTAGGAGATTAATTATCAATGAAAACAACAGCACTGGGAGCTTGTAGAACATTGTACATTACTCAAAACAGAGGAGTCAGATCATAATAGTACCAACATTTTATTGTAATTAATTCAAGATGTTGTGTTTTTTTTTTTAGCGCCATTGGTACTAGGAAGGCATAATTATTTTTAATATAAATCCAGTATTTCTGATTCTCACTTTATTATCTGCAAAATCATCAGAATGGAGCAGAACAATATTCACAACGAAGAAGGTTTGGTTCTTTTACTAAAATGAAGAACTCTGGAAGTTGCTAAGATAAAAATAACTATTATATATGAAATTCAGGATACGAGGAAACTGCAACAATTAACAGACACAAACATACACATCACCTCATCTTCAAATTGACGACCAACAAAATTCCGTGTAAATTGAAATAAAACTAATTACCTAACTCCGCTATAAACCACACAAAATGGAAGAGCTGTCCAAGTCATGCTGATGTGAGAAAGGAAACCATTAAATGCACACCATTACATTCTCTATCTATTCTTTCCTTTCTCTAAATATCTCTTAGCAGCCTCAGTTCCAGGACACTACCTTGAAGGTTCATACAAGTCTTTTCCCTTACTGTCCCTTTCTGTGAGTTCTGTACTTCCAAATTCCCAGACTTTTCAACTTTATGCATCACGATCAAGTCATGACTTACAATAGCCATGTTTGTTTACCAAATGGATGAACAAGTTAATTAAAACAGAAAGAAAGTTATATATATACATAAAGAAAAACATACGGATCAAAAATAAAAAATTGGTTGGCCTGTTTTGGGCCAAATTCTTTTTTTTTTTTTTTTTTTTTTCTATTCTCTTCTGTTACTTCTTTCTATCTGTTACTTGTTTTGGTCCGTCTGTCATACCCAAAAAATTAAAAAAAAAATGAGTACTGTAGTTATTGATACTAATGATTTGTTTGTGCTGCTGGTATTGAACCATGGACTGAAACAACAAGCTCCATTGGTGATAGGTCCATGACCACTGGGGACCCTCTCAGAAGGGAATCAGGCCAACAGATTCCACCGCATGCTCACTTCTCAAAGTCACAGCTCTGAGGCTGCAGCTAACTGTCCCTTCACTCCAGTGGGGTACTCTGTTGGTTGAGGCCCAAGTTGTAGAGTTGTTTGAATATGCCTAATATATGCATACTAAAGACCCAATTAAAAAGGCTATGTTCATTATCTGCTTTGTTATCCTCCATTTCATTTAATTGGTATTAAATCTGCCCATGGGCCAAGTTGCAGAATCAACCGAGGAACCTGCTACCTTTGAAATCTGTTTGAATTTTTATTTATTTATTTATTTTTGCTCCTTTTTGTAAATTTACCAAAAACTTTTAAAGAAAGGAGTAGGGTTTAATCTGGTTTACTGTATCAATAGTTTGAAGTTCTAATGATCTTTCAACAAATTCTTATCAAAGAATATTACAGCATATTAAGCTGGCACGCACAGAATATGGCATGGAGCCATAGTACTTAGCAGGAAATATTTCATGTAACAAGAATCAAGTTGTTTATTATTTTCTCTTTTTGTTTTTTTCTTGTTTAAGAATGCATAGGTCAGTATATATCCTGTAGATCATTCCTGTATCATAATATAGAAAACTGAATAGAATTTTTGTTTCTACCATTAATCTATCAGAAGTTTTCAAAGAATAATTCACTCGGTTCATTTAGCAGTTATATTTAGCCATCTTATCAATAATACTTTCATCCCAAAAAAAAAAAAAAAAAATCATATCAAACATGATATGATGTCAAACAGGCGCAGAAAACTTGTATCCTTTTTTCTCCCTCTTTTATATGTGAGGATCTTATATTTTTCATTTCCTGGACTTTACATGCATGGGAGTTTTGACAGGAACATGATTTGTTGAAACTCGATCAGTAGATCACTAAAACACAGAGATGGTTCCAATTAGATTCTCTTGCTTACAGCTTCAACATCTCTGCTGCCACAAATTGCATGGGCCTCTGCTGAGTGTACTCCATCCCTGTATCACATATGTAAAGTGGCATAATTATCAGTACAGTCCAAGTTCTTTTGAATTGTGCATAAACAAGTGGACAACTTATTGGATCCATACAGGTCAGTTAGTTTATTGCATGTGGTGATACCAGATATATATATATCAAAAGAGTAAATAATCAGTTATGCTAAAACACCTTGCTTATTTGACAAAACATTTTCTTGCTGAGATGCTAACCAGAAGGCAGCCAGTGGAACCACACATGTTGTCTACTCGTCTCAGATTAATTCTGCATGTGATGCAAATAATTATATCAGGACAATCCGCATAAGGCATGAGAAATTGAGAATTGAAATATAAACAAGCATTAGTTTAATAGCAATTTAGTTTTATAAGTTCCAATTTTGTAATGAAACCAAAATTTTTTCCAATTGTACCCCGGTAAAAGATCCTAGTTTTGGAATTCGGGCAAGTCCCAAATAAGGCTGAAATTGAAATTCTGTAAAGCATAAATCATGATTGAATCAATAAGCAGCTTAATGTTGTATTCTAGTTTCTAATGAATACTGATTCCAGTCTGTGGCTAGTACATTGAATGATAAAATTGAGAACGGATAAATGAATTGAGAATAGTCTGATATTAATAGTCATGAGTAGAAATAAGGCCATTATTGCACATTGGCGGCACAAAAAGCATTATTACTCAGCTTAGCTGTGATTTTGTTAGACCAAAATGATGGGAACTAATGTATGAAGGAGGGGATTTAATTTCAGTACAAATACTATTTCAACGTGTTTGTTAAGTTTCAGTGAAATTTATGATAAACATTTGCATTAAAGAGAGGTTGCATTTGTCTTACCAGCCTTCAATAAGTTCTGCCATGCAGGTACACCATCTTCCTACCAAAAAGGGATGTCCAAATTAAGACTGGATTAACAAATTGCATGACTGGAAGAATCTTAATGATATCAGGAATCCATAGAAGAAATTAATGACAACAGAACAGAATAAAACAATTGAGCTTACCTCATTATGTTCTTAGAAGGCCTTAAATTACAGTAATGCCCTTGTGTGACAATTTTGCAATTAACATCTGTCGGGCTTGGTGGAAAAATGCAGCTGTACTCTGTTCCAGATGCACCTTGAGATTTACACGGTTCCAGCCTTAATACTTCACTGTTCATACATCACATCAGTGTTTTGTATGATTCTCCTCCGCTTCTCTGGACTCGGACCTGTAAAGCCAAAATTGTCACTAGCTTTCCTTGTATCTGAACAGTTGCAGATGAGGACTCAGGCCGTAGGAATGCAGTTTACGCAAATCTTTCCAACCAAAGTAAACTATAACAGGAAATGCTGTACCGTTTTGTTCTGATTTTTGTAGAATATAGCATAAGGTAAGGTCGGTACGTATGAAGGAATCAGCAATATTAACAATCATCTATTCATGTCCAATATTGTTTAAGACCCAAAGCAGTTGATGAGTATACACTATTTGATGTGAAGCCGTTAAGTCGTCGGGAAAAGCGGTGCAATTGTATGAAGGATGTGAAGCATTTGCGTGGAGTTTCATCCTGTATACCCTCAAAACACCCTATCCGCCTTCAGTTAAAATTCACTAAATTGATCATAAAAAAAATGTGAATAAAAATGGATCAATGCTGCCTAATTGAGAGGATTGTAAATAAATCATGTGGTTCATCCTTATTTACACAAATTCTTGGAGCCATACCATAAGGGTGCATTTAATGAAATCATTTGTCAACAAAATAAATTCTTACCAGAGAAGGCTGTAGCTGTTCATTGTGCGTTTAGTAGAACGAGCATCACAGTTACCCATAAAAAAAATTTACCAGCAAACTGAAATATTACGAAATCAAAAGTAATTAGTATTATCCATATAGTAAAGGAAAAAAATTCACATGCTTTCCGAGAAAAAGTAAGATTAAAACCGGAGAGTGTGAAATGGAGTTGCAATACCGGTTGGAAATTAATTTGCCAAGAAAGTACAGTGCAATGGTAACAAACTAACAATGCAACAGACAACAAGAGGATAGTTGCGGCGTTGTTTTCAGAGGAGACTAAGGTGGAGAGGCGACCCGCAGCGAGGCGAAGATAGTGAAATGAAAGGGTTGCTAGCATTGTGCTTTGGAGCAGTGACATCGAAGTGATGTTGTCTGTTCCTTTAAAATACTGATGCACATCAATCTGAGTCCTGATAAACAGTAGTGGGATTGAATTATCAATTTCATATATAGAAAATAGAAAATACAATATGATATATGAAAAGCAACATACCATATGCGAGACGTGAACATTGGTGTATCCATAACTGAAGCTTAAATAACACAAAATGAAAAAAAACATTTCCAACTACAAGTTGCTGAGAAGCTTTCGGCTTCCAGAACACCCTGCCAGTAAACTGAAAAATCACAAAATCGAATCTATATATTTAGTATTCATCAAACAGAAAATCCAAACTGAAAGCTTGAAACATTGTTAGACCGAAGAAGGGGTCGATATAATACAAAGCGGCTGTCAGAAAATACAGATTATTGGTTGGAAGGTGAGAAGGGGTGGTGGAAAGATGCTACATGTACACGCGGTTTCAGTGAGGCATTGGTTCACTTGGTGTCGATCAAAGAGGAGAGATGGACTCCAGTTGGTGTTGATCAGGAAGGAGAGGAAGAGCTGCTCGGAAGGAGAGGCACTGTTTCACTGGTTCGCTTCGCATCCTGCATATATATACCAATTGAATTGCCAAATGAATTAAAATCATCAAATCAGCCTATAATTAAAATTACTAAATCCATCAAAATATAACTGAAATGGGGCAGAACTGCACCAATTGACCAGCAGTGTCACTAGGCCAATGATCTCGCACTAATTTTGCTAAAAGGAAAGGGAGCAATGCACATAATTTATGAGTATAATACTATAATGCCACAGAATCGTCTTGATCTATGAAAAGAGGCCAAATTTTTTAATTATTATAGTTGAGTACTCAATAAGTGGTAACCAACAATTAGGAACTTTCAGAAATATATGCCCAGCATTTCAATTAAAGAAAAAAAATAACAGTGTTAGAATACAAACCATGTCAGCCTTTTGCAATCAACTAAAAGATGAATTGTGCCAAAATAATCAGCTGAGTTGATGCGATGCCAGCAAAAGATGAAAACATCCTACGGGCAAAAACCAGAGGAAAATCTACTAAATTATACGAATTACAAAAGTAAAATGAATTCGAATAAAATTTATTATGAAGAACAAAACTTGATCTGGGTACATGCATCAAGTGCAAAAATCTGAAATTGAGGTTCGGTATAGTTCTCAATGGTCAGTTCTCAGCCAATCTTTACATTGAAAACTTTTGCCCAATTTTGATAATTACAGTTTTGACCCTCTTGGAATGTTTGACATGTCTATACTTCTAAGAGGAAACTTTTGCATTTAACCTGAAAATGATTGCAAGATTTCCATTAACCTTCCAACTTGTCAATTTTTGGAGTTCTTTTTTTTTTCAGTTACGTTCTGGTCTCTTAGATTTAACTGACATTATTCAAGTGTTTGGAAGCCTCCTTTTACTTGGTCTTACGAAATGTATCTATATTCAGGACAGGCAGAATATTAAATTATGGTACATCAAATAGATTCAAACAAATTAGGAGATATACGTACCTGCAACATTGGCCATCATGGCAGTTATTTGCTGTGCATACATGGCATGTAAGTGACTCCACAATTCTCCTCTAACTATCACAGGAATATTAGTCGAATTGTAAGTTTGTTGTGTCAGCACGATCCAAAAGCAAACATAACCTACCAAAAGTTTAATTTTCTGAAACAACAAAAGATGCATATGAGAATTCCGTCAACTTCACAAGACAAAAAAAAAAAAATCCATCATTTGTAATTGTAAGATAACTTTATAGAAAGCAGATATTGATGCAGTACCTTTCAATTTTAGAGCAATTAAACTACGAAAGCAGTGTAATCCTTATTTTGTGCATCTGGTTGTGTTTCAGCAACACGAGTTGGGGATCCTTTCCAAAGACAGAGTTGTATTTATATATGTACAAGGCCCTATGCCATCTGATCTTGTTATGGACTTGAATTTAGAGAACGTGGTAACTCTGGGAGTTCTTGCAGCAAATCAGCTTCGGAGATTTCGAGATACTCAAGAGCAGTGTGGTTTGCCATTGTAGCAGGCAATGACTTCAGTGAGTTTGCATACCAGATTTCTAAGGTCCTTAGAGAAACATGTAACTCTGGATTAATAATAAGTACTACAGAGAGATTCAGAAGGAGAGACTGAAATTTGAGAATCGAGATCCCATATTTCTATCAAAATAAAAAAAAGTAAAATAGAAGGAGATACATACCGGCAACACGGGCCACCATAGTAGTGATTTGCTATACATACATGGCATGCAAGTGTTTATGCAAGTTTCCTGTACTCCTACGGAAATATATTGCTAGTTGAATTGGGAGATTGTTCGGTCAGCACGATCCAGCGGTAAACACAATCTACCTGAAGTTTTGTATTTTATACGAAGAAAAGATGGATATAAGAATTCTATTAATTTCATGAGAAAAAAGAAGCTGTTTTATTTGTAAGGTCCCATTATAGAAATCAGAAAATGATGCGGTACCTTTTGATTGTAGAGCTATGTAATCCTTGTTTTGGGGATACTTTCTGAATACAGAATATCTTCATGTACCGAGCACCGTGCCATCTGATCGTATGATGCACATGGAATTTATAGAACGTGGTAACTCTGGGAGATCCTGTAGCAAATCAGCTTCCGTAATATTTAGTTCTCTAAGACCAATGAGACTCGCCATCGTAGCAGTGAGACATTTTGAGATTCTTAGAGAAGCAGGTAACTCTTGGATCTCTTCCAGCAATTCACATTTTGAGATATCTAGTTCTTGAAGAGCAGTGAGACATGCCATCATAGCAGGCAATGACTTCAAAGAGTTTGCATCCTGTATTTTCAAGATCCTTAGAGAGGTAGGTAATTCTTGAATCTCTTCCAGCAATTCACATTTTGAGATATCTAGTTCTTGAAGAGCAGTGAGACATGCCATCATAGCAGGCAATGACTTCAAAGAGTTTGCATCCTGTATTTTCAAGATCCTTAGAGAGGTAGGTAATTCTTGAATCTCTTCCAGCAATTCACATTTTGAGATATCAAGTTCTTGAAGAGCAGTGAGACATGCCATCATAGCAGGCAATGACTCCAAAGAGTTTGCATCCTGTATTTTCAAGATCCTTAGAGAAGCAGGTAACTCTTGGATCTCTTCCAGCAATTCACATTTTGAGATATCTAGTTCTTGAAGAGCAGTGAGACATGCCATCATAGCAGGCAATGACTTCAAAGAGTTTGCATCCTGTATTTTCAAGATCCTTAGAGAAGCAGGTAACTCTTGGATCTCTTCCAGTAACTCACATTTTGAGATATTTATTTCTTTAAGAGCAGTGAGACTTACCATCGTAGCAGGCAATGACTTCAAAGAGCTTGCATCCTCTATTTCCAAGATCCTTAGAGAAGCAGGTAACTCTTGGATCTCTTCCAGTAACTCACATTTGATGATATATATTTTTGTAAGAGCAGTGAGGCTTCCCAATGTAGCAGGCAATGCCTTTAGAGATTTTGCATCATATATTCCTAATATCCTTAGAGAAGCATGTAACTCCCAGATCTCTTCACATAATTCACATTCCGTGAGAGTCAGATCTTCAAGAGCAGTGAGGGTTGCCATTGCAGTGCGCAATGACTTCAGAGAGTTTGCACCCCATATGCTCAAGGTCTTTAGAGAATTAGGTAGCTCTTGAATCTCTTCCAGCGATTCACATCGCGAGATATATAATTTTTCAAGGGCTGGGAGGCGTGCCATTTTAGGACTCAATGACTTCAGAGAGGTTGCATGATGTATTCCTAATTTCCTCAGAGAAGCAGGTAACACTGGGATCTCTTCCAGCAACTTACACCCGAAGATACTCAGCTCTTTAAGAGCAGTGAGGCTTGCCATTGTAGCACGCAATGACCTCAGAGGGTTTGTGTCATGTACCTCTATGTACAAGAACCTTAGAGAAGGTGGTAACTCCAGAATCTCTTTGAGCAATCCACAGCCCGAGATATGTAGTTCTTCAAGAGAAATGAGGCTTGCCATTGTAGTAGGCAATGAGATTGGAGAGTTTGCATTACCCCATATTCTTAAGATCCTTAGGGAAGCAGGTAACTCCTGGATCTCTTGTTGCAATTTACACCCATAGATATTTAATTCTTCAAGAGAAGTGAGGCTTGCCATTGTAGGAGGCAATGACTTCAAAGATTTTGCATTGTATACTCTCAAGATCTTTAGAGAAGTTGGTAACTCCTTGATCTCTTCCAGCAATTCACATTCCGAGATATGTAACTCTTCAAGAGAAATGAGGCTTGTCATTGTAGGAGGCAATGACTTTAGAGATTTTGCATTGTATACTGTCAAGAACCTTAGAGAAGTAGGTAACTCCTGGATCTCTTCCAGCAATTCACATCTTGAGATATATAATCTTTTAAGAGCAGTGAAGCTTGCCACTGTAGCAGGTAATGTGTTTTCTAAATAGGGAATATGAGTGACATTTGCACAATCTTCAATGTGAAGAGAAGTGAGAGTAGTGAGACGTGATGCTGTCTCCAGCAGCTGGACATCAATTTTACGACAGTTTTTAATTGAAAGATGGTTTAATGTCATGGGCAGGATGTTCCTCTGGTTATCAACTGCCACCAACATTGGACAATTCCTTATCACTAAATTCCATAAGGATACAAATTTTCCAAATGCACCAATTGGTAGCTCTACAAGATTCCTGCAATTGCTGATGTTCATACTCATGAGGGACTGAAAGTCTATGTGTGCCTGCTGCAAAAATCCACTTAACGATGGTAAGTTTGGGCAGTTCTCTATGGTCACAGATCTGAGTGGTGATTGCAACGATTCTGTAGATGGGCCACCACTTGAGTCTGAACTTCTGTTATATTCTGGTAGAGCACTCAATGGAACATCACATATTTTCAATGTAGTTAGAGAAAGTGGCAGATTAGGAAGTGAACTCACCACAAATTCACATATTTCCAGATCCGTTAGAGAATATGGCAGAGTAGGACATCTAGTCAGTTTCCAACAATTCTGGATGGTTAATTTCTCAATATTTTGTAGATTCACATTGCCCTGCTGCAGAAATCCATCCATGGATTCCAATTTGGGACATTCTTTTATTTCCACTACTTTGAGTGATGAATTTTGAGATGCTATTCCACTAATGTTACTATTTGGGTTTTGGCACAAATTTGGGAGAGTTTTCAGACCCACCTTTTCAACTCGAAATTCAGTTAGGGAAAGGGGCATATCAAACATCTTATCCAGGTTTGGGCAATCATGTAATGTAAGGACTGACAGGTTTAAAAGACGTGAATCCTCCATCCATCTAGGAGACCTTTGTCCTTTATAATTCTGAATTATCAACTCCATAAGATTTGGGTTGGCTTGGAGGTAATCAATTATTTGCTCAGGATTATTGGGATTGCTCTCTAAACTCCAGTTGAGAGAGAGTAACCTAAGATTTTTCTTTTCTAGTAGGTTCGCACTCTTAGCCTCAGCAGGATTTTTTACGTTCTCAATGTTGTAAATGTAAAGTTTACGAAGATCTTTTAATGTGCCCAGCTCATTTATACAATGACCATTCCCTTCCCCAACAAAAAAGGTCAACTCTCGGAGGGACGTCATCTTACGGACTCCATGAATGGTTTTAAGTAATTTCTCGGGAAGCCTCATATATCTTAATTTGACTAGATTGTTAATCTTACTTGGTTCAACTCCCAAATCGGATGAGGTAATATTAACTCCTGGTAAATCTAGATATAAAACTTGCAAATGGTATAACTTGTGAATTGCAGCAGAAATCAACATTGATTGACTTGTATGTACGGATAAGTAGCGGAGGTGCACTTAATAACTTATCCCCTCTGGCAGTTGGCAATTACGAGATGTAGATATTTGCACCAAGCGTAAAGATTTTTTAATTATGTCTTTTGAAAGAACAAATGGATCCCGGTTGGCCGCTATATTGAGATCAGAAGTTATGATCAAACTGTGTAGATTGTCAAGATGAGAGATCCTTTCAATCTCATTTTCAGGTACGGATATGTGCCGTACACTTTTAGGAATGACAAGTGGTTTATCATTAGGTTCTATTCTAAAACATTCCCCATTAGAAACACTCTGCGCCAAGTCATGTATTAAATCATGCATGACATACCGTTCACCATTCCTTGATTTGAAATACTTAAAGAACGATCTCCTAACAAGATGGTTGAAGCAATCTTCCCCTACATCTTCCAGTTGCTTAACTTCACATTCTTGCTGCTGGATAAATCCAGCAGCTATCCACATTTTGATCAACTCATCTTTTTCAAACATATAATCTTGAGGAAATATGCTACAAAATCTAAAACATACCTGCAAATCTGCTGGTAAATGGTAGTAGCTTAATTTTAAGATCTCCACCACATCTTTTGCTTCATCTATGTTAAGTACAGAGCTATGCTTTAGAATTCTTCCCCAATAAATGTAGTCCATGTTAGAATTTAGCAAGCTCGCAATCACCTTTGCTACTAATGGGCTCCCTCGGAGCTTTTTTATTATTTGATCTCCTAATCCTTGCAAATTTGCATGATTTTCAGGTTTATAACCATGAAATGCATAATTGTAGAATAGAGATCTCAAATCTTGCTCTTTCAATCCTCGTAATATTAGAGGTTCTTCACGTTTTGCGCGTATCGCTATTGCCAACAAGTTTGCCACTGATTTCTCTCTAGACGTAAACAAGATTTTACTGCCTTCTTGTGCAAACTTCAATGGAGCAATAAATTGCTCCCAACCCCTCATGTACTTCACATCGTCCCAGATATCATCGAGAATGAGAAAGATTTTCTTTGATTGTATTTTTTTCTTTAGGACCTCCTGAAGTGCATTTAATGGTTTATCACCATAGTTACTTTCACCAACTTCACCAAGTATCTTTCTGGTTAAACCTTCGAAACTGAACTCGATAGAAACACAAACCCAAATTTTGTGGTCAAAATAATTGGACTCTATCTCTTGATATGCAAATTGCGCAAGGGTGGTCTTGCCAAGCCCACCCATCCCAACAATACCAAAAACAGAAAGAGCTTCTGCAGTTGATTGCTTCAACCAACTTATTATCTTTGCCTTCTCATCATTCCGGCCAAACACCTCACTTTCCACTAAAAAGGATGTTGTTTCTGGCCTAAAAACCTTACTGGCCTCTTTCCAGGATTCAGAAAAACCATCAACGCCTAAAATTCTGGCACTTTGGAGGAGACCATCAACACCACTAGTTGCCTGATCCAACAATCCTACTGCCTCCCTCAACCTTTGCAGAGTCTCCTCACTGATAGGGTGTGTTTTTGGCTTCTTAGGACGAGAAGTGGATCCACCTGCCTCCTCTTGCCTTTCCACCTTTTGCTCTAGTTTCTTATACTCCAATTGGTCGAGCACATCCTCAGATGTGTCTACAGCCTTTCTAAATTTCTCAAACCATTCACCATAACTCGGGTCCTTTGCCTTCAGTGCTTCAGCAATACCCATGACAGATTTGATCTGAGGCAGAGCCGTTTTTAACCTTTCAAGCTCAGCCTCACTGTTGCTTGAATGCATAAGGTTGCTTAAGAATTCAAAGCCTGCGTCAACAATTTTCTCAACAACAACAGACACTGCACTTTCTGCAACAAATGAAACAGCAGATGATACCCAGCTAGCCATCCCCAAAGCAAAGCTTTGTTTTTCTTTTTCGCGAGAGATATTGTTTTTTGGAATGACAAAGAACAAATATGAAGGTGTTATGAGAGTGGATTCAGGAAAGAGAACAGTCAGCTGAAACAGAGATTAATAGGCACTATTTTTTTTTTTTTGTTGAAACAACAAGGGAGTAGAAATTTCAATAGTAAAAAACAGAGGTATATTGGAGAGAGACAAAAGCAGTGATTTGTGAAACAAAATATTCAAGCAGAGATCAAGAGAAAGGTGTAGAGATTGAGAAGAGACGTCGAAAGCATTAATTTAGAAGCGAAAGATGGGGTGAAAGCCCGCGAGAGAGAGGAAAAGAGGAGGAAAGCTGACAGCTGATGGAATCTAATTGCACAAATAGATGAATAGAGCTTGACTCCAGTGGTTCAAGTCTACTGAATTATTGTTGATCGAGATACTCTGTGGCATATGTGAACAGGCTTTACTAATATACTGTGCTTTGTAATTGCAAGGGAAAGAGGAACTTAATTCGTCATTGTAATTAATAGAAACTTCTTCATAATTGTAAAATGCAAAGTAAAGGCGTTTAATTGTGATCAAGATGCACTTTATGTGTGAAATCATGCTCATCTGCATGCAGTAGATCTTCCTTCTTCTCATATACGTTAATTGGTTTATGTTGTATTATTTATTCTCAAATTACAAGATCAATAAGGAACTTGTTTCATCTCTGTCAGGAACTAAAAATATTTACTTCAACCAAAAAAAAAATAAAACTTCATAGTATATGATAAAGGTTTTGGTGTGTCAAGGATAGAATTTCAAGATACTTGAACACAACTCTTCATACAGGAACACTACCCTTGATGAAGGATTGCAAAGTTCTACCTAATAAGTGCCGAACGACGAATTATAAGATAATTCATTTTTTGTTCGAGTAGGTAAAATCCTACTTTAGTCTTTTATATAAACTAGTTTAGCCACGTTCTAAGAATCACATATAATAGCACATAAAATGGATTCTTTGTATCAATTGATTCACGTCCACAAACAATAGTATCTTATCTTTTGTTAGGCAGTTTCCTTGCTAGAGATCAATAATCAGTGAAAACAACAGCACAGGGAGCTTGTAGAACATTGTACATTACTCAAAACAGAGGAATCAGATCATAATAGTACCAACATTTTATTGTAATAAATTCAAGATATTTTGTTCTTTTTTTAGCTCCATTGGTACTAGGAAGGCATAATTATTTTTAACTAGAGCTGTAATTCGGGGCTTCGCCCCGAAAAATAATAAAATTATATATTTATATTAAAAAAATTTGAATACAATTTTTTTAATCTTTTGATGTGAAAATAATAATATAATATTTTAAAAATAATAACCATAAAAGTTGTTGGACTATTATAAGTGTTAAATTTTATTTTTAACTTATCATACTCATCTTATTTAATAAGAAGAGAAAAAAAATCTAAGACATTGGATCAAAGAAGATGAAAAGATTTAAACAAAATTAATGGTAAATAATATTGATGATGTGACATAGTTGAGATGCCTAGAGAGTTACCACTCTTTATGAAGTATAGATGTAAATCCAGTATTTCTAATTCTGACTTTATTGTCTGCAAAATCATCAGAATGGAACAGAACAATATTCACAACGAAGAAAGTTAGGTTCTTTTACTAAAAAATGAAGAACCCTGGAATTTGCTAAGATAAAAATAACTATTATATATGAAATTCAGGATATGAGGAAACTACAACAATTCACAGACACAAACTTACACATCACCTCATCTTCAGATGGGCGACCAACAAAATTTCGTGTAAATTGAAATAAAACTAATTACCTAACTCTCCTGTAAACCACACAAAATGGAAGATCTGTCCAAGTCATGCTGATGTGAGAAAGGAAACCATTATATTCTCTATCTATTCTTTCGTTTCTCTAAATATCTCTTAGCAGCCTCAATTCCTGGACATTACCTTGAAGGTTCATACAAGTCTTTCCCCGTACTGTCCCTTTCTGCGAGTTTCGTAGTTCCAAATTCCCAGACTTTTCAACTTCATGCACAAGATCAAGATATGACTAACAATAGCCAGGTTGGTTTACCAAATGGATGAAGAAATTAGTTAAAACAGAAAGAAAGCTATATTTATACATAAAGAAAAACATATGGATCAAAATTTGGTTGGACTGTTTTGGGCCAAATTCCTTTTTTATTTTTTATTCTATTCTCTTCTCTTAAGTACTTCTTTCCATCTGTTATTTGTTTTGGTCTGCCTGTGATACCCAAAATATTATTAAAAGATAAGGAGCACTGCAGTTATTGATACTAATATTTTTGGTGCTGGGATTAAAACAATGGACTGAAACAACAAGCTCGTTGGTGACTGTTCCATGACCTCTGGGGGCCTTCTCAAAAGGAAATCAGGCCAACAGATTCCACCGCAGGCTCACCTCCTGTAGCTCCGAGGCTGCGGCTAGCTGTCCGTTCAACGGGGTACTCTGTTGGTTGAGGCCCAAGTTGTGGAGTTGTTTAATTTCAACCTGCCTAAATCTAATATATACATACAAAAGACCCAATTAAAAGGCTATGCTCATGATCTGCTTTGTTATCCTGCATTCCAATCAATTGGCATTAAATCTGCCCATGGGCCAAGTTGCAGAATCAAATGAGGAACCTGCTAACTTTTAAATATGTTTGAATTTGTAAGTTCTTTTTCGGCTCCTTTTTTTAAAATTCACCAAAAACTTTTAAAGAAAGGAGTAGGGTTCAATCTGTTTTATGTATCAATAGTTTGAAGTTCTAATTAATGATCTTCCAACAAACTCTTATCTAAAGAGAATCCACTTGGTTCATCTAGCAACTCTATTTAGCCATCTTATGAATAATGCTTGTATCAAAAAAAAAAAAAAAAAAAATATATATATATATATATATATATCAAACATGATATGGTAATATCAAACAGGCAGCAAGAAACTTGTATCCTTTATTCTCCCTCTTCTTTTATTTGTGAGGATCTTCTATTTTAATTTTCTGGACTATTACATGGAAGTTTTGACAGGAACATGATACGTTGAAACTCGATCAGTAGATCACCAGAATACAGAGATGGTTCCAATTAGCTGCTCTTGCGTAAACCTTCAACACCTCTGCTGCCACAAATTGCACGGGCCTCTCTGCTGAGTGTATACCTCTGTATCATTAATCAAAAACACAAATTAATAACCATGCCCGTGATTGTGTATTATTTTACAATGTATATTAACATGCATAAAACATATATTAGTACAGATTAAATTCTTTTTATTGCATAAACAAGTCGACAACTCGTTGGATCTAGGTGATTCAGTTAGTTCATTGCATATTTCTATATACTAGGGAGAAACCCGCCCGATGTGTGGGCACTCTCAATTATGATAATAAAAACCTTAGAAAATGAAATAGATTTGCTAAGTTTCAATTAAATTTACAACTTGTCGTTCTTTTATGAGGCAGAAAAAATTGACGGAAAATTTAAATCAAATATTGAAGCATTGACGATAAATGTAATGCAAATGACGTTCCATCCCTTTTTATTCTGAATTCTCTTATATGAATAATAAGTTGGATTAGTTGTAAATGAAATCTAACAATTAAGCTGATGTAACTTTATAAAATTATACATTCTCTGTTGATAGCAAGACAAAATTACACTCTACAAGCACATGCTGCATTTCGTGATTCCAGAACAGTATCACCATTATTTTCAAGTGTTTTCCAGACATAGGACAGTACAACAGATGTGCAAAAGAGATTCTTCTTTCTTTCTTTCTTTCTTTTTTTTTTTTTTTTTTTTTTGATAAGGCGAAAGAGATATTTGTCATTAACTACCTTAGCTACATAAGCAAAAATTAAGATGGCAGTTTCAAGCTTTCATTTTCATTATATAAATATATAAATGAAAAAAAGGAGCTTCAAAAGCATAAGCATTATTCAAAGATTAATAGAAGTGAATATTATTAATTGCAATTACGAAAAATACATCCTTTATACATAACAATATTAGCATCTAATATTAAGGAGCTTTATCTGTTCTTCTAATGACTTGATCAATAAACAGTTACTTGCAAAATGACAGAAAAATGGAGAAAAAAGACTATCAGTATATGATTGCACCGGTCCTTATTTCTTATCTTCAGAACTCGTACTGCCTTGTGCCAGATTTTATTCCATGCTTCATAGCCTAAAATTTATAAATGCACTGTATCTGCCTTGTACCAGATTTTATTTCGTGGTTCACAACATGAAATTTATAAAATTGATACGAAAATTTGATTATTGTTGCAATAGATGCAGAACTACAAGCAGGATAATTTGAAGCTTTGTAGTAATATCTAAAATTTTCACTAACAAAAGCACATTCATGCTGATTTGTAAGTGGAAAAGGCAAGATAAGTATGTAGTTTGGCCATCCATGAGCTTAAACTCAAAATTATATCAAATCACTTTCGAACTTGAGTTTATATGGTTCATTATATTCTTTGAATCAAAATAGTGTGGGATGCAAAAAATTTTCATTTTTAAAAATTTTTTAAGTACTTGTTTTGAATTATTATGAAGTAACTATACAATATTAATAAAATATTCAACAGTTATGTATTATATTTACAAAATCCAAAAAAAAAAATTACTTAAAATATCAAAAAATGGAAATTAATTATGTTCCACAAGATTTTGATATAAAGAATGTAATGAGCCATATAAACTCAAATTTGGGGTTATTTGATACGATTTTGAGTTTAAACCCATGGAAGACCTCCGCGAGCTTAGTGCCCAAAACAACTGCAGCTGAAACAAAAATATAATTAAGAATGTCATTCAAAACCCAAGCTGAAACAAAAATATATTTACTCGAAAATATATTTATCTACAAAATATAATTTAAAACCGAAGGAACTCCATACCTACAAGTACATAATAAGAAACTTTGTGCCATTCAAAACAACTGCAGCTGAAACAAAAACTAGTGCCCAAAAAAAGCATCAACTAATCCCTTTGTGCAAGTAGCATCCAAATTAAGAATGTCAAGATTTATACAGATCCTTGATGTAGTGGCCCTTGTCAATCTATCTCATGAGCAAAATCGAAAATGAATATGTCAAATCCCAAGCCATGCAAGCACAAATGACAGTATTGCTGCAACTATACACGTAATTATAACCTGCTTTATAAACCAATTAAATGAAAGGCCAGGAGAGACCTAACTTTATAAACTGATCAACAGGAAAGGCGAGAGAGAGACTCGACTATGCTGATTCCTGAAGCGAAAGCAATGCAACAAAACTTTCAATCACCAGATGGACCGAAGGGAGTAGAGAAGAACGGGGAAGGGTGGAGCAAGATGATTCGGCACCTCTGTAGTGCTGTTAGATTAGTGAAGTTGGCATCAATGAGGCAGAAGACGATGGCAGCAAAAAGAACGATATTATTATCAGGAGAGAAATAGTTGTACCAGCAAAGAAACATGGTAACATTGCAAATTAATGGTAATACAAGATCAAAAATCAGATTATAAGTTTGTACCAGCAAACCAACCCCACACAGTAATAATTGATACCAGCATACCAAACCCCAACAGTTCATACAGAACTAAAGAACAATAGCAGTTAAAAAGCCAACCCACAACCCAAAAGCTTGGTTTAGTCAGATAGAGCAAAACAATGTCGAAATCAAAGCCCCAAATTGAGAACAACCCCAAAATTATCTAATAAATTCACACAAACAGATGGAGAAGAGGGAGCTTGGGTTTGAATAAAGAAAGAGACAGATACCTAATTGTCTGACGCTCGATACGATCCGAGGTGTTGTGAGTTGGATTGTTGATGCTCAAGAGCGAGAGAGGGAGAGCCACCAACGTCAGAAAGAGGCACCATGGAAGCCGCTCAGATGCTGCAGATTTCCCTTTAATACAAAACTGATTATTTTAGTTTTAATTATCAAACTTCAATCAGATTTATGACATATATCTCTAAGTAGATAAACTGACCACAAATAATTTAGGAAATCATTATGAAAAAACAAACTAATATTGCATTGAAGTTAAGTAATAGCCTACAACCTGGTCTTGTTCTTGAGTCATTTTGTCAAACAGTTGGTGGACTTTGTTCTAAGCTAAACCATTTCTCACAAAACATTCCATCTCTAACTCTGATCTAGTTTAGGCTCTTTTGTTTAAACGTTGAACCATTTATTCCCATGAGTGTACCAGCACAACCAGTGAGCTAGTAATAAAAAAAAAAGAACAGTGGGCAACCAACATTAATCGGTACAGGTACTGGTACCTACCAAACAGCATTAGCTTCGTTCAAAGTTGAACACTACAAAATCAGCAGAAAAAATAATTTCACAGAAAAATATTAGCTCGTAAAGAAGAGAGGCGGACGTGAAGGGTTGGGTTGGAGGTGAGTATGGAGGCGCACCAGTTAATCGAGAAGCACGGGTCGAGATGCAATTTGAGAGAAAGAGGGGAAAGCAGAAGCTGGCTTGGTGAGGAAAGAACTCGAGAACCGGGAGGAGGAAGGAGGCAGAACCCAATTGCTAGGGTTCTGAGCAGGACAGATAGACATTGCGGCCCATTTCCAAATCCAAGGCATCGCGAGAGTATGCCTGAGCCGAGAAAGCGAAGCGTTGGACGTGAGAAGAAAAGCTCCATCGACTCTCAGATTGACAATTTCCAAGCAAGCTGCGAGGGTGCGTGCGAAGCATTGGCTGCGAGGGTTCACCGGGCACAGGATGGAGGAGACATACAATTTGGATAAGCATCATCGAATCCGAAGAGACGCATTCAAAAAAAAAAAAGAATCCGAAGAGACAAGAATCAGAAACTGACAATATTTTTCTTTCTCCATTTGAGAAGAATACCGTGACCAAATGGTGCTATCCAATCTTTACGCTCTTTTTAAAATAGTATAGATATAGATATAAAGCAGAGTATATAGCTCCATATGTCATGGTACATGAGAACAACTGAATTAAATGGCTTCACATGCATGTCGTGACATCAGATGTATTTCAACAGATTTAATAATAAGTTATGGTAAAACACCTTGCTGGTTTGACAAAACAGTCTCGCTGACCAGAAGGCAGAACCACACATGTTGTCTACTAATTTCAAATAAATTCTTCATGTGAAGCAAATAACTATATCAGGACAATCCGCATAAGGCATGACAAATTGAGAATTGAAATGAAACAAGCAATAGTTTAATCGCAATTAAGTTTTATATGTTTCAATTTTGTAATGAAACCAGGATTTATTCCAATTGTACCTTGGCAAGGATCCTAATTTTGGAATTCAGGCAAGTCCCAGATAAGGCTTAAATTCAAAAGTCTGTAAAGCATAAATCATGATTGAATCAATAAGCAGCTTAATGTTGTATTCTAGTTTCTAACTAATACTGAATCCAGTCTGTGGCTGGTACACTGACTGAAATTGAGAATGGTTAAATAAAGTGAGAAATGGTCTAAAACTCTATATAAATAGTCATGACTCATGAGTAGAAATAAGGCCATAATTGCACAATAAACGGCACAAACAACATGATTACTGAGCTCAACTGTGATTTTTCTAGAGATCAAAGTGATGGAAACTAATGTACGAAGAGTCGGAGATAAACATTTGTGTTAAAGAGAGGTCACGTATGACATACTAGAAGCATTGCACACCTTATTAAATTTCTGCCATGCCAGTACACCATCTTCCTACCAAAAATGGATTTCCAATTAAAACAGTATTTACAAATTGCTTGTCTGGAAGAATTAAGCTAAATGATACCAGGTAAACCATAGAAGAAATGACAACAGAACAGAATAAAACAATTGTGCTTACCTCATGATGTAGTATAAGGCAGGCCTTAAGTTACAGTAATGCCCTTGTGTGACAATTTTGCAAATAACCTCTCTCTGACTTGGTGGAAAATTGCAGCCGTACTCTGTTCCAGGTGCAGTTTGGGACTTACAGGGATCTCATGCAGTGTTGTGTACGATTCTCCTTAACTTCTCTGGACTGACCTATAAAATGTCAGATTTGAATTTTATTGTGTCGGCATGAATCAGCAGCAATGTAACCTACAAAACTAGTTTCGAAACAACAAAGATGCATATGAGGATTCTGTCAACCTCAGGAAAATAACGTCAAACATTTGCAGGAGTCTTTAATGGAAATCACAGTTAGAAATGGCACCTTTAGTTACAGAAATGATAATTATGATGCATTTAGATATCGTTATTGCTGGCACCTGGTCATATTTCAGTGTTATGCTTCAGTGGAATGAGTTGGGGATCCTTTTCGGAAACAGTGGTAGCTCTGGAGCAAATTAAAGCAGCACATCAGCGCTCTCAATTGCTAGCTCTTGAAGTGCAGCTAGGCTTTCCATTGTAACAGGTACGGAGTCAAGAGATCTTGCCTCTTCAATTCTCCAGCAAATCTGCCTATGTGATTCATAGTCATGCACCCAAGAGCATTCAGAGAACCTAGAAAAAATCAAAGTAAACCGATACCATAGTTAAAACATACTCTAAGTCCAATATCAAACCAGGAAATACCATTCTGTACAGCTTAGAAAAATAAATAATAATATAGTACCCCAGGTTCTTTGTATTTCCCCGATAGTAAGTGCCTACGTACTGCCTCGACATGCTCAAAAGAAATAGGAAGAATAAAATAATAGATCTAACTACATGAGGTTCTTATCTTACCTCAAATTACACAGTCCAAGCTGTAGTCTGAGCCATATACTACATTGTTTGTCCAGCCAAATGTTTGCATGGTTCTTGTCTCCTCCTCCGGACTGACAACTATGAAATGTCAGCTTGGCACTACGTTAAGTCTGCACGACTCACCAGTATGAAATTACCTACAATAGTTTTGCATATTGATACAACAAAAAATGCAAATGAGAGAGCTATTAAATTCATGCAAAAGAATTACTCAATCAAATGCAAGGTCCATCAAAACAATTCATAAATTGATGTGGTACCTTTTTCTACAGAGGCGTTGAAATTATGAAGCATTGGAATCACTATTTTCTCCATCTGATATGGTTTTAGCAACAAGAGTTTCGGGATATACGGAGGTGTTGGAAATAGAGTGTTTTCATGTACACAGCTCTGTGCCATCTGAACGTTTAATGGACTTGACCCTTAGAGATCGTGGTAATTCTGGGAGCTTGTGCAGCAAATCAACATCTTCAATTATTATCCGTTGAAGTGCAGTGAGGCTTGCCATTGTAGCAGGCAATGACTTCAGAGACTTTGCACCCGCCAATTCCAAGTACCTCAGAGAAGTAGGTAACTCTGGGAGCTCGTGCAGCATATCAGCATTCTTAATTGTTAGGTCTTCAAGTGCAGTGAGGCTTGCCATTGTAGCAGGCAATGACTTCAGAGACTTTGCACCCCAAAATGACAAGTCCCTCAGAGAAGCAGGTAACTCTGGGAGCTCCTCCAACAAATCAGCTCCGTCAATTGATAAACGTTCAAATGCAGTAAGACTCACCATTGTAGCTGGCAATGACTTCAGGGACTTGACATATATAATTTGCAAACTCCTCAGAGAAGAAGGTAATTCTTGGATCTTTTCTAGCGACTCACATTCCAAGATTTCCAAACATTCAAGGGCAGTGAGCCTCACAATGGCACCTGGCATTGACTTCAGGGTTGCTTTCTCCAATGTCAACCTCCTGAGTGTACTGTTGTTCTGCAGCAGCCATTGCTGTGAGAATGCATCCATCCCCGAACAATTGAAGATAGTTAGTTCACTAACAAATCTCAAGCTTCTCAATGGTTCAATAAGAAGAAGAGAGATGTTATCAATACGAATAGAATTGATTTTCAAAGAGGCCAAGTTAATCCCATGCGGGTTGACACCGTGTGCTGGATTACTAGATGAATGTTCTATAAGCTTGTCACATCCACTGATAGACAACCTACAGAGAGATTCAAATGCATTTTCTGAGCAGGGAATATTAGTAATGTTTGCACATTTTTCAATTGAAAGTTCATTGAGAGCAGTGAGACGCGATGCGGACTTCAGCAGTTGCACTTCAATCTGACCGCAGTTGCAAATGGACAGGACTTTTACTGAAATGGGCAGGAGGTTGCTCTCATCATTATCTGCCATCAGCATCGGGCAGTCCCATATTATTAATTCCGTTAATGATAAAAATTTCCGAAATGCATGTTTTGGTAGCTGTACAAGATTCCAGCAACTGCTGATGCTCATCTTTTCGAGGGACTGAAAGTCCACGTATTCTTGCTGCAAAAATCCATTCAATGATGTTATGTTTTGGCACTTCGCTATGTTCACATCTCTTAGTGATGATTTCAGTGGTTCTATATATGGGCCACCACTTGAGTCAGAACATGTAATATTTTCTAGTAGAGTATCCACTGGAACATCGTATATGTTCAATTTAGTTGCAGAAAGTGGCAGACTAGGAATTGCACTTAGTGCTAATTTCCATATTTCTAAAATAATGAGAGAATGTGGCAGATTAAGACATCCGGTCAGGTTTGGGCATTGTGCCATACTTAAATGTTTCAGGGATGTTAGGTTTCGAAACCCTCCAGTTGGCAGGTATTTTAGTTTATCACAGCAGAGGATTGTTAAGTGCTCAATAGCTCGTAGATCCATATTATCTTGCTGTAGAAATCCATCCAAGGATATTAAATTGGAGCATCCTTTTATTTTAACTATTTTGAGTGATGACTGTATAGTACCAGTGCTCCCACTTGAATTTTGGCACAAATTAGGGAGAGAAGTGAGACCCACATCTTCAACTTCTAACTCAGTCAGGGAAAGGGGCATATCAGGTAATCTGTCCAACTCTGGGCATTCATAAACATTTAGAATTTTTAGACATGGTATATAACAAGAGAACAGTTCATCCTTCAGCCTAGGACAATTATGTAATTTGAGGATTGACAGGTTTAAAAGGGTCAAATCCTTTATCCAACTGGGAGATTTTTGACCGTTATAGTTCCGAAATTCCAACTTTGTGAGATCTGGATTGGGTTGGAGGTTTTCAATAATTTTCTCTGAGTTACTAGCACTGTTCTCTGAACTCCATTTTAGAGAGAGTGACCAAAGATTTTTCTTTCCCAGTAGATTGGCACTCTTGGCCTCAACTGGATCTCCTACATTCTCAAGGTTGTGAATGGAAAGGTCACGGACATTATTTAGTGTGTGCAGCTCATTTATGTGATGGCCACTCTCCTTTCCAACATAAAAAGTTAATTCTTGAAGGGATGTCAGCTTTCGAACTCCAGAAATAGTATCCATCAATTTCCCGGGAAGTCTCATATATCGTAAGCTAACCAAATTTGTCAATTTACTTGGTTTAATTTCCAGTGGGAACGAATACCATCCATCACCACATAGTTCTAATACTTGCAAATGGTAAAGCTTGTGAATTGAACCAAGGATCAAACGTTCTGATGGTGGGCCAATGTATTCATTAATTGATAAGTAGCGGAGGTGTACCAAATGGCTTATCTCCTCTGATATTCGACAGCAGCGGCTAGATTTAGATATTCTCAGCAAACGTAAAGATTTCTTAATTATTTTTCTTGAAAGAAAAACTAGATCCAGGTTATGATCCATAGTTGTAACCAAGCTGCATAAATTTTTAAGATGTGAAACTCTTTCAATTTCACAGTCTGGTATTGATATGTGTCTTACATGGCTAGTGTTGAGTATGGAGGCACTAGCTATAACAATATTTTCTATTATATCTCAAAATATTGTTACAACTACTACTTAAATACTAAACCTCCATATACCCCTAGCTTCTTACTACAACCTAACCTCCAATTCACTACTATCTCTTGCTTGGTTTGCTTCATCCAACTCCACACCCCTATTTATACTAGTTCTATGGAGAATTCTAGAACCTAGATATTTTTCCATAGATATTTTTATAGATAATTCTAGACCTAAGATATTTTTCTTATATCCATAATGTTCTAGATTATTCCTAAGAAATATCTAAACACCACATTACTCTAGATAATTCTTGATCTTGAGCTTGATGGGCTTGGGCCTCAGCGTTGATTCTCAACACTCCCCCTCAACGCTGACTTTGTACTATTCCGATTTTGGTACTCCGCGTCCATCCGGATCATCATACTTGCAACCTCGCCTTTGTGCTCGTTGAGCTTGGCACTCCTCAGTTATTTGCGATCGAACTTCCCGATGGACTTCTTGAACCCGCTTTACTAGTGGTCCCGGCACTAGTCTTCGTCGAGGTCCGACTTCTCGACGGATCACCGGACGGGCTGTAACTCCTTGCACCAACTCACGTCCTTCAGCTATAGTGACACTTCTATATGTCATCCTGACAGCATCACCCTCCTTGGTGATGACTTCCACCTTGGCGCTCTCTTGTGGCTTCTCTTCATCAGCCACGATGCAGCTTATAATTTCGGCCTCTTTTACGACTTTGGTCTCCTCATCGACCAATTCTTTAATTGGTTCTTTAAAAAACAATGACTCAAAGTCAGTTCTATTTTCATACTTACTTACCTCTTTGACATCTTTGATATCTTCCATGAAGAACGATGACTCGAAATTGATCTCTTCCACCTCGAGATCACTGGCCTCCTCGACATCTATGCCATTGATGAAGGACCGCGAATCGATGTCTTCTTCCTCAAGCTCATCAACTTCTACAATGTCTCGTATATTGTTGATGGGCCAAGCCTCGATATCGATCTCTTCTTCATCTTCTATGGCATTTTCTTCATCTTTGATCGGCCACGACTCCATGTCAAACTCCTCTTCCTCTGATTCATCACTGTCGGCAACCTCTATGCCAACTACCGACTGTATTCCAACAGTCGCCACTGTGTCCCAATCTTCTTCATATGGGACCTCCTCCGGCACCATCTCCACTTTGGTCGCCGCGAGGCTTTCTTCATCATCCACGATTGCAGCAGCGAGTGCTACTTCTGCATCCCACTCTTCTTCACAACTACTGCTCTCATGGACAATGTCTTGGCTTCTTGAGGTCGCCACATTACCATGGCCTTTCTTCTTCTTCCGCCAGCAATCTCGTGCATAATGCCCTCTTTTGCCACAATTATAACATCGATCGTCATCGTCTTCATTGTCATCGGATGAGTCTCGAGCTCCCCCTGAAGAATTAGTCTTCTCTTTAGGCCTTCGTTGCTGGCTAGACCTTCCTTCGGGTCTACCTCTTGACTTTCGGTCAGGTCGACCCGTCTTTCGGTTGCTGAACAAGGCCTCTTCTTCTTGCTTCAACGAGACTCCGGCCATTTGCTTCACTAGAGCCTCCTGGTTTGCGAGCATATTCTCCAGCTCCAATAGTGTTGGCTGCGTTGGCCAACCTTGGACGGCTGCTATGAACCCGCTGTACTCGGGTCTTAGCCCATTGATGAGAATCCTTCTCATCCTTTGCTCGCTGATCTTTTCTTCAGGGTCTATTTGAGCAATCTCACTACAAAGAGATTTTACTTTTGTAAAGTAATGGTTAATCATCATCTTACCTTGTGAGATTGTCATGAGCTCCTTCTCAAGTAGTTGGAGGCGCGCGTCGTTCTTCTTTGAGAAGAGTGTTGCTAGGGTATCCCAGGCTACCTTCGGCGTGGGCACTTCTCTGATGTACTCCAGTAGCTCGTCTTCAACGGCTGTCCTGAGTACAAACATCGCCTTCCCAGCCTTGATTCGCCATTTCCGCAGAGTTTCGGCTTGCTTCTCCACGGACAGAGTTTCAGCTGGCTTCTCTGAAGCCTTCTTCTTTTTCGTTTTGGGGCCAGCAACTTGTTCCGATACCGTCTCTTCTACGGTATCAACTTTCGGCGGGGTCGTCTCAGACCCGCCTACTACCTCCCATAGGTCCTGCCCTTGGAGGTAGGACTCTATGCATGCCTTCCAATATATATAATTACTAGAATTCAATTTCTTCATTCCACCAATCGTACCTGAGAAATCCATGGCTTCAACTAGCTCGCCCAGCGTCTAGTAAGCCTTCTTGAAGATTTCTCCTCCTCCGCACTTCGCAGTCCCGGACTGTCGTCAAGCTGCGGCTCCTTCGACAACTTGTCGATACCACTATACTGACTGGCGGAACACCGGCAGAATTCCGGCTCTATGCTTGACCCCTACCACCGACTCTGAACAAGCTCCGACAACTCCGGCTCTGATACCAGATTGTTGAGTATGGAGGCACTAGCTATAACAATATTTTCTATTATATCTCAAAATATTGTTACAACTACTACTTAAATACTAAACCTCCATATACCCCTAGCTTCTTACTACAACCTAACCTCCAATTCACTACTATCTCTTGCTTGGTTTGCTTCATCCAACTCCACACCCCTATTTATACTAGTTCTATGGAGAATTCTAGAACCTAGATATTTTTCCATAGATATTTTTATAGATAATTCTAGACCTAAGATATTTTTCTTATATCCATAATGTTCTAGATTATTCCTAAGAAATATCTAAACACCACATTACTCTAGATAATTCTTGATCTTGAGCTTGATGGGCTTGGGCCTCAGCGTTGATTCTCAACAGCTAGGAATGACAATTAGTTTATCACAAGGTTCTACTCTACAACATTCCCCGTTGGAAACATTTTGAGCCAATTCATGTACTAAATCATGCATAACGTAAAAGATACGTTTACTATCAGTATATGACTCTGTATGCAAAATTTCAAAAAATGATTTCCTCAAAAGTTGATTGAAGTAATCCTCCCCAATATCCTCTAACCTTTCTTCCGGATAGGAGTTACACTTGAGGAATCCACATGCCATCCACATTTTGATAAGCTCTTCTTTTTCGAAATGATGATCTTGAGGAAATATGCTGCAAAACCTAAAACATGCCTGCAGATTTGCTGGTAAATGGTAGTAGCTCAATTTCAAAATCTCCATCACGTTGTTTGCTTGGTCCAAGTTGAACAAAGAGCCACAATCCAAGACTCTTCTCCAATAGAAATTGTCCATGCGTGAATTTAGTAAGCTCCCAATCACCTTTGCTGCTAATGGGCTGCTTTTGAGCACTTTCACAATCTTTTCTCCAGTTGTTCGCAAATCTGCATGATTTTCAGGGTTAAAACCACAAAATGCATAGCTATTGAACAACTGTAGTAACTCTTTCTCTGGCAGCCCTTTCAATTCTAGAGACCCCCTTTCCATATTTATCACACTGACAAGCAAATCTGCAACAGATTGCATTCGTGTTGTAACTAATATTTTACTCCCTTTTTGTACATTCTGGAGAGGAGCAAGCAATCGCTCCCAGTTACTCCCATTTTCATCATCCCATACATCATCTAAAACAAGCAAAATTTTCTTTGAATGTATTTTTTCCTTCAGGATCTCGTGAAGAGCATTTAGTGGTTTACCATCACAACTACTTTCGCCCAATTCACCAAGTATCTTTCGTGTTATGTGTTCAACACTGAAATTGGTTGAAACACAAACCCAAATTGTCTTGTCGAAATGATTTGACCCGCTCATCTCTTGATATGCAAATTGTGCCAGTGTTGTCTTTCCCAATCCACCGGCCCCAATAATACTAAAACAGGAGAGATGATCATCTGATGGTCTCTTTAACCAACCAATTATTTGTTTCTTCTCAACTTCCCGGCCAAACACCTCCCTTTCAGTTAAAAAGGACGTAGTTTCACACCCTAAATCCTTGTGTGCCAGTTGCTGCAATTCAGAGAAGGCACGAACACCTAACCTGTCAGCACGTTCATAGACAAGCTTCACATCGGCAGCAGCCTCATCCAACATTCTAACAGCCTCCTCCAACCTCGCGAGTGTATCCTTACTGATAGGACATGATTTTGGCTTCTTAGAACGAGAAGTGGATCCACCCTCCTCATCTTGCTTTCTAACCTTGGCCTCCAATTTCTTGTACTCCAACTCATCAAGGACATCTTCGGCTGCTTCCACAGCATTTCTGAATTGATCGAACCATGCACCCAAACTAGGGTCCTTCGCCTTCAGTACTTCAGCAATGTTCATGACTTCTCTGATCTGGGGCAGAGCTTTCTCGAGCCTCTTGAGCTCAGCCTCACTGTCCTTTGCGAGCCTCTTGAGCACAGCCTCACTGTCCTTATCCTTACTGTCCCTTGGCTGGATTAGGCTGCTTAAAAATGAAAAGCCCGCTTCAACAATCTTCCCAACAGCAGCGGAAGCTGCACTTTCAGCAATAAATGGAGCAGCAGACACTGCACGACCAGCAACTGCTGAAACAGCAGATGACACCCAGTTAGCCATCCTCAAAACAAGTTATTTTTTTCTGCTTTTTTGTGCGGATCTATTTCTTCTCTTTTGTATCAGTTTTTGTGGCGTGCTGTCTAACTTTTGCAAGTTGGCTTGCTTTTGAAATTGAAAGAACAGATTAGGAAGTGTTATGATAGATGGAAGCAGTGATTTGATAAAGAGAGCACCATTGTTTTTTTTTTTTTCTTTTTGTGAAACAAAGGAAATAGAAAGTTCAATAGTAAGAAACAGGGATATGTGGGAGAAAGATGGAAGCAGTGATTTGAGAAACAAGAGTATAGAGCGAGAAAGTGAGAGAGGAAAGAATGCTTGAAGGCTGATAGATGGAAATTGATCACACAATACCCAATAGAGCCCAACGACACGGTCCAAGTCAACTACATTGCTGCAGATCGAGATTCTCTATGGCATGAACAGGATCACAATGGCGTCGGTAGCAATTAACAAGCTGATCTCGTTGAATACAATGCTCTAAAAGGCTGAAAGCAAAGTAGAACCATCAGTGACTCGTTACGTACCGAGGATTCCAACTACTTCTCATTCTACATTACTCAAATCCAGAGGATTTCAACTTAAATCAATGTAAGAGAGGGGGATTAAATTTTGCAAAAGAGTTGGTGATAAACGTGTGCCCATCCTCTACTGCCCAGCATGTTGCTGGGCAGAGATCCAACGATGGGGACTAATAGGAGGGTTTTTGAGATTCAATTGCACGAATCTTGAAACAAATCGGATGGCTAGAACCCTGCACAATAATGCGCAGTAGAAGATAAGAATTGGTGATAAACAGATCAAGACAAGAACTGGCGTGCTAATCACCAACCCAAAGCACCTTTATTATTTTAAATAATACCCAATTGCCAAGTGGGTTTGTGCGGAGCACTTATTGCCATAAAATAATCATTGTTCAAATCGAGATTCCAACTTGCCAGTAAAAAATTGATTAATTGAGAAATACCTAGCGTCCACATAAAAGTTGTCAACAGCGGCTATAGATTATATTTTAAGATGTATCTGTTTTATTTCGGAATATATTTGTTATATTCTTTATACGTCTATGGATGTATGACGGCTTTTCAATGGACACAAGATGTTCTCTACAAAATTCGTTGGTTTTTGCAAGTTGCGCCAACAAACTTCAAAGAAAAAAAAAAACAATTGAGAGGAGTAAAATATTGATCTCAAGCTCATAAAGATTATTTTTTTATTAGAATTTAACTCAAATTATTGAATCAATTTTAAATGGTACACGTAAGCTGTTGATAAGTTAAAAGCCGACCTAAATTAATCACCAACAATTACAGGTACCAATCGGATTGGCTCGGTCGGGTTCGGGTTTTGACCAAGCAACTTTCTAGTTACGGGTCGGGTTTCGGGTCAACAATAACCGACATTTATCGGGTCACGGGGTCGGGTCAGGGCGGGTCGGATTTCATATCAACAGTAACCGACATTTATCGGTTCACGGATCGGGTCTGGTAAGGGCTGGTCGGGTCTCAAGTCAACAACACCATCTTTCGATCGGGTCAGAAGTCGGATCTGGTCGGATTTTGGGTCAACAAAATCCTTTCGGCATTGGCTTCTCCTTGCTTTCCTCGTATCTAACTAGTCTGTTACAGTACAGAATCTCCCTTTCTCTGGCACATGCTCCTTCCTAGAGGTGACAGAACCCAACCCCACCGGACCCGACTCGACCCGGCATTTTCCAGAAAGTCGAACTGACTCGACCCAACCCGACCTGATCCGAAACCAACTCGACCCGACCTGATCCCAAACCAACCCAACTCGAGATCAAATAGTGTCCAATCCAATTCAAATCAACATATGATCCAAAAAAAATTGATATTAAAATTTGTCTGACACGACCCGACTCGCTATATTCTAGAAGGTCAAACTGACCCGATCCGCCCAACCCAAACCTGAACCCGACCAACTGCCCGATTTGCCACCTCTACTCCTTCCCTTGCTCGAGTACTGCTCTATTGTTTCCTTTCTCTCGAATTTTGGTTTGCGTAAATTGATGCATGAAGGGAGGAAAGAAGAAAAGGTGATTTTAGGTTCGTGAGAGAGCATCGTAAATTACAATAAGAGAGCAGAGATGAGAGAAAGGTTGTAAGGTGTCGAACCGTAAATAAACCGTGAAGGTGTCGAACCGTAAATAAACCGTAAATGGGTATAGTCTAATAATGGGCGATGGTATCGCCGAAGGTATCGACGGTGGTATCACCGTATCAAGTGTCCTGTTGTAAATATATGATGTAATGACTTCAAACAAACAGCAATAACCCTGTATTTGTTTCTTTTCCTCTGTTCATGAGAATGGAACCAATATATTCATTAACTATCCATTGGTAATTCATTCATCATGGGGACCATCTCTCTATTATATCCTTTCTCAAAATCCCTTAGCAGCCTCAATTCCTGGACACTACCTTGAAGGTTCCTACAAAGTCTTTTCCCTTACTGTCCCCTTCTGTGAGTTCTGCAGTTCCAAATTAATTCCCAGACTTTTCAACTTTATGCATCACGATCAATTTATGACTAACAATAGCAAGGTTTGTTTACCAAATGGATGAACAAGTTAAATTAAACAGAAAGAAACAGGAGTGCGAGAAATGCCTTAGAAATTTACTTTTTTTTTTTTTTTTATATTTTGTAGCATGCAATTGATTGAAATAAAATTTCCATCCAGTGCCCTTTGAAAGACTGGAAAATAACAATTTACAAATATACATTAAAAATCTAAACAAAGAGAAGCAGGAGTACAAGAAATGGCTCAAAAGAACACTTTGAAAAGGGTAAAAAAAGAATTGGCATGGATGAATCTGAAAAGAGACGAGTAAGCTAACATGTTCGGCGCCGGCTGATGCCCAAAAAATTAGTTGGACTGTTTTGTGCCAAATAATTTTTTTTCTGTTATTTTATTTTTTTCCATCTGTTATTTGTTTTGGTCTGTTTGTGATACCCAAAAAAATATTAAAAGATAAGGAGTACTGTAGTTATTGATACTAATGATTTTTTGTGCTGGGATTGAACCATGGACTGAAACAACAAGCTCCATTGGTGATTGATTGGTCCATGACCTCTGGGGCCCTCTCAAAAGGAAATCAGCTGGCCAACAGATTCCACTGCAGGGCTCACCTCTCAAAGTCAGCAGACTCGCACCTCCGAGGCTGCGGCCCAAGTTGTTGAGTTGATTCAACCTGCCTAATATATACATACAAAAGACCCAATTATAAAGGCTACGCTCATGATCTGCTTTGTTATTTTCCATGGATCCATTTCAGTCAATTGGTATTAAATCTGCCCATGGGCCAAGTTGCAGAATCCACTTAGGGACCTGCTAGCTTTTAAATCTGTTTGAATTTATATATATATATATATATATATATATATATATAGCATGACTATTGTGAAAACGTTTGCATTTCGCTCCAAAATGCAAACGGTCCAAATTATACTTTGTCACGTCCGAAATTTCGATTTATGGCTCCCATTAAATTCATCATATGAAAATACTAGGAAAATACAAAAAATTTTCATTTTTGGAGCTTTTTAAGTATTTATTTCTGATTTTTCAATATGACCCAAAAATAGTAATAACATAGTACTTGTTTGTAGATGGATTTTTCAATATGACCCAAAAATGATTTTTGGAGCTTTTGAGTTCTTATGGTAAAGTATAATTTAGACTGTTAGCATTTCGGAGCAATATGCAAACATTTTCATATTAATTTAGCTCTTAGTATTATCCATATAGTAAAGGAAAAAAAAATCACATGCTTCCAGGGAATAAGTAAGATAAAAAACCGGAGAGTTTGAAATGGAATTGCAATACCAGTTGGAAATTAATTTGCCAAGAAAGTCCAGTGCGGTGGTAACAATGCGGCAGACAACAAGAGGATAGTGGTGGCGTTGTTTTGGGAGGAGACTAAAGCGGAGATGCGACCCGCAGTGAGGCGAAGACAGTGAAGTGAAAGTGTTGCTAGCATTGTCCTTTGGAGCAATGACGTCAAAGTGATGTTGTCTGCCTACCTTCCTTTAAAATACTGATGCACATCAATCTTGATAAACAGTAGAGGGATTGAATTATCAATTTTATATATAAAAAATAGAAAATAGAAAATAGAAAAATACAATATGATATATGAAAAGCAACATACCGTACCGTTTTGTTCTGATTTTTGTAGAATATTACATAAGATAAGGTCAGTAATGAAGGAATTGGCAAAAGTAACAATCATCTATTCATGTCCAATGTTTATGACACGAAGCAGTTACATGAGTACACTCTGTTCGATGTGAAGCTGTTAAGTTGTCGGGAAAGGCAGTGCAGTTGTATAAAGGATGTGAAGCAATTGCATGGAATTTCATCCTGTATACCCTCACAACACCCAATCCGCCTTCAGTTAAAACCGCTAAATTCATAAAAAAAAGAAAAAATGTGAATAGGAATAGACCAGTGCTGCACAATTGAGAAGATTGTAAATAAATCATGTGGTTCATCCTTGTATACACAAATTCTTGGAGCCATACCATAAGGGTGCATTTAATGAAATCATTTGTCAACAAAATAAATTATTACCAAAAAAAGCTATAGCTGTTCATTGTGTGTTTAGTAGACCGAGCATCACAGTTACCCATAAAAAAACCCTAGCAGCAAACTGAAATATTACAAAATCAAAACTAATTAGTATTTATCCATATAGTAAAGGGAAAAAAAAATTCACATGCTTTCAGAGAAATAAGTAAGATAAAAACTGGAGAGTTTGAAGTGGAATTGCAATACCAGTTGGAAATTAATTTGCCAAGAAAGTCAGTGCGGTGGTAACAATGCGGCAGACAACAAGACGATAGTGGCGGCGTTGTTTTGAGAGGGGACTAAAGCGGAGAGGCGACGTGCAGCGAGGTGAAGTGAAAGGGTAGCATTGTGCTTTGGAGCAGTGAAGTCGAAGTGATGTTGTCTGCCTACCTTCCTTTAAAATACTAATGCACATCAATCTGAGTCCTGATAAACAGTAGAGGGATCGATTGAATTATCAATTTCATATATAGAAAATAGAAAATAGAAAAATACAATATGATATACGAAAAGCAATATACCATATGCGAGACGTGAACATTGATGTAAGTTGTAACCATAACTGATGCTTAAATAACACAAAAAGAGAAAAAAAACACTTCCAACTCCAAGTTGCTGAGAAGCTTTCGGCTTCCAGAACACCCTGCCAGTAAACTGAAAAATCACAAAATCGAATCTATTTAGTATTCATCAAACAGAAAATCCAACCTGAAAGCTTGAAACATTGTTAGACCAAAGACGGGGTCGATATAACACAGAGCGGCTGTCAGAAAATACAGATTACTGGTCGGAAGGTGAAAAGGGGTGGTGGAAAGATGTTACATGTACACGCGGTTTCAGTGAGGCACTGGTTCACTTGGTGTCGATCAGAGAGGAGAGATGGACTCCACTTGGTGTTGATCAGGAAGGAGAGGAAGAGCTGCTCGGAAGGAGAGGCACTGATTCACTGGTTCGCTTCGCATCCTGCATATACCATTTGAATTGCCAAATGAATTAAAATCATTTAATCAGCCTATAATTAAAATTACTAAATTCATCAAAATATAATTGAAATGGGGCAGAACTGCATCAATTGACCAGCAGTGTCACTAGGCCAATGATCTCGCACTAATTTTGCTAAAAGGAAAGGGAGCAATGCACATAATTTATGAGTATAATACTATAATGCCACAGAATCATCTTGATTTATGAAAAGAGGCCAAATTTTTTAATTATTATAGTTGAGGACTCAATAAGTGGTAACCAACAATTAGGAACTTTCAGAAATATATGCGCAGCATTTCAATTAAAGAAAAAAAAAACAGTGTTAGAATACAAACCATGTCAGCTTTTCGCAATCAACTAAGAGATGAATTGTGCCAAAATAATCAGCTGAGTTGATGCGATGCCAGCAAAAGTTGAAAACATCCTATGGGCAAAAACCAGAGGAAAATCTACTAAATTATATGAATTACAAAAGTAAAATGAATTCAAATAAAATCTATTATGAACAACAAGAGTTGATCTGGGTACATGCATCAAGTGCAAAAATTTGATGCAAAAATCTGAAATTAAGGTTTGGTATGGTTCCCAATAGTCAATTCGCAGCCAATCTTTACATTGAAAACTTTTGCCCAATTTTGATAATTACAGTTTTGACCCTCTTGGAATGTTTGACATGTCTATATTTCAGAGAGAGAACTTTTGCATCTAATAACCTGAAAGTGATTGCAAGATTTCCATTAACCGTCAACTTGTCAATTTTTTAAGTTAACGTTCCAGTCTCTAAGATTTAACTGCCCTTGTTCAAGTTTTTCGAAGCCTCCTTTTACTCGGTCTTACGGAATGTATCTCTATTCAGGACAAGCAGAATATTAAATATGGTACATCAAATAGATTCAAACAAATTAGGAGACATACAAACCTGCTACATATATTGGCCAGCATGGCAGGTATATTTGCTGTGCATACGTGGCATATGACTCCACAACTCTCCTCTAACCATCACATGAATGCAAGTCGAATTGTAAGTTTCTTTTGTCAGCACCATCCAGAAGTAAGCATAACCCACCAAAAGTTTAGTTTTCTGAAACAACAAAAGATGCATATGAGAATTGTCAACTTCATAAGACAAAAAAAAAAAAAAAAAAAAAAAAAAAAAAAATCCATCATTTGTAAGAGAACCTCATAGAAATCAGATATTGATGCAGTACCTTTCAATTGTAGAGCAATTAAACTATGAAAGCATTGTAATCCTTATTTTGGGCATCTGGTTGTGTTTCAGCAGCACGAGTTGGGGCTCCTTTCCGAAGACAGAGTGTATTTATGTACAAAGCTCCGTGCCATCTGATTGTGTGATGGACTTGAATTTTAGAGAACGTGGTAACTCTTACCGAGAGTTCTTGCAGCAAATCTGCTTCGAAGATTTCGAGATACTCAAGAGCAGTGGAGTTTGCCATTGTAGCAAGCAATGACTTCAGTGAGTTTGCATACCAGATTTCTGAGGTCCTTAGAGAAGCAAGTAACTCTGGATAAATAATAAGTACTACAGAGAGATTCAAAAGAAGGAGAGACTGAAATTTGAGAATCTAGCTTGATCCCATATTTCTATCAAAATAAAAACGTAAAATAGAAGGAGAGATACATACCTGCAACATGGGCCACCATATTAGTTATTTGTTATACATACATGGCATGCAGGTGCATGCTTATGCAAGTTTCCTGTACTCCTATTGAAATATTACACGAATGCTAGTCGAATTGGGAGTTTGTTGTGTCAGCACGATCCAGCGTTAAACACAACCTACCTGAAGTTTTGTATTTTATAAGAAGAAAAGATGGATATAAGAATTCTATTATTTTCATGAGAAAAAAGAAGCTGTATAATAGAAATCAGAAAATGATGCAGTACCTTTTGATTGTAGAGCTATATAATCCTTATTCTGGGGATCCTTTCCAAATACAGAGTATCTTTATGTACAGAGCACCGTGCCATCTGATCGTGTGATGGACTTGTAATTTAGAGAACGTGGTAACTCTGGGAGATCGTGTAGCAAATCAGCTTCCGTAATATTTAGTTCTCTAAGACCAAGGAGACTTGCCATTGTATCCGGTAATGACTTTAGAGATTTTGCATTATGTATTCTCAAGATCCTTAGAGAAGCAGGTAACTCTCGGATCTCTTCCAGCAACTCACAGTTTGAGATCTTTATTTCTTTGAGAGCAGTGAGGCTTGCCATTGTAGCGGGCAACGACTTCAAAGAGTTCGCACCCTTTATTTCCAAGATCCTTAGAGAGGTAGGTAACTCTTGGATCTCTTCCAGCAATTTACACCTCAATATATATAGTTTTTCAAGAGCAGTGAGGCTTCTCAATGTAGCAGGCAATGACTTTAGAGAATTTGCATTTTGTATTATTAAGAACCTTAGAGAAGCATGTAACTCCCGGATCTCTTCAAATAAGTCACATTGTGAGAGATTCAGTTCTTCAAGAGCAGTGAGGCTTGCCATTGCAGTGCGTAATGAGTTCAGAGAGTTTACATCCCATATTTCCAAGGTCTTTAGAGAATTAGGTAGCTCTTGGATCTCTTCCAGTGATTCACATCCCCAGATACGTAATTTTTCAAGAGCTGGAAGGCGTGCCATTTTAGGACACAATGACTTGAGAGAGTTTGCGCCCCAAATTTCCAAGATCCTCAGAGAAGTAGGTAACACCGGGATCTCTTCCAGCAATTTACACCCCGAGATCCTTAGCTCTTTAAGAGCAGTGAGGCTTGCCATTGTAGCACGCAATGACCTCAGAGGGTTTGTATCCTGTACGTGTATTCTCAAGATCCTTAGAGAAGGTGGTAACTGTGGAATCTCTTCCAGCAATGCACAGCCCGAGATATCTAGTACTTCAAGAGAAATGAGGCTTGCCATTGTAGTAGGCAATGAGATTGGAGAGTTTGCATCACCCCGTATGCTTAAGATCCTTAGGGAAGCAGGTAACTCCTGGATCTCTTGTAGCAATTTACACCGATTGATACTTAATTCTTCAAGAGCAGTGAGGCTTGTCATTGTAGTAAGCAATGAGTTTTGAGAGTTTTCATTCTGTACAGTCAAGCTCCTTAGAGAAGTTGGTAACTCCTGGATCTCTTGTAGCAATTCACATACCGAGATAAATAATCTTTCAAGAGAAGTAAGGCTTGTCATTGTAGGAGGCAATGACTTCAGAGATTTTGCATTCTGTACAATCAAGCTCCTTAGAGAAGTTGGTAACTCCAGGATCTCTTCCAGCAATTCACATCTTGAGATATATAATCTTTCAAGAGCAGTGAATCTTTCGACAGTAGCAGGTAATGTGTTTTCTAAACAGGGAATACAAGTGACATTTGCACAATCTTCAATGTGAAGAGAAGTGAGAGTAGTGAGACGTGATGCTGTCTCCAGCAGCTGGACATCAAGTTTACCGCAGTTTTCAATTGAAAGATGTTTCAGTGTCATGGGCAGGATGTTCCTCTGGTTATCAACTGCCACCAGCATTGGGCAATTCTTTATCATTAAATTCCGTAATGATACAAATTTTCCAAATGCTCCAATTGGTAGCTCTACAAGATTCCTGCAATTGCTGATGTTCATAACCTTGAGGGACTGAAAGTCTATGTATTCCTGCTGCAAAAATCCACTTAACGATGTTAAGTATGGGCAGTTCTCTATGGTCACAGTTCTGAGTGGTGATCGCAATGATTCTGTAGATGGGCCACCACTTGAGTATGAACTTCTGTTATATTCTGGTAGAGCACTCAATGGAACATCACATATTTTCAATGTAGTAAGAGAATGTGGCAGATTAGGAAGTGAACTCAACGCAACTTCAGATACTTCCAGATCAGTTAGAGAATCTGAATATGGCAGATTAGGACATCTGGTCAGTTTCAAACAATTATGGATGGTTAATTTCTCAATATTTTGTAGATTCACATTGCCCTGCTGCAGAAATCCATCCAAGGATTCTAATTTGGGACATTCTTTTATTTCCACTATTTTGAGTGACGACTTTCGAGACACTATTTCACTAGTGTTACCGTTTGGGCTTTGGAACAAATTTGGGAGAGTTGTCAAACCCACCTTTTCAACTTGAAATTCACTTAAAGAAAGGGGTATATCAAACATCTTATCCAGGTTTGGACAATCACGTAATGTAAGGACTGACAGGTTTAAAAGACGTGAATCCTTCATCCATATGGGAGATCTTTGTCCTTTATAATTATGAATTATCAACTCTCTAAGATCTGGACTGGCTTGGAGGTTATCAATAATTTGCTCAGGATTATTGGGATTGCTCTCTAAACTCCAGTTGAGAGAGAGTAACCTAAGATTTGTCTTTCCCAATAGGTTCGCACTCAGAGCCTCAGCAGGACTTCCTATATTCTCAATGTTGTAAATGGAAAGTTTATGAAGATCTTTCAATGTGCCCAACTCATCTATAGAATGACCATTCCCCTCTCCAACAAAAAAGGTCAACTCTCGAAGGGATGTCAGCTTGTGGACTCCATGAATGGTTTTAAGTAATTTGTCGGGAAGCCTCATATATCTTAAGTTGACTAGATTGTTCATCCTACTTGGTTCAACTCCCAAATCGGATGAATCAATATTAACTCCTGGTAAATCTAGATATAAAACTTGCAAATGGTATAACTTGTGAATTGCAACAGAAATCAACATTGATTGTTTTGTATGTACCGATAAGTAGCGGAGGTGTACCAAATCACTTATCTCCACTGATAGTTGACAATCACAAGATGTAGATATTGTAAGCAAGCGTAAAGAATTTTTAATTATTTCTTTTCGAAGCACAAATGGATTTGGGTTTGGAGCCATATGGCGATTGGAAGTTATGACCAAGCTGTGTAAATTCTCAAGGTGGGAGATCCTTTCAATCTCACTTTCATGTACGGATATGTGCCGTACACTTTTAGGAATGAGAAGTGGCTTATCATTAGGTTCTACTCTACAACATTCCCCATTAGAAACACTCTGGGCCAAGTCATGTATTAAGTCATGCATGACATACCATTCACCATGCCATGATTTATAATACTCCAAGAATGATTTCCTGACAAGATAGTTGAACCAATCTTCACCAACATCCTCTAGTTGCTTTTCGTCGCATTGTTTCTGCTGGATAAATCCGGCAGCTATCCACATTTTGATCAATTCATCTTTTTCGAACTTATAATCTTGAGGAAATATACTACAAAACCTAAAGCATACCTGCAAATCTGCTGGTAAATGATAGTAGCTTAATTTTAAAATCTCCACCACATCCTTTGCTTCGTGGATTTTAAGAATGGAGCTATGATCCTGAATTCTTCTCCAATAATTGTATTCCATATTTGAATTTAGTAAGCTCCCAATCACCTTTGCTGCTAATGGGCTCCCTCGGAGCATTTTTATTATTTGATCTCCTAATTCCTGCAAATTTGTATGATTTTCAGGGTTATAGCCATAAAATGCGTAATTATAGAATAGTGATCCCAGATCTTGCTCATTCAATCCTCGTAATATTACAGGTTCTTGACGATTTGCGCGTATCGCTTTTGCTAACGAGTTTGCCACTGTTCTCTCTCTAGATGTAAACAAGATTTTACTACCTTCTTGTGTAGACTTTAATGGAGCAATAAATTGTTCCCAGCCCCTCCAGTACTTCTCATCGTCCCAGATATCATCGAGAATGAGAAAAACTTTCTTTGATTGTATTTTTTCCTTCAGGATCTCCTGAAGTGCGTTTAATGGTATATCACCGTAATTACTTTTGTCAAGTTCTCCAAGTATTTTTCTGGTTAAACCTTCAAAACTGAATTCAATAGAAACACAAATCCAAATTGTGTGGTCAAAATGATTGGACCCCTTCATCTCTTGATACGCAAACCGCGCAAGCGTGGTCTTGCCAACTCCACCCATCCCAACAATACCAAAAACAGAAAGAGGTTCTTCAGTTGATCGCTTCAACCAACCTATTATAGTTTCCTTCTCCTCATCCCGGCCAAACACCTTACTTTCGACTAAAAAAGATGTTGTTTCAGGCCTAAAAATCTTACTCGACTCTTTCCAGGATTCAGAAAAACCATAAACACCCAAACTTTTGGCACGTTGGTGGAGGCGATCCACATCTCTAATTGCCTGATCCAACATACTTACTGCCTTCCTCAACTTGCCCGGAGTCTCCTCACTGATAGGGTGTGTTTTTTGCTTCTTAGGACGAGAAGTGGATCCACCTGCCTCCTCTTGCTTCTTAGCCTCTTCCTCCAGTTTCTTGTACTCCAATTCATCGAGCACGTCTTCGGATGCATCTACAGCCCTTCTAAATTGCTCAAACCATTCACCATAAGTTGGGTCCTTCGCCTTCAATGCTTCGGCAATACCCATGACAGATTTGATCTGAGGCAAATCCGTCTTTATCCTATTAAGCTCAGCCTCACAGTCTCTTGGGTGCATAAGGGTGCGTAGGAATTCAAAGCCTGCGTTAACAATTTTCTCAACAACAACAGACATTGCACTTTCTGCAACAAGTGAAACAGCAGATGATTCCCAGCTAGCCATCCTCAAAGCAATGTTTTGTTTTTTCAGGTTTTTTTTTTTTGTTAGAGAGATTGATTTTGGAATGACAAAGAACGAATAGGAAGGTGTTATGAGAGAATGGATTCAGAAAAGTGAACAGTGAGCTGAAACAGAGATTAATAGGCACTTTTTTTTTTTTTTTTTTTTTTGGTGAAACAATAAAGGAGTAGAAATTTCAATAGTAAAAAACAGAGATATATTGGAGACAGATGAAAGCAGTGATTTGTGAAACAAAATATTCAAGCAGAGATCAAGAGAGAGCTGTAGAGATTGAAGAGAGACGAAAGCAGTGATTTCAGAAGCGAAAGATGGGGTGAAAGCGCGCGAGAGAGAGGAAAAGAGGGGGAAAGCTGACAGCTGATGGAATCTAAATTAGTAGTAATTGAACAATAGATGAATGGAGCTTGACTCCAATGGTTCAAGTCTACTGAATTATTGTTGATTGAGATACTCTGTGGCATATGTGAACAGGATCTACTAATATAAAGTGCTTTGTCATTGTAAATAGAGCGTTCTTCATAATTGTAAAATGCAAAGTTAAGAGCGTCTGTGACTTTCTTGTCCTAGGAGAAGCACCGTTTCTCTATATTCATGCACCAGAAAACCCTTGTTGATCAAGACAAACTTTATGTGTGCTATCATGTTCATCTGCAGTAGTCCTTTCTTCTTCTCATCTACGTAATTAGTTTTATGTTATAATGTTTATTCTCAAATTACAAGATTAAAGGACTAAAAATATTGGGCAATTTAACAATTTGTCCTTCTTACAAAATTTGTTAAACAACTTACTGTCTTCCGAAAAAATTTAACAAAATGCCCTTGTGTACCCTCCATTCTCCTTCCCTTATATTAACTTTCTTCTACCTTCCTTTAAAAATAGCACTGTATATTTTTCTTTATTATTTTCTTTTAATCTTTTCATTTATATATCAAAGTTTTCATGAAAATTTCTTTTATAGCATCGATTTTCATTATATGAATTTATTATCATTAAAATTCTGAATTTTATAATCCTCATTTTTAGTTAACATTCAATTCAACTTGTTAAAAAAAATAATGAATAAATTCTCCTGTTATTATAAAATTTTAATTTGCTATAGTATAATAAAAAATAAATAATATTATATCCTTGTAAATATAGTGAATATAATATTTTAGAAAAGACTAAATTTTGTTTACTCTCCTTAATATAATAGAAATCTTATATCCTTGTTTTCATTATCATTAATTAAATGAATTATATTAAAATATTTTTAGATGACATATTGTTCCAATTTTGAAGAAGAATTTAAGGTTTTGAGAATAGAATTCCCTATAATTTATATTGTACAAAATTTTTTTATATAAAATTTGACAGTGTAAATAAAAATGAATAAATAAATAAATATTAATTAAATATATTTATTGATATTGTTGAGGGAACGTAAAAGAGGTTAACATGTGTGAAAGTAAATGAAGGGGAATGAATGGCACACGAGGGTATTTTGTTAAATTGCCCAAAAAGATTTACTTCAACAAACAAAAAATCTAAACTTTATAGTTTATGATAAAAGTTTTAATGTGCCAGGGATAGAATTTCAAGATACCCGAACACATCTCTTGATACAGGAACACAACCCTTGATAAAGGATCACAAAGTCCTACCTAAGAAGTGTCGAATGACGAATTATGAGAACATATTTAAAACGAGACCATCCATGCCTCATTGCCAATCCTTCACATCTCTTCAAGCATTATCCTACATTTGTGATGATACAGTCCCGATAGAATGGAGGAGAATAATGATGACCATAATCTTTGTCCTATGGCGGGAGAGGTGTGCTCGGATATTTAGAGATCAATCCAAAAATCATCTAAGTCTGACTAGAGAAATTGTATCAGAAGTTGCAGCATGGTTTACTTAGCCTTTCTATTTTCCTATTTTCTTATTTCCCTTAACATTTAGTTCTTTGCTTCATAAAATAAATTGTATATGAAGCTGGCAGTCTTTGCTTTGCTCTTTCCTGTACTGATAATTTACATGGTTCTAATAAAATAAAATTTGAGGGCTGGACCCTCATCTTTTTATCAAAAAAAAAAAAGAATTATGAGATAATTCTTTTTTTTTTTTTCGAGTAGGTTAAGACCTACTTTAATCTTTTATGTAAACTAGTTTGGCCACGTTCTAAGAGTCACATATAATAGCACATAAAGTGGATTCTTTGTTTCAATTGATTCATGTCAACAAACAATAGTATCTTATCTTTTGTTAGGCAGTTTCCTTTCCAGAGATCAATAATCAATGAAAACAACAGCACACGGAGCTGGTAGAACATTGTACATTACTCAAAACAGAGGAGTCAGATCATAATAGTACCAACATTTTATTGTAATAAATTCAAGATGTTTTGTTCTTTTTTTAGCTCCACTGGTACTAGGAAGACATAATTATTTTTAACTAGAGTTGTAATTTGGGGCTTCGCCCTGAAAAATAATATAATAAATAATAAAATTATATATTTATATTAAAAAATTTGAATATAATTTTTTAAATCTTTTGATGTGAAAATAATAATATAATATTTTAAAAATATTAACCATAAAAGTTGTTGGACCATTTTAAGTGTTAAATTTTATTTTTAACTTATCATACTCATCTTATTTAATAAGAAGAGAGAAAAAAATCTAAGACATTGGATCAAAGAAGATGAAAAGATTTAAACAAAATCAATGGTAATTAAATAATATTGATGATGTGGCACATAGTTGAGATGCTTGAAGAGTTACCACTCTTTATGAAGTATAGATGTAAACCCAGTATTTCTAATTCTGACTTTATTATCTGCAAAATCATCAGAATGGAGCAGAACAATATTCTTAACAAAGAAAGTTAGGTTCTTTTACTAAAAAATGAAGAACCCTGGAAGTTGCTAAGATAAAAATAACTATTATATATGAAATTCAGGATATGAGGAAACTGTAACAATTCACAGACACAGACATACACATCACCTTATCTTCAAATTGATGACCAACAAAATTCCGTGTAAATTAAACTAAAACTAAGTACCTAACTCTCCTGTAAACCACACAAAATGGAAGAGCTGTCCAAGTCATGCTGATGTGAGAAAGGAAGCCATTATATTCACACCATTACATTCACTATCAATTCTTTCCTTTCATTAAATATCTCTTAGCAGCCTCAATTCCTGGACACTACCTTGAAGTTTCATACATGTCTTTTCCCTTACTGTCCCTTTCTGTGAGTACCTGTAGTTCCAAATTCCCAGACTTTTCAACTTTATGCATCAAGATCAAGTTATGACTAACAATGGCTATGTTTGTTTACCAAAAGGATGAACAAGTTAATTAAAACAGAAATAAAGCAATATACAAAAAGAAAAAAAATATGGAAAAAAATCTTTTTTTTTTTTATTATGTAGCATTCAATTGATTGAAATAAAACTATCGTCCAGTGCCCTCTGAAAGACTGGAAAATAACAATACACAAATGTAATTCAAACATCTAAAGAAAAACCAGCAGGAATGAGAGAAATGGTTTAAATGATCACTTTGAAAAGCGAAAAAAAAAGACTTGGGATGAATCCGAAAAGAGATGAGTAGGCTAACTTGTCCGGCGTCGGGTGATGCCCAAGAATTAGTTGGACACTCTTGGACTGTTTTGGGCCAAGTTCTTTTTTTTTCTTCTCTTACTGTTATTTTTTTTCCATCTGTTATTTGTTTTGGTCTGTTTGTGAGACCCAAAAAATTATTAAAAGATAAGGAGCACTGTAGTTTCTGATACTAATATTTTCTTGTGCTGGTATTGAGCCATGGACTGAAACAACAAGCTCCATTGGTGATTGATCCATGACCTCTGGGGGCCCTCTCAGAAGGGAGTTAGACCAACTGATTCCACCGCAGATTCTACCTTCATTCCAGCAGGATACTCTGTTGGTTGAGGCCCAAGTTGTAGAGTTGTTTCAACCTGCCTAATACATGCATACAAAAGACCCAATTATAAAGGCCATGCTCATGATCTGCTTTGTTATCCTCCATTCCAATCAATTCGTATTAAATCTGCCCATGGGCCAAGTTGCAGAATCAACTTTGGAATCTGCTAGCTTTTAACTCTGCTCGAATTTATATTGTGCTGTTTTTTTATTTTGTTCCTTTTTGCAAATTCACCAAAAACTTTTAAAGAAAGGAGTAGGGTTCAATCTGGTTTAAACCAGTACAATATAAATTTGTCGTATAATTTTTTATTTGGGGAAAAGTAAAACAGATCGCACGTATAATTTGTCGCACAAATTAATGAGCCCGTCTCTGATAGCCCGTTTTGTTGTAGTGTTAACTGTATCAATAGTTTGAAGTGCCTAATGATTTTCCAACAAATTCTTATCAAAGAAGAATTCACTTGGTTCATTTAGCAGCTATATTTAGCCATCTTATCAATAATACTCTTATCAAAAAAAAAAAAAAAATCATATAAAACATGATATGATATCAAACAGGCAGCAAGAAACCCTGTATCGTTTGTGAGGTTATCGATCTATTTTCATTTTCTGGACTATTACATGGAAGTTTTGACAGGAACATGATTCATTGAAACTCGATCAGTAGATCACCAAAATACAGACGGTTCCAATTAGCTTCTCTTATTTACACCTTCAACACCTCTGCTGCCACAAATTGAACGGGCCTTTGCTGAGTGTACTCCATCTCTGTATCGTTATTAAAAACACGCAAATTAATGAGCCAACCCGTGATTGTATATTATTTTACAATGTATATTAACTTGCATAAAATGTATATCAGTACAGTCCAAGTGCTTTTATTGCATAAACAAGTCGACAACTCGTTGAATCTATATGGCTCAGTTAGTTTATTGCACATTTCTATACAAGGAGAGTATATAGCTCCATATATCATAGTACATGGGAACAACTCAGTCAAATGGCTTTCACATGGATGCGATGATATCAGATATATATCAAAAGACAGCGTATGATAAATCACCTTGCTGATTTGTCAAAACACTTTCTCGCTGACCAGAAGGCAGCCAGTGGAACCACACATGTTGTCTACTCGTCTCATATAAATTCTGCATGTGAAGCATATAATTATATCAGGACAATGTGCATAAGCTATGAGAAATTGAGATTTTTAATAAAAACAGGCATTTGTTTAATCGCAAATAAGTTTCACAAGTTTCAATATTTTAATAAAACAAGATTTTTTTTCCAATTGTACCCTTGCAAGGATCCTAATTTTGGAATTCGAGCAAGTCCCAAATTTGGTTAAAATTCAAATTCTGCAAACCATAAATCATGATTGAAATAATAAGCAGTTTGATTGTGTATTCTATAGTTTCTAACTAATACTGATACCAGTGTGTGCCTGGTCCAGTGAATGAAAAATTAAGAATGGAAAAATAAAGTGACCTCAATTTTTTTAAATGAGCTTCGAAAAACACAAAATCACGAGTTTCGGTTCCATTACACACGATTTTCATATTTAGAAAGGACGTTGGCGTCCCATAAGGACGTTGAGGTACCGCAACGTCCTTGTCCGAAGAGGGACGCCGCTGTACCACAGCGTCCTCCTTTAGTAGGGACGCTTCACTACCTCAGCGTCCTCCTATTGGAGAGACGCTGCATATGCGCTACTCCAGTCTCCTTTGTTGCATATGCAGGTTAAGGTGGGGCCCCTTTATCTTTATTTAATAGCATGGATGGCAAGTAGAACTAGGTATGTGTGAATATTAAATCTTTTGCCCTTTTGTCCTTTTGCTTTCACTTCTGCACTGCACGCCTGCACATGCACAGTAAGGCTGTCAACAGAAGAAATTTTTGCGTTATTTCGTTTCGTTTCGTCAAAACGAAACAATTAACGCAATAAATTTTTGTTGCGTTCAAACAACAGAACAATTAACGGAACAAGAAACAATTTTCGTTTATAAAACGAAACAGTTAACGCAAGCCATGTATTCTGTTTCATTTTGGCGTTTAAAACATTCATGCTCATATGCTATTTGTCACAGAAAATCCTAAAACAAGCAGCTGTATCCGAACTCCAAAGCGTTCACAGCTTTCAACTCTAAACAAAAACAGCTGTACACCTGTACCCCTTATACTTTCCCCTTTAACACAGCTCCTTACCTTCCTTCTTCTTTATTCTTGCGAATCAAAAATCCAAAAGCAAACTTTCCTTCTTCCGTTCTTCCAAAATCCAAAAGCACAATCAAATCTTCTTAACTAAACTTGTAAGCAAACTCACCTCCGGCGCTGGAACCTCGACGAAGAGGGCACCTCTGGCGGCTGCGACCTCGAAGAAGAGACAAATCCAGCGCTGCAACCTCGAAGCAAAGACGAATCCAGCACTGCAACCTTGAAGCAGAGACGAATCCGGCGCTGCAACCTCGAAGCAAAGACATCTTTCGTTTTTTTTCCGTTATGATCATTTTAATCGTTCACTTAAACGAAACGACGAATGAAAATCAAATTTTTTTCGTTGAACAAACGAAATGATAAACGCAAATTGTTCTCTTTCCATTGCTTAAACAGAACGGTTAACGCAAATAGCTATTTTCGTCACCGTTATAGACGTTTGACAGCTCTAATGCACAGCCCCCATAGCACATACTGCAATTTGACATTCCATCATGTATATACTGCATTTAATCTCCTTCGCAATTTACAGATGGGACGCTGGGGTACAACAGCGTCCCTCTTAAAGGAGAAGACGCTGCGGTACCCAGCGTCCCAGTGGGACGCCAGCGTCCGTTCTAAATATGAAAATTGTATGTAATGGAGCCGAAACTCGTGATTTTGTGTTTTTCGAGGCTCATTTAAAAAAATTGAGGATAAAGTGAAAGGTCGCATTTGCCTTACCAGAAGCATTGGTGCACCTTCAATAAGTTCTGACATGCTAGTGCATTATCTTTCTACCAAAAAATATGTCTAAATTAAAACTGGATTTACAATTGCTTAACTTGAAGAATGTAAATGACATCAGGTAAACCATACAAGAAATGACAACAGAACAAAATAAAATAATTGATCTAACCTCCCGATGTTCTTAGAATGCCTTAAATTACACTAATGCCCTTGTGTGACAATTTTGCAATTCATCTCTCTGACTCGGTGGAAACTTGCAGCGACTCCATTCCGGCAGCAATTTGAGACTTACACGGTTCCAGCCTTATACTACACTGTTAATACATCACATGTAGTGTCTTGGAAAATTCTCCTCTGCTTCTCTGGACTCAGACCTATAAAGTGTCAGGTTTGAATTATGTTGTTTCTGCATGAACCAGCAGTACTTTTTTTTTTTTTTTTTTTGAATAAAAGGCATTAGCCCACTCATTAATTAAAAACAACCATCAGTACTATAACATACAAAAACTAGTTTCAAGACAACAAAAGATGCATGTGTCACTTCTGTTAACCTCAGTAAAGTAACTCAATTATTTGCAAGAGAATTCAATAGAAATCTCAGATAGAAATGGTACCTTTACTTACAGAGCTGATTTATTATGAAGCATTCATATATCGTTATTTCTGGTACTTGGTCATGTTTCAGTGTTATGCTCCAGTGAAATGAGTTGGGGATCCTTTTAAGAAACAGTGGTAGCTCTGGAGCTAAAGCAGCACATCAGCGCTCTCAATTGCTAGCTCTTTAAGTGCAGCTAGGCTTTGTATTGTAACAGGTACGGACTCAAGAGATCTTGCATCTTCAATTCTCCAGCAAATCTGCCTATGTGATTCATAGACACCCAAGAGCATTCAGAGAAACCTAAAAAAAATAGAACTGACACCGTAGTAATACCAAACCAGTAATTACCAATCTGTGCAGCTTAGAAAAATAAATACAGTGCCCCATATTCTTTCTGTTTCCACAATATTAGTAAGTGCCTACTGGCTCAACGTACTCAAAAGAAATAGGAAGAGTAATATAATTGATCTAACCGCATGTTCAAGCTGCAGTCTGAACCATATACTACACTGTTCGTAGTTCGTACAGCCATATGTTTGCACGGTTTTTGTCTCCTCCTCCGGACTGACAACTATGAAATGTCAGCTTGGCACTACGTTGAGTCAGCACGATTCACCAGTAAAAATTACCTACAATAGGAATATTGATACCACAAAAAATGCAAATGAGAGTTCAATTAAATTCATGCAAAATATTACTCAATTTTTTTGCAAGGACCTTAAAAGTAATTCATAAATTGATGCGGTACCTTTCATTACAGTGGTGTTAAATAATGAAGCATTGCAAATATTATTTTTCCCATCAGATATCGTTTCAGCAACAAGAGTATCGAGATATACAGAGGTGTCGAAAACAGGTTATTTTTATGTACAGAGCTCTGTGCCATCTGACCATGTAATGGACTTGAACCTTAGAGAACATGGTAATTCTGGGAGGTCGTGCAGCAAATCAGCATTCCCAATTCTTAGCTCTTCGAGTGCAGTGAGGCTTACCATTGTAGCAGGCAATGACTTTAGAGACTTTGCACCTCCCAATTCCAAGTACCTCAGAGTAGGTAACTCTGGGAGCTCCTCCAACAGAACAGCTCCGTTGAGGCTCACCATTGTAACTGGCAATGACTTCAGGGACTTCACACCTGAAAGTTGCAAACTCCTCAGAGAAGAAGGTAATTCCTGGATGTTATCGTAAAATGGTGAGAACGTGGCCGGGGGAGGCCGGTCTTTTCTAGCAAAGGGGAGGAGAGCAAAGGGGAGGAGACCAGACTTTTCTAGCAACAAAATGTATTCTCTCTCATAGTTCATATTACAATGTAGCTAATTATAAAAGAAACAAGATACAAGCCCAATGGGCCAAAATACAATTCGGACCATATTTTAACAATCTCCACCTTGAACCGAACTGTACCAAAAACAAGCTAATCATAAACGAAGCTAAACAAAATACTAAAAGCATAGAGATACAATCTAGCGCAAAGCTAGCAACCAATCTAGCGCAAAGCTAGAACCAAAACATACCTGACTCAAACATTGAGTCAAAACAAGACAACCCAAACAAGCTCCACCTCAGCCGTAATTGTGCTCCAAGCAACATACTAGACCAAGCACCAACAGAAGAAACACCGAAGTACCTTAATGCAATCCGAACGAGACTCAAGCACAAGGATGGAAACCTCCAAAGCCTCAAATGATTGCCGCACACTCGAACTTGGTGCCCATAAAGCTAACGGTGAACAAACGGGTCAAATCCAAATTGCTCAACCTCCAAAGTGACAACAACATAGTCTCAAGATGCAAAACCCACATCGGTGGCACAAACTCCAAATCCCAAATCCGGGACAACAATGGCACCAAACCAAATCTCCAAATCACATAGAGCATCCAACATCCCAAACACCGGGACAACAACGGTACCATCAACCACCCTATAAAGACTATGTCAAGCCGGAAACATCCGACTGTACCAAATTCACTCCTTCATAACCGAAATGGAGGCCGCAACAAACATCCAAATACCCAAACCGCCACAAAAGGGTAATTGATGTTCAAGCTCTCACAAATATACACAAGCCAAACCGTCAACTCCACCTTCTCAATGACTATAAAAACTCCTCAATTGGCCGGTTCCAATGCACAACTTGCCTTAATAACCAACCCAACAATGTTGACCCTAGTCACAAACCTTATGGTGGCAATTATTTGGCTTAACGAAAGAGAGCATCCAAGAACCGACATACTCAACGCCTCTGTAGAGAAAGGTAACACATCAATTTATAATTTATTTTAGAGGCACTTGCAAATGATTTTGTAAATTTTTGGCATGAATTTAACAGCTCTCTCATTTGCATTTTTTGTTGTTTCAATATGCAATACTATTGTAGGTAATTTTTTTCTGGTGAATTGTGCTGACTCAACATAATGCCAAAGCTGACATCCCATAGCTGTGAATTGACTGAATTCTATTAAAGACTACTCCAAATTATTTTTCTGAGGTCAACAGAATCTTCATATATCTATCTATATATATATATATATATATATAGTCCGGCTACAATAGTATGAATATCACGGGTTTACCGTGCTATGCGGTTCGTATCTCAGTTTCCGGTGTCCAAATAGTCGATCCAAACCGCTCAACATAATCTTTACATCAAAATATGCTAGCAAACCAAATTTTATAATTTTTGGAATTTTTTTTTCTATTTTTAGTGATGGGGAGAAAATGGCTAGATCCAAGAATTCTGGTTCATACAAAACAACGATTTTCTTCTCATCATTAAAAATAGCAAAAAAATTTTAAAAATTGTAAAATTTTGTTTCCTAGTATATTTTGATATAGAGATCACATTGAACGGTTTGAATCGACTATTTGGACATCAGAAACTGAGATACGGACCGCATAGCATGGTAAAACCGTGATATGCATATTACCGTAGCCCAATTCTATATATATATATATATATGTATCTTTTGTTGTTTCAAAACTAGTTTTTGTAAGTTACATTACTGCTGATTCATGAAGACACAACATAATTCAAACCTGACATTTTATAGATCTACCGAGTCCGGACAGGCGGAAGAGAACCATACATAACACTTGCATGCGATGTATTAAGGGTGGAGTATAAGCCTGTAAGTGTGTAATCAAGTCTCAAACTGCAGCTGGAACAGAGTATGGCTGCATTTTTTCCATCCAAGTCAGAGAGATGATAATTGCAAAATTGTCACACAAGGGCATTAGTGTAATTTAAGGCATGCTAAGAACACTGTGAGAGGTTAGATCAATTGTTTCATTTTGTTCTGTTGCCATTTCTTCTATAATTTACTTGATGTCATCTAGTTTCTTCCAGTCATGCAATTTGTAAATCCTGTTCTAATTTGCAAATCCCTTTTTGGTATCAAGATGGTGTACTGGCTTGACAGAATTTATTGAAGGTGCGGAATGCTTCTGGTAAGTCAAATGCGACCTCTCTGTTTAATGCAAATATTTGTCTTAAATTCCACTGAGACTTAACGAACAAGTTGAAATAGCATTCTAATGAAATTAAATTCCCTTCGTACATTAGTTTCCATCATTCTGGTAAGATGGTGTACCGGCATGGCTGAACTTATTGAAGGTGCGCAATGCTTCTGGTAAGTCAAATGCGACCGCTCACTTCTTTTATCCATTCTTAGTTTTTCATTCACCGCACCAGTCGCACACTGGTATCAGTATTAGTTAGAAACTAGAATACACCATTAAGCTGCCTAATATTTCAATCATGATTTATGGTTTACAGAATAAATTTTACACTTATTTGGGACTTGCCCGAATTCCAGAATTAGGATCTTTGCCGAGGTACAATTGGAATAAATTCTGGTTTCACTACAAAATTGAAACTTACAAAACTTATTGGTGATTAAACAAATTCTTGTTTTATTTCAATTCTCAATTTCTCATGACATATGCAGATGTCCTGATATAGTTATTTGCTTTACATGCAGAATGTGTCTGAAACGAGTAGACAACATGTGTGGTTCCACTGGTTGCCTTCTGGTCACCGTCTCAGCGAGAAAGTGTTTTGTCAAATCAGCAAGGTGTTTGACATAACTCATTCTTTTGGTATATATCTGATATCACAACATGCGTGTGAAGCTGTTTAACTGAGTTGTTCCCATGTACTATATATGACATATGGAGCTTAAATTATACTCTGCTTGTAAAGAAATGTGCAATGAACTAACTGAGCTGTATGGATCCAATATGCTGTTGATTTGTTCATGCAATACAAAAGCACTTGGACTGTACTGATATACGTTTTATGCGAGTTAATATACATTGCAAAATATGCACAATCACGGGCATGGTTTATTAATTTGTGTTTTTGATTAATGATACAGAGGTGGTACACTCAGCAGAAGCCCGTGCAATTTGCGGGCAGCAGATATGTCGAAGGTGTAAGCAAGAGCATCTAATTGGAACCATCTCTATATTCCGGTGATCTACTGGAGGATAACAAAGCAGATCATGAGCGTAGTCTTTTAAATTGTGTAATTTGTAGGGCCTCAACTAACATAGTACCCCGCTGGAGCTGGAGTGAAGGGCCAGCTAGCTGCAGCATCGGAACTGTGACTGTGAGAGGTGAGCCCGTGATGGAATCCGTTGGCCTAATTTCCTTTCGAGGGGGCCCCAGATGTCATTGACAAATGGAGTAGGGGAGTCGAACATCTGTCTGTTGCATCACTTGCTTCATTGGTGATTTGAAGCTGTTGATTAGTTCTCAATATATTTGATCCATATTTCTTAATATTCCTTCAATATATTATTTCTTGCAAAATTGCATTTCTCTGGCTTATTCAAATTCATCGGATTTCTTACTTTTGATGAACAAACCTAGCTCGTTACTTATATATAGTTGATAGCTTGCTGTTCAAAGAACTTGGCCATAATGTTAATTCATAAGTGTAGAAAGAGAAATTAATGGGAAGCTAATTCATTGTGGTGTCTAGTAACGCAGGGTGCTAAAGAACCAACACTTTTTTAAGATTATATGAGTTTTAGATCAATAAATGGTTTCTGTAAACAATTTTTTTATAAATTTGCTTGGCAGAACTTACAAAAACCAACCGAAATTTTTACTTTGAATTTGGATGTAAACATACGTATGTTCAGTGATAATGTCGTGGCAGTAGCCAATAGCAGAAAACCAATGAATAATGTATGGCAACTAGTCTTTCCACACAGCCCACTGGGTCAATAGGAATGAATAATATATATGATAAATGTTCTTAGGGTTGGGTATGAGCATGCCATTCTTGTCCTGATCTGTTTATTACGTTACTCTCTTTTTTAAATATCAATCCTTATCCCTTACTCTGAACAAGTTAATCCTCTGTATTTAAATAGTGTAGAATTAGGAATAGTCGAAATCCTCAGTATATATATAACAAGTCACAGATGGTTCCACTTTGGTACGTTACAGACTTTCAAAGCCGTTGGCATATAATTTTTCAATGAGTTCAGCTTGTTAATTGCTACCGACGCCATTGGGTTGAGTCTATTCATGCCACAGAGAATCTCAACCTGCAGCAATGTAGTTGACTTGGACCGTGTCGTCGAGCTCTATTGAATATTTATGTATTGTTTGAGCAATTTCCATCTATCAGCCTTGGAAGCATTCTGTTTAGTTTCCTCTTTGCAGAGGAGCAGGACATCACACAGAAATAAAATACAAGGACCAAGTCACGAAGGTCCTCTTTTCACGCATGAGGAAAAAGATATTTGGTAACCCTGTTTCATATATGCCATAGCCCATAGAACATGAAAAATATGTAGAGTCCACCTACAAAGTAAGCCACCCATGCACCCCTCTCTCACAATCTGACACACCCACGTGCACTTATATGCTTGTCACAGTTGCATAAATATTTACTGAAAATCGTAGTGTATTTGTTTACTAGAAAATTCTATATGTTGATCGGAAAGATATAAATATTAACTGAAAAATGATATTAGTTCATCAAAATTACGGTGGACCGGTAGATAGATAAAGGGAGTGGTCGCTACCTACGACTCCATAGAACATCTATATCAAGTTATCAACAATATATTGAAGACTTCAACCATCGGAGTCAAGGTCCTTACATCTATCTTGCAATTAGATTCCATCCCTTTACCCCTCTCTCTCTCGCTTTCACCCCATATTTTGCTTCTAAAATTACTGCTTATCAGTCTCTTCAATCTCAACATCTTTCTCTTGATCTCTGCTTGAATATTCATTTCACAAATCACTGCTCTCATCCTTTTCCAATATATTTCTGTTTTTTGCTATTGAAATTTCTATTCCCTTGTTGTTTGACCAAAGGAAAAAAAAAAAAAAAACAGTGCCTATTTGTCTCTGTTTCTGACTGTTCTCTTTTCTGAATCCAATCTCGCATAACACCTATTTGCTATTTATTCTTTGTCATTCCAACTACAACATCTCCCCCGGAAAAGAAAAAAAAATCAAACAAGAAGAAGAAGAAGAAGAAGAAGAAGAAGAAGCAGAAAAAACAAAGCATTGCTTTGAGGATGGCTAGCTGGGTATCTGCTGTCTCATTTATTGCTGAAAGTGTGGCATCTGCAGTTGTTCAGAAGATTGTTGATGCAGGCTTCGAATTCTTAGGCAACCTAATGCAACCAAGGGACATTGAGGCCGAGCTCAAAAGGCTCAAGACGGCTCTTCCTCAGATCAGATCTGCCATGGGTATTGCCGAAGCGCTGAAGGCAAAGGACCCAAGTTATGGTGAATGGTTAGAGCAATTTAGAAGGGCTGTAGATGTATCTGAAGATGTGCTCGACGAATTGGAGTATAAGAAACTGGAGGAAGAGATGGCAAGGCAAGAGGAGGTAGGTGGATCAACTTCTCGGCCTAAGAAGCAAAAAATACGCCCAATCAGTGAGGAGACTCTAGGGAGGTTGAGGGAGGGAGTAAGAATGTTGGATCAGGCAGTTAGAGATGTGGATAGCCTCCTCCAACGTGCCAAAATATTGGGCGTTGATGGTTTTTCTGAATCCTGGAAAGAGACCAGTAAAGTTTCTAGGCCAGAAACAACATCCTTTTTAGTCGAAACTAAAGTGTTCGGCCGGGATGAGGAGAAGGAAAAGATAATTGGTTGGTTGAAGCAAGTAAGTGATGAACCCCTTTCTGTTCTTGGCATTGTTGGGATGGGTGGACTTGGCAAGACCACCCTCGCACAACTTGCATATCAAGAGATGAAAGAGTCCAATTATTTCGACCAAACAATTTGGGTTTGTGTTTCTATTGAGTTTAGTTTTGAAGGTTTAACCAGAAAGATACTTGATGAACTTGGGGAAAACAATTGCGGTGATAAAACATTAAATGCACTTCTGGAGATCCTGAAGATAAAAATACAATCAAAGAAAAATTTTCTCATTCTCGATGATATTTGGGACGATGAGAAGTACTGGAGGGGTTGGGAGCAATTTATTGCTCCCATGAAGTTTACACAAGAAGGCAGTAAAATTTTGTTTACAACCAGAATGAAATCAGTAGCAGAGTTCTTTGCAAAGTTGATACGCACAAAACCTGCATATGAAACTCTAGAATTACAAGGATTGAAAGAGAAAGAGCTGGAATCACTGTTGTATAATTACGCATTTCATGGTTATAACCCTGAAAATCATACGGATTTGCGAGGATTAGGAGATCAAATAATAAAAATGCTCCGAGGTAGCCCGTTAGCAGCAAAGGTGATTGGGAGCTTACTAAATTCAAACATGCACCGCGATTATTGGAAAAGAATTCTGAGTCATGGCTCTGTTCTTAATATAGACCAAGCAAAAGATGTGGTTGAGGTCTTAAAATTGAGCTACTATCATTTACCAGCAAATTTGCAGGTATGTTTTAGATTTTGTAGCATATTTCCTCAAGATTTTACGTTCGAAAAAGATGAGCTGATCAAAATGTGGATAGCTGTCGGATTTATCCAACAGCGACAATGCCAAGAAAAGCAGCCAGAGGATGTAGGGGAAGATTACTTCAACTATCTTTTGAGGAAATTGTTTTTTGAGTATTCCAAATCACAGAAAGGTGACCAGTATGTTATGCATGATTTAATGCATGACTTGGCTCAAAGTGTTTCTATGGGAGAATGTTGTAGAGTAGAGCCTGATGATAAGTTGTTTGTCATTCCAGAGAGTGTACGACACATATCCATACATGAAAGTGAGATTGGAAGGATCTCCCATCTTGAGAATTTACATAGCTTGATCTTAACTTCTGATCAAAATTTGGCTGCTAAGCCAGATCCATTTGTTCTTCCAAAAGAAGTGATTAAAAAATCTTTACGCTTGCTGAGAATATCTATACCTCGTGATTGTCAACTGCTGTGACATACGTCATTCCTTATGTTATTAGGTTATTTTATTTTGTTTTGTTTTGTTTGTTAGCAAAGAATTATCTAATAATAGTAATAAAAAAAAAAGTAAACCAAAACCATATGCTTTGTGAAATTAGAAATTTTTAATTTTTAATAGGGTGCTAAATAAGAATTTGTAGATATATTACGTTATTAGCATTCTTGTTTGGTATGTCTGATTTATTTCGACGATCTATTTTCGAAAGTCTATTATTAGGATTCGTATTGTACAGGTACTCAAAATAATATTAAAATTACAATAATAGATTGAAGAACAGTTAATTAAATCCATGAACAAATTGGACTCCCTAAAAATATCCTCATGATTACATTATAAAAACGATTAAAAAAAAAAAAAAAAAAAAACCTCCGCACCTAGTCATATAATTTCACCGGCGCCAGAAAGCTTACGAGTAGGAGAAGAGAAGCGCTGGTGATGGTTGAAGCGACACGAAACAGATCGGACTGAATCGACGATCCACCAATTAACGTAATTTAAGGTGCGTGGTCTCCCTTTGTTATTATTTTAATTTTGTGTATCGATTGCTTTGTTGTTTGAAGTAATCAAATCTATGTTGAATTGCAATGTTTTAGTTTGATTCGTTAATATTCGCATTGCAAACTTGATAATTATGAAATTCTACCATGATTTAAATTTGATTATTATATTGAATCTAAGTTTTAGGAAATAGAATATCGTACTTATGTCATGATCAAGATCGACCTCGGTCCGTATTATCGAATTACGCGTCTACGTCTAATTGATATTTTTGATTTATAGAAATAGAATCGATTAAAATAATGATCATAATAATTGATATTGATATAGATTATAAATAGAATCGATTAAAATAATTGAATATAAGATTGATATAGATATCGATTATATTGATATATAGAAATTGAATTGATTTAAACAATTGAACATAAAGAATGATATTGATATCGATTATAGAAGAATCTAAATGAAATAATACGAAACTAGGAATTTTCCGCTTCGTTGCCATCATCGTTCGGGCTTGCCCATCATCGTGAGGAATTCTTCGGTTTACCGAGTCTTTCGCCCCTCGTTTCGGCAAGGGAATCGTTCGGCACGTTAGCTCTTGACACTACTTAGTGGTAGTTTCGTAGAACTAAATCGTAAAAATAGAATAAATCGAATTATAGATATAAAAATCGTTAATATAATGACTTTAATTGAAAAATAGAATTAATTAATAGAATTTATCACGGTACTTTGATTTTGTTCTCCGATTATTGTATATTCGTATGTTATTCCGTTTTTTATCAGGTGAGAAGAATTGCTGAGTTGCCACGTAGATTAAATAGTTTTGGTGTAGATTTTTAAGATTTATTTGTAATTTGATTTAAAGGCTTCCGCTGTACTTTGTGTAAAATTATGTATGTTAAATTATACTTTGAATTGTGTTAGGATTATTGTGTATATTGTGGCATGAAATTTGTATTGATGACTTGATTGTATTTGACGCCTTGCGTTGAAAAGCGCGGCGGACGGCTCATTTCCCTTTGTTAAAAATTGGGGCCGTTACAGTTGGTATCAGAGCCAAACATGTTAATCAATACCAATTTCAATTCAGCAACAAGGATTATTAAAACGTATTTTGATATGATATAAATAAAACGTTATTTTGATTTAAGATTAGTCATTTGAATTGTTTTATGTCCTTCGGAAAATTTTAATTTTTAATTTTTTATTTATTTATTTTGACTATGAAATATTGATTTACTGATTACTTTTGAAATTAATTTTGATAAAAATAATAAATGAAATCGGTAATTAATAGGTTAAAAATGAGTCGTCGAGGGTATCGTAGAGGGAATGCTATTGGGAGAGACCCCGGTCCCGATGAGGATCCTGTTGTTAACAACAGAGGAGCAACCTATGAAGAAATCATCGCAGCCTATGAAAGAGGACGCCAAGCTGAACAGGGCATAAGGAATCACCATCAAGAAGATGCTGCTGAATTGTTTCGCCGTCTATATGAGACTTACGCTCGAATGAATCCTCCTCGATTTGATGGAAACTCAGGGTACTCTGGAGCTGAGAATTGGATGAATGGTATACAATCGAAGTTTATACTATGTAGGGTACCTGAGGAAGACAAAGTGGAGTTAGCAACTCAATTTCTAGAGGGAGATGCCAAGTTTTGGTGGGATACACGTAAATTGGGATTTGGGGGAGGGGACCCAAGGATTCCCTGGAATTGGTTTGAGGAACATTTTCGGAGACGTTACATGAGTGCAGTGCATAAGGAGAACTTGAGAGCATCATTTCTCAATCTTATCCAAGGGGATCTCTCGGTGACGGAGTATAATAACACATTCTTATCTCTGTCACGATATGCGACTGACATAGTCACTGACCAAGAGCGTTATCGACGCCAATACTTGAACGGATTGGACCCGAGTCTAGCATGTTTGGTGGATCAACCTGGAGTTTTCGAGCTTCAAACACTGATGGATCAGGCTGAACGAATGGAATCTTATAACCAGAGGAAGACAAAATTTCTGACTAATCAGATTGTTATGAAGACTCGAGAAGATGCAGAAAGACCAACACCACAAGTTGGGGGAAGCACTAAGTCTTCAAATTTCAACTCCAGTAAACTTGCTGATTTGTTTTGTCGCACTTGCAACAAGTCTGGACATGATGAGTCTAGATGCTACCGTTGTAACAATGCTTGTTTGAATTGTGGACAGCAAGGGCATTACATAAGGAACTGTCCACACCCTCAGAGAAACAAGGGAAATCAAAGTGTTCAAAAACCGTCAAAATCATCAGGAGGTCGTCAAGTGTTAGTGCAATCATTGGGAACAGCAGAGAAGTATTTAGAGCCTGAAATAGGTGCTGAAGAAAAGTAGGAGTGCTTGTAACAATAAAACTCAACCAAGGATGCGATATTGGAGATGCAAGATGGGAGTCATTGAAAGTATCTAGGGTTATTTTCAACAATAAGTTCAGGGACTGAACTTTCTTTTTAGGGGGGGAGAATGTGACATACGTCATTCCTTATGTTATTAGGTTATTTTATTTTGTTTTGTTTTGTTTGTTAGCAAAGAATTATCTAATAATAGTAATAAAAAAAAAAGTAAACCAAAACCATATGCTTTGTGAAATTAGAAATTTTTAATTTTTAATAGGGTGCTAAATAAGAATTTGTAGATATATTACGTTATTAGCATTCTTGTTTGGTATGTCTGATTTATTTCGACGATCTATTTTCGAAAGTCTATTATTAGGATTCGTATTGTACAGGTACTCAAAATAATATTAAAATTACAATAATAGATTGAAGAACAGTTAATTAAATCCATGAACAAATTGGACTCCCTAAAAATATCCTCATGATTACATTATAAAAACGATTAAAAAAAAAAAAAAAAAAAAAAACCTCCGCACCTAGTCATATAATTTCACCGGCGCCAGAAAGCTTACGAGTAGGAGAAGAGAAGCGCTGGTGATGGTTGAAGCGACACGAAACAGATCGGACTGAATCGACGATCCACCAATTAACGTAATTTAAGGTGCGTGGTCTCCCTTTGTTATTATTTTAATTTTGTGTATCGATTGCTTTGTTGTTTGAAGTAATCAAATCTATGTTGAATTGCAATGTTTTAGTTTGATTCGTTAATATTCGCATTGCAAACTTGATAATTATGAAATTCTACCATGATTTAAATTTGATTATTATATTGAATCTAAGTTTTAGGAAATAGAATATCGTACTTATGTCATGATCAAGATCGACCTCGGTCCGTATTATCGAATTACGCGTCTACGTCTAATTGATATTTTTGATTTATAGAAATAGAATCGATTAAAATAATGATCATAATAATTGATATTGATATAGATTATAAATAGAATCGATTAAAATAATTGAATATAAGATTGATATAGATATCGATTATATTGATATATAGAAATTGAATTGATTTAAACAATTGAACATAAAGAATGATATTGATATCGATTATAGAAGAATCTAAATGAAATAATACGAAACTAGGAATTTTCCGCTTCGTTGCCATCATCGTTCGGGCTTGCCCATCATCGTGAGGAATTCTTCGGTTTACCGAGTCTTTCGCCCCTCGTTTCGGCAAGGGAATCGTTCGGCACGTTAGCTCTTGACACTACTTAGTGGTAGTTTCGTAGAACTAAATCGTAAAAATAGAATAAATCGAATTATAGATATAAAAATCGTTAATATAATGACTTTAATTGAAAAATAGAATTAATTAATAGAATTTATCACGGTACTTTGATTTTGTTCTCCGATTATTGTATATTCGTATGTTATTCCGTTTTTTATCAGGTGAGAAGAATTGCTGAGTTGCCACGTAGATTAAATAGTTTTGGTGTAGATTTTTAAGATTTATTTGTAATTTGATTTAAAGGCTTCCGCTGTACTTTGTGTAAAATTATGTATGTTAAATTATACTTTGAATTGTGTTAGGATTATTGTGTATATTGTGGCATGAAATTTGTATTGATGACTTGATTGTATTTGACGCCTTGCGTTGAAAAGCGCGGCGGACGGCTCATTTCCCTTTGTTAAAAATTGGGGCCGTTACAGTTGGTATCAGAGCCAAACATGTTAATCAATACCAATTTCAATTCAGCAACAAGGATTATTAAAACGTATTTTGATATGATATAAATAAAACGTTATTTTGATTTAAGATTAGTCATTTGAATTGTTTTATGTCCTTCGGAAAATTTTAATTTTTAATTTTTTATTTATTTATTTTGACTATGAAATATTGATTTACTGATTACTTTTGAAATTAATTTTGATAAAAATAATAAATGAAATCGGTAATTAATAGGTTAAAAATGAGTCGTCGAGGGTATCGTAGAGGGAATGCTATTGGGAGAGACCCCGGTCCCGATGAGGATCCTGTTGTTAACAACAGAGGAGCAACCTATGAAGAAATCATCGCAGCCTATGAAAGAGGACGCCAAGCTGAACAGGGCATAAGGAATCACCATCAAGAAGATGCTGCTGAATTGTTTCGCCGTCTATATGAGACTTACGCTCGAATGAATCCTCCTCGATTTGATGGAAACTCAGGGTACTCTGGAGCTGAGAATTGGATGAATGGTATACAATCGAAGTTTATACTATGTAGGGTACCTGAGGAAGACAAAGTGGAGTTAGCAACTCAATTTCTAGAGGGAGATGCCAAGTTTTGGTGGGATACACGTAAATTGGGATTTGGGGGAGGGGACCCAAGGATTCCCTGGAATTGGTTTGAGGAACATTTTCGGAGACGTTACATGAGTGCAGTGCATAAGGAGAACTTGAGAGCATCATTTCTCAATCTTATCCAAGGGGATCTCTCGGTGACGGAGTATAATAACACATTCTTATCTCTGTCACGATATGCGACTGACATAGTCACTGACCAAGAGCGTTATCGACGCCAATACTTGAACGGATTGGACCCGAGTCTAGCATGTTTGGTGGATCAACCTGGAGTTTTCGAGCTTCAAACACTGATGGATCAGGCTGAACGAATGGAATCTTATAACCAGAGGAAGACAAAATTTCTGACTAATCAGATTGTTATGAAGACTCGAGAAGATGCAGAAAGACCAACACCACAAGTTGGGGGAAGCACTAAGTCTTCAAATTTCAACTCCAGTAAACTTGCTGATTTGTTTTGTCGCACTTGCAACAAGTCTGGACATGATGAGTCTAGATGCTACCGTTGTAACAATGCTTGTTTGAATTGTGGACAGCAAGGGCATTACATAAGGAACTGTCCACACCCTCAGAGAAACAAGGGAAATCAAAGTGTTCAAAAACCGTCAAAATCATCAGGAGGTCGTCAAGTGTTAGTGCAATCATTGGGAACAGCAGAGAAGTATTTAGAGCCTGAAATAGGTGCTGAAGAAAAGTAGGAGTGCTTGTAACAATAAAACTCAACCAAGGATGCGATATTGGAGATGCAAGATGGGAGTCATTGAAAGTATCTAGGGTTATTTTCAACAATAAGTTCAGGGACTGAACTTTCTTTTTAGGGGGGGAGAATGTGACATACGTCATTCCTTATGTTATTAGGTTATTTTATTTTGTTTTGTTTTGTTTGTTAGCAAAGAATTATCTAATAATAGTAATAAAAAAAAAAGTAAACCAAAACCATATGCTTTGTGAAATTAGAAATTTTTAATTTTTAATAGGGTGCTAAATAAGAATTTGTAGATATATTACGTTATTAGCATTCTTGTTTGGTATGTCTGATTTATTTCGACGATCTATTTTCGAAAGTCTATTATTAGGATTCGTATTGTACAGGTACTCAAAATAATATTAAAATTACAATAATAGATTGAAGAACAGTTAATTAAATCCATGAACAAATTGGACTCCCTAAAAATATCCTCATGATTACATTATAAAAACGATTAAAAAAAAAAAAAAAAAAAAAAACCTCCGCACCTAGTCATATAATTTCACCGGCGCCAGAAAGCTTACGAGTAGGAGAAGAGAAGCGCTGGTGATGGTTGAAGCGACACGAAACAGATCGGACTGAATCGACGATCCACCAATTAACGTAATTTAAGGTGCGTGGTCTCCCTTTGTTATTATTTTAATTTTGTGTATCGATTGCTTTGTTGTTTGAAGTAATCAAATCTATGTTGAATTGCAATGTTTTAGTTTGATTCGTTAATATTCGCATTGCAAACTTGATAATTATGAAATTCTACCATGATTTAAATTTGATTATTATATTGAATCTAAGTTTTAGGAAATAGAATATCGTACTTATGTCATGATCAAGATCGACCTCGGTCCGTATTATCGAATTACGCGTCTACGTCTAATTGATATTTTTGATTTATAGAAATAGAATCGATTAAAATAATGATCATAATAATTGATATTGATATAGATTATAAATAGAATCGATTAAAATAATTGAATATAAGATTGATATAGATATCGATTATATTGATATATAGAAATTGAATTGATTTAAACAATTGAACATAAAGAATGATATTGATATCGATTATAGAAGAATCTAAATGAAATAATACGAAACTAGGAATTTTCCGCTTCGTTGCCATCATCGTTCGGGCTTGCCCATCATCGTGAGGAATTCTTCGGTTTACCGAGTCTTTCGCCCCTCGTTTCGGCAAGGGAATCGTTCGGCACGTTAGCTCTTGACACTACTTAGTGGTAGTTTCGTAGAACTAAATCGTAAAAATAGAATAAATCGAATTATAGATATAAAAATCGTTAATATAATGACTTTAATTGAAAAATAGAATTAATTAATAGAATTTATCACGGTACTTTGATTTTGTTCTCCGATTATTGTATATTCGTATGTTATTCCGTTTTTTATCAGGTGAGAAGAATTGCTGAGTTGCCACGTAGATTAAATAGTTTTGGTGTAGATTTTTAAGATTTATTTGTAATTTGATTTAAAGGCTTCCGCTGTACTTTGTGTAAAATTATGTATGTTAAATTATACTTTGAATTGTGTTAGGATTATTGTGTATATTGTGGCATGAAATTTGTATTGATGACTTGATTGTATTTGACGCCTTGCGTTGAAAAGCGCGGCGGACGGCTCATTTCCCTTTGTTAAAAATTGGGGCCGTTACAGTTGGTATCAGAGCCAAACATGTTAATCAATACCAATTTCAATTCAGCAACAAGGATTATTAAAACGTATTTTGATATGATATAAATAAAACGTTATTTTGATTTAAGATTAGTCATTTGAATTGTTTTATGTCCTTCGGAAAATTTTAATTTTTAATTTTTTATTTATTTATTTTGACTATGAAATATTGATTTACTGATTACTTTTGAAATTAATTTTGATAAAAATAATAAATGAAATCGGTAATTAATAGGTTAAAAATGAGTCGTCGAGGGTATCGTAGAGGGAATGCTATTGGGAGAGACCCCGGTCCCGATGAGGATCCTGTTGTTAACAACAGAGGAGCAACCTATGAAGAAATCATCGCAGCCTATGAAAGAGGACGCCAAGCTGAACAGGGCATAAGGAATCACCATCAAGAAGATGCTGCTGAATTGTTTCGCCGTCTATATGAGACTTACGCTCGAATGAATCCTCCTCGATTTGATGGAAACTCAGGGTACTCTGGAGCTGAGAATTGGATGAATGGTATACAATCGAAGTTTATACTATGTAGGGTACCTGAGGAAGACAAAGTGGAGTTAGCAACTCAATTTCTAGAGGGAGATGCCAAGTTTTGGTGGGATACACGTAAATTGGGATTTGGGGGAGGGGACCCAAGGATTCCCTGGAATTGGTTTGAGGAACATTTTCGGAGACGTTACATGAGTGCAGTGCATAAGGAGAACTTGAGAGCATCATTTCTCAATCTTATCCAAGGGGATCTCTCGGTGACGGAGTATAATAACACATTCTTATCTCTGTCACGATATGCGACTGACATAGTCACTGACCAAGAGCGTTATCGACGCCAATACTTGAACGGATTGGACCCGAGTCTAGCATGTTTGGTGGATCAACCTGGAGTTTTCGAGCTTCAAACACTGATGGATCAGGCTGAACGAATGGAATCTTATAACCAGAGGAAGACAAAATTTCTGACTAATCAGATTGTTATGAAGACTCGAGAAGATGCAGAAAGACCAACACCACAAGTTGGGGGAAGCACTAAGTCTTCAAATTTCAACTCCAGTAAACTTGCTGATTTGTTTTGTCGCACTTGCAACAAGTCTGGACATGATGAGTCTAGATGCTACCGTTGTAACAATGCTTGTTTGAATTGTGGACAGCAAGGGCATTACATAAGGAACTGTCCACACCCTCAGAGAAACAAGGGAAATCAAAGTGTTCAAAAACCGTCAAAATCATCAGGAGGTCGTCAAGTGTTAGTGCAATCATTGGGAACAGCAGAGAAGTATTTAGAGCCTGAAATAGGTGCTGAAGAAAAGTAGGAGTGCTTGTAACAATAAAACTCAACCAAGGATGCGATATTGGAGATGCAAGATGGGAGTCATTGAAAGTATCTAGGGTTATTTTCAACAATAAGTTCAGGGACTGAACTTTCTTTTTAGGGGGGGAGAATGTGACATACGTCATTCCTTATGTTATTAGGTTATTTTATTTTGTTTTGTTTTGTTTGTTAGCAAAGAATTATCTAATAATAGTAATAAAAAAAAAAGTAAACCAAAACCATATGCTTTGTGAAATTAGAAATTTTTAATTTTTAATAGGGTGCTAAATAAGAATTTGTAGATATATTACGTTATTAGCATTCTTGTTTGGTATGTCTGATTTATTTCGACGATCTATTTTCGAAAGTCTATTATTAGGATTCGTATTGTACAGGTACTCAAAATAATATTAAAATTACAATAATAGATTGAAGAACAGTTAATTAAATCCATGAACAAATTGGACTCCCTAAAAATATCCTCATGATTACATTATAAAAACGATTAAAAAAAAAAAAAAAAAAAAAACCTCCGCACCTAGTCATATAATTTCACCGGCGCCAGAAAGCTTACGAGTAGGAGAAGAGAAGCGCTGGTGATGGTTGAAGCGACACGAAACAGATCGGACTGAATCGACGATCCACCAATTAACGTAATTTAAGGTGCGTGGTCTCCCTTTGTTATTATTTTAATTTTGTGTATCGATTGCTTTGTTGTTTGAAGTAATCAAATCTATGTTGAATTGCAATGTTTTAGTTTGATTCGTTAATATTCGCATTGCAAACTTGATAATTATGAAATTCTACCATGATTTAAATTTGATTATTATATTGAATCTAAGTTTTAGGAAATAGAATATCGTACTTATGTCATGATCAAGATCGACCTCGGTCCGTATTATCGAATTACGCGTCTACGTCTAATTGATATTTTTGATTTATAGAAATAGAATCGATTAAAATAATGATCATAATAATTGATATTGATATAGATTATAAATAGAATCGATTAAAATAATTGAATATAAGATTGATATAGATATCGATTATATTGATATATAGAAATTGAATTGATTTAAACAATTGAACATAAAGAATGATATTGATATCGATTATAGAAGAATCTAAATGAAATAATACGAAACTAGGAATTTTCCGCTTCGTTGCCATCATCGTTCGGGCTTGCCCATCATCGTGAGGAATTCTTCGGTTTACCGAGTCTTTCGCCCCTCGTTTCGGCAAGGGAATCGTTCGGCACGTTAGCTCTTGACACTACTTAGTGGTAGTTTCGTAGAACTAAATCGTAAAAATAGAATAAATCGAATTATAGATATAAAAATCGTTAATATAATGACTTTAATTGAAAAATAGAATTAATTAATAGAATTTATCACGGTACTTTGATTTTGTTCTCTGATTATTGTATATTCGTATGTTATTCCGTTTTTGCACTGAGAGACACTAGGTTTCTCATGCGTACCTTTGTATGCTTTTTTTTATCAGGTGAGAAGAATTGCTGAGTTGCCACGTAGATTAAATAGTTTTGGTGTAGATTTTTAAGATTTATTTGTAATTTGATTTAAAGGCTTCCGCTGTACTTTGTGTAAAATTATGTATGTTAAATTATACTTTGAATTGTGTTAGGATTATTGTGTATATTGTGGCATGAAATTTGTATTGATGACTTGATTGTATTTGACGCCTTGCGTTGAAAAGCGCGGCGGACGGCTCATTTCCCTTTGTTAAAAATTGGGGCCGTTACAACTGCTAGAGGGGATAAGTTATTTGGTACATCTCTGTTACTTATCCAGTCAATCAATGTTGATTTCTGCTGCAGTTCACAAGTTATACAACTTGCAGGTTTTTTATTTAGATTTACCATTAGATATTAATTCAAACAATTTCGGAGTTGAACCAAGTAGGCTGAACAATCTAGTCAAGTTAAGATATATGAGACTTCCAGAGAATTTACTTAAAACCATTCCTGGAGTACACAAGCTGACATCCCTTCAAGAGTTAACCTTTTTTGTTGGACAGGGGAATGGTCATTACGTAAACGAGCTGGGCACATTAAATGATCTTCGTAAACTATCCATTTACAACATTGAGAATGTGGGAGATCCAGTTGAGGCTAAGAGTGCCAATCTATTGGGAAAGGAAAATCTCAGGTCACTCTCTCTAAATTGGAGTTTCTATAGCAATCCTAGTAACCTAGAGCAAATTATTGAAAACCTCAAACCAAATCCTGATGTCTCAGAGTTGACAATTAAAAATTATAGAGGTGAAAGATCTCCTAGTTGGATGAAGGTTTCACACCTTTTAAACCTGTCAGTTCTCAGATTAGTTGGTTGTCGTAAGTTGAAGGACGAACTATTCTCTTGTTATATACCATACCTGAAAATTTTAAATATTTATGATTGCCCAGAGTTGGACAAGTTGTTTGATATGCCCCTTTCCCTAACTGAGTTTCGAGTTAGAAATGTGGGCCTCACTTCTCTTCCTAATTTTCGTCAAAATTCAAGAGGGAACATTAGTGCCATTGTGTCCCAAATGCCATCACTCAAAATAGTCGAAATAGATATATGCTCCAATTTAATATCCTTGGATGGATTTCTGCAGCAAGATAATTTGAATCTACAAGCTATTGAGCAATTAACAATCCAATACTGTGAGAAACTGACATACCAGCCAACTCAAGGGTTTCGAAATCTGGAATCCCTGAAACACTTAAGAATGGAACAATGCCCTAGCCTGACCGAATGTCTCAATCTGCCACATTCTCTTAATTATTTGAAAATATGGAACGTTGCACTGGGTGTAATTGCTAGTCTGCCACTTGCTGTAACTAAATTGGACATATGTGATGTTCCACTGGATGCTCTACCGGAATATAATACAAGTTATGGCTCAAGTGGTGGCCCATTGATAGAATCACTGAAATCATCACTAAGAGATGTGAACATAGAGAACTGCCAAAACATAACATCACTGAATGGATTTTTGCAACAAGAATACGTGGACTTTCAGTTTCTCAAAACGATGTGCATCAGCAGTTGTCAGAATCTTCAACAGCTACCAAAAGATGCATTTGGAAAATTTTTATATTTAATGGAATTAACAATATGGGATTGCCCAATGCTGGTGGCAGTTGATGACAAGAGCAACCTGTTGCCCATTTCAATAGAAAAACTTTCCATTTGCAACTGCGGCCAACTTGATGTGCAACTGTTGGAGTCAGCATCACATCTCACTGCTCTCAATCAACTTCAGATTGCAAACTGTGCAAACATTACTCACATCCCCTGCTCAGAAGATGCATTCAGATCTCTCAGTGGGTTGTGTATCAGTGGTTGTGACAAGCTTATAGAACATTCATCTAGGGTACCAGCACATGGCGTCAACCAGTATGGGATTAATTTGGCCTCTTTAAAAATCAATTCTCTTTATATTGATAGCCTCTCTCTCCTTCTTGGTGAACCATTGAGAAGCTTGAGATTTGTTAGTGAACTGACTATGAGGAAATGCTCGGAGATGGATACATTTGCACAGCAATGGCTACTGCAGAACAGCAGTACCCTCAGGAATTTGAAATTCTACGATGGAACCCTGAAGTCCTTGCCTGCTGCTTTTTTCAGGCTCACTGCCCTTCAAATGTTAGAAATCTCGGGATGTGATTCGCTAGAAAAGATCCAAGAGTTACCTTCTTCTCTGAGGAGGTTGGAAATTGGAGATGCAAAGTCGTTGAAGTCATTGCCAGCTACAATGGTGAGCCTTGCTGCACTTGAACGTCTACATATCGGTGGAGCTGATCTGTTGGAGGAGCTCCCAGAGTTGCCTGATTCCCTGAGGTCCTTGTCATTTAGAGGTACAAAGTCCTTGAAGTCATTGCCTGCCACAATGGCAAGCCTCACTGCACTTGAAGAGCTAATAATTGATAATGCTGATTTGCTGCAAGAGCTCCCAGAGTTGCCTGATTCCCTGAGGTCCTTGTCATTTAGGGGTGCAAAGTCTCTGAAGTCATTGCCTGCTACAATGGCAAGCCTCACTACACTTCAAGAGCTAATGATTGATAATGCTGATTTCCTGCAAGAGCTCCCAGAGTTACCTGCTTCTCTGAGGTCCTTGTCATTTTGGGGTGCAAAGTCTCTGAAGTCATTGCCTACTACAATGGCAAGCCTCACTGCACTTCAAAGTCTAACAATTACGAATGCTGATTTGCTGCACGAGCTCCCAGAGTTACCACATTCTCTAAGGAACAAGTACATTGCACGATCAGATGGCACACAAGACTTTACATGAAAATACTCTGTTTCCAACACCTCTGTATATCCCGAAATTCTTCTTGCCAAAACCATGTCAGATGGGGAAAATAATGATTGCAACGCTTCATTATTCAACCGCTATAATGAAAGGTACCACATTGAGTAATTTATGAATTATTTTAAAAGCCCTTGCAAGTTATTGAGCAAGTAATTTCCAGAATGAATTTAATAGAACTCTCATTTTGCATTTTTTGTTGTATTAATATACAAAACTATTGTAGGTAATTTTTTAATGGTGAATAGTGCCGACTCAACATGAAGCCAAGCTGATACTCCATAGCTGTGAGTCCAGATGAAGAGAAAAAGACTTGGATGTACGAACAATGCAGTATATGGCTCAGACTGCAGTTTCAACTGTGTAATAGAAAGCAAGCAAAAACAGCAAGTTGTTAATTTTAATCTTCCTATTTCTTTTGAGCATGTTGAGACAGTGGGCACTTATTATTAGGGAAATTGGAAGAACTCTGGGCCCCGTGTTTATTTTTCAAAGCTGTACAGATTGGTAGTTCCTGCTTTTGTATTAGAGTATGTTTTAACTACGGTATCATGTCACTGAAACATAACCAGGTGCAGCAATAATTTATTAGTTCTGCAGCTAATGGTGCCATTTTAAACTTTGAATTCTATTAATGACTCCTCCAAATGATTGAGTTATTTTTCTGAGGTTAACAGAATCTCATATGCATTTTTTTTTTTTTTTGTTTCAAAACTAGTTTCTGTAAATTAGTTGATTCATGCATACACAACGTAACTCAAACCTGACTTTCTACAGGTCTGAGTCCAGAGAAGCATAGAAGAATCATACAAAACACTGTATGTGATGTATTAACATTGTAGTATAAGGCTGAAACCGTGTAAGTCTCAAACTGCTGCTGGAACAGAGTCGCTGCATGTTTCCACCGAGTCAGAGAGGTGATAATTGCAAAATTGTCCCACAAGGGCATTACTGTAATTTAAGGCATGCCAAAAACATTGTGAGGTTAGATCAATTGTTTGATGTTGTTATGTTGCCATTTCTTCTATAATTTACTTGATGCCATTCTGCCAGTCAAGCAATTTGTAAATCCAGTTTTAATTTGGATATCCCTTTTTTGGTAGGAAGATGATGTATCGGCATGGCAGAACTTAATGAAGGTGATCAATGCTTTTGGAAGTCAAATGCGACCGCTCACTTCATTTATCCATTCTAAATTTTTCATTCCCTGCACCAGCTGCACACTGGTATCAGTATTAGTTAGAAACTAGAATACGCCATTAAGCTACTTATTATTTCAATCACGATTAATGGTTTACAGAATTTGAATTTGAACCTTATTTTGGACTTGCTTGAATTCTAATTAGGATCTTTGCCAAGGTACAATTGGAATAAATCCTGGTTTCATTACAAGATTGAAACCTATAACACTTAACTGTGATTAAAATAATGCTTGTTTTATTTCAATTCTCAATTTCTCAGGTGTTATGAGGATTTTCCTGACATAGTTATCTGCTTCACATGTAGAATTTATCTGAAACGAGTAGACAACATGTGTGGTTCCACTGGCTGTCTTCCACTTCTAGTCAGCGTGAAAGTGTTTGTCAGATCAGCAAGGTGATTTATAGTAACTTATTATCCAATCTTTTGATATATCTGATATCACCACATGCATGTGAAGTCGTTTAACTGAGTTGTTCCCTTGTACTATGACATATGGAGCTATGTACTCTGCTTGTATAGAAATGTGCAATGAACTAACTGAGCTGTATGGATCCAATAAGTTGTCGGCTTCTTTATGCATTGTACAAAAAACCTTGGACTGTACTGATATACGCTTTAGGCAAGTTAGTGTACATTGTAAAATAATACACAATTAATAATGGGTTCGATTGTTCATTTGTGTGTTTTTAATTAAAGATACAGGGATGGAGTACACGCAGCGGAGGCCCGTGCAATTTGTGACCGCAGAGAAGTTGGTGTAAGCAAGAGAAGCTAATTGCAACCATCTCTGTATTTTTGTGATCTACTGATCTAGTTTCATAAAAAGATACACATCAGCAGTTGCTGGAATCTTCAACAGCTTCCAAATGATGTATTTGGGAGATTTTTATCACTAACAAATTTAATAATATGGGATTGCCCAATGCTGAAGGCAGTTAATGACCAGAGCAACCTCCTGCCCGTTACATTAAAATTGGTATCAGAGCTTAGGTTCTTGTCGTTGGCGGGGAGGCCGGTCGGCGGCCTCCCCCGGCCGCGTTCTCACCATTTTACCATAAAAAACTGGTATTAGAGCTTAGGTTCTTGTCGTTGTGGTTGTCGATCTCAGTCGGTGTTCGTCCGCTGCTGAACGATCTGACTTGGTGAGCCGCGTCGGCCGTCGTTGCCGTCGCTGTCGTAGCCTCGCGCTCCGATCGCGGATGCCGCCGTTGCTGTAGCCGTTGCTGCCGTAGTCGTTGTCACTGACACTACCGTCGCCGCTGATTTGCTCTGCTGAGTCTGCACAAAGCTTGCGATTTCTGATTCTGGCGAGTGATCTGTGTTTGTTCCGCGCGGTGTGTTGGAATTTTGGTGTGCGACGCAAAGACGAAGGCAAACCAGACAAGTGTGAATCAGCTGCTTGCCTGCTTCTTCGAATTTAATTGCTGTGAGCCGCGGCCCATTTTCATTTGGTTACTGCATTGATCAATTACCTTTGACACGATTTGGGATTTAGCTTATTAACCGTATTTGGCAAAACCAGAAATTGGTACAGTACCTCTTTATACTGTCAGGTCTCCATTTGATATTTAGTTTGGATCAAAATTTTTGGTAAATTTCAAATTTGTGGGAGGCTATTGGTGTTTGTTAACAGTATTTGGTGGTTTTGCTTAGTCGGGTGTCGGGTGATTTGATCAAGATGGAGATATGAAATTGGGTATTTTGCGAGATTTGGATGCTCCAGGAGTTTTAGAAAATTTTGTGTTGTTTGTGAATGATTTGTTCTTGGAGGAATTTGGGATTTAGGTGTTGTTCCGTGTATTGTGTTTATACCCGGTTGAGCCGATTTGTAGATAAGTTTTTTTGTGCAATAATCATCTTTGGGGCCGGAGTTGGCATGATGGTGATGGTTATGATGCATGATGGGGGTTCCATATTTGGCAAGAGCGGGGTACCTCTCGGATTTGTTGAAGAACTTGATCTACGTTTGGGTACTTTCGAGTATGTCGGTTCTTGGATGCTCTCTTTCGTTAAGCCAAATAATTGCCACCATAAGGTTTGTGACTAGGGTCAACATTGTTGGGTTGGTTATTAAGGCAAGTTGTGCATTGGAACCGGCCAATTGAGGAGTTTTTATAGTCATTGAGAAGGTGGAGTTGACGGTTTGGCTTGTGTATATTTGTGAGAGCTTGAACATCAATTACCCTTTTGTGGCGGTTTGGGTATTTGGATGTTTGCTGCGGCCTCCATTTCGGTTATGAAGGAGTGAATTTGGTACAGTCGGATGTTTCCGGCTTGACATAGTCTTTATAGGGTGGTTGATGGTACCGTTGTTGTCCCGGTGTTTGGGATGTTGGATGCTCTATGTGATTTGGAGATTTGGTTTGGTGCCATTGTTGTCCCGGATTTGGGATTTGGAGTTTGTGCCACTGATGCGGGTTTTGCATTTTGAGACTATGTTGTTGTCACTTTGGAGGTTGAGCAATTTGGATTTGACCCGTTTGTTCACCGTTAGCTTTATGGGCACCAAGTTCGAGTGTGCGGCAATCATTTGAGGCTTTGGAGGTTTCCATCCTTGTGCTTGAGTCTCGTTCGGATTGCATTAAGGTACTTTGGTGTTTCTTCTGTTGGTGCTTGGTCTAGCATGTTGCTTGGAGCACAATTACGACTGAGGTGGAGCTTGTTTGGGTTGTCTTGTTTTGACTCAATGTTTGAGTCAGGTATGTTTTGGTTCTAGCTTTGCGCTAGATTGTATCTCTATGCTTTTAGTATTTTGTTTAGCTTCGTTTATGATTAGCTTGTTTTTGGTACAATTCGGTCCAATGTGGAGATTGTTAGAATATGGTCAGAATTGTATTTTGGCCCATTGGGCTTGTATCTTGTTTCTTTTATAATTAGCTACATTGTAATATGAACTATGAGAGAGAATACATTTTGTTGTTAGAAAAGTCTGGTCTCCTCCCCTTTGCTCTCCTCCTCAAAACCCTAGATCGCCGGGGAGGCCGGTCGGCGGCCTCCCCCGGCCGCGTTCTCACCATTTTACCATAACATCTAGGAATTACCTTCTTCTCTGAGGAGTTTGCAACTTTCAGGTGTGAAGTCCCTGAAGTCATTGCCAGTTACAATGGTGAGCCTCAACGGAGCTGTTCTGTTGGAGGAGCTCCCAGAGTTACCTACTCTGAGGTACTTGGAATTGGGAGGTGCAAAGTCTCTAAAGTCATTGCCTGCTACAATGGTAAGCCTCACTGCACTCGAAGAGCTAAGAATTGGGAATGCTGATTTGCTGCACGACCTCCCAGAATTACCATGTTCTCTAAGGTTCAAGTCCATTACATGGTCAGATGGCACAGAGCTCTGTACATAAAAATAACCTGTTTTCGACACCTCTGTATATCTCGATACTCTTGTTGCTGAAACGATATCTGATGGGAAAAATAATATTTGCAATGCTTCATTATTTAACACCACTGTAATGAAAGGTACCGCATCAATTTATGAATTACTTTTAAGGTCCTTGCAAAAAAATTGAGTAATATTTTGCATGAATTTAATTGAACTCTCATTTGCATTTTTTGTGGTATCAATATTCCTATTGTAGGTAATTTTTACTGGTGAATCGTGCTGACTCAACGTAGTGCCAAGCTGACATTTCATAGTTGTCAGTCCGGAGGAGGAGACAAAAACCGTGCAAACATATGGCTGTACGAACTACGAACAGTGTAGTATATGGTTCAGACTGCAGCTTGAACATGCGGTTAGATCAATTATATTACTCTTCCTATTTCTTTTGAGTACGTTGAGCCAGTAGGCACTTACTAATATTGTGGAAACAGAAAGAATATGGGGCACTGTATTTATTTTTCTAAGCTGTACAGATTGGTAATTACTGGTTTGGTATTACTACGGTGTCAGTTCTATTTTTTTTAGGTTTCTCTGAATGCTCTTGGGTGTCTATGAATCACATAGGCAGATTTGCTGGAGAATTGAAGATGCAAGATCTCTCGAGTCCGTACCTGTTACAATACAAAGCCTAGCTGCACTTAAAGAGCTAGCAATTGAGAGCGCTGATGTGCTGCTTTAGCTCCAGAGCTATATACCACTGTTTCTGAAAAGGATCCCCAACTCATTCCACTGGAGCATAACACTGAAAGATGACTAGGTGCCAGCAATAATGATATATAAACGCTTCATGATAAATCAGTTCTGTAAGTAAAGGTACCATTTCTACTTGTGATTTCTATTGAATTCTCTTGCAAATGATTGAGTTATTTTACTGAGGTTAACAGAATTGACATATGCATCTTTTGTTGTTTTGAAACTAGTTTTTGTATGTCATAGTACTACTGGTTGATGCTGACATAACATAACTCAAACCTAACATTTTATAGGTCCGAGTCCAGAGAAGCAGAAGAGAACCATACATAACACTTGCATGAGATGTATACAGTGGGGTAGAAGCCTATATGCGTGTAACCAAGTCTCAAACTGCAGCTGGAACAGAGTATGGCTGTACTCTTCCACCCAAGTCAGACAGATGATAATTGCAAAATTGTCTCACAAGGGCATTAGTGTAATTTAAGACATGCTAAGAACATTGTGACAGGTTAGATCAATTGTTTCATTTTGTTCTGTTGCCATTTCTTCTATAATTTACTTGATGTCATCTAGTTTCTTCCAGTCATGCAATTTCTAAATCCTGTTCTAGTTTGCAAATCCCTTTTCGGTATCAAGATGGTGTACCGGCATGACAGAATTTATTGAAGGTGTGGAATGCTTCTGGTAAGTCAAATGCGACCTCTCTGTTTAATACAAATATTTGTCTTAAATTCCACTGAGACTTAACGAACACATTGAAATAGCATTCTAATGAAATTAAATTCCCTTCGTACATTAGTTTCCATCATTATGGTAAGATGGAGTACCGGCATGACTGAACTTATTGAAGGTGCGCAATGCTTCTGGTAAGTTAAATGCGACCGCTCACTTCTTTTTTATCCATTCTTAGTTTTTCATTCACTGCACCATTCGCACACTGGTATCAGTATTAGTTAGAAACTAGAATACACCATTAAGCTTCCTAATATTTCAATCATGATTTATGGTTTACAGAATAAATTTTACACTTATTTGGGACTTAGGATCTTTGCCGAGGTACAATTGGAATAAATTCTGGTTTCACTACAAAATTGAAACTTACAAAACTTATTGGTGATTAAACAAATTCTTGTTTTATTTCAATTCTCAATTTCTCATGACATATGCAGATTGTCCTGATATAGTTATTTGCTTTACATGCAGAATGTGTCTGAAACGAGTAGACAACATGTGTGGTTCCACTGGTTGCCTTCTGGTCACCGTCTCAGCGAGAAAGTGTTTTGTCAAATCAGCAAGGTGTTTGACATAATTCACTCTTTTGGTACATATCTGATATCACAACATGCGTGTGAAGCCATTTAACTGAGTTGTTCCCATGTACTATATATGACATATGGAGCTTATATTATACTCTGCTTGTATAGAAATGTGCAATGAACTAACTGGGCTGTATGGATCCAATATGCTGTTGACTTGTTCATGCAATACAAAAGCACTTGGACTGTACTGATATACGTTTTATGCGAGTTAATATTGTTGACCCCTCAAAAGGCTCAAAAGATTGAAAGAAGAATGAAATTGGAAAAGTGATAAAGAAAATCAAGAAGAAGAAATGTGAAGGAAATGTAACAGACCGGGAAGCCTGATCGGGAAGAATCATGAAGTTGCTAGAAATTTCAAAACAGATTGGGGAGTCTGATCTGACAGCATCGTAAAGTTGCAAAAAGGTCCAAATTTATAGTATATTAAGATTCCTCATGAAATCCTGAGAATTTTGATATATTATTTGTAATTTTCTGAGATCCGGAGCTCAAGATATTCAAAAATCACTTGACAACCAATCAGAGAATGAAACGTGGCAGTCAATAGAGTCAAACTGACTTGCGGGTCCCACCTGTCATAAGATTAGAACAGAAATTCAAAGGAAAAAAAGAAAAAAAACATAAGACTCATACACCCATTCTGTGTGCACCAGGACACTGCCAAGCTCCTCTTCGTTCTCTGGTTCACAAGAACCAAGTCTACCTAAAATCAAGACATAACATATATGTGACCCCTTCGTTGGTATGTGTAGGAGTGAATCTGACGGCTCACATCAAGAAGAGCTCAGATCCAACGGCTGAAATCAATCCCACCTTTTATTCAAACTCAATGGATTTAAAAGACAAAATATGACGGCCTAGGTTTGAGATGAGAAAGATCCAATGGCTCAGATTGATCACAGTTTTAATCAAAACACTCAACCAATTTAAAAGAGAAAGATCTGACGGTTCTCGTCAAAGGGAGCAAAGATCCAACGGCCAAACTTAAGCCGCCATTTATTCAAACTCTCCAACCAGGTTAGGCTGACAGAAGGGCCCACCTGTCAATCCTCTCTCCCCAAACCGAGTTGCTGCCATGGTTGTCATGCTGATTTCGCCGGCAAAATACTCCCTGCTCCGACCTCCATTTTGAGTGTTCTTGGGCTCGTTGAAATCGTGTTTCTGATCTCTACGCAGTGGTGAGTAATTCGTAATTCCATACCAATTCGGGGTAAAGCAAGCTAGTGAGTGGAGCCATGAACCAGAGAATCGGAAAAGAAAGAGAAGGGAAAATGGGAGTGCTGGTTTGGCGCTCGATGTCAGATTCCGGCGATCGGAAAGTATTCAGCTTCAATTGAAGGGTTCCCGAGCTTCTCCAAAGACCCATGATGGTGTAAATTTGGCCAAGTTTATTGGAGAGAGCTGCTGCATACGAGCTTCACCATTAACCCCTCAACTGACAAGGTCAAAGTGCTTGAAGAATGTATTGAAGGCTGCAATTGAGTGAGAAAATGAAATAGAACTTCATCATGGAATAGAATGATGATGTAAGAAGAAGAAATTGGCAAGAAAAGGAGATGTATTGCCATTAACATGAACTCAGCTAAAGAGATGAAGAATCCTACAGTGCTTCAATTGGCTAAAAGGAAAAGCTTAATTTGATGAAATTGATTACATTAAAGAGGATGCAACAGTAAAGAAGCAAGACTCTGACAAGAGAATGGCAATCTTACTCACACCCGCCCCCAATTTCTATAAAATTCCAATTGAATAGAAACCGGTTTAGATGGATAATTGGGCTTGAGTGGGCTATTAAGGGAGTTAATTAAACTTAATTGGGTCCATTAAGAGCTTGAGAAGCTATCAGGTCCAAAGGACGACACCAAACAGCAAGTTGGCTTGTGAAGGTTTCTTAATCCTTAATCATCTCTGGCTGGAGTTGCTTACTCTCTTAACTGCACTGAGAATAGCATGCACCAAACAATGAAAGAACATGTTCACAAGTGATGGTGTGCTGCTCCAAGTCCAGGGGCCTTCAAACATTCTCCAAACAACAGGAGATCTTCTAGAAGCATTCCCATGCACTGGCTGAAACTGGCTGGAATTGGCACATGCTATCAGAAGACACTGGTCAAGGAAAACCATGTGTATAAGATGATGAACCGAGTGCAGCCAAAGGGGTTATCAATTAAACATACTCAGGCGCCAAAATCCTCTCTTCAAAACAGTCAAAACCAGAATTAATCCAAGGGCTGTAATTGAATCTGAAAATATTGATCTAAAGGCTGAAAATTACCAGAAGCAGTGGTGATCCGTGGGACAAGATTTGGACCAATCAGGAGAGCTTCCTTCTCCCCTAAGCATCCTCAATTGAGCCCTATAAATACCCCTCTCAAATCAGACCAAAAAAAAACACAAGCTATCAGCCTACTAAAACCCTGTCAAAATCAGCAATCCACTGAAACTTAACACCAGAACAGAAACTACACCTCAAACACCTCTCCCTCCACTGAGATACTGGTTAGGATAGTTATTTGCTGTTGTAACTGAGTGTAAGGTGCTGTAATTCAACCAGAAAGGTAAGGATCTGAGATGAAATTGGTGTAATCTGCTGGAAAATGAATGAAAAAAGGAAGAGTTCAATTGATAGCTCATTCCTCATACTTTTAATGTGTTGAATTGTGATTTTTTGCTCTTGATTACATGATTCTTAATGCTCTGAGATGATGTTTGTGCTTCTTGATGATATCTTTGCATTTTCTTCCTCTTTTGATTGAATTTAGTAAAACTGTTTTGAAATAACAAACTGAAAATAAATTGTACATTTAATTATATGTTTATAGTTTGATAACTGAATTTTGAATCCTTTTTTGTGCTTCTTTCTTTGAAAACACACACACAAACATGGCATAGCCATGGGCCCCTTGAGAGCTTGCTCCAAGGGAGAATAACACACACAATTAAACATGGCATAGCCATGGGCCCCTTAAGAACTTGTTCTAAGGGAGAATTATATAAAATATACATGTGAGCATAGCTCCATGGGCCCTCTCTTGGACTTATCCAGAGAGGAGAACTCTCTTGCGAAGCAAGGAGTTGAGAGTTAGAGCTTGGTGAATAACCATGGCCCTCTCATCTCTTGAAATGAATTTAAATTCATTTTGAGATAAATTTGATGTCATTTTTCTATTTTATATAGAAAAATGCTGTCAAAATTATCCTAAATGAAGTATAGATTCTTAAGAGTGATATTTGACAACAATTCACCTATATTACATAGGGGAAATGCTGCCAAATTGATCTCAAAATCAATGAGATGAAAGAGATCATGTTTCTCAATAAACCATGACCCTCTCATAATCTGAAAATGAATTTACATTCATTTGAAGACAATTTTGATGTCAAATCTCCATTTTATATGGAGATATGCTGCCAAAATTGTCCCAGATGTAATGTATATTCATAAGAGTTGATTTTGATAGCAATTCAATTGTTTTATATAAAAGAAATGCTGTCAAAATACTCTCAAGTTCAGAAAACTGAGATAAGTCATGATTTATCAGCAAACTCTAACTCTTTCCCATGAATCTATGAACACAGTATATTTTTTATATAATTTTTCCTTGTTCACAGTGAAGTTCTAAGTATTTTTCATATAAAAAGTTTTGTAAAATTCTTTATAGAAAAATTCATATGAATAATTAAAGCACTGCTGCACAGAGAAAGCAGATTCTGACAGTGTTTTGAAAAATGGACGAAACATGAGCTTTTCTAAGTTAAATATATGAAAATTTGTTATCAAAATGTTCACAACAACATAAACTAACTCCCTGTAAAGTTTATTTATATACTTATGTTCAAATATTTGTCTTAAAAATTCAAATACCAGAGAATTTGCTATCTACAGCTTAATCCTGACTGTCAGATCTTTAAATAATTGAGCATAGTATAAAATCAGCCTTCCTGACACATATTTTAAATATTTTATTTGAAAAGAGAATAATTTTCTACACAAGTTTCATAGAAAGACTTTAACTTAATTCTTTGTAGATAAATTCCTATAAAAATGGCAAAGTAGCAACTGCAGCAGCTCATCTTTTAATCCTTTCTCTGGAAATTTTTATGAAAAAATGGTGTCCAGACCTCTCTTCATAGTATATATTTTTCATATTTTTTATAGATTTTTGACACAATTCTGAGCACTTTTAATGTTTCACACTTAACTTAATTCATTGTAGAAAAATTCATATGAAAATAACAAAAATCTGACAAACTGTGTACAGTTTTGCCCTTGATCAGAAAAATGGCTGATTTCTTGAAAATGACAAAAAAATTAGAAAAAGTGTTAAATATAAAAGTTGTTTGTAAACTCATAATGCATGTTTCTGTTTAAAAACATCAGTCACTCATGTTCAGAAAAATTATACTGGTAACAGTAACTGAAAATCCCTCTTTTAAACAATTATACTGATAAGGATTCTTGTGATGTCTCAATACTAATTAATTAGAGTTTGTGATTAAGGTGATCCATAAGATTCATAATTAAGTTAAGAATGATTCTACTATTAACTGTTTGATAAAAGTTCAAATGTACAGTTAACAGACACACTGATACCTCTTTACTGGCAAATCAGATATTTATTGTTTAAAATTTGCTGCTTAGCGAAGCAAGATAGCAATAAACAAATTGTAGTCATTAAGATTAGGACATTAGTACAAGTGGATTAATTAACAGTAAAATGCTGATTGTCCAATACCAGAACAAGCTGTAAAACTGGCACAATTTCTTCATATAACACACAGTCAAAATTGGTTTAAATTGAACTTAAAATTGTATTAAACATACCAAGCCAACGATGTTCAAAGCAAATTTCATAAAAATTGATGTACAATTCAATAAGAAGATTGAATGGGAAATCGTTAGTAGAAGCTCGTCAGCCTCTAGGGCTTAACCAATGCGAGTATTCCTTGTTGTGTTTTAGTTCAATCGAACACCATGGATGAATTCTCCTCACTCCCACGATTCCAACGCAACTTACTGATCGTCAATCGGAGTTCCGAGCGCTGAGATCCATCATCTGCCGCCTCCGACGACTCCGATGGAAGAAAGAAAGAAAGGAAAGTGCGGATCTTGATGCGATGATTAATCTGAGACGTCCAGTAAAGAGAAAGGGAAACGGGTCGAATCTGGCCCAATCTAATTAAAAGTCTGATTTCATTTAAAGCCCAAAAATTATTTAAAATTGGCCCAAGTTGTAAATAAATTGATTTAATTCGAATTTTTCAATAAAAAATATTCTAAAAATAGTTTCCGAACTCCAAAAATTCCAAAATCAATTTTAAAATTCATTTTAGAAATTTTCTGATTTTTCTATATAAAAACATTTCAAATTTTCAAAATTCAAATTTTCAAGTTCGAATTCAAATTTAAATCCAAAAAGGACAAAAACATAAATTTTCAAAAATAAAATTCTTCATTTTCTTGTAAATATTCCTCTACATCATTTTGTACAAATTTTAAGGAATTTTATGCTTATTTGAGCACACTACGAAATTTCAAATTAAAATACAAATGTGCCTTTTCTTGTAAATAAATTCAAAAGCAAGTAAATAAATTCAAAACTGAACAAATAAACGTCCAAGTAGCGAAGCACTTGGACTACGACGTTTCTATGCATTCGTCATTTTCTTGTAAATAATTTCTCACTAAAAACACGTTTGAGAACTTCGTACTCACTTTAGTACATTTTAAATCATATACTTGCACACACATTTTAGCATTCTCCTATTCTTAATCAGAGGTGCCTGGAGTTAACAGCTTCAAGGTAATTAACAATGAGGGCTTGCGCTCATTGGAATCCAAGACCCCACAATCACTTGAAAATAATAAAACCTTTGTGCGCGAGTGTTTGAGAGTGAACGTCTCGCGATGTCTACTAACAAACGCATACGTACAGGGGTGACCGTGTCCTTTTCCCGACGAAAACGTTTTTTAAAAGCGCCTCTTCGGGCGGCGAAAAGGGTGGCACAAATATACATTGCAAAATATACACAATCACGGGCATGGTTTATTAATCTGTGTGTTTTTGATTAATGATACAGAGGTGGTACACTCAGCAGAAGCCCGTGCAATTTGTGGGCAGCAGATATGTCGAAGGTGTAAGCAAGAGCATCTAATTGGAACCATCTCTATATTCCGGTGATCTACTGGAGGATAACAAAGCAGATCATGAGCGTAGTCATTTAAATTGGGTAATTTGTAGGGCCTCAACTAACAGAGTACCCCGCTGGAGTGAAGGGACAGCTGCAACCTCAGAACTGTGACTGTGAGAGGTGAGCCCGTGATGGAATCGGATGGCCTAATTTCCTTCTGAGAGGGCCCCAGATGTCATGGAGCAGTGGAGCAGGGGAGTCAAACATTTGTCTGCTGCATCACTTGCTTCATTGGAGATTTGAAGCTGTTGATTAGCTCTCAATATTTGATCCATATTTTCTTAATATTCCTTCAATTTTGGTTGCAAAATTGCATTTTTCTGGCTTAATCAAATTCATCGGTTTTCTTACTTCTGGTGAACAAACCTAGCTCGTTAGTCGATACTTATAGTTATAGTTGATAGCTTACAGTTCAAAGAACTTGGCCATAATGTTAATTCATAAGTGTAGAAAGAGAAATTACAAGGGGAAACTAATTCACTGTGGTCAGGGTCCTCAAAGATTGATATTGAAAGAGAGGAAATAACATAAAGGATGGCAGTGTGTGCTATGGTTGCCTATCAATTTATCATGCACCACATGCAAATTTCTCACTACCTATAAGTCTTTTTTGGTTGCCTATCAATCCGGGAGCGCCGTTGATGAAGAAATAACAATATGTACATTTTTTTAATATTTTGGTATTCCAAGTAAGCAAAAATAATCAAAGGTGTAATTCCTGTAAAAGTGGAAAAGGTGCATATTATAAGTAATAAATGACTGAAGTTACTAAAAGCATTGATAAACTAGAAAACTCTATTAAATTATGTTCAAACGAGAAATTTAAACAGTCAGAATTTAGGAACAAATCTACATTATAGTTCATTTTTTATATGTTGAATTTGTTAATTTTTAATTATCACTCGTGTACACTGATACACTTATATGACAAAAAAAAATAAAAAAAATAAAATTAAGTATTTTTAATTGATTCACTTCGTAAGAAAATACAATATTTCCACTACAGAAAATAAAAAAAATGTTACTCAAATGTTATTTTTTCAAAATGAAAAATATAATATATAAATTACATGTACATATGAGTAAAACTGGCGTGTTCTTAAGTTCACGGGAGCCTCCCGTGAACTTAACACCAAAAACGTATCAAACCATATCCAAATTTTGATTTATATGGCTAAATAAATTATTTATATCAAAATCATGTTGCATGAAAATTTTTTCCATTTTTCCAGATTTTAAAGTATTTATTTCGGATTTTTTAAAAGTTACATATAAAACATTGATTATTTTATTAATATTGTATAGTTGTAATTAAAAAATCCGAAATAAATACTTTAAAATCTGTAAAAATGGAAAAAAATTTCATGCAACATGATTTTGATATAAATAATTTATTTAGCCATATAAATCAAAATTTGGATATGGTTTGATACGTTTTTTGTGTTAAGCTCGCTCACGGGAGACTCCCGTAAGCTTAAGAACACGCTAGTTTTACTCTGTACATATTTATGGTGATTAAGATCGCTTTTTAACATATTAATGAAGTAATAATTCAAAATTGATTCATTAATATTAAATTGATTTTTTAATAAATAATGGGTTCCTGCAAACATTTCTTTTAAGTTTCTTGGAATTTGGATGTCAAGTACATACGGATTTCGGTGCTAAAGTTCAGGAATTAGGTAGAAAATCAATGAATTTTTAATGGCAATCAATTAGTGATCACTCCGCACAAACCCACACTACAACAAAAAGGACCTTTTGCAACGCCCTGTTTACAACGGTTATTGTTAAAAACAGCTGCTTAGATGGATCCGTACTGCTGGAACAGACTTAGCAGCGGGTTTTTACAAACAACCGCTGTAAAATGTGTAGGTTTTACAACGGTTATTATGTAAAAACCGTTGTTAAATGGGCTGACAGAATTTAACAACGGTTGTTAGTAAATAACCGCTGTAAACTGTACAGATTTTACAGCGGTTCTTATAAACAACCGTTGTTGAGCTGAAAATTTTACAACGCTTATTAGATAAGAACCGTTGTTAATTAATTAACAGCGGTTCTTTTGTAATAACCGTTGTAAATGTGATTATTTAGGTTTTGCCTCTTTTTTTTATTTATTAAAAACTGTTATGTTGTTCTATTAATTAAGATTTTTGGTGCTGTATCCGAAAGTTGGTGTTTTTAGTTGTTTTAAGAGTCTAGGTGGCCTCTAAACTTGTTTCCAGGACATGTATTAAGAGATTTAACTTGCTGTTCCCAGAACTTGTTTGCTTTTGAGAACTTGTTATAAGAAGGGTTTTGTTCTTAATGTATCACTGTCTTTACTGGTATTGAAGTTCTGATGAACCCAATTACAAGAACCAGCACTCAGCACCCAAACTGCTTCACTGGTACTCAAAATTGTACAACTGGTACCAAGTTCATTTGTGTTGCTTGATCAAAATTGACTTAAATTGAATGCACAATAATGTTCTCCACACAAAAACGATCCAAATGAACTAAATTTAAAAAAAAATGGTGCTGAATTGAGCACGAATTGGATGATTGAAATCTGTCTCAGTTTTTTGTCGGAAGCCAAAAACTTTGGCCATAACCGAGTGTTCTCCTTGTCACCTTTGGCTAATCCGAAACCATAGATGCATTCCATTCGATCCCACGATTCCAACGCCACCGACGGATCGTCAATCGGAGTTCCCAGCGCTGAGATCCACCGTCGTTCGACGTTCGACGACCAAGATGAACTCAGCAAAATAAGAGGGAAGTTGCACGATTTTTGATGGGTTCAGTTGGGCCAAAAACAAATAACTTGACACAATCTGTTAAAGCCCAAAAACAAATTCCAAATTCAGCCCAGAAAGATGATTAAGAATGGAAGTCGGCCTAATATAAGTATGCACCTAATATAAGAATGAAACTTAGCCAATTTTCAGAACCAAAACCCTAGCCGTGCCATCTCCTGTTTAAGCGGTGACTTCACCTACGCACAGCAGCAGCAGCACCTCCGCGCGCCACGCCCACCTCCACGAGCGCCCCCTCCTCCGCGCAGCAGCAGCGACAATGGTCTTGCCACGAGCAGCAGCACCTCCGCGCAGCAGCAGAAGCACCTCCACGAGCGCCACCTCCTCCGCGCAGCAGCAGCAGCAGCCTGTTGTTTCCTCCTTCACTCCACTCTGCGAGTTCGCCACCCGTACTCTCCAGGTATGACTATGGCATGTTGCTTCCTCCTTCTGGTCAGTGGTACTCAGATCTGGTCAGTTGTATGACCCATGATCCGACTTTTCCTGTTTTAACAAAGAACTTATGTAATTTTAATACCAATTGTACTTAATTTCCTGCTTATAGTAAATCACTGTAATTTTAATACTTTGGTTCATTGACGAAGTAATTAACCTAGAATAAAAGACCTCCAACTGGAAACTTATCAAATTTATCAGTAAAATCATTTTGATCACTTTTGTTGAGAAGAAATAGTTACTTATAAATATTTTTGGGGCTCTGTGTTCACACTTCACAGTCCAGTGATGAAGAAAAAAAGGAGCTGATGACTCCCAGTCCTAGCCTTATCAGTGTCATATAATATATATATTTTTTGTATGTTCAATTTATTTTTGAAAAATTGACAGATGATAATCACCAAATTTTTTCTATACATCAAATTGAGTTGATTAATTATGTACATATCAGAAACTGCACATGTATTTTACACTATCCAGCAGCATCTCATGCAGATTTGGTGCGTGTACGTACTTTCAACTCTTGATGGATTCATAGCCGTTTGATGTAATAATTATGTGATATAAATATATCTATATGATGTAGGTATTGCAAAGAATTGTTGGATGGATTCAAGAGTGACAGGTTCCTATTTATTGATCCAACTACTTGTGCTTATGAGTACATCAAGTCACATAGGGGTGTAACAGGGACTTACGTGACAGAATTTGCCCAAATGGTGATGGACCACCAATACATATTTATGCCATTTTTGCAAGCGTGAGAACAATACTATATTAATCTTATTTATATAGCTAGTAATATATAAATTTCTTCCTAATTAATCACCTCTGAGCATTTTATAATTTAATTTGTAGGGACCATTGGATTTTACTTATAGTGCACTATCATGCTAAGATGGTCTATTACTACGATCCAGCAAACCTACCAATGGGCTCAAATAACTGTGCTCTTAGACCTTTCCTGAATGCGTGAGTTTTCTGATGTGTGATTCAAATTTTAGTAACTATTTGCATTTAAAAATCTGTAAATTGAATTCTAACTACTTTATCGATCTTGTTGCAGCTCGGCTAGACATTATTGGCAAGTTAGGAACACAAGCAGGCATGCTGGTCAAGGACAAATGTTGCAATTTCTCCAAATTTTTGTAAGTCAATTTAACCTATATTTATACACAATCAAGTATGAGGTGTATACTCTGAAATAATGGATATTCTGAACTGTGCCTGCATTGCATGAATAGAGTCTTGAGGCTTGAGTTTGTCCCCTGTGGAATAAATGGAATAAATAATTTTGTCTCTTTTCATCAACTCAAATGGTCCATGATTGTGTATATTTATTATATGTACAGGCCCAAATCAAATAATAAAGAAAGATTGTGGGTACTATGTCATGCGGGCCATGATGGACATATGCATGAACTACGCTACTGAAGAGAAAAGTTTCCCGACGGTACAATCCTATATCTATTGTTAATTTATCTATTAATGTACGTGCTTCAACAATTTACATGTTACATATCATTTTTTTTTACAGAGGGTCGGACCAAATGATCCATTGAGTAAGAAGTTGTATGACGAGGTCAAGAAAAATATTGTGGACTACATGGCGAGGGCAGTGATTTGATGCAATTTGATATAATTTAGGAATGTTGCATCTATTTTGGTGGATGGTATACTTGTTTTTTGTGGATGATATACTTGTTCTTTGTGGATGATATACTTGTTTTTGTGGATGATATACTTGTTTTTGTGGATTATATATATATGTATTATCTGTTGTTCTCAATACTTGTGTTTTGTAAATGTCTTTGTAGCATATGTATATGGTGTTTATTAATTGTGAATATATCAATATATATATGGCTAGCATTGGGGCTAGTCACATAAAACAGAACAAATATTTAAAAAAAATAAGAACTAACAACGGTTATTTATTCAAAACCGTTGCACATTACATTATAATATTAATTTTTAGTCCGTACTGTGTCAATTTTACAACGGTTATTTGTGAAGAACCGTTGCTAAGTTTGCCATTTAGCAGCTGTTATTAATATATAACCGTTGTAAATATTAACGAACTGCAGCAGTTTTTTATAAATAACCGCTGTTGAATGACACTTTTAGCAGCGGTTATTTACTAATAACCGTTGCTAAATCTGCTGTGTTTGCAACGGTTATTTATTCGATTTAGCAACGCCCTACGCAACAACGGTTGTATAACCGTTGTTAAAGGGCCAAAATAACCGTTGTTAAAGACCCATTTGTGTTGTAGTGCCACTTGGTTAATTGGGAATAATTTAATAATGATAAAGGTCCTTTCGGTTGGGCCTAGCATGTCATTCTTGTCCTGATCCCTTTATCACTATCTCTTTTGCAAAATTTAACTACTTTATCTTACTTTAGTTAAGTTGGAATTCTCTGCATTAGAGTAATGTAGAATTGTAAGTAGTTTGAATCCTCAGTGTAACGAGTCATGCACACACTGGTAGTTCCACTTTGCTTAGTCACAAGGAGTGTTCTTTTCTGAAGTTGTAGACATGTACTTCCCAAGCAAACTATATCCCTGTTGATTCATGCCACAGAGGATCACAACCTGCAATAATATCATAGACTTGGACAATTGGAGTCAAGCTCTATTGATCTATTGCGCAATTAATTTCCATCTACCAGCATTCTCTCCTCCTCTTTCTTGCAATATTTCCATCTTTTGTGTTCTGCCAGAAACTTTTCATTCTCAAAAATCACTGCTTCCATCTTTCTTCCATAAATTCCTATTTCTTTTACTGAAGTTTCTATTTCCTTGTTGTTTCACCAGAAGAAAAAAAAACAAAAAGAAAAAAAAAAAGATAGTGCCTGCTCATTCTGTTCTGACTGTTCATTCTGTCTTCCTCTTGCTTGCAATCCATCGATCTTTTGTGCTCAGGTTGGAACCTTTTTTCTCAAAACTCTCTGCTTCCATATATCTTTTCTGTTCTGACTGTTCATGTTTTTCTGAATCCAATATCTCATATAACTTTCCTATTTGTTCTTCTCATTCCAAAGCCAACAAATTTGAAAAAGAAAAAAAAATAGACAGGAAGCCAAAAAAATCAATACAAAAGAGGAAAAAAGAAATCAGCAAAAGAAGGCAGAAAGAAGAAATTCTTGTTTCAAGGATGGCTAGCTGGGTGCCATCCGTTGTTTCGGCTGTTGCTGGGTGTGCGGTGTCTGCTGTTACTGCTATTGCTGGCAGTGCTGCGTCTACTGTTGTCGACAAGATTGTTCAGACCGGCTTTTCGTACGTAGGAAATCGAATGCTCGCAAAGGACAGTGAGGCTGAGCTCAAGAGGCTAGAGATGGCTCTGCCCCAGATCAGAGAAGTGATGGGTATTGCCGAAGCCCTGAAAATGAAGGACCCAAGTTTGGGTGCATGGTTTGAGCAATTCAGAAATGCTGTAGATGCATCTGAAGACGTGCTCGATGAGTTGGAGTACAAGGAATTGGAGGATATGGCGAAAAACCGATGCGAGGCAGGTGGGTCTGCATCCTGTTCCAAGAAGATGAAAAGGTCAGGTCTTATCAATGATGATACTCTCACGAGGTTGAAAGATGCTGTTAGAATGTTAGATGAGGCTGCTGCCAATGTGAAGCATGTTCAACAACGTGCTGCTGAGTTGGGTGTTCATGGAATTTCTGAATTACAACAAGAGACCCATAATGGTTTAAGGCGTGAAACTACTTCCTTTTTAACTGAAAGGAAGTTGTTTGGTCGGAAAGTTGAGAAGGAACGAATAATTGGTTGGTTGAAGCAACCATCTCACAATTGCCTCTCTTGTTTTAGTGTCATTGGGGTCGGAGGATTAGGAAAGACAACCCTCGCACAATTTGCATATCAGGAGATGAGTAAGTCAGATCTTTACGACAAAAGAATTTGGGTTTGTATCTCTACCAATTTCACTGTTGAGCAAATAACTCAAAAAATACTTGGTGAGTTAGATGAGAGATGCTGTGATGGTAAACCATTAAATGCTCTTCAAGAGACCTTGAAGGAAAAAATAAGTTCAAAGAAAATTTTTCTAGTTTTCGATGATGTATGGGATGATGAAAACAGGAGTGACTGGGAGCAATTGCTAGCTCCTCTTCAATTTGTGCAACAAGGGAGCAAAATCTTATTAACAATGAGATTTCAATCTGTGGCATACTTGCTTGGCAGTGTGGTAAATGTAGAATCTGAACCTCTAGTATTGCAAGGCTTGCCAGTGAAAGAATTACTAGAGCTATTTAATAGTTATGCATTTCATGGTTTTAACCCTGACAATTATGAAAATTTGCAATCAATCGGAAATCAAATGGTAAAAATGCTCAAAGGCAGTCCATTGGCAGCAAAGGTGATTGGGAGCTTACTAAATTCCCGCATGGACCATCTCTATTGGAGAAGAGTCTTGGATCGTAGCTCCCTGTTTAACTTGGACCAAGCAAACGATGTGATGGAGGTCTTAAAACTGAGCTACTACCATTTACCTGCAAATCTACAGGTATGCTTTCGGTTTTGTAGCATATTTCCTTAGGATTACAATTTTGATAAGGATCAATTGATAAAAATGTGGATGGCGGTAGGATTCCTCAAGCAAAACTCTTGTCCAGAAGAAAGGGCAGAGGATATTGGAGAAGATTACTTCAATCATCTATTGAGGAAATCATTCTTTGAATGTTCATATGGTAATATTTACATTATGCATGATCTAATACATGAATTGGCTCAGAAAGTTTCCAAGGGAGAATGTTCGAGGATAGAACAGAACGATAAACCGGTTGTTATTCCTAATTGAAATGAGAGGAATTGGAAATTTGTGAAAAGGACCTTCAAAAGTTATCTTATTGCACAAAGGGTTATGGCTTATATATGAGCCATTACAAACTTACAAAATAGACCCTAGACTTTCTATTAATTGTACTAACTAACCAAATAACTCAAAATTACATTCCTTTCAACACTCCCCCTCAAGGTGGGCGAAATATGTCTATTAAGCCCATCTTGCTACATCCCTTCTCTAAATCGTGAGAACTGAGCCCCTTTGTTAAACAGTCAGCCGCTTGATCTCCCGTTGCTACATGGTTCAAATCCAGGAGTCCACTATCGAGCTTTTCCTTGATAAAGAACCTATCAATCTCGATATGCTTCGTTCTATCATGTTGCACCGGATTGTTAGCTATGCTGATCGCCGACTTGTTATCGCACCATAATTTCATCTTGGCGTCTTCACTTACACCAAGTTCCTTGAGGAGGCTCCTTAACCACAGCATTTCTGCAACTCCCAGTGCCATAGCCCTGTACTCGGCCTCGGCTGTGGACTTCGCAACCACCGATTGCTTCTTACTTTTCCACGAGACGAGATTACCCCCAACAAACATGCAATAACCCGAAGTGGACCTCCTATCATCGGCACAACTGGCCCAATCGGAGTCACAATACCCTTCGATCTTCAGGTGCTTGTTTCTCTCAAACAACAAGCCTTTCCCTGGGGCATTCTTCAGGTACCTTAAGATCTGGTACACAGCGTCCATGTGACTCTTGCGTGGGTCATGCATGTATCGGCTCACCACACTTACCGCAAACGAGATGTCTGGTCTAGTGTGACTGAGGTATATTAGACGTCCAACCAATCGCTGGTATCTCTCTTTGTCAGCGGGTTCTCCCATACCCGCACACAGCTTGAGCTTCGGATCAATCGGGGTGACTGCCGGCCTGCACCCGAGCATACCCGTCTCCGTGAGCAAGTCCAAGACATACTTCCTTTGGGACAACACAATCCCTTGCTCTCCATACGCTATCTCGATCCCGAGAAAGTATTTCAACTGACCGAGATCCTTTACCTCAAACTCCTTGCTTAATTGCTCCTTCAACCGAGCAATTTCTGCCTCATCGTCACCCGTGACAATCATATCGTCCACATAGACTGCGAGGATTGTGATGTGACTCCCACACCGCTTAAAGAACACCGTGTGGTCTGCATTGCTCTGTCTGTACTCCAAGCCTACCATCACTCTCCTGAACCTATCAAACCAAGCTCGAGGAGATTGTTTTAGACCATAGAGAGATTTCTGGAGCTTGCATACCTTTCCCGCCGTTTGATTTGTGCCAAATCCGGGTGGGATCTCCATATACACTTCCTCCAGCAAGTCCCCATGAAGGAAGGCATTCTTCACATCAAGTTGGTGCATCTTCCATGTCTGGTTGGCAGCTACTGAGATTAGGGTTCTTACAGTGCTCATCTTTGCTACAGGCGCGAATGTTTCATCATAGTCAATACCATAGGTTTGACTGTACCCCTTCGCGACAAGCCGAGCCTTGTAGCGCTCCACCACCCCGTCCGGATTCTGCTTCACTGTGAATACCCATTTGCATCCCACAGCTTTCTTTCCTGGTGGTAGCGGCACTAGATCCCAAGTCTTGTTCTTACAGAGGGCCTCTAGCTCTTCTATCATCGCTGCTCTCCACTTCGGATCCTCCTTTGCAACCTGCCAACACTTTGGAATAGCAACAATGTCTAATGATGCAATGAATGCTCCATATTCCGGTGACAATGATGAGTATGAGACAGAGTTAGCAATATCGTGTGGAAACCCATATCTATTGGGAGGGACTCCAGCATTCTTTCGTGGAGTTTTCCTAAGAGATATGGGTAGAGAGAGAGGAGAGAGAGGAGAGAGAGGAACAACATCACCTATATGTTCCGGCTGGGAATCATGTGGTGCAGGTGTCTCCGGAGTCGGGTTAGGCTGGGACAAGGGACTTGGCACATGTGGTATCATCACGTTCCCTTCTTTCTGCTTTCCTCTCCTCACATACACCTCACCATACCTGGACTCCCCCTGGACCTGAGTCCCCGTACTTCTAGCCTCAATCCTCTCACACTCCGGCTCAACACTGGCCATGTTTGGTTCTACACTTACCGTGACTGGCTCCCCCTTACCACCACTACTCTCACCTCCTTGCGCCGCGTTCTCCATATCCAATGGATCTCCGCAGGATGGTGCCTCCTTCAGTTGGTAGTACGGTTCCTGTTCTCTGAATGTGACATCCATACTAACAAACATCCTCTTTTCCACCGGACTCCAACACACATATCCTTTCTGAGTGGGTGAGTAACCAACAAACACACATTTTACTGACCTCGGATCTAACTTACCCACGTTCGGTCTGTTGTCGTGCACAAAGCATGCACACCCAAATATTCTCAAAGATAGGGTATCTTTCGGCATACCTTTTAACATCTCCCTCGGAGACTTCCAATTTAGAATCCGTGATGGCATTCTGTTGATGAGGTATGCTGCTGTCTTGACCGCTTGCCCCCACAAGAACTTCGGGACATTCATCGAGATCATCATGCTGCGGGTTACCTCTAAGAGATGTCTGTTCTTCCTCTCCGCCACCCCATTCTGCTCGGGGGTGTATGGACACGTGGTCTGATGCTGTATCCCTTGAGATGACAGATAATCGGCAAATGCCTTGTTCGTATACTCTGTTCCATTATCAGATCTCAATACCTGTATCACTGCATTGTACTGAGTTTGAATCATCTTATGAAAGTCTCGGAAACAAGAAAAGACATCACTCTTGTTTTTCATCAGATATAACCAAGTTACTCGAGAATAACAATCAATAAAGGTAACAAAATATCTGAATCCATTTAAAGTAGCTGTGGGACAAGGTCCCCATACATCCGAGTGAATCAATTCAAAACAACGAGATGACCTATTACCGGAACTAGCATAGGAACTTCTAGTATGTTTACCTAACTCACACGCATCACATACTAGCATTTCTGAGTTCACCCTTCTATACACCTCGGGATACATTTTCTCCAAAACAGGAAATGAAAGATGACCTAAACGCCTATGGTACATCATCAATAATTTCTCCTCATTCCCTTTCCCAAAACTAACTTTATCCACTACTGATGCAAGAGCTGCTCCCATCTTCCTCTCATCCACGTACCACAACCCTTTATGTAGTGTGCCAGTCCCAAGTACCTTGCCCGTCCCCTTCTCTCGGAAGATCACCTTTGGGTCATCAAACAACACCACACAATTTAGTTGTGAGATTATAGCACTGATAGATAACAAATTCACAGGAAAAGATGGAGCATGCAAAACATTAGACAAAGTCAAAGTGTTGGTGCAATTAACAGTACCTTTACCAACTACGGGCTGAGCAGTACCATCGGCCGTCTGAATATTTTCTGGCACTGCTAGAGGGGTATAAGAGGAGAACTCACCAGCAGTACCAGTCACATGGCGAGAAGCACCCGAATCAACGATCCAATCGGAGGATCGAGTAAAGGGAGCTGTAGCCAAGGCAAGTGTATCCTGAGCATGGGCGGCTGTGTATGCTACCCAGTCATCATCCTCAGCTCCCCCTTTCTCCTTCTCCGCTTCTCTCTGCCTCCTCATGACTATCTGCGAAGCGGCCTTGATTATCGTATCCTCCTCTGATAGTCCCGTTCCGCTCTCTTCTCCTTCCTCTGCAACCATCAGATTTGCCCGGTTGCCTCCTCTTCCACCTCTCCTACCTCCACGGCCGCGCCCGCGGACTCCACTCGGCCCCCTGCCAGACATGTCTTTCCCTTTCAAGGGCTTCCGGCAGTCCCTCACCAAGTGCCCTACCTCTCCACAGTTGAAACACTTGCGGGTTTCCCCTTGTGTTCCTCCTATGCCTGTGCCTGATACACCCCAAGCATACCGTGCATCCTCACCAGCATGGACCCCTAGTGCAGACCGTGCGTTCACCACTACACTCTGCTCAGTGTGTATCTGCATCCGGCTCTCCTCCTGTATCATGGCTGCAACGGCCTCATCCAACGAGGGAACCTCCTTTTGGGCCAATAAAACTGACCTCCTTTGATGGAAGGCCGAGTTCAGGTGACCCAAGAAATGCATAGTCCTCATCTGCATCAGAAACTCATTCTGTTTGCAGTTTGGGTCACAGCAGGTTGACACTTGTGAGAAGTAGTCCAGTTCCCCCCACAACTTCGCAAGTTCTAGCGAGTATTCTTGGATGGTCCTGTCACCCTGGACCACCGCATTGATCTCCTGCTGAATCTGGAACACACGCATATGGTTCTCTGCACCACCATATGTCCTCTTCAGCTTTGCCCATATATCCTTTACGAGAAAGATGCCATCTACGGACGTGGCAATCGATTGCTTCATGGAGTTGAGCAGCCAGGTTTTCACTAGTGCATGGGTAGCTCTCCATTCCCCTTCGCCACCCACGCCACCGGCTGCCTCATCCCAAATCAAATACCCCTCCAGCTTTCTCCCGACAAGGGCGGTCTCAATCCGTCGAGACCAACTCAGATACGTACCGGGTCCATCAAGTTTGAGTTCTACCTGGGGCAGATCCACCTTCACCTGTACTGAATCACCCCCCGAGGTGCTAGCCTTAGCACTCACACCTTGTATGAGTCCTACCAACACCTTCAGTACCTCCGGATCTACCCCCTTCAAAACCTCCAACGTATTCTCCGACATCGTACAAACTCAAACCCTTGACCTAAGCACCAATCAATACCAAGTGCTAATACAAACTCAAACCATACATCCTTCCCTTTCCATTTTCCTGTTTTTTCTGTTTTCTGTTTTTTTTTTTTTTTTTCTGTTTTTTTTTTTTTTTTTTTTTTTTTCAAACCCTAGCCATCACTTACCGGCGAGATGGCAGCAGCCGGCAGGGGCCAGCCAGCAGGACGGCCGGCGGACGGCGGCGCCGGTGCTGGCAGCGCAGCAGGCAGCAGCAACCAGCAGCCGCAGCAAGCAGCGCGCAAGCAGCTGCGCTGCTGCTGGCGCGTGCGAGCGGCGGCCGGCGGGAGGCCCAGGCAGGCGGGTGCTGGCAAGGCCGGCGGCGCGGGCGAGCTGGCGGTGGGGCTGGCGCAGGCGGAGAGGCGGGCGGCGCGGGCCGGAGACGCAGTCGGCTCTGGACCGGCTCTGATACCAAATTGAAATGAGAGGAATTGGAAATTTGTGAAAAGGACCTTCAAAAGTTATCTTATTGCACAAAGGGTTATGGCTTATATATGAGCCATTACAAACTTACAAAATAGACCCTAGACTTTCTATTAATTGTACTAACTAACCAAATAACTCAAAATTACATTCCTTTCAACATTCCTAGTAGTGTACGACACATATCCGTACATGAAAGTGCAATTGAAAGGATCTCCCATCTTGAGAATTTGCACAGTTTGGTTATAACCAATTCTGGAAATGCAAGTGTTCAGACTGATCCATTTGTTCTTCCAAGCAAATTAAATAAAAAATCTTTACGTTTATTGAAAATATCTTTATGTCATAGCTGTCATCTATCGGAGGAGATAAGTTCCTTGGTACACCTACGGTACATATCTATCGCTCTAGATATTGGAGTTGAACCAAAATGTTCGTTCCCTACTTCAATCCATAATCTTTACCATTTGCAGGTATTGGAGTTTTCTGGACTTAGTCATAATCAATTTTATTTGGGAATTGATCCAAGTAAAATGACCAATCTAGTAAAGTTACGATATATGAGGCTTCCCCAGGAGATAATGAGAACTATTCATGGAGTCCACAACCTGACATCTCTCCGAGAGTTATCTTTTATAGTTGAACAAAAGAGTGGTCACCGTATAAATGAGTTAAGAGCACTAAACAACCTTTGTGACCTTACCATTAACAACATTGAGAATGTAACGGATCTAGCTGAGGCTAAGAGTGCAAACCTATTGGGTAAAGAAAATCTCAAGTCACTTTCTCTAGTATGGACATCAAACAGCAATTCTGAAAACTCTGAGCTCATGCTTGATAACCTCCAACCCAATCCAAATCTCATGAAGTTGACAATTAAGAATTATACAGGCCAAAGATCTCCCAGCTGGATGGAGAATTCATCCGCATTAAACTTGTCATCCCTCAATTTATTATGTTGTCCTAGTTGGAAGGATCAATTATCTTGCCAAATGCCATATTTGAAGTATCTTTCTATTGTTGATTGTCCAAAGCTGGACCATTTGCCTGATATGCCACTTTCTCTAATTAAGTTTTATGTTCAGGGTGTGGGTCTGACTTGTCTTCCAAATATGTACACTGGTAATGACACTATTGCAGCAATGACACAAAAGTCCTCACTCCATTCGGTAACAATAGGGAAATGTCCCAGTCTAATATCTCTAGATGGATTTCTACACCAAGGCAACTTTAATCTACAAGCTATTGAGAATTTAACCATCAATGAATGTGAGGCATTGGTAGATGTACCGACCCAGGGGTTCACTAGTCTAACATCCTTAAAATACTTGAGATTAAGAGATTGCCCAAATCTGGTGGTTGCGGATTCCCTAGGCAATCTGATACCTGAAAATCTCAAGGAACTTCAAATTAGAAACTGTGGTGAACTTGATGTACCCCTTCTCAAAGCATCATCTCGTCTCACAACTCTCACTAAGTTGAGTATAGAAACTTGCAGAAATGTTAGGGAACTTACTGTCACAGCAAACTCATTTAGATCTCTCAAAAGCTTGACAATCTCAGATTGTCGTAACCTTGAAGAACTTTTGTTTCCACTAGAAGTGGAAAGAGTTAATGAAGATTACAGTTTCGATGTCTTACAGATAGATCATCTCAAATTAGAGAATTGCCCTAACCTGACCAGATTTCCTATGTTACCACTTTCTGTAACTATACTGCAAATGTGTAATGTTGGGGTCAGTGATCTTCCCGAATATTATACCACGAGTACATATATAAGTGGAGGCCCACCATTTGCATCACTGAAACCATCACTCAGACAAATGAATATAAAAAACTGCCAGAAGTTAACATCATTGAATGGACTTATGCAACAAGAAGAATACAAAGAGTTTCAGTCCATCGATTTTATTTCCATCAGGGATTGCAGTAATCTTGTACAGATACCAATTGGTGGATTTGGGAAATTTCGATCTCTAATTACTCTAACAATAGAAGACTGCCCAATGCTGGTGGCAGGTGATAACCAGAGCAACCTCCTGCCCATGGCACTAAAACACCTAAACATTACAAATTGTGGTGAACTTGAAGTAAAACTTCTGGAATCAGCATCACATCTCACTTCTCTCACATCTCTTTGGATTGACAATTGTGCAAACATTACTCACATTCCCTGCTCAGAAAATGCATTCAGATCTGTCAGTCAATTGTATATCAGAGGATGTGACAAGCTTGTTCAGCATTCATCTAGAGATCTAGAACATGGTGTTAACATGGCCTCTTTACAGATCAGTTCACTTTTTATTGATCACCTATCTCTCCTTAATATCGAACCATTGAGAAGCTTAAGATCTGTTAGTGAACTTACAATCTCGAATTGTTCGGGGATGGATGTATTCCCGGAGCAATGGCTGCTGCAGAACAATAGTACCCTCAAGATCTTGAGAATTGAAGAAGCAAGAACTCTGAAGTTGTTGCCTGCTACAATTTTCAGGTTCACTGACCTTACAGAGCTGCATATAATGTATTGTGATTTGTTGGAACAGATCCAGGGGTTACCTGCTTCTCTAAGGATGTTAAGAATATATGGAGCAAAATCTCTGAAGTCATTACCGACAACAATGGCAACTTACACTTCCCTTGAAGAGCTACGAATTTATGAAGCTGAGTTGTTGAACGTGCTCCCAAGATTACCTGCTTCTCTAAGGACCATGAAAATCCATTGTGCAAACTCACTGACGTCATTGCCGGCTACAATGGCAAACCTCACTGCTCTTGAGTATCTCGAAATCTCCAAAGTTGATTTGCTGCAAGAGCTCCCAGAGTTACCACCTTCTCTAAGGACCTTGAAAGTCCAATGTGCAAACTCATTGAAGTCATTGCCGGCTACAATGGCACACCTCACTGCTCTTGAATATCTTGAAATCTCCAAAGTTGATTTGCTGCAAGAGCTCCCAGAGTTACCACCTTCTCTAAGGACCTTGAAAGTCCAATGTGCAAACTCATTGAAGTCATTGCCGGCTACAATGGCACACCTCACTGCTCTTGAATATCTTGAAATCTCCAAAGTTGATTTGCTGCAAGAGCTCCCAGAGTTACCACCTTCCCTAAAATTCAAGTCAATCACACGATCAGATGGCACGGAGATTTGCTGAAACACAACCAGAAGCACGAAATATGGATCACAGTACTTTCATAGTTTAATTGCTCTACAATTGAAAGGTACTGCATCAATATCTAATTTCTATTATCTTAAAAATGGAGTTTTTTTCTTTTCTTGTCTTATGAAGTTGGCAGAATTCTCATATGCATCTTTTGTTGTTTCAGAAAACTAAACTTTTGGTAGGTTATTCTTACTACTGGATCGTGCTGACAAAAGAAACTTACAATTCGACTAGCATTCATGTGATAGTCCATAAGAGTAGAGGAAGTTTGCATAAACACCAACAGGCCATGTATGTAAAGCAAATAACTACAATGGTGGCTTATGTTGCAGGTACGCACATCTCTACATTTGAATCTATCTGTTGTACCTTATTTATTAATCCACCACTGTCCTAAATATGGAGACATCCCCAAGACCGAGTAAAAGGAGGGGCTTTCAGAACTTTGAAATTGTCAGATACATAAGAGAATATAATGTAACTGAAAAAATGGAAATATGCAATTGCTTTTGGGTTAGATGCAAAAGTTCTCTCTCAAAAATACAGACATGCCTAGCATATGTAAATACTAACATGTATCTCTGTAATTGAAGCAATAAAATTCCCCAACCAGCCACAAGATAGTTTTATGGCGTTATAGTGATCCTGCTGGTCAATTGGTACAGTTCTGCCCCATTTCAATCCTTTTTGTGGCTTTCGTTATTCTAATTATAGGCTGGTTTGATGATTCAATTAATTTTGGCAACTCAATCTGTGTATGCAGGACTGCCAAGCGCCTTTTTTCCCTTCTCAAAATGTTTCTCCAGGTAATAATCACGGAACATGATTGTTATTTTTGACAGACCCTTTGTCCCTGATATTGTGCTGTGTTTTTTTACTTTTTCTACTAAACGCACAATGAACTGCTACTGCCTGTTATAGTTTATTTTGGTTGGAAAGATTTGTGTAAACTGCATTCCTACGGCCTGAGGTCTCATCTGCAACTGTTCAGATACAAGGAAAGCAAGTGACAATTTTGGCTTTATAGGTCTGAGTCCGGAGAAGCAGAGGAGAATCATACAAAACACTGCTGTGATGTATTAACAGTGTAGTATTAAGGCCGGAACCGTGTAATTGCAGTATTATAAGCCTGTAAGCGTGTATTTTTCTCAAACTGCAGCTGGAACATTGTATGGCTGCTTTTTCTCACCAAGTCAGAGATGATAATTGCAAGCGTATGAAGGAGATACTAAGTGCTTCCTGTCCATTCCAATAACTTTCCCCAGGTACAGTGTACTCTACATGCAATAACCACTGGAAATAATAGTTAATTTTAGAAGTTCTTTAATCTTGACCTTGACCTACAGAGTCCTGTCTTCGTTGTTAGAGAACAAGTACAACATGCTACAGATTGGATTTGTATCGGAGTACTTTTTCTTAGGGAAAACCGGTGATTACGAGGCAGGGGAAGCCACCGACTGACCTCCCCGGCAGTCTAGGGTTTTGGAAGAGAGAGCAAGAGGGAAAAGACACAGATTGTCAGTAAGATTTAATTCAATTATTCTCTCTTTTAGAATGTCTATAACAAAGTAGTAAATATAAAGAAAAATAAAAGATACATGGCCCAAATTCCAAAATTAGGATTTTTGCCAGGCTACACTTAGAACAAATTCCAGCTTCATTACTAACTGAAACCAATAAATCTTATTTGTGATTAAAACAATGCTTGTTCTAATTCCGTTCACAATTTCTTACGCCCTGTGTGGACTGTCATGATATTGATATTTGATCCACATGCAGAACTTATTGAGAAAACATGTGTCGTTTCCACTGGCTGCCTTGCTGTCAGCGAGAAAGCTATTTGTCAAATAAACAAGTTCATTTCTCAGAGATTGTTGTCCAGGTTTGGATTTCCATTGGCTGCCTTGCTGCCTTCTGTTCAGGTCTAACTCCTATACTTCCTGTTGAACCCTATCTTACTGGTCTGTGCTTTCACTGACCTTATTATCCAGGTTTGGGTTTCCTATTCTTTCTGTTCTTTTTTTCTTTTTGATAGAAAGATGGGAGTCTCTTTTTTTCTATTTTCGATAAAAGGAAAAACTGGGAGGTACTGTCCTGTTACTTTACTGGCAAGTAGTGTTTTAACTGAAGTGAAACTAGCTTAGATTTGCTGTTCTGTTAATTTTGGCCTTCTGAGTATGCTGGCAAGTAGTGTTTCATTAGCTTCATGTGTAATTGGGGTTGTGAAAAGTTGCTTTAATTTTGTTAATTGTGTTGTTTTCTTAGCTTCATAAACATGTCTAATTGGGGTTGTACAAAAACTGTATCCAGTTAAGCAATGCTGCGGTTGGAGAAGAGAGGCAACCGATTATGCAACTAACTATATGGCTAGATGCAATGTGAATGAATCTATTATGCAACACACCAAATTTGAAAGCCTTTCTTTGATTTAGAGCAAGTACTCTCCTTTTGCTCTTGTGCGACAATGATTGTATTGATTATCCGTTTTGTCTTCTTGTGAGCAGGAATTGGCTGATCTCTCTAATGTTCAAAATGCAAAGCTGATTCATATCCATAAACTCAGGCGTTTGAAGGTGTATTCATTCAAACTTGGGAGATGTGGTGATGTTTGGTTTTCTTCCTTCTTCAGAATAGTTGTTGCTTGGTGTATGTATCTAGACCAGTATCTCTGCTGCCAAAAATAAAGACAGTCTGGTATAGTGATGTGCAATGAACCGTGCCGTTCATGTCCCAGTGCTTCGAAGGTGTGCAATGTCCCAGTGCATAAAATAAAGAAAGTCTTGTATAGTTTGTACCGGCACTGTTATGGGATGATATGATAGTACAAATCTCCTGCTGATATATTGGTAGAATTCTGGTACGATTTTTGTTTTGCAAAAACAGGTACCGCTCAGTTGCTCAACTACCCTTGCCAAATTGAATTCGAATTTGACAAATTTTTTGGGTATTGTATAGTCCAAATTCATTTTAAAATCTATTTTATTTCATATAATATATTTTAGATGATCTTAATGGTACTTATCATGCAACAAAATAACTGTCAGAATTATGTCCATTTTGATTTTTAAATTTAAATCCAAATTATCAAACTTCCGAAATTCAAATTTTGTACTTCATCAAATTTTATTTGAAATGTAGTAACTTTTGAATTAAATTTTGTGAAATTTTGACCTAGAAATCAGGATCAAATAACTATTTTTGCTTTAGAACCAACAAAATGAGTTAAACAGCATTTGGGCCCGACACGGCCCATTTCCTTCCTCTCGTCTCTCTCTCTGTTATTTCCTTTCCTTTCTATGCTGGGCCTTATTCCTCTCTTTTCTTTTTTATTTCTTTGTTTGTCTTTCATTTGGGCCAGAGAGTGGGAAGGTTGAAATCCTATCCAGCCCGGATGTTTCATTAAGGGGCAGTTAAGTTATAGCCGTTGGATCAAAACTTAAGGCTGGATCCTTGATTCTCATCCGACGCTGAGACATCTTTCCTTCGCTAGGGACACGTGTCCTCTATCCGGGGTGCCTGAGGGTGGATCTCCGCCCTCCCGCCACCTGATCGGAGATCAGAAGTCACCACCGGCATCGCCATGCCGTGGGGACTGCAACGCAGGTGTTTATGGCAGCTAAAGGGTGCTGGATCGCCGGGCGGGACCGCCGTGGTTTCGCCCCCGCCGGTACCGAGATGGTACCGATCCAATTTTGCTCGATTATTTACACTGTCACTGAACTATGCTGAAGCTTGTGCTATGATGCATATTTTCTTCACAATTGATGCACAATTACATTCAATTTGACACAAACAAACTGATTTTTGACACCACACTTGACTGGTACAGTGATGGTATTGAACAAGTACCAGTGGCTATTTGAGGAGCATTCCATTGCCCAATTCACCCGAAATCAGTGACAGTGTCCCAATCCTGGCTTATTTGTTACACAAGACTTGAATCATATGTTGAATCAAGCCTTATTGCATTGGCTTGTGTCATTTTTTTAGAAAAAAGTTCACCCATCCAGTTTCAAAATATATGAGCTGATATAGTGATACCACCATAGCTCCCATCATTGATAGGGATGATTTGACTAGTCCAACTCGCTCTACACTATTTAATTATGCATGTAAACTTATTTATTATGCAGTGAAAGTTGTTTATTACGCATGTAAAACCCACTTGTCGAGTTATAAAACATTAAACAACTTGCATACTAAACATTTCATGCATAAAAAACATGATAACTTGCATTCTACAACTAATATATTGCATACCAAATAAATTTGTGTGCATAATAAGCATTTTTACTTGCATATAGCATTTGTGACATGCATTCTATAACCGATACACTGAAGACTAAATTAATGAATCAGTGTGCATAATAAATAAACCATATAATAAATTGCATAATAAAAATTGCATCTATTAATATGCAATCTACAACCAACAAATTGCATACTAAATAGATCATATAATAAATGCATTAGTTTGCATACTAAAGTGTATAGTATGCATAACAAAAGCATGACGGTGAAAAAAAGAGAAAAAGTGGGAGATGCTATAGTGAATCGGAAGTAGGGGTCATGAACCGGTTGAAATTTGTTGCACCGGATATTGAACCGCAACTTGGTTTTTAAAAGAGATGTTTAGTTCGGCGAATTGAGTTTACATTCATAATTACCAAATTTCGTTGCATAATTATGAGCTATTGTTGCATAAAAACGCGCAAAAAAAAAAAGACTGTATCGTCGACGGGAGTAAGTTCGGTATCGATATAGGATTTCCCATATTTTTTTTGGAGAAACAAACACTGCTTCAAAATCTCTGAGACGGTTAATATCATTTGAATCTTTTGTGAGGTTTTCCTTCCCCTTCTGTTCAAGTCATTAACCCACTGAGAATTTTTAATGTGAAGTGATGGAACAAATTCTTGAAGACACGAGTTCATGTACTCTGATCAAAACAATGAACCACATCAACCTTGCCGTTTTTAGCAGCCCCCTTTCCCATTCTGTGCTTAATTAAAGCACCAAAAAAAATGCATCACTTCAATTTTGTTTAAAGAATAAAGCACATTTTTGCAAACAAAACCCAAAAGTTAACCCTCATTGTTTGATGAATCGTGCTAACATGAAAATTTACAAAGAAGTCTTTCCAAGACAAGCTCATGACTTTTTGCAAAAAAACTGTACGAGTTCTAAAAATAACGAGCATCTGAAAATAAATTTCCATTTTGTTTTGAACTGAGTGGACCTTGGGTTTTAAAATTTTCTAATGTCTGTCCCTTTAAACAGCAACTCTTGCATTATAATCTTGATCTTTGTGCACAGCGGTTCAGAAAATTCATGTATCAATTCATTCTGTGTTTTATTATCGTTTAAACAGTATAGCAGTGAACAACAAAACCATGCACTTGACTCTACTTTTCTTTTTTTTCTTTTTTTTTTTTTCTTTTACTGTTAAGGCCGCCGGAGCACTAGTCCTCAGTTTCTCTAAGCAATTTGATGTGAACAATAAATATTCAGTGGCAATTAGTCACTCCGCACAAACCCACTTGCTCAATTGAGAATGATTTAATAATGATAAAGGTGCTTTGGGTTAGTGATTAGCACGCCGGTTCTTGTCCTGGTATGTTTATCACCATCCCTAATTTTGCTAAAGCTAATCACTTTCTCTTACTTTGAATAAAGTTGAAATTCTCTGGATTTTAGTAATGTAGAATTACAAGTAGTTGGAATCCTCAGTATGTAACGAATCCTTGATGCCTCCACTTTGATGGTTTCAATGGGATTAGCTTGTTAGTTGCTAGTGTTACCGACGCCATTGTGAGCCTGTTCATGCCATAGAGAATCCCGACGTGCAGCAACTAGGTAGTAGACTTGGACTATGGAGTCAAGTTCTGTTGATGTATTGTTTGAGCAATTACCATCTATCAGCCTTCAAGCATTCTGTTTGGTTTCCTCTTTGCAGAAGTGCCGGACATCACACAGAAAAAAAAAAAAAAATACAAGGACCGAGGTCCCCTTTGCACGCATATGGAGAAAGTGCTCTTCCTGGACAAGAGAAGTCACATGCACTTCAAGTTTGCTTTATACAATAATGAAGAAGGTGATTCTACTTAATGAATAATGATAAAGGTCCTCTATTGTGTGGTGGGTTACTACTTACTAATATTTCCACTTAATTTGCCTTCACTTGGTAACCTTGTTTCATATATGCCATAGAGCATCTATATCAAATATAATATTGAAGACATGAACCATTGGAGTCAAGGTCCATTCATCTATTGTGCAATCAGCTAGATTCCATCTCTTTACCTCTTAATCGCTTTCACCCCATCTTTTGCTTCTGAGATCACTGCTTTCATCTCTCTTCAATCTCTTCATATTTCTCTTGATCTCAGCTGGTTAAATATTTTCTTTCACAAATCACTGCTCTCATCTTTTTCAAATATATTTCTGTTTTTTGCTATTGAAGTTTCAATTCCCTTGTTATTTCACACCAAAGAAAAAAAAAAAAAGAGTGCTTATTCATCTCTGTTTCTAACAGTCTCAAAATCATCCAAGTCACGCTCCATTAATCTTTTGCTCTCTGGATCGACATCGTCTTCCCCTCTCATTCTCTTATCTTTGCGTTCTGCTTGTAACTTAGTTTCTTAAGCCACTACTTTGATCTCTCTCCCATCTCATGCTAAGTAATCCATGTCTGTTTCTTACTGTTGGCCTTTCTTTACCATTCTTTATTAACAAAAGAAAAAGTGGTGTGCGGCTCCTCTCTGTTTCTTGCTATTCTGATTTTAAAATTTATTTTATTGCGTATAATATATTTTGGAGGATCTTAACAGTATATATTTCATAACAAATATTTTTTAAAAACTAATATCAATTGTTGGTTAAAAGATGTCCATTTTGATTTCAAATTTAAATTCAAATTATCAAACTTCCGAAATTAAAATTTTGTACTTCATCAAATTCTATTTGAAATTGAGGAACTTTCAGAACAAATTTTGTGAAATTTGGACCTAGAAACATGATCAAATAAAATACCTATTTTCATCTGGAAGTAATCTGGAACCATGCAAATGTGTTAAACGGCATTTGGCTTGACTCAGCCCATTCCATTCCTCTCATTTTCTTAAGCTGGGCCAAAACTGTGTCATTTTTTCTTTCCATTCTATGCTGGGCCTGATCCCTCTCTTTTCTCTCTTTTTATCTAGCCGTTGGATGGAAATTTGAGGCTGGATTCTTGATTCTCATCTGACGCTGTGACGTCGCACCTTCTCAAGGGACATGTGTCCTCGATCCGCGGTGCTTGAGGGTGGATCTCTGGCCTCCCGCCACTCGATCGGAGATCAGAAAGCACCACCGGCATCGCCTTGCCGTGCGGAGTCCATCTCTGGTGTTTCTGGCAGCTCGGGCGGCTCCACCGTGATTTTGTCCCCCGGTACCGAGATGGTACCGAGCCAATTTTGCCCGATTATTTTCACTGTCACTGAACTATGATGAAACTTATGCTATGATGCATATCTTCTTCAGAATCAATGCACAATTCATTCGATTTAACACAAACAAACCGATTTTTGACACCACACTTGACTGGTACAGTAATGGTATTGAACTGGCTTATTTGCTACACAAGACTTCAATGGTATGATGGATCAAGCCTCATTGCATTGGCCTGTGTCATTTTTTTAGAAAAGAATTCAACAATCCAGTTTGAAAATTCTTTTTTTTTTTTTTTTTTGGAGAAGCAAACACTGCATCAAAATTACTTAGACAGTGAATATCATTTGCATCTTTTGTGAGGTCTTCCTTCCCTTTTTCTCAAGTCATTAACACCACAGAGAATTTCTAATGTGAAGTGATGGAACAAATTCTTGAAGACACGAGTTCAAGCACTCTGATCAGAACAATGAACCACATCAACCTTGCTGTTCTTAGCAGCACCTTTCCCCATTCTATGCTCAATTGAAACGCCCAAAAAATGCATCACTTCAATTTTGTTCAAGGTCTGAAGCACATTTTTTGCAAAGAAACCCCAAAGTTAACCCTCATTGTTTGATGTAACAATGGATTGGTGAACCGCCCTGTTCTTGTTACCGAACACACCGCTTGATAGTGGACTCCATGGGTAAAGTTGTAACAGTGGGATGCTGTTGTTCGGATTAATGGCTTCTTAGCTGGGTTAATGCACAGTTACTCTGCTGCAGTAGGCAGGCAAGACATTAGTCTTTGTGCACATGGAGTGTTTCCAGCGGGTCCCTGCAGATTTTTACTCATTATTATATATATCTTGCTATGAAGCTTCCTGCCCCCACTTTAGAAATTTAACTAAAGTTGCACTACAAGAAATGTTTCTTAAATGATTACTTTTAACTTGTTTGAAAAGGGGAAACGGATTTCAGCAGGTACTACAATTGTAGTGAAAAATGTACAAATTTTAGATGAGGTACACACTCAATTATAAATTAAAAAATGCACTCAATAATAATTTTCAAATAAATATAAAATTTTATCGGGGTTTGACAAAATTTGTACACTCAACTATAAATTCAAAATACACTCAACATAATTAATTCATAAGGTACCCAACATTCTTATAAAAAAATGTTCAAATTTTTATCATATCAATTTCTTTGAAAGAAAATTATTATCAAGGTTGTTAAGATAAGAATTTTCAAGTGATCGGAATGTATTATTAGTTGTAAATTTTCAAGATAAGAAAATTATTCCTCTAATTTGAATCATTCCACTTAATGTATTATTAGTTGTGATTTTGTAAAATACGGAATCCTGACCCATCAAAGATTAATCCTCCTAATTTATTTCAGTTCTTAATTAATTTTAATTAGATCAAATTACTTTTGGTCGTGACAGTGCAAGAAAGGATTGCAGATGAGCATGACATGACACAGAAATAAATACAAGGACATAGGTCCTCTGCTGCATGAATAATGAACATGTGAAAAGTGGTTCCCCCAGGGCAAGAGAAGTCATACTTGCTTCAGTATTGCACTATTCCGTTCTGCAATAATGAAGAAGCTGCTTATAGCTTTCTACAAGGAATCAAGGACAAAGAAAGGTCCTCTGTTGTGTGGTGGGATACTGACGCTTACCAGCACCGGAATTGGTAATTCAATTCATCTATGCCACAGAGCATCTCCATCAGCAAAAGTGTAGAAGACTTGAACCATTGGATGATTGGGAGACTTGGAGTCAAACTCCGTTCACTTTCATCATCCTTTCCTTCCCCCTCCTCTCTTTTGCTTTCTCCCTCATCTTTTGCTTCTCAAATCACTGCTTTCATCCTTCTTCAATCTCTGCGTCCCTCTCTTGATCTCTGCTTGAATATTTTGTTTCTCAAGTAACTGCTTTCATCTCTTTCCAATAAATATTTGTTTCTTACTATTGAAATTTCTACTCCCTTGCTGTTTCACCCAAAAAATAAAAAATAAAAAATAAAAAACTGTGCCTATTAATCTCCATTAATCTTTTGCGCTCTGGATCAACATCCACTTTCTCTCACATTCTCTTAATCTTTGTGTTCTGCTTGAAAATTGAAACTTTGTTCTTAAGCCACTACTTTCATCTCTCTGTTTCTTGCTATTCTCATTCCTAAACCTTAATCTCATATAACTCTTTCCTTCTCGTTCTCTGTCATTTCAAAGGAAACACCCCTTCCAAAAAATCAAAAAAACCAGAAAAAAAAAAGCAGCAACGAAAAAAAGCAGACATAAGAAAACCTTGCTTTGAGAATGGCTAGCTTGATATCGTCTGTTGTCTCATTTGTTGCTGAAAGTGCGGCATCTGCAGTTGTTCAGAAGATTGTTGATGCAGGCTTCGAATTCTTAGGCAACCTAATCCAGCCAAGAGACAGTGAGGCCCAGCTCAAAAGGCTCAAGACGGCTCTTCCTCAGATCAGATCTGCCATGGGTATTGCCGAAGCGCTCAAGGCGAAGGACCCAAGTTATGGTGAATGGTTTAAGCAATTTAGAAATGCTGTTGATGCATCCGAAAACGTGCTCGATGAATTGGAGTATAAAAAAATTGAGGAAGAGCTGAAAAAGCAAGAGGAGGCAGGTGGATCCACTTCTCGTCCTAAAAAGCAAAAAACATGCCCTATCAATAGGGAGACTCTCGGGAGGTTGAGGGAGGCAGTAAGTATGTTGGATCAGGCACTTGGTGATGTGGATCGCCTCCTCCAACATGCCAAAAGTTTGGGAATTGATGAACTTTTTGAATCCTGGAAAAAGACCAGTAAAGTTTATAGGCCAGAAACGACATCCTTTTTAGTCGAAACTAAGGTGTTTGGCCGGGATGAGGAGAAGGAAAAGATATTTGGTTGGTTGAAGCAATCAACTGAAGAACCCCTTTCTGTTTTTGGTATTGTTGGGATGGGTGGACTTGGCAAGACCACCCTTGCGCAACTTGCATATCAAGAGATGAAGGAGTCCATTTATTTTGAGCACACAATTTGGGTTTGTGTTTCCATTGAGTTCAGTTTTGAAGGTTTAACCAGAAAAATACTTGGTGAACTCGGTGAAAATAATTGCGGTGACAAACCATTAAATGCACTTCAGGAGACCCTGAAGAAAAAAGTACAATCAAAGAAAATTTTTCTCATTCTAGATGATATCTGGGACGATGACAAGCATTGGAGGTGCTGGGAGCAATTTATCGCTCCATTGAAGTTTGCACAAGAAGGTAGTAAAATCATATTTACATCCAGAATGAAATCAGTGGCAGACTTGTTTGGAAGGTCGATACGCACAAAACATGAACATGAACCTCTAATAATACAAGGATTGAAAGAGCAAGAGCTAGGATCACTGTTGTATAATTACGCATTTCATGGTTATAACCCTGGGAATCATATGGATTTGCGAGTATTAGGAGATCAAATAATAAAAATGCTCAAAGGTAGCCCATTAGCAGCAAAGGTGATAGGGAGCTTACTAAATTCAAACATGCACCACGATTATTGGAAAAGAATTCTGAGTCACGGCTCTGTTCTGAACATAGACCAAGCAAAGGATGCGATTGAGGTCTTAAAATTGAGCTACTATCATTTGCCAGCAGATTTGCAGGTATGTTTTAAATTTTGTAGCATATTTCCTCAAGATTATGAGTTCAAAAAAGATGAGTTGATCGAAATGTGGATGGCTGCTGGATTTATCCCTCAGCAACAATGCCAAGAAAAACAACTAGAGGATGTAGGGGAAGATTACATCAACTATCTCTTGAGGAAATCGTTTTTTGAGTATTCCAAATCATGGAAAGGTGAACGGTATGTTATGCATGATTTAATGCATGACTTGGCTGTGAGTGTTTCTAATGGGGAATGTTGTAGAGCAGAATCTAATAATAAGATGCTTGACATTCCTGAAAGTGTACGACACATTTCGGTACCTGAAAGTGAGATTGAAAGGATCTCCCATCTTGAGAATTTACACAGCTTGATCATAACTTCTGATCGCCATATGGACGCTAACCCAGGTCCATTTGTACTTCCAAAAGAAATAACTAAGATATCTTTACGCTTGCTGAGAATATCTACATGTGGTGATTGTCAACTGCCAGAGGGATTAAGTAATTTAGTACACCTCCGTTACTTATCCATATATACAAGTCGATCAATGTTGATTTCTGCTGCAATTCACAAGTTATACCACTTGCAGGTTTTATACTTAGGTTTAGAAGAAGGTAATATTAATTCATCCAATTTGGGAGTTGAACCATGTAGGCTGAACAATCTAGTCAAGTTAAGATATATGAGACTTCCCGAGAAATTATTTAAATACATTCCTGGAGTCCACAAGCTGACCTCCCTTCAAGAGTTAACCTTCTTTATTGGAGATGGGAAGGGTTATAATATAAACGAGCTGGGCACATTAAAAGATCTTTGTGAGCTTTCCATTTACAACATTGAGAATGTAAGTGATCCAGTTGAGGCTAACAGTGCCAATCTATTGGGCAAGAAAAATCTGAGGTCACTCTCTTTAAAATGGAGCGCGAACAACAATCCTAGTAACTCGGAGCAAATTATTGAAAACCTCAAACCCAATCCAGATCTCACAAAGTTAATAATTGAGAATTATGAAGGTCAAAGATATCCCAGTTGGATGAAGGATACACCTGTTTTAAACCTGTCAGTTCTCAGATTAGGTTGTTGTCCTAGGTTGAAGGACGAACTATTCTCTTGTCATATACCATACCTGAAAATCTTAAGTATTTATCAATGCCCAGAGTTGGACAAGTTACCGGACATGCCCCTATCCCTAACTGAGTTTCTAATTGAGAATGTGGGCCTCATTTTCTCTCCCTAATTTTCACCAAAATTCAAGTGGGAACACCGGTGCTACTGTGTCCCGAATGTCATCACTCAAAATAGTGAAAATAGAAAGATGCTTCAATTTAATATCCTTGGATGGATTTCTGCAGCAAGATAATATGGATCTACAAGCTATTGAGCATTTAACAATCAACGACTGTGAGAAACTGATATACCAGCCAACTCATGGGTTCCAAAACCTAACATCCTTGAAATATTTAAGAATGGGAAGATGCCCAAACCTGACCGGATGTCTTAATCTGCCACATTCTCTCAATAATTTGGAAATATGGAATGTAGCACTAAGTGCAATTTCTAGTCTGCCACTTTCTGTAACAAGATTTTACCTATCTAATGTTCCAGTGGATGCTCTACCGGAATATAATACAAGTTACGACTCAAGTGGTGGCCCATCTACAGAATCACTAAAATCATCACTAAGAGACGTGAGCATAGAGAATTGCCAAAACTTAATATCAATGAATGGATTTTTGCAGCAAGAATACATGGACTTTCAGTCCCTTCAAAAGATGTGCATTAGAAATTGCAGGAATCTTGAACAGCTACCAAAAGATGCATTTGGGAGATTTTTATCGCTAACGGAATTAGAAATATGGGATTGCCCGATGCTGATGGCAGTTAATAACCAGAGCGACCTTCTGCCAATTACAGTAAAAGACCTTTCCATTCTCAACTGTGGTCAACTTGATGCGCAACTGCTGGAGTCAGCATCACGTCGCACTACTCTCGGGAAGCTATACATTGAAAACTGTTCAAATATTACTCACATTCCCTACTCAGAAAATGCATTCAGATCTCTGAGTAGGTTGGATATCAGTAGATGTGACAAGCTTATAGAACATTCATCTAGGGAACCAGCACATGGTGTCAGGGGCGGAATTAGGGGGGGACTGGCAGGGGCAAGACACCCCCCATGATTTCTGAAATTACTAAGAGGAGTCTTAAATTTTCAATGTAATTAAGAAAAAAATAACATCTTCGCCCCCCCCTAATGGCTGAGATTCGATTGTTATGGTCAGAATTGATCCCAGAGTTCCTAAATTTTAGGCTTGAATATTAATGCTCAATAAATGATATTGATTATAATAAAGATTGCTTAATTACCGAAGCCATAATTTATTTAAATTATTATGTAAAGTCCGGTCTTATTCTCAAACAATCAATTAAAGTTAATCACACATAATTAAATATTTAACTTCCCTTTTGAAGTATATATACCATGGACAACGGAAAAAAAATAAAAATTTTTGGTACATGCATTAAATATTACATAAGCCATATTGGTAAGTTATCTTAATAATTCAAAGTTTGATGTAATAATAAATAATAAAATGATCTATTTCCATATTTCGTAATGTAATATTTTTTTTTGTGCTTGTGGCCTTATGCACCACACAATTAGATATTCAAATATTTTTACAAAGGTTTTACAAATTTTTTTTACTTTAAATCAATAACTTTTACATGTTGGATAGCATGAAAATGATTGGGTTTGTTATTATAATTTGAATAAATATCTTGCAATATAAGATCATTAAAACATGTGACTTATTAAAGTTGCAAAGCATAACTTTAATTTAAAAAATTGCAATTTTATACTTTTTTTTAGTTTGAAAAATGAATACATTTTGTATTTTTTTTTTAGTTTTTATTGATTTTTTTTATATTGTAATATCTTTCATTACAATCTAATTAATTGATATGTTTATACATCACGGTTTTTTTTTCTTTTTTTTTTTACCATGTGAAGTTTTTAATGGCCCCCCCTATGTTTCATTTCTGGTTCCGCCCCTGCATGGTGTCAACCTGCATGGGAATAACTTGGCCTCTTTAAAAATCAATTATCTTGTAATTGATAACCTCTCTCTCCTTCTTATTGAACCATTGAGAAGCTTGAGATTTGTTAGTGACCTAACTATCTTCAATTGTTCGGAGATGGATACATTCACACAGGAATGGCTACTTCAGAACAACAGTACCCTAAGGGATTTGATATTCTACTATGGATCCATGAAGTCCTTGCCTAGTGCTTTTTTGAGCCTCACTGCCCTTGAAAGTTTAGAAATCCCAGGATGTAATTTGCTAGAAAAGATCCAAGAATTACCTTCTTCTCTAAGGAGGTTGCGAATTACATGTGCGGAATCTCTGAAGTCATTGCCAGCTACAATGCTGAGTCTTACTGCACTTGATGATCTATGTATCTACGGAGCTGATCTGTTAGAGCTCCCAGATTTACCAACTTCTCTGAGGTACTTGTCATTTCCGGGTGCAAAATCTTTGAAGTCATTGCCTGCTACAATGGCAAGTCTCACTGCACTTCAACAGCTAATTATTAGGAATGCTGATTTGCTGGACAAGCTCCCAGACTTACCACGTTCTCTAGGGGTCAAGTCCATTAAACGTTCAGATGGCACAGAGCTCTGTAAATGAAAATACCCTATTTACAACACCACTGTATATATCTCAAAACACTTGTTGCTAAAACCATATCAGATGGTGGAAAATGGTGATTGCAATGCTTCATAATTTCAATGCCTCTGTAGAAAAAGGTACCACATCAATTTATGAATTGTTTTGAAGGACCTTGAAAATGATTGAGTAATTTTTTGGCACAAATTTAATAGAACTCTCATTTTCATTTTTTGTTGTATCAATATGCCTAATGAAGGTAATTTCATACAGGTGAGTCATGCAGACTTAACGTAGTGCCAAGCTGACAATTCGTAGTTGTCAGTCCAGAGGAGGAGACAAGAACCGTGCAAGCATTTGGCTGTACAAAGTACAAACAGTGTAGTATATGGCTCAGACTGCAGCTTGAACTGTGTAATTTAAGGTAAGCTAAGAACCTCATGGGGTTAGATCAATTAATTTACTCTTCCCATTTCTTTTGAGCATGTCGAGCCATTAGGCACTTACTATTGGGGGAATAGAAAGAACCTAGGGCACTGTATTTATTTTTACATGCTGTACAGATTGGTAGTTCCTGGTTTGTTATTAGACTTAGAGTCTGTTTTCACTATGGTATCAGTTTAATCAGTTTTTCTAGGTTTCTTTGAATGTTCTCAAGTAGCTATGAGTCACAGAGGCAGATTTGCTGGAGGGGTTCCAGAGCTACCAGTTTCGCTAAGGATTGATCTTGAGAATCGAAGATGCAAGAGTTCTGATGTTCTTGCCTGATACAATTGCAAGCCTCGCTGCAGTTCCAGAGCTAACAATTGAGAGCTCTGATTTGCTGCATTAGCTCCAGAGCTACCACTGAAACATAACCAGGTGCCAGCAATAAGGATATATAAATGCATCATAATCTATCAGTTCCGTAACTAAAGGTCCATTTCTAACTGTGATTTCTATCAAAGGCTCCTGCAATGATTGAGTCATTTTTCTGAGGTTAACAGAACTGACATATGCATCTTTTGTTGTTTTGAAACTAGTTTTTGTAAGTTACATTACTGGCTTACTGCTTATTCATTTCGAAAAAAAATAATTCAAATCTGACATTTTATAGGTCTGAGTCCAGAGAAGTGGAGGAATTGTACAAAACACTGCATGAGATCCCTGTAAGTCCCAAACTGCAGCTGGAACAGAGTATGGCTGCAATTTTCCACCAAGTCAGAAAGAGGTTATTTGCAAATTTGTCACGCAAGGGCATTACTGTAATTTAGGGCCTGCCCTTATACTACATCGTGAGGTAGCCTCAATTATTTTATCCTGTTCTGTTGTCATTTCTTCCATAGTTAACTTGATGTCATTTAGATTCTGCCAGCCAAGCAATTTGTAAATCCAGTTTTATTTTGGACATCCCTTTTGATAGGAAGATGGTGTACTGGCATGGCAGAACTTATTGAAGGCTGGTATGTCGACAAATGCGACCTCTCTTAATCAAATGTTTATCTTAAATTTCACTGAGACCTAACGAACACGTTGAAATAGCATTTGTACTGAAATTAAATCCCCTCCATACATTAGTTCCCATCATTTTGGTTTAACAAAATCACAGTTAAGCTGAGTAATCATGCTGTTTGTGCTGTCAATTGTGCATTAATGGCCTTGTTTCTACTCATGACTATTGATATCAGACTACTCTCAATTCATTTATCCATTCTCAAATTTTCAGTCACTGCACAAGCCACAGACTGGAATCAGTATTAGTTAGAAACTATAATACAACATTAAGCTGCTTATTGATTCAATCATGATCTATGGTTTACAGAATTTGAATTGGGGCCTTATCTGGGACTTGCCTGAATTCCATATCAGGATCTTTGGCAAGGTACAATTGGAACAAATCCTGGTTTCATTGCAAAATTGAAACCTGTAAAACTTAATTGTGATTAAACTAATGTTTGTTTTATTTCAATTCCCAATTTCTCATGTCTTATGCGGATTGTCCTGATATAATTATTTGCTTCACATTCAGAGTTTATCTGAAACGAGTAGACAACATGTGTGGTTCCACTGGCTGCCTTCTGGTCAGCAAGACTGTTTTGCATGTCAAATCAGCAAGGTGTTTTAACATAACTTATTATCCACTCTTTTGATATATATCTGATATCACCACATGCGTGCTAAGCCGTTTAACTGAGTTGTTCCCTTGTACTATGACATATGGGGCTATATCCTCTGCTTGTATAGAAATATGCAATGAACTAACTGAGCCGTATAGATCATACGAGTTGTCGGCTTGTTTATGCAACAAAAGCACTTGGACTGTTCTGATATACTTTTTATGCAAGTTAATATACATCATTACATTGTAAAATTATACACAATCATGGGTTGGCTCATTAATTTATGTGTTTTTATTTGACGATTCAGAGATGGAGTACACTCAGCAGAGGCCCGTGCAATTTGTGGCAGCAGAAATGTTGATGGTGTAAGCAAGAGAAGCTAATTGGAACCATCTCTGGATTTTGGTGATCTACTGATCGAGTTTCAATAAATCATGTTCCTGTCAAAACTTCCATGTAATAGTCCAAAAAATGAAAATAGCTAGAAGATCCTCACAAATAAAAGAGGGAGAAAAAAGGATACAGGGTTTCTTGCTGCCTGTTTGATATCATATCATATTTGATTTGATTTTTCTTATTTTGATACGAGTATAATTGATAAGATGGCTATATACAGCTGCTAAATGAACTGAATAAATTCTTCTTTGATAAGAAGTTGTTTGAAGATCATTAAAACTTCAAATTAAACTACTGATACAGTATATCAGATTGAACCCTATTCCTTTAAAAGTTTTTGGTGAATTTGCCAAAAACAAAAAAAAAAGGAGCTAAATAAACAAAACATATAAATTCAAACAGATTTAAAAGCAGCAGGTCCGCCAGTTGATTCTGCAACTTGGCCCATGGGCAGATTTAATACCAATTGATTGGAATGGAGGATAACAAAGCAGATCATGAGCATAGCCTTTATAATTGGGTCTTTTGTATGTATATATTAGGCAGGTTGAAACAACTCAAACTTTTGTATGTCTCAACTAACAGAGTACCCCACTGAAGTAAAGTGAAAGGCAAAGCCCTGGAGCTGTGAGAGACGTACTAAGAGGTGCCCGCTGCCCCTGCGGTGGAATCTGTTGGCCTACACTACAGCAAAATGGAGTAACTGCGTCCGCATCTGCTACCATTTAACGCCGGTCGCAAGATATTAGCCCAAGAACTTTTGGGTATCTCCGAATTAGGTTTGTGCAAATAAACTAAACCTACATTAAAATTGGCCCAATTATATGTCAGCATGGCCCGTTCTTATCCCATCTTCACATAAATGATACATCTAGGTTTACATCTCTAGGTTAGGGTTTCTCCAAAAGAAAGAGAAAGAGATGGGGGCTGACGGCACCGAGCAGGCTCGCCGAGCTACGGCGGCTAGCAGACTCGCCGATCGGCGCGCGGTGGCTAGCAAACTCGCCGATCGACGCGCGGTGGCTAGCAGACTCGCCGATCAACGCGCGACTTCGAGCTGATCTCCGATCGGAGTATGGAGACGGCGGCTCCGATCTGACCTCCGATCGGAGTATGGAGACGGTGGCTCTGAGCTGATCACCGATCGGCGCTTCAGATTGTCGATCTTCGATCTGCCATTCCGATGTCCTCATCTCCCTCCAACTGATGCTGCTCTATCCCTTTGTTTCTCTCCAACAGATATATTTTCTTACTTTGTAAGGATTTGAAATTGTCATTGGATGCTAGAAATTAAAACTATTTTGTAGATTCATATTTCACCTATTAAGTTGGAATATACACTGTATATTCAGGGAATTTATCGACTTAAATAACACTTTTGTTGTTGAAATTCTTGGCCTGTAGAACATACATCATAATTAAGGTGTAGATACATGTCATGCATACACAATAACAAGGAATTAATTGATTTGGTTTATGGCTTTCAAGTATTATAACAAAATTGCATGACTGGCAAAGTTTAATTTATATGTATCTCCTGGGACTGTTTGTGAGTTCACTAGTTTGTTATTATAGGGAATATATATACTTCACTGGTGCATTATGGTGTTATGTTTAGTTCTAATAGGAAATAATAAGGGAAAATTTGATGATTATATAATATTTCAGGTGTGAAATCGGTTAGAAACCTCATTTTTGGAGGATGTCTGTCAGTGTTATAGCTCGGCACGAGCAACATCTTTGGTCACTTTCTACTTTAATTTAAGGTACGATTGTCCTTCTGTTGTACCAAATTAAAGCATTATAATGGGGTAAAACCTTTGTTATATGCATCACTATTTGGGGAGCTTGAGGCAGCTCTATGTTAGGGTCTGTTCGTTTCATCTTAAAACAGACCCAGAAAGCTTTATTCGTTTATATATAACTGAAATGAGGGGTAATTTATTTTGTCTTTGGGAAAGCTTTATTCGTTTATACATAACTGAAATGAGGGGTAATTTATTTTGTCTTTGGGAAAGCTTTTCTCGTATAATGAAAAATTATATCACCTTTCATTGTTGCTTTCTGTGTTTAAAATTCAAGCGTTTACTAATGATTTGTTGTCTTTATTTGTACTTAGGCACTTAAAGAATAATAATTATATTGGCATAAACCTTCTCTACTGTCTACAAACAGATCATACTAATAAGTTCATTGACTTATGAGCTCAGCTTATGTGGTTGTCATAGAAATTAATCCAAACTTGTATTATTTGGGTCTTTCTTTTTAAAGGATACAAAGGTCTAAAGGTCAGAGTAGTGTTGATGACGAGAAGAAATGAGCTTGCATTTGAAACTTTGAAAGCTTCAATGACACATGATCATACTCCCATGCGACAGGTACTTGTACTTTTCACCCAGTGACCATGCCGATTATAAATTGGGCATAATAGGCAAGTCCCATCAGCAGCATCACGTCGCACACATAGAAACTATACAGTTGATACAGTAACAGATGAGGATTTGAGTTCTGATGATTTCGACTCAGATTCAGATTCAGGTTCTTGTGTGTCTGAATCCTCTCACATATAATATGTGTAATTTCAGATTTCATCGATTACAAGGTGTTATTTGGATGAACACTATAGTGTCTGATGTCTAAGATTGCAGGCAATATTATTCATATAGTAATCTGTTCTCTCCTCTTTTTGCAGATTCCAGCAATTTTGCATTGGGTACTACTATCTAGAGATCTGCAAAATATACCATAAGGTACAATTTTGTTCTGATTACACAATTGTAGAACTGGCACCCGACTAACATTATAGAAAATATCACATATTGATTACCAAACAATTACACAACCGAGATCCTGTTTCGAAACAGGTTTCAAAACTGGACCAGGTCCAGAAAATTTCCCTCTCATGTGCATGTGTGATTTATTGACTCAATTATTATACTGGTAAGAGATTTAGGGTATGTTTGGATTGTGTAAGAATAACAGAACAACAGAATAGCAATGCTATTTCCAATCAAATTTGATCCAAACAAGATTTTGCTGTTCGGAACAGTTGGAGAACAGCTCTATTCTTCTATTCCTACTAAAAGGTGGAACAGCACAAATCCGAAGTTAGACTTGATTTTTCTTCCAAAAAAAATTACTTTCTTCATTCTTTTTTACTTTTTAGCAGGCAACCATTGTCCACTTCATCAAAGAGAGAGAAAAGAGGTGAAAAATGGAGTTCATTGTTCTTCCTCAAATCTTCACCTGTACACTCGTATTTTAGACATATCAGCACCATTTTCGTCATCTCCACGGCATGACGAACATTTAGAGACCCCACACCATGGTACTCTCTCTCTCTCTTCTAATCAGTCCCCTTCGCCCGCTTCGTCATCATCTGCCGCTCGAAGCCCCAAACGACAGTCATGGTTTCCTCCACCGTCTGCCCAGCCCATCTCTTCTCATGGCAGTATGACAATCTCCAAAGTTAACGATGATGAAGTCCGTTGGTTTTTGTTAATTTCAGTCGAATGAAAACGATCTCAAATTTAATCTATTTTGATGCATTGTATCAGTACATTGAGCTAGAATCTTTTACTTTGATTTGGGCTTCTATTATTTGAGTAAACGATCAAATTAGATTAATAATGATCAACTTATCTTAGCTGTTATCTTTTGGTTTTTGCAGAGATGCTCCTGGATGCTTTGTGGAACGAATTAGGCAAACCTAATTTACGTGATATGTATTTGGGTTAATTAGCTTCAATCATGTATCTAGTTATGTTACATGATTTGTTTTTTTTCAATTGGATAAAATGTAGACTGGTTGGACCTAAATTTCAAGCAGAATGCTAATCCTGACTTTGCTCGTGTCTTCGCATTTTTTTTTTATTACTTTATTGATTAGTTTATTCATTTCCTCTATCACTATTCCTAATATACAATCCAAACAACATTCCTTAACATTTCGAATAGTACTAACTTCTATTACTCTTCATCCCTAATCCAAATCACTATTTTTATACTATTCTCATTTACTAATCTCTATTCCTCTATTTTTTACTAATCCTTGCACGATCCAAACGTACCCTTATTGGCTGTCAAAATTTTCCTGTATGCTATTTTACTATTGTTCTGGACAGTGGTGAAATGTGGTACTTTCTAAAGATGAATATTGAAAATAAAAAAAAAGGAAAATTGTACTAATGATTGCCATAGTCTTGATAAAAAGAGCAAATAGTCCTGTATATGATACTATACATTGTGAATATTGCCAAGCATTATTATTTAATAGTGTGATTTATTGATTACTGTTACATATGTGTGATTTATCCATTGTTAATTTGCTTATTTTTAATTTGTTTAATTTACAACAGGCAAAGGCGAGTAAACGGGGGCAAACATACTAATTACATTTTAGATTTCAAATTTTAGTAAATTAAAAGGTGTATGAAAACTTTTGTGAGAATGTGATTTTGATCTAGCAATCTTGTGTACTCATCTTGTATCTAGCAAATTCAAATAGGCATCGCATTTTTGTAATTTGATTTGTTGTTTGACAATTATGTTTGATATAATGCAGTTTCTTGTTTGTTGTAATATTTTGTTTGATTGTATGTGATTTTTTGTAATGTTATTTGTTGTATGAATTAGATTGAAATTAAAGGTCAAAATGAGTTGATTCATAAAGCGTCAGCGACAGAAATAGTAGTACTGCGACAAGATTATTGGAAGCAGCAGAACTCGTGATGACGTCGGCAAAAGTCATGATGACGTCATCTAACAGTAATTGCGACCACAATTGCGACAGCTTTAGGTCGCAGAAGCGTTATCAGCGACGAGTACTGACGTCATCATCGGTAGCAGAAGGTATCTGCGACGGGCTTACTGCGACCAAGGCATCTGCTGCCAAAATCCGTCGCTGGTAGGTATCTGAGTCCGGCGCCCCCACTTTCTGCGACCAAAAAATCTGTTGCGGAAAGTCAATTTTGCTGTTGTGCTAATTTCCTTTTAAGGGCACCCTAGACGTCATTGACCGATGGAGTAGCTAGCTCGGTGGGTCAAACGGTTGTCTGTTGCGTCGGCTCATCAAATGCATGAGTGAAGCTGTCAAGCATTGTTACATAAAGATATGGCTCAATTAACACAATGATCAGCGAATCATGCACTGCAATTGGTGTAGATTATAGACTGTGTGTCAAGAAGATATTGGGTCAATTTTAGCAGATGGATATATGATGGATCCACATACTGTGAGCACTGGGAGTAAATAACTAAACTCCATTTCAATTTAGCAACTGGATCTTGCCACCTAAGGCCGGAGGATTTGCTTGACAAATTTCAACATAATAAAATGCAAAATATGTATACCCTGCAAAACGTTAATATAAAAAATTTATTCATCAATATAATTCAATACTTAATTAGAGACAATTATATATATTATATAGATGGGGACAACTGAGTACTTCTTGCAAACAATATCTACAGGGCAAGATGCAAATTAATGTATCATCTCCGAGATAGAATTACGGGACTTGTTGGCTTAAAGCTCTTCAATCTTCCAATTCTGCACACTGTTGCCGGAAATTTCCCAAATGCCAAGAAGTATGTAGCCCATACTTCCGCCAATCAAATCAAAGACACATCTGTTATTGTTTATCATTCTAATATGCCGGAAGCCACGCCCCAGATCGTCGCCCTCAGTCCACAAAATCGATGCATCCAAATGGTATGGGTTGAACTGTACCAGTTGAACCTGTAAAATATGAAGAGGCGGATGGCCTTATATATATTTTTGTTTCCTATGCGATAAAGAGGGCTTCAAATTAGATTAGCCTTGTCTTTAAAAGATGGAATAAGTTGCCGATATGTATTAACTATGAAATGTAAATAACTGAGTTCATATGTATAGTACAAGATGGCCTTTTCCCAAGCCATGCCTGATTGCTTGGCCTGTAGCTTTGTTCACCAGGGCAAAAGCTCGTTTGCTGTCCTCAGTATCTTTAACATGCCTTGCATATGTTGTTTCTTTGATCCAATGCTGCATTTAGACAACAATTTCATAAAACTGAACAGCTTAAGAAATAATCAAAACTATAACAAAGATTTTTTTGTTTTAACTTTTAAATCTGTTTGAATTTATATGTTCTTGTATACTATCTGGAAATTATCAAACTTTGGAAATTAGTTTTTATCTGAACAAAAACAATATAATAGAGTTGTTCTGTGCTGCTTTTGAATAGGCCTTTCGTTTCTTGGATTGATACGTGCTCTAAAAGATTTAACTGAGATGAGTAATTTATAATGTTCAAGTGTACGTGTGGTTGTGTATAGTAATTACCTGGTTTTTGTCTCTCAGATTGGATGGAGCTAACATGACAGCATCATTACAAATTGTCAAATTATAGCCCTCTCTGACTGCGCAGGAGATGGTGACAGTTGGCAGAGATTGGTGCATGGTCGGGGTAGAGTAAAGCGGAACAGGCACTTCCTGCGGTACGATTTTCCAATGCTGGCATTTGTTACTATCCCTAAACCAGAGATGTATGACCGAACCATCATGAAATTGGTCTTTGCTAACACTAACTATGCGAGCTGGGTCATGCAACCAACGAATGCACTGGTTACCCTGCTGATCCATGTTCTTGGAGGTCCACAACGTTGGCTCCTTAGGGTGATTGCAGAGCTTTGCAAACAACTACTTATAAATTGAAAACAACACCTATGTGTGTAATTAGAAAATTTGAGGATAATTTTGTACAGGTATGTTATGTTTTTTTGCTAAACAATTTAAAGCTCACACAATATGTCATGCTATCAAGCACCATTGCTTGATCAGAGGCTTCATTGATCAGAGCAAAGGAAGATTGACCATCTTCATCCTTTTTTGTCTTGCCATACCGCTCATCCATGAACCAGTTCTGGTCTTGATAGTGAACAACTTAATTAGTGACATAACTAATTTAGTTGGGAGAAGGAATGGAACTGAATGGACATTTACTAACCTGGAAGCGGTCGCGGTGATCTCTGAGTGAGAGAACAACACTGTTACCACGGAGGGCAATGGAGTAGTCTTCATCAGCACCGGAGATGATCCTGACCAAGTAACGGCTGCCCATGGTCAGTGAGAGGTCGATTACTTTTTTCTGTATCAATAAATAAAACTAAATACAAAAAAGGTTTTGATGCCAAAGCTTGAGAATCAAATGAAAAGAAGGGAAGAAAAAACAAAAAAGAGAGGTCGATTACTCAAAAAAAAAAAAAAAAAAAATTTGGAGTGCTGATAAAATTGTGGATGAGTAATATCCAAACAGAGGAAAAATAAATCTATTAAGTCGAAAAAAGTGGGAAGGTTCAGGTTTTCTTGCAACTCTAAGATGCAAGTCAGTCGGGCTTAATCAATTAAAGGTTTTCTACCTGCGATAGAGAAAATGGTCGTCAGAGGATTTCTATATTTGCCCATGGTGTAGCAGAATTCGTATCACATTCTGTACTACATTGTGCAGTTCACAACGTCAGCCATTGGATTGTCTCGAGATCTGTGTTGTCATGAATCTCAAGATGATCCAGCGGCTGAAGTTGTGAACTGCACAATGCAGTATGGTAAGTTAGGGGATGAGCACTCTGGTGTAGCACCACGCGTCCGTATCTGCTGAGATCCAAATCGGATCTCAGGACCCTGAGATCCCGATCCGACGGTTTTCAGGGCCCGTATCTGCTGAGTCCGAATCTCGGGGTCTCTGAGAACCGTCGGATCGGGATCTCAGGGTCCTGAGATCCGATTTGGATCTCATCCGATTTCAGCGCGTAGCACCACCTACGACTGTATTGGAAATTAAACGTACATATTGGAAATCCACGTCCCAGCAAATACTAACTTGGTCTCCTGGGGCTGCTAATTAAAAGTCAAAGATAATCAAACAGAAGAATGACGGCTTGATGTTATGTTTGAGCAGAGCAGAGTGATAATAATTGACGGTCTAGGAGCTTATCCTCTGCTGTAAGGCAATAAGCAGTGAAGCACGTGAGCCATTAGATTGTCTCAAGATTCGTGTAGGCTCAGATCTTGAGGCAATCCAACGGTCCAGCTGGTGCTTCACTGCCTATTGCATTACTGCAAAGGATCTGAAATCGGTCTACGTAGGATATAATTAAGTGGCTCTAATGAATTGCTCAGCAAAATTGGATCCGAATCCGCTGCTTTCCTTTCAGAAAAGCAGATCCTGCTTTTCTAATCGGATGGTTGGGATCGGTTGATGTACCGATATCAAAGTATTTCGATATTTTCCGAGCGTACTCACACGAATTTTGAGTTCCCATAACTGTTAATCTCACACAAATTCTCTTAATTAAGTGTGCATTCATAATAAATAACGTACTCAACGCTTACAAATGTATATTTGAGAAATATGAGTGAACTATTGTGCTTTGCAAAGCGCAGTGAGTTAGTCCAATTCGGCCCGATATTTTAAAACTGTAGTTCAAATGTTTATATTCAAATCGATCAACATAATCTACATATTGAAAACTTGTGGATTACCGATTTTATCAATTTTTAGAATTTTCTAACTATTTTTTTTTAAAAAATGACACTTTTATGTACAAATTTTGGTGCATTTTCTATACAACTTTCAAAAATCTAAAAAAATAGTTAAAAAATTCTAAAAATGGAAAAAATTGGTAATCCACAAGATTTCAATACGTAGATTGTCTTCCACAATTTGGATTTACCATTTGAGGTACTGTGTTGAGATATCGTGCCGTAACACACTACCTCATTGCACTTTGCAAAGCACTATCGCCTCACTCTATATATATGAGAAGGGATCCATTGACAATGCTTGTATTGACGATCTTGACAGTGGATATTTTTAAAAATTTGTAAAAACTCATAAAAAATCTTAAAAATGGAAAAATTTTATGGATGCATTAGTTAACTTATAGAATGATAGTATTTCAAATTTCAATCAGTTTGAACATCGATTGATGCGTTATCAAAATTTTGTGTATTTTTTAACGGTTGAAATTCAACGAATCTTTAAAGAACTATAAAATATCGGAAACATAATCAATCTATAAGTTAAGTAATACTTCCGTAAACTTTTTTTTATTATTAAGAAATTTTATGAATCCTTAATATCTCTAAACCGCATCGGTGCTACAGTTTTTTTTTTTTGGCAAAAAATTTTTTAACAAACTTTTTTTTAAAATTTTTTTAACAAAAAATTTTTTAAGATTTTTTTTAGTTTTTTTAGTTTTTTTTAATTTTTTTAACAATTTTTTTAAATTTATTTTTACAAAATGTTTTTCCACAAATTTTTTTTCCTTTTACAATTTTTTTTAAAATATATAATTTTTTTGTTTTTTCTCAATTTTTTTTCCCTTTTACAGATTTTTTTACAACATATTTTTTTTTAACAAAATGTTGTCCCACTACAGTAATTGTCCCATCGCATCAATGTGTTTTTTCATTTTTTCAAATTTATTTTAGCAGAACATTTTTAAAAAAAATTTTGTGATTTTTGCTTTTTTAATTTTTTCGCTTTTACGAGATTTTTTTTTACAATTTCTTTTTAAAATATTTAATTTTTTTTCCTTCTACAATTATTTTTACAACATTTTTTTTTTTTTTTGAAATTTTTTTATACCGTTATTGTCAGATCTGCTACAATCAATTTTTTTTTCTTTTTTTAAAATTTTTTTATTTGCCAATTCAAAAAAAAAAAAATCTTTTGGGTTGTCTAATTTTGTGTTTTTCTCATTTCAATTGGGTAGTCTTGATGTAATGAGCTAATACATTGGGTGGTCTTGATGTTGTGAACATAACAATATTTATTACAAATCTAACTTTTTAAGATTATATATTCAACTCAATATTTTAACATGAGTTGTTATTAATAGACCAGTAGTGACCAAAAATATTTAATTAAGAGCGGCGGAGCGCGCATTATTGCTAGTTTTTATAAATTTTTGAAAGATAACATTGTCATTTGTCAATATTGTCAAAATCACCATTGTCAATGGATCCCTCCTCTATATGTGTATATGACTATATGTACAAAAGATTGTACATAGTGGACATGACTTGTACGGCGAATTAATTAAGCTTGAAGTTTCCACCAGAAGAAAATTAATAACGTGCTTCAGGTGGAAGTTTCTCTTCCTTAATTACTCCTTTCCCCCAAACTCCTTAATTACCCCTTTCCCCAAGCTATGGCGGAATCAGACTATAAGTCTCCGATAACCACCAGAGAAGTGCTTTCTGTAAGACCATTTCTCTACTCTGGTATCGATTGTTTCTCCGATCTGCATGGTCTAATTGCACATATAATTTTTTTTTTTGATGTAGCCGGCGAATTGCCGACTATATTTTTTCATTAAAATAAAATAAAAAAGAGTTGCAGATTGAGATTTAGGGATGGGGTCTCTCTCTTATTTTTTGATGTTTTAGGGTCTTAGGGTCTCTCTCTTATATCTGATGTCTTAGGGTCTCAATTGCACATATAATTAGAATTGTTAATCAATGAGGGCCTTAATTAATTTGAAAAATGGAGTATGTATTGTAGTGTTCCATTAAGCAAGACAACAGGATATCCATCAGTTGTTAAGTTTTGAACAAGCAATGAATTCATATCAATAGCAGATTATATGTTCTTTTCAATGATGCCTACCTTAATTCCTACATTTCATTTTCAGTTGAAGGACCTGGGGATAGAAGAGCAATTTATAACACCCAACAATATTACAATGGAGTCGGAGAAGTACATATGCATTAGAGAAATATCTCCGGAAGACGGCTGTATTGTTATAATTGACATGACTATGCCTATGCAGCCCTCAAGGCTTCCTTTAGCTGCTGTTGATTCTGCGCTTATGAACCCTCAACATCCAATTCTGGCTATCATAGTTCAAGGTTATTTTTACTGATTTCCTAAACATTTTTTAATAGAAGAAAAGTTGATCAATTAAAAATGTATGTATGAAAATAATGTCCAAATTTCAAGATCTAGGCAAAATGGAAATACTGCATTTTGCAGTGAAGCGCATAGGCTGTTGGATCATCTCAAGATTCGTGTAGGCTCGGGTCCGGAGACGATCTAATGGCCCATGTGCTCACTGCAGCAAGATGCTGTATTGCAAGGAAATTTTGTGGGCAAAATGGGGAGTGGAATGTCTATTCCCAGAACAACGACGACATGAATAACTAATAGTTGTGTTCCCAGATCAAGATAGAACGTACAACTATTAGTTAGTAGCGTACTCCGGGTTTGAGAGTGGTATACTATATATTGGCTATACAAAAAACCTCTAAGACATGTCGATGCTCTTGTAACTCGCACAATTAGCCCCTGGTCATGCTTTTGCCCAAGGTTTTAGACAATCAATCATGTTGCGCGAGTTTCTGGCACAAAGTTGTGTATTTTGTAATGGGGTCAGTATATGTATATTTTCATGTTTTTTAATTTATTTATTTTTCTTATATTAAAATTTCAGACTGAATTTTCTTTGCTAATTTAGCTTTATCAGTGTATAGTGCATACCATTTTGGTTTCTTGATTCTTTTATTGACAAATGCATCTGCTATTAAGTGATGCAACATTATTGAGATTGCACGTAATTCGTACTTCCGGCCAATGTGTGTGTACAGTAATATGCATATCACTATGGTTGCACGTATTCAAATAATTGGTGTCTTTTATGCATAAAAATAGCTTTATTAAGTGATGCCACATACAGATGTTTTATCTCATAAACATAATTTACGCAATAAAGGTAATTAACTCTGAATAGAATGGAAAAATGTGCAGCTGAAATAGATGAAACAACACAGGATCAACTACAGATCTTTAATGTCGAAGAAAAGACGACAATGAAGTCTTACAATATGGCTGAGAAGGTCATATATATGATTTATATTTTTCTATTTTCACGTTATTGAAAATTAATTTTCCATAAACACGCTTCTTGATATTTTTTTCTTATAATTTTGTCTTGTATAGGTTGTATTTTGGAAATGGATCACACCCAAATTGTTGGGCCTGGTTACACAAACAACTGTTTACCACTGGTCGACCGAAGGCTAGTTTTTTGAGTTAATTAATGTAGCAATCTGTTGAATATGGGATTCCTGATATTTCCAAAAATATTGATTAAAATTAACCATCTGATTTCACTGATGTTGTTAATGTGTATTCTGTGTATATCTGAAATTAGGTTCATCGGAACCAGTAAAGATGTTCGATAGGAGTGCAAGTTTGGCAACGAGTGATATAATTAGTTATCAGTGCGACCCTTCTGAAAAATGGTTTGCTCTTACTGGAACCTGGCGCGATCCCCTCTTCAGCGTAAGGCAAAATAAGACGTACATAATTAATTCCAATAATTCGCAATTAATATATATTCCTTGTTAAAATTATATAAAATTTTTATTAGAACAGGTAAACTAATTTCTATAGAGCATATTAAGAATCTACTCTCTATCATAGTTCACTCTTGACTTTTCAACAATAACTCTATTGAAATTTTAATCTTCACATGGTAAGAAAATTTGGATTGATCAAAGTATTTCAAAAATTGAGTCATGTTTTTTAATTTTCTTTTTTTCTTTTTCCCCCCCTGAAAAACCATAGGGAAAGATGCAGCTCTTTTCTGTCGAAGAACAGAATAGCCAGGAATTCGATGCTCTCGTATCTGCTTTCACCACTTTCAAAGTGAATAACTTACAAGTTTCTCGCAACTTTTCTTATTATTTCTCTCTCCATTGCAAGTGAGAACTAATTGCTGAATTTGCAACTGTGTTTCGTAATTCAGGTTAAAGAAAATGATGCTCCATCTACTCTGATTTGTTTTACCACAGGATCTGTTAGTTATGAGAAAGAACGATATATAATTCAGTTGAATGTAATTGAACTCAGTGCCCAGCCTGGTAATATTTTGTTCGTCTACAGTTACAATACATTTTAGTAAGATCATCATCTTTAATTTCCACTAGCGCAATTTCATGATTCAGTTATTTATTAACCATTAGGAAAGGTTGGTTTTGCTGAGAAGAAAGGTGACTTTAGAATTGGCCATTGGCCGGGCTTGCCATTGGCATTACAGGTTTAGTACTTCTTTTTAATATTCTCAAATAGATTCTGTACACCAAGTTGGCTGGATTTTCCCAATTAATGTTGAACATTTTAATGAAATGGGTTCATTGGCAACAGTTTAAATCTTTTAAATTCAGTTGCAATTGTATGACAAATAAAACATGAAGGGAAAAAAAATCTGTCCTGGCAATTAATATTTATTGATTATTCTAAGTCTTCTTGTTTCTGGCTGCAGATATCAGAGAAGTACCATATGGTATCTCTGATAACGAAGCGAGGTTTAGTATCTCTGCATGACCTTGAGACGGCTTCTTCAATTTTTTGTTATAATATAAGTGATTATTACTTGATTCTCACAACAGAAGCCGAGAGTAAAGGAGGATTCTATTCAATAAATGAAGGCGGCCAGGTCCTCCTAACAAATGTCAACAAAGATAACATTCATGATGAGGTATATATCTTAGCAGCCTTAAATCTTAAACTTCGTTCTTTGTGAAGTATATAATATGCAATGCCAGCTATCATTTTTGTTATATATTTAGCAAACTGCTTGATTTATTTGTGCTTGTGCAGAAAATTCCTTTGAAAGACAGTCAGACAGCTCAACATGAACAATGCCTTCACAAACTCTTAGTAACTAAAGAGAAACTATATCATCTCCAAGAAGTACAACAGAAAATGATCAGTGAAATGGAGGGATTGATAAAGCAGATTGCCGAGCTGCAAAATGAAAGAGCTGAAATTGTAATGGACTTGGAGGAAGGAACAGAGAGACAACCAGGACTCAAGAGAAGCGAGTTCAATAAGCTTCAAAAATTAGTACAAAAAATGCACAATGAAATTGAAGAGGTGAAAGAAGAGAAAGCCAAGCTGCAAAATGAAAGAGACAAAACTGTAACACACATGGCGGAATTGCTCGAGGTAGAAACAAAAGAGCGGGGAGAAATAAAAGAACAACTCGCAAGTAAGATGACAGAACTAAATAGCTACCGAAAATCACAAAAAGAAATGATGAATGAAATTGAGGGATTGAAAAAGCAGAACACCGAGATAACAAATGAAAGAGACGACTTGAAATGGCGCTTGTTCAGAGAGGAATTAGCTGCTTCTTCCAATCCTCTGGAGATTAAATTAACAGATTTCACCCTGGCACAACTGAGGAAAGTTACCAATGATTTTAGTTCTTCACTTAAAATTGGAGAAGGTGGGTTAGGTCTAGTGTACAAAGCAATCGACGGGCAACCATTTGCTATTAAGATTCCCAGAGGTGAAAGCCACCATGGGCATAGAGCATTCATTCAAGAGGTAATGTCCATTAAAATAGTTAATTTGCTCATCCTAATTGACATCTTACTGCTCTCAGATCGAATGCACTTGATCTCAATATTACTATGCTGAGTAGAAAAAACTTGAGAACTTGCACAATTAGTACTGCTGTTAGATATACATAGTGACATTGAAAATTAAATTTGCAGGTAGAAATTTTAAGTAAATATAGGCACCCAAATATTGTGAAGCTGTTAGGGACATGTCGGGAAGCGCAGGCTCTCATCTATGAGTTGATGCCAAATGGCAGCCTATATGATATTTTGAGTAACAAAGAGCAGGCCAAAGCTCTCACATGGAAAACAAGAATCTGCGTAGCCTCTGATGTTTGCAGAGCTCTCATTTTTATCCATTCAGGCAAGCCCCCCGACACCATAGTCCATGGAGACCTCAAGTCTGCAAACATTCTCCTTGATTCCAATTACACAGCCAAAATCCATGACTTTGGCATATCTCGCCATCTCCACCAAACCGACATGACATACACGCCACACCACTACACCGAATATCAAAAGGGATCATATGGATATGTTGATCCAGAATTTGTAGAGACCGGTGAAATGACTACTATGTTTGATGTCTACTCATTTGGTATTGTACTGCTGGAGTTAGTTACTGGGATAACCCCGGAATTCGGACGTTTTAGGAAGTCTGTGGAAGATGCTTTCCGAAACGGGAAAGTTTCCGAAGATGCTTCCATAGGAGATTGGCCACCAAAGGTGGCTAAGAAAATGATGGGATTGGGCCTTGGGTGTAGTGAACGTTTAAGGGAGAACCGACCAGATCTTGAGAAGAATGTGGCGGATGAGATTGAGGCAATGCGACGTGCTCTCCGCTACCCTTAGCTCCATTTTCATTCCCAGATAGTTCTTTCTTTATGTTGTGCTTTTGGTACTTTAGATTAGATGTAGCTCTAGCAGATCCTTTGGGTAGCATAGATGTTATCAGAAATGTGAGGCGGATGCCTGATGTATTTATCTATTTTGACTGTATAATCTACCAATTTTGACTGTATATCTGCTTGACAACCGCTGTCAAGCTTTTAAAAAAAAAGGGTTCTTTATTTATAGATATTTGCATAGTTCACCAATCTGATTTATGTGTAAGCTATTGAAAAGCATATCACCCTTGCAAAGAACAGATATGTTGGGTCAAATTTGGAGAATCGAACCATGTATTGGGACCATAGGGAGCAAATTCTGTGTCGATTTAGCAAATTAATTTCCCCAGGCAAGGAGGGACTACTTGACAATTGTTGTGTTAACAATTTTTACAATAGAATTAGAAAATAAATGGAAGGGTTGCAAATTTCTTTAAGTTCCTTGAGTTCTTATGTCGAATAATTCACATTTCATACCGAAAATTATATTACTCCGTACATATATTTTTCCATAGTAGAATAAGTCTCGGCATCTTGCTGCCTAATCTTTTTTTCCATCATTTTGTACAGTTGGGGTTTTCTTGAACTTTAGATGCGGAACTAAAATTCAGGATTCGATAGTTGAGACGGTGCTAACGTGTATTCAAGAGATGGGTAAATAATCAAGGCACCGTACCGATTGGAGGACCTTTATCATTATTAAATCATCCCCAATTGACCAAGTGTGGGTTGTTCTGAGTGACTAATTTCCATTAAATATTCATTGATTTTCTACCTAATTCCTGAACTTTAGCACCAACATCCATATATTCACATCCAAATTCAAAGAAACAAATTTTGGGGTTGATTTTTGCAAGTTGTGCCAAGTAAACTTACAAAAATGTTGGCAGGAACCAATCATTGATCTAAAACTCATTAAATTTTTCTTTAGTTCAATTTAATATTTCCTCTAAATCAATTTAATATTATTGAATCAATTTTTAAATTATATACTTAATATGCTAAAAAGCGATCTTAATTACCAAATGAAGGTAGTTGCAGGTGGGATGCCACAATTCGTCATCAGCTTTTTGCATCATAGGTTTAGGGTTTAAAATTTAGATTTAAGGGTATTTGAATTAGTCTGCTTTAATTGGGGGTTGAGAGTGGTTCTTTTAATTAGTCTGCTTTTGGATTGAAGTAGCTATAATTTTCTAAATGGTAAACCATGACTGATATAATCACAGGATAATAATTAACAAGGATACTGCTATCACTGTCTCATAACAGACAATTAGGTAAATAAAAAAGAAAAGACATTAAAAAGCAATCACAACATATCAATGACCTCCTATAACTAAGCAGCAAACTTTTCTGGGAATGAAAAATTAAACTTGAGAATATATAAAATTATAAATCAATTGAGAACCCAGATGTAAAGCCAGAATTATCACTTGCTGTCCCTTCTTAGAACATTTGCAGATGAGGGCTCGGGCTGTAGCCCGTAGGAATGCAGAATCGTACCGTTTTGTTCTTATTTTTGTAGAATATTACATAAGACAAGGTCAGTATTGAAGGAATTGGCAAAAGTAACAATCATCTATTCATGTCCAATGTTTATGACACGAAGCAGTTACATGAGTACACTTTGTTCGATGTGAAGCTGTTAAGTTGTCGGGAAAGGCAGTGCAGTTGTATAAAGGATGTGAAGCAATTGCATGGAATTTCATCCTGTATACCCTCACAACACCCAATCCGCCTTCAGTTAAAACCGCTAAATTCAGAAGATTGTAAATAAATCATGTGGTTCATCCTTGTATAGGAATAGACCAGTGCTGCACAATTGAGAATAGGAATAGACCAGTTAAAAAAAAATAAAAAATGTGAATAGGAATAGACCAGTGCTGCACAATTGAGAAGATTGTAAATAAATCATGTGGTTCATCCTTGTATACACAAATCCTTGGAGCCATACCAAAAGGGTGCATTTAATGAAATCATTTGTTAACAAAATAAATTATAACTACCATAGAAGGCTGTAGCTGTTCATTGTGCGTCTAGTAGAACGACCATCACAGTTGCCCATAAAAAAACCCTACCAGAAAACTGAAATATTACGAAATCAAAACTAATTAGTATTATCCATAATACCATATAGTAAAGGAAAAAAAAATTCACATGCTTTCAGAGAAAAAGTAAAATGAAAACCGGAGAGTTTGAAATGGAATTGCAATACCAGTTGGAAATTAATTTGCCAAGAAAGTCCCGTGCAGTGGTAACAATGCAGCAGACAACAAGAGGATATTGGCAGCGTTGTTTTGAGAGAAGACTAAAGTGGAGAGGCGACCCGCAGCAAGGCGAAGACAGTGAAGTGAAAGGGTTGCTAGCATAGTGCTTTGGAGCAGCGATGTCAAAGTGATGCACATCAATCTGAGTCCTTATAAACAATAGAGGGATTCAATTATCAATTTCATATATAGAAAACAGAAAATAAAAAGTACAATATGATATATAAAAAGCAACATACCATATGCAAGACGTGAACGTTGGTGTATCCATAACTGAAGCTTAAATAACACAAAAAGAAAAAAACACTTCCAACTCCAAGTTGCTGAGAAGCTTTCGGCTTCCAGAACACCCTGCCAATACACTGAAAAATCACAAAATCGAAACTATTTAGTATTCATCAAACAGAAAATCCAAACTGAAAGCTTGAAACATTGTTAGACCGAAGAAGGGGTCGATATAATACAGAGCGGCTGTCAGAACATAATACAGATTACTGCTCGGAAGGTGAAAAGGGTTGGTGGAAAGATGTTACATGTACACACGGTCGCAGTGAGGCACTGGTTCACTTGGTGTCTATCAGAGAGGAGAGATGGACTCCATTTGGTGTTGATCAGGAAGGAGAGGAAGAGCTGCTCGGAAGGAGAGGCACTGATTCACTGGTTCGCTTTGCATCCTGCGTATACCAATTGAATTGCCAAATGAATTAAAATCATCAAATCAGCCTATAATTAAAATTACTAAATCCATCAAAATATAATTGAAATGGGGCAGAACTGCACCAATTGACCAGCAGTGTCACTAGGCCAATGATCTCGCACTAATTTTGCTAAATGGAAAGGGAGCAATGCACATAATTTATGAGTATGATACTATAATGCCACAGAATCATCTTGATTTATGAAAAGAGGCCAAATTTTTTAATTACTATAGTTGAGTACTCAATAAGTGGTAAAAACCAACAATTAGGAACTTTCAGAAATATATGCCCAGCATTTCAATTAAAGAAAAAAAAAAAAAAACAGTGTTAGAATACAAAGCATGTCAGCTTTTTGCAATCAACTAAGAGATGAATTGTGCCAAAATAATCAGCTGAGTTGATGCGATGCCAGCAAAAGTTGAAAACATCCTATGGGCAAAAACCAGAGGAAAATCTACTAAATTATACGAATTACAAAAGTAAAATAAATTCAAATAAAATCTATTATGAACAACAAGAGTTGATCTGGGTACATGCATCAAGTGCAAAAATCTGAAACTGAGGTTTGGTGTGGTTCCCAATTGTCAGTTCGCAGCCAATCTTTACATTGAAAACTCTTGCCCAATTTTAATAATTACAGTTTTGACCCTCTTGGAATGTTTGACATGTCTATATTTCGGAGAGAGAACTTTATCATCTAACCTGAAAGCGATTGCAAGATTTCCATTAACCTTCCAACTTGTCAATTTTTCGGAGTTCCCTTTTTTCAGTTACTTTCTGGTCTCTTAGATTTAATTGACATTATTCAACTTTTTGGAAGCCTCCATTTACTCGGTCTTATGGAATGCATCTATATTCAGGACAGGCAGAACATTAAATATGGTACATAAGATATATTCGAACGAATTAGGAGATATACCTACTTGCAACATTGGCCGTCATGGCACTTATTTGCTGTGCATACATGGCATGTGAGTGACTCCACAATTGTAAGTTTGTTGTGTTAGCACGATCCAGAAGCAAACATAACCTACCAAAAGTTTAGTTTTCTGAAACAACAAAAGATGCATATGAGAATTCTGTCAACTTCATAAAGAAAAAAATAAAAATCCATCATTTGTAAGATCCTTATATAGAAATCAGATTTTGATGCAGCACCTTTCAATCGTAGAGCAACTACACTATGAAAGCATTGTAATCCTTATTTTGTGCATCTGGTTGTGTTTCAGCAAATCTCTGTGCCATCTGATCGTGTGATGGACTTGAATTTTAGAGAACCTGGTAACTCTGGGAGCTCTTGCAGCAAATCATCTTCGGAGATTTCGAGATACTCAAGAGCAGCACAGTTTGCCATTGTAGCAAGCAATGACATCAGTGAGTTTGCAAACCGGATTTTCAAGGTCCTAAGAGAAGCATGTAACTCTGGATTAATAATAAGTATTACAGAGAGATTCAAAAGAAAGAGAGACTGAAATTTGAGAATCTAGATCCCATATTTATATCAAAATAAAAAAGTAAAATAGAAGGAGAGATACAATATACCTGCAACATGGGCCACCATAGTAGTTATTTGCTATACATACATGGCATGCAAGTGTTTGTGCAATTTTCCTGCAGTACTCCTACGAAAATATTTCACGAATGCTAGTCCAATTGGGAGTTTGTTGTGTCAGCACGATCCAGCGGTAAACATAACCTATCTGAAGTTTTGATTTATATAACAAGAAAAAGATGGATATAAGAATTCTATTATTTTCATGAGAAAAAATGAAGTTGTATAATAGAAATCAGAAAATGATGCAGTACCTTTTGATTGTAGAGCTATGTAATCCTTATTTTGGGGATCCTTTCCGAATATAGAGTATCTTCAGGTACAGAGCACCGTGCCATCTGATCGTACGATATACTTGAAATTTAGAGAACGTGGTAACTCTGGGAGACTGTATAGCACATCAGCTTCCATAATATTTAGTTCTCTAAGACCAAGGAGACTTGCCATTGTAGCCGGTAATGACTTTAGAGATTTTGCATTTTGTATTCTCAAGATCCTTAGAGAAGTAGGTAACTCTTGGATCTCTTCCAGCAACTCACAGTTTGAAATCTTTATTTCTTTAAGAGCAGTGAGGCTTACCATCGTAGCAGGCAATGACTTAAAAGAGCTTGCATCCTCTATTTCCAAGATCCTTAGAGAAGCAGGTAACTCTCGGATCTCTTCCAGCAACTCACAGTTTGAGATCTTTATTTCTTTAAGAGCAGTGAGGCTTGCCATTGTAGCGGGCAATGACTTCAAAGAGTTTACATATCCTATTTCCAAGATACTTAGAGAGGCAGGTAACTCTTGGATCTCTTCCAGCAATTCACAACATGATATATCTATTTTTTCAAGAGCAGTGAGGCTTCCCAATGTAGCAGGCAATGCCTTTAGAGAATTTGCATCATATATTGCTAATGTCCTTAGAGAAGCATGTAACTCCCAGATCTCTTCACATAATTCACATTCATTGAGAGTCAGATGTTCAAGAGCAGTGAGGCTTGCCATTGCAGTGTGCAATGACTTTAGAGAGTTTGCACCCCATATTCTCAAGGTCTTTAGAGAAGTAGGTAGCTCTCGGATCTCTTCCAACGATTCACATCTTGAGATATCTAATTCTTCTAGAGCTGGAAGGCGTGCCATTTTAGGACACAATGACTTCAGAGAGTTTGCATCTTGTATTAATAAGATCCTTAGAGAAGCAGGTAACACCGGGATCTCTTCTAGCAATTTACACCCCCAGATACGTAGTTCTTTAAGAGTAGTGAGGCTTGCCATTGTGGCACGCAATGACCTCAGAGGGTTTGTATCCTGTATGTGTATTCTCAAGATCCTTAGAGAAGGTGGTAACTCTGGAATCTCTTCCAGCAATCCATAGCCAAAGATATGTAGTTCTTCAAGAGAAATGAGGCTTGCCATTGTAGTAGGCAATGAGATTGGAGAGTTTGAACCACCCCATATTCTTAAGATCCTAAGGGAAGCAGGTAACTCCTGGATCTCTGGTAGCAATTTACACTCATTGATTTGTAATTCTTCAAGAGAAGTGAGGCTTGCCATTGTAGTAAGCAATGAGTTTTGAGAGTTTGCATATGATATTTTTAAGGTCCTTAGAGAAGCAGGTAACGTCTGGATCTCCTCCACCAATTCACATTTAAAGAGATCTAATTCTTCAAGAGAAGTGAGGCTTGCCATTGTAGGAGGCAATGACTTCAGAGATTTTGCATTGTATACTCTCAAGATCTTTAGAGAAGTTGGTAACTCCTGGATCTCTTCCAGCAATTCACATTTTGAGATATATAATTTTTCAAGAGCAGTGAATCTTTCCACTGTAGCAGGTAATGTGTTTTCTAAACAGGGAATATGAGTGACATTTGCACAATGTACAATGTGAAGAGAAGTGAGAGTAGTGAGACGTGATGCTGTCTCCAGCAGGTGGACATCAAGTTTACCACAGTTTACAATTGAAAGATGGTTTAGTGTCATGGGCAGGATGTTCCTCTGGTTATCAACAGCCACCAGCTTTGGGCAATTTATTATCGTTAAATTCCATAATGATACAAACTTTCCAAATGCACCAGTTGGTAGCTCTACAAGATTCCTGCAATTGCTGATTACCATACTCATGAGGGACTGAAAGTCTATGTGTGCCTGCTGCAAAAATCCACTTAATGATGTTAAGTATGGGCAGTTCTCTATGGTCACAGTTCTGAGTGGTGATTGCAATGATTCTGTAGATCGGCCACCACTTGAGTCTGAACTTCTGTAATATTCCGGTAGAGCACTCAATGGAACATCACAGATTTTCAATGTAGTTAGAGAACGTGGCAGATTAGGAAGTGAACTCAACGCAACTTCAGATACTTCCAGATCAGTTAGAGAATCTGAATATGGCGGATTAGGACATCTGGTCAGTTTCAAACAATTATGGATGGTTAATTTCTCAATATTTTGTAGATTCACATTGCCCTGCTGCAGAAATCCATCCAAGGATTCTAATTTGGGACATTCTTTTATTTCCACTATTTTGAGTGACGACTTTCGAGACACTATTTCACTAGTGTTACCGTTTGGGCTTTGGAACAAATTTGGGAGAGTTGTCAAACCCACCTTTTCAACTCGAAATTCACTTAAAGAAAGGGGTATATCAAACATCTTATCCAGGTTTGGACAATCACGTAATGTAAGGACTGACAGGTTTAAAAGACGTGAATCCTTCATCCATATGGGAGATCTTTGTCCTTTATAATTATGAATTATCAACTCCCTAAGATCTGGACTGGCTTGGAGGTTATCAATAATTTGCTCAGGATTATTGGGATTGCTCTCTAAACTCCAGTTGAGAGAGAGTAACCTAAGATTTGTCTTTCCCAATAGGTTCGCACTTAGAGCCTCAGCAGGACTTCCTATATTCTCAATGTTGTAAATGGAAAGTTTATGAAGATCTTTCAATGTGCCCAACTCATCTATAGAATGACCATTCCCCTCTCCAACAAAAAAGGTCAACTCTCGAAGGGATGTCAGCTTGTGGACTCCATGAATGGTTTTAAGTAATTTGTCGGGAAGCCTCATATATCTTAAGTTGACTAGATTGTTCATCCTACTTGGTTCAACTCCCAAATCGGATGAATCAATATTAACTCCTGGTAAATCTAGATATAAAACTTGCAAATGGTATAACTTGTGAATTGCAACAGAAATCAACATTGATTGTTTTGTATGTACCGATAAGTAGCGGAGGTGTACCAAATCACTTATCTCCACTGATAGTTGACAATCACAAGATGTAGATATTGTAAGCAAGCGTAAAGAATTTTTAATTATTTCTTTTCGAAGCACAAATGGATTTGGGTTTGGAGCCATATGGCGATTGGAAGTTATGACCAAGCTGTGTAAATTCTCAAGGTGGGAGATCCTTTCAATCTCACTTTCATGTACGGATATGTGCCGTACACTTTTAGGAATGAGAAGTGGCTTATCATTAGGTTCTACTCTACAACATTCCCCATTAGAAACACTCTGGGCCAAGTCATGTATTAAGTCATGCATGACATACCGTTCACCATGCCATGATTTATAATACTCCAAGAATGATTTCCTGACAAGATAGTTGAACCAATCTTCACCAACATCCTCTAGTTGCTTTTCGTCGCATTGTTTCTGCTGGATAAATCCGGCAGCTATCCACATTTTGATCAATTCATCTTTTTCGAACATATAATCTTGAGGAAATATACTACAAAACCTAAAGCATACCTGCAAATCTGCTGGTAAATGATAGTAGCTTAACTTTAAGATCTCCACCACATCCTTTGCTTGGTGGATTTTAAGAATGGAGCTATGATCCTGAATTCTTCTCCAATAATTGTATTCCATATTTGAATTTAGTAAGCTCCCAATCACCTTTGCTGCTAATGGGCTCCCTCGGAGCATTTTTATTATTTGATCTCCTAATTCCTGCAAATTTGTATGATTTTCAGGGTTATAGCCATAAAATGCGTAATTATAGAATAGTGATCCCAGATCTTGCTCATTCAATCCTCGTAATATTACAGGTTCTTGACGATTTGCGCGTATCGCTTTTGCTAACGAGTTTGCCACTGTTCTCTCTCTAGATGTAAACAAGATTTTACTACCTTCTTGTGTAGACTTTAATGGAGCAATAAATTGTTCCCAGCCCCTCCAGTACTTCTCATCGTCCCAGATATCATCGAGAATGAGAAAAACTTTCTTTGATTGTATTTTTTCCTTCAGGATCTCCTGAAGTGCGTTTAATGGTATATCACCGTAATTACTTTTGTCAAGTTCTCCAAGTATTTTTCTGGTTAAACCTTCAAAACTGAATTCAATAGAAACACAAATCCAAATTGTGTGGTCAAAATGATTGGACCCCTTCATCTCTTGATACGCAAACCGCGCAAGCGTGGTCTTGCCAACTCCACCCATCCCAACAATACCAAAAACAGAAAGAGGTTCTTCAGTTGATCGCTTCAACCAACCTATTATAGTTTCCTTCTCCTCATCCCGGCCAAACACCTTACTTTCGACTGAAAAAGATGTTGTTTCAGGCCTAAAAATCTTACTCGACTCTTTCCAGGATTCAGAAAAACCATAAACACCCAAACTTTTGGCACGTTGGTGGAGGCGATCCACATCTCTAATTGCCTGATCCAACATACTTACTGCCTTCCTCAACTTGCCCGGAGTCTCCTCACTGATAGGGTGTGTTTTTTGCTTCTTAGGACGAGAAGTGGATCCACCTGCCTCCTCTTGCTTCTTAGCCTCTTCCTCCAGTTTCTCGTACTCCAATTCATCGAGCACGTCTTCGGATGCATCTACAGCCCTTCTAAATTGCTCAAACCATTCACCATAAGTTGGGTCCTTCGCCTTCAATGCTTCGGCAATACCCATGACAGATTTGATCTGAGGCAAATCCGTCTTTATCCTATTAAGCTCAGCCTCACAGTCTCTTGGGTGCATAAGGGTGCGTAGGAATTCAAAGCCTGCGTTAACAATTTTCTCAACAACAACAGACATTGCACTTTCTGCAACAAGTGAAACAGCAGATGATACCCAGCTAGCCATCCTCAAAGCAATGTTTTGTTTTTTCAGGTTTTTTTTTTTTGTTAGAGAGATTGATTTTGGAATGACAAAGAACGAATAGGAAGGTGTTATGAGAGAATGGATTCAGAAAAGTGAACAGTGAGCTGAAACAGAGATTAATAGGCACTTTTTTTTTTTTTTTTTTTTTGGTGCAACAATAAAGGAGTAGAAATTTCAATAGTAAAAAACAGAGATATATTGGAGACAGATGAAAGCAGTGATTTGTGAAACAAAATATTCAAGCAGAGATCAAGAGAGAGCTGTAGAGATTGAAGAGAGATGAAAGCAGTGATTCCAGAAGCGAAAGATGGGGTGAAAGCGCGCGAGAGAGAGGAAAAGAGGGGGAAAGCTGACAGCTGATGGAATCTAATTAGTAGTAATTGAACAATAGATGAATGGAGCTTGACTCCAATGGTTCAAGTCTACTGAATTATTGTTGATTGAGATACTCTGTGGCATATGTGAACAGGATTTACTAATATAAAGTGCTTTGTCATTGTAAATAGAGCGTTCTTCATAATTGTAAAATGCAAAGTTAAGAGCGTCTGTGACTTTCTTGTCCTAGGAGAAGCACCGTTTTTCTATATTCATGCACCAGAAAACCCTTGTTGGTCAAGACAAACTTTATGTGTGCTATCATGTTCATCTGCAGTAGTCCTTTCTTCTTCTCATCTACGTAATTAGTTTTATGTTATAATGTTTATTCTCAAATTACAAGATTAAAGGAGCTTGTCTAATTTCTCAGGAACTAAAAATATTGGGCAATTTAACAATTTGTCCTTCTTACAAAATTTGTTAAACAAATTACTGTCTTCCGAAAAAATTTAACAAAATGCCCTTGTGTACCCTCCATTCTCCTTCCCTTATATTAACTTTCTTCTACCTTCCTTTAAAAATAGCACTGTATATTTTTCTTTATTATTTTCTTTTAATCTTTTCATTTATATATCAAAGTTTTCATGAAAATTTCTTTTATAGCATCGATTTTCATTATATGAATTTATTATCATTAAAATTCTGAATTTTATAATCCTCATTTTTAGTTAACATTCAATTCAACTTGTTAAAAAAAATAATGAATAAATTCTCCTGTTATTATAAAATTTTAATTTGCTATAGTATAATAAAAAATAAATAATATTATATCCTTGTAAATATAGTGAATATAATATTTTAGAAAAGACTAAATTTTGTTTACTCTCCTTAATATAATAGAAATCTTATATCCTTGTTTTCATTATCATTAATTAAATGAATTATATTAAAAATATTTTTTAGATGACATATTGTTCCAAATTTGAAGAAGAATTTAAGGTTTTGAGAATAGAATTCCCTATAATTTATATTGTACAAAATTTTTTTATATAAAATTTGACAGTGTAAATAAAAATGAATAAATAAATAAATATTAATTAAATATATTTATTGATATTGTTGAGGGAACGTAAAAGAGGTTAACATGTGTGAAAGTAAATGAAGGGGAATGAATGGCACACGAGGGTATTTTGTTAAATTGCCCAAAAAGATTTACTTCAACAAACAAAAAATCTAAACTTTATAGTATATGATAAAAGTTTTAATGTGCCAGGGATAGAATTTCAAGATACCCGAACACAACTCTTGATACAGGAACACAACCCTTGATAAAGGATCACAAAGTCCTACCTAAGAAGTGTCGAATGACGAATTATGAGAACATATTTAAAACGAGACCATCCATGCCTCATTGCCAATCCTTCACATCTCTTCAAGCATTATCCTACATTTGTGATGATACAGTCCCGATAGAATGGAGGAGAATAATGATGACCATAATCTTTGTCCTATGGCGGGAGAGGTGTGCTCGGATATTTAGAGATCAATCCAAAAATCATCTAACTCTGACTAGAGAAATTGTATCAGAAGTTGCAGCATGGTTTCCTTAGCCTTTCTATTTTCCTATTTTCTTATTTCCCTTAACTTTTAGTTCTTTGCTTCATAAAATAAATTGTATATGAAGCTGGCAGTCTTTGCTTTGCTCTTTCTTGTATTGACAATTTACATGGTTCTAATAATATAAAATTTGAGGGCTGGGCCCTCATCTTTTTATCAAAAGAAAAAAAAAAGAATTATGAGATAATTCATTTTTTTTTTCGAGTAGGTTAAGACCTACTTTAATCTTTTATGTAAACTAGTTTGGCCACGTTCTAGGAGTCACATATAATAGCACATAAAGTGGATTCTTTGTTTCAATTGATTCATGTCCACAAACAATAGTATCTTATCTTTTGTTAGGCAGTTTCCTTGCTAGAGATCAATAATCAATGAAAACAACAGCACAGGGAGCTTGTAGAAAATTGTACATTACTCAAACAAAACAGAGGAGTCAGATCATAATAGTACCAACATTTTATTGTAATTAATTCAAGATATTTTGTTTTTTTTTTAGCTCTATTGGTACTAGGAAGGCATAATCATTTTTAATGTAAATCCAGTATTTCTAATTCTGACTTTATTATCTGCAAAATCATCAGAATGAAACAGAAGAATATTCACAACGAAGAAAGTTAGGTTCTTTTACTAAAAAATGAAGAACCCTGGAAGTTGCTAAGATAAAAATAACTATTATATATGAAATTCAGGATATGAGGAAACTGTAACAATTCACAGACACAGACATACACATCACCTTATCTTCAAATTGATGACCAACAAAATTCCGTGTAAACGAAGTAGCTAACTCCCCTGTAAACCACACAAAATGGAAGAGTTGTCCAAGTCGTGCTGATGTGAGAAAGGGAACCATTATATTCTCTATCTATTGTTTCCTTTCTCATAATATCTCTTAGCAGCCTCAGTTTCTGGACACTACCTTGAAGTTTCATACATGTCTATTCGAGTACCCTGTAGTTCCAAATCCCCAGACTTTTCAACTTTATGCATGGAAATCAAATTATGACTAACAATAGCCAGGTTTGTTTACCAAATGGATGAACAAGTAAAACAAATTGTGTGCTTCTTCAAAATTTATCTCTCTATGCTAGTTTTTCGGGACAAAATTAGTTAGATTATTGTTGTAAAAGGTTTGGTTGATATTTTGCGTCCTTTGGATTTAGAATGAGAAAGGATTTTATTTTTTTCTTGTGATGTAATTTTTTTAAGTGAATGAATTAGTTGCCTATGGGCCTATAGTGTTAAAAAAAAAAAAAAAAATGGATGAACAAGTTAATAAAAACAGAAAGAAAGCTATATATACATAAATTAAAACATATGGATCAAAAATTGGTTGGACTGTTTTGGGCCAAATTCTTTTTTTTTTTTTTTTCATTCTCTTCTGCTACTTCTTTCTATCTGTTATTTGTTTTGGTCTGTTTATGATGCCCAAACAACTATTAAAAGGTAAGAACCACTGCACGTATCGATACTAATGATTTTTTGTGCTGGGATTGAACCATGGACTGAAACAACATGCTCCATTGGTGACTGTTCTATGACCTCTGAGGCCCCATCAAAAGGAAATCAGGCCAACCGATTCCACCGCAGGCTCACCTCTCACAGTCACAGCTCCGGGGCTGCAGCTAGCTGTCCCTTCACTCCAGAGGGGGTACTCTGTTAGTTGAGGCCCAAGTTGTAGAGTTGTTTAATTTCACCTCTCATGATCTGCTTTGTTATCCTCCATTCCAACCAATTGGTATTAGATCTGCTCATGGGCCAAGTTGCAAAATCAACTGAGGAACCTGCTAGCTTTTCAATCAGTTTGAATTTGTAATTTTTTCTTTTTTTGTTTGCTCTTTTGAAAATTCACCAAAAACTTCAAAAGAAAGGAGTACAGTTTAATCTGATATACTGTATCAGTAGTTTAATTTGAATTTCTAATGATCTTCCAACAACTTATCGTAGAAGTATTCACTCCATATAGCAGCGGTATCTAGCCAGCCATCTTATAAATAATACTTGTATCAAAGAGAAAAAAATTAAAAATCATATCAAACATAATAAGATATGAAACAGGCAGCAAGAACCCTGTATCCTTGTTTCTCCCTTTTCTTTTGTTTGTGAGGTTGTCTTCTACTTTAATTCTTTGGACAATTACATGGAAGTTTTGACAGGAACATGATTTGTTGAAACTCGATCAGTAGATCACAAAAAGTACAGAGATGACTCCAATTAGGTTCTCTTGCTTACAACTTCAACATCTCTGCTGTCACAAATTGCACGGGCCTCCGCTGAGTGTACTCCATCTCTGTATCGTTAATTAAAAACACACAAATTAATGAGCGAACACATGATTGTGTATTATCTTACAATGTATATTAACTTCCATAAAAAGTATATCAGTACAGTCCAATTGCTTTTGTATTGCATAAACAAGTCGATAACTTATTGGATCCATACAGCTCAGTTAGTTCATTGCACATTTCTATACAAGCCGAGTATATGTATAGCTCCATATGTCATAGTACAAGGGAACAACTCAGTTAAACGGCTTCACACTAACCCATGTGGCAATATCAGATATATATCAAAAGAGTGAATAATAAGTTACTATATACCACCTTGCTGATCTGACAAACACTTTCGCGCTGACTGGAAGTGGAAGACAGCCAGTGGAACCACACATGTTGTCTAGTCGTGTCAGATTAATTCTGCATGTGAAGCAAATAAATATATCAGGATAATTAGCACAGGGCATGATAAATTGAGAATTGAAATAAAACAAGCATTAGTTTAATCACAATTATATTAGTTTTACAGGTTTCAATTTTGCAACGAGACCAGGATTTTTTCCAATTGTTCCTTGGCAAAGATCCTAATTGTAATTCAGGCAAGTCCAAAATAATGCTCAAATTCAAATTCTGTAAACCAGAAACCATGATTGAAATAATAAGCAGTTTAATGGTGTACTCTAGTTTCTAAATAATACTGGTACCAGTCTGCGGCTGCATCTGACTTACCAGAAGCATTGTGCACCTTCAATAAGTTCAGCCATGCCGGTACACCATCATACCAGAATGATGGAAACTAATGTACGAAGGGAAATTAATTCAGCCATACCAAAATTGCGCACCTTCAATAAGTTCATTGGAATGCTATTTTAACGTGTTTGTTAAGTCTCAGTGGAATTTAAGACAAATATTTGTATTAAAGAGACAGATCGCATTTGACTTACCAGAAGCATTGCGCACCTTCAATATATTCTGTCATGCCGGTACACCTAGGGGTGGCAATGGAACGTAACGGCAACGGAAATAGGCAGTTCCGTTGCTGTTCCGTTTTAAGTGGCGGAAGGAAAATTAATGCCGTGTTCTGTTCCGTTTGAATAACAGCACGATTTTTTTTTCCGTTTACTGTTCCGTTTTATTGGAACGGAACAACGTTCATAACGTAAATTTTTGTTCGGTTAACAATTGACTCGATTAATTCATCTCTCACTCAAAGATGCCATGTGACCATGTCACCTTTTAAGCATGTCTCAGCAAAAGCGTAGCAACTGGTCAGCATATATACATGTGCAATATTTGTTTCTGCTAATAATGAAACCACCAGTATCACTGTACCATTGATTGTCAAAGGGAAAACAAACAATAAAAGAGACACGGCAAGCATGTCATTGATTCCATGTTTTTGAAGAATTCATATTCATGTGTTAATTACTTGGTTACACTCCTCTTTCCAGTTCCAGTCATCTCCATAAATAAAAAAACTAGAAACCAAAAGGCAACAATCAAACTGCTACCCTACCTTGTGCGTGTTAACCCTTACCAGCAAAATACCAGTAAGCCTGCACTGCTTCTTGTATCAAATCTTTGTACTGATACCCTGCACTGATACCCCTGTACCAGTCCAGTACCTTGTATTACCAAAAACCATAAATTGAAAATCAGCAGAAACCAGGGACTTTTGTAATTTACCAGTAAAATCAGTACATTGTAATTAACCAGTAAAATCAGCAAAACCAAGTAAAACCAGTAAAATCAGTACCTTGTAACCAGTATCAAAAATCAGAAACCGAAAACTAACCAAAACCAGCAAAATCAATAGCAAAAAATCAGTACAAAAAAGAAGAAACTGAAAAACAGTACCAAAAACAATCAATTTCGAGAAAAACCAGCAGCCACCACATGCCTTTGCTTCAAGGGTTGCCTTCGCCTTTGGGAACCCATACCCACCGGCAACTACCTCATGCAGGAAAGATGATGAGAGGGGAAAGACGACTTCGGCTTGGAGTGCGCAGATGGCTTTGGCTTGGTAGGAGAGCAGATGGCTTCGGCTTGATGGAGAGGCGAGATGGGAGTGCACCCAAGAAGATGGCTTCCAATGTGAGAGAGAAAGACAGAGAGAGCATAATCGGAGAGTTAGTGCCTCAGTGGAGTCAGAGGGGAGAAGAAGAGAGAGCGGCGCGAGTGGAAATGAGAATGAGGGGAAAGAGCGGCTAGGGCGACAGATTTGAGGAGGGGTTACCTTTTAACCCGCCCCGTCCCTCCTCTGCTATTAAACAATAGCAGATCCCAGCAATTTTGAACGGCATAACGGAAAAAAATGGAACGGAACTGGTATTTCCGTTTACCGTTCCGTTAAGTACTACGTAAATCAAATCTGTACCGTTGATTGTTCCGTTTGCAAACGGTAGGTCAAATCTGTGCCGTTGCTGTTCCGTTCGGTGCGGAACGGAACAGAAAACGGAAATTTCCGTGTCATTGCCACCCCTAGGTACACCATCTAGATACCGAAAAGGGATTTCAAATTAAAGCAGGATTTACAATTTGCTTGACTGGAAGAATCCAGTGACATCAGGTAAACTATAGAAGAAATGACAACAGAAAAATATAACAATTGATCTTGCCTCAAGATGTTCTTAGCATGCCATAAATGACACTAATGCCCTTGTGTGACAATTTTTCAATTATCATCTCTCTGAGTCTCTGACTTGGTGGAAAAACGTAGCCATACTCTGTTCCAGCTGCAGTTTGAGATTTACGTGGTTCCAGCCTTATACTACACTGTTAATACATCACAGCAGTGCTTTATATGGTTCTCTTCTGCTTCCCTGGATTCAGACCTATAAAATGTCGGGTTTAAATTATGTTGTGTCAGCATAAATCAGCAGTATGTAACTTACAAAAACTAGTTTCAAGACAACAAAAGATGCATATACCAATTCTGTTAAAATAAATAAATAAAATAACTCAATCATTGCAGGAGCAATTTGATTGAAATCACAGTTACAAATGGACCTACAGTTACAGAACTGATAAATTATGATGCATTTATATATCCTTATTTCTGGCACCTGGTTATGTTTCAGTGGTAGCTCTGGAGGTAATGCTGCAAATCAGCGTTCTCAATTGTTAGCTCTGGAACTGCAGCGAGGCTTGCAATTGTAACAGGCAAGAACTTCAGAAGTCTTGCATCTTCGATTCTTAAGATCCTTAGCGAAACTGGTAGCTCTGGAGCCCCTCCAGAGAATCTGCCTCTATGATTCCTAGCTATACCCAATAACATTCAGTGAGATCTAGAAAAATAGAATAAACTGATACCATAGTTAAAACGTACTCCAAGTCTAATACCGAACCAGGAACTACCAATTTGTACAGCTTGCAAAAATAAATACAGTGCCCTAGGTTCTTTCTATTCCCTCAATAGTAAGTGCCTACGTACTGCCTCGACATGCTCAAAAGAAATAGGAAGAATGAAATAATTGATCCAACCCCATGAGGTTCTTACTTCTTAGCTTACCTTAAATTATACAGTTCAAGCTGCAGTCTGAGCCATACACTACACTGTTTGTACAGACAAATGTTTGCACGGTTCTTGTCTCCTCCTCCGGACTGACAACTATGAAATGTCAGCTTGGCATTATGTTGAGTCAGCATGGCTCACCAGTAAGAAATTACCTACAATAGGCATATTGATACAACAAAAAATGCAAATGAGAAAGCTACTAAATTCTTGCAAAAAAATACTCAATAATTCGCAAGGTCTTTTAAAATAATTCATGAATTGATATGGTACCTTTCATTACAAAAAGGTGTTGAATAGTGAAGCATTGCAACCAGTATTTTCCTCATCTGATATGGTTTTTGCAACAAGGGTTTCGAGATATATACGGAGGTGTTGAAAACAGGATATTTTCATGTACAGAGCTCTGTGCCATCTGATCGTGTAATGGACTTTTTCCTAAGAGAACGTGGCAACTCTGGGAGCTCATGCACCTTATCAGCGTTCTCAATTCTTAGCTCTTCAAGTGCAGTGAGGCTTCCCATTGTAGCAGGCAATGACTTCAGAGACTTTGCACCTTTAAATATCAAGTACCTCAGAGAAGCAGGCAACTCTGGGAGCTCCTCCAACAGATCAGCTTCGTAGATGTGTAGATTTTTAAGTGCAGTAAGGCTCACCATTGTAGCTGGCAATGACTTCAGGGACTTTGCATCTGAAATTTTCAAACTCCTCAGAGAAGAAGGTAGTTCCTGGATCTTTTCTAGCAAATTGCAATCCCAGATCATTAACGTTTCAAGGGCAGTGAGCCTGAAAAAAGCACCAGGCAAGGACTTCAGGGTTCCTTTGTAGAACGTCAAATTCCTGAGGGTACTGCTGTTGTGCAGTAGCCATTGCTGTGTGAATGTATCCATCTCCGAACAATTGAAGATACTCAGTTCACTAACAAATCCCAAGCTTCTCAACGGTTCACCAAGAAGGAGAGAGAGGCTATTAATCTTAAGAGAATTTATTTTTAAAGAGGCCAAGTTATTCCCATACAGGTTGACACCGTGTGCTGGTTCGCTAGATGAATGGTCTATAAGCTTGTCACATCCAATAATATACAACGTAGTGAGAGATTTGAAGGCATTTTCTGAGCAGGGAATGCCAGTAATATTTGCACAGCTTATAATATGAAGTTCATTGAGAGCAGTGAGATGTGATGCGGACTCCAGCAGTTGCACATCAAGTTGACCGCAATTGCAAATGGAAAGGTTTTTAATTGAAATGGGCAGAAGGTTGCTCTGGTCATTAACTGCCTTCAGCATTGGGCAATCCAATATTACTAAATTCGTTAGTGATAATAATTTCCTAAATGCATCTTTTGGCAGGTACATCAGTTTCTCACAGTACTCGATTCTTAATTTCTCAATAGCTTGTAAATCCATATTATCTTGCTGCAAAAATCCATCCAAGGATACTAAATTGGAGCATCTTTCTATTTCCACTAATTTCAGTGATGACACTATAGCACTGGTATTCCCACTTGAATTTTGGTGCAAATTAGGAAGTGAAGTGAGGCCCACTTTTCTAACTCGAAACTCGGTTAGGGAAAGGGGAATATCAGGTAACTTGTCCAACTCTGGGCATTCATGAATATGTAGAATTTTGAGGTTTGGTACATGACAGGAGAACAGTTCGTCCTTCAACCTAGGACAATGAACTAATTTGAGAACTGACAGGTTTGAAAATGGTGGATCCTTCATCCAACTGGGAGATCTTTGACCTTTATAGCTCCCAACTATCAACTCTGTGAGATCCGGATTGGGTTGGAGGTTTTCCATAATTTGCTCAGAGTTACTAGGATTGCTCGTTGAACTCCAGTTTAGAGAGAGTGACCTGAGACTTTTCTTTCCCAATAGATTGGCACTCTTAGCCTCAACTGGATCGCCAACATTCTCAAGGTTGTAAATAGAAAGTTCACGAATATTATTTAGTGTGTGCAGCTCGTTTATGTGATGACCACTCTCCTTTCCAACATAAAAAGTTAATTCTTGAAGGAATGTCAGCTTTTGAGCTCCAGAAATGGTCTCCATCAATTTTCTGGGAAGTTTCATATACCGTAAGCTAACCAAATTGGTCAACCTTTTTGGTTCAGTTCCCAGTGAGAATGAACAACATCCATAATCACATAGTTCCAATACTTGTAAATGGTAAAGCTTGTGAATTGAACCGAGGATCAAACATTCTGATGGACTGAGACTTGAATTATGAATTGACAAGTGCCGGAGGTGTACCAAATGGCTTATCACCTCTGATATTCGGCAGCGGCGGCTAGAATTAGATATTCTCAGCAAACGTAAAGACTTCTTAATGATTTCTTTTGAAAGAAAAATTTGATCCAGGTTCTGAGGTTTAGTTATAACCATGCAGCGTAAATTTTCAAGATGGGAAACTCTTTCGATTTCACATTCTGGTATGGATATGTATCGTACACTGCTAGGAATGACAACTAGTTCATCACTAGTTTCTATTCTACAACATTCCCCGTTGGAAACATTTTGAGCCAATTCATGCACTAAATCATGCATAACGTAAAAGATAAGTTTGCTATCAATAATTGACTCTGGATGCCAAATTTCAAAAAATGATTTCCTCAAAAGTTGATTGAAGTAATCTTCCCCGATATCCTCTAACCTTTCTTTCTGACATGAGTGATGCTTGAGGAATCCACAGGCCATCCACATTTTGATCAGCTCATCTTTTTCGAAAAGATGATCTTGAGGAAATATGCTGCAAAACTTAAAACATGCCTGCAGATTTGCTGGTAAATTGTAGTAGCTCAGTTTCAAAATCTCCATCACATCGTTTGCTTGGTCCAAGTTGAGCAGAGAGCCACAATCCGAGACTCTTCTCCAAAACAAATGGTCCATGCGTGAATTCAGTAAGCTACCAATCACCTTTGCTGCTAATGGGCTGCCTTTGAACATTTTCACAATCAAATCTCCAGTTGTCCGCAAATCTGCATGATTGACAGGGTTAAAACCACAAAATGCATAACTATTGAACAACTGTAGTAACTCTTTCTCTGGAAGCCCTTTCAATGCTAGAGACCCCCTTTCCATGTTTATCACACTGACAAGCAAATCTGCCACAGATTGCATCCTTGTTGTAAATAATATTTTACTCCCTTTTTGAACAAACTGTACAGGAGCAAGCAATTTCTTCCAGTCACTCCTATTTTTATCATCCCATACATCATCTAAAACAAGCAAGATTTTCTTTGAATGTATTTTTTCCTTCAGGATCTCGTGAAGAGCATTTAGTGGTTAACCATCACAACTGCTTTCGCCTAATTCACCAAGTATCTTTCGAGTTATGTGTTCAACACTGAAATTGGTGGAAACACAAACCCAAATTGCCTTGTCGAAATGATTTGACCCGCTCACCTCTTGATATGCAAATTGTGCCAGTGTTGTTTTTCCCAGTCCACCGGCCCCAATAATACTAAAACAAGAGAGATGATCATCAGATGGTCCCTTCAACCAACTAATTATTTGTTCCTTCTCATCTTCCCGGCCAAACACCTCCCGTTCAGTTAAAAAGGAAGTAGTTTCACGCCCTAAACCCTTGTGTGCCTGTTGTTGCAATTCAGAGAAGTCACGAACACCTAACCTGTCAGCACGTTCATAGACAAGCTTCACATCAGCAGCGGCCTCATCTAACATTCTAACAGCCTCCTCCAACTTCGCAAGTGTATCATTACCGATTGGGCATGATTTTGGCTTCTTAGAACGAGAAGTGGATCCACCATCGCCATCTTGCTTTGCAACCTTGGCCTCCAATTTCTTGTACTCCAACTCATCAAGCACATCTTTGGCTGCTTCCACAGCATTTCTGAATTGATCGAACCATGCACCCAAACTAGGGTCCTTCGCCTTCAGTACTTCAGCAATGTTCATAACTTCTTTGATCTGGGGCAGAGCTTTCTCGAGCCTTTTGAGCTTATCCTCACTGTCCCTTGGCTGGATTAGGCTGCTTAAAAATGAAAAGCCCACTTCAATAATCTTCCCAACAGCAGCAGAAGCTGCACTTTCAGCAATAAATGGAGCAGCAGACACCGCACAACCAGCAACCGCTGAAACTGCGGATGATACCCAGTTAGCCATCCTCAAAACAATTTTTTTTTTTTGCTTTTTGGTGCAGATTTCTTTCTTCTCTTTTGTATCAGTTTTTGTGATGTTTTGTCTATTTCTGGCAAGTTGTGTTGCTATTGAAATGACAATAAAAACAGATAGCAAGGTGTTATGAGATATGGAAGCACTGATTTGTAAAAGAGAACACTTAGAAATAGAGATGAGCAGACGCCATCTTTCTTTTCTTTTGTTTTTTTTTTTTCTGAAACAAAGGAAATAGAAAGTTCAATAATAAGAATCGGGGATATATGGGGGAATGAATGATGGAAGCAGTGATTGAGAACACAGAGGTTCAAAGCGAAGAAGAGAGACAGGAAACTAAACAGAATGGTTTAAATCTGATAGATGGAAATTGCTCAAACAATACATCAACAGAACTTGACTCCGTAGTCCAAGTCTACTACCTTGCTGCTGATCGGGATTCTCTGTGGCATGAACAGGCTCAGCAATGGTGTTAATAGCAACTAACAAGCTGATCCCAGTGGATATTAATTAATATGACAATATATGGCTCTGAAAGGCTGAAACCAAAGTGCAACCATCAGTGACTCGTTACGTACTGATTCCAACTATTTACATTACTCAAATCTTGAGGATTTCAACTTTATTCAAAGTTAAAGAGAAAGTAATTAACTTTTGCAAAAGGGATGGTGATAAACAGATCAGGACAAGAACTGGCGTGATAATCACCAATCCAAAGCACCTTTACCATTTTAAATCATACCCAATTAACAAAGTGGGTTGTGCGGAATCACTAATTGCCATAAATATTTATTGTTCAAGTGGGTTGTGCGGAATCACTAATTGAGAATTTGTGCTCCAGCTGCCTTAACAGGAAAAGAAAAAGAAAGAAAAGTGGGTCAAGTGCATGGTTTTGTTGTTCACTGCTCTACTGTTTAAAGGATAATTAAGCACAGAATGAAGTGATACATGAATTTTCTCAATTACTGTGCACAGAGATCAAGGTTATAATATAAGAGTTTCTGTTTAAATGGATAGACATTGGAAAGTTTTAAAACCCAAGGTCAGCTCAGTTCAAAACAAAATGGAAAGTTATTTTCAGATGCTTGTTATTTTGAACAATTGTACAGTTTTTTTACAAAAGTGATGAGCTTGTCTTGTTGGGACTTCTCTGTAATTTTCATGTTAGCATGATACATCAAACAATGAGGGTTAACTTTGGAGTTACTTTGCAAAACTGTGCTTCAGCCTTTGAACAAAATTGAAGCAATGCATTTTCTGGGCGTTTCATGGGAGCACAGAATGAGAAAAGGGGCTGCTAAGAACAGCAAGGTTGATGTGGTTCGTTGTTCTGATCAGAGCCCTTGAACTCGTGTCTTCAAGAATTCGTTCCAGTACTTCACATTAAAAACTCGCAGTGGGTTATTGACTTGAACAGAAGGGGATGGAAAACCTCACAAAAGATGCAAATGATGTTCACTGTCTTAGTAATTTTGATGCAGTGTTTGCTTCTCCCAAAAAAAAAAAAAAAAAAGAATTTTCAAACTGGATTGGTGAATTTTTTTTCTGAAAAAATGACACAAGCCAATGCAATGCGACTTGATTCAACATATCATTCAAGTCTTGTGTATCAAATAAGCTAGGATTGGGAAATTGTCATTGGTTTCATGTGAATTGGGCTTTGGGATGCTCTTCAAATAGCCACTGGTACCAGTTCAATACCATTACTGTATTAGTCAAGTGTGGTGTCAAAAATCGGCTTGTTTGTGTCAAATTGAATGTAATTATGCATAAATTGTGACGAATCGATGCACCGTAGCACAAGTTTCAGCATAGTTCAAGCCTTCTACACTTTTGTTGATGGAGATGCTCTGTGCATGGCACATATGAACTGCATTACCAAGTCCGGTGCTGGTAAGCGTCAGTAAGCCCAGTGGCGAAGCCAGGGCGAATTATAAGCAGGGGTCAAAATTGATAAAGTAAATTAAAAAAAAATTTTGATACATGATTTCAATTGTAAATTAAATTATAGTGTTTTACAAATAAAAATAAGTACAGTATGCCAATGAAATTCACTAAAATTTTGTCCATTATTTAAATTTCTTAGCAATTATATAACATAAAAATATGTTTTTTGTTATATTAGTTTGGTTTTTGTAATAAATGGACCATATTATCACACTTTTTCACAATTTTGAAGTACTAAAAAACTAATTGGCCAATTGGATTGAAGATCAAGGGGGGTAAAAATATATTGGACAACATATGTTTGTTGATTAAGAGGGGGCCATGGCCCCCCAAAACCCCCCTTGGCTTCGCCATTGAGTAAGCCACCACACAACAGAGGACCTTTCATTATCTTTGATTCCTTGTAGAAAGCTACAAGCAGCTTCTTAATTACTGCAGAACGCAATAGTGCAATACTGAAGCAAGTGTGACTTCTCTTGTCCTGCCTTGGGTAACCACTTTTCACATGTTCATTTATTCATGCAACAGAGGACCTATGTCCTTATATTTATTTCTGTGTCATGTCATGCTCATCTGCAATCCTTACTTGTACTTGTCACTACCAAAGTAATTTGATCTAATTAAAATTAATTAAGAACTGAAATATTTTAGGAGGATCAATTTTTGATGGGTTAGCATTCGGCATTTTACAAAATCACAACTAATAATACATTAAGTGGAATGATTTAAATTAGAAGACAGATGGATCGTTTGAAAATTCTTATCTTAACAACCTTGACAATAATTTTCATTCAAAGAAATTGAAATGATAAAAATTGGAACATTTTTTATAGGAATGTTGAGGTACCTTATGAATTGATTATGTTTCTACATTTGAAGCAAATTAATTAAGGATTTGATAGTTTATCGAGACCGACAAAATTTGAACCCTAAAAAATGTACAAGTTTTAGATGAGGTACAAACGATAGTCAAAATTGCTTCAATTCTAAGACACACTCAATTATAAATTCAAAAATACATCTACAGAGCTTTTCTATTTTCAATTTTTTTTTTTATATTTATTTGAATTTCAGTTCTCAATATTTATCAAAATATTAGATTGTCAAGGGATTCTCCTCTAGTCTGTTGGAAGTTGATCCAAAATTAGATGTTCAAAATAAGAGTCCAAAGTTAGAAGCTAAAAGTAGTAACTCAGTTATGGAAGTTTATGTACGTATGTGGTTCTATTTTGGTTAGCTAAATTAGGAATAGCATGAAGTAATAGGTAGTTTAAGTAGGCATCTAATTTAGGTGAGTTAATAATTAGGTGTCACGTTTAGTCTTGTCTGACTAAAGTTAGAGTAGCTAAATTAGAGTAGTAGCTATTTATGTTTTAGAAGCCCAAACGTGGGGTGTTATTTTTGGGTATATTTTGTATTATATAAGGGTCCATGTATCTTGTGTAGAAAGTGTGGAAAATTGTAGATGTGCATAACTTGTAATTTGTAATTGTGTGTGAATAAGAGTAATACGAGTTGACATATACTCAAATTCTCTGTGTTGATTTTTAGTTTTTTGTTCCACTGAAATATATCCAACAATTAGTATTAGAGCTAGTTTGAGTTCCAACAATTTGGAATAAGAGGGATTCGAATATCCAACATAGTCCTCTTTAATTATTTATCTACCTATATTACATTCGGTTTTATTTCACTATAATTGTAGTACCAGCTGAATTCTGTTTCCACTTTTCAATCCAGTAAAAAGTAATCATTTGAAAAACATTTCTTGCAGAGCAACTTTAGGTTAAATTTCTAAGTAGGAACAGGAAGCTTCATAGCAAGATATAATGAGTAAAAATCTGCAGGGTCCCGCTGGAAACACTCCATGTGCACCAAGACTAATGTCTTGCCTACTGCAGCAAGAGTACACTGTACAACAACCCAGCTGAGAAGCCATGAATCCAAACAACAGCATCCCACTGTTACACTGTAACAACTTCACCATGGAGTCCATTATCAAGCAGTGTTCAGTAACAAGAACAGGGCGGTACACCAATCCATTGTTACATCAAACAATGAGGTTTAACTTTGGGGTTTCTTTGCAAAAATGTGCTTCAGCCTTTGAACAAAATTGAAGTAATGCATTTTTTGGGTGTTTCAATTGAGCACAGAATGGGAAAAGGGGCTGCTAAGAACTGCAAGGTCGACGTGGTTCATTGTTCTGATCAGAGTCTTTGAACTCGTGTGTTCAAGAATTTGTTCCATCACTTCACATTAAAAATTCTCAGTGGGTTAATGACTTGAACTGAAGGGGAAGGACAACGTCACAAAGGATGCAAATCATATTAACCGTCTCAGTAATTTTGAAGCAGTGTTTGCTTCTCCAAAAAAAAAAAAAAAAAAAAAGAATTTTGAAACAGGATTGGTGAATTCTTTTCTACAAAAATGACACAGGCCAATGCAATGAGGCTTGACTCAACATATCATTAAAGTCTTGTGTAACATATAAGCCAGGATTGGGAAATCTGCCACTGATTTCGGGTGAATTGGGCTTTGGAATGCTCATCAAATAGCCAGTGGTACCAGTTCAATACCATTACTGTATTAGTCAAGTGTCGTGTCAAATTGAATCAAACTGAATGTAATTGTGCATTAATTGTGAAGAATCGATGAATCGTAGAAGAATTTTCAGCATAGTTCAGTGAAAACAATCGGGCAAAATTGGCTCAGTACCATCTCGGTACCGGCGGGAGCAAAACCACGGTGGTGCCGCCCGGTGATCCACCACCCTTTGGCGGCCAGAAACACCAGAGATGGACGGGCCACAGCAAGGCGGTGCTGGTGGTGCCTTCTGATCTTCGATCAGGTGGCGGGGGCCGGAGATCCGCGCTCAGGCAACCTAGATCGAGGACACGTGTCCCTAGAGAAGAAGGGACGCCTCAGCTTCGGATGAGAATCAAGAATCCACCCTTAAGTTTCCATCCAACGGTTATAACTTAACTGCTCCTTAATGAAACATCCCGGCTGCATCGAATGCAAACTTCTCCACTCTCTGGCCCAAATGAAAGACAAACAACGAAATAAAAAGAGAAAGAAAAGAGAGGGATAAGGCCCAGCATAGAAAGGAAAGAAAAAATGACACAGTTTTGGCCCAGCTTAAGAAAATGAGAGGAATGAAATAAGCCCAGTCAAGCCCAAATGCCGTTTAACTCATTTTTCGGGTCCTAGATGAAAATAGGCATTTTATTTTATCATGTTTTTAAATTCAAATTTCACAAAAAATTGTTTCAAAAGTTTCTCAATTTCAAATAGAATTTTATGAATTAAAAAAATTGAATTTTAGAAACTTATAAGTTTGAATTTATATATAAAATCAAAATAGACATGATTTGACTAACAATTGACCTTAATTTTAACAATTATTTGTTGCATGATAAATACCATTAAGATCATCCAAAATAAATTATATGCAATAAAATAAATTATATGATAAATTTGGTACTAAACATTACCCAAAAAATTTGCCAAATTTGAATTCAAGATTGAAATTAAGGTTGACATGTTGACAAAAATTTAAATTTGAATTCAATTTGACAAGGGCGGTTGAGCCACTGAGAAGTACATGTTTTTGCCAAACAAAAATTGTACAAGATCTCTACCAATATATCAGCAGGAGATATGTACTATCAAATCATCCCGTAAGAGTACCAGCACGAAGTATACAAGACTTTCTTTATTTTTTGGCACTGGGACATTGCGCACATTCGAAGCACTGGGACTTGAACGGCCTGGTTCATTGCATATTGCTGTACCAGACTGTTTATTTTTGGCAGCAGAGATACTGGTATAGATATATACACCGAGCAACAACTATTCTGAAGTAAGGAAGAAAACCAAACATCACCACATCTCCCAAGTTTGAATAAATACACCTTCAAAAGGCCTGAGGTTATGGAAAATCAGCTTTATATTTACAACATTAGAGAGATCAGCCAATTCCTGCTCACAAGAAGACAAAACAGATAATCAATACAAGCATAGTCTCACAAGAGCAAAAGGAGAGTACTTGCGCTAAATCAAAGAAAGACTTTCAAATTTGGTGTGTTGAATATCTTTATTTAACACAGCGCACAATACCAGATTCATTCACATTGCTTCATAGCCATATAATTAGTTAGGTATATAATTGGTTGCCTCTCTTCTCCAACCACAGCATTGATTAACTGGATATAATTTTGTTACAACCCCAATTACATATGATTATGAAGCTAAGAAAACAACACAAATAGCAAAATCAAACCAATTTTTCACAACCCCAATTACACATGAAGCTAATGAAACACTACTTGCCAGCATACTCAGAAGGCCAAAATTTAACAGAACAACAAATCTAAGCTAGTTTTACTACAGTTAAAACAGTACTAATTGCCAGTGATTATAGCATGAAGAGTACAGTACTGTACCTGGGGTAAGTAATTGGAATGGACAGGAAGCACATAGCATCCTTCATACATACGCTTGCAACAAGCAGTACTGCACAATTACAGGAAAAAAGAACACAATTACTTAGCTAGATTGCGATTCAGTTAGAGATCAAAATGATGAAAAATAATATATGAAGGGGATTTATTTAATTTCATTAGAAATGCTATTTCAGCATGTTAGTTAAATCTCAGTGGAACTTTCAGATAAACATTTGTACTACAGTCATGTACAACTTACCAGAAACATTGCAGACCTTATTGAAGTTGTGCCACGCTGGTACAGCATCTTCCTACCAAAAGGGATGTCCAAATTATAACTGGATCTACAAGTTACTTCAATGGAAGTAAATTAATGAATTACACAGTAAATTACACTAATGACAGTAGAACAAATTAAACAATTGATCTAACCTCAAGATGTTCTTACAATTCCATAAATTACACTAATGCCCTTGTGGGACAATTGTGCAATTATCATCTCTCTGACTCGGTGGAAACATGCAGCAACTCTGTTCCAGCAGCAGTTCGAGACTTACACGGTTCCAGCCCCTTATACTGCACTGTTAATACATCACATGCAGTGTTTTGTACGATCCGCCTACTGCTTCTCTGGACTCAGACCTATAAAATGTCGGGCTTGAATTATGTTGTGTCTGCATGAACCAGCAGTAATGTAACTTATAAAAACTCGTTTCGAAACAACAAATGATGCATATGAGTATTCTGTTACCCTCAGAAAAAATAAATCATTTGCAGGAGTCTTTAATAGAAATCACAGGTAGAAATGGTACCTTTACTTACAGAACTGATTTATTATGAAGCGTTTGTATATCGTTATTGCTGGCACCCCTGGTCATGTTTCAGTGTTATGCTACAGTGAAATGATCGAGTTGGGGATCCTTTTCAGAAACAGTGGTAGCTCTGGATCTAAAGCAGCACAACAGCGATCTCAATTGATAGCTCTTGAAGTGCAGCTAGGCTTTCCATTGTAACAGGTACGGACTCCAGAGATCTTGCATCTTCAATTCTCCAGCAAATCTGCCTATATGATTCATAGCCACCCAAAAGCATTCAGAGAAACCTAGAAAAAATAGAAGTAAACTGACACCATAGTTAAAACATATTCTTATGTCCAAAAAATAACCAGGAAGTACCAATCTGTACAGCATGTAAAAATAAATACAGTGCGCTAGGTTCTTTCTATTATCCCAATAGTAAGTGCCTAGCTGGCTCGATATGCTCAAAAGAAATAGGAAGAGTATAATAATTGATCTAACCCCATGAGGTTCATTGCTTGCCATGTACCTGTGGGTACATCAAAGTGTTTCCACGGTTCTCTTCTCTTCCTCTGGACTCGTAGCTACTGAATGTCATCTTGGCATTATGTTTAGTCAGCACGGTTCACCAGTAGAGATTACCTACAATATAGTTTTGCATATTGATACAACAAAAAATGCAAATGAGTGGTCTATTATATTCATGCAAAAAATTACTCAATCATTTATAAGAGCGTTTGAAGTAATTCACAAATTGATATGGTACCTTTTATACAGAGCGTTTCCCCATCTGATATGGTTATAGAATAAGAGAAACATGAGTTTCAAGATATGAAGAGGTGTTGAAAACATGGTATTTTCATGTACAGAGCCCTGTCCAATCTGATATGAAGAGGTGTTGAAAACATGGTATTTTCATGGATAAATGAATTGAGAATAGTCTGATATATATAAATAGTCATGAGTAGAAACAAGGCCATTATTGCACAATTGACAGCCCAAACAAATAATGGAAAGTATCGTATGAAGGGGACCTAAGATCACAATTTGTACTAGAGCTGGAACTCGGATTTCGCCCCGAAATATGATATCAAATAAATAATAAAGTTTATAAATTCAAAATATTTATTTAAAAAAATGAATAACATATTGAATTTTTAATGTGATTAATAATAATGATGATGTAACAATTTATAAATAATAGCACATAGATATTGGACCATTCTAAGGGTTAAAATTTTGTCTTAAAAATATTACATTCATCTTATTAAATGGGGAGAGAGAATACATATAAACTATTAGATCAAAGTAGATGAAGATATTTAAACAAAATCAATAGTTAATAATATTGATGATGTGACATAGTTGAGGTGCCTGGAGAGCTACCCATCTTTCTAGTTTATAGATTAAAGAGAGGTCCCTTTGACTTACCAGAAGCATTGCGCACCTTCAGTAAGTTCAGCCATGCCAGTATACCATCTCTCTACTGAAAAGGGATGTCCAAATTAGAACTGGATTAACAAACTGCTTGACTGAAAGAATCTAAATGACATCAGGTAAACCATACAAGAAATGACAACAGAACAAAATAAAAAATTGACAAAACCTCGCAATGTTCTTAGCATGCCATAAATTACAGTAATGCCATTGTGTGACAATTTTGCAATTAACATCTCTCGGACTTGGTGGAAAAATGCAGCTGTACTCTGTTCCAGATGCACCTTGGGATTTACACGGTTCCAGCCTTAATACTACACTGTTGATATATCACAGCAGGGTTTTGTATGATTCTCCTCTGCTTCTCTGGACTCGGACCTGTAAGGCCAAAATTGTCACTTGCTTTTTCTTGTATCTGAAGTTCTGAACAGTTGCAGATGAGAACTTAGGCGGTAGGAATGCAGTTTACACAAATCTTTGCAACCAAAACAAACTACAACAGGAAATGTTGTACCGTTTTGTTCTGATTTTTGTAGAATATTACATAAGGTAAGGTCGGTACGTATAGAAGGAATTGGCAAAAATAACAATCATTTATTTGTGCCCAATGTTTATTACATGAAGCAATTAGATTTGTACACTCTGTTCGATGTGAAGCCGTTTAGTTGTCGGGAAAGGCAGTGCAGTTGTATGAAGGATGTGAAGCATTTGCGTGGAGTTTCATCCTGTATACCCTCAGAACACCCAATCTGCCTTCAGTTAAAATTCGCCAAATTGATCATAAAAAAAATTAAAAAATGTGAACAGAAATAGACCAGTAGTGCTGCACAATTGAGAGGATTGTAAATAAATCATCTGGTTTATCCTTGATTCCTTGTACACAGATTCTTGAAGCCATACATAAGGGTGCATTTAATGAAATCATTTGTCAACAAAATTAATTATTACCAGAGAAGGCTGTAGCTGTTCATTGTGCGTTTAGTAGAACAAGCATGTTACCCATAAAAAGTTCCTTCCGGTAAACTGAAATATTACAAATTCAAAACTAATTAGTATTATCGTATTATCCATATAGGAAACGAAAAAAAATCACATGCTTTTAGAGAAAAAGTATGATGAAAACTGGAGAGTTTGATATGGAATTGCAATACCAATTGGAAATTAATTTGCCTAGAAAGTCCAGTGCGGTGGTTACAATGCAGCAGACAACTAGAGGATAGTGGCGGCGTTGTTTTGAGAGGAGACTAAAGCGGAGAGGCGACCCGCAGCGAGGCGAAGACAGTGAAGTGAAAGGGTTGCTAGCATTGTGCTTTGGAGCAGTGACGTCGAAGTGATGTTGTCTGCCAACCCTCCTTTAAAATACTGATGCACATCAATCTGAGTCCTGATAAACAGTAGTGGGATTGAATTATCAATTTCATATATAGAAAATAGAAAATAGAAAATACAATATGATATATAAAAGGTATATATGAAAGGCAACATACCATTTGCGAGATGTGAACATTAATTGGTCTATCCATAACTGATGATTAAATAACACAAAAAGAAAAAACACTACAAACTCCAAGTTGCTGAGAAGCTTTCGGCTTCCGGAACACCCTTCCAGTAAACTGAAAAATCACAAAATCGAAACTATTTAGTATTCATCAAATGGAAAATCCAAACTATTTAATACTCATCAGAAAATACAGATTACTGGTCAGAAGGTGAAAAGGGGTGGCAGCAAGATGTCACATGTACACGCGGTGGCGGTGAGGCACTGGTTCACTTGGTGTCGATCCTAGAGGAGAGAGGGATTCCACTTGGTGTTGATCGGGAAGGAGAGGAAGAGCTAAGCGAAGAGGAGATATTTGGGAGGAGACTGGGCATGGCTGCATCTGGAGCAGAGCGAAGTGGGGAGAGGGCGAAATGGAGATTGGAGGGAGAGCTGAGCGGAGCGGAGATTGGCCATGTCTGCCTCAACCCTCATCACGTTCGCCTGAGGGTTCACCAGTTCATGAGATTGAGAGGGGAGCGGAAGTTTGGCCTGAGAATGCGAGGAGTCGTGAAACTGATTTTAAACGGGATAAGCGACAGATGGAAAATAAGAGTTTTGACAATCCTGCATACAAAGATTGAGTTGGCAAAATTAATAAAAATCATCAAACCAGCCTATAATTAGAATAACCAAAGCCACCAAAAAGGAATTGACATGGGCCAGAACTGCACCAATTGACTAGCAGTATCACTAGGTCAATGATATCACACAAATTTTGTTAAAGGAAAGGGATTAATGTACATAATTTATGAATATAATAGTATAATGCCACAAAATCATCTTTTTTTATGAAAAGAGACCAAATTTTTTAATTATTAATTTATTATAGTAGAGTACTAACTAAGTGGTAACTGGTAATCCATAGTTAGGAACTTTCAGAAATATATGCCCAGCAATTCAATTGAAGTAAAATTGTTAATTAGAATACAAACCTCATATATAGACATATGGTTTAACCATGTCAGCTTTTTGTAGTCAACTAAAAGATCAATGTGCCAAAATAATTAGCTGAGTTGATGTGATGCCAGTAAAAGATGAAGAGATGCTATGGGCAAAGAACAGAGGAAAAGCTACTAAATTATACGAGGAAAACCTACAAAATTATACGAACTACAAAAGTAAAATGAATTCAAATAAAATTTATTATGAACAACAAAAGTTGATCTGGGTGCATGCATCAAGTGCAAAAATCTGAAATTGAGGTTTGGTATGGTTCCCAATATATAGTCAGTTCGCAGCCAGTCTTTACATTGAAAACTCTTGCCCAATTTTAATAATTACAGTTTTGACCCTCTTAGAATGTTTGACATGTCTATATTTCAGGGAGAACTTTTGCATCTAAACTGAACTCAAACATTATATGTCTCTTAGATTTAACTGGCATTATACAACTTTTTGGAAGCCTCCTTTTACTCGGTCTTACGAAATGCATCTATATTCAGGACAGGCAGAATATTAAATATGGTATATCAAATAGATTCAAACGAGTTTGGAGATATACATACCTGCAAGTCTGCAACATTGGCCACCATGGCAGTTATTTGCTCTGCATACATGGCATGTAAGTGACAACACAGTTCTCCTCTAATATATCGCATGGACTATCACAGGAGTGCTAGTCGAACTGTAAGTTTGTTGTGTCAGCACGATCCAGCAGTAAACAGAACCTACCAAAATTTTTGTATTTTTAAACAACACAAGATGCGTATGAGAATTCTGTAAAGTTCATATGACCAAAAAGAGCTTTATCATTTGTAAGATATATAACTTTATAGAAACCAGATATTGATGGGCAGTACCTTTCAGTTGTAGAGCAATTAAACTATGAAAGCATTATAATCATTATTTTGGGCATCTGGTTGTGTTTCAGCAACACGAGTTGGGGATCCTTTCCGAAGACGGTGTATTTATGTACAAAGCTCCGTGCCATCTGATCGTGTGATGGACTTGAATTTTAGAGAACGTGGTAACTCTGACCAAGAGTTCTTGCAGCAAATCGGCTTCAAAGATTTCGAGATACTCAAGAGCAGTGAAGTTTGCCATTGTAGCCAGCAATGATTTCAGTGAGTTTGCATACCAGATTTCTAAGGTCCTTAAAGAAGCAGGTAACTCTGGATTAATAATAAGTACTACAGAGAGATTCAAAAGAAGGAGAGACTGAAATTTGCGAATCTAGATCCCATATTTCTATCAAACTAAAAATGTAAAATAGAAGGAGAGATACATACCTGCAACATGGGCCATCATAGTAGATATTTGCTATGCATACATGGCATGCAAGTGTTCATACAAGTTTCCTGTACTCCTACAGAAATTTTACACGAATGCTAGTCGAATTGGGAGATTGTTGTGTCAGCATGATCCAACAGTAAACACAACCTACATGAAGTTTTGTATTTTATAAGAAGAAAAGATGGATATGAAAATTCTATTAATTTCATGAGAAAAAAGAAGCTGTATCATTTGTAAGGTCCCATAATAGAAATCAGAAAATGATGCAGTACCTTTTGATTGTAGAGCTATGTTATCCTTATTTTGGGGATCCTTTCCGAAAACAGAGTATCTTCATGTACAGAGCACCGTGTCATCTGATCGTACAATATACTTGAAATTAAGAGAACATGGTAACTCAGGGAGATCGTGTAGCAAATCAGCCTCCGTAATATTCAGTTCTCTAAGACCAAGGAGACTTGCCATTGTAGCCGGTAATGACTTTAGAGATTTTGCATTATGTATTCTCAAGATCCTTAGAGAAGCAGGTAACTCTCGGATCTCTTCCAGCAACTCACAGTTTGAGATATTTATTTCTTTAAGAGCAGAGAGGCTTGCCATTGTAGTAGGTAATGACTTTAGAGATTTTGCATTATGTATTCTCAAGATCCTTAGAGAAGCAGCTAACTCTTGGATCTCTTCCAGCAACTCACATTTTGAGATATTTATTTCTGTAAGAGCAGTGAGACTTGCTATCGTAGAAGGTAATGACTTCAAAGAGTTTGCCTCGTTTATTTTCAACATCCTTAGAGAGGCAGGTAACTCTTGGATTTCTTCCAGAAATTCACATTTTGAGATATTAAGTTCTTCAAGTGCAGTGAGGCTTCCCAATGTAGTAGGCAATGACTTTAGATAATTTGCATTGCGTATACTTAAGATGCTTAGAGAAGCATGTAACTCTCGGATCTCTTCATATAATTCACATTTTGAGAGATACAGTTCTTCAAGGGCAGTGAGGCTTGCCATTGAAGTGCACAATGACTTTAGAGAGTTTGCATCCCATATTCTCAAGGTCTTTAGAGAAGTAGGTAGCTCTTGGGCCTCTTCCAGCGATTCACATCCCGAGATATATAATTTTTCAAGAGCTGGAAGGCGTGCCAATTTAGGACACAATGACTTGAGAGAGTTTGCGCCCCATATTTTCAAGATCCTCAGAGAAGTAGGTAACACTGGGATCTCTTCCAGCAATTTACATCCCGAGATATGTAGCTCTTTAAGAGCAGTGAGGCTTGCCATGGTAGCACGCAATGACCTCAGAGGGTTTGTATCCTCTACGTGTATTCTCAAGATCCTTAGAGAAGGTGGTAACTGTGGAATCTCTTCCAGCAATCTACAGCCCGAGATATGTAGTTCTTCAAGAGAAATGAGGCTTGCCATTGTAGTAGGCAATGAGAATGGAGAGTTTGCATCACCGCATATTCTTAAGATCCTTAGGGAAGCAGGTAACTCTTGGATCTCTTGTAGCAATTTGCACCGATTGATATTTAATTCTTCAAGAGCAGTGAGGCTTGTCACTGTAGCACGCAATGACTTAAGAGAGTTTGCATCCGATATTCCTAAGGTCCTCAGTGAAGCAATTAAATTCTGGATCTCTTCAACTAATTCACATTTTGATATATCTAGCTTTTCAAGAGAAGTGAGGCTTGTCATTGTAGTAAGCAATGAGTTTTGAGAGTTTGCATTACATATGATCAAGTTTCTTAGAGAAGTTGGTAACTCCTGGATCTCTTGTAGCAATTCACATCCCGAGATAAATAATCTTTCAAGAGAAGTGAGGCTTGTCATTGTAGGAGGCAATGACTTCAGAGATTTTGCATTCTGTACAGTCAAGCTCCTTAGAGAAGTAGGTAACTCCTGGATCTCTTCCAGCAATTCACATCTTGAGATAGATAATACTTCAAGAGAAGTGAAGCTTGCAACTGTAGCAGGTAATGTGTTTTCTAAACAGGGAATACAAGTGACATTTGCACAATCTTCAATGAGAAGAAAAGTGAGAGTAGTGAGACGTGATGCTGTCTCCAGCAGCTGGACATCAAGTTTACCGCAGTTTTCAATTGAAAGTTTTTCCAGTGTCATGGGCAGGATGTTCCTCTGGTTTTCAACTGCCACCAGCATTGGGCAATTTCTTATACTTAAATATCGCAATGATACAAATTTTCCAAATGCACCCATTGGTAGCTCTACAAGATTCCTGCAATTGGTGATGTACATATTCTTGAGGGACTGAAAGTCTATGAATTCCTGCTGGAAAAATCCACTTAACGATGTTAAGTATGGGCATTTGTTTATGGTCACAGTTCTGAGTGGTGATTGCAACGAATCTGTAGATGGCCCACCACTTGAGTCTGAACTTCTATTATATTCCGGTAGAGCACTCAATGGAACATCACATATTTTCAATGTAGTAAGAGAAAGTGGCAGATTAGGAAGTGAACTCACCGGAACTTTACATATTTCCAGATCAGTTAGAGAATATGAATATGGCAGAGTAGGACATCTAGTCAGTTTCCAACAAATCTGGATGGTTAATTTCTCAATATTTTGTAGACTCACGTTGCCATGCTGCAAAAATCCATCCAAGGATTCTAATTTGGGACATTCTTTTATTTCCACTATTTTGAGTGACGAATTTTGAGACGCTATTTCACTAGTGTTACTGTTTTGGTTTTGGAACAAATTTGGGAGAGTTGTCAAACCCATCTTTTCAACTCGAAATTCAGTTAGAGAAAGGGGGATATCAAACATCTTATCCAGTTTTGGGCAATCACGTAATGTAAGGACTGACAGGTTTAAAAGACGTGAATCCTCCATCCATATGGGAGATCTTTGTCCTTTATAATTCTGAATTATCAACTCCATAAGATCTGGACTGGCTTGGAGGTTATCAATAATTTGCTCAGGATTATTAGGATTGCTCTCTAAACTCTAGTTGAGAGAGAGTAACCTAAGATTTGTCTTTCCCAATAGGTTCGCACTCTTAGCCTCAGCAGGATCTCCTACGTTCTCAATGTTGTAAATGGAAAGTTTACGAAGATCTTTTAATGTGCCCAACTCATTTATATAATGACCATTCCCCTCTCCAACAAAAAAGGTCAACTCTCGAAGGGATGTCAGCTTGTGGACTCCATGAATGGTTTTAAGTAATTTCTCGAGAAGCTTCATATATCGTAAGTTGACTAGATTGTTCATCCTACTTGGTTCAACACCCAAATCGGATGAATCAATATTAACTCCTGGTAAATCTAGATATAAAACTTGCAAATGGTATAACTTGTGAATTGCAACAGAAATCAACATTGATTGTCTAGTATGTACCGATAAGTAGCGGAGGTGTACCAAATAACTTATCTCCACTGACAGTTGACAATCACGAGATGTAGATATTCTAAGCAAGCGTAAAGATTTTTTAATTATGTCTTTTGAAAGAACAAATGGATCCTGGTTGGCCGCTATATTGAGATCAGAAGTTATGATCAAACTGTGTAAATTGTCAAGATGAGAGATCCTTTCAATCTCATTTTCAGGTAAGGATATGTGCCGTACACTTTTAGGAATGACAAGTAGTTTATCATTAGGTTCTACTCTACAACATTCCCCATTAGAAACACTCTGCGCCAAGTCATGTATTAAATCATGCATGACATACTGTTCACCATTCCTTGATTTGAAATACTCAAAGAACGATCTCCTAACAAGATGGTTGAAGCAATCCTCACCTACATCCTCTAGTTTTTCGTCAAGTTGTTTCTGCTGGATAAATCCGGCAGCTATCCACATTTTGATCAATTCATCTTTTTCAAATTCATAATCTTGAGGAAATATACTACAAAACCTAAAACATACCTACAAATCCGCTGGTAAATGATAGTAGCTTAATTTCAAGATCTCCACTACATCCTTTGCTCTGTCTATGTTAATGTTAAGAATAGAGCTATGATCCAGAATTCTTCTCCAATAATTGCACTCCATGTTCGTATTTAGTAAGCCTCCAATCACCTTTGCTGCTAACGGGCTCCCCCGAACATTTTTATTATTTGATCTCCTAATCCTTGCAAATTTGTATGATTTCTAGTGTTATAACCATGAAATGCGTAATTATAGAATAGTGATCCTAACTCTTGCTCTTTCAATCCTCGTAATTTTAGAAGTTCACATTTTGTGTTTATCACCCTTGCAAAGAAGTCTGCTACTGAATTCATTCTAGTGGTAAACAAGATTTTACTACCTTCTTGTGTAGACATTAATGGAGCAATAAATTGTTCCCAGCCCCTCCAGTACTTCTCATCGTCCCAGATATCATCGAGAATGAGAAAAACTTTTTTTGATTGTATTTTTCCCTTCAAGATCTCCTGAAGTGCATTTAATGGTTTATTACCACAAGTATTTTTGTCAAGTTCTCCAAGTATTTTTCTGGTTAAACCTTTGAAACTGAATTCAATAGAAACACAAATCCAAATTGTGTGGTCAAAATGAGTGGACCCCTTCATCTCTTGATGTGCAAGTTGCGCAAGGGTGGTCTTGCCAAGTCCACCCATCCCAACAATACCAAAAACAGAAAGAGGTTCTGCAGTTGCACTAAAAAGGATGTTGTATCCGGCCAAACACCTTAGTTTGAACTAAAAAGGATGTTGTATCCGGCCTAGAAACCTTACTGGCCTCTTTCCAGGATTCAGAAAAACCATCAATACCCATACTTTTGGCACTTTGGAGGAGACCATCCACACCACTAGTTGCCTGATCCAACAATCCTACTGCCTCCCTCAACCTTTGCTGTGTCTCCTTAATGTTAGGGCATGATTTTTGCTTCTTAAGACTAGAAGTGGATCCACCTACTGCCTCTTGCCTTTTCACCTCTTCCTCCAGTTTCTTATAATCCAATTCATCAAGCACGTTTTCAGATGCATCTATAGCATTTCTAAATTGCTCAAACCATTCACCAGAACTCAGGTCCTTCGCCTTCATTGCTTCGGCAATACCCATGACAGATTTGATCTGAGGCAGAGCCATCTTTAACCGTGTAAGCTCAACCTCACTATCCCTTGGGTGCCTTAGGTTGCTTAAGAATACAAAGCCTGCATCAACAATCTTCTCAACAACAGTGGATGCTACACTGCCTGCAATAAATGAAACAGCAGATGATACCTGTGCCACCCTTTTCGCCGCCCGAAAGGCGCCTTAAAAACGTTTTCGTCGGGAAAAGGACACGGTCACCCCTGTACGTATGCATTTGTTAGTAGACATGGCGAGACGTTCACTCTCAAACACTCGCGCACAAAGGTTTTATTATTTTCAAGTGATTGTGGGGTCTTGGATTCCAATGAGCGCAAGCCCTCATTGTTAATTACCCTGAAGCTGTTAACTCCAGGCACCTCTGATTAAGAATAGGAAAATGCTAAAATGTGTGTGCAAGTATATGATTTAAAATGTACTAAAGTGAGTACGAAGTTCTCAAACGTGTTTTTAGTGAGAAATTATTTACAAGAAAATGACGAATGCATAGAAACGTCGTAGTCCAAGTGCTTCGCTACTTGGACGTTTATTTGTTCACTTTTGAATTTATTTACTTGCTTTTGAATTTATTTACAAGAAAAAGCACATTTGTATTTTTAATTTGAAATTTCGTAGTGTGCTCAAATAAGCATAAAATTCCTTAAAATTTATACAAAATGATGTAGAGGAATATTTACAAGAAAATGAAGAATTTTATTTTTGAATATTTATGTTTTTGTCCTTTTTTTATTTAAATTTGACTTCGAACTTGAAAATTTGAATTTTGAAATGTTTTTATATAGAAAAATCAGGAAATTTCTAAAATGAATTTTAAAATTGATTTCGAAATTTTTGGAGTTCGGAAACTATTTTTAGAATATTTTTTATTGAAAAATTCGAATTAAATCAATTTATTTACAACTTGGGCCAATTTTAAATAATTTTTGGGCTTTAAATGAAATCAGACTTTTAATTAGATTGGGCCAGATTCGGCCCGTTTCCCTTTCTCTTTACTGGACGTCTCAGATTAATCATCGCATCAAATCCGCACTTCGTTTTTCTTTCATTTCTTCATCAGAACCGTCGGAGGTGGCAGATGATGGATCTCAGCGCTCGGAACTCCGATTGACGATCAGTCAGTTGCGTTGGAATCGTGGGAGTGAGGAGAATTCATCCATGGTGTTCGATTGAACTAAAACACAACAAGGAATACTCGCATTGGTTAAGCCCTAGAGGCTGACGAGCTTCCACTGACGATTTCTCATTCAATCTTCTTATTGAATTGTACATCAATTTTTATGAAATTTGCTTTGAACATCGTTGGCTTGATATGTTTAATACAATTTTAAGTTCAATTTAAACCAATTTTAACTGTGTGTTATATGAAGAAATTGTGCCAGTTTTACAGCTTGTTCTGGTATTGGACAATCAGCATTTTACTGTTAATTAATCCACTTGTACTAATGTCCTAATCTTAATGACTACAATTTGTTTATTGCTATCTTGCTTCGCTAAGCAGCAAATTTTAAACAATAAATATCTGATTTGCCAGTAAAGAGGTATCAGTGTGTCTGTTAACTGTACATTTGAACTTTTATCAAACAGTTAATAGTAGAATCATTTTTAACTTAACTATGAATCTTATGGATCACCTTAATCACAAACTCTAATTAATTAGTATTAAGACATCACAAGAATCCTTATCAGTATAATTGTTTAAAAGAGGGATTTTCAGTTACTGTTACCAGTATAATTTTTCTGAACATGAGTGACTGATGTTTTTAAAAAGAAACATGCATTATGAGTTTACAAACAACTTTTATATTTAACACTTTTTCTAATTTTTTTGTCATTTTCAAGAAATCAGCCATTTTTCTGATCAAGGGCAAAACTGTACACAGTTTGTCAGATTTTTGTTATTTTCATATGAATTTTTCTACAATGAATTAAGTTAAGTGTGAAACATTAGAAGTGCTTATAATTGTGTCAAAAATCTATAAAAAATATGAAAAATATACACTATGAAGAGAGGTCTGGACACCATTTTTTCATAAAAATTTCCAGAGAAAGGATTAAAAGATGAGCTGCTGCAGTTGCTACTTTGCCATTTTTATAGGAATTTATCTACAAAGAATTAAGTTAAAGTCTTTCTATGAAACTTGTGTAGAAAATTATGCTCTTTTCAAATAAAATATTTAAAATATGTGTCAGGAAGGCTGATTTTATACTATGCTCAATTATTTAAAGATCTGACAGTCAGGATTAAGCTGTAGATAGCAAATTCTCTGGTATTTGAATTTTTAAGACAAATATTTGAACATAAGTATATAAATAAACTTTACAGGAAGTTATTTTATGTTGTTGTGAACATTTTGATAACAAATTTTCATATATTTAACTTAGAAAAGCTCATGTTTCGTCCATTTTTCAAAACACTGTCAGAATCTGGCACCCCTGTGCAACAGAACCTATTATTTTCATATGAATTTATTTACAAAGAATTTTAAAACTTCATTGTGAATAAGGGAAAATTATATAAAAAATACACTATGTTCACAGTTTCATGGGAAAGAATTAGAGTTTGCTCAAAATCATAACTCATCTCAGTTTTCTGAACCTGAGAGTATTTTGACAGCACTTCTCTTATATAAAACAATTGAATTGCTGTCAAAATTCACTCTTATGAATATACATTACTTCTCAGACAATTTTGGCAGCATATCTCCATATAAAATGGAGATTTGACATCAAAATTGTCTTCAAATGAATGTAAATTCATTTTCAGATTATGAGAGGGCCATGGTTTATTGAGAAACATGATCTCTTTCATCTCATTGATTCTGAGATCAATTTGGCAGCATTTCCCCTATGTAATATAGGTGAATTGTTGTCAAATATCACTCTTAAGAATCTATGCTTCATTTAGGATAATTTTGACAGCATTTTTCTATGTAAAATAGAAAAATGACATCAAATTTATCTCAAAATAAATTTAGATTCATTTCAAGAGATGAGAGGGCCATGGTTCTTCACCAAGCTCTAACTCTCAACTCCTTGCTTCGCAAGAGAGTTCTCCTCTCTGGACACGTCCAAAAGAGGGCCCATGGAGCTATGCTCACATGTATATTTTATATAATTCTCCCTTAGAACAAGTTCTTAAGGGGCCCATGGCTATGCCATGTTTAATTGTGTATTAATCTCCCTTAGAGCAAGCTCTTAAGGGGCCCATAGCTTAGCTATGTTTGTGTAAGTGTGTGTGTTAAGAGAGAACAAAAGAAGATTCAAAATCAGTTCATAAACTGCAAATATATAGCTAAATGCACAATTTTATTTTCAGCTTATTCTTTCAAAACAGTTTTATTCAATTCGATCAAAAGAAGAATATAATGCAAAGATATCATCAAGAAGCTCAAATACTGTCTCAGATCATCTAGAATCAAGTAATCAAGAGCACAAATCATAATTCAACACATTAAAAAGTATGAGGAATGAGCTATTGATTAAACTCTTCCTTTCTCATTCAAATTTCAGCAAATTACATCAATCTCTCTCTGATTCTTACCTTTTTTTCTCTGAATTACAGATTTCCTTCACTCAATTACAATATTTTGAGGCTATCCTATCAGGTATTGAGTAGAGAGAGGAGTAATTGGGGGTAGTTTCGGTTCTGTCTAGAGATTTCAGGGAATTAGGTAGAGTTTCAGTTTTGGCAGAATTTCGGTTTTGCTTTCAGCTTGGGGAGGAGTTATGTTGTTCTTATTTGGGCAGAGTTTTAGGTGGCTTATAGCTTGGGGGTTGTTCAGTTTGAAGGGGTATTTATAGGGCTCAATTGAGGATGCTTAGGGGGGATGGAACTTCATTTGATTGGCTGATTAGGAGTCCCACGGATTGAGGCAAATTGAAGCAGTTTCAGCCCGTAGATTTGCGCATTTGTGTTTGTTCTTGTGCAATTACAGCCCTTGGATCGAATGGAAAGTTCTAATGGCAGCCAGCTTTGCTGAAGATTGAGGTTTTAGGCGCCAATTGAGAGTTGAAGGAGTTGATTGCCTTGGCTGGACACGGTTCAACATACAACTGTTACAGGGTGCATTTGTTTACTGCTTGGTTGATTGAACACCAGTTCCAGCTACTTCAGTTACTAAGGATGTTGTGGCGCTTGAGGGATCTGAATGGATTAATTGCTCTAGCTACACATGGTCCAGCGTGATCCTGTGAAGGGGTTAATTCATTTGCTGCCTGACAAGTCCTACACCAATTGCAGCATGGTCAATCAAGGCAGGTTGTGAGCCATCAGATGTTCCTTATCTCTCAATTGGAGTCTCAAGATTGGTGAAAGCATTCAGAAGTAATCTGATGCCATAAAGCTCAAGATGCCAGCCTCATTTCAATTCGAATCCTTTTTAGCTGTTTGGTGTGAATGATTAGTTTTTACCCCTTTTCTTTCAATTAACAGCTCTCACATCTTCTTATGGTGCAGTATTAGTGTTTAATCATGATTCCTCAATTAATTATGGCTCTTAACAGTGAACTCGACCATCTCATGTTTGGAACCGAAATGGGGTTAGGTGGAACTCATATACTCAGTGCTTAATTGATCAAATTGACACTTAAACCATGTTCACATGACCAAGGAAATGCTATAGGAGCATTCAATTGGAGCAATTCACTCCCAATTCGATAAAACCCAAATTGAGCCCGGCAACACTGTCCTCTTTTCCCCTTTCTGCTTCTCTTTGATTCTTTGCTCAATAAATTCCACAAACCCCACCACTGTGTAGAGTGTGATGAGACAATTCCAACGAGCCCAAGAACGCTCAAAACGGAGGTCGGAGCAAGGAGTATTTCGCCGGCGAAATCAGCCTGACGGCCATGGCAGCAGCTCGGTTTGCGGGAGAGAGGACTGACTGGCGGGCCCCACCTGTCAGTTCAATCTGATTGGGAGACAGGTGGGTTTGATCTGAGCTGTTGGATCTCTATTCTGTTTGATTTGAGCCGTCGGATCTTTGTTTTAAATTCGTTAAGTTTGAATAAAAGGTGTGATTGTTCTGGGCCGTTGGATTTGAACTCTCCCTCAATCTAGGTTGTTGGATCTTGGCATAGATTGATGGCAAATAGGGACCTATCATTTCAACCGTTAGATCTGTTCTCTTGATCGAATCTGCACCGTCGGATCTCCCATTCACCCCCAGCGAAGAGACCATTTTTTTTTGTTATGTTTCGTTTGTTGGGTGCACCTGGTTCTTGTATACCAAAGAAGGGAGAGGGAGCTTGGCAGCGAGTTGGTGTACAGAGGACCAGGAACATGAGCCTTCTGCCTCTCTTTTTGCCTTTAAATTTCTGGTCCTCTTCTTCTTTCTATGACAAATGGTCCCCCCCCCATGTCAGTTTGATTCAGGTTTAGCTCTGTTGACTGCCATGTGTCATCCTCTGATTGGTTGTCTAGTGTTTCTTGAATATCTTGAGCTCTGGACCTCAGAAAATTACAAATAATATATCAAAATTCTCAGAATTTCATGAGAAATCTTAATATATCATAAGTTTTGTACTTCTTGCAACTTCACGATTCTCTCAGATCAGACTTCCCAATCTGTTCCCGGATTTTCTGCAACAAAATTTCTTCTGCTCTTTCCCTTCCTCTTTCTTTATCATTGAGCCGTTTGAGGGGTCAACAATACCCAGCTAGCCATCCTCAAAGTAATGTTTTTGTTTTTCAGCTTTTTTTTTTTTTGTGTGATAGATTGATTTTTGAATGATAAAGTACAAATAGGAAGGTGTTATGAGAGAATGGATTCAGAAAAGAGAACTGTAAGAAACAGAGATTAATAGGCACTGTTTTTCTTTTCTTTTTTATTTTTTTTTTAACAACAAGGGAGTAGAAATTTCAATAGTAAAAAACAGAGGTATATTGGAGAGAGATGAAAGCAGTGATTTGTGAAACAAAGTATTCAAGCAGAGATCAAGAGAGAGCTGTAGAGATTGAAGAGAGATGTCGAAAGCAGTGATTTCGGAAGCGAAAGATGGGGTGAAAGTGTGCGAGAGAGAGGAAAAGAGGAGGAAAGCTGATAGCTAGCTGATGGAATCTAATTGCTCAATGGATGAGTAGAGCTTGACTTCAATGGTTCAAGTCTTCTGAATTATTGTTGATCGGGATACCTGTGGCATATGTGAACATGATTTACTAATATACAGTGCTCTGTAATTGTAAATAGAACGTTCTTCATAATTGTAAAGGGTAGTGATATAACACCCCTTGTTTTTCCTCCAACAGTACCGATGAGGTGTAAAGTAGGTATATTAAAGGTTCTTTATTTGTGTGGCCTTTCGTGTGTCAGATCTAACTCAACCAGACGGGTTCCAACAAGACTTAACAGCCTCCTGCCTCTGCGTCTATCAATGGCCTGGTCTGATACTTTTGTTCAAATCTTTTCACAGTTAGTACCACTTATGCTTTAAAATTATGGCTTACACCTCGGAGTATGATATACTATAGCGGATTTTATACTTCACCTTATGAAGTACCACGTTCGTATATAGAACTCCCAAATTTTAAGTTCAACACTTTGGCATATAGCGTACTAATTTTGGACAAGCAGACGAACAGAATACAACCTTAGTATAGTACTTCCTTCCTTACTACCTAGAATATATAGAAATTTAGAAAGTCATTAATACCTTGCTCTGATACCAGGTAGAAAGAGGATCACTCCAAACTTCAAAACTTTGGTTACTAAGAACACGAGTTTTTAGAAGTGGAAAGCGGAAATTTTATTTCACTTAGAAGTATTATACAAGAGAGAAGAGTAAGACTTCAGATGATTTTTGCGTGTCTTGCTACTTCTAAAACACACTCTTATATAGGCAACTAAGGTTGGTATCTCAATAATGCATCGGGTGCTCATTGGGCCCCATCGTCATGCAATTAGTTGGATATCCACAAACCTTTGTCTGCCACTAAAAAGAATCAACCACCAGGTTGATTAGAAAAGATAAAATTCGTACAATAATACAACTAGTGGGCATCTCCATATGTCCACTATAAAAGAAAAAGCAAAAAGAGAAATGTGGTATTACACTACCAACCGTTGGTAGTGCTCCACTCAAAATATTCCTCTCAATAATGGAGGACGACTCACACAAAGAAACAAAAACAAAAGCCAGCGGTTATTGTTGACCCCTCAAACGGCTCAATGATTAAAGAAGGAGAAAGGTGAAAGAAATCTGGTTGCCAGAAATCTCGGAACAGATTGGGGAGTCTGATCTGAGAGAATCGTAAAAGTTGCAAAAAAGTCAAAACTTATGGTATATTAAGATTCCTCATGAAATTCTGAGAATTTTGATATATTATTTGTAATTTTCTGAGATCTAGAGCTCAAGATATTCAATAAACACTCCAAAACCAATCAGAGAATGACACGTGGCAGTCAACAATACCAATTTTGAGTCAAACTGACTCGGGGGTCTCACCTGTCATGGAGGGAAGAAGAGGAACAGAAATTTAAAGGAAAAAAGAGAGATGGAATGATCATGCTCCTTGTCTTCTGTACACCATACGGCTGTCAAGCTTCCCCTTCCTTTGTTGGTTCTCGACACCAGGAGCATGCAAAAATACAACATAATAGGGAATTGACCCCTTCGCTGGCTCACCTCCTCCCCCTGTATAAAAAGGTCCGTGCACTTGGTTCTAATGCACCGAATCACTGCCAAACTTATCTCTTCAACACGGCTCACAAGAAGCTGATGCATCCAATGAACAGAACATAAACAAAACTTGACCCCTTCGCTGGGGACTTAAAGAGAGGATCCGACGGCTGTTGTTAAGAAGATTGGTAATCCAACGGCTCAGATTAATCCTGACTTATATTCAAACTTTCAATCATTTTAAAAGAGCAAGATCTGACGGTTCATATCAAAGGGAGCTTAGATCCAACGGCCCAAATCAAACACGCCCATCGTTCAAACTGCCCAGTCCAATTAATCTGCAATGGGGGGGGCCACCTGTCAGGTTCACCTTCCCCAACTCATCCCAAACCCGAGTTGCTCTTCCTCCTCCACTGCCCTCTCTTCTCTGGCCGATTTCTCCCTACTCCGACCACCTTTTTTTGTGTTCTTGGGCTCGTTGGAATCGTCTCATCACTCTCTACACAATAGTGGGGTTGATGGAATTTATTGAGCAAAGAATCAAAGATAATCAGAAAGGGAAAAAGATGATTATTGTGCCGGGCTCGATTGGACTTCTATCAAATTGGGGGTGAATTGATTCAATCGAGTGATCCCATAGCATGAGAACATGGTTTAAGTGTCAATTTTATCAATTAAGCACTGGTTATATGAGTTCCACCACACCCACTTCTGTGCTAAAGCTTGGCTGCCCAAACCCAGTGCTAGGAGCTGCAATTGATCAAAAGGGGGTGATGGATCATCAAATCGAGCGTCTGAGATAGAAAAGTGACAGACAAATGAATGGAAGGAAAACAAGGCGCCAAAACTTACCAGTGAAGTATAACTGTCCCTGCAGCACAACATAATAACTCTCAAATCAACAAGCAAAGAACAAGTGGCCTTCTTCTATTGGAGTTGTTTAAGTCCCTGATTGTTGTGATTAACACCTTCTGATGTTCTGGCAGAATACCACACCAAGAATTACATCCTCATTTGCTGAAGGCCTTCCCTGAACCGGGTGCAAGAACTGACTAGCTGCAGGGAGATCACCCTATAACCAATTGCCTTAAACCATGACCAGCTGAGATAATTGGCTCTCTCAACCCAATTGGCGCCAGAACTCCTCTTCAAAGCAACCAACTGCCATCAGAGCTATCAATTGATCCAAGGGCTCCAATTAAATGAGAAGAAACACAGATGCATATCCAAGGGCAGAAAATCATCAGAATTACCCCAATCCGTGGGACACCTTCTCCTCCAATCAAATGAGCTTCCTTCCCCCCTAAGCATCCTCAATTGAGCCCTATATAAACCCCTCTCCAGCAGCTCAAGAAAAAGAACAACAAACCCCCAAGCTGTCAGCCTCACTGAAACTCTGCTGAAATTTCAGCTCAACTAAAACCTCTACCAGAAAGTACCTCCACACCTCAAATACCTTCCAATTCACTAAGAGATCTGTTAGGATAGTGATTTACTGTTGTAATTGAGGGAAGCAAGCTGTAATTCGGAGAGAAGGTGAGAATCAGTGAGTAAAATGAGTTGTAACCTGCTGATTTGAATGAAAACTGAAAGGGAGAGTTTAATTAATGGCTCCTCCCTCATAATTCTCTGGTTATTGATTAATTTGAGTCGTTCTCTTGATGATTAGTCGCATCTTGATGTTTATTTGTGATTAAGATGATTTAAATTGATTGAAAACAGTAAGTAATTGTTCTGATGAGCTGAAAATTGATTTGAATGCTGCTGGTTGATTTCTTCTCCTTTTCTTTGCCTCTTTCTTTAATACACACACATACACAAACATAGCTAAGCTATGGGCCCCTTGAGAGCTTGCTCCAAGGGAGAATAACACACACAATTAAACATGGCATAGCCATGGGCCCCTTAAGAACTTGTTCTAAGGGAGAATTATATAAAATATACATGTGAGCATAGCTCCATGGGCCCTCTTTTGGACGTGTCCAGAGAGGAGAACTCTCTTGCAAAGCAAGGAGTTGAGAGTTAGAGCTTGGTGAAGAACCATGGCCCTCTCATCTCTTGAAATGAATCTAAATTCATTTTGAGATAAATTTGGTGTCATTTTTCTATTTTATATAGAAAAATGCTGTCAAAATTATCCTAAATGAAGCATGGGTTCTTAAGAGTGATATTTGACAACAATTCACCTATATTATATAGGGGAAATGCTGCCAAATTGATCTCAAAACCAATGAGATGAAAGAGATCATGTTTCTCAATAAACCATGGCCCTCTCATAATCTGAAAATGAATTTACATTCATTTGAAGACAATTTTGATGTCAAGTCTCTATTTTATATGGAGATATGCTGCCAAAATTGTTCCAGATGTAATGTATATTCATAAGAGTGGATTTTGACAGCAATTCAATTGTTTTATATAAGAGAAATGCTGTCAAAATACTCTCAGGTTCAGAAAACTGAGTTGAGTTATGATTTTTAGCAAACTCTAACTCTTTCCCGTGAAAATGTGAACATAATGTATTTTTTATATAATTTTTCCTTGTTCACAGTGAAGTTATAAGTAGTTTTCATATAAAAAGTTTTATGAAATTCTTTGTGAATAAATTCATATGAAAATAATAAGTTCTGCTGTACATAGAGGACAGATTTTGACAGTGTTTTGAAAAAGGAGTGAAACATGAACATTTCTAAACCAAATCTACAAGAATTTGTTATCAAAATGTTTAAAATAGCATGATCTAGTTTACTGTTAAACTTGTTTGCATGATTATATTTTAAAATTTATCACAAAAGTTTAAATACCAGCATAATTTGTTTTCTGTTGCATAAATCATGCTGGTCTGAGTTTCATAAAGTCGAGCATAACATAAAATTAACTTTCCTAACATATATTTTAAATATTTTATTTGAAGGGATCATGATTTTCTACATAAATTACATATAAATAGTGTAGTCTAATTCTTTGTAGAAAAATGTTTATAAAAATGACAAATCCACAACTGCACTGGCACAGTTTTCTGCTGCTTCACTGGAACTTCTGACGATTAATTAAGCACATTTTTCTTTATTCATACTGCATATTTTTATTAATTTATATGCATACCTGACATGATTTTAAGCAACTTTCATGTTTTACACTTGTTCAAATTCATTGTAGAAAAATTCTTATAGAAAATAACAGATTTCTGATAAGATATTGACAGATCTGCCCCTGGTTCAAGGAATGGATTAAAGCACTGAGAAATATATAAAATTAGAGCACTTAATGAATAAAAAATTTGTTACTAACTTCTTGATGCCTGTTTCTGATAAAAAATATTGGACACTTATATTTGAAAATATCACAAAAAGGAGGTTACATCTAGTACTGACGTTGAGTTCCTTGAAATTCTGATGATTATGATGCTAGTAACAAAGGATTTCTTAAATTAACACACTAATCTTTTTTTAATAGTGAATCCATACACAATGAAACGTGTCTTATCTCAATATGCCATATTCAAGTTCATAGTGAAATTATCTCTGGTAATCTGATAAAAGCTTGATGCAACTGCATTTCTGTTCTTCATTGTTTTCTACTGAATCTGAATTACTGGTAATTGTCACTTAGCGAAGCAAGTGATATGAACACACTGTATATTCCTAAATTAAAAGTGCAGGTGTGATTGAAATAAATTTAAGCAAGCAAATTGCAAGCATCAGTCATTCAACATTCAAAATTGATTAATGGGCACAATGTTTCCATATATCATACAGTTAAAATTGGTCTAAATTAAACTTAAAATTGCATTAAACACGTCAAGCCAACCATGTTCAAAACAAATTTCACAAAAAACGGTACACAAATTGAAAAGAAACTGAATATAAGATCTGCAGCAGACACCAGTCGGACTCAAGGAACTCAGCAGAGGCGAGTATTCCCTGATGCATTTCTCTTTAATCTGAGACCACAGATGTATTCTACTCGATCCCACGATTCCAACACAACTGACCGATCGTCAATCGGAGTTCCGAGCGCTGACATCCATCATCTACCACCTCCGACGCCCCTGATGAAATAAAGAAAGAAAATAAAGTGCGGATCTTAATGCAATATCTAATCTGGGACGTCCAGTAAAACGAAAGGGAAATGGGCCAGATTGGGCCCAATTCAATTAAAGTCTGATATTTTAATCAAAGCCCAAAAATTATTTGAATTTGGCCCAAGTTATAAATAAGTTTATTTATTCCGGATTTTCAATATAAATAATTCTAAAAATAGCTCCCGAACTCCAAAAATTTCAAAATCAATTTTAAAATTCATTTTAGAAATTTTCTGATTTTTATATATAAAAACATTTCAAATTTTTAAAATTCAAATTTTCAAGTTCGAATTCAAATTTAAATAAAAAAAAGGACAAAAACATAAATTTTCAAAAATAAAATTCTTCATTTTCTTGTAAAAATTCCTCTACATCATTTTGTACAAATTTTAAGAAATTTTATGCTTATTTGGGCACACTATGAAATTTCAAATTAAAAATACAAATGTGCCTTTTCTTGTAAATAAATTTAAAAGCAAGTAAATAAATTCAAAAGTGAATAAATAGACATCCAAGTAGCGAAGACACTTGGACCACGACATTCTATGTATTCGTCGTTTTCTTGTAAACAATTTCTCATCAAAACACATGTAGGAATTTTGTGTTCACATTAGTACGTTTTAAATGATATACTTGCACACACATTTTAGCATTTTCCTATTCTTAATCAGAGGTGCCTGGAGTTAACAGCTTTAGGGTAATTAACAATGAGGGCTTGCGCTCATTGGAATCCAAGAACTCACAATCACTTGAAAATTCTAAAACCTTTGAACGTGAGTGTCTGAGAGTGAACGTTTCGTAACGTTTACTAACAAACGCATACGTACAAGGGTGACCGTGTCCTTTTCCCGACGGAAACGCTTTTTAAAGGCGCCTCTTCGGGCAGCGAAAAGGGTGGCACAACAAAAAACTGGAGGAAGAGGTGAAAAGGCAAGAGGAAGCAGGTGGCTCCACTTCTTGTCCTAAGAAGCAAAAAACATGCCCTATTAGTAAGGAGATTCTCGGGAGGTTAAGGGAGGCAGTAAGTATGTTGGATCAGATCAGGCACTTGGTGATGTGGATCGCCTCCTCCAACATGCCAAAAGTTTAGGAATTGATGATTTTTCTGACTCATGGAAAGAGACCAATAAAGTTTTTAGGCCAGAAACGACATCCTTTTTAATCGAAACTAAGGTGTTTGGCCGGGAAGAGGAGAAGGAAAAGATATTTGGTTGGTTGAAGCAATCAACTGCTGAACTACTATCTGTATTTGGTATTGTTGGGATGGGTGGACTTGGCAAGACCACCCTGCGCAACTTGCATATCAAGAGATTAAGGAGTCCAACTATTTTGAGCACACAATTTGGGTTTGTGTTTCTATTGAGTTCAGTATTGAAGGTTTGACCAGAAAGATACTTGGTGAACTTGGGGAAAATAATTGCGGTGATAATAAGCCATTAAATGCACTCCAGGAAATCTTGAAGAAAAAAATATAATCAAAGAAAATTTTTCTCATTCTCGATGATATCTGGGACGATGATATCCTGGAGAAAAAGTACTATGTGAGCTGGGAGCGATTTATTGCTCCATTGAAGTTTACACAAGAAGGCAGTAAAATCTTGTTTACAACTAGAATGCAATCAGTAGCAGACTTCTTCTTTGCAAGGGTGGTACGCACAAAACATGAACACAAATCTCTAATATTACAAGGATTAAAAGAGCAAGACCTGGGATCACTATTTTATAATTATGCATTTAATATTAATAACCCTGAAGATCATACGGATTTGAGAATATTAGGAGATCAAATAGTAAAAATGCTCCGGGGTAACCCATTAGCAGCAAAGGTAATTGGGAGCTTACTAAATTCGAACATGCACCGTGATTATTGGAAAAAAATTATGAGTCATGGCTCTGTTCTTAACATAGACCAAGCAAAGGATATGGTGGAGGTCTTAAAATTGAGCTATTATCATTTACCAGCAGATTTGCAGGTTTCTTTTAGATTTTGTAGCATATTTCCTCAAAATTATAAGTTCGAAAAAGATGAGCTGATTAAAATGTGGATGGCTGCCGGATTTATCCCTCAGCAACAATGCCAAGAAAAGCAACCAGAGGATGTAGGGAAAGAGTACTTCAACCATCTTTTGAGGAAATCGTTCTTTGAGTACTCCAAATCATGGATTGGTGAACGGTATGTTATGCATGATTTAATCCATGACTTGGCTGAGAGTGTTTCTAAGGGAGAATGTTATAGAGTAGAATCTAATGATAAGATGCTTGACATTCCTGAAAGTGTATGGCACATATCCTTACCTAAAAGTGAGATTGAAAGGATCTTCCATCTTGAGAATTTATACAGCTTGATCATAACTTCTGATCGCCGTATGGCTACTAACCCAGATCCACTTGTCCTTCCAAAGGAAATAATTAAAAAATCTTTACGCTTGCTGAGTATATCTTTATCTAGCGATTGTCGACTACCAGAAGGGATAAATTGTTTAGTACACCTCCGTTACTTATCCGTACATACAAGTCAATCAATGTTGATTTCTGCTTCAATCACAAGTTATACCATTTGCAAGTTTTATATTTGGATTTACCAGAATATTATATTAATTCATCCAATTTGGGAGTTGAACCAAGTAGGCTGAACAATCTAGTCAAGTTAAGATATATGAGTCTTCCTGAGAAATTACTTAAAACCATTCCTGCAGTCCACAAGCTAACCTCCCTTCAAGAGTTAACCTTCTTTATTGGACAGGGGAATGGTCATAAGATAAACGAGCTGGGTACATTAAAAGATCTTCGTAAACTTTCCATTTACGACATTGAGAACGTTGGAGACCCAGTTGAGTCTAAAAGTGCCAATCTATTGGGAAAGGAAAATCTCAGGTCACTCTCTCTAAATTGGGGTTCGAACAACAATCCCAGTAACTCGGAGCTAATTAATGAAAACCTGAAACCCAATCCAGATCTCACAGAGTTGATAATTAAGAATTATGAAGGCCAAAGCTATCCCTGTTGGATGAAGGATACACCCGTTTTAAACCTGTCAGTTCCCGAAATACATGGTGGTCCAAGGTTGAAGGACGAACTGTTCTCTTGTAATATACCATATTTGAAAATTCTAAGTATTTCTAAATGCCCAGAGTTGGACAAGTTACCGGATATGCCCCTATCCCTAACTGAGTTTCTAATTGAGAATGTGGGCCTCATTTCTCTCCCTAATTTTCACCAAAATTCAAGTGGGAACACCAGTGCTACTGTGTCCCAAATGTCTCCACTCAAAATAGTGAAAATAGAAAGATGCTTCAATTTAATATCCTTGGATGGATTTCTGCAGCAAGCTAATATGGATATACAAGCTATAGAGCAATTAGAAATCAACAACTGTCAGAAACTGATATACCTGCCAACCCATGGGTTTCAAAACCTAATATCCTTGAAGTATTTAACAATAAAAGGATGCCCAAACCTGATCGGATGTCTCAATCTGCCACATTCTCTCATTGATTTGGAAATATGGGAAGTAGCACTGAGTGCAATTCCTAGTCTACCACTTTCTGTAACTAGATTGCACATATCTGATGTTTCAGTGGATGCTCTACCCGAATAATACAACTTCTGACTCAAGTGGTGGCCCATCTACAGAATCGATGAAATCATCACTAAGAAACGTGATCATACAGAAATGCCAAAACATAACATCATTGAATGGATGTTTGCAGAAAGAATATGTGGACTTTCAGTCCCTTGAAAAGATTTGCATCAGAAGTTGCAGGAATCTGGAACAGCTACCAAAAGATGCATTTGGGATGTTCTTATCACTAATGCGTTTAGAAATACGGGATTGTCCAATGCTGAAGGTAGTTAATGACCAGAGCAACCTCCTGCCAATTACAGTAAAAGTCCTTTCCATTCGCAACTGTGGTCAACTTGATGCGCAACTGCTGGAGTCCGCATCACGTCTCACTGCTCTCAATTCACTTTTTATTGAAAACTGTGCAAACATTACTCACATTCCTGGTCAGAAAATGCATTCGGATCTCTCACTAGGTTGTCTATCAGTGGATGTGACAAGCTTATAGAACATTCATCTAGCACTACAAGAAAAATAGCCTTTAGCAGCGGTCATTTTGAGGGTTTAGCAGCGGTTATGCGACCGCTGTAATCGTCAGAGCTGCTAAGTTTTACTAAAAACCGCTGTTGAGTTACAATTCTACAACGGTTATTTATAAATAACCGCTGTTGGTTTCTAACTCAGCAGCACCTTTTAGCAAACAACCGCTGTTGATTTTGAACTCTACAGCGCTTTTGTACTAAAGACCGCTGTTGATTTTGAACTCTACAGCACTTTTGAACTAAAGACCGTTGTTGAATTAAAAATTCTACAGCTGTTATTTTCTTAATAAGCGTTGTTGGGTTTCAAACAGGAAATTGTTTTCATAATTTCTCTATAGCTGTTCTTGCTTAATAAACATTTATAAATTAATTTTTTTTGTTTTATTCTATTTTCCATAATTAGCCCACGTGCAATCCATATATATATTTCATTCACAATAACAATTAATATCAAAATTTTATTTTATTAATATAATTCAAACGCCTTACAACGCAAATTGATACAATCATTTCTCAAATAAATACCATGTAATTCAATAGACCAATAGTACAAACTATTCTGACCCGACACCAACAAGCCCTTTGTCCCAAACTTACATAACCTCAATCAACATATAAAAATAAGGAGAAGCAGCTATCTTGTGAACTTGATCCATAAATTTCAGTATACTTATCACCTGATAGAAGATTGACTTGCTAGCATCTAGGCATAGAATAGGTATAATTAAACAAGCTCCTGTAAATAAATAAAAAAGACATTGACAAATCCAATCAACAAATATATAAAATGAAACATATCTTAATGTAGCTGAAATTAAAAAAACATTATTAAACCACTCTGGTCATGCTTTTGATTGCCCAAAAATTTAGGCAGAAGTGACTGTGTAAGAATAAGGGGAAAAAAAGCAAAGATAAAGAGGCAATTACAGTTGGAATCATGCCACATTTGTATGTTTCCATCTTTTTTTTCCCTCCCAATTATCTTTATCTATGTAAACACCTAGCTACTACGAATTATCTTTTCTACTGAGCCATTAAATTAAACAATCCAAGAGGCTTAGTATTTCCTTCGGCCATATGACTCATTGATCCATAAAAAGGAAGAAAAGAAGAAGGTGAGACACCTGCCACATATTGCTACTATAAGAAGAGAAAGTATCAACTTCCAAAGCTGATGGAGAGTGCACCACGTACTTCCAACAAAAATGCACCATCCAATTCAATTAGAGAACTCACCTATGTTTCCTTCAAAAATAAAATAAAATAAGGTCACAGAAAATGGAATTGATAATTTAATTAGAAGGGAAACTCAACCTTATGAGACAAAGAGCCAAAATAATGGTCTTTAATGTTTATGTTTTTCCCTTATAACAGATGATCATTATTTTCCCTTATATGTGACAATGTCAATTGTTTTCAATGGGATGCAGTAAAGCATCAGGGCCGGTCTCAGGATTTGACTGGTATGGAATGTATATATATATACAATCATTGAGAAATTCAATGCAGAATTTACTTAGAATTTCCTAGGACACAGTCCTGTACTTTGCAATATGTTCAGTGATTCCTGAACTCTCCTCTAAATCAGAACAAATTATGACATAGAGAGATTAATTGTTGGGAGCATTTGAATAGATAGTCAGATAGAAAATTAGAGAAATTATAATAAAAAAATAACAAATCAGAGGTTAATTGTTCTTTCAAAGGCTGAATTTACCACATGATTTTTTTGCTAAAGCCCCCACATTACCTTATAGCAAGAACAAAGAGACAAAAATATCCTGAGAGGAAGAAAACACCCAAGAAAAACCATATTAACAATTATGAATTGATGGTAATTTGAAAAAAAAAAAAAAACTCTTATGTAGAAGTTAGAAATTACTTTTACCTTCTTCTCTTCGTCTCTTCCTCCTTTGATCTCCCATATCAGTATCACAGTATGTAAGATAATTGAGTGAAGAAGCAAGGATCAGACATTGCAAACGTCATTGTGTGGAACCGGCAAATATTGAACCGACATCCCAACTTGTTGGAGAAGACATCAAAAGAAAGAGAGAGTGTGCTAGAAGCCTAGAAGACAACACACATACAGCTAATGGAGCAAGGGTTGAGCAGAGCGGAGGAGCAGCAACAAGAACCTCCGGAAACCCATCACTACAACACTCCTTGAAGTCACATCACTTACAATTATAACTGTATTTCAGAGCATTGCTTGTCTTAACTGTATTATTTTGAAAAAAAAAAGGCATTAAATAAAAACAAATAGGAACATTGTCTAGAATACTTCTATTTTCTGACAAAAGATATTATATGAGATGAGAAAATGCACACATTAGGTAAGAATCAGGCTTCAATTTTTTTCCCTATGGTAGAAGAAAAATAATAATGTACAGAAACTTGATACATTTAATAGATCCAAAACAAAATGAAAAAAGCTTTAGCACTGGTGAACGGACCAAAGACTTGTTTTAGTTGAGAGGGCAACTGATATTTCTTTCTAAACTGTGCTCAAATTGTCATACTCCGATAACAAATGTATATAATTGATCATCTAAAACATTACTCTCGAGATCAAAGTTTGAGTGCTTAAATGAACTGAAAATATTTTAGTAAAATTAAACAAACACTAACGTACAAACACTAATTAAGGTCTACACTTTGTAAAGTAATTTTGGTAGTAACCTGTTTCAAAATCGTGGTGGAAGAAGGCAGCGACGTCGGTAGCAGCGGTAGGTTGAGAGGAGACAGCTTCAGCGGCGACCTAGGGTTTAGAAAGCGGCGGCTAGGGTTAGGGAGAACAGTGGCGGTGGAGGCTGGAACAGCAAGTCCCGGCGAGAGTCGCGCGGGTCCAGCATATGAGGAGAGTGTCGTGCAAGTCCGGCGTGTTCGAAGAGGGCCGCGCGTGTGAGGAGAGGGTCGCGAGTCCAGCGTGTGAGGAGGCGACTGGATCGAGCAGCAGCTTTGGGCGAGGTCCGGCAGCAGGTCTGGCGTGTGTAAAGAGGGCAGCGCGGCGGGTGTTGCGTGTGAGGAGAGGTCCGGCAGCAGGTCCGGCTGGGAGTTGTGACGAGAGGACCGAAAGGAGGCCAGGAGGGAGAGCCGGAGAGGGAGGGAATAGATGAAAATGAGAGTTGAGGGTTTTCAAAATTTGGCCAAGTATTGGGGATATTTGGGAGGGTTTCGACAGTGTAGTATAGTGTGTGGGGCATTCAACAGCGGTCATTTACTATGAAGCGTTGTAGAATGTCAAGTACTAACAGCGGGTTTTAATGGAGAAACGTTGTTGAGTTTCAGTTTACAGCGGTTGTTATGAAAGAACCGCTGTGGAATTTATTTTACAGCGGTCCTCCACTAAAAACTGTTGTTAATATATACAATTCTACAACGGTTTTTCATTAATGACCGCTGTAAAATTGTTTAGCTACGGTTTTTTAGGGTATGGTCCAAAAGACCGCTGTAATATGGCGTTGTTAAATGACATTTTTCTTGTAGTGTAGGGAACCAGCACATGGTGTCAACCTGAATGGGATTAACTTGGCCTCCTTAAAAATCAATAAACTTTGTATTGATAGCCTCTCTCTTCTTCTTGTTGAACCATTCAGAAGCTTGGGATTTGTTAGTGAACTGAGTATCTTTAATTGTTTGGAGATGGATACATTCACACAGCAATGGCTACTGCACAACAGCAGTACCCTCAGGAATTTGGCGTTCCACAATGGAACCCTGAACTCCTTGCCTGGTGCTTTTGTGAGGCTTACTGCCCTTGAAACGTTACTGATCTGGGATTGTAATTTGCTAGAGAAGATCCAGGAATTACCTTCTTCTCTGAGGAGGTTGCAAATTACAAATGCAAAGTCTCTGAAGTCATTGCCAGCTACAATGGTGAGTCTTACTGCACTTGAACATCTACATATTGCCGAAGCTGATCTGTTGGAGGAGCTCCCGGAGTTACCTGCTTCTCTGAGGCACTTGTTATTTGAAAGTGCAAAGTCTCTGAAATCATTGCCAGCTACAATGGTGAGTCTTACTGCACTTGAACATCTACATATTGCCGAAGCTGATCTGTTGGAGGAGCTCCAGAGTTACCTGCTTCTCTGAGGCACTTGTTATTTGAAGGTGCAAAGTCTCTGAAATCATTGCCAGCTACAGTGGTGAGTCTTACTGCACTTGAACATCTACATATTACCGAAGCTGATCTGTTGGAGGAGCTCCCAGAGTTACCTGCTTCTCTGAGGCACTTGTTATTTGAAGGTGCAAAGTCTCTGAAGTCATTGCCTGCTACAATGTCAAGCCTCACTACACTTCAACAACTAACAATTGAGGATGTTGATTTGCTGCAAGAACTCCCAGAGTTACCTACTTCTCTGAGGTACTTGGAATTGTGAGGTGCAAAGTCTCTGAAGTCATTGCCTGCTACAATGGCAAGCCTCACTGCACTTCAAAGGCTAACAATTAAGAACGCTGATTTGCTGCAAGATCTCCCAGAGTTACCACGTTCTTTAAGGGACAAGTCCATTAGACGATCAGATGGCACAGAGCTCTGTGAATGAAAAACACTATGTTTCGAACACTTCTGTATGTATCTCGAAACTCTTGTTGCAAAAACCACATCAGATGGGGAAAACAATGATTGCAATGCTTCATTGTTCAACACCTCTGTAATGAAAGGTATTACATCAATTTATGAATTACTTTATAGGCCCTTGCAAGTGATTGGGTAATTTCTTGGTATGTATTTGGTAGAACTTTCATTTTCATTTTTGTTGTATCAATAAGGGTATTGTAGGTAATTTTTTGCTGGTAAATTGTGTTGACTCAACATAATGCCAAGCTGACATTCCATGGCTGTGAGTCCAGAGGAAGAGACAACGACCTTGCAAACTCTTGCATGTATGGACAGCATGGTATATGGCTCAGACTGTAGCTTCAACTGTGTAATAGAAGGCAAGTAAAAAACCTCCTGGTGTTAATTTTATTCTTCCTATTTCTTTTGAGCATGTTGAGCCAGTAGGCACTTACTGTTGAGGAAATAGGCTGGGGCTCCGTATTTATTTTGCTAAGCTGTAAAGATTGGTAGTTCCTGCTTTTGTGTTGGACTTAAGAGTATGTTTTAACTTTTTATCATGTCACTGAAACATAACCAGGTGCCAGCAATAATTTATTAGTTCTGTAGCTAATGGTGCCGTTTTTAACTGTGAATTGACTGAATTCTATTAAAGACTACTCCTAATGATTGAGTTATTTTTCTGAGGTCAACAGAATCATCACATATATATATATATATATATATATATAGAGTCCGGCTCAATAATATGCATATCACGGTTTTACCGTGCTATGTGGTTCGTATCTCAGTTTCCGGTGTCCAAATAGTTGATCCAAACCGCTCAACATAATCTTTACACCAAAATATTCTAGCAAACCAAATTTTATAATTTTTGGAATTTTTTTTCTATTTTTAGTGATGGGGAGAAAATGGTTAGATCAAAGAATTTTGGTTCATACAAAACAATGATTTTCTTCTCATCATTAAAAATAGCAAAAAAATTTTAAAAATTGTAAAATTTTGTTTCCTAGTATATTTTGATATAGAGATCACATTGAACAGTTTGGATCGACTATTTGGACATCAGAAACTGAGATACGGACCGCATAGCACGGTAAAACTGTGATATGCATATTACCATAGCTCAATTCTATATACATATGTATCTTTTGTTGTTTCAAAACTAGTTTTTGTAAGTTACATTACTGCTGATTCATAAAGACACAACATAATTCAAACCTGACATTTTATAGGTCTGATCGAGTCCGGACAAGCAGAAGAGAACCATACATAACACTTGCATGCGATGTATTAAGGGTGGAGTATAAGCCTGTAAGTGTGTAATCAAGTCTCCAACTGCAGCTGGAACAGAGTATGGCTGCATTTTTTCCACCCAAGTCAGAGAGATGATAATTGCAAAATTGTCACACAATGGCATTAGTGTAATTTAAGGCATGCTAAGAACATTGTGAGAGGTTAGATCAATTGCTTCATTTTGTTCTGTTGCCATTTCTTCTATAATTTACTTCATGTCATCTATAGTTTCTTCCAGTCATGCAATTTGTAAATCCTGTTCTAATTTGCAAATCCCTTTTCAGTATCAAGATGGTGTACCGGCATGACAGAATTTATTGAGCGTGCGCAATGCTTCTGGTAAGTCAAATGCAACCTCTCTGTTTAATACAAATATGTCTTAAATTTCACTGAGACATAACAAACATGTTGAAATAGCATTCTAATGAAATTAAATTCCCTTCGTACATTAGTTTTCATCATTCTGGTAAGATGGTGTACCAGCATGGCTGAAGTTATTGAAGGTGCACAATGCTTATGGTAAGTTAAATGTGACCTCTCACTTCATTTATCCATTCTTAGTTTTTCATTCACTGCACCAGCCGCACACCGGTATCAGTATTAGTTAGAAACTAGAATACATCATTAAGCTGCCTAATATTTCAATCATGATTTATGGTTTACATAATTTAAATTTCACCCTTATTTGGGACTTGCCCAAATTCCAAAATTAGGATATTTGCCGAGGTACAATTGGAAAAGATTATGGTTTCATTACACAATTGAAACCTATAAAACTTAATTGTGATTAAAATAATGCTTGTTTTATTTCAATTCTCAATTTCTCATGCCTTATTCAAATTGTCCTGATATAGTTAGTTGCTTCACATGCAGAATTTTATCTGAGACGAGAAGACAGCATGTGTGATTCCACTGGCTACCTTATGGTCAACGATAAAGTGTTTTATCGAATCAACAAGGTGATTTATCATAACTTATTGTTCAATATTTATATATATATCTGATATCACCACGTATGTGAAGCCGTTTAACTGATACTATGACATATGGAGCTATATAATCTGCTTGTATAGAAATGTACAATCAACTAACTGAGACATATAGATTCAACGAGTTGTCGACTTGTTTGTGCAGTACAAAAGCACTTGGACTGTACTGATATACGCTTTATGCAAGTTAATTAATATACATTGCAAAATATACACAATCACGGGCATGGTTATTAATTTGTGTGTTTTTGATTAATGGTACAGAGGTGGTACACTCATAAGAGGCCCGTGCAATTTGTGGGCAGCAGATATGCCGAAGGTGTAAGCAAGAGAGGTTAATTGGAACCCTTCCTGTATTTCAGTGATCTACATCATCTACTGATCGAGTCAACATATCATGTTCCTGTCAAAACTTCCATCTTATAATCCAAAAAATGAAAATAATATGATTCCTCACAAATGAAAGAAAAAGTGAGAAAAAAGGATACAATTCTTGCTGCCTGTTTGATATCATATCAAACATGATTTTTTTTTTTTTTTTTGATATGAGTATAATTGATAAGATTGCTAAATAAAATGCAAAATATTTATACCCTGCAAAATGTTAATATAAAAAATTTATTCATCAATATAATTGAATTAAAGCTTTATTCATCAATATAATTCTACAGGCCAAGATTCAAATTAATGAAGCATCTCCGAGATAGAATTACGGGACTTGTTGGCTTAAAGCTCTTCAATCTTCCAATTCTGCACACTGTTGCCTGAAATTTCCCATATGCCAAGAAGTATGTAGCCCATACTTCCGCCAATCAAATCAAAGACACATTTGTTATTGTTTATCATTCTAATATGCCGGAAGCCACGCCCCAGATCGTCGCCCTCAGTCCACAAAATTGACGCATCCAAATGGTATGGGTTGAACTGTACCAATCGAACCTGTAAAATAAGAAGAGGCGGATGGCCTTACATATATTTTCGTTTCCTATGCGATAAAGAGGGCTTTGAAATAGATTAGCCTTATCTTTAAAAGATGGAATAAGTTGCCGATATGTATTAACTATGAAATGTAAATAAGTGGGTTCATATAGATATAGTACAAGATGGCCTTTTCCCAAGCCATGCCTGATTGCTTGGCCTGTAGCTTTGTTCACCAGGGCAAAAGCTCGTTTGTTGTCCTCAAAATCTTTAACATGCCTTGCATATGTTGTTTCTTTGATCCAATGCTGCATTTAGACAACAATTTCATAAAACTGAACAGCTTAAGAAATAATCAAAACTATAACAAAGATTTTTTTGTTTTAACTTTTAAATCTGTTTGAATTTATATGTTCTTGTATACTATCCGGAAATTATCGAACTTTAGAAAAATTAGTCTTTATCTCAACAAAAACAATATAATAGAGATGTTCTGTGCTGCTTTTGAATAGGACTTTCATTTCTTGGATTGATACGTACTCTAAAAGAATTAACTGAGATGAGTAATTTATAATGTTGAAGTGTACGTGTGGTTCTGTATAGTAATTACCTGGTTTTTGTCTCTCAGATTGGATGGAGCTAACATGACTGCATCATTACAAATTGTCAAATTATAGCCCTCTCTGACTACACAGGAGATGGTGACAGTTGGCAGAGATTGGTGCATGCTCGGGGTAGAGTATAGCTGAACAGGCACTTCCTGCGGTACGATTTTCCAATGCTGGCATTTGCTACTATCCCTAAACCAGAGATGTATGAATGAACCATCAAGAAATTGGTCTCTGCTAACACTAACAATGCGAGCTGGGTCATGCAACCAACGAATGCACAGGCTACCCTGCTGGTCCATGTTCTTGGAGGTCCACAACGTTGGCTCCTTGGGGTGATTGCAAAGCTTTGCAAACAACTACTTAAAACAACACATATGTGTGTAATTAGATAACGTTAGGATAATTTTGTAAAGGTATGTTATTTTTTTTTTGCAAAACAATTTAAAGCTTACACAATATGTCATGTTATCCAGCATCATTGCTTGATCAGAGGCTTCATTGATCAGAGCAAAGGAAGATTGACCATCTACATCCTTTTTTGTCTTGCCATACCGCTCATCCATGAACCAGTTCTGGTCTTGACAGTGAACAACTTAATTAGTGACATAACTAATTTAGTTGGGAGAAGGAATGGAATTGAACGGATATTTACTGACCTGGAAGCGGTCGCGGTGATCTCTGAGTGAGAGAACAACACTGTTACCACGGAGGGCAATGGAGTAGTCTTCATCAGCACCGGAGATGATCCTGACCAAGTAACGACTGCCCATGGTGAGTGAGAGGTCGATTACTTCTTTTTTAGAAGAAAAATTGCTCACGCCCTCAATCTATATTGTTAAATAAAACCAAATACAAAAAAGGTTTTGATGCAAAAGTTTGAGAATCAAATGAAAAGAAGGGAAGAAAAAACAAAAGTAGAGGTCGATTACTTAAATATATATTTGGAATGCTGATAATAATGTGGATGAGCAATATCCAAACAGAGGAAAAAAAAAACTATTAAGTCGAAAAAAGAGGGAAGGTTCGGGTTTTCTTGCACCACTAAGTTGCAAGTCAGTCGGGCTTAATCTATTAAAAGTTTTCTACATGCGATCGAGAAAATGGTCGTAAGAGGATTTCTATATTTGCCCCTGGTGTAGCAGAATTCATATCCCCTAATGTACTACATTGTGCAGTTCATGATGTCAGCCGTCCGATTGTCTTAAGATTCGTGCCAGCGTGGATCTTGAGACGATCCAACGGCTGACGACGTGAAGTGCACAATGCAGCCCCTACGACTATATTGGAAATTAAACGTACATATTGGAAAGCCACGTCGCAGCAAATACTAAATTGGTCTTCAGGTGCTGCTAATTGAAAGTCAAAGATAATCAAACAGAAGAATGACAGCTCGACGTGATATATGTTTGAGCAAGAGTTTGAATTGTTGTAAATTGTCTTCAGGTGCTGCTAATTAAAAGTCAAAGATAATTAAACAGAACAATGACGGCTTGATGTTATGTTTGAGCAGAGCAGAGTGATAATAATTGGACGGCCTGGGAGCTTATCCTCGATCTGCCGTCAGGCAATATGCAATAAAGCACATGAGCCATTGGATTGTCTCAAGATTTGTGAAGGATTGGATTTTTGAGCCAATCCATTGGTCCTGTTGGTGCTTCACTGCTTATTGCTTTACTGCGAAGGATCTGGAATCAGTCTAGATAGGATATAAGTGGCTCTAGTGTATTGCTCAGTAACATCTGATATATACACGATCCAAATACAGAACATTGAAAATTAACCCACAAAAATATCTTCGTGCATGCATTGACGAGTTCTAATGCCTTCTATCCGGAAGTATTTCATTTAGTCACACACGATCACATCAACGAAAGTACTAATATTTGGCTGGTATTATTCATGGAATGTGACATATATAATTAATGACATAATTAATTCCTCATTCAAATAAATTCTTAAAAATAGAAAATATCAGATGTATTTTTCAACTTACAGTTCCGAGCGTTTTAATTAAATTTAAAGAAATTTGAATATTGTCTGCTAGCTCATCAAAATTCTCTTGATTAAGTGCATTCATAATAAATAAAGTACTCAATGCTTACATATGTATATTTGAGGAATATGAGTGATGCTATTACTCTTTGCCAAGCGCATGCAGTAAGGTAGTGCGCTTCGGCCCAATATCTTAAAACTGTAGTTCAAATGGTCAATTCAAGTCGATCAGCATAATCCATATTGAAACCATGTGGATTACCGATTTTTTATATTTTTTGAATTTTCTAACTATTTTCTTATTTTTAAAAAATGACACTTTTATGTACAAATTTTGGTGCATTTTCTATACAACTTTTAAAAATATAAAAAAATAGTTCAAAATTCTAAAACTAGAAAAAGTCAGTAATTCACAAGATTTCAATGCGTAGATTGTCTTAAGCAACTTTGATTGACCATTTGAGCTACGGTATTGACATATCGCGCCGAAACGTACTACCTTATTGTGCTTTGCAAAGCGCTATAGCCTCACTCTATATATATGTATATATGTACAAAAGATTGTACATAGTGGACATGACTTGTACGGCCAATTAATTAAGCTTGAAGTTCCACCAGAAGAAAATAAATAACGTGCTTCAGGTGGAAGTTTCTCTTCCTTAATTACCCCTTCCCCCCAAACTTCTGATTGTTTGTGAGTACAGATACTGCTTGATTGTTTGGCTCCATCTACGAGCTAGCTATGGCGGAATCAGACTACAAGTCTCCGATAACCACCAGAGAAGTGCTTTCTGTAAGACCATTTCTCTACTGGTATCGATTGTTTCTCCGATCTGCATGGTCTAATTGCACATATAATTAAAATTGTTAATCAATGAGGGCCTTAATTTGAAAAATGGAATATGTATTGTTGTGTTCCATTGAGCAAGAGAACAGGATATCTATCAGTTGTTAAGTTTTGGACAAGCAATGAGTTCTTATCAATAGCAGATTATATGTTCTTTTCAATGATACCTACCTTTCTACATTTCATTTTCAGTTGAAGGACTTGGGGATACAAGAGCAATTTATAACACCCAACAATATTACAATGGAGTCGGAGAAGTACATATGCATTAGAGAAATATCTCCGGAAGACGGCTGTATTGTTATAATTGACATGACTATGCCTATGCAGCCCTCAAGGCTTCCTTTAGCTGCTGTTGATTCTGCGCTTATGAACCCTCAACATCCAATTCTGGCTATCATAGTTCAAGGTTATTTTTACTGATTTCCTAAACATTTTTTAATAGAAGAAAAGTTGATCAATTAAAAATGTATGTATGAAAATAATGTCCAAATTTCAAGATCTAGGCAAAATGGAAATACTGCATTTTGCAGTGAAGCGCATAGGCTGCTGGATCATCTCAAGATTCGTGTAGGCTCGGTTCCGGAGACGATCTAATGGCCCAGGTGCTCACTGCAGCAAGATGCTGTATTGCAAGGAAATTTTGTGGGCAAAATGGGGAGTGGAATGTCTATTCCCAGAACAACGACGACATGAATAACTAATAGTTGTGTTCCCAGCTCCAGATAGAACGTACAACTATTAGTTAGTAGCGTACTCCGGGTTTGAGAGTGCTATACTATATATTGGCTATACAAAAAAACCTCTAAGATGTGTCGATGCTCTTGTAACTCGCACAATTAGCCCCTGGGCATGCTTTTGCCCAAGGTTTTAGACAATCAATTATGTTGCCCGAGTTTCTGGCACAAAGTTGTGTATTTCCTAATGGGGTCAGTATATGTATATTTTCATGTTTATTAATTAATTTATTTTTCTTCTATTAAAAATTTCAGACTGAATTTTCTTTGCTAATTTAGCTTTATCAGTGTATAGTGCATGCCATTTTGGTTTCTTGATTCTTTTATTGATAAATGCATCTGCTATTAAGTGATGCAACATTATTGAGATTGCACGTAATTCGTACTTCCGGCCAATGTGTGTGTACAGTAATATGCATATCACTGTGGTCGCACGTATTCAAATAATTGGTGTCTTTTATGCATAAAAATAGCTTTATTAAGTGATGCCACATACAGATGTTTTATCTCATAAACATAATTTACGCAATAAAGGTAATTAACTCTGAATAGAATGGAAAAATGTGCAGCTGAAATAGATGAAACAACACAGGATCAACTACAGATCTTTAATGTCGAAGAAAAGACGACAATGAAGTCTTACAATATGGCTGAGAAGGTCATATATATGATTTATATTTTTCTATTTTCACGTTATTGAAAATTAATTTTCCATAAACACGCTTCTTGATATTTTTTCTTATAATTTTGTCTTGTATAGGTTGTATTTTGGAAATGGATCACACCCAAATTGTTGGGCCTGGTTACACAAACAACTGTTTACCACTGGTCGACCGAAGGCTAGTTTTTTGAGTTAATTAATGTAGCAATCTGTTGAATATGGGATTCCTGATATTTCCAAAAATATTGATTAAAATTAACCATCTGATTTCACTGATGTTGTTAATGTGTATTTTGTGTATATCTGAAATTAGGTTCATCGGAACCAGTAAAGATGTTTGATAGGAGTGCAAGTTTGGCAACGAGTGATATAATTAGTTATCAGTGCGACCCTTCTGAAAAATGGTTTGCTCTTACTGGAACCTGGCGCGATCCCCTCTTCAGCGTAAGGCAAAATAAGACGTACATAATTAATTCCAATAATTCGCAATTAATATATATTCCTTGTTAAAATTATATAAAATTTTTATTAGAACAGGTAAACTAATTTCTATAGAGCATATTAAGAATCTACTCTCTATCATAGTTCACTCTTGACTTTTCAACAATAACTCTATTGAAATTTTAATCTTCATATGGTAAGAAAATTTGGATTGATCAAAGTATTTCAAAAATTGAGTCATCTTTTATAATTTTTTGAGTCATCTTTTTTAATTTTCTTTTTTTCTTTTTTCCCCCCTGAAAAACCATAGGGAAAGATGCAACTCTTTTCTGTCGAAGAACAGAATAGCCAAGAATTCGATGCTCTCGTATCTGCTTTCACCACTTTCAAAGTGAATAAATTACAAGTTTCTCGCAACTTTTCTTATTATTTCTCTCTCCATTGCAAGCGAGAACTAATTGTTGAATTTGCAACTGTGTTTCGTAATTTAGGTTAAAGAAAATGATGCTCCATCTACTTTGATTTGTTTTGCCACAGGAGCTGTTAGTTATGAGAAAGAACGATATATAATTCAGTTGAATGTAATTGAACTCGGTGCCCAGCCTGGTAATATTTTGTTCGTCTGCAGTTACAATACATTTTAGTAAGAACATCATCTTTAATTTCCACTAGCCGCAATTTCATGATTCAGTTATTTATTAACCATTAGGAAAGGTTGGTTTTGCTGAGAAGAAAGGTGACTTTAGAATTGGCCATTGGCCGGGCTTGCCATTGGCATTACAGGTTTAGTACTTCTTTTTAATATTCTCAAATAGATTCTGTACACCAAGTTGGCTGGATTTTCCCAATTAATGTTGAACATTTTAATGAAATGGGTTCATTGGCAACAGTTTAAATCTTTTAAATTCAGTTGCAATTGTATGACAAATAAAACATGAAGGGAAAAAGAAATCTGTCCTGGCAATTAATATTTATTGATTATTCTAAGTCTTCTTGTTTCTGGCTGCAGATATCAGAGAAGTACCATATGGTATCTCTGATAACGAAGCGAGGTTTAGTATCTCTACATGACCTTGAGACGGCTTCTTCAATTTTTTGTTATAATATAAGTGATTATTACTTGATTCTCACAACAGAAGCCGAGAGTAAAGGAGGATTCTATTCAATAAATGAAGGCGGCCAGGTCCTCCTGACAAATGTCAACAAAGATAACATTCGTGATGAGGTATATATCTTAGCAGCCTTAAATCTTAAACTTCGTTCTTTGTGAAGTATATAATATGCAATGCCAGCTATCATTTTTGTTATATATTTAGCAAACTGCTTGATTTATTTGTGCTTGTGCAGAAAATTCCTTTGAAAGACAGTCAGACAGCTCAACATGAACAATGCCTTCACAAACTCTTAGTAACTAAAGAGAAACTATATCATCTCCAAGAAGTACAACAGAAAATGATCAGTGAAATGGAGGGATTGATAAAGCAGATTGCCGAGCTGCAAAATGAAAGAGCTGAAATTGTAATGGACTTGGAGGAAGGAACAGAGAGACAACCAGGACTCAAGAGAAGCGAGTTCAATAAGCTTCAAAAATTAGTACAAAAAATGCACAATGAAATTGAAGAGGTGAAAGAAGAGAAAGCCAAGCTGCAAAATGAAAGAGACAAAACTGTAACACACATGGCGGAATTGCTCGAGGTAGAAACAAAAGAGCGGGGAGAAATAAAAGAACAACTCGCAAGTAAGATGACAGAACTAAATAGCTACCGAAAATCACAAAAGGAAATGATGAATGAAATTGAGGGATTGAAAAAGCAGAACACTGAGATGACAAATGAAAGAGACGACTTGAAATGGCGCTTGTTCAGAGAGGAATTAGCTGCTTCTTCCAATCCTCTGGAGATTAAATTAACAGATTTCACCCTGGCACAACTGAGGAAAGTTACCAATGATTTTAGTTCTTCACTTAAAATTGGAGAAGGTGGGTTAGGTCTAGTGTACAAAGCAATCGACGGGCAACCATTTGCTATTAAGATTCCCAGAGGTGAAAGCCACCATGGGCATAGAGCATTCATTCAAGAGGTAATTTCCATTAAAATAGTTAATTTGCTCATCCTAATTGACATCTTACTGCTCTCAGATCGAATGCACTTGATCTCAATATTACTATGCTGAGTAGAAAAAACTTGAGAACTTGCACAATTAGTACTGCTGTTAGATATACATAGTGACATTGAAAATTAAATTTGCAGGTAGAAATTTTAAGTAAATATAGGCACCCAAATATTGTGAAGCTGTTAGGGACATGTCGGGAAGCGCAGGCTCTCATCTATGAGTTGATGCCAAATGGCAGCCTATATGATATTTTGAGTAACAAAGAGCGGGCCAAAGCTCTCACATGGAAAACAAGAATCTGCATAGCCTCTGATGTTTGCAGAGCTCTCATTTTCATCCATTCAGGCAAGCCCCCCGACACCATAGTCCATGGAGACCTCAAGTCTGCTAACATTCTCCTTGATTCCAATTACACAGCCAAAATCCATGACTTTGGCATATCTCGCCATCTCCACCAAACCGACATGACATACACGCCACACCACTACACCGAATATCAAAAGGGATCATATGGATATGTTGATCCGGAATTTGTAGAGACCGGTGAAATGACTACTATGTTTGATGTCTACTCATTTGGTATTGTACTGCTGGAGTTAGTTACTGGGATAACCCCGGAATTCGGACGTTTTAGGAAGTCTGTGGAAGATGCTTTCCGAAAAGGGAAAGTTTCCGAAGATGCTTCCATAGGAGATTGGCCACCAAAGGTGGCTAAGAAAATGATGGGATTGGGCCTTGGGTGTAGTGAACGTTTAAGGGAGAACCGACCAGATCTTGAGAAGAATGTGGCGGATGAGATTGAGGCAATGCGACGTGCTCTCCGCTACCCTTAGCTCCATTTTCATTCCCAGATAGTTCTTTCTTTATGTTGTGCTTTTGGTACTTTAGATTAGATGTAGCTCTAGCAGATCCTTTGGGTAGCATAGATGTTATCAGAAATGTGAGGCGGATGCCTGATGTATTTATCTATTTTGACTGTATAATCTACCAATTTTGACTGTATATCTGCTTGACAACCGCTGTCAAGCTTTTTAAAAAAAAAGGGTTCTTTATTTATAGATATTTGCATAGTTCACCAATCTGATTTATGTGTAAGCTATTGAAAAGCATATCACCCTTGCAAAGAACTGATATGTTGGGTCAAATTTGGAGAATCGAACCATGTATTGGGACCATAGGGAGCAAATTCTGTGTCGATTTAGCAAATTAATTTCCCCAGGCAAGGAGGGACTACTTGACAATTGTTGTGTTAACAATTTTTACAATAGAATTAGAAAATAAATGGAAGGGTTGCAAATTTCTTTAAGTTCCTTGAGTTCTTATGTCGAATAATTCACATTTCATACCGAAAATTATATTACTCCGTACATATATTTTTCCATAGTAGGATAAGTCTCTGCATCTTGCTGCCTAATCTTTTTTTCCATCATTTTGTACAGTTGGGGTTTTCTTGAACTTTAGATGCGGAACTAAAATTCAGGATTCGATAGTTGAGACGGTGCTAATGTGTATTCAAGAGATGGGTAAATAATCAAGGCACCGTACCGGTTGGAGGACCTTTATCATTATTAAATCATCCCCAATTGACCAAGTGTGGGTTGTTCTGAGTGACTAATTTCCATTAAATATTCATTGATTTTCTACCTAATTCCTGAACTTTAGCACCAACATCCATATGTTCACATCCAAATTCAAAGAAACAAATTTTGGGGTTGATTTTTGTAAGTTGTGCCAAGTAAACTTACAAAAATGTTGGCAGGAACCAATCATTGATCTAAAACTCATTAAATTTTTCTTTAGTTCAATTTAATATTTCCTCTGAATCAATTTAATATTATTGAATCAATTTTTAAATTATATACTTAATATGCTAAAAAGCGATCTTAATTACCAAATGAAGGTAGTTGCAGGTGGGATGCCACAATTCGTCATCAGCTTTTTGCATCATAGGTTTAGGGTTTAAAATTTAGATTTAAGGGTATTTGAATTAGTCTGCTTTGGGGGTTGAGAGTGGTTCTTTTAATTAGTCTGCTTTTGGATTGAAGTAGCTATAATTTTCTAAACGGTAAACCATGACTGATATAATCACAGGATAATAATTAACAAGGATACTGCTATCACTGTCTCATAACAGACAATTAGGTAAATAAAAAAGAAAAGACATTAAAAAGCAATCACAACATATCAATGACCTCCTATAACTAAGCAGCAAACTTTTCTGGGAATGAAAAATTAAACTTGAGAATATATAAAATTATAAATCAATTGAGAACCCAGATGTAAAGCCAGAATTATCACTTGCTGTCCCTTCTTAGAACATTTGCAGATGAGGGCTCGGGCTGTAGCCCGTAGGAATGCAGAATCGTACCGTTTTGTTCTTATTTTTGTAGAATATTACATAAGACAAGGTCAGTATTGAAGGAATTGGCAAAAGTAACAATCATCTATTCATGTCCAATGTTTATGACACGAAGCAGTTACATGAGTACACTTTGTTCGATGTGAAGCTGTTAAGTTGTCGGGAAAGGCAGTGCAGTTGTATAAAGGATGTGAAGCAATTGCATGGAATTTCATCCTGTATACCCTCACAACACCCAATCCGCCTTCAGTTAAAACCGCTAAATTCAGAAGATTGTAAATAAATCATGTGGTTCATCCTTGTATAGGAATAGACCAGTGCTGCACAATTGAGAATAGGAATAGACCAGTTAAAAAAAAATAAAAAATGTGAATAGGAATAGACCAGTGCTGCACAATTGAGAAGATTGTAAATAAATCATGTGGTTCATCCTTGTATACACAAATCCTTGGAGCCATACCAAAAGGGTGCATTTAATGAAATCATTTGTTAACAAAATAAATTATAACTACCATAGAAGGCTGTAGCTGTTCATTGTGCGTCTAGTAGAACGACCATCACAGTTGCCCATAAAAAAACCCTACCAGAAAACTGAAATATTACGAAATCAAAACTAATTAGTATTATCCATAATACCATATAGTAAAGGAAAAAAAAATTCACATGCTTTCAGAGAAAAAGTAAAATGAAAACCGGAGAGTTTGAAATGGAATTGCAATACCAGTTGGAAATTAATTTGCCAAGAAAGTCCCGTGCAGTGGTAACAATGCAGCAGACAACAAGAGGATATTGGCAGCGTTGTTTTGAGAGAAGACTAAAGTGGAGAGGCGACCCGCAGCAAGGCGAAGACAGTGAAGTGAAAGGGTTGCTAGCATAGTGCTTTGGAGCAGCGATGTCAAAGTGATGCACATCAATCTGAGTCCTTATAAACAATAGAGGGATTCAATTATCAATTTCATATATAGAAAACAGAAAATAAAAAGTACAATATGATATATAAAAAGCAACATACCATATGCAAGACGTGAACGTTGGTGTATCCATAACTGAAGCTTAAATAACACAAAAAGAAAAAAACACTTCCAACTCCAAGTTGCTGAGAAGCTTTCGGCTTCCAGAACACCCTGCCAATACACTGAAAAATCACAAAATCGAAACTATTTAGTATTCATCAAACAGAAAATCCAAACTGAAAGCTTGAAACATTGTTAGACCGAAGAAGGGGTCGATATAATACAGAGCGGCTGTCAGAACATAATACAGATTACTGCTCGGAAGGTGAAAAGGGTTGGTGGAAAGATGTTACATGTACACACGGTCGCAGTGAGGCACTGGTTCACTTGGTGTCTATCAGAGAGGAGAGATGGACTCCATTTGGTGTTGATCAGGAAGGAGAGGAAGAGCTGCTCGGAAGGAGAGGCACTGATTCACTGGTTCGCTTTGCATCCTGCGTATACCAATTGAATTGCCAAATGAATTAAAATCATCAAATCAGCCTATAATTAAAATTACTAAATCCATCAAAATATAATTGAAATGGGGCAGAACTGCACCAATTGACCAGCAGTGTCACTAGGCCAATGATCTCGCACTAATTTTGTTAAAAGGAAAGGGAGCAATGCACATAATTTATGAGTATAATACTATAATGCCACAGAATCATCTTGATTTATGAAAAGGGAGCAATGCACAAATTTTTGAATTATTATAGTTGAGTACTCAATCAGTGGTAACCAACGATTAGGAACTATCAGAAATATATGCCCAGCATTTCAATTAAAGAAAAAAAAACAGTGTTAGAATACAAACCATGTCAGGTTTTTGCAATCAACTAAAAGATGAATTGTGCCAAAATAATCAGCTGAGTTGATGCGATGCCAGAAAAAGATGAAAACATCCGATGGGCAAAAACCAGAGGAAAATCTACTAAATTATACGAATTACAAAAGTAAAATGAATTCGAATAAAATCTATTATGACCAACAAGAGTTGATCTGGGTACATGCATCAAGTGCAAAAATCTGAAACTGAGGTTTGGTGTGGTTCCCAATTGTCAGTTCGCAGCCAATCTTTACATTGAAAACTCTTGCCCAATTTTAATAATTACAGTTTTGACCCTCTTGGAATGTTTGACATGTCTATATTTCGGAGAGAGAACTTTATCATCTAACCTGAAAGCGATTGCAAGATTTCCATTAACCTTCCAACTTGTCAATTTTTTGGAGTTCCCTTTTTTCAGTTAACGTTCCAGCCTCTAAGATTTAACTGCCCTTGTTCAAGTTTCCAGAAGCCTCCTTTTACTCGGTCTTATGGAATGTATCTATATTCAGGACAAGCAGAATAATATTTATGGTACATCAATTAGATTCGAATGAATTAGGAGATATGTATACCTGCAACATTGGCCACCATGGCAGTTGTTTGCTGTGCATACAGGGCATGCAAGTGACTCCAAAATTGTAAGTTTGTTGTTTTAGCACGATCCAGACCAAAAGTTTAGTTTTCTGAAACAACAAAAGATGCATATGAGAATTCTGTCAACTTCATAAAGAAAAAAATAAAAATCCATAATTTGTAAGATCCTTAAATAGAAATCAGATATTGATTCAGTACCTTTCAATTGTAGAGCAATTAAACTATGAAAGCATTGTAATCCTTATTTTGGGCATCTGGTTGTGTTTCAGCAACACGAGTTGGGGATCCTTTCCGAAGACAGAATGTATTTATGTACAAAGCTCTGTGCCATCTGATCATGCGATGGACTTGAATTTTAGAGAACGTGGTAACTCTGGGAGCTCTTGTAGCAAATCAGCCTCGGAGATTTCGAGATACTATCAAGAGCGGTGAGGTTTGCCATTGTAGCAGGAAATGACTTCAGTGAGTTTGCATACCAGATTTCTAAGGTCCTTAGAGAAGCAGGTAACTCTGGATTAATAATAAGTACTACAGAGAGATTCAAAAGAACGAGAGACTGAAATTTGAGAATCTAAGTCCCATATCTCTATCAAAATATAGAAGTAAAATAGAAGGAGAGATACATACCTGGAACATGGGCCACAATAGTAGTTATTTGCTATGCATACATGGCATGCAAGTGTTCATACAAGTTTTCTGTACTCCTACGGAAATATTACACGAATGCTAGTCGAATTGGGAGATTATTGTGCCAGCATGATCCAGCGGTAACCACAACCTACCTGAAGTTTGTGTTTTATAAAAAGAAAAGATGGATATAAGAATTCTATTATTTTCATGAGAAAAAAGAAGCTGTATAATAGAAATCAGAAAATGATGCAGTACCTTTTGATTGTACAGCTATATAATCCTTATTCTGGGGATCCTTTCCAAATACAGAGTATCTTTATGTACAGAGCACCATGCCGTCTGATCGTATGATGCACATGGAATTTATAGAACGTGGTAACTCTGGGAGATCCTGTAGCAAATCAGCTTCCGTAATATTTAGTTCTCTAAGACCAATGAGACTCGCCATTGTAACCGGTAATGACTTTAGAGATTTTGCATTTTGTATTCTCAAGATTCTTAGAGAAGCAGGTAACTCTTGGATCTCTTCCAGCAATTCACATTTTGAGATATCTAGTTCTTGAAGAGCAGCGAGACATGCCATCATAGCCGGCAATGACTTCAAAGAGTTTGCATCCTGTATTTTCAAGATCCTTAGAGAGGTAGGTAACTCTTGAATCTCTTCCAGCAATTCACATTTTGAGATATCTAGTTCTTGAAGAGCAGCAAGACATGCCATCATAGCAGGCAATGACTTCAAAGAGTTTGCATCCTGTATTTTCAAGATCCTTAGAGAGGTAGGTAACTCTTGGATCTCTTCCAGAAATTCACATTTTGAGATATTAAGTTCTTCAAGTGCAGTAACGCTTCCCAATGTAGCAGGCAATGACTTGAGAGATTTTGCATCATGTATTCTCAAGATCCTTAGAGAAGCAGGTAACTCTTGGATCTCTTCCAGTAACTCACATTTGTTGATATATATTTCTGTAAGAGCAGTGAGGCTTCCCAATGTAGCAGGCAATGCCTTTAGAGAATTTGCATAGTATATTCTTAATATCCTTAGAGAAGCATGTAACTCCCAGATCTCTTCACATAATTCACATCCCGTGAGAGCCAGATCTTCAAGAGCAGTGAGGGTTGCCATTGCAGTGCGCAATGACTTCAGAGAGTTTGCACCCCATATGCTCAAGAATTTTAGAGAATTAGGTAGCTCTTGAATCTCTTCCAGCGATTCACACCGTATGATATATAATTTTTCAAGGGCTGGGAGGCATGCCATTTTAGGACTCAATGACTTCAGAGAGTTTGCATCATGTATTACTAAGATCCTCAGAGAAGCAGGTAACACAGGGATCTCTTCCAGCAACTTACACCCCAAGATACTCAGCTCTTTAAGAGCAGTGACGCTTGCCATTGTAGCACGCAATGACCTCAGAGGGTTTGTGTCATGTACCTCTATGTACAAGATCCTTAGAGAAGGTGGTAACTCTGGAATATCTCCCAGCAATTCACATCCACAGATACATACTTCTTCAAGAGAAATGAGGCTTGCCATTGTAATAGGCAATGAGATTGGATAGTTTGCTCGACCGTGTATTCTTAAGATCCTTAGGGAAACTGGTAATTCCTGGATCTCTTGTTGCAACTTATATTGAGAGATAATTAATTCTTCAAGAGAAGTGAGGCTTGCAATTGAAATTAGCAATGAGTTCTGAGAGTTTCCATTATGTATTATCAATTTTCTTAGAGAAGTTGGTAACTCCTTGATCTCTTCTAGCAACTCACATCCCAATATATCTAACTCTTTAAGAGAAATGAGGCTCGTCATTGTAGGTGGCAATGACTTCAGAGACTTTGCATTGTATACTCTCAAGGTCCTTAGAGAAGTAGGTAACTCCTGGATCTCTTCCAGCAATTCACATCTTGAGATATATAATTCTTGAAGAGCAGTGAAGCTTGCCACTGTAGCAGGTAATGTGTTTTCTAAACAGGGAATATGAGTGACATTTGCACAATCTTCAATGTGAAGAGAAGTGAGAGTAGTGAGACGTGATGCTGCCTTCAGCAGCTGAACATCAAGTTTACAGCAGTTTTCAATTGAAAGATCTTTCAGTGTCATGGGCAGGATGTTCCTCTGGTTATCAACTGCCACCAGCATTGGGCAATTCTTTATCATTAAATTCCATAATGATACAAATTTTCCAAATGCACCAATTGGTAGCTCTACAAGATTCCTGCAATTGCTGATGTTCATAACCTTGAGGGACTGGAAGTCTATGTATTCCTGCTGCAAAAATCCACTTAACGATGTTAAGTATGGGCAGTTCTCTATGGTCACAATTCTGAGTGGTGATTGCAATGATTCTGTAGATGGGCCACCACTTGAGTCTGAACTTCTGTTATATCCCGGTAGAGCACTCAATGGAACATCACATATTTTCAATGTTGTTAGAGAAAGTGGCAGATTAGGAAGTGAACTCACTGCAACTTCTCTTATTTCCAGATCAGTTAGAGAACATGAATATGGCAGAGTAGGACATCTAGTCAGTTTCCAACAATTTTGGATGGTTAATTTCTCAATATTTTGTAGATTCACATTGCCCTGCTGCAGAAATCCATCCATGGATTCCAATTTGGGACATTCTTTTATTTCCACTACTCTGAGTGATGAATTTTGAGACGCTATTCCACTAATGTTACTATTTGGGTTTTGGCACAAATTTGGGAGAGTTTTCAGACCCACCTTTTCAACTCGAAATTCAGTTAGGGAAAGGGGCATATCAAACATCTTATCCAGGTTTGGGCAATCATGTAATGTAAGGACTGACAGGTTTAAAAGACGTGAATCCTCCATCCATCTAGGAGACCTTTGTCCTTTATAATTCTGAATTATCAACTCCATAAGATTTGGGTTGGCTTGGAGGTAATCAATTATTTGCTCAGGATTATTGGGATTGCTCTCTAAACTCCAGTTGAGAGAGAGTAACCTAAGATTTTTCTTTTCTAGTAGGTTCGCACTCTTAGCCTCAGCAGGATTTTTTATGTTCTCAATGTTGTAAATGTAAAGTTTACGAAGATCTTTTAATGTGCCCAGCTCATTTATACAATGACCATTCCCTTCCCCAACAAAAAAGGTCAACTCTCGGAGGGACGTCATCTTACGGACTCCATGAATGGTTTTAAGTAATTTCTCGGGAAGCCTCATATATCTTAATTTGACTAGATTGTTAATCTTACTTGGTTCAACTCCCAAATCGGATGAGGTAATATTAACTCCTGGTAAATCTAGATATAAAACTTGCAAATGGTATAACTTGTGAATTACAGCAGAAATCAACATTGATTGACTTGTATGTACGGATAAGTAGCGGAGGTGCACTAAATAACTTATCCCCTCTGGCAGTTGGCAATTACGAGATGTAGATATTTGCACCAAGCGTAAAGATTTTTTAATTATGTCTTTTGAAAGAACAAATGGATCCCGGTTGGCCGCTATATTGAGATCAGAAGTTATGATCAAACTGTGTAGATTGTCAAGATGAGAGATCCTTTCAATCTCATTTTCAGGTACGGATATGTGCCGTACACTTTTAGGAATGACAAGTGGTTTATCATTAGGTTCTATTCTAAAACATTCCCCATTAGAAATACTCTGCGCCAAGTCATGTATTAAATCATGCATGACATACCGTTCACCATTCCTTGATTTGAAATACTTAAAGAACGATCTCCTAACAAGATGGTTGAAGCAATCTTCCCCTACATCTTCCAGTTGCTTAACTTCACATTCTTGCTGCTGGATAAATCCAGCAGCTATCCACATTTTGATCAACTCATCTTTTTCAAACATATAATCTTGAGGAAATATGCTACAAAATCTAAAACATACCTGCAAATCTGCTGGTAAATGGTAGTAGCTTAATTTTAAGATCTCCACCACATCTTTTGCTTCATCTATGTTAAGTACAGAGCTATGCTTTATAATTCTTCCCCAATAAATGTAGTCCATGTTAGAATTTAGCAAGCTCGCAATCACCTTTGCTGCTAATGGGCTCCCTCGGAGCTTTTTTATTATTTGATCTCCTAATCCTTGCAAATCTGCATGATTTTCAGGTTTATAACCATGAAATGCATAATTGTAGAATAGAGATCTCAAATCTTGCTCTTTCAATCCTCGTAATATTAGAGGTTCTTCACGTTTTGCGCGTATCGCTATTGCCAACAAGTTTGCCACTGATTTCTCTCTAGACGTAAACAAGATTTTACTGCCTTCTTGTGCAAACTTCAATGGAGCAATAAATTGCTCCCAACCCCTCCTGTACTTCACATCGTCCCAGATATCATCGAGAATGAGAAAGATTTTCTTTGATTGTATTTTTTTCTTTAGGACCTCCTGAAGTGCATTTAATGGTTTATCACCATAGTTACTTTCACCAACTTCACCAAGTATCTTTCTGGTTAAACCTTCGAAACTGAACTCGATAGAAACACAAACCCAAATTTTGTGGTCAAAATAATTGGACTCTATCTTTTGATATGCAAATTGCGCAAGGGTGGTCTTGCCAAGCCCACCCATCCCAACAATACCAAAAACAGAAAGAGGTTCTGCAGTTGATTGCTTCAACCAACTTATTATCTTTGCCTTCTCATAATTCCGGCCAAACACCTTAGTTTCAACTAAAAAGGATGTTGTTTCTGGCCTAAAAACCTTACTGGCCTCTTTCCAGGATTCTGAAAAACCATCAACGCCTAAAATTCTGGCTCTTTGGAGGAGACCATCAACACCACTAGTTGCCTGATCCAACAATCCTACTGCCTCCCTCAACCTTTGCAGAGTCTCCTCACTGATAGGGTGTGTTTTTGGCTTCTTAGGACGAGAAGTGGATCCACCTGCCTCCTCTTGCCTTTCCACCTCTTGCTCTAGTTTCTTATACTCCAATTGGTCGAGCACATCCTCAGATGTGTCTACAGCCTTTCTAAATTTCTCAAACCATTCACCATAACTCGGGTCCTTTGCCTTCAGTGCTTCAGCAATGCCCATGACAGATTTGATCTGAGGCAGAGCCGTTTTTAACCTTTCAAGCTCAGCCTCATTGTTGCCTGAATGCATAAGGTTGCTTAAGAATGCAAAGCCCGCGTCAACAATTTTCTCAACAACAACAGACACTGCACTTTCTGCAACAAATGCAACAGCAGATGATACCCAGCTAGCCATCCTCAAGGCAAAGCTTTGTTTTTCTTTTTCGCGAGAGATATTGTTTTTTGGAATGACAAAGAACAAATATGAAGGTGTTATGAGAGTGGATTCAGGAAAGAGAACAGTCAGCTGAAACAGAGATTAATAGGCACTGTTTTTTTTTTTTTTTGTTGAAATAACAAGGGAGTAGAAATTTCAATAGTAAAAAACAGAGGTATATTGGAGAGAGACAAAAGCAGTGATTTGTGAAACAAAATATTCAAGCAGAGATCAAGAGAAAGGTGTAGAGATTGAGAAGAGACGTCGAAAGCATTAATTTAGAAGCGAAAGATGGGGTGAAAGCCCGCGAGAGAGAGGAAAAGAGGAGGAAAGCTGACAGCTGATGGAATCTAATTGCACAAATAGATGAATAGAGCTTGACTCCAGTGGTTCAAGTCTACTGAATTATTGTTGATCGAGATACTCTGTGCCATATGTGAACAGGCTTTACTAATATACTGTGCTTTGTAATTGCAAGGGAAAGAGGAACTTAATTCGTCATTGTAATTAATAGAAACTTCTTCATAATTGTAAAATGCAAAGTAAAGGCGTTTAATTGTGATCAAGATGCACTTTATGTGTGAAATCATGCTCATCTGCATGCAGTAGATCTTCCTTCTTCTCATATACGTTAATTGGTTTGTATTGTATTATTTATTCTCAAATTACAAGATCAATAAGGAACTTGTTTCATTTCTGTCAGGAACTAAAAATATTTACTTCAACAAAAAAAAAAGAAAAACTTTATAGTATATGATAAAGGTTTTGGTGTGTCGAGGATAGAATTTCAAGATACTTGAACACAACTCTTTATACAGGAACACTACCCTTGATAAAGGATTGCAAAGTTCTACCTAATAAGTGCCGAACGACGAATTATAAGATAATTCATTTTTTTTTTTTTTTTTGAGTAGGTAAAGTCCTACTTTAGTCTTTTATGTAAACTAGTTTAGCCAAGTTCTAAGAATCACATATAATAGCACATAAAGTGGATTCTTTGTATCAATTGATTCACGTCCACAAACAATAGTATCTTATCTTTTGTTAGGCAGTTTCCTTGCTAGAGATCAATAATCAATGAAAACAACACCGCAGGGAGCTTTTAGAAAATTGTACATTACTCAAAACAGAGGAGTCAGATCATAATAGTACCAACATTTTATTGTAATAAATTCAAGATGTTTTGTTCTTTTTTTAGCTCCATTGGTACTGGAAGGCATAATTATTTTTATTGTAAATCCAGTATTTCTAATTGTGACTTTATTATCTGCAAAATAATCAGAATGGAACAGAACAATATTCACAACGAAGAAAGTTAGGTTCTTTTACTAAAATGAAGAACCCTGGAAGTTGCTCAGATAAAAAATAACTATTATCAAACTTAGGATATGAGGAAACTATAACAATTCAGTGATTAACAGACACAAACATACACATCACCTTATCTTCAAATTGACGACCAACAAAACTCCGTGTAAATTAAACTGAAATTTTGTACCTAACTCCCCTGTAAACCACAAAAAATGGAAGAGCTGTCCAAGTGATGCTGATGTGAGAAAGGAAACCATTATATTCTCTATTCATCCTTTCCTTTCTCTAAATATCTCTTAGCAGCCTCAATTCCTGGACACTACCTTGAAGGTTCATACAAGTCTTTTCCCATACTGTCCCTTTCTGTGAGTTATGTAGTTCCAAATTCCCAGACTTTTCAACTTATGCATCAAGATCAAGTTATGACTAACAATAGCCATGTTTGTTTACCAAATGGATGAACAAGTTAATTAAAGAGGAGGGATGACAATGGTTATTTTGACAATATTGATAATGCTATCTTTCAAAATCTTAGAAAAGTTCATAAAAAATCTCAAAAATAGAAAAAAAGTTTATTGAAGTATTATTAACTTATGGATTGATTATGTTTCCGATTATATCCAATTTGTGTGATATTTGATAGCTCTTTAAAGGTCCGTCACTTAAATTACAACTGTTAAATAATACACAAAAAATTTTGATAAGGCATCAAACGATGTTCAAATTAATTGAAATTTGAAACACTATCAATCTATAAGTTAACTAATGCATCCATAAAACTTTTTTTAATTTTAAACATTTTTTATGAATTCTTACAAAATTTAAAAATAACCATTGTCAAATTTGTCAATATAAGCATTGTCAATGGATCACTCCTCTTAATTAAAACAGAAAGAAAGCTATATACATAAACAAAACGTTTCAATAAAACTGGTAGAGTATTCCACTTTCTTTAAAAAAAAAAAATAAATAAATAAACAAAAATTATCTTAATCAAAATAATCATCTTTTGTTTTATTTTTTATTATGTAGCATGAAACTTATTGAATTAAAATTTTCGTCAGTGCCCTTTGAAAGAGTCAGAGACTGGAAAATAACCATTACACAAGTGTACATCAAATATCTAAACCAAAATAAGCAAGAGTGCAAGAAATAATGGCTTAGATGATCACTTTGAAAAGGAAGAAAAAATTAATCGGCTGACTTGTCCGGCGTCGGGTGATGCCCAATTATTAGTTGGACACTTTTGGACTGTTTTGGGCCGAATTTCTTTTCTCTTCTGTGATTTTCTTTCTATCTGTTATTTGTTTTGGTCTGTTTGTGATGCCCAAAAAATTTTTAAACAGTCCAAATATTCCGATACCACTAGGGATACCGTCGGGTATACCATGATCTTTGACCAATTCAACTAAATTTAAATATTCACCTTAACCTCCTAAATATTAAACTTAACATGCACATTTTGCTTGACAACCAATAAAAACTCCACATAATAAAAACCTAATTGCAGCATTAAACTTAACACATTTTGCTTTACAGCCAATAAAAACTACTCTTAATTTAACTTGCAACATTACACTTCCTAACTATTCAGCTTATCGTCCTAAATATTCACCATAACCTTCTAAATATTCAACTTATCATATTTTTTATTGGCAGTCAATGTTTAATGGTATCGTGATGGTATCTTTTGCGGTATCTAGAGGTGACAAAAGTTGACCCAACCGAAATAGTCTGCCTGATAAACCTGATGACAGAACCCGACTCAGATTTGTTAACTTATGAAAAATGAATCAACTGAACCCGTAATTGACCGAATCCGAAAAATATCCGAATCCGAAAAAACCCGCAAATATTAAGAATCTGAATACAAATTATCCGAACCGATGCGACCCGTTACCCTGTAAAAACCCAACCCGAAGCGATCCGGATTCATGTGACCCTAAACCGATAATTATCCGAATCTAAATCAACCCGAACCGAGAGTGATTAATACCCGAGATGTCATAAAAGTATGAATTAATTGTTTAGTAACATTACTACTTATGAAATAAGCTCACATATACAATAGCCAAATCTGTTATGATATTTTAGACATTTGTTTGAATTTAAGATTCGTAAACCCGAATAAAGATCCGATAAGACCCGAAAAAGTATGATTTGAATCATATATTTATAATATTATATGCAAAAGTTATCAGAGGGATCGATAAATTAATAAGTTAACCCGAATAAAGATAAAACCTGACCTGCTCGATTTGTATCCAGAACCCGCACCTCAAATATCCGTAACCCATATAGGCCCGATTTAAGAAGAATCCGACACCTGAGCCAACCCGTATCCAGATTGGCCCGAAAACCAATAAGATCCGAACTCGCAAATCCGAGTAATATAGTTGTCCCGACCCGTCTTTGTACCGAACCTGAATTTAATCGATCCGACAGAGTCCGAATCCGATACCTACCTGAATCCAAAAGCAAACCGAATCTTAGTTTATCCGACCCAAATACAACCCGACCCGCCGATTTGCCAGGTCTAGCAGTATCCCCATAGCATTTTCCATTTTTAAAAGACAAGGAGCACTGCAGTTATTGATACTAATATCTTTTGTGCTGGGCTTGAACCATGGACTGAAACAACAAGCTCCGTTGGTGATTAATTGGTCCATGACCTCTGAGGCCCCATCAAAAGGGAATTAGGCCAACCGATTCCACCGCAGACTCACGTCTCACAGTCGCAGCTCCGGGGCTGCAGCTAGCTAGCTGTCCCTTCACTCCAGCGGGGTACTCTGTTGGTTGAGGCCCAAGTTGTGCAGTTGTTTGAATCTGCCTAATATATGCATACTAAAGACCCAATTAGAAAGGCTATGCCAATGATCTGCTTAGTTATCCTCCATTCCAATCAAATGGTATTAAATCTGCCCATGGCCCATATGCATACTAAAGATCCAATTAGAAAGGCTAGCTTTTAAATTTGTTTGGATTTATATTATTATTATTTTTTTTTGCTCCTTTCTTGCAAATTCACAATTTTTTTAAAGAAAGGAGTAGGGTTTAATCTGGTTTACTGCGTCAATAATTTTAAGGTCCAATGAGCTTCCAACACACTATTATCAAAGGAGAATTTACTAGATTCATTTTGCAGCTGTAATTAGCCATCTTATCAATAATACTTTCATCAAAAAAAAAAAAAAATTCATATCAAACATGATGTTATATGAAACAGGCAGCAAGAAACCATATATCCTTGTTTCACCCTTTTCTTTTATTTGTGAGGATCTTCTATTATTTTCATTTTCTGGACTATTACATGGAAGTTTTGACAGGAACAAGATAAGATTTGATGAAACTCGATCAGTAGATCATCAAAATACGGAGATGGTTCCAATTTGCTTCTCTTGCTTACATCTTCAACATCTCTGCTGCCACAAATTGAACGGGCTTTTGCTGAGTCTACTCCATCCCTGTATTGTTAATTAAAAACACACAAATTAATGAGCCAACCCGTGATTGTGTATATTTTGCAATGTATATTAACTTGCATAGAACGTATATCAGTATAGTCAAAGTTCTTTTGTGTTGTGCATAAAGAAGTCGACAACTTATCAGATCCATACAGCTCAGTTAGTTCATTGCACATATCTATACAAGCAGAGTATATAGCTCCATAGATCATAGTTTATGAGAACAACTCAGTTAAATGGCTTAACACATATGTGGTGATATCAGATTTATATCAAACAAATTCAATAAAGTTATGCTAAAACACCTAGCTGATTTGACCAAACATTTTCTTGCAGACCAGAAGGCAGCCAGTGGAACCACACATATTGTATACTTGTTTCAGATAAAATTCTGCATGTGAAGCAACCAACTATATCAGGACAATTTGAATAAGTAGAAAAAGATATGTTTTCTCTTTTTTTCTTTTTTATTAAATGGAGAAAATTAAAAGGGATAGATAGCTCAACAGGTGCAGAAACATCTTCTGGAGGCATGAGAAATTGAGAACTGAAATAAAACAAACATTTGTTTAATCACCAATAAGTTTAATAAGTTTCAGTTTTGTAGTGAAACTAGAATTTTTTTCCAATTGTACCTTGGCAAAGATCCTAATTTTGGAATTCGAGCAAGTCCCAAATAAGGCAAAAATTTAAATTCTGTGAACCATAAATCATGATTGAATAAACAAGCAGCTTAATTTGTATTCTAGTTTCTAGCTAATAATTTCAATCTGTATCTGGTACAGTGAGTGAAAAATTGAGAATGGATAAATGAATTGAGAATAATCTGATACAAATAGTCATGAGTAGAAATAAGGCCATCATTGAACAATTGACGGCACAACAACATGATTACTCAGCTTGACTGTGATTTTGTTAGAGACCTATAAACTAACGTACAAAGGGTATTTAATGTCATTAGAAATGCTATTTCAACGTGTTTGTTAAGTCTCAGTGGAATTTAAGATTAACATTTGTATGACAGAGACTCAGAGAGGTCGCATATGACTTACCGGAAGCATTGTGCACCGTCAATAATTTCTGCCAGGCTGATTTAATTTCACTAGATGTGCTATTTCAAGTTTTAATGTGTTTGTTAAGTCTCAGTGGAATTTAAGATAAACATTTGTACTAAAGAGAGGTTACATATGACTTACCAGAAGAATTGCGCACCTTATTAAAGTTCTGCCATGCCAGTACACCATCTTCCTACTGAAAAGGGAGGTCTAAATTAAAACAGAAATTACCATTTGCTTTACTGGAAGAAACTAAATGACATCAAGTAAATTATATTAGAAATGGAAGCCGAACAAAATGAAACAATTGATCTAACCTCACAATGTTCTTAGCATTCCTTAAATTACAGTAATGCCCTTGTGTGACAATTTTGCAATTCATCTCTCTGACTCGGTGGAAACATGCAGCGACTCCGTTCCAGCAGCAGTTTAAGACTTACACGGTTCCCGCCTTACACTACGCTGTTAATGCATCACATGCAGTGTCTTGGTAAATTCTTCTCTGCTTCTCTGGAGACCTAAAAATGTCCGGTTTGAATTATGTTGTTTCTGCATCAACTAGCAGTAATTCAACTTACAAAAACTAGTTAAAACAACAAAAGATGCATATGAGGATTCTGCTAACCAAAAAAAAATTCAATCATTTGCAGGAGTCTTTAATAGAAATCACAGTTAGAAATAGCACCTTTATTTACAGAACTGATAATTTATGAAATATTTAGATATCGTTATTGCTGGCACCTGGTCATGTTTGAGTGTTATGCTTCAGTGAAATGAGTTGGGGATCCTTTTCAGAAACAGTGGTAGCTCTGGATCTAAAGCAGCACATCAGGGCTCTCAATTGATAGCTCTTGAAGTGCAGCTAGGCTTTCTGTTGTAACAGGTACGGACTCCAGAGATCTTGCATCTTCCATTCTCCAGCGAATCTGCCTATGTACGTGATTCATAGCCACACAAGTGCATTCAGAGAAACCAAGTAAAAATAGAAGTAAACTGACACCATAGTTAAAACGTACTCTAATTCCGATATCAAAGCAGGGAATACCATTCTGTACAGCTTAGAAAAATAAATATAGTGCCCCAGGTGCTTTGTATTTCCCTAATAGTAAGTGCCTACTGGCCCAACGTGCTCAAAAGAAATAGGAAGAGTAAAATAATTGATCTAACCCCATGAGGTTCATTGCTTACCTTAAATTACACAGTTCAAGCTGCAGTCTGAACCATATACTACACTGTTCGTCCAGCCAATGTTTGCACGGTTCTTGTCTCCTCCTCTGGACTGACAACTATGAAATGTCAGGCTCAGCTTGGCACTACACTAAGCACGATTCACCAGTAACAAATTACCTATAATAGTGTTGTATATTAATACAACAGAAAATGCAAATGAGATTTCTATTAAATTAATGCAAAAAAATTACTCAATCATTTGCATGGGCCTCTAAAATAATTCGTAAATTGATGTGGTACCTTTCATTGCAGAGGTGTTGAATGGTAAAGCAGTGCAACAATTATTTTCCCCATCTGGCATGGTTTTAGCAACAAGAGTTTCGGCATATACAGTGGTGTTGGAAACAGGGTATTTTCATGTACAGAGCTCTGTGCCATCTGATCGTGTAATGGACTTGACCCTTAGAGACCGTGGTAACTCAGGGAGCTCTTGCAGCAAATCAGCATCGTCAATTATTAGCTCTTGAAGTGTACTGAGGCTTGCCATTGTAGCAGGCAATGACTTTAGAGACTTTGCACCCCAAAATGACAAGTCCCTCAGAGAAGTTGGCAACTCTGGGAGCTCCTCCAACAAATCAGCTCCGTTTATTTCTAGATGTTCAAATGCAGTAAGGCTCACCATTGTAGCTGGCAATGACTTCAGAGACTTCGCACGTGTAATTTTCAACTTCCTCAGAGAAGGAGGTAATTCTTGGATCTTTTCTAGCAAATCACATCGCGAGATTGTTAAAATTTCAAGGGCGCTGAGCCTCTCAATAACACCAGGCAAGGACTTCAGGGTTGCTCTGAGGAATGTCAAGCTCCTGAGGGTACTGTTGTTCTGCAGCAACCATTGCTGTGTGAATGTATCCATCTCCGAACAATTGAAGAGAGTCAGTTCACTAACAAATCTCAAGCTTCTCAATGGTTCACCAAGAAGGAGTGAGAGGTTATCAATGTTAAGATAATTGATTTTTAAGTTAATCCCATTCAGATTGACGCCATGTGCTGGTTCCCTAGATGAATGTTCTATAAGCTTGTCACATCCATAAATAGTCAACCAACTGAGAGATCCGAATGCATTTTCTGAGCAGGGAATGTGAGTAATATTTGCACATTTTCCAATGCTAAGTCGATTGAGAGCAGTGAGACGTGATGCTGACTCCAGTAGTTGCACATCAAGTTGACCGCAGTTGCGAATGGAAAGGAATTTAACTCTAATGGGCAGGAGCTTGCTCTGGTCATTAACAGCCTTCAGCATTGGGCAATCCCGTATGATTAAATCCATTAGTGATAAAGATTTTCCAAATGCATCTTTTGGTAGCTGTTCAAGATTCCTGCAACTGCTGATGCGCATCGTTGTAAGGGACTGAAGGTCCACGTATTCGTGCTGCAAAAATCCATTCAATGATGTTATGTTTCGGCACTTCTCTATGTTCACATATCTTAGTGATGATTTCAGTGATTCTGTAGATGGGTCATCACTACTTGAGTCAGAATTTGTATTAAATTCAGGTAGAGCATGCACTGGAACTTCCCATATGTTCAAATTAGTTACAGAAAGTGGCAGACTAGGAATTGCACTTAGTGCTACTTCCTGTATTTCCAAATTATTGAGAGAATGTGGCAGATTAAGACATACGGTCAGGTTTGGGCATTTTCCCATTTTTAAAGATTTCAGGGATGTTAGGTTTCGAAACCCTTGAGCCGGTAGGTACATCAGTTTCTCACAGTTGTCGATTTCTAATTGCTCTATCGCTTGTAGATCCATATTAGCTTGTTGCAGAAATCCATCCAAGGATATTAAATTGAGGCATCTTTCTATTTTCACTATTTTGAGTGATGACATTTGGGACACAGTAGCACTGGTGTTCCCACTGGAATTTTGGTGAAAATTAGGGAGAGAAATGAGGCCCACATTCTCAATTAGAAACTCAGTTATGGATAGGGGCATATCCGGTAACTTATCCAACTCTGGGCATTTAGAAATACTTAGAATTTTCAGATATGGTATATTACAAGAGAACAGTTCGTCCTTCAACCTAGGACAGCCACGTAATTTGAGAACTGACAGGTTTAAAACGGGTGTATCCTTCATCCAACTGGGATAGTTTTGACCATCATAATTCTTAATTTTCAACGTTGTGAGATCTGGATTGGGTTTCAGGTTTTCAATAATTAGCTCTGAGTTACTAGGATTGTTGTTTGAACTCCAATTTAGAGAGAGTGACCTGAGATTTTTCTTTCCCAATAGATTGGCACTCTTAGCCTCAACTGGATCTCCCACGTTCTCAATGTTGTAAATGGAAAGTTTACGAAGATCTTTTAATGTGCCGAGCTCATTTACATAATGACCATTCCCCTGTCCAACAAAAAAGGCTAGCTCTTGAAGGGATGTCAGCTTGTGGACTCTGGGAATGGTTTTAAGTAATTTATTGGGTAGTATCATATACCTTAACTTGACTAGATTGTTCAGCCTACTTGGTTCAATTCCCAAATTGGATGAATTAATATTATCTTCCGATAAATCCAAATATAAAACTCGCAAATGGTATAACTTGTGAATTGCAGCAGAAATCAACATTGATTGACTTGTATGTACGGATAAGTAACGGAGGTGTACTAAATAATTTATCCCTTCTGGTAGTTGACATTCGCTAGATAAAGATATACTCAGCAAGCGTAAAGATTTTTTAATTATTTCTTTTGGAAAAACAAATGGATCCGGGTTACCAGCCATATGGTGATCAGAAGTTATGATAAGGCTGTGTAAATTCTCAAGATGGTAGATCCTTTCAATCCCACTTTTAGGAATGGATATATGTCGTACACTTTTAGGAATGTCAAGCTTCTTATCATTAGATTCTACTCTATAACATTCCCCGTTAGAAACACTCACAGCCAAGTCATGCATTAAATCATGCATAACATACCGTTCACCATACCCTGATTTGGAATACTCAAAGAACGATTTCCTCAAAAGAGTGTTGAAGTAATCTTCCCCTACATCCTCTGGCTGCTTTTCTTGGCTTTGTTGTTGTGGGATAAACCCGACAGCCATCCACATTTTGATCAACTCATCTTTTCTGAACTTATAATCTTGAGGAAATATGCTGCAAAATCTAAAACATACCTGCAAATCTGCTGGTAAATGATAGTAGCTCAATTTTAACACCTCAACTACATCCTTAGCTCGGTCTATGTTAAGAACAGAGCCATGACTCAGAATTCTTTTCCAATAATCGAGGTCCATGTTCGAATTTAGTAAGCTCCCAATCACCTTTGCTGCTAATGGGCTACCTCGGAGCATTTTTATTATTTGATCTCCTAATCCTCGTAAATCCATATGATTTTCAGGGTTATAACCATAAAACACGTAACTATACATTAGTGATTCCAACTCTTTCTCTTTCAAACCTTGTAATTCTAGAGGTTCATGTACATGTTTTAAGCGTATCAACCTTGCAAAGAACTCTGCTACTGATTTCATTCTGGTTGTAAACAAGATTTTACTGCCTTCTTGTGTAAATTTCAAGGGAGCAATAAATTGCTCCCAACCCCTCCAGCACTTCTCATCATCCCATATATCATCGAGAATGAGAAAAATTTTCTTTAATTGTACTTTTATCTTCAAGATCTCCTGAAGTGCATTTAAAGTTTTATCACCGCAATTGTTTTCGCCAAGTTCACCAAGTATCTTTCTGGTCAAACCTTCAAAACTAAACTCAATAGAAACACAAACCCAAATTATTTGGTCGAAATAATTGGACTCCTTCATCTCTTGATATGCAAGTTGCGCAAGTGTGGTCTTGCCAAGTCCACCCATCCCAACAATACCAAATACAGAAAGTGGATCAGCAGTTGATTGCTTCAACCAACCAAATATCTTTTCCTTCTCATCATCCCGGCCAAACACCTTGGTTTCGACTAAAAAGGATGTCGTTTCTGGCCTAAAAACTTTACTGGTCTCTTTCCAGGATTCAGAAAAATCATCAATTCCCAAACTTTTGGCATGTTGGAGGAGGCGATCCACATCACCAAGTGCCTGATCCAACATATTTACTGCCTCCTTCAACCTCCCAAGAGTCTCCCTACTGATAGGGCATGTTTTTTGCTTCTTAGGACGAGAAGTGGATTCATCTACCGCCTCTTGCCTTTTCACCTCTTCCTCAAGTTTTTTATACTCCAATTCGTCGAGCACGTCTTCAGATGCATCTACAACATTTCTAAATTGCATAAACCATTCACCATAACTTGGGTCCTTTGCCTTCAGCGCTTCGGCAATACCCATGGCAGATCTGGTCTGAGGAAGAGCCGTCTTGAGCCTTTTGAGCTGGCCCTCACTGTCCCTTGGCTGCATTAGGTTGTCTAAGAATTCGAAGCCTGCATCAACAATCTTCTGAACAATTGCAGATGCTGCACTTTCAGCAATAAATGAGACAGCAGACGATATCAAGCTAGCCATTCTCAAAGCAAGGTTTTCTTATATCTGTTTTTTTTGTTGCTGCTTTTTTTTTATTTTCTTTTCTGGTTTTTTTTTTTATTTTTTGGAAGGGTCGTCTCTATTTAAATGACAAAGAATGAGAAGGAAAGAGTTCTAAGAGATTGGATTTTAGGAATGAAAATAGCGAGAAACAAAGAGGAGCCGCGCACCACCTTTTCTTTTGTTAATAAAAACTGGTAAAGAAATGTCATAGTAAGAAACAGACATGGATTGCTTAACATGAGATGGGAGAGAGATGAAAGTAGTGGCTTAAGAAACAAAGTGTCAAGAAGAACAGAGATTAGAGAATGAGACAGGAAGACTGTTAGAAACAGAGATGAATAGGCACTGTTTTTTTTTTTTTTTTTTTTTTTTTGTGAAATAACAAGGGAGTGGAGATTTCAATAGTAAAAAGGGGAAATATATTGGAAAGAGGTGAAAGGGGTGATTTGTGAAACAAAATATTCAAGCAGAGATCAAGAGAAACATGTAGAGATTGAAGAGAGATGGAAGCAGCGATTTCAGAAGCAAAAGATGGGGTGAAAGCAAGAGAGAGAGGTAAAGAGATGGAATCTAGCTAATTGCACAATAGATGAATGGACCTTGACTCCAATGGTTCAAGTCTTCGATATCATTGTTGATATAGGAGTTCTATGGCATATATGAAACATGGTTACCAAATGTCTTTCTCCTTATGCGTGCAAAGAGGACCTTGATCCTTGTATATTTATTTCTGTGTGATGTCCTGCACTTCTACAAAGAGGAAACTAAACAGAATGCTTCAAGGCTGATAGATGGAAATTTCTCAAACAATACATCAAAAGAGCTCGACGACACGGTCCAAGTCAACTACATTGCTGCAGGTTGAGATTCTCTGTGGCATGAACAGGTTCATCAATGGCGTCGGTAGCATCTAACAAGCTGATCCCGTTGGATATTAATTAGTATGACAATGGCTCTGAAAGGCTGAAACCAAAGTGGAACCATCAGTGACTCGTTACATATATACTGAGGAATTCAACTATTCCTAATTTGACACTATATAAATACAGAGGGTTAACTTATTCAGAGTAAGAGTCTAAGAGATAAGGATTGATATTTAAAAAAGAGAGTAATGAACAGATCAGGACAAGAATGGCGTGCTCATACCCAACCCTAAGAACATTTATCATTATTAAATCATTCCAATTGAAAGACTAGTTGCCATACAATATTCATTGGTTTTCTGCTATTGGCTACTGCTACGACTTTATCACCGAACATACGTGTGTTCATATCCAAATTGCAAGTAATATTTCGGTTGGTTTTGGACTTTTTGCAAGTTGTGCCAAGCATATTAAAAAAAAAAATGTTTGCTCATTCATCTAAATCTCATTACTTTCTCCTTAAATTAATCCAATATTATTGAATCAATTTTATTAATATGTTAAAAAGCGATATATCACCGAAAATATATTTATATTATATTTTTTATTTCTCATTGTGGAAATTTTTTTTTTAACATTTTATTTTTCCTATAGTTAAAATTTTATACTTTTAAAGAGTTAATTAATAAAAAACACTTTATTCTAATTTTTTACCATTTGAGTATAACTAATTAATAATAATTAAATATAAACCAACTTCAACATATAACTAAATAATAAAATATGATGTAAGCTGGTTCATAAATACCTAACTGTTTGATTATGTCGTTTGAAGATAATTTAATAGATATTTTAGTGAAATTTATCAATGCTTTTAGTGAGCTTGAGAGCGCACCAGTTTATTTTTGCACTTCTACAGGGATTATACACTTTTATTTTTTTGCATAATTAGAATGCCAGAATGTTTAAAAAGTACATAAGGTCAGTTCTTCATCAATGGCGCTCCGGGTTGATAGGCTACCAAAAAAGACTTATAGTTAGTGAGAAATTTGCATGCGGTGGATGATAAATTGATAAAAGATAATGTAATATCATTGGCAATATGACATCATTTATATGTTCTACACTTATGAATTAACATTATGGCCAAGTTCTTTGAACTGCAAGCTATCAAGTATCAACTAAAAGTAACGAGCTAGATTTGTTCACCAGAAGTAAGAAAACCGATGAATTTGATTAAGCCAGAGGAATGCAATTTTGCAAGCAAACATTGAAGGAATATTAAGAAAATATGGATCAAAAATTGAGAACTAATCAACAGCTTCAAATCTCCAATGAAGCAAGTGATACAACAGAAAAATGTTTCACTCCCCTACTCCATTGCTCCATGACATCTGGGGCCCTCTCAGAAGGAAATTAGGACAACAGATTCCATCACGGGCTCACCTCTCACAGTCACAGCTCCGAGGTTGCTGCTGTTCCTTCACTCCAGCGGGGTACTATGTTAGTTGAGGCCCTACAGATTACCCAATTTTAAAGACTATGCTCATGATCTGCTTTTTTATCCTCCAGTAGATCACCGAAATATAGAGATGGTTCCAATTAGTTGCTCTTGCTTACACCTTCGACATCTCTGCTGCCACAAATTGCACGGGCCTCTACTGAGTGTACCACCTCGGTATCATTTATCAAAAACACACAAATTAATAACCATGCCCGTGATTGTGTATTATTTTACAATGTATATTGACTCGCATAAAACGTATATCAGTACAGTCCAAGTGCTTTTGTATTGCATGAACAAGTCAACAGCATATTGGATCCATACAGCTCGGTTAGTTCATTGCACATTTCTATACAAGCAGAGTATAACTTAAGCTCCATATGTCATATATAGTACATGGGAACAACTCAGTTAAACGGCTTCACACGCATGTTGTGATATCAGATATATACCAAAAGAATGAGTTATGTCAAACACCTTGCTGATTTGACAAAACACTTTCTCGCTGAGACGGTGACCAGAAGGCAACCAGTGGAACCACACATGTTGTCCACTCGTTTCAGACACATTCTGCATGTAAAGCAAATAACTATATCAGGACAATCTGCATATGTCATGACTCATGAGAAATTGAGAATTGAAATAAAACAAGAATTTGTTTAATCACCAATAAGTTTTTTAAGTTTCAATTTTGTAGTGAAACCAGAATTTATTCCAATTGTACCTCACCAAAGACCCTAATTCTGGAATTCGGGCAAGTCCCAAATAAGTGTAAAATTTATTCTGTAAACCATAAATCATGATTGAAATATTAGGCAGCTTAATGGTGTATTCTAGTTTCTAACTAATACTGATACCAGTGTGCGACTGGTGCACTGAATGAAAAACTAAGAATGGATAAAAGAAGTGAGCGGTTGCATTTGACTTACCAGAAGCATTGCGCACCTTCAATAAGTTCAGTCATGCCGGTACTCCATCTTACCAGAATGATGGAAACTAATGTACGAAGGGAATTTAATTTCATTAGAATGCTATTTCAACATATTCGTTAAGTCTCAGTGGAATTTAAGACAAATATTTGTATTAAACAGAGAGGTCGCATTTGACTTACCAGAAGCATTCTGCACCTTCAATAAATTCTGTCATGCCGGTACACCATCTTGATACCAAAAAGGGATTTGGAAATTAGAACAGGATTTACAAATTGCATGACTGGAAGAAACTAGATGACATCAAGTAAATTATAGAAGAAATGGCAACAGAACAAAATGAAACAATTGATCTAACCTCTCACAATGTTCTTAGCATGTCTTAAATTACACTAATGCCCTTGTGTGACAATTTTGCAATTATCATCTCTCTGACTTGGGTGGAAAAAATGCAGCCATACTCTGTTCCAGCTGCAGTTTGAGACTTGAATACACACTTGCAGGCTTATACTCCCCCCTTAATACATCGCATGCAAGTGTTATGTATGGTTCTCTTCTGCTTGTCCAGACTCGATCAGACCTATAAAATGTCAGGTTTTAATTATGTTGTGTCTTCATTAATCATCAGTAATGTAACTTACAAAAACTAGTTTTGAAACAACAAAATAAATTATTGCTGGCACCTGGTTATGTTTCAGTGACATGATACAATAGTTAAAACATACTCTTAAGTCCAATACAAAAGCAGGAACTACCAATCTTTACAGCTTAGCAAATTAAATACAGAGCCCCAGCCTATTTCCCCAATAGTAAATGCCTACTGGCTCAACATGCTCTAAAGAAATAGGAAGAGTAAAATTAACACCAGGAGGTTTTTTACTTGCCTTCTATTACACAGTTGAAGCTACAGTCTGAGCCATATACCATGCTGTCCATACATGCAAGAGTTTGCAAGGTTGTTCTCTCTTCCTCTGGACTCACAGCCATGGAATGTCAGGTTGGCATTATGTTGAGTCAACACAATTTACCAGAAAAAAATTACCTACAATACCCTTATTGATACAACAAAAAATGAAAATGAAAGTTCTATCAAATACATACCAAAAATTACCCAATCACTTGCAAGGGCCTATAAAGTAATTCATAAATTGATGTAGTACCTTTCATTACAGAGGTGTTGAACAATGAAGCATTTCAATCATTGTTTTCCCCATCTGATATGGTTTTTGCAACAAGAGTTTCGAGATATATACAGAAGTGTTCGAAACATAGTGTTTTCATGTACACAGCTCTGTGCCATCTGATCGTCTAATGGACTTGTCCCTTAGAGAACGTGGTAACTCTGGGAGATCTTGCAGCAAATCAGTGTTCTTAATTGTTAGCCTTTGAAGTGCAGTGAGGCTTGCCATTGTAGCAGGCAATGACTTCAGAGACTTTGCACCTCGCAATTCCAAGTACCTCAGAGAAGTAGGTAACTCTGGGAGCTCTTGCAGCAAATCAACATCCTCAATTGTTAGTTGTTGAAGTGTAGTGAGGCTTGCCATTGTAGCAGGCAATGACTTCAAAGACTTTGCACCTTCAAATAACAAGTGCCTCAGAGAAGCAGGTAACTCCGGGAGCTCCTCCACCAGATCAGCTTCGGCAATATGTAGATGTTCAAGTGCAGTAAGACTCACCATTGTAGCTGGCAATGACTTCAGAGACTTTGTATTTGTAATTTGCAACCTCCTCAGAGAAGAAGGTAATTCCTGGATCTTCTCTAGCAGATTACAATCCCAGATCAGTAACATTTCAAGGGCAGTAAGCCTCACAAAAGCACCAGGCAAGGACTTCAGGGTTCCATTGTGGAACGTCAAATTCCTGAGAGTACTGCTGTTGTGCAGTAGCCATTGCTGTGTGAATGTATCCATCTCCGAACAATTGAAGATACTCAGTTCACTAACAAATCCCAAGCTTCTGAATGGTTCAACAAGAAGAAGAGAGAGGCTATCAATACGAAGTTTATTGATTTTTAAGGAGGCCAAGTTAATCCCATTCAGGTTGACACCATGTGCTGGTTCCCTAGATGAATGTTCTATAAGCTTGTCACATCCACTGATAGACAACCTAGTGAGAGATCTGAATGCATTTTCTGACCAGGGAATGTGAGTAATGTTTGCATAGTTTTCAGTAAAAAGTGAATTGAGAGCAGTGAGACGTGATGCGGACTCCAGCAGTTGCACATCAAGTTGACCACAGTGGCGAATGGAAAGGACTTTTACTGTAATTGGCAGGAGGTTGCTCTGGTCATTAACTACCTTCAGCATTGGACAATCCCGTATTTCTAAACGCATTAGTGATAAGAACCTCCCAAATGCATCTTTTGGTAGCTGTTCCAGATTCCTGCAACTTCTGATGCAAATCTTTTCAAGGGACTGAAAGTCCACATATTCTTTCTGCAAAAATCCATTCAATGATGTTATGTTTTGGCATTTCTGTATGATCACGTTTCTTAGTGATGATTTCATCGATTCTGTAGATGGGCCACCACTTGAGTAAGAAGTTGTATTATATTCGGGTAGAGCATCCACTGGAACATCAGATATGTGCAATCTAGTTACAGAAAGTGGTAGACTAGGAATTGCACTTAGTGGTACTTCCCATATTTCCAAATCAATGAGAGAATGTGGCAGATTGAGACATCCGAACAGGTTTGGGCATCCTTTTATTGTTAAATACTTCAAGGATGTTAGGTTCTGAAACCCTTGAGTTGGCAGGTATATCAGTTTCTGACAGTTGTTGATTTGTAATTGCTCTATAGCTTGTATATCCATATTAGCTTGCTGCAGAAATCCATCCAAGGATATTAAATTGAAGCATCTTTCTATTTTCACTATTTTGAGTGATGACATTTGGGACACAGTAGCACTGGTGTTCCCACTTGAATTTTGGTGAAAATTAGGGAGAGAAATGAGGCCCACATTCTCAATTAGAAACTCAGTTAGGGATAGGGGCATATCCGGTAACTTGTCCAACTCTGGGCATTTAGAAATACTTAGAATTTTCAGATATGGTATATTACAAGAGAACAGTTCGTCCTTCAACCTTGGACCACCATGTATTTCGGGAACTGACAGGTTTAAAACGGGTGTATCCTTCATCCAACTGGGATAGCTTTGACCTTCATAATTCTTAATTATCAACTCTGTGAGATCTGGATTGGGTTTCAGGTTTTCAATAATTAGCTCCGAGTTACTGGGATTGTTGTTCGAACCCCAATTTAGAGAGAGTGACCTGAGATTTTCCTTTCCCAATAGATTGGCACTTTTGGCCTCAACTGGGTCTCCAACGTTCTCAATGTTGTAAATGGAAAGTTTACAAAGATCTTTTAATGTGCCCAACTCGTTTATCTTATGACCATTCCCCTGTCCAATAAAGAAGGTTAACTCTTGAAGGGAGGTCAGCTCACTACACCAAAAAAGGCATATCATAACTACTACAATTGTTGGGAAAGGCTCCTATTTGTTGCGATAACCCTTATTACCACAAACTTAAATTGTTACGAGATTGTTGCGGTAACTGCTGTGGTAATAGCTTATTGCAACAAAATCCCACTTGTTGGATATCAATTTATTACAACAATACGTTTTGACGTTTTACAGCAATACGACAACATCTAAATTTGTTGCCATAAAATGCTATTACCACAATTCTGCTGTTGGCAGACTCTGCTCTTGCCACAAATTTTTTGGTTGAAATTACATTTTTGGTGACGCTTCATTTGTGGCAATAGATTATTTCACCACAATTGAGATTGTTGCGATAACATATATAGAATATTAAAAAAAAATAAAATAGAAATTCCATTCACGTCAATAGTACAGTCATGTGGGGAAATTAAACGATTAATGAATATTAATTCATACAATATTGAGATTACATTGAACATGAAGATTTACATTATACACATTATTAATGATCAAACAAATAAAAATAATAATAATTTTCCTTCGCACTAATTTCAATTTGACAGTAAAGATAATATATATATATTTTATCTTAACAAAAAGACCTCAAACTGGTAATGAAATGCTCAATATGCCTCCTATTTGGTGTAGAGTCAGCTTCTACTGCCTCCCACTGTACAACTAAGAAGTATGACCAAAGTGATACAATCAACACAAAATTCATTGTTGTACCGTAAATATGCTGCTTTCTCAGTAAGTTCTTTTATATTGTTTCTTGAACTGTACATACAATTTGTGAATAGACTATTGAAAAACAAAGAGTTTTTCTATAATTTCCTAGCTTTTTCCTTCACCTTCTTGGCTAATAAAGCTACATTGACTACTATTATTAAAAAACAACTACAGTTATGCATCTGCAACACATGGACTACCGTTTTTAAAAATAGAATAAGAACCTTCTTAGCATTCAGGTCCGGTATCTTCACTTCAAAACTGTCTCTATAAGTGGAAAATAAAGTTGAAGATGGATTAATAAATTCATTGATAAAAAAAGTGACAAAAAGTGTGTACCTCTCAACATCCTCCTATTTCTGTAGCAAAAATCTGTGAAATTAATTAGTGTAGCATACAGTAGAGGCATTAGAATCAGAAAGTACCTGAATAAAACCACGTACACATGATAAGAACTCGATCTCATGTCTAAACCTTTTTAAGCAAAACAAGATTGTATGCCTACACAAATCAGTGAAAAATATTTTTCCTTAGAACTATTCTGCATTTTATTAATTTTGGGTAGTATAGCTTGATACTTTCTTACCTATACAGTCTCAACCATTACAGTGCAGGAACTATAATTACTAGCAAAACATTCAACGAAACAACAAAGATGATTCAAAAATAACAAAAAGAGTGGACACAGAACTTGTGCAACAACTTAAATACTATCGAAGTATATTCCCATTAACAGATAACTTATTAGTTAAGTGCTGACCAGCTGGTTGCTCAAAATCCCACCAGGTTGCTCAAACTCGCAACTGCTCCATTCAAGTTCGAGACCACCGGGTTTCACAATCGCAACCTGTACCATAGACACGGGTTAACTTGATTAGTTTTTGTCAAAGCTGAAGCTCATGCAAATCATCACTAGAGATATAAATGCACCTTAAAACTCATATTTCTTCACTAGAGATATAATTGAACCAAATAGGAAATCATTTTTACGTTTCTCTTGATTCTTATTGAGTATTTATGCTTCAATAATTTTAATTTCTAGACTTTGTGACTCACATCTTTGAGGTCTGTCCTTTCAAATAAAACCACACAGCCACCGCACCGCAATCTCCAGCTGCAAAATGAATCCCAGATTTATTAAATTCTATAGCAGAAATTATGCCCATTGAAAAAAGGACATAATGTTAGAACATGAACATATTTGCCATTAAATATAATAACAACAAAAACAGGATGATAGTGGATTCCAACATTGGCACCATTAGAGTGAAATCTTGCTCTCAAATACAAGTATAGGATGGTTGGAAAGGTTTGGATCTCCTGTAATATATAAATTGAGCTACCCAAGAAAAAAGATGAAACATGTTTAGTAAATTAAAGTCTCATAAGCACTCAGTACATGTAACATCTAGGTTTATCCAATGACTGATTGGATTGTTGTCAAAATATAACCATCTACAAAACGATAAAGAGAGACATACAATGTACATACTTGCTTTGGCATTTTTAACTTTGTATGTTGTTAGTCTTCTTAAAACTGTTCTCCAAATTACACTAAGATGTTAGTTAACCTGCAGACTACACCAAATTGTTTATCATTTTTAAAAGGAAACACCTAGAGTTTCTTGTACATAAAGCTAGACAACTTTAATTTGAAAAATTGCAACAAGGAAAGGAGGGAGTACCTTGACCACTATGGCTGCATTGAATGCATCAGAATCGTCAACTTTCTTAGTTGTATAGTTCTTTACAGATCCAAAATCAAAACAGTGTTTGTTTCTATCCATTTGGTAAAAGGGGGAGAACTCACCAACACTAAATATTAAACAAGAACCACAAAAATATTAGTAAAAGAAGTGAAAAAAGAACACAAAAAAATGAAAATGTAATAAATGAGAGAGATTGAAAACTAAGCGTACAGCATGAATCCCATTTGAAAGATAAAATTTTACTTTGTTATTATCTTCTTGTCAAATTGCAATCCTCCCAGGAAATCATCGGGAATCAAACAAAAGCTGAACAGAAGAAAGAGTTCATGTTTCCCTCGAACTATGCGGAGGAAGAGATGAGCAAGAAATAAAAAAATGAGACAATTTCAAGGATAGCCTGATATGACTCATGAAAAATAAGAGGGGCAGCAGGGGTATAAAGCAAGAAACTCACCCACATGTCATCCGGGTGCTTAACTGCTACCTGCTTGAAGACATTGTGCCAATGGGTCAAGAAAAGTGGGTCTTCCCACAGTACATCCCCTTCCCGGTAGATGCTTGGGCACTGGTCATGTGTTCTATTACCCCATCACTTTTATGAAATACATATAGAAATCATTCAACATATATAGTTATATACATACATTTGATTAACGATCATATATATATATAGAGACCAAACATAGCAATAATTATAACAATACAACTACATTAGTTTGTACTAAACTTCAAAGCCAATGATAATAATGAACTCTGAACTCAGAAAGCAGAACTTAATTATCAGCATGAGACATGCAGGTCTTACATCAGACTACATGAGAAGATGATACGCACCTATTGTTGTTTTTTTTCTTTGATAAAATGTATACTCTTCGAGCTCCCTACATGTTGAGACTAGTGAAAGTATCTCAAATCTTATGGCAATCCTTAGGTTCCCTGAACTTCAACTTAACTTGGAAACAAACTATCTACTTTACTGCTAATGGTACACTCTAATAGGATCAACTAACCTTGCATGATTTAGAACAAAACCTATGTCAATCGGATCAGACCTTGACTCTATATTAGTTTAACTCTCTGATTAAACTTAGACAATGAATTCTAAGGGCAACTTGGAACTTACATTGGCCTGATGTGTAACCACACATCACTCACCACTACCAAAGTACCAGAATAACAATTCCGAACCACAAAATGCAGAAAACAAAAATCTTAGCAATTCATAGCAGGTACAAGGATCCACTCCTAATAAACCTCATACATACACAACAACAAAACACAGAAGTTACACACAATAATATGTAAAAGAGAGTGAGATGATGAATGAGCTCATTACGGTGTCGGACGGCTGGACGCAGATCTCGAAATGGGTGCCCTTGAGCATCTTCACGGTGAGCTTCATGGCGTCCGTCTACGGCGGTCGGACTGGGAGAGGCCGCTGGTGGCGGTGGCACGGGGTGACGGGGTTCTCTCTTCTAGCTTGGAGAGGAAGAAGGCAAGACCCTAGTAGCGAGAGAGAAAGGGTGAGGAGAGCCGATCGGATCGGTGAGACGAGCGGTGGTATGATTGATGTTGGAGTATGCAGCGAGGTAGACTTCGGAGCAGGTGGCACAATGTCGGAGCAAGTGGCAGGATCGATGGCGGAGCAGGCGGCGAGGATCGATTGTCGGAGCAGGCGGTGACGATCGATTGCCGGAGCCGATGCCGGAGCAGGCGGCGACGATCGAGGCCGGAGCAGGCACGCGATCGATGTTGGATCAGCACGACGTTGGAGCAAGCGGCGGGATCGATGGCGGAGCAGGCGGCGACGATCGATGGCGGAGCAGGCGGCACGACTGCGGGTTAGGGAAAAATGAGGAGTAGGCAAGCTGAGGCGTTATGGCTTAAGGAGTCGAGCCTCTTCTCCGTTACTCATGGACCGGTATGAACTTGAGCAAAAGACCGAAACACACAAGTTTTACTCTCCATATTTTAGTTGGCACATCGTAGAACAGTAGCAGATAAAATTGGCATCTTAACTGGGCTATTACCACAATTTCATTTTGTCAAGTTGCGTTGAGTTATTACAACAATTCATTTTGTTTAATTATTGTACTTTGACAACAAATTATTTTGTTAATTGAGTTGGACTATTGCAACAAATTATTTTTGACATATTTGATTGATAATACAACAAAAATTTTATTACAATATTATTTATTTTATCAACAATATAATTTGTTAGCAAAACTTCTATTACTACTAATAATTTGTTGTAATTACAATTTTTAATACTTCAAACTATTTTGTTGAGATAAATTTGCTTATTTCAACAATCTCTTTATTTGTGGTAATAATTTGTGTTATTACCACTAAGTGGTCATTTGTTGAAATAGTTTTGTGGTAATACCCCATTTTTGGTGTAGTGGCTTGTGGACTGAAGGAATGGTTTTAAGTAATTTCTCGGGAAGACTCATATATCTTAACTTTACTAGATTGTTCAGCCTACTTGGTTCAACTCCCAAATTGGATGAATTAATATAATATTCTGGTAAATCCAAATATAAAACTTGCAAATGGTATAACTTGTGAATTGCAGCAGAAATCAACATTGATTGACTTGTATGTACGGATAAGTAACGGAGGTGTACTAAATAATTTATCCCTTCTGGTAGTTGACATTCGCTAGATAAAGATATACTCAGCAAGCGTAAAGATTTTTTAATTATTTCCTTTGGAAGGACAAGTGGATCTAGGTTAGTAGCCATACGGCGATCAGAAGTTATGATCAAGCTGTGTAAATTCTCAAGATGGAAGATCCTTTCAATCTCACTTTTAGGTAAGGATATGTGCCGTACACTTTTAGGAATGTCAAGCATCTTATCATTAGATTCTACTCTACAACATTCTCCCTTAGAAACACTCTCAGCCAAGTTATGGATTAAATCATGCATAACATACCGTTCACCAATCCATGATTTGGAGTACTCAAAGAACGATTTCCTCAAAAGATGGTTGAAGTACTCTTTCCTACATCCTCTGGTTGCTTTTCTTGGCATTGTTGCTGAGGGATAAATCCGGCAGCTATCCACATTTTGATCAGCTCATCTTTTTCGAACTTATAATCTTGAGGAAATATGCTACAAAATCTAAAACAAACCTGCAAATCTGTTGGTAAATGATAATAGCTCAATTTTAAGACCTCCACCATATCCTTTGCTTGGTCTATGTTAAGAACAGAGCCATGACTGGTAATTTTTTTCCAATAATCACGGTGCATGTTCAAATTTAGTAAGCTCCCAATTACCTTTGCTGCTAATGGGTTACCCCGGAGCATTTTTACTATTTGATCTCCTAATATTCTCAAATCCGTATGATCTTCAGGGTTATTAATATTAAATGCATAATTATAAAACAGTGATCCCAGGTCTTGCTCTTTTAATCCTTGTAATATTAGAGATTTGTGTTCATGTTTTGTGCGTACCACCCTTGCAAAGAAGAAGTATGCTTCTGATTGCATTCTAGTTGTAAACAAGATTTTACTGCCTTCTTGTGTAAACTTCAATGGAGCAATAAATTGCTCCCAGCTCACATAGTACTTTTTCTTCAGGATATCATCGTCCCAGATATCATCGAGAATGAGAAAAATTTTCTTTGATTATATTTTTTTCTTCAGGATTTCCTGGAGTGCATTTAATGGCTTATCACCGCAATTATTTTCTCTAAGTTCACCAAGTATCTTTCTGGTTAAACCTTCAATACTGAACTCAATAGAAACACAAACCCAAATTGTGTGCTCAAAATAGTTGGACTCCTTCATCTCTTGATATGCAAGTTGCGCAAGGGTGGTCTTGCCAAGTCCACCCATCCCAACAATACCAAATACAGATAGTGGTTCAGCAGTTGATTGCTTCAACCAACCAAATATCTTTTCCTTCTCCTCATCCCGGCCAAACACCTTAGTATCGACTAAAAAGGATGTCGTTTCTGGCCTAAAAACTTTACTGGTCTCTTTCCATGATTCAGAAAAATCATCAATTCCTTAACTTTTGGCATGTTGGAGGAGGCGATCCACATCACCAAGTGCCTGATCCAACATACTTACTGCCTCCCTTAACCTCCCGAGAATCTCCTTACTAATAGGGCATGTTTTTTGCTTCTTAGGACAAGAAGTGGAGCCACCTACCTCCTCTTGCCTTTTCACCTCTTCCTCCAGTTTTTTGTACTCCAATTCATCAAGCACATCTTCGGATGCATCTACAGCCCCTCTGAATTGATCAAACCATTCACCATAACTAGGGTCCTTCGCCTTCAGCACTTCGGCAATACCCATGGCAGATCTGATCTGAGGAAGAGCCGTCTTGAGCCTTTTGAGCTCAGCCTCAGTGTCCCTTGGCTGCATTAGGTTGCCTAAGAATTCGAAGCCTGCAACAACAATCTTCTGAACAACTGCTGATGCCGCACTTTCAGCAATAAATGAGACAGCAGATGATATCAAGCTAGCCATTCTCAAAGAATGGTTTTCTTATGTCTGCTTTTTTTTTTATTGCTTCTTAGTTTTTTTCTTTTCTAGATTTTTTTTTTATTTTTTGCAAGGTGTATTTCTTTTGAAATGACAAAGAATGAGCAGGAAAGAGTTATAAGAGATTGGATTTTAGGAATGAGAATAGCAAGTAACATAGAGGAGCCGCACACCACTTATTCTTTTGTTAATAAAAAATGGTAAAGAAATGTCAATAGTAAGAAATAGACATGGATTGCTTAACAAGATAGGAGAGAGATGAAAGTAGTGGCTTAAGAAACAAAGTTTCAAGAAGAACGCAAAGATTAGAGAATGAGACAGGAAGACGATGTCGATCCAGGAAGACGATTTTGAGACTGTTAGAAACAGAGATGAATAGGCACTGTTTTTTTTTTTTTTTTTTTTTTTTGTGTAACAACAAGGGAGTAGAAATCTCAATAGTAAAAGGCAGAGATATATTGGAAAGAGCTGAAAGCAGTGATTTGTGAAACAAAATATTCAAGCAGAGATCAAGAGAGAGACGTACGGATTGAAGAGAGATGAAAGCAGTGATTTCAGAAGCAGAAGATGGGGAAGAAGAAATGGAAGCAGTAGTGATTTCAGCGAGAGAGAGAGGAAAAGAGATGGAATCTAATGGCACAATAGATGAATGGACCTTGACTCGAATGGTTCAAGTCTTCAATATTATTGTTGATAGAGATTTTCTGTGGTATATATGAAACAGAGTTACCAAATCCAGTGCTGGTAAAGGCAAATTAAGTGGAAGTATCAGTAACCCACCACACAACAGAGGACCTTTATCCTTGTACAAAGCTAGAATCACCTTCTTCATTATTGTATAAAGCAAATTTGAAGTGCATGTGACTTCTCTTGTCTTGGAGGAAGAACTTTTGCAAAAGAGATTGTGATAAACAGATCAGGACAAGAACTGGCGTGCTAATCACCAAACCAAAGGTCATTTATCATTATTAAATCTTAACCAATTGACCAAGTGGGGACTGTGCAGAGTGACTAATTGGCATAAATATTCATTGTTCAAATCGTGATTCCAACTTCCAAACAAAAAAACCGAGTAATACCTAATGTCCATAGAAAAGTTGTCTATAGCGTCACAGGTTATATCATGAAATGTATTTGTTATATTTCGGAATATATATGTTATATTCTGAGATGTATTAGTGCCTTAGTGGCCTCGAATCTCTGCACCAGTTGACTTCACTTGTACAAATGAGCCAACAGCAAAATTGATCATGTATATCATTTATAAACTATAACCATTCGAAATTAAGAGGTCTCAGGAACTCCATGGATCCTTACAGATCAGTTAATCGCATTTTCTATACAAGTATATGATGGAAAAAATACCTAAATGAGATTATGCGTGACTCTTAGGTGCGGCACTATATATGGGTGCGTTTGGATTATCAAAAAATAGCAGTTTAATCGGATTAGTAAGTTATCCTAACTTTTGTATGATTAAAGCACACAACCACCAATCTGGATTAGTGAGAATAGCTACTAATCCGTTATTCCTTGTAAAATATGGATTAGCTACTATTCTTTTCAAACCATCTGACGCAAAGCGGTCCCGCTACGGTATTGCACGTTAAGCTCACGAGTCGGTTTAGTAAGAGACAAGAAAAGAGTCACTAAGAGAGAAAGAGAGACAAGATAACACTCATAAAACAATTCTATTGATCAAATTCTGAATTCTATCTTACAAAGACAACATTTGTCTTCTTATAAGCCTTACAAATAACATAGAACATAACAAACATTAATTTTCTTTGACTACTAAATTTACTAAATAATAACTCTAAATAATAACCCTCCTAGAAGACCACAAATATTAATTGTAAAGTTCATACATCTCCTCTTGTTCATGCATCTTCTTGAAGACCGTGCCACTTAATTATTTCTTGGGAATATCTCATGCCATTATGTATGAAATTACTAATCGGCTTGGATTCGACGTGGCCATTATTTATGTCCAAGTGTGAGTTGGACATATGTTCCATGCGCATTGCGTCATACTCCTCGTGTTGTTTGAAGCTTGTACTCAAGCTTGCTTCATTTTCAAGTAATTGCACATGGTACAAAGTTGCTCCAAACTTCTGGTCCTTATAGATTTCTTTAAAACAATACAATTTAGGATCAAACACTGTGAAATCTGTGTATACATCTTTTAAACGCTTTCTATATTTATGTTTAGATTGTCCCCAAACATAAAAATAGAATGCGAAGAATCTTTTAGACCGCCACTCTCAAACTACAGTCAACTTCCGGTATTAGCGGGTAGGTTTCTGTCTTTTCATCTAGAAGAGATCTTTCAACTTTCAACAATACGAACCTTGCATTTTCTAAGTTTGAGCTTCCTTGTAAAAATGGATCATTGTAGTTTCACTTAGGGACATCTTTGTTGCTTGAACACCGATGTTTTGCTTGCAACCTCTGATCGTCTCTATTCTAAATGGACAATTGTATTTGCAAGATCACTCAAACACATCGTTTGATTGCCAACAAACTTTTCAGCACCTTTTGAAGGGATCTAAGGGATCTTAAAAGAGGACAATTTTTATATATAAAAAATAAAAAATCTTTTTTTTAATTTTCGAAAATAAAAGAACTTATTTTCAAAAATAGTAAATCCGGGTTCCCAGAACCCGGCCTTACTGTAAACCGGGTCCTGGGGACCCGGCCTACCAATTTTCTTTTTTTATATATTTTTTTCAGATAGATCTCGTTGTTAGCTTTCCGTAGCCGTGAAGTTTGCTCCGATCGGAGTTTTCTATCAAAAGTTATGCCCGTTTGAATGTTGAGTGCCCGAAATATAGGATAAGATTCAGTATAAAATTCAGAACGGAAGTCAGAAATGTTTCCAATGAATATTATTATAAATAAATATTAAGTATCACAAATAATATTAGAAAAAAGATATAAAGAAATAATTTAAATTTATTGCATGATAATTATGGCCGTTTGAATGTTGAGTACCCAAAATTTAAGATACGACTTAGTATAAAATTCAGTACAAAATTTAGTACATGATTGTCATTTACACAATAAATTTTTAAGAAATCCTAGAACTTTTTGCTATGCCAACACTATTTTTTCACTAATCTCATCTACTATTCTCTATTCCTCTATTCTTACACTAATTCATCCTCTATATTATACTCATACTTCTTAACAGATATATAAGGAGTCCAGCTACGGTACTTTCGTAAGCATTTTGAATCGAAACGCTTACAGTTCAATTTTGAAAATCTGTCATCTGAAATTTTGATCCAAATAGCTGATAATAATTTTGACATAAGTGATAACACCTAAATATATACATTTTTACCTAGGGAAATACTTTCAAAACCAATCCAAATCATGAGCATTGCATGCTATTAATTGTAGTTTGCATCCATTCATCGAAGTTTTACATATTTGGCCATTTCCCTCGTAGTTTTTGGATATCTTCTCCTCTTCTGCTATTTTTCTCTTGTTTTCAGGCACTTTATGAAGATATGGATGATTGGATGTGATCCTCAAAAAGATGAAGAAAACGAGCCTTGAAACGTTGAAAATCTCCACCCGGATTGTCCGAAAAGCTGAAAACATTGTTCACTGCGCAGACAGTGCAACCCTTACGCGCACGGAATCCTTTTACGGACCGTAAGGTCCAAAACTGGAAATTTCGGCAGAATTGGCTGAATTAGCTGAGGGATCTCTAGGTCAGTTTGGATGCTTATATACATGACTTTGGTCACCGTTTTGAGGTATTCTGGAGGCAACGCGCCTCCAAGAAGGTAGAGAGCAATTCCGAGAGATCGTGTACGATTTAGTGGCGATTTGGCGAGGATTCGGAGCACGGGAACAAGAACAGAGCGAGAGCACATGATCAACTCTGGAGTGCTAGTTTTCATCGAGTTTTCTATGCTTCCTTGTGTCGATTTGCTATCTATTGTTGTATCTATGACTTTCTTTCTTATTTGCTTTTGCCGTTTTGTTGTGCTAGCCATGTCCGGCTAAACACTTTAGTTCTTAGGGTTAAGATTTTGACTTGAAACTTGGTTTGTTTTGTGATGTGATTTCTTAGATATTTTATTTCAGTTTTCTTGTGCTGTGTACTAGTTTCCTGAAACATGACTGTGCTTGAATTGTGCACCACGCAGGCAACTAGTAGGTTGATGAGTCTTAATTGTACTCTATTTATATCGGATTTTGTCTCTAAAACAATACCTTTTCACTTAGGTTTGAGTTAGTTTAGTTTTTGTGTCAAGTTCGAGATACTGCCGCATTCTTGATTTTGATTGCAAATATGAAGAATTGGAAGAGATTTGGACACGAAACAAGAAGACCGAAGGAAGACAGACAAGACTCGAACTTATTGAAGAAAACTGCAGCAAATTCAAACCGAAACAATTCAATTCGGACCGAATTTATGTTGAGACAGAAGAAATTCGGACCGAAATAATTCAATTCGGACCGAATTTATTCCTGCCATAATGACCATTCTGTATTAATTCACCATTTCGAGTGGGATGCCTTCCGAATATGAGAAAACCCAAAACATGAATGTTGTAGCAATTTTAGCTATCTTTCTAAAGAATTTTGAATCACCTCATTTGGACCTGTATTGAGGAAGTTATGGTCGAAATATCACAGCATATCAATCTGACCAGTTCGGGGGCGGACCGCCGGGCGGTTCTGCATCATTTATTGATATATTTAGGCAACCTTTGGTCTGTTTTTGTGTCGGTTTTATATATATAGACTCACCTTATCTTCTAGAGGGTCTGGTTAGCATCTGAGAGAATGGAATTAAGAACGAGAGCAAGGATTGGAGAGATCTCGGGAGAACGAAGCAAGCATCGAATTGGGAATTGGTGTATCATTTTCTTATCTTGTTCTTTGCTTTTCTTCCTCTCCTTTGCCATGTACTTGTGTGAGATCCTCTCCATGAGAGGCTAGAACAATTTCTAGGGTTTGGCATGAACTTGAAACTTGGTTTTTAATCTTACTCAGATCTTCCTTGTTTGCTTGAATTGTTAAATTGCATGTTGTGCTTATCCATATAATTGTCATTAGTAATCCGCTTGAGATTAACAATCAAAAGTAGTTTAGATTCAAATATGATGATTGATATTTCTTGACATGCAAAATTGATTAGGTTAGATAATTTGCTAACAACTTATATCTAATTTTAGATCCAAAAGCAAAACTCTAGGTTTAGTGAAGTACTTAATCGAGAAACTATAATCTAGTTTGGGAAACCCAAATATTGATTAGGAATTGTGTAGAATAACTTAAACGTAAATACTCAGTTCTTGATTAATTAGGGTCTTGTAGTAAATGGTCATGATAGGAAAAGTGAAGAACCTAACCGTAAAACTTGAACTATTTTAGGCACGATATTGACCCACGAAAGTGTAAGTTGATATCCTTTAGAAATTCCCTCACAATTAACAAGTTAAAGAGAGGTAAGATAGGATTAATTACTAGTTGAAAGGATTGCTAAACCCTCCTTTATATCATCGACTGAACTCTAAGATTGCTACTTAATTTTACTTTCAATTAGAAGCAAAAACCTGAAATCCGATTTGTCTAGATCAGCAATTGAGTTAGAACCAGTGCATTACTTTGTTTGTCCCTGTGGAATCAACACCCCTATATACTATGCGGTAGGTTTGTGCATTTGTAAACTAAACCAATTGTGTTAGGGATTATTAGCATAGATATTTCACATCAAGTGTTTTGGCGCCGTTGCCGGGGACAACGGTAGTTCTGGTTTTGACTTAAAAACTGAGACTAGACATTTTCTTTTCTTTTCTTTTCTTTTTAGTAGGTTTCTTTTTTTTTTTATTTTTTCCCTTGCTTTTGATCTACTTGATCTCTTCTCTCTTGTAGGTTCTGGATTTTGTTTTGCAGATTGACTCTCCCATAATCACAAGAAGGAATTGAAGATTCAAAAAGACATGAATTACGGGATGTACTGTGGCTACGAGCATGACTTGTTGACTCAATTTCTACAAACAATGGATGATCTTCAAAAAAAACTCAATGAGTACATGGTACATGAGCTTTCAAGAAAAGCAGATTCTCTTGTAAGAAGGTACGATCAATTCATGGAGAATCATAAGAGAATAAGCGAGATGAACTGTGCTAACATCAATCCCCAGCTTCCAATCTCTCCTCAGCGACAATTTCCACAAAGGATAGGTAGATTCTCAACTTTTAAAATTTGTGGCGACATAGGCCATGTCGATCTTGAGTGCCAAGTTGGCATGTCTTCCTTTCAAGACCCCGAACCTAAAATTTCTTATGAGGCAAATTATTTCAACCAATCATGTGATAATCAATTTCATGACCCATATAACGTTGGTTGGAATAGTCACCCAAATTCTATCTTTTGGAATGATGAATGTGTAAAATCTCAACTAAATTTTGATTCAAATTTCAATTCTCAATATGTGTCTATCAACTCTCAATCACCCACATAAAAATCTAATCTTGAATTAATGTTGGAAAAATATGCAAATGATTCTGAGAAACAGAGTGCACAATTGAGTGCCCAAATGGAAAAGTTAGATTCTTTATTTGATAAATCTCAGAGTCCAATAGAAAACGACATGAACAAACAAGATTTGGAACTAAATTGGAATGATATTGATTGTGAAAATGATAGACCATTCACTCAAGCTCAAGTTTTTGTTGAGACTAACACTATTGTGGAGAAAAAGAATGAGATCTTTGTAGGAGAAGATGAGGAATCAAGCATAGAAGATATTCAAAGACAATCGATGAACTTGGAGCATCTCTTTCCTACTTTCAAAAGCAATGGATCCATGGTGATGGATGTTGGTGAGCAAGCAACAGAGCACAATCGAGTGTTGGAAGCGAGCACGTACTTGCAACCGCATCAAGAAGTTGATTCCAACATCGAGTCCGCTCGAATTATCTCACTCAAGATTGATGCACCCAACAACGTCTCATATGAATCCCTCAAAGTGCATTCAACAAATGAAGGAAGGTTGTTGCTCATGAAAGGGATTGTCAAGCATATCTTGATCACTTCGTGTCAAAATTTTTGGGAGAATTACGATGCGGTTGCAGGGCATAAAGTGAAGATAAAATCAACAAGACACCTCAGGCCAAAATCTGCATGGGAAGTACTACTCAAGAGAAAATCATGTGAGCTTTTCTTATTCCTTTGATCCCTTGTTTTAATTCTCATAATTGTTGCATTGTGGGCAATGCAATGGTTAAGCTTGGGGGTATTATAGGAATTGTATCTGCATTCATGTAGGTTTGTGTTGCATAATTTTCATAATTTTTATTTTAGTGGATGTTTCAATGAAGAATTGTGAAAAACTTTAAGATAAAAGTTTGCAATCGAAATGAATTTGTTGGGAAATTGATTTACCGGGAAAGAGTCTTTTGTGGGGAATTGAGTTGGAAAATTTTTTCGAATTTTTCTGAACTAACCCATGGACAAATGAAATGGGTACCTATGCTGGAAGTATGTTGTATGATATTTTAAAAATGAAATGCTTTGGGTTAGGACTTCTCTTGCAAAATTTGGATCGAATGGTGATAACCAAAGAAAAAAAAAATTATTTTGTTATTAAAGTGACTAATCAAGAGAGAGTACTCGCACCATGCTGGGTTGACCAATCTATAAATCAAATCTATATAACAAACTCAGCTGGTTGGATGTGAAGGGCGTTCAGTAGCCACAGGCTCGTCACATAAAAAAAAAAAAAAAACAAAGAAAAAAAAAGTGACTTTAAGCCTCAACTAAGTGCTAGAACACTTGTTCACGGGTCATCCACATACGGCACGAGGCAGCCTCATGAGCACGCAATTCAAAACTTGGAGTCAATTCCAAACATGTGCGAGGTTCAGGATTAACACAATTTTTTCTTTTACTCTTTCTTGTTGGTTTTGTACAATAAGGCTATCCAATAATTGATTCTGTTTGCAAGAGGGGTAAAAATTGAGAGCATTTTATTTTTCAGAAAATCATATGATATGATAAAAGCTGTGGGGTAAATCCTTAAGTAAATTGTTTGTGGAGTGAAATTGGAAATAAGCGAGAGTTCCCAAGGCCTTCCCCAAAGACTTGAGCAAATTTATGATTTTGGAAGCATTTCTCTTCGAGTTAATTACAATTTTTTTTCAAAGCATCCACGATCTTTTGCATGTTAATTAGGATCTTTTTGTGAAATTGGTTAGTTTAGAAATCAGCCCAATGATACTGATTTGAGACTTGCTTGAGGGCAAGCAAGGATTAAGCTTGGGAGAGTTTGATGAGTCTTAATTGTACTCTATTTATATCGGGTTTTGTCTCTAAAACTATACCTTTTCACTTAGGTTTGAGTTAATTTAGTATAGTTTTTGTGTCAAGTTCGAGATACTGCCGCATTCTTGATTTTGATTGCAGATATGAAGAATTGGAAGAGATTTGGACACGAAACAAGAAGACCGAAGGAAGACAGACGAGACTCGAACTTATTGAAGAAAACTGCAACAAATTCGGACCGAAACAATTCAATTCGGACCGAATTTATGTCGAGACAGAGAAGAAATTCGGACCGAAATAATTCAATTCGGACCGAATTTATTCCTGCCATAATGACCATGCTGTATTAATTCGCCATTTCGAGTGAGATTCCTTCCGAATATGAGAAAACCCAAAACATGAAAGTTGTAGCTCTTTTCTCTATCTTTCTAAAGAATTTTGAATCACCTCATTTGGACATATATTGAGGCAGTTATAGTCGAAATACCACAGCATATCAATCTGACCAGTTCGGGGGCGGACCGCCGGGCGGTTCTGTATCATTTATTGATATATTTAGGCAACCTTTGGTCTGTTTTTTGGTCGGTTTTATATATATAGACTCACCTTATCTTCTAGAGGGTCTGGTTAGCATCTGAGAGAACGGAATTAAGAATGAGAGCAAGGATTGGAGAGATCTCGGGAGAACGAAGCAAGTATCGAATTGGGAATTGGTGTATCATTTTCTTATCTTGTTCTTTGTTTTTCTTCCTCTCCTTTGCCATGTACTTGTGTGAGATCCTCTCCAGAGAAGCTAGAACAATTTCTAGGGTTTGGCATGAACTTGAAACTTGGTTTTTAATCTTACTCGGATCTTCCTTACATGTTTGCTTGAATTGTTAAATTGCATGTTGTGCTTATCCATATAATTGTCATTAGTAATCCGCTTGAGATTAACAATCAAAAGTAGTTTAGATTCAAATATGATGATTGATATTTCTTGACATGCAAAATTGATTAGGTTAGATAATTTGCTAACAACATATATATAATTTTAGATCCAAAAGCAAAACTCTAGGTTTAGTGAAGTACTTAATCGAGAAACTATAATCTAGTTTGGGAAACCCAAATATTGATTAGGAATTATGTAGAATAACTTAAACGTAAATACTCATCTCTTGATTAATTAGGGTCTTGTAGTAAATGGTCATGATAGGAAAAGTGAAGAACCTAACCGTAAAACTGAACTATTTTAGGCACGATATTGACCCACGAAAGTGTAAGTTGATATCCTTTAGAAATTCCCTCACAATTAACAAGTTAAAGAGAGGTAAGATAGGATTAATTACTAGTTGAAAGGATTGCTAAACCCTCCTTTATATCATCGACTGAACTCTAAGATTCCTACTTAATTTTACTTTCAATTAGAAGCAAAAACCTGAAATCCGATTTGTCTAGATCGGCAATTGAGTTAGAACCAGTGCATTACTTTGTTTGTCCCTGTGGAATCAACACCCCTATATACTATGCGGTAGGTTTGTGCGCTTGTAAACTAAACCAATTGTGTTAGGGATTATTAGCATAGATATTTCACATCATAGGTATCGGCCGGTACTCTAGGTCCTTAAGCCAAGTTAATGTGCATCGCTAGTGTTTAGTTGTAATTTAGGTGGATTAGAGAACTGAGAGGTCAACCAGACAACAAGCGAGAGTTGAGTCTTATCGTTGCTCGAGAGAGATCGATACACCTTAGAATACCAGCACGACAACTTAGGTTAAACCTACAAGCGAGAGCTGCGGTCTGTACCTTTGTCTGACTAAACTGTTTTAGGAATTGTACCTACAAGCGAGAGCTGCGGTCCGATCCCTTTTACTACCAGAACTGAACATTCGAACTGCTAAAAGTCCATTACAGAACTTTACTTGTATTGAACGCGAGTCGGATGCGAGAGCGACGCCTCGCGCACATCTAGCTAGCAGATGTGAGAGCACAGTCTAGATTGTTGTGCAGGTTGTATGTGACAAATGCGACTTGTGTGATCCGAGGCCAAGTGGATTGTTTGTCTGAGTCCCTAAGAATGCCTTTAGCATTATTGTCCTTAGTTTAATTTAGTTTAGTTTAGTTTTCATAATTACAAAAACACCATTTTCACAAGAACAACACTTGCTTAGAAATAAACCAAGTCTAGTCCGGTTTTGCCAATTGTCTCTGTGGATTCGACCCCGTACTACGCTACAACTTAGTCGTACGCTTGCGACTGATCCGATGTTTAGTTGGGATTTAAAAGTAGTGCATTTTCGAGTGAACAATAAGTAACTTGTAGAATCCCAATATTTTCCATTTATGAAAATGTTAGCTATTTTTAATATTTTTTAAAAATTAGCATACAAAATTGATTTATTTTAATTATTTAAGAGTCATATTTCAAAAAATCATTAATATAGTAATAAAATTCCTCAAATGGTAAAAATTGGCATTATGCAATTTAATTATGTCAAGATTATTATGAGCTATTTTGGATTAAATTTTCGGACAACAGATTTTTGAATTTGGGCCGTAAGCGTTTCGGTCTGAAATGCTTACGGAAGCACCATAGTCGGACTCAATATATAAGACATCTTACGAGATAAATTAGTATATAGAAAGAAAATATATATGAGGAGGGATCAAATAACCATGTTTTTCATGACCAATTGGTGACCATGAAATTAAATCTGAAATAACTACATTTTAAATTATTAAGTGACAAAATTAATTAATAGTATGTGTTGTATATATCATATTTTATGTGTACACAAAATATTATATCATTTTGATCTTGTTTGCATGTGCATCGATCAAGCATTATCACAAATCGATGGTTCAAATTTTATAATTTTTCTCCTCTCTTAATGACTACCGAAATGATGTTAAAACTTTATTATTTTTTGTGTATATGTTATTCAAATGATTAAGAATACATCTAACTTTGTTGACGTTGATTACAGGAATTTCAATAAATTTGGAAATTACTTTTTCAGAACTTTTAGAAATTAAAAAACATTTATAGATTTATTGTTAAACTTTAGGGATTAATTAAACGTGAATAATTTTCGGTACATAATTAATGAAAGCTTCCCTCAAATATAAGACACCTAACCATAACTAATGACCCAATTTATTCAACAAAGAATTTCAATGAAATTACTAATTTACTATTGTAGGCACCTGGAATAAACTAAATTTGATGGCCTTTTATCGCTTGTTTTTATTTATTCAATTTTAGCACATAAATTTACAGATCATGTTCCTCTTAAATTTTTCAGCCTTACTAATCCACATTAATTTAATAATATATTAATTAATAACAAATCAAAGAATTTTATTAAATTGCTGCTTCTGATAATCAGACAGAAAATGAATTATATATACATTCAAATAAATGCCCTAAATTAATTACAAACTAAACTAACCAAATATATATTGAGGCACATCGAAGTATATACCTACTGCTTAAGCCATCATCATGACCCTAAATTCATCAAAACTGATCACTCCATCTCCATTCAAATCAAACCTACAAATCATGGCCTTACACTCCTCCAAGTCGCTCGGCGATCCGAGCTGGCTAAGCATCCGGTTCAGGCTCGCCGGCGTGATGCACCCCTCTCCATCCATCTCGTACATCCCAAACGCCTGCCTCAGAACCTCATTCGCATCCCCTTCCTCCTCGTCGTCGTCGACATGCACCAGCCGCATGAACTCCTGCTCATCGAGTAACCCGTCTCCATCCGAGTCCACCGATCTGACCAATGCCTCGGCATCATCAATAGAAATATGTTCCCCTGCAGCTGCTGCCATGCAGAGCTGCAGCTCATCCGCTGAGACCTTACCGTCGCCATCTTTATCAAACGAACGAAAGATCCGGTCGAATTCGATGTACGGCGAGAATGATGCGACGGTTTCAATCTTGATGGCTCCTTGATTCCTCATGTATGGCGGCTTGAACTAAATTTCTCCTTCTTTAATCTGTTCAAATATAAGGTGCTCTTATATGTTTTTTTTCTGGAGTGTATGCAAGGGCTATCTGTGATCCTGTGTGGTATATATAAGGAGGCAGGGGAAAGGCATGGGAAGTTACCGTTGGCGCGTCTAGGAGACCGTTATATAGTCCGGGTGACTGCGTGTTGATCAAATTTATTGCTTACGGAATGGCGCGTGTAGATTCCTTTCCATTATAGAACTGGACATTGACAGTTGACTTTCTATTGTGTGAATGGATCTATTCTGGACAGTTGAAGAAGTATATTTGTTGGGTTTCTGAAAGAGACTTCCATTTGGGCTTCAGATATATGGATGGGAGGAACTTTAACCATTTTAATTGTATTGTTTGTTTTATGCCATCTAATTAGTGTTTGGGCTGTTGTTAAGGATTTGGGCTCTAGTTCATGTTCATTATATTTAGAATTCGTATCCCTGCTGTACTGCATTGTGCAGTTCACAACGTCAGCCGTTGGATGGTCTTGAGATTCGTGCCAGTGTGGATCTTGAGATTAGGCTTTCAAATGTTCAATGGCGAAGAAGGGAAGTGGGAACAGCTAGCTGAGCCATCTAATTAATGGTACTGGTCGTTACTTGTGATTAAGGAAATGGTGAAGGTAAATTAACCCAATTTATCATGTAACTTGCCGTATCACTGAGTAAGAAAATTGATTGTGTTTGCATCTCAATTTCTAGCTTTGTTCCTCATTTTTTTTTTAATAAAAGTACCTGATTGAAGCACGTCAGCTTAATTCAAAAATAAATAAATAGATACTAAATGCTTGGCCAGCATGCAATTCAGTATATATATATATATATATATTTGACAACGTTTCACATGCTTATTTTTGAACCCTTAATTAGAACATAATTAAGAAACAATGAAGTCAATTAGGAATCTCGAAGCATCCAAGATTCTACTTCGGTATGAGCACCTAGTACACACTACTTAACTTTGTTGCAATATATTGCATTCTAAGTTATACATCCAATATCACAGAACATTTAATGATCCTTTAAAGAACAAGACACTCAGGCATTGACTTTGACTATAACATGAAGTTTTTACTATTCTCAATTACAAATTACAAGATTTAAATTTAAATTCCTGAGATAGATAGAAAAGAGACAGTTTGAAAGCTTTACATTTTTTACCATGGCATACCAGGGCAGCAACACCTCTGCAGTGGTACCAGAATGGCTGAACAAAGGGGACAATTCATGGCAAATGGTATCAGCAGCACTTGTCGGTTTACAAGGCTTCCCGGGCCTGGCCATGCTGTATGCCGGTCTGGTAAAGCAGAAGTGGGCCCTCAACTCTGCCTTCATGGTGCTCTACGCCATGGCAGCCGCTATGCCATGCTGGGTCCTATGGGCCCACAAAATGGGGTTTGGAAAAAGGCTCCTTCCATTTGTTGGCCAGCCGGGCCTTGCTCTGACACAGGACTTCATTATCGCGCAATCGTTTCTGCCATCCACAATTCACAACAAATCGAATGGCAAGCTGGAAACCGCAGCAGTGCAACCGTTCTATCCCCAGGCTAGCATGGTTTTCTTCCAATGGGCATTTGCTGGCGTGACAGTCGGTCTGGTTGCTGGCGCGGTTCTTGGGCGAATGAGCCTCAGGGCATGGATGCTTTTTGTGCCGTTGTGGGTTACATTTTCGTACACAGTGGGTGCGTACTCTTTATGGGGTGGCGGCTTCTTGTTCCATTGGGGCGTAATGGATTATTCAGGCGGATATGTGGTGCATCTCGCATCAGGCGTGGCAGGATACACTGCCGCTTATTGGGTACATGCATTTCTTTTCTGTTGTTTGATTATCAGTACAGTATAAAACTTTTGATATATAGTTTCCCTTTTTCCCACTGCATGTTGCTATTTTCATTGTCAGATAATGGTACCAGTATTTTAATAACTAGAAATGACCAGTAGAAATTAGTCTAACCGTAGGTACTCGAAGAGAGAAAAAGCATTGATAACCTTTTAAACAGTCAGTTCATATGACAATTCAGTTCAACATGACAGGTGGGTCCAAGGCTGAAACAGGACAGAGAAGAGTTCCCTCCAAATAATCTCCTGGTAGCGTTGATTGGAGCAGGGATTCTATGGATGGGATGGACAGGATTCAACGGAGGCGACCCGTTCTCGGCTAATGTGGATTCATCGGTTGCGGTGTTGAATACGCATATCTGCGCAACTACCAGTATCCTGGTCTGGGTTTGCCTGGATTTTGCCTTTTCAGGAAAACCAACCACTGTAGGAGCAATTCAGGGAATGATTACTGGGCTTGTTTGCATCACCCCAGCTGCAGGTATGATTCATTCTTTCTTCATTGATTTCCTTTTCCTGATAATAAATTTGATTACTGTCACATATTTCTGCTCTAACATGGCCTAAGCTACTGCAGCTGATTTCTTTTTTTTTTTTCTGCATTTTATCCTTTTTTTTGTGATTAAACAATTCATGATAAGACCATAAAATATATCTCAATACAGTTTCTAAAGTTGATTTCTTGACAGGTCTGGTACAGGGCTGGGCTGCCGTGGTAATGGGGATGGCATCAGGCTCTGTGCCTTGGTACACCGCAACACATCTAACCCGCAAATGGGCAGTGTTGCAGCATGTCGACGACACATTAGGCATTCTACACACACATGCAATCTCTGGTATACTAGGTGGAGCACTCACTGGCCTCTTCGCACATCCCGGCCTTTGCAACATGTTTCTGCCAGTGACCAATTCAAGAGGCGCATTCTATGGGGGTACATCCGGTGGAATGCAATTCGTCAAACAGTTGGTAGCCGCATGTTTTGTGATCGGGTGGAATGTCGTGGTTACATCATTGATCATGCTTTGCATTAAGATTTTTGTGCCCTTGAGGTTGAGCCAAAAGGAGTTGTTGGCTGGAGATGTTGCCCTTCATGGAGAAGAGGCTTATGCTATTCTAGGGTTTTCGGAAGATGTCGAAAATGGCCATGGTCAGGACCAAATTCATGAATAGACATGGTAATGCTTTCGATATGCCTTTTAGTTTTATTTTAAACGGAGTATTTCTGTAACTAGGCATCACTTTTTGTCCAATTTTGAATGAGAAAGGAGAACTACAACCACCCAAAAAAAAAAATGAGTCCGGTTATGCAGACATAACACTTTCTTAGGCACGCGTTACATGTGGTTAACAGAAAGTATAATGAGAATTCAAGGCAAAAAAATTGCCACTTCTTCAACCATAAATGAATTAACTTTATTACGGCTCTATTCAAAGCGCTCCCATTTTTCTGTAGCTTGTGGTTGTGGTGCATGACTCTGTGGTGGCTGCTTTGAACCGGAATCAAATGTTGCCCATTGAGTTTGAGTCGTTGCCTCAACAGACCTGCCTTGGTCCATAAATGGGTTGTTATATCTTGCTTTTAGTACATCCGTTGCCTCTACCAAATTTTGAATGCGCTTTACCTGGGGGGGAAGGGGAAAACATTAAGACATTACATAAGCAATCAATTTATAATATGATGCACATTTTATCAGAGTACAAACAGTATGCACAAGTGGTTTTGACAGTTCCAATTTAAAAGAGCAGTGGGAAACCAGAAAAGATAATATGTATATATTTTTCGACGATAGAACAAGTACCTCATTTTTCCTTTGTATTCTAGCCTCTCCTTCAGCCTCGATGCCATCCAATTTTAACAGCTGGATCATAAGGAGTTCGGAAAGAACTGTAAATTCTTTCTCATCTACCTTCTTCTGCCCATTCACAGCAGTCTCCAATGCTGAAACCTAGCACATGAGATAATATCTTATAATAATAATTTCTTGAAGTGACTAATATTATGTACCAGAAACAGAAGATACAATTGCTAAACTACTTAAAGCCCTCTAACAAGACAAATGTCACATATACGTCATCCTGGTTTCATAGAATAAGCCCATCATTGGTGGTACACCAGACACATAAGGGCAGAATTTCATGTATACCCCTCTAAAACAATGTAGATAACATATGTTTCCCATGGTCATTAAATATAAACATGATAATACATTCTTGGAGGTCAATATGAGCTAATTTCATTTCAGGTTATAATGATAAACAAAAAAGAATCCCCATGTAACATAAATTTAGGAACTTGCATGTGGACATGAATAAAAAGAAGCTCATTGATTCGCTCAATATACCAGTATACCTTATCTGCAAGCTTATCAACCTCTGCCCTGACACGTGCAATGGCTTCGCAAGCCCGTGCAACCTCTGGATCCATCTTCTCCTCCACAGGGCTTTGCTCCTGGCTTCTAGGAATTTCTTGAAGAATCAACCTAGCCATGTCTTTTATTCCAGCAGTGTGCAATAGTTCACTATCATCCTTCTCTTTCCCTCTGAACAACAACTTCTGGTTGGCGGGATCTAAACCGGTTTGCTGCGCTAGTACCTTCTTCAAATCACCTTCAGACCAAAACAAATAATAAAAAAATGAATTTTACTCCAATACTCTCACCAAAAAATTTTTCTTTTCGATCTGACGATTATAAGTGAATATTACCCATTATGAGATTCATCTGTAACCGATAAAATAATCTAGGTGTGAGTATTGATTCAAAAACCCATATTAATTATCATGTTCTCCATGCTGGTCGCGGACTAACATGATGCAAGTTCGTAAATAGATCCTTCAAAATTGCAAGATTGGTTCTAACTTCTAACAATTAGTACTTAATTCTGTGTAAAATCATTGCCAGGAAAGAGACCAATGTCTCTTAATTTGATTTGAAGGACCTAACAGCATTATCATTACATATCAGCCCAATCTTCAGGTATCTATTTGCATGTACCGGTACTTTGGTACAGAACCATACCAACCTATCACCGCAATCAAATTACTGAATCATGACACTGGATTCAGGGACAAAGTACCAGTACCAGTATCTCAGTTACCAATCACTCTTACCAACCATCTCACAGCCGTATCAACAACCAGAGGCATTTCAACAAACACCTTGGCTACATGCCCAACCAAAACCCTAACCAGTAACCAACACATCACACATGTCATACCGATGCTGATCTGCGCAGGCACAGCGACGTCGTACTGCTTGAGTCCGTGGGTGACTGAGAGTCTGACAGCCGGGCCCACCTGCGGTGCCGCAGCCGCTGTTGGGTTCCCGCTCGGCCGCTGGATCCCCAGACTCATGGTTAATTAGTTAATCCGACAGAATTACACAGCGATTTGGGTGAGATCGGAGGAATGAATAGAGAAGAGAAATTGAAGTGTCGAGAGGGATCGGGAGTTTGTTTGGTTGTCCAAAGAGGAAAGGCGAGAGGGATCGGGAGTTTGTTCATCCCCTGAATTACTCCACTGTGCAGTTCACAGTGTCAGCCGTTGGATCTTCTGGAGATCTGCGCTGACACGAATCTTAATACGATCCAACGGGTGATTTTGTGAAATGCACAGTGCAGTACAGCAGGGGATATGAGCGCGTCTGCGCATAGTAATCTAGACGCTGCTCATGTCCGTCTGGTATGAACTTGCTGCGCTGAAATCATCTAGGACGGTTGAGTAGACGGTCGAGATTGTTTTCGAATATCTCTCTAAAATCCACAGTGGTCGGATTGGAAATTGGAGGGTTCCGATCCGATGGTTGATATCTAGCGTTCATTACGGATTTTCCATAGATATTAAATGTTACACATTATGTGTAACTATTACATATGACATATAAATGTTACACCTCTTTATGTTTTATGGACCTATAGTCGGGTATTCCAATGGACGCATGATGTTTCCGTAGCCAATATGGACTCTGGACTTGTTTGTACAGAAAAATCATGCGTCCATTGAAATACCCGACTATAAGTCCATAAAATATAAAAAATGTAACAGTTATATGTTAGATGTAACAGTTACGCATAACGTGTAACATTTAACATCTATGAATAATCGGATCCGCATCTGCTGCCATAAAAAACTATGGCACAATCTTGCCATAGTTTAAACGGTTCGTCAGATCATTTTGAACGGCCCAGATTTTTAGAAATAGGGGGTGTCTTTATACTGTGGTCCCACTTACATAGACACAAAAAAAGTATGGCACGATTGTGCCATAGAAAACTATGGCAGCGGATGTCATTCCACGAATAATAATCCATCATAGCCGTTAGGTATCACCCTTGTTTGTAGTACAGTTTGTTGGCGTCAGAAACTTAGATTGGTGTTGGACGTGCGTTTGAGGACCGGGTGTGTAAGGGGATATTTATGGGGTTGAGTAAGTTTGGTGTGGGATGTGAAAGAGCGCCTTCTTTGATCTGATGGGAGAGCGGTTTTGGATGAAAGTTTTAATTGGGCTAAAATTTGTGAACTAATAACTAGACTATGTATTTGGGCCTGAATTGGATTAACGTAATGATCATCAGCATTCAGCAATGATAAAGAGCCTGTTGAGCAGAGCGGATCAAGCCTCCTCAACAAGCTGATCCTTCTTTATCCATCCGAACAGAGCTGCCTCCTTAGCTCCATTTCTTAATCCACCCCTCCCCCTTCTTTAAGATCAATTGCCCCTTCTCAAGCCTCCTCAACGAGCTGATCTCTCTTAATCCGTCCGAACAGATCCATTTCTTAATCCACCCCTCCTCCTTCCTTAAGATTTGCCCCTTCTTAACGCCTCCTTACAGCTCTTTTTGGATAAATTTGACCCCACTTAGAATACTTTTTAAGGAAGATATCATTCTTTAATATTTTTTTTGTTCTTTTCATCTCCGCACACACCATGATATTGATCCTACCATGTCACCAAACAGCTGCTCCTCAGTGGGGATTAAGTTTTTGATCTCTTGTGTCCTGATCTTAGTTGCCGAACAGCCCCATATGTGGTGCATATATTTTGGTGTGCAAGAAAGACAAAAAATAACAAGGTTTAAAAATTCAGGCCATTTTTTAGAAAGATTATATATAAACATTGTGATGTTGCAAATTTTGGGGCATTACATAGAAACATAATTTACGAGTTGTTTAGACTAGTATATAAGATATTGTATATATAATATTGTAAGATACTGTTATGGATACACTCGATTGTTAATGTATTTTCAATACAAAAAGCCTATTGGAATATATAGTTATCCTACTCAAAACAATCATATATAAATTCTTGTACAAGTGCATATATATAGATGCCAAGTTGTGGCCAAGCAGTATGTATGCAACAAGTAGCTTCTGATCACATTACTAAGATTAGTATCTGACTAAGATTTATTGAAATTGAAATTGAAAAAAAATATTCTACTTCCATATTTAGAAAGAAATGATGATATTCCTTCACAAACCCTATAAATTGGAATCTGATTCACTGTAGTCAAGTTAGTTGCTTACATGCATGCCTCTCTATATTTTTTTTTTCCTAGACTACTAGCCCCCCCAATAAAAAAAAAGAGATATTTTTTGGTGCATCAAATTTGCTGTGTCTAATAGGATTTTGATTTTCCATCAGTTCTGATTAATTTCAATTATTTTATTATTGTTATACATATACTCTGATTAATTTCTTATTATTAATCAGTGTCCTAAAATAATTCCATCTGGTGTCAGCTAGCAAAATAGAGAAAATAAGTACAGTTTAAAAGACTTTAGCTAGCACTAACACCATAAAATAATTAATTACTTTAATTGAAAAGTTCTAGTTTGTACGATACCACAAAATACCTAATTAAAAAAATTAATTCAATTCATTTCTCATTCAATCAAAGCTTGTCCTAACAGCCAATTAAGTATTATTATATATTGATAATGAGTGTAAGGACTTATGACTTGTCCAACCAAGCACCAATCCAAAACCAGTGAGTGCTTATCCTCTGTTGCACACTATTTTACTGCACAGCGAATCAACGATGCAGATTATAGGGGAAATTTTTTGAGATTGAGTTGCACGAATCTTAAAGCAGATCCAACAGTTGAATCGCTGCGCAGAGGATGTGAATTGAAAACCAGAACTTGCTAACTAGCTAGACATGGGTCCACAAGTACGAACCACCCCCCCAAAACCCAAAATTCATATCCTCTACTGTGCAGTACGCCAATCGTTGGATCTGCTTTGAGATTCGTGCAACTCAATCTCAGAAAAGCCCCCTATAATCCACATCGTTGATGTTGAATTAAAGCAGTATATTTGAACGTGATGTTTGATTTGATTGAGCAAAATTATGTAATGGCCTAATGAGGTATATATTTGTAATTGTTCAGAAAATATAAAAGTGAAATTGATTTATTACTTTTAAAATTCCATAAAAAAATTGAGAGTACTGTCAGACTAATTATATTTTGTATATAAATTTTGGTCGGTCCCAATCTACAGTAGCTCAAATTGAATCTGCTCCATCCACTTCTATCCGCCTAAAGATCTGGGCTGTCCAAACATATAGCGGTACTGTTTGGTACTGTTATATAAACAGTACTCAACAGTAATCACATCTCGTCCGTTGAATCCAATCGATTTTGATCTCAGCTCTTGGTTATTTTCTAGAACATTCTCCTCTTCTCTCTCTCAACTAAAAAAAAAAAAAAAAAAAAAAATCAGTCCCTTCTCCTTCCTTCTTTCTCCAGTATTCATTGATCTCGTCCCCTTTTCTGGAGTTCGTGTGAAGCAGAACCCATAAACCCTCACTCTAACCATCGTTCGCCAGTGTTCATCCTGTGGCATTCTAGCGATCAGTCACCGAAGTTCCCGTTCTCCGCAGAATCCTCCGCCCGCCAGCAACTTTTGTTCGCGCTGTTCACCGAGACCTTGATTTCGCCCTCTTCTCATCACTACGTGAGTCGTTGTTGTAGCTGCTGCTCACTCAGTCGAGGCTTTACCGCTGCTCACTCAGTCATCAAAGCCTCGATTTTCCTGTGCTCCAAAAAAAACCCACTTTGTCAAGTAAGCATTTCCTTGCACGAGTCTGGAAAAAAAGAATTGAAACAAATTTGTGAGTACATTTAAGAAAACAAAAATTGAGACAAAGCCATGGGTAATTTTCTATGTACAGAATAAGCCAAATAAACAGTATATAAAGCAAGACAATTTGTTAAATGTACTGTTTATTCGTCCAAAAAATTGAAGCAAGTTCAAGTCCCTGTGATTTGGAAATTAATCAAGTTCAAAGCATTAGGGGGATCATGCTTTCTGATGACTAACTTACTATCTAGATGAATTGTTACTAAAGTAATAGATCATTTGTCATCTGGAATTGGACCGGGTTATGTAGTAATGGTATGGAACCAGCTTTTAAGAAAAAGAAAAAGGAAATAGTATCAATTAAGCTGAAACCTAAGCTGACTATGTAGTAATGATAATAAACCAGTTTTGGGGAAGTGATATTACTTACCAGTAACAAATAACAATCAAGTGTATTTAACGATATAGTACCAATTTTAAAGAAGCGGTATCAGTTAAATAACTTAACCTGACTATGTAGTAATGATATTAAACCAATTTGAAGGAAGTGGTATTGCTTACCAGTAATCTCTCCTCTCTCTCACCAAGTCACCATTAGTTGTCATGTGCAGAATCACAAACCCTCCCCCTCTTGCCCACTCCTCCCTTACCGCTGTGCATCATGAGAGAAATGCCCGTCGTGCTGTTTGTGTTCTTCTTTACTCTTCTGTGCGGACAACACACAACAACCCTGAGATTGCTCCTTCCTTTCACATTCCGTGACTCGCCTCAAAGGACAGTGCTTGAAAAAACCAATACTGCTTAGAACTAAAGACGAAGATGACTCAAAGAGATAGAAGTGATTTTGTTTGCTGGATTTTTGTAATTTTGTCAGTTCTTATCAAAATTATTAATTTACTTGAATTATTCTTAGCCTTTTTAACAGGTTTTTATGTTTTTGATTTCGTGGTGGCTTACTGTGCATGTTTTGTACTTACTGTTATTGTTCATCTGAGGGTTTTCATGTAAAAAACTATATTTTTTAGGTAACAAGCTTCATTTTTTTGTCAAAACAATTACCACAATATATTGTAAATTACTGAAAAATATTTTATAAAATATTTTTATGTCCAACTTGATGACTGCTGTCAAGAACTTACTATGGTATTTAGGGCAATGCTTTGGGCTGTTGAAATTTCCTGGACCACGCCTATCAAATTCAAATGACAACAATATCCTTCCGACCGGTGAATCGATTGAATGAAAACAGAATGTTTATCGCGCTGCTGGTGTGTTGTTCACTGTGCTCACTCTCCTCACTTCCGTCAATGCCTGATCATTGAGCTATCCATGCTTGCCTTCTGTGGTCTGACCTTGAGCAGTAAGCAGAAAAAAGAGCTGTTCAATGGATGAAAAAAATCTCACATCAATCAATGTTCTGACTTCCAACCGTCTGATCACAGGGGTATTTTCGTCTGTAAAGGAGAAAAAGGCTATTTGGAGTAAATTAAATGCTACCCCACGTAATTCTTAGGTACTTACTCTTCATGTGTCACTTATGAATCATGCATTTTCTTGATTTAATTTTTTTAACAAAGAGAATGTATAATTAGTGTACATTACTAGCTGATTTTTTGTAATTCTTATTTTGTCACCAGTTATAGATGTTTAGGTGATCAAACTTGCAGTCGATTGTTCTATTAGTTTGTAATAATGGAACTGCTAAAAAATAGGGTAAAAAAAAGAATATTTTGTTCCATAGATGTTTTAAAAGAATATAATGCATATGTAATTTCTAAGTGGCTAAACTGATATAATGTTAAGATTGTAATTGATCAGGTGTCCTCATTCAGCCAAGTATATTCATCTGTTTTTCTTGAAATATAGCCACAATATCTTCATCTGCTTTTCTGCTATTATGTCCCAGGTATTGATCTTGTATAACAATCTTATTTTGCTTTGAAAAATAACAAAAGAATAAAGAATGGTTCGAACAAAGTAATATTTATAATGCCAGGTGTAAATTACGCGGTGTTGTCTTAATATTTTACTATAAAATATATTATGATGCCTTGCATTTATCTAATCATGTCAGTGTTTTTGTGCTGATCTTGCTATGGAAATCAACCGGTTCAAGAAGTACCATTGGAAGTGTATACAGTTTGCAATAGTGGTCACCAATGTTCAGCAATTCTATAAATCTGTATCTTCGAAAAACAGGTTATATATGCTGCCAAAACAGTGAGTTATCTTTGATTTCTCTCTTGGCCTTGGACTGTTATCTTCTTCTGCTAAAATATTTTGTAGTGTATCAAATCTCTCAGCAGAGTTTAGCGAGGCTCCAAGGAAGGCCTACCATGACCATGGAGAGGAGCGCGCAGCGTGATTTGAACTGAACATGAGTTTGCTTGGTAGTAATTGTCTATGGTGATGCTTCTAATTGCTTTCATTTGTCAATATGCTCGATTAATATTGTTTTAGTTAGGTCTCTGTTTATGGCCCCTTTGTTTTTTATTACTATTTAATCAATGATCTTTGTTCTAAGTACTAATGTCTGGAAATAAAAAAAAATAAAAACATTTATCTTATTTGCTGTGGAAAATTCTTTAATGACTGAAATTGATTATATTTCTTTTGTTTGTCTATGTTATAGCCTTAACATGATATTGCTTAATCTATTTAATGCTTACTTATCAGAGACTGTTTCTTTACTTTCATTTTAATATTGCTAATCGCAGCAAAGCGCGAGCATCCTCTAGTTACTATATAAAAGTAGAGAATCTCTGTGCTCGATCCCTAAAAATTCCTTCAAATCGATCTCCTGGATAAAATATTATTGAAGTGATGAAATCAAGTATCTCAGCATGACATACAACTGATTAATTAGGCCTCATAATTGGAAAATTATTGCACTTTGCCATCCGACCTTCATATAATTAATTGGAATTGGACCCAGGGATTTTTTAAATTATCTTCTTTTATATATAAAATTTTTTAAATGTCATTGATTTAGTGCATCTCTACCAGTTTCAATATAGATTACATATTTTTTAGCACACACCGTGAAAATGCATTTTTTTTGTAGCTGTCATTATAAAATATACATATATATCAATATTCCATCTTCAATAATATAATAATAATTTAACCGTACGTAGATGATAGAGAAGAATATGTCTCAAGGTAATATAAAAATTCTAAAATTAATGTACCACTTCGTACGTGCTCGTGCCATGTGTAGTGCACGAATTGGTAGTCAACTTTGTAGCGCACACGTGTGCGCCATCTCTTAGTGAAGCATGTAAATAAAACAAGTTAAACAAAAATTATCAACTAATTAATTAACCAACTAACTACTCTTTTTTGTTTTCAATATAAAAGACAAATCTCAACGTCTCCGGTTTATAGAAATGGACTAGAATTTTGTCCAAAGTCATTTGGACGGTCTCCGTCTAAAGTTATGATCACTAAACCGTTCGATTCAATTTATATGTTTATATCAATGGTGATAGTATGTAACCTCATCATTCTAAATATAAACCAGTATACTATTTTTAGTACCTACATGATTAAATCACAGTTGATCAATTACTAACAATTAGTTTGTACGACTCTCAGCAGAGGATGAGCAACTTCCCCAAGAACAATGCTTGTCCGATATGCATCAAGATCTGTGCTCATCGATATATAAAAACTCTATAAACCACAATATATATCCGTCGGATCGCTGCGCAGCAGAGGATGAGCACACAATATTTGTATGGTATCCGTATCCATCATAATTTTTTTTTTTATTTTTTGCCTTGATAATTTGTTAGATTACAAAAAATGTTACAACTAATTAATTTACGGTCATAATTTTACATTAGAATTAACAAGTTGTATAGGTTTATAATTTGGACAATTATTTTTTACCGTGAGCTTAAGCTCACGGAGCCCTTCCGTGAGTGCACATCCAAAAATATATTAAATCACCTACAAACTTCGATTTTATATAGCTCAATAGATTCTAACCTTGATGGATACAAAAATTTTCCATTTTTTGAAAATTTTTAAGTATTTGTTTGAGATTTTTTAAAAATGACTATATAATATTAATAAAATAATCAAGTTATATGTATCACTTTTGAAAAATATTAAAAAAATACTTAAAAATTTTGAAAAATAGAAAGTTTTTGTATCCCATAAGACTTTGATATAAAGAATCTATTGGTCCATATAAATCGAAATTTGGAAGTGATTTGATATGTTTTTGGAGCTGCGCTCACGGTATATTTGCTCAAATTATTATATCGTTAAGAAAATCGCAACAAGCTTAATTTCCTCAAACTGGAGAGGAGCAGAGTACTTAATTGAGGGCCCAAAAGAACCAACGAATAATTCCAAAATTTTATATAAAAATAAGTCCCATCTCAAAGAAATATGCATCATGCATGCATTTAAAACGAAAAAGGAAGTATAAAATGTAGAAAAAGAGCACTGCCGAAAAGACTACTAATTAACAACTCCAGTTAATTTCCTCAATATATCTCCAGAGAAACTTTTTAGCCTTATGAGGAGAAATATAAGCTGATAATAATAACAATAATAATTACCCTTTTTTCATCCAAGATTTTTCATTTTTTTTATGATAAATTGGAAACAGTCCTGACATTTTAGTTTCAATCTTTATTTCAAGTTCATGATTGCAAGTAAATATATATTTGAGTGATTTTTTTTCAAAAAAGAAAAAAAAAGCGTCCAAACTCTTCTTGGTTAAAATAATATGAAAAAAAGAGAATATTGATATATTAATTAAAAATATTATAATACCTAATTGACATTAAATATTTCAATTAGAAGGTGAACATTTTTTAATTAATAATCATCAATTGAGAGAGAAGAGTTAAGAAAACAACATTTCTTTTTTTTTTTTCACTATTGAAGTACTTATATCATCATTTGCTAAATTTGGATGAGCCAGTACATCCAATTATAGCCAAAATTTATAGTTGCTAAGTTTGGATGATACAGTAAGTCCAATTATAACCAAAATTGTATTCCCCTTTGTAGCAATTCCAATTCCATATCAATTACTTTAGGATCAAATGGGTGCCGAAATGAGACCCACAACATTTTTCGTACATAAGGAATTTAGAGGTGGCAGAATCCCACCCGACCCGAGAAACCCATCCGACCTGACCCGATAGAACCCGACCCGACCCGACCCCGTATTTTTCAGAAAGTCAAACTGACTCGACCCGACCCAACCTGACCCAAAAACCTATCCAAGATCAAATAACATCCAATTCAACTCAAATAAATATACGATGTAAAAAGAAGTTGATATTAAAATTGACCCACCCGACCTGACCCTACCCGATGTATCCTAGAAGGTCAAATTGACTCGACCCGTCTGATCCGAACCCGAACCCGACCCGCCACCCGATTTGCCACCTCTGTAATAAGGATTGATGTGGACAGCAGAACATGTAGGGTACCCCCCAAAAGAATGATAGCTTTATAGGGGGAACCTCTAAAGTGTAATCTTTGTTTTATTAAATCGTTGTTTGGAAAGCAATGTGTTCAAGGGAATGAATTGAAGGGACCTAATGAGAGGAGAATCCAAGAAAAACTAGTAGAAAATATAAAAGAAGGGGCAAATTAAATAAATAATATTTAATACTGTAGTATGTGGCAGGGGATTATTGAGAGTTTGTGACTTGAAAATGATATCTAACACTCATGATGCGACTAAATAAAAAAATCATTAATGGATAACTATAGTTTAAGCTATTTATTTAATTTAATAGGCTCCTTTCATCATTAACTCTATCCCACTTCCACAATGATTTTTAATTTTTTATTATTCGCGGTGAAATACCATAAGCTTTTATTTATCACTATATATTTAATTGAATATCTTTGATCAATTTTAATCTAATAAAAAAATTAAGAAAAGTTGAAGCAACTATCCTTACATTACATCTAAACTCTCAAGGAACATGTTTTGGGGGCCAAATTGTCAAGTTTGAAATTTTTTTTTTTTTTTTTTCCATTGGCTCCTTTCATCCGAAACATAATAGAATAGCCATTGAGAAAAATAATTAAATCATAAAAGAAATAGAAAGGGAGTCAATGGAAAAAAATTCAAACTTGATAAGAACCGCTCAATTCAAAATAAAAGGTTGCTTAGCCGATCCATAGAAGAACCACTCTTTTATCTATACATACAAAATTTTAAATTATATGAATAAAGTATTTGAATAAGTAAGATAAATATAATGTCTAAAATAACTAAAAACACTTTAAATTTTGAATTCAGGTTTCAAATTATGATCATTTTGAATTTTTTTATAGATAGAAGTCTAAGCTTCTTAACTTGAAATATTTATATGAAAGTATACACAGAACATTTCTCAACACTAGATAAAAAAAAAATGCCTCTCCAATAAGCAATTATTTTAGCACAAATAATTTCTTAAGATAAAATGACAATATATATCACATATAGATTTATATTCTCTGGAATCAAATTCTTGACCTTTTTGGATCATCAGTCACACATAATAGGCCATCACCATCAGGAAGAAGAAAACAAAATTAAGAAGAGAACCACTTTCATTATTATATATATGTCCACTTCAAAAATGATTAATAATATATAATTTGTTCCCTACCACCAGCTTTATAAATAGGAAAATCATCCAACTGAAAACCAACTAACTCTGCATAAACATACATCCATGGACTATATATGCTCCTCAGAAACATATATATAGCAAATTAATGTATTAAACCATCTTGGAAGTATATAAAAGTGAAGGGTTTTCAAGATGCCAATAACAAAAAGAGTGGAGGGGGAGGGCAGGGAGGTTGTGAGGATCAGAGAGTATGATGAGAAAAGGGATTTGGAGAAAGTTTTGGACTTGGAGAGGAATTGTGAGGTTGGTTCAAAGAAGAGGCCAATTCTTGTCATAGACCATTTGGGGGATCCTCTGTGCCGGATCAGAAACAGTCCCCAATATCATATGTTGGTAATTTATCTGTTTCATTTTCTTGTATCAAATAAAATTTGTACAGTTTCTGTAATGGAACATGCATAGTCGATAATCCTTTGCTTATCCTCTTCCTTAAGGTACGTTGCCGTGAAGCACGTGCACCGTTGGATCGCCTCAAGATTTGTGCAGGCTTGAATCTCGAGGCGATCCAGTCAAACGGTTCTCGTGCTTCATGGCACCGTACCTTAAGGCAGAGGATGTGAAATCCTTTCTCATTGCTTTCCTTATAAAAGTAACTAAATTGTCAGTGAAGCAATGTGCATTTGTGCTGTAATTGGTGCTTGATTCAAACTATATACTAAACTCTTTCACTTATAATTGAAATTGATTTAGTAAAACAAATTTCTTTTTATTGTTTTGTGTTTGGTTAGAAAGATGAAGAGATGCACCTCATTCATGAAGTACATCTCAAGTTCAAACAAATGCAAACTCATGGTTGTAACTTGTACCTCAAACTTAACATGAAAATTACAATATTTCTAGGTAGCTGAATCAGGGAAAAATCTGGTCGGAGTAGTGTGTGGCTCGATCAAGGTAGCGACGATCGGTGGTTCATCTAATCAGAGTCCAGCCAAACTTGGCTACATCCTCGGTCTTAGGGTTCTTACACGCTACCGTTGTAACGGTATCGGGAAGAGACTAGTCCTTGCCATGGAGCATTGGTTTTGTTTAAACCATGTCGACTACGCGTACATGGCCACCGAGAAAAGCAATGAGGCCTCGATCAAGCTCTTCACCTACAAGCTAGGTTACACCAAATTTAGAACCCCTACAATACTTGTGAACCCTGTTTGGCACAAACCGGCGCAAATAGACCCGAATGTTGTGATCACAAGGTTACCGGTCGATCAAGCCGAGTCGCTATACAGGAGGCACATGAGCTCTCTTGAGTTTTTTCCTCAAGACATTGACCAAGTGTTATCAAACAAGCTGAATTTAGGGACATGGGTTGCATGTCGACATGACGAATCATCGCCAGACGCATCGAATTGGGCAATGCTCAGTGTGTGGAATTGCCCGTATCGGATAAGGGTTGCAAGGCTCTCGATATTATGTTTGCTTAGAACAAAGCTCTTGCGACATCTCGAGCGACTGTTTCCGTGTTTCAAGGGTGTAGGGATTCCAAACATCCTATCCTTCTTTCGGTTCTTCATCATATACGGAGCGCACATGGAAGGGCCCGAGGCAGCCCCGCTCATGCGAGCGTTGTGCATGCATGTCCACAACATGGCGGCGAGGCAGAAGGGTTATACGGTCGTAATCGCCGAGGTCGGAGGAGAGGATGGTGTAAGGTTTTGCATCCCTCATAGGAGAGACTTGTCATTCTCATCCGATGTTTGGTGCATAAAAGATCTAAGAAAAGTTGAAGGAAAAACCGTTGATGTTGATTGGAACATTTTGCCTCCATCTACAAGTATTTTTCTTGATCCAAGAGAGTTTTAATTAGAGAGAAAATCAGATATAATACGATGATTTTCTGTAAATATAAAATGAAAAATTGGGGTTTTTTTTTTTTTTTCTCCGATCTGACTAAAAAATATAGAAACAAACAGAAAGATTTCGTTACTATTTTTTTTTTTTTGATCTTTGTGAAGATCTATTTAAGTTTCACGAGCATCGAATTTTAGGAGGTTGCTTTCATCTTTGGTAGTGCTCTTTAGTAATTAGTTATTAGTTTTATTGTAAAGAAAGAAGATAATGCATATATAAAGGAAGAGAAATCACTACTTGACAGTTGACAGTTATTATTTTGATAATATTGAAAATTGAAATGCAATTAAAATTATCGGAAACAGAGAAAAATATATAGATGTACAACGAGTTATAGATTAAGAGTGTTTAATTAAATTTGAAGATATTTGAATATCGCCTGATAGCTTATTTATTCAAAATTTGTACAATTTTTAATAGTCAAGTTTTACCAGCTTTTGATGGACTATCAAACATAACTATAACACTTCGATTTGAAAATGTAATAAATCCATAAGTTCCACAAAATTTTATAAAAGTTTATCAATTTTTGTAAAGATTATTTATTTTTGAAAATTATTTTCTTTTCTAGATTGTCAAGATAATTAGGATTATCAATTGTTCCCTCCTCTATATAAAATTTTGTTCTGTTGCGGTTGGGATAGATATTTCTGCAAATTTTGTACAATTTAAAAAACCAAACTGGCATGTTTTTCCTGATAATAAAAATTATTTAAAAGTACCTGAATTATTTAGAAAGGTCATGTTTAAAAAATAATATCGAGCGTGCGGAGAGAATTAATTAATTACTCATTATTGGTTTAACTAAATAACAGAATCCAATTCTAATTATATAATATTTCCATGCGTCGCAATATTAATTACTTATATATAGGTGAGGTGTCCTACTCTTTGTAGCCTAGTGAGGCCGAAATAGTCTTCAAACTTAATTAGTCATAAAATTTGATCATCATATCATTTTGGTTTAATTTGGAAATAATTAACATACTCATAATTATAAGATGCTTACGTACCAACAACCCTTTTTAATTAAGATTACTTATTTTAAATAATTAAATGAAAGCGCAGTTCATGTACTTTCAGTAATTAGTACTTGGTTCATGATATTATTTTAGTATTGTATATATGTTAGTGTGCATGTGAAAAATGTTATTTCAATATGGCCAGACAATAAAATGAACATATCAAATTTGACTAAAAGGGCCTTCTACAAAAAGATCTGTCCTAATTTGTCCATTTTAACTAATGGATCGAATTATAACTAGCTCGGTACTGCCAAGCAAATATATACGTATATGTATATATTTAGTAGGTTTTATAACGAGGAGGATCCATTAACCATGGTTATTTTGATAATTTTGACAATGGTATTTTTTTAAAAATTTATAAAAGAGGAGGGATCCATCAACAATGGTTATTTTGATAATTTTGACAATGGTATTTTTCAAAAATTTATAAAAAATCACAAAAAATTAAAAAATAGAAAAAAGTTTACGGAAGTATTACTTAGCTTATAGATTGATTATGTTTCCGATTATATTCAATTTAAGCGACATTTGATAACTCTTTTAAGACCCATTAAACGATATTCAAATAGATTGAAACTTGAAATCATAAATCTATAGGTTAAGTAATGCATCTATAAAAAAATTTTCATTTTTAAGATTTTTTATGAATTTTTATAATTTTTTAAAAATCTTTATTGTCAAGATTGTTAATATATATAGCTACTGTCAATTGATCACTCCTCTTTATATATACAGGAAGCTACTTTAAATTCAAAAGAGATGAAATTAACATACTTACGTAAAGAGGAGGGATCCTGACAATGCTTATATTGACAATCTTGACAATGACATATTTGATAAATTTGAAAAAAAATTTAAAAAATCTTAAAAATTAAAAAAAAGTTTATAGTTGCATTGTTAAATTATAGATTGATTATATTTTCAACAATATTCAAGACAAGCGTTCTTTAATGGTCTATCAAAATCAATTTAAATTATAGCCGTTAAAAATAGCTCAAAATTTTGATGAGACATCAAGCGATACTCAAATTAATTGAAATTTAAAATACTATCCATCTATATATTAAAGAACACATCTATAAACTTTTTTCAATTTTTAAGATTTTTTAAACATTTTTTTTTTATTTATCAAATGTCTTATTGAATCTTTATATCTACTTCATTCAACTTTCATACAGTTTGAGTGTATATTCAACGTCACGTAATATTAACAAAACTACTACCAAAATAAATTGTCTGATTACTATTTTTTTGACGCTATAAAATATGGTGTCACTTGAAAATAAAAAGTAAAACAAAAAAAAAGGAAAATAAAAAAAATGTGGCTGCTGGGATTCGAGCCCAGGTCTCCACGGCCACAACGTGGAATTCTAACCACTAAACTACAGCCACCAATTGTCATTCTTTTGTTTCTTCAAATATCACCCAACATTTAGTCTGTCGTGTGCTCGCAATTATAAAGTGAAGTCTTATCCAAATCGAATGAAAGGAACAGTTATAAGAATAGCCGACCTCGCAGCAGTTATATATATAAGAACAGGGTTCCTCTAAATTAATATATATCCAAATAAAAAAACGTAATCTTTTCTATATAATTCCATTCGTATATTGCGGCATCAAATTCTCCATTAATTGGCAAGAAATGTGGTGATATTAAATTGCAATGTTTTGATGCATCTACCAATTTTTATTCTTGGAATTTTATGACGCGACGCCCACTTCCACTATATGGTCGATATAATTAGTTTATGGTATTAATTAGTTGGATCGCAAATATAAGCGAGAGAATAATTTTTAGTTCTCTTTTATTTGCAGGAAGCTAGATGCAGGCATAGTTGCATAGACCTGATATTTAAATCATGTGAAAGCATGTACAATCAAAAAATTGGGTTTCACTATTTTAGTAAAGAACTGATGGTGAACATTTATTATTTAAATAACTCACAAGGATGAGAAAAAAGCGAAATGAATTTCATCGATCAAAAAAAAAAAAAAAAAGAACGCTAAGGTGCGAGATGAACCAAGTGTTCTACTAGACATATGTATATGATCTCAAGAATGCTACTTAGCGTCTATAGAATGCACGTCCATAAATTCTATGCGTTACAAATTTGACGTAATGCTGTTACAATTTGTACACCATGCATTTACAAAATTACGTAACACAAGTAACATCCTTCTGGATTTTAATTAATTACACCGGCGATCGATGGGCATAGCCTTGACCCTTGAGGGGTGAGGTGGAGAAGGCTTTCAAATATGGAGAATTATTTTGTGGATGCTTGTGCTGGAGAATGCAGGGCCGAAAGCGGAAGCAGAGACTATGGTGAAGTTGGGCCTCAAGTGCTGTGACTGTGATCCATTAAGAAAGAAGCGGCCCAACCCTACACCCTAAATATAATGTAGTGCATGCATATAATTTTGGTCATTTTGTAGGTCCAAAATTAAATAAATTGTATGCATATTTTGGCAATATCAAATCCCCACACTTGAATCTTGCTTGTTCTCAAGCAAGGGCTTACCTTTATACCAGTTCTGGTTCCACAAATCTGACCATACTTTAAAAATTTCTTAAATGCAAAAGTGCGCGGGGTGTGTAAAAATCTTGGGAAACTTTCAAGAGTCAATCACAAGCTTTCTCATACTTAGAGGTGGCAAATCGGGCGGGTGGGTCAGGTTCAGGTTCGGGTCGGGCAGGTCGAGTCAGTTTGACCTTCTAGAATATCTCGGGTCAGGTAGGGTCGGGTGATGGGCGGGTCGGGTCGGATCAATTTTAATATCTACTTTTTTTGTTGGATCGTATGCTGATTTGAGTTGGATTGGATACTATTTGATCTTGGGCCGGGTCGGGTTCAGATCAGGTCGAGTCGAGTCGGGTCAGTTTGACTATCTGAAAAATTTCGGGTCGGGTCAGGTTCGAGTCGGGTCGAATTTTTCGGGTCAGGTCGGGTTTTGCCACCTCTGCTCATACTCGATCGCCACTTTTACCAGTGTGCCTCTTGACCGTCATTGAAGAGTGAAAACATAAAGCCCTGATTGCAAGCACAACTCCCCCAAAAGTCCTCCAACGATGAAGGGTTGCCAGAAAACCTTCCATTTTGCTAATTGATAGTGCATAAGCTTTCTTTCTGTTGGAGGAGAAGAAATGTCTTTCTGAGATTGAAAAAGGGAAGCGTCTTTTCTAACGCAGTAGCGAAGCGGAGAAGGAGATCCACGAACGCCTTACGCCTGTTTGCTAATTGGGTTTATCATGGAGATTGGAGAGGCGTCTTTTGTTTCTTTGTGTGAGAGTAGCAACAGTTTATTGTAATTTTTCGTGAACCATCAGAATGCGAGAGATCGCTTGTTTTGTCAAACATTTTTGTATAGTAGATATGGAATTATGGACATGTGGACACAAATATTAAAGATACTAGATATGATGTCTTATATAAAAAAAAAATTGGGCGTCAGACATAGTCTCTAATATAATGAAAGCCAACAATCGAAAAAGAACAGAAAAGAAAAGAAAAGAAAGAAAAGGAAAGAAAAGAAAAGACTAGTTCACACTCTGTCTTTTCTCCTAACACGGTTTCAAATGTAAATTAATTGGTTGCAACTGCAAATCAATTGTATTTGGTGGTTACACCGAAGCAAGGGTGTTCGTCCTAAATTCTAATATGTAGCAGGTGGAAAATTTAGTGATATTAATTAATCGTAACTAGAGTTGTAACTCGGGCTTCGCCCCGAAAAGTGATATCAGATAGATAGCTAAGAATTTTATAAAATTTTTAATATTTACATTAAACAAAATTTTTAAATTTTAAATATAATTAAATAATAATATTTATGCAATAATTTATAAATAATAATATATAAATAATAATATATAAATGTTGGATCATTTAAGGGTAAAAATTTGTTTTAAACATATCACATTCATCTTATTTAATGAATAGAGAAAAAAAAATATTAGTCATTGGATCGAAGTAGATGAAGAGTTTGAAACAAAATCAATGGTTAAAGTAAATCATTTAGCATAGTTAGAGGTGGCAAAACCCGACCCGACCCGAAAAACCCGCCCGACCCGATCCGATCCGACCCATACCCGACCCGACCCGACATTTTCAGAAAGTCAAACTGACCCGACCCAACCCGATCCGACTCAAACCCGACCCGACCCGAGATCAAACAGTATGCAATCCAACTCAAATCAATGTACGATCCAAAAAAAACTGATATTAAAATTGACCCGACCCGACCCGCCCATCACTCGACCCGACACGACCTGAGATCTTCTAGAAGGTCAAACTGACCCGACCCGTCTGACCCGAACCCGACCCGTCCGTCCGATTTGCCACCTCTAAGCATAGTATAGACTATAGAGACATAATTACAACAATTTCCATCCTTAACAAATAATTAATGGCCCTATAAGAAATATTAAATAAAACTAAATGATTTTTCTAATATGCTAGTTAATAGGAAAATAATCTATATATTTTATGATTTTTAATTTATTAATAACAAATTAACAATTATTTGTTTAGTGTTTTATATTATAAATTTATAATTAAATACTATTATATCTTATTTGGATTATTGTAGGAGCAATAAATGTCATACAAATTGGATAAAATGCTTATATGCTATATGTGAGAATGCATCATGGTAGTTGATCGGTTTGGATGTTCAAAACTTCAAATTAAATTAAATTATTGGATTATTTGAGCGTAATATGTTATGTGGTCTTAGCATCATTTTGTGATTAATTAATTTTTTATTTTTTTAATACTTTTCAATGAAAAATAAGCTTTTTCGGAAAAAAAAAAATCTAAGTTTCCAATCTCGATCCAGATTCCGAGTTTGCAAGCCTTACTTTGGATATATATATCCATATATATATTGATTGGTGAGGAATGGTTTGGGCTGGTTTGATGGGGAATGCAATTTGGGAAATTGAAACTTACGCTATGGTACATATATACATGGAAAATAAAACGAAATAAAAGGTGAAACAAAAAAATGACTAAGAAAGTATCAATATATATAAAATCCTGGCCAAAGAAAAATGGAGCCGTGCATATCGGAATGGAGGTGCAGTGTCGTAGTGGTGACACAAACTCAAGGAAAATTTTTGTCTATCCCTGAAAAAAAAACAAATCTTAATACTATTCTTGTTTTCAAACAAATCTCGAAACTATCCTTATTTTACCGGCGGCTACAGTCACAAGTCAAAACGACCACAGCGGTCAGCTCGAATAATTTTGGAAAATTGGTTAGACGTCTGTCTGACCGCTACATTCACCCAATACTTCTAACCGCTGCGGTCACTTTGAATTGTGACCGTGACCATAGGTAAAATAGGGATAGTTTCGAGATTTATTTGAAAAGAGGGATAGTTTTTAGATTTTTTTTGTTTTTTAGGGATAGACAAAATTTTTTTTCCAAACTTAAAGTGATGATGAGGCGGACCAGAGTAGAGGCATAGTAGATTAGGTGTGGTGGATTGGAGTAGAGTGGAGATGCGGCATATATATCGGATTCCACTCCCTCACCTCAGGGATATTGTTTTTCAGCACTTCACTAGCTTGGGCTTTGCCTGGAGAATGAAGAGGCAAGGTGACTCTCGAGTCTCGACGATGCAGCGGGAGGTTAGTCTGGGGGGCGGGGGCGCGAAACAAAAGAGCTTCGATCCAAGCATCCGAGCTCCAAGTTCGTCAAATTTATGCCATTTTATTAGGCATGATCAGTTGTGGTTTACCAATTGTTACCAGATATAGAATTTGTTATTTTAATTCTGTTGTTTGATGTCTTCCATCCAACATTTTATTAATTTTCAGCTCAAGGACCTTGGGATAGACAAGAAATCCATAACAGTAGACTGTGTTACAATGGAGACGGAGAAATACATATGCATCAGAGAGACAGAAAGGATTGTCATAATCGACATGACCAAGCCGACACAACCAATAAGGCTTCCCATCACGGCTGATTCTGCAATCATGAACCCTGACATTCCCATCCTTGCTTTCAAAGTTGAAGGTTTTGTTTACTGATATCCCTTTGCTGGTTTATCTCTTACCAAACTAGAATTTTGGAAATTTTGCTGCATAATTTATCTCTGACCCATGTTTTTCTTTTATTTTTTTTTATTTGTATGTTTGGGCATTGCTTGTTAACACTTCAATGTATTTACAGCATCACAATTCAAAACAATCTAATTTTGTGGTTGATTAATGCGAAACTTAAACGGTTTGGAATTAACAAAATATATAGAAAGGACAATTAAAAAGATGGGCTCGGTTACAAATGTATGATGTAAAATATCTGTGCTAATAATTCTCTAACACTAAAAACGGTTAAGTTCACAAGCGTATGAACCTATTGATGTAGTGGTTGGGTATCGAACCACAAGGACAACAAGTAATGCACTGGTTATCAATTCTACAACCGATCTAGACAATTCGAATTTGAAGGTTTAATTAAACTAATCCTAAATTTAAAACTAATGGTAGCAAACTTGGAAAACTCAATTAAACTTGAACTAAGGACGTTGGTTTAATTATCCCTTGTAGAATTAATTCACTCGATTAGCACTTTTAATTATATTGTTGTGAGAGGGTATCAATTCAATTGTCGGTACTAAACTACAGTGTTAATGGCTTAATACCGTATACAAACTCTTGGATTTCAGTATTAAGTTCCTCACCCTACAAGTTTAATGTTCATTAAGTTCTTGATACAATTAATCAACTACAAATTCTACTTCGCGGTTAGACATATCGCACAATTAATAGTTAATTAATAATTTCTCCTAGAATTACGATTTCACGGTTAAGCATCTCATCATAAATCCTAATTTTGTTTCCTAAATCCAAAACTACGAGTTTTACTTGTCAGTCGTAACCCAAGTTTCTAAGATGATGCGCGTAGCGATTAAACAACACACAAGAAATTTAACAAGAAACAAAATCACAACATAAAATTAAAAGCGTAATCAGAGTAAATTAAACTAAAAGTTCAAACTACAAACCAACATCCCTAGAGAGGGGATTAGCCTCTCATGACTACCAAAGACAATTTAGAATTCATGTTCAAGCAAGATATAGAGGAAAGAGAGAAAAGAAGGAAGAAGAAATCAAACACCGAGATATCGTGAGAACTCCCGATTCCGATCTCCAGTCTCTAAGTTCTTCTCTAATTCTATTTCCTAATTCAGTTCTTCAAGATACCAACCAGACTCTCAGAAGAGAAGGGGAGTCTATATATAAAAACCCAGAAAAATAGACCAAAGGTTGCCTCAAAACATCAATAACTGCTGAGATAGAAAAACTCGCCAGAAAATATTTCGGACCGAATTGATTTAATTCGGACCGAAATTCTTCACTGTTTCAAAACACATAATTTTGGTCCGAATTAATTCAATTCGGTCCGAAATTTCTGCAGAATCTTCACTGGTTCAGTTTAGACAATTTCGGTCCGAAATTCTTGCAGTTTCTCTTCAATAAATTCGCGTTCCGCCTGTCTTCCTTCGGTCTTCTTGTTTTGTGTCCAAATCTCTTCCAATTCTTCATATCTGCAATCAAAATCAAGAATGCGGCAGTATCTCGAACTTGACACAAAAACTAAACTAAATTAACTCAAAACTAAATAAAAAGGTATAGTTTAAGAGATAAATCCCGATATAAAATAGAGTACAATTAAGACTCATCAATGTACAAGGTCAATTACAATGTTTATGTAAAAGAATCAAAATTGTCATACATCGCCTGTATCTAATGGAAAATCTATAATCTTTTTACTACAATATACCGTAATTTCTATGAATTGTTATAATTCTGGTTCTGACTTGTCGACAGACTAAATCTACTGCTAGTGTGTATCGATCCTCACTCGTACCTTTTTACATGAGGAATATTTTCATATGTTTTTTATAAACTAGAAGATGCACAACGATACCCCTTGTATGCCAAGCGTAATAAAGTTTGACATAGGGTAAAAATTTTAATCATCTTAAATCAGTAGCATTTGGTGGTTGTGCTGCAAATATAAGTAATGTGGATAAAATGTATTAAAAGATATGAAATTAATTTGATGATCAAACTTAAAACATTTCCAGATGCAAGGATTATCTCTAATTCCATATATAGATGATGCCACATTAAGATTACTAAACTTACTCAAAGAATTTACACAATAAGCAATTTTTTTTTGGGATAGAAAGATGGGAGTACTAGAAGTAAATTTGAAAAAATTGTGAAAATGTGCATGCAGAGAAGATAGATGGAACAACCCAAGATCAACTGCGAATATTTGACATTAAATCAAAGACCATTTTGAAGTTTTACAAAATAGCTGATAAGGTTATATATATTTACTTTCAAATATATTCAAATTGAGTATATGACCATTCTCTATAAATAACTTTGTGTTTTCCTGTTTTTGTCATGCATAGGTTGAATGTTGGAAATGGATCTCACCCAAATTGTTGGGTCTGGTTACACTAAAAACAGTTTACCACTGGTCCATAGAAGGTTAGTTTCGATTGGAGTTTAATATAATCTAGATGAAAATATTGGGGACCTGATGCTATTTAGCGAAATCGAATATATTAGTACAATATTGTAGTCATTTAAAGAGAAGTTTCGATTATATATCAACTACTGTGTCTCTGGAGACATTGAGGCAATGAATGATGTATACATACAGGGAAAGGAAAAAAGAAGAGTAATACCTAGTGTTCATAGAAAAACCATCCAAAGAGTCTATAGGTTACATTTTGAGATGTATTTGTTACATTTCAGGATGTATAAGTTACATTCCGTATATATCTATGGATGTATGGGCGGTTTTTCAATGGACGCAAAAATGTTTCTCAAAAAAGAAGTGAGACTAATGTTTTGATGTATATTTAAAATAGGTTGGATGGAACCAGTAAAGATGTTGGATATCATGACAGACAAGGTGGCATCATGGAAGATTGCAAAAATATGGAATTTTATGCACGATCCTTCCGGGAAATGGCTTGCCGTTATGGGAGACTGGAATGAGCATAACACATATTATGTACATTTCTTTCTTTTTATGCTACAATGTCGTTAGGTGTATTCACCATATTTTTAATTTCAGATGGTCATGCAGCTGAACTGAAACACTAATTACGATTTGAAAATTGTATTGCGCAGAGTTCTCTTTTTGTCCGACCCTATCAAGGTGGGGACCAATTGTTCAGCTTAACTGCACAAGCAGCTGCCTTCGCCACTTTCCATGTGAATACTTACGATTTCATCGCTGCTTTTCCTCTTTTATTATTTTGCACTTTTAAGACGGAATGATTCTTGGCTTTGCAATTATATATATTTATATAATAATTCAGGTTGAAGAAAATGACGCTTCATCTACCTTGCTCTGTTCTGCCGTTGAAGGAATGAGAGATAATACATATTGTGTTGAGTTGAATGTATCTGATGAACTTTGTTCACAGCAGGGTAATTAAAGTTTGTTCATCAACTAAATACATTTTTGCAAACCATCATCATTCGTATATGTTAGTCTCAATTTTACAATTTATCTGATCAATTTATTTTTCCACTATCATCAGGAGAACCTAACTTTGAAAAGAAGCAATCACGATTCGGTATTGGCATTTCTGACAAGGTTACGGCAGTGCAGGTTTATCACTTATCATAAAGCTATATTTAGTTAATATCAGCTAATTTTGATATCAGTTGAATATATGCTAGATACATATAGTATTCTTCATTTGTAAGGCCAAGTCACAATGCTGTATATATCGAGCAAACAAATTTTGCTTCAATTATAAACTACTAGCTATAGGCCTATCACCTGAAAAGTATATATAATAGGTTCAGCCGCCACATTCATATCTAAAATCTTCTGCTATCAGTTGGAAATAAATTGTAACATGTGTGCCACTATATCTCTAGTACGGCAAGATAAAGTGAGTGAAGTAAAATAACAGTTTTTTTTTTTCTTATGACATTCTTGTAGTAAAAATTATCTTTCATTTTGTGGTGCAGATTTCACAGAAGTATGGTTTGATCTATGTTATTACACTGCATGGTTTAATATCCATTCACGATTTAGAAACAGCCGAACCCATTTGTAGTTATAATATAGCTGAGTACAGAACATACGAAGATTGTATTATTTGCACCACAGAAGTTCCAAGCAAGGAAAGCTTTTATGCAATTAATAAGAGAGGCCAGGTTCTCCACACAAGTTTCAATAGTTCGACCATTCTGTCATCGGTCTGTGATGAGGTTTGTAGCTTGCTAGTGTTCCTAGTTCTTTTCATAGTAATTAATAGAAGAGACATGATCTCCGCACAAATGTTAATAGAAGCTTTTACATAATTAATTGTGGCTATTATTTCTTTTTTACAGCAGCTCTTATTAACCAGAGAAAAACTACATGATGTCCAAGAATTATGCAGGGCAATGTCCAATGAAAGTGAAGCATTAAATAGGCAGAATGCAGAATTGCAAAAATCACAACAAGAAATGCTTGTTCAAATTGAAGGACTGAAAACGCAGAATGCCCAGCTGCAAAGTGAAAAAGAAATGCTGAAGCGGGAAACAGAAGAACAGCTCACAACCATGAGAACCAAGCTAAATAATTTTCTAAATGAAACACTGAATGAAATTGATGACTTGAAGAAAGAAAACTCCAAGCTGCTAGATGAAAGAGACAAGATTACAAAACACATGGAAGAATCACTGCAGCTAGAAACAAAAATAAGGAGAGAAATCGAAGAACAACTCGGAAATAAGATGATAGAGCTTAATGATTACCAAAAATCACAAGAAGAAATGATGAACATAATTGAGGATTTGAAAATGCAGAATATTGAGCTGACAAACGGAAGAAATAAATTTACGAGAAACCCACAGGAATTTGGCTGCATGATAGAAAGCAATAATTTTGTACAAAACTTTTCAGAGTTCACTGAGGCAGAGCTCAGGAAAGTCACCAATGATTTTAATGATTCCAATAAGATAGAAGAAGGTGAGTATGGTAGCGTCTACAAAGCATTCCTTGGGCTCAAACCTGTCGCTATTAAGATTCTCAAACATGAAAGTCACAATGGGGATAGTGAGTTCAATCAAGAGGTACTTCCATTATAAATATAAAGTTAATTCAAAATATAATGTTACTTACAATGTTTGGAGTCATTTTGCAGGTTAGCACCTCAAATATAAAGTTAATTCCATAAAATGTTTCTTAAATTATTTTGCAGGTTAGCATCTCAAGACTTGGGCACCCGAATCTTGTGATGCTTTTAGGGGCCTGTACTGAGAAACAGGCTCTCATTTACGAGTTGATGCCAAATGGCAGTTTGCATGATATTCTGAGGAACAAGGACCAATCCATAGTTCTTACATGGAAAACAAGAATTCACATAGCGTCAAATATTTGCTCGGGACTCATTTGTCTTCATTCGGCCAAACCCCACAGCATAGTCCATGGAAATCTGAAATCAACTAACATCCTCCTGGATTCAAATTACACTGCAAAGCTCAGTGACATTGCCACATGCGGTCATCTTCAGCAAAATGACATAGTTATCGTGCCACACCATTTCACCAGCTACCCAAAAGGAGCACTTCCATACATTGATCCAGAATACTTCAGCACCAATGAATTAACTACTCAGTCGGATGTGTACTCGTTTGGCATTGTATTGCTCGAATTAGTTTCTGGGAGAGATCCAATGGGTTTGAGAAAGTTAGTGAAGGATGCTCTCCGAAAGGGGGAAAATTTTGTGGATGCTACTGCAGGCGAGTGGCCATCTGAAGAAGCTAAGAGAATGGTGCTATTGGGTCTTCGGTGCAGCGATCCTTCAGCGGAGAACCGCCCTGACCTTGTGAATGAAGTGTTGGTTGAGATTGAATCGATGGGGCTTGCATCTTTCCGCTTTTAGTTCTGTATGTTGTATTAACATGTTTGTATTAATCTATGAATCTATGAATGTTGTATTAACATGTTTGTACAAGACCAAAGCATACTGAGAAACAGTATTAACATGTTGTACAAACATGTCTCATAAATTATACATCATGTGTCCCATACTGAGAAACAGGCTCTCATTAATCAATCTATGAATGTTGTATTAACATGTTTGTACAAGATGTTCTTTTTTTAAGATTTTCTTTATATTAATTTGAATGTTGTATTAACATGTTTGTACAAGATGTTCTTTTTTTAAGATTTTCTTTATATTAATTTGAATGTTGTATTAACATGTTTGTACAAGATGTTCTTTTTTTAAGATTTTCTTTATATTAATTTGAAAGTTGTTGCCATGCATGATTGTCAATATAATATTAATATTTCTCACATTATACAGTTACCTCATTTTAACCAATCGAACTAATATTGTTCAAGTTTAACTATGCTGATACTAGTTTCATTAGAAATAAAGTCGTCTTTTACCTGGACGATTTAACACAGCCAGCCCTTGAAGGTGCCTCTGACAACCTGGATCTCACCGTCATCATGCCCGTGCAAAGATTTTCCATTCCACTTGTTCCAGAGCAAGGCAGAGAGTGGTAAACTCATGAGCACTCAGGGCACGGTCTACAGAGCCAATTTGAACAGCAACTATCGACGCAGTGACTCGTTGCAGGGAGCATAGTCGATGATCATCATCGCGAATCATTGGAGAGAATCTTCATCTTGACTCACTGTGGAGAGCGAACACGATCATCGTGGCGACTCATTGGAAAGAGGAAAAGTGATCGTCTCTGTGAGTTGTCGCACAGAGAATTTGATAATTTGCAAGAAATTTTTCAAGTGCAGTTCTTGAAGTGAGCCGTTGGATCGTCTTGAAACAATACAACGGCTCACGTCATGAACTGCAAAATGCAGTACAGTGGGGACTATTTTTTTTTTTTTTTTTTTTGGGGATCAAGATGAAGGTCAAGCCACTCAAATTTAAATAACTATAAAATGCCCCCATCCAAGTTTTGAACCCGCGACTTCCCACACGAAGATCATTGTCCCTAGCCACTAGACCAAAGGCTGGTTCTTACAGCGGGATATAAAATCAGTGATTAATTCCGGAAGAATGTGATATTCGAGAAGCCCAATTCCGGATGCAAATTTGATCATAGAATGGCCGTTTTTTTTTTTTTTTTGTAGTGATTATTTCCGTTTCGTGCGGGGATTTAAAATCCTAGCGACTCATAATAACGTTGTACCAAAAAACCAAGGCAGTATGTAGATGGCCGTAGCTGCAAGTGTAACTTGGCCACTTGGAGGAGGCGATGTGGAGCTGTGGACTCCTCTGCTTGACTGCGAGTGGAAGCAGTCGCTGCTATAATTGTATGACATGATCATTGCTCAAGTGGCATGAGCAATTAATGGTATGGCAAATTGCCATACTTATTTGGTGACTACGAAAATGGGACCCGCAATCCTCAATAAGAGGAGGGACCTAATGACACACAATATTTTGACACAAATGTTACACTAAATATGTTGGCAGCCGCTGTCAACTTTCAAAAAAAAAAAATGTTACACTAAATCATATAAATTTATAAAAAATCTTAAAAATAGAAAATCTTTTACAAACATCTTTATTTACTTATAAATCGACTGTGTTTCAAATTTCATTCAATCAATGACCATCAAGTTTATATAGTAATTAGAACAGTCTAAATTTAATGATTCTTGATGGAGTATCAAATAACATTAAAATTGAATAAAATTTGACACAATCAATTTATAAGTAAATGAATATGTTTATAAAAGATTTTCTATTTTTAAGATTTTTTATAAATTTATATGATTTAGTGTAACATTTGTATCAAAATAATGGTGTGTCATTTGATCCCTCCTCTTAAAATAAAGGCTTAATTTTTGCTATACCCATCAAAACTTGCTAAATAGCTAATATCCCCATCAAACATCTCTAATAGCCAATATCCCCATCAAAATTCATTTTTCTGATTTCTATGCCTTTTTTTTTATTTAACTAATATAAAATTTGAATAGACCATTATGCCCTTTTTATTAAATGGAGAGTTTATTTAATACTATTAACTGGATAAGAAAAACAAAATGCAGTGGCCTTTCACATTCTTTCCAGTCAAAACTTCTTTCTCTTTGAATCGTTTCCTATTCCCATTTTCTCTTGGCAGGAACGTGGATAATGAAGATCCTTTCTCTTCATTTATAATACATCCGAATCCTGTTCCTTTGTTTGAAGATGAAAATCCTAACAAAAATTGTTTAGATCACGTGAACCCATCTACTGTGAACAACACAGCAAGTCGTGAGGAGTTGAAGTCCAGAAGAAAAGATGGCGAGGCTGCAAGGTTATTTTCATTTCATTCTGCTTTCTTTTTTAATATGAAGTTTGATTTATCATGTAAAGCTCAAAAAAAAAAAAAAATGAAAAGAAAAGATATATTGCAACTGCATACGGACTATAGTGATAATATCTAAAGTGATTTATATACCCAAATGATGACCGACTGATATGAAGCATTAGCAAATGAGTATACTGTTTCATTGAATATCCAAATTATTCATTTGTGATATAAAATTATGTTAAGTAGACTGTACCATTGGATAATTTCTAAAGCCCCTTTAATCATACCTATATATATTTCAAATGTCCGAAAACATATCAAAATTCGTAATAGCTACATTTTTAGCAATAGTTTTGCCATTCTTGCTAATATAATATTCTTCTTTTCAGCATAAGTGAATCACGCTACAAGTTGATTGTAAAATGTGGTGGATACTTTAAACCAATCAACAATGGGACAAAAAAGAAATATTATGCAAGTAAACAGAGAACCATTTATTCGGATGAGGCAACCTATGATGTAGAAGAATTGTTGGAAGAGGTGAGTAAGTTATGTCCTGAAGATGACACTAGCAAGCCCTTGTTACTTTTTGTAGACAAGCATGCTAGTTCACAATCCTTTATCCAGATTGAGGATGATGACAGTTATAAATTGATGCTCTCCATTTATGTGGTACAGAGAAAATTACAGATTTGGAGGTTGGAGCAAGGGTGGATGGGGTTGGACCAGATTTTGAGGGAAATGATTGGGTAAATAATGTTGAGGTAGAAAATTATGACGATGACACTGATTATTGTCATAGCGAGGATAGTTATGATAGCCTTGATAGTGATAGTGATTTTGAAGTTGAGATTGAATATGAGGGAGAATTCTACTTGTATGATAAGAATGATCCTAAAATGGATGTTGGTTAACAATATCCACATGTTGTAGCATTTAGAAGGGCTTTGTGTCATTATGCTGTCATGAATGATTTTGAATATAACTTTGATAAAAGTGAACCATCACGAGTTACAGTAACTTGTGCAAGTAAAGAGTGCAAATGGAGGCTTCATGCAGCATCAGCTGAAGATGGAGTAACTTTTGTTGTTAGAACCTTAAAAGCAACACATACATGCTGTGGAGTCATTATAGAAGTGGTAACAAACATGCTAATAAAGGATGGGTGGCAGACAGAATTATCGATGACTTGAGAAGGGAAGGAGATGTGCCTGCAAAGGAACTGAAACGGAGGGTAGAATGGCTTAGAATGGCTTTTAGAATGCTAATCAAGTAGATTATGTTGTTAGATTATGCTAAAATCTTTTAATCCATCTATGATAATTTATTAAAGCTTAGAATGGCTTTTAGAATTTTTCTAATTTTGCAAGGGTGTAAAAGCAATTTATACTTTCTTGTCAGTATTTCTATTATGATTGCTATTAGGCACCGCAACATAATAAGATATTAGACTATTTGTGTAAATTAAATGTAAACATGAAAAAAAGTAAGCCCTATCTGCGCATGAAATAACGTGTTATATCTGGTGGCAGATTGTTGGGTCGGGTCGGGTCGGATTAGTTTGACTAAATGGAAAATGTCGGGTCGGGTTGGGTCGGGTATTCGGTTGACGGCTGCCAGCATTTTTCGGGTCGAGTCGGGTCGGGCGGGCTTTTCGGTTTGGTCAGATTTTATACCTCTATTCCCGGGTCGGGTTCGGGTCAGTCTGACTTTCCTGAAACACGGATCGGATCGGGTTCGGATCAATCTCACTTTTCCTAAAAAACGGGGTCGGGTTCGGGTTTGGGTCGGATCGGGTTTTGGGTCAGGTCAAAATTTGTCACCTCTAGTTATAACAATGATCAATTGATCATAAAATAATAACTTCATTGTTCATGAATGGAAGTTCAGTATGCCAGCACGATATTTACATACGAATTAAGGAAGTGCTGACACTTAGGCCACTCCGAAGATCATAATCGACTAATACTTGTAGAAGCTTCAATACGACAAGCCTTTACAACTGGGAGGTTAATACGTTATATTAGCTTTAGGGAAAGGCAGAGTACTCTCATTTCTCAGAATGAGACAACTTCGTTCCGCTTAGGCAAGGCATACCTGAAAAGCAACATTGCAGGTGAAATGTGGTATTGATTTTTATCCATGACAAGGACACATAAAAATAGATGCACAAGTATCCTCTAATAAACTTAAATGAACACCTCCACTTGAAAAGAAGGGTAAAAGAGTAATCTTAGTGTTTTATAATATATTAAAAGTGAGTTTTATAAATAAAAGGGGATACAAATAAGAAAAATAAATTTTGATGGGATATTGGCTATTAGGGAGGTTTTATGGCGATATTGGCTATTTAGCAAGTTTTGATGGGTATAGCAAAAATTAAGCCCTAAAAAAGCATCCCTATTTCTAAAATCTGGACCATCTATTTAAACAGAATTCTACGGACTGGATCAATTAAAAGCAGAATGGGACCCGGCATGGATGACCAAAGCAACTGTCATCTGCTCTGCGTCAAGTGCCGACGTCTGTAGTTAACTACAAAATTGGTATTTAATTTATACGAATTAAATGTACATATATCTCAATATAAATCATTGATCTCATAATTAAATTGAATAATACAATAATTTATTTGCATTTTCTACAAAATAAATATTCATATTAATTCATCTTTTGATTTACGCATGTCTTGACGATCGATCTTCTCAGATGGGAAAAGAAAGGCTTGTCTTGTTATTAATCAACATTAATACGCACTAGCAAGAAACCCACCTGTTGTGCGGGCGTTTTAAATTATGATCTTGTACCGGTGTAATACATTAATGTGATTTTGGTTTTTGACTAATTATTTATAATTTTAATTTTATCTTTACACTAAATTAACTCATTGAATGTTAGAATATAAAGCATTAATTAATCATTAATGTAAATTGTAACCAACATTGATGTCTTCTATACTAAGATGAATATCTTTCCATTTTTGTAAAAACCAAAATGGAGAGGAAGTTGTTTAATTGGAGAATATCAACACTTTGAAATCAATATATTTTTGATTTGTACCGTTTATTAAGGGGGTAGAATAAGAATTAAAGAAATTTGATGAAGAAGAAAAAAAATGGAGACGTCCAATTCTTACGTGTTTTTTAATATAGTATAGATAAGAAATAAGTATCTTCATAATGTATGTAGAAAATAGAGATCAAGATATTGAAAATGTACAAACTAAAATAACTCCCCTTTAAAGGGGGAGAAACGGCGGCCCCAGGATTATTTGAGATTTCTGTCCATTGGATCATGTCATCCTACGGTCCACACAATAGTTGCCTCTCTCAAGTTTTGTTTCAAATGGAGGTCTGTTCTGTATTGGTTGTTTGTGACACAGGTGGTTTATTCCAAGGATTTCTATTCTCCAATGCGTCTGCTATGCTGGTTCAACTGTTCGGATTTGTATATTCTGTTGATAGAATTTTGTTTATAGCAGGGGTGGTTCCATATTAGGGGTGCAAACGGGTCGGATATTATGTCATCGTATTCTGATTCGTATTCAGATTCGTATCCGGATAATGGCGGATACGGTTATTCGGATACGGATACGAATACGGTAATGACATATGTGGATACGAATACGGATATGGTTTTCAATCTGAAACCGGATACGGATACAAATTTAGATAATTATCCGAATCCGGATATTTTGGTAATTCGGATATCCGAATAAATGGTCTATTATATATCTTTTGATTGGGATTTTGACATAGGTTTCAAATCCAGTTAAATTAATATCAAATCAGACATGAAATTTCATTTTTATATAATTTTTGGCATATTTTAATTAATAAATGATAATAATAAGTGATTAATATTTTATTTATATGACTATAATTAGTAATTATATGTTATAAGAATGATTAGCAATTAAATAATTATATAGTAAAAAATTAGTGATTAATATTATTAGTAATATAACCGGTTATTTATCATGAAAAATTGTAAACAATTTATTTTGAATACTGAAGGCAGTAATTGCAATATACCCGTATTTGTATTCGTATCTGTTAAAAATTCGATTCGTATTCGTATCCGTATCTTATAACTGTTTTGTTGCTCAGTGGGCGGTGTGTTACACCACTACTGATGTTGTACCAACCTCTAGATATTACTTAGTGATTAAACTGGTCTATCGAAACTCAACCCGTCGTAGTAATTATAATTGGGTTGGATAACTGACGCCGTATACGCCTATAACTCTTAATATATCAAAATTACAGTAAACAAGTCCAATTGCAGTAAACAAGTATATACCCTGCTCATACGATACTGAATATAATAACGTGTAAATGATAGTCCTTTTGTATAGAGTCTTACCGTCATCCGTGTTCTTATTGGATATATATATTTAACTAATTATTAATATCACAATGCAATTTTTGCCCCGCCGCGAAGCACGGGTTTTCGCCTAGTTATTGTAAATACTGAAAGCACACTCAATAGGAAGAGCTCTCCCAACGATATATATGTTTAAAAACAGTCCAGATATTCGGATACCACTAAGGATATCGTCGGGATACCATGATCTTTAACCAATTCAACTAAATCTAAATATTCAACTTAACCTCCTAGGAGTATAGGCATATATAGTTCGTCCAGATCATCGCCTGCCAATCTCATAGACAATGTTTGGTTGAGATATTTTTAAGGAGACAACGTTTTATGTATAAGTTCAAGAATACATCTTTATTCTATCATTAAGAATATTTTAAATTTATTTGAAATTCAATTATCAGGGCTGAGAATAAACTCATAATACATAAACCTTAAACTCATAATACATACTCTTAAGATCTTTGGTCAAGTATCAGGGCTGAGAATAAACCTACAGAAGAGCGGCTTCTATACCGTGGCAATACCAACGGACTTGATTTCGGTTGTGTCGGGCATCCTCCAATGTCAGCAACTCACCTTGCCAATACAGTACCTTGGCCTACCGCTCACAATAAACAAACCCACTGCACCCATGTACCTTCCTCTGCTAACGAGGGTACAAAATTGGTATGAAGGATGGGCAGGGCGTCACCTTTCCATTGCAGGTCGAGCAGGTCTCACAAACTCGGTCCTCAATGCGTTACCCTTACACTATATGCAGGCATTTCTACTCCCTCAGGGAATCCTGGTTGCCATCCGCAAAATAACTAGGCACTTTCTGTGGCGAGGGAATAAGGAGAACTTCTCAGGAGGGCATTGTCTCATGGCATGGGACCGAGTAATTTTGCCAAAGGAAAACGGGGGGTTGGGTATAATGAACCTACGAATACAGAACCAATCCTTGCTGCTCAAATGGTTGTGGATCGAGGCAGCACATGAGGAAGTTCTATGGACGAAAACTCTAACCAACCTAAACATAAGAGTAAATCCTCATGACCGGCACTCTCGACCGGCATCAGTGTCCTTTTTCGTGCGGGATCTAGACACACTACTACCAATATTCAACACATTTACTGAGTTGGATAACGACGGCCACCTTATATGCACGTTGACGGCCACAAAACAGTACTCGGTCCGCTCAGCATACCGGCTACTTGCTGACCCGGGCATTAGGTGCCCAATCTATAAAGGAGTCTGGTCAATACATGCGCCACCTAGGGTGAAGGTCTTCCTTTGGTTACTGTTACATGACAAGCTACAAACATTAGAGAATCTAGCAAAGAAGGGCTGGCCGGCGCAACACAGTTGTGGGTTGTGTAACTTACAACATCCGGAGACAAATGACCACCTATTTGCAACCTGCCCCTACGTAGTAGCAATGGCTGGTACAATTACGTCTGCACCGATATGCCAATCAGCAAAAGACCAATGGATGGCTATGAGGAACTCGGGAAATGCACTCAAGTGGGCAGCCATCTTGTGGGCACTATGGAAGGAGCGAAACTCAAGAATATTCCAAGGGAAACGGCGTTCCACGTCGGCCGTGCTCCAGGAAGCGCACACAATGCTAACACTATGGCAAGGACAGGACGGCGCAGCTAGGTCATGATGCTACTTCTTCTTTAGCTAGTTCAATACTTAGGGTTTCATTCTACATTATTTACACACTTCAAACATTGTTATATACAGGATAAATTGCCCCCTGCGTGGGGTACTACAGATATTTTCTTATTTTCATTGTTCGGCTAAGCGGCCACAGTTGTAAACACTTGTACCTCTCTCTCACTCTCTTTTTTAATTTATATTAATGAAAATGATATAGTAGGCTATCGCCTGCTACCTCAAAAAAATAAAAAAGAAATTCAATTATCAAGATTATCAAATATAGCCATTGTCATCCTACACATATATTAATTATATTGTACGTATGACAACCATTTTGTTCTACCATTGAATTGTTCAACCATTGAATTTGATCCTACATATTAATTATAACGTACATATGACAACCACTTTGTTCAACCACTGTGTTTATCAGAATCTCACTGTTCTGATAAACGGTGAGACATTCGGACAGTTGCATGATTGGTCATCCATGCCACTTGACCATCTCATTAGCATTAACTGCTTCCATAATTTATCCAGTCAGTGGAATTGGTTTAAACATAAACGACCAGATCAATTTTAGAAAAGGAGGGACCAAAAAAGTACAGCAATTTGCAGTCATGGAAAACTATGGCACTTGATCATGTCATTTGTCATACAATTAAAGCAGCGACTGCTTCCATGCAGTGACGGAGTTGGAGGGACAAAGGGTTGTGTTGGGTGGGGGTTTGGGTGGGCCATGGCCCTCCTATACTCCAAACTTTCGTTGAGATATAAAGATTACCATTCCAAATTAGTTTAAAGAATGCTTTAGGAAGTATTAATATTCAAGTTTCTTAATAAATCTTTATATAATTTATTTTTTGTTCTATATCTTGTAAATGTGTAAATCATGCACAATACCCCAAGAAAAAATCCAAATGCATCCATGAAATTCTCCACAAACAATACAAAATTACCAAATTTATGGAGCAAAACAAATCTCACCAAATTGCCCCAAGTCACAACTCCATTGCAATTTCACAAACACCAACTAATAAACCCCTAATTAACCAAACCACCTAAGCCACACTAATGATGACAACCAAAATATTAATCTCCCAAAACCACTAATATCAAGGCAAGATGGAACACCAAATTTCTCAAACCTTAAAAATTAGCAAACCATGTCCCAACTGGATACCTGAGTATTGGTTACAAAAGAAATAAGAGAGTCTTCGTCATTCAGGTCAAGTGCTCTGTACCAAATTCGAATGGTACATTTGGTCAATTGCTATTTAAGCCAAGAAGGACAGTAATGCAAGCTAGTAAAATTATGTGATTCACGATCGAACCAGAGTTACAGCAGCAGCTCACGACTCACAAGTCAGCGATGCACAGAATACACAAAATGGAAATACTCTTTGGTCGCGCAATGCAAGCGGAAGTACCCAGACCAAGCTACAAATGGGAGTTGCAAGTCACCAATGAAATCACCATCTGATACCAGTTGTTAGGGTAAATCAGAGAACCAACATAGAATTTTCTAGAAACTAATTCTCTCTATTGTCTATATAATAGTTCGTTACAAAGTAGAAATATAAGAGAAACTAAAATACAATTAAGCTCAACGTGCCACAAAACAATTCGGACCATATTCTAATAATAAAATTTTCTTATGTGACCACTTTGTTTATTATTTAGAATTAGATCATTGAAGTATTGTTCTATGATATATGTTAGGTGCGCATAAATAATACTTCAATCATCTTAAATTTTAAAATATTAATTAAAAAAATAAAAAAATTAAAATGCATGCATAACTACAAAATGTGCTTAATAATTAGAAACTTATATTACATATTTTTTATTTTGTACATTAGAAGTTGATATTTATAGTTGCTCGTTGGCCCCTCTTATAATCAATGCCAGGCCAAGGGGTGAATGATTGCTTGGACAAAATTGGACTCAGTCAACCATGCAGAGCAGGCAGATAAGGTTGAGAGCCGTCCACAACTCCACATCACCTCCTCCATGTCACCACTTGATTACACTTCGCAGTTAATTACAGCCATCTACATATATACACCGTTGGGTTTTTTGGTGCAAGTAGTATATATTGGCATATTGGCACTTGCAACCTAACTGTGTCTCGAGTGGTGTTTCTCCACTGCATTGGTTGGTTTTAGAAAGGGAAGTGATTAACACCTTCATATTTCTCCTGCCTCTTTCCACTGGATCGAGACCTACTAGACGTGGCACCATTTCCTAGAAAGTCATGGCACCATTTACCGCGAAAGTATTGTTTAATGTAAGTTTACTATTTATCTACTTCACTGGCAAAGTTTTTGCATTTTGAATCGCCAGACGAAAAAGCTCCCCGGAGAAACCTTTTCCCATTGTTCTTCAAATTTACGCTGTTTTAATAAGCACAAGGGCTTAGTTTCAATAAATTCTACTGCATAATTAACATGTCTTCCCACCGGGTATTTCATTCTCAGCTGAAGGACCTGGGGATAGACAAGAAATTCATAGGAGAAGACCATGTTACAATGGAGTCAGAGAAGTATATATGCATCAGAGAGACAAAGAGTATTGTGATAATAGACATGACCAAGCCTACACAACCAATAAGGCTTCCCATCACTGCTGATTTCGCAATTATGAACCCCGACACTCCTATCCTTGCTTTCAAAGTTAAAGGTTTTGTTTACATTTCTCATTGCTGGTTTATCTCTTATCAAATTATTAGTTTGGTCATTTTGATATTTTATTCATAATATTTTTGGCTAGCATGTTTGAGTATCAGTTGCCAATACTTGATGAAATTTCCTCAGTACTTGCATCCCAACCATCACGTTTCATATCGAGGAATAAAAATTTCAACGTCTTAATTAGAGGGAAACGGTTTGGAAGAAGCAAAATAGAAAGGCAATGAAAACAAACATGGGCTTGGTTTATTAATGTACAGCCTAATTTCAACATTTATCCCGGTTTCATTTATACTATAAGTCTATAATTATTATTTACAGCAAAACACTCGAAAATATCGTGTATGACTATCATTATGGAAAATCTATAGTATATTTAAAATAACATATACCATAATATCTTCAAATTGTTGAGCGTGTGTCATATCCTCACTTATACCTTTCATATATATGAGAGAATTTTTTTAATGTGTTTTTTAGTAACTAGAAGATGACTTGTTAGACTAAATCCACTACTAGTGTCTCCACACTTGGACCTCTTATATGAGAGGATTTGTTGTATATGTTTTTACCAACTGGAAAATACACAAACATATTCCTGCTAGGCTACGTAGTGATTTAGCAGTTGTATTTAGTGGTAATGAAATAACTAAATTAAGTAAAGTAAATAAATGTTTTTTAGAATGTATGGAATTTGGTTATTTAATTGGGGTAATACCCTCACATTGGTAATTTATAGCACCCACAGAGGCTGAGAGGCGCTTTACTTAACTTGCAACATGTTAAGTTACTTTGTTTGTTGTTTAAAGTGCTTTCAAACACTTAAATCAATTTTACTCAAACGCAAGGATAATCCGTAATTCTCAATTGGTGATGCCACATTAAGATGACTCATCTTATTGAAATAATTTACACAACAAAAATAAATTTTCAAACATTGTGAAAATGTGCAGCTAAAATAGATGAAATAACATCCCAAGACCAGCTGAAAATGTATGACATCAACACAAAGACCACTCTGAAGTCTTGCAACATAGCTGGAAAGGTCATAATATTTCCAAATTATCTTAAAGTTTTATATGTACCTGGTTTTGGGAGGGATCCATTGGCAATACTTATCTTGACAATATTGAAAAAACTTTTCAAAAATTAAGTTTGAAAGAAATCATTAATAATTCTTAAAAATAGAAAAAAATTACTGATTTATTAATTGAATTATAGATTGGTTATGCTTATGATTATATTCAATTTAGCTTTTCAAAGACTCGTTAAATTACAACCAATAAAAAATGTATAAAAATTTTGATAAGTCATCAAAAGATTTTTCAAATTTATTGAAATTTGAAAAACTACCAATCCATAAGTGAAAGAATACATCCATAAAATTTTTTTATTTATAAGATATTTTATGATTTTTTTAAAGCTTTTGAAAAATCTCATTATCAATATTGTCAAGATAAGCATTATCAATGAATCCCCCTATTATTTGAATAACATTGGGTTTCATGTTTTTCTCCCTGCTTAGGTTGAATGTTGGAAATGGATCTCACCCAAATTGTTGGGTCTGGTTACACTAAAAGCGGTTTACCATTGGTCCACAGAAGGTTAGTTTCGAATAGAGTGGAATATTGTGCGTAGAAGCTTGACGAAAATATTGGGGACCTTGCAATATGGAAAATGAAATAATGAAATTTATCACTAGCTAAAAATGTAGTAATGTAAAGCAAAGTTCGACTATATATCCACAGAGTTTCACTTTAAAGACAATAATTGAGGGAAAGAAAGATATATATAAATACAATAAGAAAAAGATGTGATGCTATGCTTATGTTTATTTGAAAATAGATTCGACGGGACCAGTAAAGATGTTTGACATCACAGACTTGGTGGCAACAAGCAAGATTACAGTAATAAGGAATTATATGCTCGACCCTTCTAAGAAATGGGTTGTCCTTATGGGATACAAGAAGGAGGATAGCGGATCTTATGTATATTTCTTTCTTTCCCACCAGCGTTGAAAACTGATAAATTGAACTATTATCTAGAGTCAGATAGAGTTAGTGTCCAACACTGCCACAAAGCCGTGTCATCAGTTGCCCTTATAGATGTAAATGTTACTTTACCTTTAATTTATGACATCACAGGTTAGTGTACGTAAACTTACATACATAGAATCTAACATGTATCAAAGGCTTACTATGCACCAATAACTAAAATATGTCACTGCGCGCCCAGGGTGATAGAACTCATAACAAATTGTCCCATAAGGAGATTAGGATATATCATTGAAAATTGGGTCATCCTTTCTAATAGTTATGATTTGAAAATGGTATGATGCAGCATCCCATCTTTGTCCGACCCTATCAAGGTGGAGACCAATGGTATAGTAGCAGCTTCACCGCACATGCAACCGCTTTCACCACTTTCAATGTGAATAATTACAATTTCACAGATGCTTTACCTTTTTTTTTTTATTTATTCATTTTTTAGACGGAACTGATTCCGGGCTTTGTAGTTACATTTTCATATTATAATAATTCAGGTTGATGCAAGTGACTATCCATCCACTCTGCTTTGTTCTGCCACAGGATTTACATCTTCTACTATTGAGTTGAGTGTGTCTGAAGGACTTGGTTCGAAGCAAGGTAATCAAAGTTTGTTCATCAACAGAATATATATCTGTAATGGATCATCATCATTCATATATGCTAGTCCCAATTTAACAATTTGTATGATTTTTTTATTTTTCCCCAATCAGGAGAACCAAACTTTGGAAAGAAGCAATTTAACTTCAATACTGACGCACTTGAATTACGTTAGAGCAGTGCAGGTTTAAATAGTACCTATCTTGTAACTATACTTAAATTATTTCAGATAGATTATAATATCAGATGAATAAAAGCTTGGTTCATTTGGTATTCTTCATCTGCATGTAAGGCTGAATCACATAGGTGTACCAAGTAAGAGAGGTTTGCTCCAATTACTGGATTTTACAACTGGCTAGCTATGCGCCTACTACCTAAAAAATGTAATAGGTCAATTTAACTGCCACATTCGCGTCTAAAATTTTCTAGTAGTAGTGCAAGTTATTTGGAAAATGGCGCACCACTATATCTCTGGTATGGCAAGAAAAAATAAGTGAAACAAAATAACAAATTTTTTTTCTTATAACATTCTTGCGTTAAATAATCATCTTTATTTTCTTGGGTGCAGATTTCACAGAAGTATGGTTTGATCTATGTTATTACACAGCGTGGTTTAATATCCATTCACGATTTGGAAACAGCCGAAGCCATCTGTAGTTATAATATAATTAATAACAAAACATACGAAGATGATATTATTCACACAACAAGAGTTCCAAACAGTGAAAGCTTTTATGCAATTAATAAGAGAGGCCATGTTCTCCTCACAAGTCTCAATGATTCAGCCATTCTGTCATTCTTTAATGATAAGGTATGTAGCTTACTAGCTAGGCTAGTCTTTTCTTAATTCTTTTCAAAGAAATTATTAGAACTTAGAAGGGACAAAAGGCAGCAGGACCATTTTACAAAAGTTAATGGACGCTTTTAATTAATGCCGACAATCATGTTTTTTATTGTAGGTCCAATTGACCAGAGGGAAACTACATGATCTCCAAAAAATACACCGAGAGATGTCCACTGAAAATGAAAAGTTAAAAAAGCATAACATAGAGCTGCGAAATGAATTGAAAACAGAGAATGCCAAGTTGCAGAACGAAAGAGACAAAATAATAACACATATGGTCAAATCACTAGAGGTACAAACGAGCATGCAGACAAAAATGGAGCAACTTACAAGTACGTTGATTAGAATTGAGGGTTTGATAGAGGAGAAAACTGTGCTGAAAAAATCTCTCAAGGTTGAACAAAATCTGAGGAGAGAAACAGAGGAACAACTCAGAGCTAAGATAACTGTTGAGTATGGAGGCACTAACTATAGCAATATTTTCTATTATATCTCAAAATATTGTTACAACTACTACTCAAATATTATACCTCCATAAACCCCTAGCTTCTTACTACAATCCTAACCTCCAATCTACTACTAACTCTTGGCAAATGGTATTTGATCTTTTGCTTGGTTTGCTTGGTTTCTACATCCAACTCCATACCCCTATTTATACTAGTTCTATGGAGAACTCTAGAACCTAGATATTTTTCAAAGATATTTGTATGGATAATTCTAGACCTAAGATATTTTTCTTATATCTATAATATTCTAGATTATTCCTAATAAATATCTAAACACCACATACTCTAGATTATTCTTGTATATGGGCTTTGGGCATTTTTGGGTCAGCGTTGTATTCTCAACACTTCCCCTCAACGCTGACTTGGTGCATTTTTGATTTCGGTACTCCGCGTCCATCCGGATCGTCATGTTTGTAGTTTTTCCTTCGTGCTCGCAGTGCTTGGCACTCAGTCATTTGTGGTGCTCGCAGTGGTCTCGGCACTAGTCTTCGTCGAGCTCCGACTTCTCGACGGATCACCTGACAGGCTCTAACTCCTTGCACCGACTCCTGTCCTTCAGGTACAGTGATACTTCTATGTGTCATCCTAACGGCATCACCTTCCTCAGTGATGGTTTCCACCTCGTCGTTCTCTTGTGGCTTCTCTTCATCCGCCACGACGCAACTCATAATTCCGACCTCCTTTATGACTTTGGTCTCCTCATCGAGCAATTCTTTAATTGGTTCTTTAAAAGGTAATGACTCAAGCTTACTTACCTCTTTGACATCTTCGGTGTCTTCCGTAAAGAACGATGACTCGGAATTGATCTCTTCCTCCTCGACTTCTGTGGCATCTTCTCCATCTTTGATCGGCCACGACTCCATGTCAAACTCCTCTTCCTCTGATTCATCACTGTCGGCAACCTCTATGCCAACTACCGACTGTATTCCAACAGTCGCCACCCGCGTCCCAATCTTCTTCATATGGGACCTCCTCCGGCACCATCTCCACTGTGGTCACCGCGAGGCTTTCTTCATCTTCCATGATTGCAGCAGTGAGTGCTACTTCTGCATCCCACTCTTCTTCACAACCACTGCTCTCATGGACAATGTCTTGGCTTCTTGAGGTCGCCACATTACCATGGCCTTTCTTCTTCTTTCGCCAGCAATCTCGTGCATAATGCCCTCTTTTGCCACAATTATAACATCGATCGTCATCGTCTTCATTGTCATCGGATGAGTCTCGAGCTCCCCCTGAAGAATTAGTCTTCTCTTTAGGCTTTCGTTGCTGGCTAGACCTTCCTTCGGGTCTACCTCTTGACTTTCGGTCAGGTCGACCCGTCTTTCGGTTGCTGAACAAGGCCTCTTCTTCTTGCTTCAACGAGACTCCGGCCATTTGCTTCGCTAGAGCCTCCTGGTTTGCGAGCATATTCTCCAGCTCCAATAGTGTTGGCTGCGTTGGCCAACCTTGGACGGCTGCTATGAACCCGCTGTACTCGGGTCTTAGCCCATTGATGAGAATCCTTCTCATCCTTTGCTCGCTGATCTTTTCTTCAGGGTCTATTTGAGCAATCTCACTACAAAGAGATTTTACTTTTGTAAAGTAATGGTTAATCATCATCTTACCTTGTGAGATTGTCATGAGCTCCTTCTCAAGTAGTTGGAGGCGCGCGTCGTTCTTCTTTGAGAAGAGTGTTGCTAGGGTATCCCAGGCTACCTTCGGCGTGGGCGCTTCTCTGATGTACTCCAGTAGCTCGTCTTCAACGGCTGTCCTGAGTACAAACATTGCCTTCCCAGCCTTGATTCGCCATTTCCGCAGAGTTTCGGCTTGCTTCTCCACGGACAGAGTTTCGGCTGGCTTCTCTGAAGCCTTCTTCTTTTTCGTTTTGGGGTCAGCAACCTGTTCCGATACCGTCTCTTCTACGGTATCAACTTTCGGCGGGGTCGTCTCAGACCCGCCTACTACCTCCCATAGGTCCTGCCCTTGGAGGTAGGACTCTATGCATGCCTTCCAATATATATAATTACTAGAATTCAATTTCTTCATTCCACCAATCGTACCTGAGAAATCCATGGCTTCAACTAGGACGGCCGACGTCTAGTAAGCCTTCTTGAAGATTTCTCCTCCACCGCACTTCGCAGTCCCGGACTGTCGTCAAGCTGCGGCTCCTTCGACAACTTGTCGATACCACTATATTGACTGGCGGAACACCGGCAGAATTCCGGCTCTATGCTTGACCCCTACCACCGACTCTGAACAAGCTCCGACAACTCCGGCTCTGATACCAGATTGTTGAGTATGGAGGCACTAACTATAGCAATATTTTCTATTATATCTCAAAATATTGTTACAACTACTACTCAAATATTATACCTCCATAAACCCCTAGCTTCTTACTACAATCCTAACCTCCAATCTACTACTAACTCTTGGCAAATGGTATTTGATCTTTTGCTTGGTTTGCTTGGTTTCTACATCCAACTCCATACCCCTATTTATACTAGTTCTATGGAGAACTCTAGAACCTAGATATTTTTCAAAGATATTTGTATGGATAATTCTAGACCTAAGATATTTTTCTTATATCTATAATATTCTAGATTATTCCTAATAAATATCTAAACACCACATACTCTAGATTATTCTTGTATATGGGCTTTGGGCATTTTTGGGTCAGCGTTGTATTCTCAACAATAACTGAGATAGATAACTACCAAAAGTCACAAGAAGAAATGATGAACAAACTTGAGGATTTCCGCTTGTTAAAAGAGATGAATAATCTGGAGGCCGTCTTTACAGAGTACAGCCGTGCAGAGCTCAGGGAAGCCACCAATAATTTTAGTGATTCACTTAAGATTGGAGAAGGGGGATATGGTCCTGTGTACAAGGCATTCCTTGGGCTCAAACCTGTCGCTATTAAGATTCTTAAATATGCAAACAGACATGGGGACGAACAGTTTAATCAAGAGGTAATGTCCATTGGGATGAGTGTTATTCATCTCAAACCTTGTGATATATTAAGAATATTTTACTATGCATAGACTTTTAAATTAAGTGTGGTTTTGTTTGCAGTTGGATATCTTAAGCCAAATTAGGCACCCAAACCTTGTGGTGCTGTTAGGAGCATGTCGTGAGAGGCATGCTCTCGTGTACGAGTTGATGCCAAATGGAAGCCTATATGATATGTTGAGAAACAAACAAACCCCAAATGTCCTGACAGCAAAAAGAAGAATCTACGTAGCCTTCAACATCTGCTCTGCTCTCATTTGTCTCCATTCGGCCAAGCCCCATGGTATAGTCCATGGAGATCTCAAGCCAGCAAACATCCTCCTGGATTCAAATTACATGGGTAAGGTCAGTGACTTTGGCATATGCCGCCATCTTGAGAAAACCAACTCGAGAGACACGGCATTTCATATCACCGATACCTTGAAGGGAACACCTCCCTACATGGATCCAGAATACTTCAGATCAGGCAAAATGACCGTTCAGTGTGATGTGTACTCATTTGGTATTATATTGTTAGAGTTGGTAACTGGGAGAGACCCGGTTGGCTTGAGGGATCAGGTGGAGGAGGCTTTCAAAACGGGGGAAATCTTTGTGGATGCTTCTGCTGGAGAGTGGCCACTTGAGGAAGCAAAGAAGATGGTGCATTTAGGCCTTAGATGCAGTGATTTTGTAAGAAAAGACCGGCCAAACCTTGAGAAGGAAGTGCAGCCTGAGATCGAGTCGATGCTTCGTGCTTCCTTCCGCTTTTAGCTGATCAACCTTTTTTTTTTTCTTTTCAAATTGTTTTCCGTATGTTTTTTATTATGAAACAACATTTTTTGCCCAACTGCTTATTGTGCTTTATTTGACAAGCACATCGGAATCACTCCTTGATAAATGTATTTTAATGATTAAGTTTTTCAATAAAGACAAACAATATTTTGGATTTCGGAAATGTTAACCATATATTTGTGCTCCAAAATATCATGTTTTCTAGACTTTAATTTGTGTTTTGTTCCTGTTCTGATCCATCTTCAGTATTTTGCATGCTTGATGGTAGTTTCAACCAAAATGAACTGGAAACACAGCTTGGATAATAGCACAAATTTTGGTGTAGTAGGCTATTCTGCATCAGAAAAATAATTTTAAATGAGGATAATTTTTCGATCCCTTTGCAGAGATAAACCCTGTAGTATGTATTCCATGGAGACAGATCTTATGCCGGCTATATTCTCGTGGTATCAAATTACACAGGCAATTAAGATCATAGACTTTGGCATATGTCGATCTATCAAAGCGACTCTAGAATAATGCAAAATCACTAAACAGAATAGCTAATTGAAAGAGAACACTTCCAAACATGATTTAAATTACTAACGCCGAGTGAAGCTGCATGTTGCATACCTTGGTTACACGAGTTGATCGAGATGTTTAAAGCAGCATGTCTTTGCTGCAAGCCTGCTACCAATGTCCGGCCTATTAAAATTGTATTAACAACTGCCCTATATATAATATTTTAATCAAACAAAGTGAAACTTGAACTATGGATGGAAATTTTTTTTTTTTTGGGTAGTAGCTATGATTCGTTTGGAAGGAAATGTAATGTGCAAAATTGACACATATAAGCAGGTCACATCACTCTTATCCTCTACAGTAAACTCAGTAAAATGAATCAACGAAGAGAATTTTTTTTTTTTTTGTGTGTGTGTGTGGAGGGGGTTTGAGTGAGTCGCAGTGTCACACACATCTCAAATCAGATCAGATGGCTGGTTTAGTTTGCAGTATTTTACTGTGCAATAGACGATATGAATTGGTATGTCATGTCCTCTGGAGCCTCTTAGCCCTGGGTCTCATCCTCTCACGCATGAGCCTCAACACGGCGTAGAGGACGCATAGGATTTATAGCGGGTTTTGGCATAAACTGGGACCTATCATAGTACTATCTCTAGCTATCTCTCTCTGCGCTATAACCATGCAGCACCACAGAGGATAAGAAATCTTTATTAATATTTCTACTGCTCTGTTAATTTTTAGGGATATTTATTTAATGAACCTATCTTCATTTTTAAGTACATATGGAAGTATTTAATTCTTACTTCTCCATATCTTGAATAATATGTCGAGATACATTTTTAATCAACCTACATATAGTATGTAGTCCATGGAGATCTTATATATTCCGGCTACATCCTCCTGGATTCAAATTACACAGGCAATTAAGATCATAGACTTTGGCATATGTCCTGCTCTATCAAAGCTAGTACTCTAGAATAATGCCAAATCACTGAACTGAACAGCTAATTGAAGAGAACATTTCCAAATTGTAGCGCTTGCAAGGTTCGGATTTCACGATGATGAAATCAGTTTTACAAATTGGCGTACTTAATTGCTGTGAAGAAATTTGTTTGGTTGCTATGAATTTGAAGTTAATGTATGGACGCACTGACGCGCGCACATTACCAGAAGGCATAGGTTAACTAGCCAAAAATAATCCAACTGATGTTTTTAGTTAGTTAATTAGGATACTGCAGTTGTTCATGATTGTAGTGATTAGTTAGTAATCAAATTGTAAATACATTTGCATCTGGACATGCATTGTACAGGCACTCTATATATAGTCTTGCATATCGAAATCAGAAATCAACACAAAGATTCACTCTCTTGTTTTTCAGTTAGTCTCAAAACCTTATAGAATGTGCTCCACCCAGCATGAACCGGCGCAATATATATGCTTAGCATATTTAATCACCAAGACAGAAAGAAAAAACTAATGTAAAATAGATTGTATCTAGCTAGATTAATTATAAATTCTTATAACTTTTATAATTACTACTCCAGAAAGAGGGGTGGGATTGCAATGCTCTCAGCTATGCCACGTCAAACCTTATCCAGAGCCTTTTGATTCACATCTATTTGTCCATTGTACTGATCTAACGGCCCCTATTTTTGAGAAAATAATGGAACGAATAAATGTAAGCTGCTCAGCGGATGAATAAATACATGTTGTACCATTAATTACTTTTAAAGCAGCCTCATCAAATTATTACATATGTCACATCATCAATATTATTAACCATTGATTTTGTTTAAATCTCTTCATCTACTTTGATCTAATGATTTATATGTATTATCTTCCCATTTAATAAGGTAACCTTAAAATAGTCTAATATTTATATGCTATTATTTATAAATTATTGCATTATTATTATTATTATTCACATAAAAATTTAAAATTTTGTTCATTTTTTTTAAAAAAATATTTTAAATTATAAGCTTTATTATTTATTTGATATCATATTTCGGGGCGAAGCCCGAGTTACAGCTCTAGTTTTTTTAAAAGTCCCAGTAGATAACGCATTTTCAATGTATAATAATCTAACTTGGTTTTAAGCAACTTGCAATGAAAGACCTTATGTATAGGTTGTCGCCGTCTGGACGATGACAACCAAATTTGGATGTGTATGGGTTTCAGCGTGAATCGAAGAACAAATATTTCAGAGCCTGCAAATTTAACAATATGAAGGAGCAAATTGTATGTTAAAAAAATTATAAATACTTACAAAAGCTGGACAAATTTTCGTGCTACCCATAATTGCAGTTGTCTAATAGTTTGTGAGACTTTGAAATGGCTTACTTCTCATCATCAACGATTAACTATAGTCACTATAACGCCCCGACACGGGGCGCTACGGTGCGGTATCCTGTGCATCCATCCGACGGTCCGTCGACCTACGTCGCAAACAAAAAGAAAGGAAAACAACAAAACGGAGTCAGCTAAAAAGCTCAGTAACTGGTTATTTAACGACGCGCTTCTCTATGACAAGTTTTTAATACCAAAGTACTTTACCAATGCAATAAAATTGATGCACAGGACACGTAACATTTATAAATAAAACTAAACATGCCATGCAATGTATTTATCACAACATATATATATATACAATATCAGGCTATAACATGGCATCCAATATTTTTACCACAAGTAAAATGCCTATATAACATATATTATCAATTTATTTTAAGAACTCATCCACAAAAAAAGTTTGTCTAATACCTAATAGAAGAACAGTTATGTCAAATTAACAAATTTTTATCGGAAAAAGCAGCTTATCTTGTAATTTAAAAAGTCATCAAGTAGAAAGTTGTAATCTGTCCCGTACTGAACCGTAGTTCAGTTATGTCCGATTAAATACATTCCTTTTTTAAAAATAATCTGACCCGTATGTCACACCGTCCGTTCCCTTACCCGACTAGTATGGGCACCGTAAGGGACGTTCACTTAAGTACTTAAGATTCCGTAATAATGGGAATATAATCGCGTTATAATATCCGACACCGTCTGTATATTCCCGTAGTGACATTTAGTAAATTTTAATTATTCTTAATTTCTTTCAGGAAAACTTTATTTCCTTTACATCATAGCATATTGCAAAATAGTAACACATGCACATACAAACCAACTATAATTTTGTATCTATTGCAAATCTATTTTGTTCCAGATTCTTTAAAAAAAAAAAAGAAAAGCATTAAATTTCAATTTTAACTAATTAAATAAAATTGATGCATGGGACATATAACATTTACTTCCGCATATTTGCCGAGTCAATCGTCGGTCTCTCAGATCAGTACACCGTCATTTACTTGAATCCCTTTCTGGCGATTCCATGAACCGTCATGTCACAGAACTATAAGACCGACTATCGGACTCGATAAATACACCGTCATAAATCCGACAAAACCCCAAAATCCTTTTTCATGCATATAAAAGAAATACCCTGACAAACCACTTCATGCTTAAATCCCTTTCTCATGTCACAAACTGTTTTCGACAAAACATTTCCATGCACATAACAAATTCACACTTTCAAGATCAAATCATATGCACAAACAAATTAATATTAAGAACTGAAAATAACAATTAACTACTAAACAGTAAATCGAGTTATAGAGAAGTCCGGTTACCTGATACGAAGGATTCTGATTTATGACCGACACTAGAAGGATAGTTGAATAACAATACTTGACACTCCAAATTCAGAATGAATAAATGAGTTGACCTCGACATGTCAGATTTGGAAGCTGATCCGAGAATATACATCCTATCAAACTGAAAAGCCGATTGATCAATTGGTTATTTGTATAATTTAGTTAAGCGTAATTTCCCCTCAAATTCTTTAAATCCTTCTTTAAATGATTGCAATTATAAAAATAATTTGATTCTTACTCAGACTATATATCAAGCTTAAATCGAAATTCATATTACTTGATTCACCAAAATTATTAGGATGTTCAATATACTATCTGACCAGATTTTAACACAACACGAGTTTAATTTCTAAAAAGAAGAATGACACCAGTTACCAGTATAAGAAAATTATCATGTACCATATATTTTCTGTACAAGTGCACAACACGAGTACCTTATCAAACTTCAGTTTCTAGGTTGGTAACACCTCTCAGTTATATATTATTTCATCCGATCTATCAAAATGGACAAGATATTCAAAAGGAAGAGGATGGAAACAAAGTCGGTACGGTCCCTACCTTATCGATGACGTGTTCCGAGAGGCCTCGTTAGTTAGCTTCCTCCTCCGATGCTTCCGCTCCCGCGTGCTCGCTTTGCTCGGCCGGCGGCTTCTTTTGATTTGCCCATGTCAATTTTGGTAAAGAGGTTGTATGACCGGGTTGGTGGAAGTGGCGGCTCGGGGTGAAATTGGCGGTGGAGAGTTGGTGGAATAGGTTATGGGAGTAGTGGAGATGGTGTAGGTGCTGTTAATTTGAAGGTTGGTGTCGGTTTCCGGCGATGTCGGTTTTTGACGGTTCTAGGGTTGACGAGGGAAGAGGGAAAGAGAGGTGGATTGGTGAAATTGATTAGTGAAATTGATAGAGGGGAGGAAGAGGAGTGGAATGGTGGTGGTGCGCGGTGGTGGTGCGTCGGAATGGGGCGGCGACAGTGGTGGTTGACGGGGGCGGGTTGGGGGCTGGTGCAGCTGAAAGGAGAAGGAAGGGGGAAAGGGAGGAGGGGCGGGCCACAGGTGGTTGCGGGGCGGTGCTGAGTCGGCACGGTGGCGGCGACGTCGGGTCGGACGGCGGTGAGGTGCACGGCGCAGGGGGGTTGGGCTGCTGCCTCCCTTCTGTGTACAGAAAGAAAAGAAAAGAAAGGAACGAAAAAAAGAAAGAAAGAAAGAAGGAGAAAGGAAAGAACTTTTCCTGGTTTTGATTTTTTTTTTTTTTTTCGTTTTTTTTTTTTTTCGTTTTTTTCGTTTTTTTTTTTTTTTTTTTTTTTTAAGGAAATTTGCATATGTAACCTTGAACTTGTCAAATTTTATAAGGCTACTAAGTATATGCATTTATAATTTTATATGCACCATACTTTAATTAAGAAAAGAAATGCATTATGCGCATATACTGATTTATAATTATTATTTTCTTAGAAAATATTAGTGAAATCTTAATTGCTATTCACCATAATCCATCATTCTTTTATTATTTTACCAAAAATTTTTTTTGATTAAAATATTTTTGTTTTTGCCGAAAATTTGGAGACGTTACAGTCACTATTCTGGGAAACATAACATTTTAAGAATTTTGTATATGTCGTGTGCATTTTAACTAAAAATATTTCTTAAAACTTAATCCAGTACGTGTTGGTTTATATTATTCAATAAAAGTATAAACATGTTAAGTAAATATGCGCCTAGTTTTATAATTATATATGCTGACTTCGTCACTAAATAAATTTTCAAACTGCAATTGAGGGATGCACGAGAGTTTGCCTTATAAATTTTGTTAATTTTCTGGCATAAAATTTGTCCTTAATTATTATATTTTAGGCTGCAAAATAACATCCGGTTGTCCAGCATATATAAGGGAATAATTTGTATAGGTAGATATTGGTTGACTTAATTTGTGCATTCTAATTATATCTATAGTATAAAGTATAAACTGTATAATCAATAATAGTTATTAAGAAATGATTTAAGTTTCCTTGACTCTCTTATATATATTGAACGCTGGATTGAATAATATGCTCCGCCACAACTTCCTAAATTGTGTGTATATATATAGTGGATTATTGGATATATATGTATAGATTCTTCTATGACTATGATAAGTCAAGCTTCAAGTTATAAAAATATTTCTGCCAGAAGAAAAAAAAAAAAAAAAAAAAATTGGTTCAAGTGATCAACACGTATAAATATCTCTCGGTTCCCTCTTCTATATATCAAAGAGCTGACTTTCAGAACGGCTACCTTCTCGTTGGCTCTCATTATCTATTAGCCATGGCAGAACCGGGGGAGTGCTCTTCAAACACAGCAAGTTTATTGTTTTCTGTAAGTCCACTTTCCTGCCCAGTACGCAGTTATTTCTTGAGAAACATCTTTGTGTCCATTGAAAACCTGTCCATAGATCCATATATAGCGGTGTACAGAATGTAACAGATACATCCCGAAATGTAACAAATACATCTCAAAATGTAAATTCATGGACGCTATGGATGCTAGGTATTACTCTTGTTTCTTTGCTATTCGTGGACCTAAGTGGGTCTATTCGTCAATCAGTTTAATAATCATATCAGAATGGGTGAAAATTAATTTTGGCATGTTACTTACTGAGGTCTTTTGCTGAAAAATGAAATTAATTTGTTCTCTTAATTAGCACGAGAAGAGGTTATGAGTTTTTGGTGCACAAGTACAACAAACAATATCAGTTTGGCAACAGGTTATTTATTGCCAGAAATTGTGTTAATTGTAACATTGTATCTTCCTTCTTACATTTGTTTTCAGCTAACGGACCTGGGGATAGACCCGAAATTCATAACAGAGGACCGTGTTACAATGGAGTCCGAGAAGTACATATGTGTCAGAGAGACAAACAGCATCGTCGTAATAGACATGACCAAACCTATGCAACCAATAAGGCTTCCCATCACTGCTGATTCCGCGATTATGAACCCTGACACTCCTATCCTTGCTTATAAAGTCCAAGGTTTAATTTGATTCCGCAATGTATATATGTATATGTTTATACGTACCAACATTCAAATAGTAGACAGTGGATCCAAAATGGATTCATAGTAATGAAAAATTTTTCGTAGCGGATAGTGGATATATAACAACGCTATTGCGTACGCTAACTGTTCATAACATACGTGAACATTTTGATTTTTCTCTAAAAATTTGTGATTTCATCAAAAATTCAAAATTGTTTGGAAATGATGATTGTTATAAACAACAACAAATCAGAGCTCTTCGTCTTGATTTGCATAAACTTGGGTATATCGTTTTCTTAAAATATTGTTTTTTCTACCAAAGTAAATACACAAGTGTAATTTTATTATGTTTCCCAATTACTCCAATAAGTTAATCTCGAAACAAACATAATTCATATCTAGTTTAGTATATATGTTTGCGTACAAGAAACTCTCAAAATTAAGCATTGTTGATAGTGACATTGCCGGCCCATTTCTCCTAGAAAAGAGAGCTGTAGTATGGCTAATTTGTACTATTAGCAGTACCATATACTCACTCTAACTAATATGCATGACAACATTCAGAAATTATATGTGCAGCTCAAACCGATGGAACAACACAGGATCAACTGCACATAATGAACGCAACTGAGCGATATACCGAACTGATCAAGTCTTGCGACATGGGTGAGAAGGTTGTATATGTGATTAATTTTCTGTACGTTTTGTAATTTCAAATCGTCTTCAAATAGCGGTTATTTATAGACCTGCGGTCTTTAATAATTATTTTCTATTTTTTTTCATGTGTATATAAAAGGTTATATATTGGAAATGGATCACACCCAAATTGTTGGGTCTGGTGACACAGAGGGCTGTTTACCACTGGACCATAGAAGGTTAGTTTCGAATCGAGATGAATGTTATAATCTTTCTACCTCTTGTGTCACTCAAAAATATAATCATCTCAAAATTTCAATATACCGTACTCAATAAATTATTTGTATTACGTGAGGACCAAAAATTTCTCATTTTTTAGAGTTGTTTTAGTTTTCTATTTTTTAGTTTCATGTTGATCATTTATATTATTATTTCAAAACTATCTTACACAAATACATAAAATATTTTTTTAATAAAATACATAAATAATTTTAAGAAGGGATAAATTTTGTAGGCAATAAAATAATGATATAAAAAACTTCTTAAGCATTATAAATTAGAATTTACAGATGATTAAGTATGTTTCTGCATGAGGAGTACCTATGTTTCTGCATGAGGAGTACTAGTAGACTTAGTATTTTCAAGAGTTATACTTATGTTATTTTTTTAAATGGTTGGTAGCGGCTACCAACAAGTATAACATACATTTGTAAAACAAAACAACATCCCTATCTGTGTACAAGTAGCATAACATACATTTGTAAAACAAAACAACATCCCTATATGTGTACAAGTAGCAGTGATCTATAAGCTAGCACTAACAGTTCTATTTTTTTTTTTTTTTTGAGTTATACTTGTGTTACTGATGTCTTAGTGGATATTTGAAAAAATAGGTTTAACGGGACCAGTGAAGATGTTCCATAGGAGAGACCAGTTGGCAACATGCAGTGATGCAAAAATAACGAATTATTTGTGCGATTCTTCTAAGAAATGGCATGGTCTTGTTGGAAACCGGAAGAATCCCGAATACGAGGAAAGACATATATATATATATATGTCATCTAAATTCCAATAGGATGGATAATATTTCTAATATACATTACAAACTAGCATCTCACATTAATTATGGTACATATATAAATTGAGAATCAAAGTTCAAATTGAAACATTAAAATTGTGTTCATATGCTTTTCTAAATATTAAGATAGAGCATGCATTATACATGATTCAATTTGAAAAGGATTTACCCTTAATCCAATGATTTGAAACTTAAATGGAGTTCTATTAATGCCTTATAGTTCAAATACAATGGATAGGTTTACATGAAGAAAAGGTGATTACCACCTGCTACTTTTATTGAAAACTATAAAAATATAGCTATTTATGGGGATAAGTAATGGCCTACACACTAGATTAATAAATATCATTGTCCAGTTAATACGTACGATACTATTTATAGATACAGTTAACAATTATGTCAAGTACATGGGTGTGTCAGACTGTGAGAGGAGAGTGTTAGCTAGGGTGGCAACATTTATAGATGGATTATACATCTTTTGGTTTATTAACTATCAATTTAAATTTTATCCTGCAGACTTTATTGTTCGTCCGACCCTTCCAAGGTGGTGATCAATGGTTTAGCTTCGGTGCACATGCAGCCACATTCATCACTTTCAATGTAACTAACTATGATTTAGTAATTATCAATTGTCCTCATTATAAGTGTCTACATGTTCATATAATTACAAATCTTGTAATTCGTACATCAAATTTTGCAACACATATCTTAAATTTTATAAAAATGTAGACACGCAGACACATTTATGGGGGAACACCATATATGACTCTTATGATTTTATCCCCTTTTTTTAGTATCTCATTGTTTATATAGAATTGGTTTCTGACTTGATTTGAATGTTTTTTCCCCTCTAATTAAGGCTGAAGAAAATGGCACTCCATCTACTCTAGTATGTTCTGCCATAGGGTTAACTAGAGTTGAAAATAAACATTTAATTCGGTTGAGTATATCTTATGCCCTTGGTGCCCAGCCAGCTGGTAATTAATGTTTTCTTATAAGCTTCAATATATATCAGTATAATTATCATGCTTTTTTTTTAGTCTCAATTTCATAACATCTTGTTCATTTATCAACTATATATCAGGAAAACCTTTTTTTCGAAAGAAGCAAGTTGAGTTGAATACTGATGCGCGAGAATTACCCATAGCATTGCAGGTTGGACACTTATCATGGAATTACATATTTAATTTCAAAAATATTCTGACTTCATTTTATCAAGGCTGGTTTAATCTCAAATTAGTTTTCACCACTCATAAAATGCCACATTCTTTTAACTACTGCCGTATTCTTGTTTTCAGATAGTTTTCACACAAATAGCTCTTGTATGACAGGCAAAAAAATGAAATAAAAAATAAAAAATTTCTGGAACTAGTATGTACTGAAAATCCTCTGTCATTTTCTTGTGCAGATTTCACAGCAGGATGGTTTGTTATATATATTAACGAAGCAAGGTCTAATATCCGTGCACGATATCGAGACAGCTGAACCCATATGTAGTTGTAAAATCGGTTATAACAAGATTTTTCTTTCGACTGAAAGTACAAAAAGTGGGAGCTTTTATGCAGTTAATAAGAGAGGCCAGGTTCTCCTCACAAATATTAATAATTCGACTATACCATCATTCCTTCTTGGTGGGGTATGTAGCTTGCTAGTCTTTTCCTAGTTTTTTTTTTCAATCTATCATGTAATGTTTTCATTTACTCCTTTTACTGCAGCTCAAATTCTTTATGATAATTGTGCAGAAGTTGACTTTGCCAGCAGGTGAGACACCTCAATGGCAGAAGTTGTTTTCTCAGCTACTAGCAACTAGAGCGAAACTACATGATTACAGACAATTACATCTAGAAATGCTCAACAAAATGGAAGGATTAAAAGAGCTGCAAAATGGAAAGGACAATATTATAGAAGAAATAGGGGATCAACTCACCAACAAGATGACAGAGCTAGATAACCACGAAAAAGCACAAGAAGAACTGCAAAATGAAATTGAGCAATTGAAAAACGAGAACACCAAGCTGACAAAGGAAAGGGACAACATTATGAGAAACCTAGAAGAATTTCGCTCATTAATCGAAAGCAATAATGTGGAGTCCAAGTTTATAGAGTTCACGCATGATAAACTCAGAGAAGTAACCAATGATTTTAGTGATTCACATAAGATTGGCGAAGGGGGGTATGGTCCTGTGTACAAGGCATTCCTTGAGCTTAAGCCAGTCGCTATAAAAACCCTCCGACGTGATAGCCGCTTTGGGAAAAAGGAGTTCGATCAAGAGGTAATTTGTTCCATTACAGACTATGTTTGCTTTGCTCATCCCATTTTTCAAGTTTTTAACCTTACTTTTATGAATGAACTTCATCTTAATTTTTCATGCTAGACAATAAAGTTGAAAATTTGAGCAAGTACGCTCAGTATTGACATTTGACGTTTTTTTTTTTTTTTTTTTTTTTTTTTGAGGTGGGAGGCAAATTGCATTGCGAAAATTGTACTGATCGATGAAAAATCTTCACAATGTTCTGTATCAACATTTAGCTTTGAAATTATTTTTGCAGGTACAAATCTTAAGCAAAGTAAGGCACCCAAATGTTGTGATGTTGTTAGGAGCATGTTGGGAATCACGGGCACTTGTCTATGAGTTGATGCCAAACGGTAGCCTATACGATATTTTGAGAGACCAACAGCGATCCAATTGTCTCACATGGAAAACAAGAATCCGCATTGCCTCGAATATTTGCTCAGCTCTTATGTTTCTTCATTCGTACAAGCCCCACGGTATAGTTCATGGAGATCTGAAGTCAGCTAACATCCTCCTTGATTCGAATTATACAGGCAAGCTCAGTGACTTTGGCATATGCCGCCATCTTCAGAAAACAGAGATGGCAGCCACCCCATCTCATATCACCGAGTATCCAAAGGGAACACCTGCATACATGGATCGAGAATACATGGAAACCGGTGAGTTGACTACTCAATATGATGTGTACTCGTTTGGCATTGTATTGTTGGAGTTGGTTACTGGGAAAGACCCGAAAGGTTTGAGGAATATGGTCACGGATGCTCTTCAGACGGGACCAGAATACATGGGCCCTTATGCTGCGGGGTGGCCAACCGAGGAAGCTTATAGAATGCTGCTATTGGGTGTTGATTGCAGTTCTCCTTCCAGGGAACACAGGCCGGACCTTGCCAAGGAGGTGTGGCCTGTAATTGAGTCCATGCGCTGTGCTTCTCTTCGCTCTTAGCGTTTTCTTTTGCGTTGTGTTGTTCTACCTGGTGATTTATTTACTCCTTTTATTGTGTTCATCCAACATATTGAGGCTTTATGGTAAATTAATTGACAACCATATTAATATCTGCTTGATAAGTATGATGTCATTGTCGAACTTAAGATAATCACTGTATTCGAATTTAGAAACGTTCATCATATACATTCAATCAGAAACATCCGGGATCTTAATTTTGAGTTTCGTTCCTTCAAGACAACTTGTGTGACTGGCAGTTGGCTTTAACAAATCCAACTGTGACGCAAAGCGGTCCCGCTATAGTATTCTCCGTTAAGCTCACGGGTCGGTTTAGTAGTAGAAGAGACAAGAAAAGAGTCACTGAGAGAGAGACAAGATAACACTCATAACCAATTTTATTGATCAAATTATGGATTCTAAAGACAACATTTGATTTCTTATATAGCCTTACAATTAATTAGAACATTCCACATAGAAAACAACAAGCAATAGTTTCTTTGACCCCTAAATTTATTAAAAAAATAATTCTCCTAGAAGACCACCAATCATTAATTGTGAAGTTCATACATCTCTTTTGTTCATGCATCTCCTTGTTCATACATCTCTTTGTTCATACATCCAAATAACTTATTTCTCAAGATGAATAAATATCTCATTAATTACCTTGAACCTTGTATCTTCATTCGCTGAATCCGATTCAATTTCGTTCTCTGAATCCGATTCAATTTCGGATATGCGCATTGCGTCTAGCTGTCAGCTAAATGTCTAAGCCTCGAAATGTTGGGAGTCTATAATCAGGTGGGAGAAATGGCTTCCCTTTTTTTATTTTGGAAGTGCATAGGATAAAAGAATTTAACATTCCATTCACACCCTCACGCCCACACAACCAGCGAACAATAAGCATAATAAGCACTTTTCAAAAAAAAAATAAGCATAATAAGCCATGTTTTGCGTGCAAATGTAAAACTAGAAGCTAGTCGCTGCAGCTGAACGTACATATTTAATTCTAGTTGTAACATGAAAAGAGGATATTTCACCGTCAGCACCTTACTCTTTAAAGGAGCTCACAAAGTTTGATGAAAACAACATAAATTACATGCGAAATTAATTGTCTACAATACGGAGATTATTATGGCAACCAATCTCTCAAGACTACAACATATGTATGAGAGAAATAATAGAACATACAAAGATCAAGCTCTCCCCTAAAGGTAAAAATCTCACAAATGGCAAATACAATGGAAAAGCATAACACCAGCACCACAAACAAACAAGACAAGATGCAAAAAACCTAAGTCACATATATTGTATCGCAAGGGAACTTATATCCTATACAAAATCAGGCCTCGCTCGGACCCATCAAACCGAAACCCTAGAAAAATTTTCTAGTCCTTCAAAAATTACCTCATGCCTAATTCTCGTGAGATGCATTCAAGTTGATATGACATGCTATGCTCATTTCATCTAATAAGTTCCCATTGGGGGCATGCCGAACGGTGGCATGGGAGGCATGCCCATACCACCCATGGGAGGCGGCGGCATGCCCATACCACCCATGGGAGGTGGAGGCATGCCCATGCCAGGTGGTGCAGGCAATGCAAGAGGCAGTAGTTGAGCATACATGTTCTGCAAAAAGTAGAAAAAAAAAATTAAAATAAAGACTTAAGCTCATCTGTTTGGCAAGATAAAAGTTTGTAGCAAATTGAAAATTGAATGTACATGAAGAGTAAAGGAGCTGTTCTGTATTTATGTAAATATCTTGTAAAACATATATGGAAAGATAAAAAAGATTATTGATAATACCTGCTGAGCAACAAGTTCCTTCTCTTCTTGCTCTTTGGATTTGACCTCATTTTGTGCCTCGATCCTATCCTTTATGAGTTCATCGACTTTGCCGGTATACTCACGAATAAACTGCATTGATGAATTTTTTTTATTTAATCTACCACTATTTCTTAAAAGGTACCGAAGATATGAAAATCGTGGAAATTAAAGAGGTAGGAAGAGGAGAGATCTGATATAAAAAATATATATCAAAATAAGAACCTGTAAGAGGTATGGGAAGGCAAAGTCGATCATGCCATTGAACCAAGCAAGCTCCAATGCAACATCAGGGCGTATCAAGTCATAGCATATAAACAGGCAAGAAGCGAAGCACTCTTTCTTTCCCTGGAGTATTTCAGAATAGTAATACCATGATTATAAATAGACATATCCAGCTGGAAGCCTAAATTAGAAGTGTTATAATTGTAAGTTTGGGTCCTTTATTGGGACCTTACCTTATTATTGAAAGGTCTAAGGATCTTAAACAAATAAATTGCCTAAAATTTCATGATCCGCAACTAAATAGGCTTTTCTGTCCAAGTCTTGCAATATGAGATACTAGGCAGGGCAATAGTGTCAATTTAAATTTCAGTTTGTAGTTACCTGTTCAATGAAATAAACAAGCAGCTCCTCACAGAGATCACGTTCACCAGACTGAGAGCAAGTCTCCATGGCATCCTTGTACATATTGTCTTTCTTGGATAGTGCAATTGATTGCTTCCACCTCCCAGCTTTCTTGTAAATGTATGCAGCTATGCGTCTCATCTCCAGCAGCTCGTGCTTTTCCAACTGTGAGCCAAATGCATCACAAATTCATTAGGTCAACCCCCAAATATATTGCTGCTTCCAACCTCACTAAACCACGACAAATCAAATGTCTGTAATGCAAATTACCTTTTGAGCAAGACCAATCTGGTCGAAGTTGTCATGTAAATCAACTGACTCACGGAGGCGGTCATAGTCTTCCTCTTCAACGTAAAGCTCATTTAATGCTTCATTAACAGCAGTCACATTATTACTCTGAACTGCCACCATGTATGGCTTCACCAGATGCAATTGTCCAGCCTAAATTAAACAAAATGACAGTAAATAACAGAAGCAAAACAGTAATTTAGCAAATAATAGAAAAAATAATGATTACGATAAATTTATTGGAAGTATCAATAGTAATAATACTAACTCCCAATAAGATTTCTACTAAGCGAAACACTCGTAATTAAGCAAACTGTACATAGAGCACATGTAACATTGCTAAAAATGAAAATAAATTGGGCCCCTAAAACCATAAAAGCAAGCATGCATAGCCCCCCCCCCCCCCCCCCCCCCCCCCCCCCCCCCCGGGGTAAAATGTGCAATATACCCCTCCCTTCGAATTCACAATTAAAGCAAGAAAGGAGTCAAACACTGAAAAGCACAAATGCAACTGTTCTCGTTCATCAAGTATGGGGCACACGATGTTGTCATAGAAAAATGCTTAACATTAATCACATTATGTAATCTTTCAAAAATTGAATACAAACCTTGCGCATAATATCAACGACACGTGTATGATCCAGCCTGAGTGCTAGCACATGAAGCATGTCATTAATCAAATCAGGATGCTCTTGCAAGTAGAAGTGAACTGCTTTGTAGTAAAGCTCCACATTTGCCACCTTGACAGCCACGTCCTTGAACTGCATGTGATCCCATGCATCAGGGGAGTGGTTCATAATAGTTGTGGCAGCATTGTCAAATTCGTCATATTGAATGTACAAGAAAGTCAGCTCTTTCCAGTGTTGTTGTTCATCACAAGCACGAATGAGCTTTGGAATGTTGAGGCGGGTTGAGAAAAGCTTTATGTGCTCCATTAGTTTCTCAGGGCGGTAACGGGCATACAGCACACCAAGTTCAGTGAAGATGCCCATGTGGGCCCTCTCAAGGCCAAGTCCACTCTCCATTAGTGAAATGAGTTCATTAAAGCAACCACGGTTTTGATAATATTCACTGACTTCTTCCAGATCATCCACCTGAAAAATCATGGAATTAAAGTTATGGCAAAGTTTTCCTTGGATATTACATTAGTTTTCTCGACAGGTCCATACTTAGTACAAGTGCTCATGTCCTCAAGGAGCTTTGATGTGAACATCTTACAAAACAGATAACCATAATAGAAAACATAACTGCACAGTAGTTTCATCGGTGGACATCTTTAGACAAACCAAAATAAGTACCAAATTTAAGTAAAACAAAATATCAAAGCAAAGAAAAAGATGAGCAAGTAATACATGAGAAGTATATAATGCATTGCATTGCTTTATCACTTTTAGCAGATTCAATTCTGTGATTTCAAGTAAAAGATAAAACATTACTTGCTAGTTCTATATTTGGAAAATCATACACAAGCTGCGGGCTTAGACCAACTTATTCTTCATGAAAACAACACTATGAGAATAAAATTCTCACTCAGTAGGCTTGTAGCAATAAAATAGAAAAGAAAAGATACCTGGATAATGATATTAAGACCACAAATTTGGGCAAGCCTAAACTCCTCCGCATCAACACATGCAAAACAAACCTCCTTCCAGGTTTTGGCACTGTTGGCCTTGCGTGCAGCATCAACAGCTCCCTGGAACTGCTTCAGCTTCACCAACGTAACTGCCAGCTTGGCCCAGTTAGAAATGAACGCATATATAATCTTGGCTGCCTCATAAAGGGCAGCATCATACAACCTATCTCCCACGTTTTGCAGATTTGCCACATTTGGCATGAGAATGAACTCCTCAATCTCACCCAACCTGTCGATTTTGGCATAGGCATAGATAAGTTCACCATCAACCTTGGGTTCTTTGGTCTTTTGCCGGACCATGAGAAGGTACTTGACCAAATCATCATACACCTCAGCATCCTCAGCGGCCTTGATAACTTCCAAAAAGTGGGCTGCATCATCAGCACGAATGAATGACTCAATGGCATCACTAACAAGACCAGCACGCAGTTGAGCCAATGCAACCTGGCTCCACACAGCCTCCTCCTCAACCCTAAATGCAAACTCCACAGCTCTCTCGATGCTCTGGATATTATCCAAAAGGACATTCACTGCTTGCACGTTCAAATTGAACTTCTTAAAGATGGCAAATGCCTCCTCATAGAGTTGGGCCTCTACAGCCACCTCACCAACAGCAGGCCCATCAAAGTTGTCCAATCGGTTGATGTAATCCATGACACGAGATGGGTCAGCCTTGATGGCTGTGAGAATAAGAAGGTTCTGAAGGTTGAAGTTGCCAGAGAATGCAGAGTTCTGCAAAACTATCTTTTCAAGAAGCTCAATGAGTTCATGGGGAAGATCAGCTGTCATGAAGGCCTTGACAGCTGCCGAGACCTGCTCGGGGCTCTTGCTCTCAGGTAATGCAGTTGAAACAACCTGGTCGATGAGCTGGCGCCTGTATTCATTTTCAGGTTGGAGCACCTTGTCCCACAGTTCACCATCCATTCTCTCCACTACATATCTGTCAAACGAGGAAAAATATTAAACATTTACTATATAAATCATTCATATATTTGAGTGAAATTATCAAAGAGGAAATTTAGATATTAACTATCAAACATGTATAAGACGAAAGTTTCTGATAATTGGCCCACATTTCATAATAATACATATTCTGAAGTTTCAAATTGTTTTGATTGCAATCATGAATGCATTTAGCAGGCTTAATGTCTGTCACATTAATCGTTTGATGGGCCTTTATACCAACTCCTACCCCCCCAAAAAAAAGGATATTTCTCTAATAAAACCTCAGTTTAAATTATATTAGCAGAATACACATATCAATCACCCTAAATGTATTTTTGAAAAAAGGTTCTTATGTTATTTGAGGTTAAAAAAAACAAACACACACCTTGCTTGGAGCTTGAAGAGGGAGTTTTTATTGGTGACATTAATGAGCTCATCATCACACTGGCCCCGCCGGTATGCAACGACAGCAAGAGTGGGATCACGCTTCTCGCAGTATTTACCAACAACACGTGAATCATAGTATGGGTTGGTTGTCAGGAAGTGCTCAGGGTTGTTGTTGCTGTCGATGATGATTTTCCCGAGAGCATTGTGCACATGTACATCCTGGCTACCCTCACTCACCAAGTGCTCAAGGAATTGCGTCAACAGTCTCAGCCGATTTCTTCAATAAACAAAAGAAAAAAGAAATTAATCGTACACGATTTATGCGAGGCTAGTGGCAGACATATCAGCCAAGTCTGAATATAATCAAGTTTTCTCCAGGCTTTTATTTTTGGCCAGTTTAGGCTTTGTTTTGGGTTGTCATATCTTCACAGAAACAAGACCTTTACATCAAAAATAACATAGAAAGGAACATAAGGTGCTGCAAACCTCTTTTCACATTCATCCACAAGGGGCTCCACAGGAAGGAGAGAGCGAACAGATAGTATAAGTCCCTTGATGAAGTCCTCAGGACACTCATCATCTAGCAGTTGACCAACAACTAAAGGAGCATTTCCTGGGTTAACCTATGAATCAAATATACACAAAAGTCATGAATGAAAATAAATTGGAATACTAATCACAAAATCAACTGTCAGAGCAGAAAACCGTTTTCTCCCTTCCAAATAAAGGTCATTTAAGGATTAGATTAATTGTCTCTGTTTTATGAGTTGCTTGCTGTTAACCTATTAAATCTCTTTCATGATAGACACCACGACCATAATTTCCACTTTATATACTAAAAAACTCTGTTATATGTTATTTTGTATACATAAGCTTACAACCAAATATTCAAAGTTAAAACTATGAAAGTGTACCTTTTGTACGTATCCTTCAATATAGCGAAGCATGTTGTTTGAATACAGGTAGTGAGTCAAGTCAGGAACAAAGCCAAAACGATCACAGACATTAATAAGGGGCCGTGCATCTGGCAGTTTGGCCTCCATCAAGAAGTTCTTTGTTTTCTCTGGGTCGTAGAAGTTGGACTCCCTGGTGACTCGTTCCACCTCTTTGATCTGACCTGTTCTGGCTGCAGCCTCTATGTACTTGAAATGAATATCAGGATCCTCACTGTTACAGTAAGAACAATTTGCTTCAGTCTTCTATGATTTACTCCAGCAAGTTCCAAACATTGTTATTAAGATGGCACAAATTCCTCATTATCAAGCTATAAAAAATTATTCCCTTGTCTTTCGGGGCATTAACTAATATGATTAAATTTTTAGCATAAAAAACAAATTCTATTATTGTCAGGAATTCACCTTACAATGAAGTAAATGGATTATTAAATAGCACAAAAAAAATAACCTTGAACTCAAATAAGAACCAAGGAAGAAGTAAAGGCCTTCATAAGACTTAAATTGTTCAAAGAGCTTGATACAAGCTTCAACTCCCAGTTGCTCAGAGTATTCTTTCGCAACCTAAAAAGAAATAACTTTTTAGTATATGATCAAATTCCTAAATAAGACAAGGTCATGAACTTCAATGACACCATAATTGATCTCATTATGCCACCTGAACAATGATTTGGAGGTTTCCTCTTAGATTGACTAGTAGAAGGTCCTTCATGCACTCCAGAGCCCATTCTTTTGAAAGCGTACCAAAGAACTCCACTAATGCCTGAGACAAGTGTACAACAATTTAACTACATATAGCTTAACACAACCTTAATGTAATAAAAAAAGAACAGAACTCAAAAATATTTACCTGAGGCTCAATTGCATGAGTATTCACAATGACACGCTTGATATCGGGCAACTCAGAGTAATGCTGCATAACAAAAATTCACCTGTTAGGAACACAGCCCAAAATCATATTAAAGGGGTGAAACACAAGTCTGAAAAAACTTAATTAGAACCTGAAGGGCCCTCATGAAGAGACCGGCTTTTTCACAAAGCTGAGCAATTCTGGGACGGTCATAGTGACTGAACATGCCATTTGCTAAGATTGCATCAGCAACATTTGGATATGTTACAAGGTTTATCTCCAAAACCTACAAAAAACAAACATGATAATTATTGTTTGCACAATAGAACACAATCATCTGGATGCCTAACCAAATTAGTTCACACTTCACAGAACATCATCACGTGCAATTAAACAACAATAATAAGAGTTGCAAATGATAAAGCGACAAAGATAACCTTAGTCTGAAGAAAAGCGTGCTCAGGCAAGTTTGGCTTCAACACATCTAGTAAGAAAGCAGTTGCCTCTCTGATCATATTTCTCTGGAAGGTGATCAAATTCAAACCATACAGAATGTTAATCTATAACCATAATTAAAAATGATGTGGATTATTTAAATTGCAATAAGAAGAATAAATTTGGTACCTGAAGGAAGAGATCCGTGATGGTATTGTAATCTACAGGGCAGCCTCCCTCCATTTGTGACATCATGAGTGCAAAATTCACTGCCCCCTGTTTTATGTTCAAAATAAATAATGTTGACAACTCGAAACTACATTCTTATTACCATCATAAACATTAAGTATATTAAACATATACCTGTGGATCTGCTCTCAAGATTGTCTGAAGGAGGAAAAGATAATCTGGAGTGTATCCAACCTATTTACCAAGATGAAATGTTCAGCGGCTATCAAAAAAGGAACTTTTAAAAATGACATAAATACTTCACTTCCCAAAAACAACTCTTAAAACAAACCTGCTTTGAGTAAATAAGAATTTTGTCGAACTCTCTTCTCTCAGCAAAAGCAGCAACAACTTTAGGGGTAGCCCTTGCCTTTATATAGATCTTCAATGCCATGTCATTATCCACAGTCTAAGGAAAAAGAAAAAAGAAATTACATAAAAAACTTGAAAATTTCAATCCTAGTATTATTCTTACTAACAAAATATAGTATACCTTGACAAGATCTCCAAGCTCTTCACTACATTCCAATTTATCCTCAGCCAACCAGTTCTCCAACAGGTTCTTTTTGTTTTGATTTACAACCAGGCGAGATAGTTCAAGTGATTCAAAAGCATTTAGTTTCCCTTTGGTTAACAATGTGCCAAAGTATTGCAGCAGCGGAGGTGTCTGGCCAGCTTGCACAGGAACACTCTGGACAAATACAAAAAAAATTAAAAAAGAAAATATTTGAGCAGTTTGACAAATTATATTGGGTAAAATTAACTTTCATTGCAAGCAAGTATGAAATGATGACATGAAAATAAGTAGGTACTACCTGAAATTTGGCGACAGTTTCAGGGGTCCTAAGGAGGCCCTGTGGAGAATCAGCCGCCAACTCTGCAGCTTCTTTGTACTTCGTCTGGGCAAAAAGCTCCTGGAATCTTTGCAAAACCTGCTCACAACAAAAAAGAAAACAAAACAAACGGTCATCAATTAAGTATTAATATGATTACAATAATGCTACATACTCAAATCTATTAAGCTCCAAACACAGTATCACTAAAGAACGAACTGCTGAAAAAGCAGAAGAAACTACTAATACATATCAACTTATATTACCAGATTCTCAGCACCAGGAAGGTTGGCTCTCCTTGCGAGATTCACAGCAAGCTCTAGGTTATTCAGCTGAAACAAAAAGGAAAAATGAACTTCAAGCAAGACACTTAATAAAGGCATCAGAAAGAGCTACAGAATAGATTAGCAAGCTGCTTACTTGACCGCTAACAAATGGCACTATGGTAGCATCATTGACATTTGCAAGGAGAACCTGCCCTTTTCTATTAATTGCATAGAAACCCCCACTGGCTGTGGCTTCTGTTGTGAGAAAAATTGGATCTGCACTTATTCTATTTCTGTAAACAGCAGCAGCTGTCTCCAAGTCGTAAACAAAAAGTAATCCTAGTTTTGTTATCACATAGATCAGGCCATACTTCTGTGAAACCTGCTTCCAGCAATAAACATAGAAATTCAGCACATGTCAATCACACAGGAGAATTATGCTTCTTTCATTATTTATCATTTTATTTTGCATTCTACAAAAGAAATCCATTATTGCAAATATGCATAAGCATAACACAGCCCTGAGAGAAAAATTGCAATGTAACTATGGAAATTGAAATCAGGTCATTGCTGCGTAATAATTACTCCTCAAGGTATTATTTGAGCTTATAGGCAACACTCCAACTTCTGGAGAACGTCTTCGAGTAAATTACATGAAAAAGGAACTCAGGAAAAAGTGCTACTACACCTGCATTGCAACAGGGAAGTCATCTTGGAAATCTGGAGGGAAGAAGAGATCGGCTTGCTTCTTTGCGAAACCAGGCTTACCTAGCAATCATTAATAAACAAAAATATGAAATAGCTGGAGAACATGAAGCTAATTACATAGAAAGATATTAAGATCCATAACCAAATATTACCAGGCTGGGCACCAAGTTCAATTACATGCAACTTTGAGGTAATTTGGCCAGCATTGCTAGTCTTTGAGGCAAAACAAATCAGTGTAGAAGGAGTGTCATTTCCAGCAACCTGAATTATAATAAAAATTACACATTCAGGAATCAGTTACGGATACAATGCAATATAACAAGGAGATAAAAAGAAAGACAACAGGAAATCATAAAAATTATTGACCTTGAAAGTGCTGAAAGTGGCTGCATGTGCTTCAAGAGCTTGGCTACGTTGCTGCTCAACAGAGAAGAGTTGCATGTTTCCTTTGACCAGTTGCGGCCTCTATAATTGATCAAGATACAAGAACAAAGTATAAATGAACTTTAAAATCTCCATTAAGTCTGCGTTGGATTTAAATTCAGTCACAGAACAATCATAAACAACAAGGGACAGGTGAGATCCTGTATGGTTTTATAATATTGGCAGGCTATAGTTTGACAATATGGAGAAATAAGGGGATTTATCAGTAATGTTACATGGGTATTACCCTTCATCCTCTACTTTACCCCACTACCAAACATGGTCATATAATATGACTTGATTGATAAAAGCTTAAAGTTACCTCAGGAGCACCAGGTGCAATTCCAATAAGAACAAGCCATTTCTCACTGGGGTCGCAACGGTAATTGATTATCTGATTGTTTGCCAAATTAGCAGTCCTATCAAACATTTTCACAGGTGGTGATTCACCTATATTCGATTACACAACATAAGCATCAGGCACACTTTATATTTCATATCACTCTCTAAAATAATTTTTGTACTCTGTAGAGCGCAATCATCAACATTACAAATAGCAACATGACTAGCATAGGAACAAACCTTCTATTGACCAGTGGTAAACAGACGCTTGTGTAACAAGACCCAACATTTTGGGGGTGATCCACTTCCAAAATACAACCTGTGAAGGAAGAAATCAAAAGATCAAAAAATATATATATTTACACAAAGCAGGTCTATCAACTCAATTTGGAGATAATTTAGCTGAGAGAAATAATATAGAATAAAACATTTAACCTGCTCAGGCATCTGATGAGACTTAATTTTTGTCTTTGCTTCAATGTTAAATATTTGCAGGTGATCCTGAGTCGTCCCCGGTATTTGAGCTGAATATTTCAAGCATTTTCAAGTTCAGTTTATATTCATTTGTAAGACAGGCAATCTAATATGTGGCATCACTTAAAAAATGAAACCTTTAAGAGCAAGGATGCGGGTGTTAGGGTTCATGAGCGCTGAATCTGCAGTGATGGGACGCCTTAATGGTTGCATAGGCATGGACATGTCAATAATGACAACACTGTTTTGTGGGGATGTTTCTCTGACACATATATACTTCTCTGACTCCATCGTGACATGGGTAAATGTTATGAACTGTTGGTTTATCCCCAAGCTTGTCAGCTGAAAATGAAAAACTTTATGTTAACAGACCTGCTGACAGCGATTCACATCACTGACTAGATGACGACGAATAGGAAGAAAACAATCAGTTTATGTATGCCATTATTAAAATCATAATATAGAATGCGCCCCAGCAAATCATAAGATAGCCAGTATCTCCCTATAATAATAGATTATATCAAGTGTATTCCCCACTATTGAGATTTAGTCAGAAGACATTGCCCTCTTTGGTTTTCATAAATGGAACACTGGCAGGTAACTGGTAACTTTGGAAAACCCTGAAATTAATTGAGAAAGTACCTAGTACCAAGGTCATTTTATCTTGTAGCAGTACACCCATCTAATTTACATGTACATAATTTCTCTAGATTTGCAAGGTGCACAATACAATAGGACATTTAAATATTATGGCTTAAAAATGATAACATTTTTTTTTCAGCAATAGATGACAGCTTTGAGTCCTGTCAGGTGTATTCCAGTGATACATTTACTTTTGGAACATAGGTGCACCGCAGTGGTACATGCTTTTGGAACATAAGGGCATTCCAGTGATACAATTACAGTTGGAACATATGTCAAACTATATAAAAGTTCTGCAGGTATCAACAGAACAACGGTACCTATTAGCTGAAACTAGCAGCTAAAAATATACACTTAACATTGAACTAAATTAATATTATAGAAAATCCCAATAATTACCACTAAATACTCTTTTACCAATCAACAGTATAAAATGAGATCACTCATTTGCTTACAGGACAAATTCTCAAAGAGGCTTTTAGAAGCCAGGGAAGTACTTAACAATGAAAGCAATTGTAAATAAGAATATATATTCAATTAGAATTTTATTTTATCCACTTTAAATTCCTGTAAATAACTTTAGTATAATGAAATTAAGTACAAAAAAAAGGACAGTTTATTAGCTTTAATTCAAATAGAATATAATTTCCACAATCAATAAGCATAAATTGGTTTCTCAACAGGACATGGAATGGATCTTATTCCAGACTCAACACCAACAGTAAACAGTAAACTGAAAGCTCAAAGTCCAGTTCTCATTCTCACACTCCCACTCTCCCACTCCCTCAAATAATTAGCTAAAACAATTTAGTACAGTACACGGGGTATCTGACAGTAAGATCAACACCGATCACGAATCCCACACGGATTCAGAATCATACTTAGGCCGGAGTAAGCACTCGGAACTCGATCCAGTTTACTAACCACTAAATCCAGAGCCCTAACACAGCACCAAACCCTACAGTAACCAAATCCTCCTACACAGACCCGCAGATCCGTACTAGATCCAGCCGTAACCGAGTACCAGAACCGACTAGATCAGAAGGGAGTTAAAAGAGAGGGTTACCGTGAGCGCCTCACGGGTGGCGATCGGAGCGTTCGCCGCCGCCATCGGTAGTGGGTGGATGGATCCAACGGCGCTGCCGATCGGGTGGTGAGACTCAGATCTGGACTGAGAGCAGCGGGTGGGGGAAGAAGGGAAGGGAGAGCGAACGCGAGAGATGGAGAGAGAGATTGGATCTAAAAAGAGAGAATAAAACGAAACGAGGATATGAATGTATGAATGTGTGGGGATTGTATGTGTCTGATCTGCTAGCGGAAGGAAGTATTGTAGGGAAGTGCTATGGTCGATGACGACTAGGACCCACATGACAGAGGCGCCACCGGGAGTGTAGATCTCGGCCGCTTGATTTGATCGCACGGCCGTCGTGTTGGAATTGCAGACTGTTACTGTAGATATTTATAGTATGAAATGAAACGAGGGTATGAATGTATGAATGTGTGGGGATTGTATGTATCTGATCTGCTAGCGTAAGGAACTATCGTAGGAAGGTGCTATAATCTATGACGGCCGGGACCCACAGAACAGAGGCGCCCTGGGAGTGTAGATCTCGACCGCTTGATTTGATCTCAACGGCTATCGTGATGAATTCCAGGCTCTTACTATGGACAGCTATGGTATGAAATGAAACGAGGGTTAGTAGGAATAAATGTATCGGAATTGTATCTGATGTTCTGGTCTGCTAGTGTAAGGAACTATCGTAGGAAGGTGTTATAGACAATGACGGCTGGGACCCACGGGGCAGGAGTACCCCTGGAGTGTAGATCTTGATCGCTTGATTTAATCTCACGGCTGTCGTGATTGAATTGCAGGCTCTTACTATAGACCGTTATGGTATGAAATGAAACGAGGGTACGAATGAATGTATCGGAATTGCATCTGATGTTCTCATCTGCTAGCATAAAAAGTATCGTAGGTGGATGCTATAATCAATGATGGCTGGGACCCACAGGACAGGAGTACCCACGGGAGTGTAGATCTCGGCCGCTTAATTTGATCGCACGGCCGTCGTGATGGAATAGCAGGCTCCTACGATGAATAGATATAGTAGCAGATACGGACCCTGAATGTATGTATGTATGTATGAGGTGTATTGCTGCCTTTTCTTTTTTATTTTCACTTTTTTTAATGTTTGCGATGTGGACCATGTGGTTGAGTTCGCTGTTAAAATATGAAGGAATCGGAAATGAGATGAGTTCAGACGGAGGACAAAAGGACGGAACTTTGCGGTCGTGCCCTCCTACTTCCAGAAAATTAAACTTCATCTTTATCTTGGCATTGATATGTGCTTGTAACTTTATTTATTGGGATAATGACTTGAGAGGCCCCTGAACTATCATTTTGTGACAAGTTGGTCTCCGAATTTTTATTTTGGACAAATGTCTTCCCAAACTATGAATTTGTGACAATTTGCCCCCTCTACTATTAATTATATAGTTATATAATAATTCATTTGATATATGAATTGACCATAATACTCTTATGTACTTGTAAGATATATTTAAAATGCTCATAATTCATTAATTCATAATTTATAAAGAGACAATAATTATTTAATTATACAAGTACTTAAATAAACATGTGTAGTATGTAATAAATTCTCGACTTTTTTATATGATAATTTTTTATAAGAATTATATATTTATATATAATTAAAAGTAATAAAATTAATATTTTATATGTATTTACAATTTTTAAAATATTTAAATTAGTAATTTCTTATATAATTTTTGCTATCATCATTATCAAATAAAAAGTTCATTAATTTCAGTTATTCACGTAACTATTGTGATTTATCAATTCAATTATTTAAGTAATAATATGTTGTAATATTAGAAATAATGCCAAATGTATAAAGGTCTTATGGTCATTTCATATTTCAATTGAATTATTATATAGCTAATTAATGGTGGAGGGGACAATTTGTCATAAAGTTATAGTTTAGGGGGGAGTTTGTCTAAAATAAAAGTTCGGGGGCCAACTTGTCACAAGGTGATAGTTCGGAGGCCTCTAGAGTCATTATCCCTTATTTATTTTGAGGAGGTTGGAAAATTTTATAGATAACAGGGATATCAAAAATGATACCTGTTATATTAGTATTCGTATTAAATATGTATGTATTCAAGTTTTTAATTTCGCTATGTAGTTTTTACTTTATACAGCATATTGAGATATATTATATAAATAAGTTGAATATTAAATTTCAATGTATTTAATATAAAAATTAACACAAACAATATCGATCTTGAAAATATTAATTGTAAGAGAATTAAAAAGGAAATATACAGAATTCTTTTTTGTAAGAAAGTTGACTGCTTTCGTAATCTAGTTTGCATTTTTGAAGAGAGAAGAGAATCATCTCTCACGTCTGGATGACAAGACTAATTTGGAAGCGTCCAATTTTTATCCCATTCCCACCCGACATAATAATAACCCGAAAAAAAATGAGAAAATCTTTCTCAATCCCACCTCTAATCCCTCATCTTTGTATCACAACCCACCTTTCTATTTTTAGCATAACAAACAATGCTCTATCTTACCATTTTTGAAAAAAGACAAAAATAGTAAACTACTTACCGTCCGTACACACGAACAAACGAAAATTGCTCATGCTTAATTGATCTCGTCGATTTGAGGAGGCGACCTCGACGATCTCCGACGATCTTTGTGATCTCTGGCAATCTCAAACAAATCTTCGTCAGTCTCATGCCATATCTGTCGATCTCCGGCAATTGAGGCGATCTCCACCCATTTGATGCTATTTCCGACGATGGAGACGATCTCCGATCATTGCTGGCCGTGAGTGCACGCACGCTCTGGCTTACTAACTCAACAAAAATAATAATAAATAAAAATCTAATGTCCAATTAAGTAAGCACAACAAAATTGGTTGAATAAAATTTGTTCAATTAGACGTTAATGACCAACAAAATGGAATAACAAAATTAACAATATGATCAATCATATCACTGGAAAATCAATCGCTATACAAGTGTCCTCGTCCACTGAGCCAAACCGGATCAACTAGACATCTCCTCCTTTCTTTTTCTTCATTTTCTTTCTTTCTTCCTCTCTTCCCGTCCCCTGCCTCCTCTTTCTTTCTCTGTCTCAAACGCTACCCAAAACCCCACCCCCACCCCCGCACCACGCAGCCCGGCCCCGGCCCCGGCCCCGACCCCGCGCCCCCGCACATCCTCCTCTCCGAGCTGTCACCAGTGCCGAGCCCCGAGCCCCGCCCCTCCTGCCTTTCCCTTCTTCCTTTCTCCTCTCGACTCCAACAGCCCCAAACCCTAGCAGCAGCCCCGTGCGCCTCTCCTCTCCTCCGCGCACCTCTCCTTCCTCTCCTCCGCGCAATAGCGGCTCGCTGCATAGCCACGTCGACTGCAGCAGCCGCCAGCAGCCCTTCCGCAACTACCCCAACCTGCAGCAGCCCCCAGAGCCACCAACAGCCACCAGCAGCAGCAGCCAGCAAGCTCAGCAGCAGCAGTCGTCAGCAGTCAGCAGCAGTCAACCGCAACCAGCAGCAGCCGTCAACAGCTGCAGCAGCAGGCACCTGCAGGTCTCCCTGTCGTTGCTATTACCAGAAGGGTATATTTCCCCTTTTCCCAAACATGTAGTGTCGTTTTTGCAATATCTAAAATTGGTAAACCTTGAATTGGTACAAATCGATATGAGGTTAGAAACAATTTTACAAATCAGAAACTATAATATGCCCAAATTGAATACAAGTTTAAGTGGTACCTTTGACAAATCACAAAGCAACTTAATAAGCCAAGAAAATGAAAAAAGAGAGTTCTGATTGTCCAAATGCCTTGAAATTTTCAGGAAATATAAACAACAATAAACAAAGGTTTTGGTCCAAATTTCATATTTTTCCGAATTTTCTGTGAATTGTTATGATTTTCCAAAATTCAGACCAGAAAATGAAAACTGGGTCAATAGCAGTCAAAATCTGGTATACTGGTAAACAGCAAAAACTGTACCATTCCATGAATTGGACTATTTTATTTTATTTTATATTCCTGTTGTACACATCAAGTTGTGCTTGCACACAAATTTTGGTTAAAATTTTCAAAGTTTAAGGCCTCCAAATTAATATTTCAAGAAAACAGCAGCACAATTCCAGAATTACCCCTCTGATGAAATTGGTTCAAAAGTGCATCAAACAAGCATCAAATTAGAAAGTGTTCTACATGAAAAAGGTTTCCAAAACACTCCTCCAAATGTCTGTAAACTGAAATTGGGATGTTGTTAACAAAGTTTTCGAATAAAGGACTGATTTGCCCGATGGTTACTCTATTGTGAACATTGTTCAATTTGATCAAAATGAGCACCATTCCGTTATTAAGCCTCTGATCAGTTTTGCTTCTCTCCGATTGATCTAAAACAGAAAAAAGAGTACAAGCTGAATTGTCGATGTTGCTAGGGAAACTGAGTTGATTCAATTGTCGATTTGTTGTCTTTCTCCGATTGAAGGTAACCGGACTTCTCTATGACTTGGCGTACTGTTTTTATAGTTTAGTAGTTATTTACTATTTTATGAAATGTTAGTAATTATTTATGGTAATTAGTCGTACATATGATTTGATATTGAAAGTGTGAATTTGTTATGTGTATGGAAATGTTTTGTGGAAAATGGTTTGTGATATGAGAAAGGGATTTATGCATGAAATTGGTTTGTCATGGTATTTGTTATGTGCATGGAAATGTTTTGTGGAAAATGGTTTGTGACATGAGAAAGGGATTTATGCATGAAATTGGTTTGTCATGGTATTTCTTGTATGTGCATGAAAAAGGATTTTGGGACTTTGTGGAATTTATGACGGAGTATTTATCGAGCCCGATCGTCGGTCTTATAGTTCTGTGACATGACGGTACATGGAATCGCCAGAAGGGCCAGGAAATGATTCATGTAGATGACGGTGTACAGATCTAAGGGACCGACGATTGGTTCGGTAAATATGCGGAGTAAATGTTACATGTCCCGTGCACCATATTTTATTGCATTCGTAAAGTACTTTGGTATACAAACTTGTTGTAGAGAAGCGCGTCATTAAATAACCGGTTACTGAGCTTTTAGCTGACCCCGTTTTGTTGTTTTCTTTTCTTTTTGTTGGCGACATAGGTTGATGGACCGTCGGATGGATGCACAGGATACCGCACCGTAGCGCCCCGTGCCGGGGCGTTACAATTGATAAACTGTGCTCATAGTTGCTTACTTTGGGTGTTCATAGTTTGTGCATGCGTACTGTTAGATTGGGGTACGATTTTGGGGGATTTTTGTTGGGGTACAGTTAGCTTTCCTAAAAAAAAATAGATGCTAGGTATGGCTAGAAATATTTAACCCATCATTATAAATTCTAGCTATGAATGCTGTAAACGAATCGAATCGAATCGAATCGAATTTGATCTAAATCGAACTAAAGCTAAACCAAACTCAAGCTGAAATTGAACCGAGCTAAACCAAATCGAACCAGCTTGAACTCGAATCGAGCTTCGAACTCCATACGAACTCAATTATTATAATTTTATATTTATTTTTCATATTACCATAGATAATTAGAGCTAAAAAAAAGTATATTATTTTGTCCTTTTTTTATAATGTAAACAAATTATCTCTATTTTTACTAGTTTTATAACAAATTATGATTAAAAAATTATATTTTATTAATTTAACAATAAAATAAAGTATATATTGTTAATTAAATAATAAAATAGTTATATTATTATAAACAATTTTGACAAAATAATTTAAAAAATCTGTAAAATACTGTATATCGAACTATTACGAATCGAATCAAGAAAAAATCGAGCCGAGCTAAATCAAACTGGACCTGACAAAAAATCGAATCGAGCTCAGACTGAATCGAACTCGAGCGAATTACGGGCTACAAACTTTTTTGCCAACCCTAGCTATGATTAATTATCTTTCAATAGTGTCTACTGCGTGCTCAAGAGTGCTAGGTTAGCAATTATGTACAATAAAGCTTGTATGTAATTATAATGTTCTAAATTATTAAGTAATTTTTGCTTCAATCTAAACACATTATATATTTATATTACCAAAACCTTGCCAAAATAAAAGTTTTACAACACCATTTTTGCACGAAATTGGTCATAAAATCTGCTTTTGGATTGCAAAACCTCAGAGCTCCAGGCCTGCAGCCCAATACCTCCAAGTCCAACCACAACTTTCATCATGAAGTGAGCCGGTTCAAGCTAGCTAGGTCCCAATCCATGGCCTTAAACTACTGTTTTAACCTGCTCAGGCTTGGGAATCGAATATGTGCACTGCATATATGAGAAACATGCATTCTGGCATGAATTTGAATATATTAGTAAAAAGCTTACGCCTTGCATGGGCGGAGTCATAATCTTGAGCAAGCTAGGACACATTTAGATGTTAAGAGTAAAATACATGCCTAATTTATAATTAAGCTAAAACATAATATTTGCTTAGTATTTTTAATAAACATCCCATAGAAATATACTATACATGCCATAGCTTCAAAAAATCAAGCCCGGGGCACTTGACGGGGCTTGCCTATGCACGAATCCGTCCCTGACGCCTTGCTTTGGGCTGAAATTGTTATTTCTTATAATAAACTTTTAAGGTAATATGTAATGAGTTTTAAATTGAGATAATTTATATGGGCCTTTAATTTTAATGGGCTGAGAACGTCAACAGTGGTGATCAATCCAAGAAAATGATTAACGATTTAACGCCTCAGGTTTCTTATTTAGGAAAGATAGACCTTCCATATCATTTTTTCCGATATGCTTTTATATATAGTAAGGAAAGAAATGAAGAAGACTGCTTTGAGATGCTTCAAACTGGTTAGAGGAGAAACAAGACTTCTGGCCTTTTGGGGATTAATTGACCAATTTCATGATTCTGGTTAGGGTTGCAAACGGAAGACCGTTTTCCGTTATTTCGTTAAACGAAACGAAACGAAACGAAAACGGTTTTTTATTTCATTAAATGAAACGAAACGATTCTTTCTATTTTGTTTTCTATTTTTACAGAAAAATACTACTGTTAAACGATTATTTTCGTTCTTTCGTTTTGTTACGTCCTAAACGAAACGATTTTCTTTCATTAAACGAAACGAAACTATTAACGAAACAACTCAGTTCCGTTGCGTTTTGAATGTTATCCACCCCTAATTCTGGTTAATTCAATCAAGCACCCTGCTAACATTCAGAATCTTTGCAGCAGTATATATATAGTAAGGTGGATGTCAAAGAGTGAAAAAAAAGCCGTCAATTCAGCCGAAAATTAAAGAATCAAATGTACGTGATCATATGCATTACCAGAATGCCATTATGAAAGAATAAAATAAGTGAAAATCTTATAATCCCCTTACTTTTGTCCCCCCTTCCCGTCTCTGTAAAGTGGCAGCGCATTCCCAACTGTCATTGCACGCGCATTGCATGGGCAGAGGTTCTCACGAGCGTCGCACGCCCAAATCACCAGGGCTTCTTTGTTTCTCCCAACGAGATGGTCAGAGCGATCTCGCTCCGACAGTATCTCGCTCCGACGATATCTCGCTCCGACAATCTCTCACTCCGACGATCTCGCTCCGACGATCTCGCTCCGACAATCTCTCACTCCGACGATCTCGCTCCGACGATATCTCGCTCCTCCGATGTCTCGCTCCGATGTCTCGCTCCGACGATCCCGCTCTGACGATCTCATTTTTGGAATCGCGCTCCGAGGATGACAACTTCGCCTCTCCTTCTCTCCATTTCTCCTAGCAGTGACATCTTTACCTATCATTCCCTTTTCACCTTCTCCCCTTCTCTCATTTTTTTTACTCATAGTATCACCTGATATTTAAAATATAAACATCTGGTTTTGAAATATAACCACTTGTCATGGAAATATAAATACCCGGATTTGAAATATAACTATCTGACTTTGTATTTTTTTAATAAGCACGTGACTTTAAAATATAAATACCTAGATTTGAAATATAACCACTTTGCGTTGAAATATAAATACATGGATATGTGATTTAACTATGTAATTTCGAAATATAAACACATGATTTTAAAATATAAACACTTTATTTCGAAATATAAACACTTTATTTTGAAATATAAATACTTAGTTTTGAAATATATCAACTCGGCCATGAAATGTAAACACCCAAATTTGAGATGTAACCATCTAAGTTTCAAATATAAATGCATAGCATTTGTGAAAAATTAGCTGGACTTGAAATATAAATACCTGGATTTATGATATAAACACTTGACTTTGAAATATAAACACTTACACTGACACGCGAGTGCATTGCATGCGCTGCACATGATTAGGAGCGACATAAATTCAGTGGGCGACGCGCTTTAGAGTTTGACCGGTCAATGCATTTTGACAGGTGGCACGTCCTGGTTGGGGGGATAAATTGGGGGGATTTTTGTTTGGGGACTAATAGTCTAACCCATAAAATAAACTGGTAAATTCATAACAGCATCATGCATTTTCTTTCGGAAAAATATATATCCCCCCGCATGCATGCATTGGCAAATATTTACAAAAATATCCCTTGTTCAGAAAAATTTACAGAAATATCTCTTTTTCAAATAATATTTACAAAATTGGCCCTATCAGGAAAAATAGTTACAAAAATAATCCAAAAAATTTTACAAAAATGACCCTCCTGACCTACATCCCACCTCATCATAGGGTTGTGGGGGCAAACATTGAGGCATAGTATCACTGTCCTTTTCTTTCGTCCCTGGCCTATATAAGCACAGGAGCTCAGCCCAAACAACCCCCTCTTCTCCTGGCATAACATTCAGTACACACTCTACAAACCCTTCAACAGAAACGTAATTACCTCTCAAGAATACAAAGGGAAACTAATTACAAACCAGCATATATATCCATATATAGCCAGCACTCTCTTCTCCCATTCAACTCAATCGTGCCGGATCGACAGGATATATTTAGGTCTATCAAAGTTAAGAAAGAAGAAACTGAAGAGCGTACCCGACTGGGTCGATCATGGTCACCTTGGCGAACCACCACACCCCAACCGCTGATGAGATCGACCTCCGATGAGCTTCTCTCATCTGATTTTCCGCATATAAGATGGAAGCACACTCCAATTTTAATGCATTTGACGTCACAGTAGACTCAGAACAATGATCAATGAAATGTTTCAAAACTTGCAAGCTTGTTGAACTATCTCAAACTTTCCTATAACTTAAGTTTGAAAGCATTCCTCATACTCCAGAAATTTAAAATAAATTTGAAAATTCATGTCTTCAATCATGACAAAACATTCATTTTTGTGAAACTGGAATTTTATGTTTGAATTGAATTTAGAAATATTGTGAAAAGTAATTACTAGAACCTTAGATATGAAATATATGTCTTTTCCATTATTTGCTTGTTAAAATTTCTTGCTTGTCTCTTGTACATGTCACATTAACAGAACCTTACTAAAATGATTTGGATAAAATCTCCTATACATGTTAAGCTCATGGAGGCTTGTCGTGAATCTAAGCTCAAAATCGTATCATATGACTTCCAAAATTTGAGTTTATATGGCTCATTATATTATTTATATCAAAATCTTGTGGGATGCAGAAAGTTTTATTTTTGAAGATTTCTTTGTATTTGTTTGAATTTTTTAAAAGTGACTACATAATATTAATAAAATATTCAATGTTGTGCATCACATTTAAAAAATTCAAGACGAATACGTAGAGATCTTCAAAAATAAAAAAAAAGTTTTATATTCCACAAGATTTTTACTAATCAGCATAAAATTAAATAATACAAACTATTTCTTTACATAAATTAACAGAATTTAACTTATTTGTCGATAAATTTAATTTTAATTTTGAAATTAAATTTGTAAATAAATTAAATAAATCCATTATATGCATTACTACTTGATCTAATGCATAATATTCTAAAGATGATCATTGTAATAATTAGATACAAAAATTTTGATACCTTAAATGTTAAAGTAAATTATTTGCTAGATAATATCAAAAATACAAAGAAATAATTTGGAGAAAGAGGAGAAGGTGGAAGGAAATAGATAAATAAATCAATAAGAATTAAATGGAGAGGAACTTGAAGAGGTTTCAAAGCATATAGATGTAATTAAGAGAATGGATTCAAGAACCGAAAAAATAAATTGAAATATGCGCAATCAAAAGCCAATCATAAAGAAATAATTATGAGCATTGAATGCATTTACAGTAACTTTGTTGGCTTTGAATGGATGGTTATATTTTCATTTTCTCAAAATATCCTTTCTCAATCGATGATTCACACAAGTTCTATATTTTTTAAATGTATCTTCACTCTATACGAGGGGAGGGTTCGGTCGACGATGCATACTTCGACAATCTTGTCAATGAACTTTTTTCAAAAAGATTAAATAAAATATTTAAAAAACTGTAAAAATGGAAAAACAAATTATACAAATGTTGTGAATTGATTATGCTTAAAAGCAAATGTTTAAATAGTCAGCATAGCGGCCGCTATAGTGGTTAATATAACGTTTTGGAAGCAAAACACGACGACGTATCGGTTTTTACCCGCTATTTGACACTTCATATAGTAACATATAAAATATGGTTAGAATCATCAGAATTTTCAATTATTTTATGATATCTAACACACTTAATATATAGTTTTTAGTTATGATTTACAATCGTTTAACATATAATTAATTGAATTTGTAAACAACAATCAATGTTATATAAACTTAGTATTCACATAAGAAAATAGTGGGATTGATTAGTGAAGATAAAAGTCATATATTTGAAATCCATTAAAATATTATATAATCAATAAAATATTTTTTACATAATTTTTTGTCATAATTTGTTTACAATTTTTCTATTACAATTTTAAGGTTTCAACTTTTTTTCTTGAAAAAATAATAGATAGATAATTTATTTTTGATAACTTCAATAATCCATTTAATTTTTTAATATTTAGGAAAAGTGACTACTCAATTATTCGATTTGAAATCCTTTTGATAGAAACAAATATTACTTACAATAAAATATTGACCAACATGTTGTACTACTCAATGTTTCAAGAGTAATACAATAATTATATAATTTTCAAACAATTTGTTAGAAAACTTTATACATTATTCTAATTATTCATCATTTTTATTAAATATGTTAGCTCATGAACAAATAATTAAGTTAGATAAAATATTCTACATAACAGGAACAGGTAGCGCCCGCGATAGCGCCGATATCTGATATCCGCTATGAAATATACTCCACCGCGACGAGTTTGCTATCCGCTATTTAAACATTTGCTTAAAAGTAAGTAATTTAAGTCATATTTGATATTCCGTTAAGATTCCGTTTGGTAAAACCACTTTCTTCCGGAATTAGCATGAAGAGCGTTTATTCTGGAAGAAATGTGCCAAACGCCATTGGAATAGAGCATAAAGATTGTTTAGATTAGAACATTGAATTTTGTACAAAGTTTTAATGAGCTATCAAACTACTTTCAAATTGAATAAAATATGAAACACTATCAATATCAATATATAATTTCAAGAATGCTCATATGCCAACTTTTTTCTATTTTAAATTTTTATTTAAATCCATTTAAATATCAATTTTCGAGATTATCAAAATAGGCATTCCCAATCCATCCCTACACTATATATTATCCGTAATTAATATTGCAACCATGAATAATTTCATCATGCATGCATACAGCACAGTAGTAACAAGCTGCCCTGATTTTGACACCTTGAAAGCTTAGTTTACCAGAAATGTTGAGACTTATCATGGCCAGTAATTAATTAAGCTATATATATATGTTTTCTATGCAACAACCAAGTTTTCCAAATAGAACGTCATCTGGTCGAGTTCCTGTCGCTTGTTCAATTAGCTTGTATATATGGTTATTAATTAAGAGGAGAGATCCATTGACAATACTTAATTTGACAATAGTGACAATTGTACTTTTAAAAAATTTGTAAGAATTTATTAAAAACTTTAAAAATAAAAAAAAGTTTTATGGATGCATTAATTACTAAACTTATAGATTGATAGTGAATTTTTATTTGTAAGATTTTTAGTGAGTTTTTATAAATATTTGAAGAGTATCATTGTCAAGATTGTCATGATAATCAGGATCCCTCCTCATTAATTAATTATTAGGCAATCGAAACAGCACTATGGAATATATTGTAAGAATGAAGAACAGTATTCTGCAACTATCACTACAGATAACCCATTCATAAATAAAACAAGATTACAGCTGATTGGTATTTAATGACCCAACTGCACATTCCTGGTCATATATATGGAATAAAATTAATGTGACATGTATTTGACATTAAGTTTGACCTTTTGAGCACTGATAAATGTAGAGGCGGGCGGGTCGGGTTTGGGTTCGGGTTTAGGTCGGACGGGTCGGGTCAGTTTGATCTTCTAGAAGATCTTGGCTCGGGTCGGGTCGGGTGATGGTAGTGTTGTGACAAAAGGGCGGGTAAGGGTCCCACGGGCAAAGGGTCCGGCGGGCGAAGGGTCCGACGGGCGAAGAGTCCGCGGGTTTGGGGAAAAACCCATGCCCTTACCCGCCCCTCGCCCTTCGGGCGAGGTCGGGCACGGGCGGGCAAGGGCGGGCGGGGGGCGGGTGGGGGGCGAGTGCGGTCGTGTCGGCTTCGGACGGATCGCCAACGGTTTCCGACATTTTCCGACGTTTTCGAGCGGATTCCGGCGTGTTTTTTTTTTTTACATTTTTTTAGAGAATGTTTAAAATAATTTTTTAAAACATAATATTTTTAAAAACACAAAAAAAAAACGAAATAAATTTTAAAACAAATTTTTTTTTAGAATCCGAACTCCGAAGAACGTTAAAAACTCGAAACTTTAAAAATCCGAGACGATAAAAACGAAGTTATTTTAAAACAAACGTTTTTTTTAAATAAAGTTTTTAGAAACAAAGTATTTTTTTTTAAATATCCGAAGCAAATTTTTTTTCAAAACAAAGCATTTTTCAAAAAATCGGAAACTTAAAAATCCGAAATCTTTTTAAAACAAAGTTTTGTTTAAAACAAATTTTTTTAGAACAAAGTTCTTTAAAACAAACTTCCTTAAACAAAGTTTTTCAAAACAAAGTTTTTTTAAACCAAGTATGTTTTAAAACCAATTTTTTTAAAAAAAATCTGAAACTTTAATTTTGAAAACAAAATTTTTTTAATTTGATTTGTTTAAAAAAAGTTACCCTCCTCCTTTATTCCGGGCTTGGGACCGGCTATGTTATGATATTATAAAATAACATAGGCAGAGTTCTAACTTTTTTAAAAATGTTAGTAAATATTTATAAAAGTAAAAAAATGTTTAATAAATTGGAAAAACGAAAAGAAAATAGAATAGTGCGTAGAGTTCGTACCGAAACCGAAACTACCTTTTTAGTTGACCGATCTCATATACGGCCGGTCTCTTCTTCGGGTTCGCATTCATCATCCGAGGGCGGCTCCTCGCTCCCTTGAGTTTCGGCACCGGATAAAGATACTTCTATTTCCTTATATTGCTCACGATTTTCCGCATCAATCCAATCCTTGAGGCATACGAGTCGCTCAAAAACCTTTGGACCCAACTTGTTTCTAATATCATTAAAAAACAAATGTAGTAAGTAAAAGAAAAAATGTGATTTAAAATGAATAAAAAAATCGTGTAGATGTAAAAAAAATATAGGCATTTACCTTTTATCGGTAAGAATCCGATTTGCCGAACTAAAACAAGATTCGGAGGGCACGGTTGAAACGGGAACGGCAAATATGTCCCGCGCCATAGTATATAAAGTTGGAAAAATATTTTTGTTTTCCTTCCAATAATCAAGAACATCAATTCCCTCCGGTGTTCTCTTTACGGAAAAAAAGACTTGTAACTCGTTGGAGGCGTTGTACATAGTAGTATCCGAACCATCGTCCTCCAATATTGACAATAATCAGTCGCCCGATTGGGTCCTATGAAAATTTAAGAAATAAAAAATCGAATGAAATTAAAAAAAATCCGAATTAATTAAAATCGGATTCAAATTTAAAAATCCGAAATAAAGTTTAAAAATCCAATTTAAATTAAGAAAACCGAATTGAATTTAAAAAAAAACGAAATTAATTAAATAAATCGGAAATAAAAAAATGTACCGCAGGATTTGACTTGTAGTGGTTGTTGGACATTCATTTGGGCGTTGTATGCGTTGAACAACCCTTCAATCGCTTGGCTCACGGTTTGATCCACATTTGTATTCGTACTGTCCAAATTAGTGTAGTACTTTCGTAGCATTCTTACCGTGTAGACCTTCTTGTATGTCAGATAGAAACAATTTGCAACAATCGTGAGGAGTGGTACGGCTTCCCAATATTTGAGAAACTTCTCCTTCATGGCTCCTACAATTGGAACGAGAGAAGCGTCGAGTTCTTCGAGAACTAAGAAAAAAAATTGAATTAAAAAATCAAAATTAAATTAAAAAACCAAATTAATATAAAACCGAAATTAATAAAAAAACCGAAATTGATAAAAAATATGAAATTAAAAATGTACCTTTCATTTCATGATATACTTGGGAGATTCGTAAGAGGTGGTGAAGCAACTCATGCGCGGTCGGTTTATATGAGCAAGACAATGCTAACGTCGCTTTGAAGAATACTTCAAGAAATTTCATTAATTTGTTCAATTGATCCCATTCACCCGTCGAGAGAGCTAATTCCATACCCTCGGGCGTCTCATTCAAAATTGCATTAATAGCATGTGCGTAAGGAAAACATCGTTTCAACATTCTATAAGTTGAGTTCCAACGGGTATCTACGTCCCATGGCACTCTTAATTTAGTAAATTGCATTCTACTACACATATCATGAAATCTTTGTTTTCTAATGCCGTTAGTAAAAATATGAGTTACCGCCCTCTTAAATTTTGTTATTAAATCATTAGCACCGGGCGTTTTAAGTTCCGCCTTAACGGTGAGGTTTAAAACATGACATACACATTTTTTGTGAAAGAAAGCTCCATTCGCAATTGGAGATAATGAACGCAAAAAATATTCTATGGACTTACCATTATTACTAGCATTATCAAAAAAAATTGAGAAAACTTTATTTTGGAGATCATTTTTCAAATTAAATTCATTCATAACACCCAAAATTGTATTAAAAACTACTTCGCCGGTGTGCGGGTATTCTATAATCCAAAAACTTAGTACTCTTTTTTGCAATTTCCAATTATCATCAAGGTAATGTGCGGTAACACAAATATAAGATAAACCATGTTTACCGGCGGTCCAAATATCGGACGTGAGTGCTACTTTAAATGGTGCGGTTGTAAATATGGCAATCAATTCATTTTTGCGGTAAGTAAATTGTTCTTTAATTTCGTTTGACATTTTTCTACAATAAAATGGTTTGTAAAATGGTTGAGCGCAACCTCTAATAACTAAACGAGCAAAACTCAAACAACCGCTCATACTAATTGGTTGTTCCTTGTGGGTAATATACCATGCAAACTCACTTAACATTTTTTTTCGTCATATTTTTGGTGAGTTCGTGTATCATCCGGATTAATTTGGGTTTGGACAAGTGTATTAGCGGGTTGTTCTTATGGTAGTTGACCATTGGTGATATGCCGTTGGGCATGTCTACCCATAGAACTATTATTATCATCATAAGTAAAACTAGAACTGCAACCTTTTACCTTGCACCGTGCGCTTACGCACTTGCCGGTCGCCGAGTCGATGGTTTGCTCGAAGTAACGCCACCAAGGTGCGTTGTACTTCGGGAGGGGGTTCCTTCTTTTTCTCGGCCCCGGTGGCGTGCTTGCCGCCGGCTCTTCCTCTATTGTTTGGATTTCGGGAAATTGATCGGAACTTCCGCCGATGGTCGGAGGAGCAAATGTGCTAGAACTCCCCGCAGCACTTCCGACAGTATGATGTGTGTAGTCCGTCTCATAGGTAGTTTGTGGATAAGTGGGACCACCGAACAATTGATCACTTAATTGTTGGATCGTGTCGGCTACGGGATTGGGTGACGGGGCCGTCGGGTAAGAATAGTCATGTGGTGGAGTTGTCATTTCTCACTACAATAAGAAAAAAAAAAACGGATTTAATTTATGTAAAGCAAAACGAAATATAAAAATAACCGAATTAAACTAATTGTGTATGAAAAAATTTATCATAAAAGAATAAAATATTTTGATTACAACTTTATGATAAAATTACAATTTTTGAAAATTTGAAATTATTTTACATGTAATGAAAAAAATATAAAAGAAATAAATAATATAATTATTTTGAGTACAATTTTATTATATGTTGCCAAATCCGATTTAAAATAATTGTGTAATTGCATAAATCAAATTATAGTATTCTAATAATGTTATAAAAAAAATAATACAAATAGAACATACCTTCGAATTTTTGCGGAAATGCCGGCGAGGCGAGTATCGGATTAACTAATGCAAGAGATTGTAATAAAATAAATATGCTAGTTTTTTGGAATTTTGGAAATAATAAATATAAATTAGAATGTAAAAATAAAACTAGAATTGATTTATGCAAGAGATTGAGAGAGTATTGAGTGAGAGATTGAGAGAATTTGATAGTTTGTTTGTGAGAAATGAGTGTTGAATGTATAAGTGTATTTATAGGTGTGAATTGGGGGGGGACATTCAAAAATCCAGCCGTTGCAATCCAACGGTTCAAAAATCTATCAGACGGGTCGGGCGGGTCGGCTCGGGCGGGTTGCACGGGTCGGCCGGGTCGGGGGGGGCGGGGTTCGCGCAGGTGCGGCTGGTGCGGCGGGTTGGGGGGGGCGGGTGGACGGGTCGGGGCGGGCGGGTCGGACGGGCGGGTCGCGAGGACCGAGGCATGCGGGATGGTGGGAGTGGGAGCGGGGTGGTGTTAGACGGGTCCGAAGGGCGGGTCGGGTCGGGTCGGGTCGGGTCCGAAGGGCGGGCAAGGGCACGGGTTCGACGGGCGACGGGCGGGCACGGGCACGGGTCCGACGGGCGAGAAGGGCGGGTAAGGGTGGGTAACGGGTAAGGGTGAACACGGGTTTAGACGGGTGGGCAGGTTACGGGGGGTGAGGTCCAAAACCCGGACCCTTACCCGCCCTTACCCTTGACCCGTCCGACCCGGCTGACCCGTCCGAAGTCCCCCACGGGCGAAGGGCAAGGGTCCGCTGGGCGGGTCGGGGGTGGGACGGGTTTTGTCACAACACTAAGTGATGGGCAGGTTGGGTCGGGTCAATTTTTTTTTTTATTATATATTGATTTGAGTTGGATTGCATGTTGTTTGATTTTGGGTCGGGTCGGGTCGGGTTCGGGTCAGGTCGGGTTGGGTCGGGTTCAGGTCAGGTCGGGTTGGGTCGGGTTAGTTTGAATTTCATAAAATACTGGGTCGAGTCGGGTTTGAGTGGGGTCGGGTCGGGCGTGTTTCTTAGGTCGGGTTGGGTTTTGCCACCTCTAGATAAATGTTTTCTCATTTTCCAAATTTTTAATTTAAGTATTTATACAAGAACCGGATGTTGATACTTAATCACGAAGTACTTATATATATACACCCTGTCACCAAAACTGGTACCAATTAGATACGTTTAAAGGAAATGTTATGTAGATAATTGTATTTAATCAGATGTTGATACATTCTTTTGCGCAAATTAATCATGTCATTATGCATGTGAGAAGGGTATATATAGTACTAAAAAATTCCATCATTAATTCATTATTAAAAAGGTGAAGCAACAATGAAACTAAATATATAATTCGTCTATTGTAAATTTGAGTGGCTTGACCCTCATCTTTATCTCAAAAAAAAAAATTCGTCTATTGTATTTTTCTTTCAGGTACTAATTAACATTTTGATTCAAGGACTGATTTTGGAACCACTGTTTGTATTATGGACTGATACAGAAGCACCATTTGAGATTAGTACTAGGTATTAATTGGATGTTTGTAACCCAATATTAACAGACAAATCTGGTAGACCCACATGCAGCGTGCACAAGAAAGATACAGCTAGAACAGTTGAATTAAGTTGGGATCAACAAATGAGTTATCTCAATAATGGGTCAATTTCATTATTGGAAATTAATTTCAGGACCACAATTAATGTATCTGACAATCATCATCCCGGATTATAGAAAATTTCGTAAAGTTTTAATTACATGCATTTAAAATATTAACATTTTTCATGGAGATTATATATACCGAATGTCTGGATCTGCCAACTATATTTTAGTTGTAAAATTTTAGTTAGTCTGCAGTTGCATAAAAATTAGCCACCCTAATAATATAAGAGTAGTAGCTAACATCCAACGTTTTCACTATCCAACCATCCAACATATTTCGGTTAACAAATATCATTTGTCAGTAATTAAGTACATTTATATCTTTTCGATTAATAGATATTGTTTTCTTGTAAACAGATACACTACGGTTTCTAGTGAATATTTATGCAACATATGTAAAACACATGAGTGCACATAGGTGTGTCAGACTATGAGAGATGGTTGGATGGTTGGCCTACTTATAGGGTTTGACTATACTTGTTTTTTGTAATATAATGCTATGTATATCTTTCTATTTAATCATGCACAAACATGATCACTGTGAAGCGTTTGCATAATGGAGTTAACATTAATTACTTTCACCTACTTAAATGACGTTCCATGTATACAGAAAATTTGTTGAGTAGGGGATGTGGTCACATGAATTATTTAATGTTTCATTCAGCTAATACCAATTGTTGGCTAATAATAACCTCAATTATCAATGATTTATTTCCACTGGCTTGCATCCTCTATTTACTGCACAGTTGATAATTGTTGTTTTTTTGTTTTCTAAAACTAAGAATATCATTGTGAGTAATTAATCAGATTGCAATGGAGGTTGCTTCAAGCAAAGGTAGCTACATTGATGTGACCAGTAATTGGGACCAAGCCATTATTATGTGCATTTGCTGACTTTAAACAAGGTGCATAATTTATGTTATAACTTTAACCAGATGAACTCTTGGAGCAGTTCCTGGTCAACTGACAAATGCTGAATCTTCTAGTAAGTACCTGTTTTTGATAGTTCGTTATGGTTTGATCGAAGCCTCGTTGTTGTCGTCGTCGTCGTCCTGAACACCATAGTAACAAAGCACAAACCGACGAATCTTTGGATAAAATTTTATTTCAGATGCATTTTGTATCTAATCTAATGCTAAATGATGTCATCAAGGGCGGACCTTATAAAGGGCCAAACGGGGCTCTCGCCCCCCCCCCCCCCCCCCCCCCCCCCCCCCCCCCAATTTGAGAAATTTATAGTAAGAGTAGTTTTTACCGGCCAATTACATTAGGAATTATAAAATGGCCCCCCTTGTTTCAGTTCTGACGCGTACAATATAAAAGCATTCAACAAAATATATATTGTGCTGCATTAATTTTAGTACCCAAAATACAGTGATAACAATGTTTCTAGCACTGAAATCTGCTAAGATCCACATTGGATCGGAGGACCCTGCAATCCCACTTTGAACGGTTGATATTATTTCAAAAAATCCCTCCTAAAATCTACAATCGTCGGATCAGAATTGTTGGTTCCTCCAATCCGATTTGGATCGTAGCAGATATGGACTCAACGTTTCCACTTTGTGCAGACGAACAAATACTCATCTCTCACTTCTTGTTTTCCCCAAGTCATGTGCAGCTTCCCACGTGCCTCAATTGGTCTCAAGCTAGAAGTTATATACTTATATTATGTATGTGACCCATTATGTATTGGGTCAAATTAAACAACTTGGTATGAGACTTCACACAAATTTATGTATCACCTGAATTATAAAATCCAAAACTTGTAGATATTACTGACATATGACAACTAGTGGGCCCCATTTTTTTTTTTTTTTTTCGTTTTTACTTTTGTGATGGCAGTCTCTTAAACTGTCTCCAATTCTAATTTAGCTTTGTAGAAACTTTCACCAGTACAATTAGTTTGTATTAATATTACAACTATTATAACTTTGAGTTAGCCCCCTTAATTAGCCGTCAAGCTCCGCCACTAGATGTCATTGCAATTTGCAATTATAGAATCATATATGCAGAAGTAACAGCCAGAAAATACAGGCTTTCACATTGTGTACAAAACATATTAATATAAAACATCGACCCCAATTATGACTGATTTATAATTTATCATGAATGCACCAAGTTAACATACATACATACATACATACATACATACATATATATATATATATATAGTCTAGCTACGGTGAGTTGCAACTCACAGGCTGCTCCGTGAGTCAGGGTCCAAAAATATATCAAATCACCTCCAAATTTTGATTTATATGACTCAATAAATTCTTCATATCAAAATCTTATAGCACGCAAAAATTTTTCATTTTTAGAGATTTTTAAGTATTTGTTTGAGATTTTTTAAAATGATACATAAAACATTGATTATTTTATTAATATTGTATAGTCATTTTATAAAATCTCAAACAAATACTTAAAAATCTCCAAAAATGAAAATTTTTTGTGTGATATAAGATTTTGATATGAAGAATTTATTGAGCCATATAAATCAAAATTTGGAGGTGATTTGATATGTTTTTGGACCCTGACTCACGAGGCAGCCCATGAGTTGCAACTCACCGTAGCAAAATTATATATATATATATAGTAAATCTAGCGTGCTCCTAAGAGCACGGAGGCCTCCCGTGCTCCTAACTCAAAAATCATACTAAACTATCATGAAATTTTGATTTATCATTCTCATTAAATTCTTTATATCAAAATATCTTAGGATACAAAAATTTTCCATTTTTTGAGTTTCTTAATTATATGTTTTGGAATTTTTAGGATGACCTCAAAATAATAATAAAATAATGTATAAAACTATGTCATCTTTAAAAAAATACAAAACAAATACTTAAAAATCTCAAAAAATGAAAAATTTTTGTATCCTATGATATTTTGATATAAAGAATTTAATGAGACCCATAAATCGAAATTTCGAAATGGTTTAGTATGATTTTTGAGTTAGAAACACGGGAGGCCTCCGTGCTCCTAGGAGCACCATAGTTTTACTCTATATATATATATATAAACAGCAACTGCATATATATATATTACAGTGACAACTGATAACAACAACACATGCACATGAAATTTCTTACAGGAATTAATGCATTTCTTACATGAATTATATATTGTATCACGTTCTGACGGGCAGCAACTTCCTTCACTGGTTGTCTTTCATTTATGACCTAATAAGAAGGTTTTGAGTGGACTAACTGGAAAACGCCAATTTACAAATAGAAATTAGCTCCGTGCCAGTACAGTACAGCATATAGTATTAGTACATGGAAGAAGAAGGAGGAGGAGGAGGAAATAAACGGATAATATAATTGAAATTCATATTAGTCTAGCTAGTATAATGAATTTGGTTTGTTGATGACGCATATTCAACAACAAAAGCTCGCCTCCACATATCTTAGAGCGTCGCATACTTACGGATAGGGATAGATACTGTACGGGATAGGGTACCGACATATCAGATTATCAATGTAAGGGATGAATTAGGAGCTAAACCATGAAAGGGATATATTTCTTCCTATGTAAAACTTTTTCTTTTTTAATGAAAAATCATTGGTTGGTGTTTTGCCAGCCACTTAAAAAATATATATATATAGAAATTTGTTTCCTGTTGCTATTGTTAATTTCTGAATAACTTCTGATGCTATATTCGGAACAATTTCTGCTGCTATTTTTCTGAACTATGCTAATTTGCACAATTGCTTCTAATTTTAGCATTCCTCTTTTAACTTTTGTTTCCTGGGCATGTTTTAACATGTTGATGGCTGATGCACGCCATCTTACTCTGTATAATGTTATTCACTTATTTGTCAATTGTCATACAATGTAGGTATATAGACTAGGTAGCTATTCCTATTTGGAAGAACAAGAACATGGGACCAATTACCGGTACCGGACAGAATTCTGTTTTAGTAAGATGGCGATGGCGATGGCGATAGGGAGAGAGCAGAGGCCGAGTGAGCAGGGCGGAGTGAAAATTAAGGTGACGATCGGAGAGAGGCTACATATGGTGCGACTCCGGTCAGTCGAACTCAATCCAACGCCTCCTATTATTTTTTTTTAGAAATCGACCGCCACGTACTCCGCCGGAGATGACATCACTCTTTGCAATTGCATATATCAACTCTAGAATTTTACTTCATATATAATCTCACCTTAACCGATCGAAATAAATTAGAATCAAGTTTTGATTTATATACAGTTATTTGCCTTATATAGATGATTTTGCACTAAGTATAACTAATCTTTTTTAATTAGTGGTGGGATCATGAGAGCAAGAGCAAACCCTAAACTCTACTCTCCAATATCTTTGCTAAGGGTTTCTGGATATATAAACTCTATTCTCTAGTAACACAGTACAATTAAGAGTGCTAGGTACCATCCATCCATCTATCTACCATATTTCAATCAACAATTCAACTTTTTTAGTTAATTCATAAATGTTTTCAATCAACAGATATCGTTTTTTAAGTTAACAAATATATATTATATATAGTTTTCAATCAAAAGATATTTTGTCAAGCACATGGATTTGTCAGAGAGATCATGCAAAAGGTAAACAAAAATAAAGGTACTACACATGCTTCTCTAAAATTAAGTACTAATCAAAATTTTGACATTTTAGATTTTTTTTTTTTATGAGATAAAAGATGATGGTCAAGCTATATACTCAAATTTAAATGTTCTCTATAAAAGACCTCATTCAGGTTTCAAAATATTTGCTTAATTAGTACAACAGCTACGCTCATTGTCCACATCCAAACATGAAACAGGCAATGTACAACAGTTGCCAACTAAGTAAACATAAGAGTTGTGTACTTCAATCATGGTTTCAAAGCTCATTAATTTAGACACTGAATGCAACTTCCCGATTTGTCTGATTCTAATTAACTTAAGATTATGGGTTTAAATAGTGATAGCGAATTTAATTATATCATGAACAGTTGAAAAGGATGGATAATAAGTGATAACATAGTGTTTTAATCTAAAAAAGCTGTAGCACAGAATAATAGCGACCGCTAAGAACGCTATTTAAACCTCCGATCAAGCACAAACAATCTCACAATTTTATTGAAACAAACCTCTCCTTAAACCCTACCAAAGGAGCTTCTCACTGATCGCCATGGTCATTTCCATTTATGAAATCATTCTCCTTTCCCTTGCTGTTCTACTTTTTATCAAACTGTTTACTAATTCTACGAAAGATGACATGAACAAAAAGCTCCCGCCGAGTCCGCCGGCACTTCCGCTGCTCGGTCATGTCCACCTCCTCATCAAGAAACCCCTTCACAAAGCTCTGGCTTCATTATCTGACCAATATGGCCCAGTCATATTTCTCAAATTTGATTCCCGTGTCAATGTCCTCGTTATTTCCTGTCGCTCATTGGCCGAGCAGTGTTTCACTACATACGACATTGCTTTTTTTAACCGATTCCGGTTACCTTCTTTTAGAGAAGCCACATTCAACTACGGCCACATCGCCACTGCCAACTATGGACAACACTGGCGCAATGTTCGGCAGATTGCAGTTACAGAGGTCCTCTCTCCAAAGAGGCTAAATGAATTCTCTGACGTCAGGGTCAGGGAGGTTCGTGATATGGCCCGCCGACTCTTCCGTTCTTGGAATTCTTCTGCTGGGCCAAACGGTTTGAGTTATTTTCATAAAGTCGATCTCAAGGCAAAGCTTTTTGAGTTGTCACTTAATATTCTAATGACAATGCTTGCCGGCAAAACTTTCTACGGAGATAACATCGAGGATTCAGAAGAGACAAAGCAGTTCAGGGAAACGGTCGAGGAGTTCTTCTCGTTGGCCAGTGCTACAAATGTTGAGGATGCCATGCCATTTTTGAAGTTCCTCGGCATGGCCAAAGCGACCAAGAAGCTTAATCGTATAGCCGAGTTGAACAAAGAAATGACTCAAAAGCTCATTGACGAGCATCGGAGAGTAGGAACGCCGGTGAAAAAATCCATGATTGCAAATTTGCTAGAGCTACAGAAGGACAACCGGGAAAAATACAGTGATAGAATCATCCAAATTATAATAGTGGTAAGTTGACCGAAGGAATCGAATTTTTTCCAAAACCATTTGGACAGTCTCCGTATAAAAGATTCAAAGAGCTGTACAATATAATTGTATATTTAGATTGTTTCTATTTTTAACACCTACATGACCAAATTAGTAGAGGTGACAGATTGTTTGGTCGAGTCAAGTTCAGGTTCGGGTCGGGTCAGTTTGACCGATTAGAAATGTCGGGTCAGGTCCGATTTGGGTTCGGGTTGGGTTGGGTCAGGTGTAGGGTTGACGGCTGCTGGCATTTTTTTGGGTCGGGTCGGGTCAGGCAGATTTTTCAGGTCTGGTCAGATTTTGCACCTCTATTCTCGGGTCATCTCGGGTTTCGGGTCGTTTGGCTTTGGGTCAAGTCGGGTTTGGGTTAGTTTGACTTTCCCTAAAAGACGGGTTGGGTTGGATCAGATTAGTTTGGATTTCCTTGAAACACGGGTTAGGTTCAGGTTCGGGTTCGGTTCAGTTTGACTTTCCCTGAAACATGGGCCGGGCCGGGTCGGGTCAGGCCGGGCTGGCTCTCCAAACCCTTTGGTCGGAAACCGTCCAAAAGGCTTTAAACAAATTCAATTTTCTTGACTGAAACTCTGGTTGAAGTACATCTTGTGTTTTAACCCATTTTTGTATTTGGGCTTTCTGAAAGCTAAGAAAATGGGCCCCAATAGTAGGGGTGTCAAACGTTCCAAACGGCAACGGAAATTGGTTTTTCCGTTTCCGTTCAGTTATAACGGACGTAACCAAAATCCGTTCCGTTATAACGGACGGAACCAAAATCCGTTCCGTGGGATATAACGGAACGGAACAACGGAAATACATGGGAAATACGTAGAAAATACGTGTTTAGGACGGAAATAGGTTGTTCCATTTCCGTTCTGTTATAACTGACGGAACCAAAATCCGTTCTGTTTCCGTTCTGTTATAACTGACGGAACCAAAATCCGTTCTGTTTCCGTTCTGTTATAACTGACGGAACCAAAATCCGTTCTGTTGAACGTTCCGTTATAACGGAACGGAACGGAACAAGGAAAATGTTCTTCCATTGACACCCCTACCCAATAGTGAATAAAATTGATGGTTTGTTAATTTTTGTCAGTTATGTAGTTAGAAGTTACTTAAAACATATGACTGTACATTAACCTTAGTCCTATAGATTGCTAGGTTATATTATACTTGTCCATTTTTCCTAAATGACTTTGCCAACTTCTTTACAGAGTTTGCTGCAAGCAGGAACTGATACAACATCCAATACACTAGAATGGGCAATGACTCTTTTATTCAACGATCCTGAAGTAATCAAGAAGGCAGTGGCCGAGATCGATGCACATGTTGGTACCAAACGGCTCATACAAGAATCTGATATGCCATACCTGCCATATCTCCATTGCATCATGAATGAGGTTCTTCGCCTCTACCCCGCTGGCCCACTTCTTGTACCACATAAATCTCGAGAATGTGTTTCCATCGGTGGGTACGAAATTCCAGCACGCACGGTCCTTTTAGTAAATGCTTACAAAATTCACAGAGACCCAAGCCTATGGGACGAGCCGAACAAATTCATTCCTGAGAGATTCAAAGGCGACAAGGCCGAAATTAAGAAGATGATACCATTCGGAATGGGGAGGCGAAGGTGCCCGGGAGAAGGCCTAGCGATTCATGAATTTGCACTTACAGTAGGGACCTTCATCCAGTGCTTTGAATGGAAGAGGATTGGAGATGAACTGATAGACACGACTGAAGGTTCCGGCTTGACTCTTCCGAAGGCTGTTCCGCTCGAAGCCATGTATCGCCCCCGCGAAGTCATGATGGATGTTATCTCTGCCTTATAATTTATATATTGTGAGACTGCCAAAAATCTGATTAGTAGTTTGTTTGCTCATATTTGCTTGAAGCTTTCAAACTTGATAGTGTCTCGTACTATGTTTCTAATTCTATGCACTCACTCAGCTTGTATCATTGTATGTACTGGAAAGAAATATATATAGAGAGCATATTTTTTTTTAAATTTGTCTCGGCTGGAGCAGCCCAAAAATAATAAATGTACTCTATTAGAATAAAACGAAAAAACGGTGAGAATGCGGCCAGGAGAGGTCACCGACCGGCCTTCCTGACGAGTTAGGGTTATAAGAAGAGAGCAAGAGAAGGGAAATAGCAGAATTTTCTTGAATTAAATTGATTCTCTCATATATTGTCTCTTACACCATACAAATATAAAGAAAATAAGGATACAAACCCAATGTACCATAGAATAATTCGGGCCAATTCCTAACATACTCAATCAAGCCCAACCAATCTGTTAACTTTCGCTCTGAGCAACAAGACAGCCTGCTGCATCTGCATGAGAATATTTTATTTTTTATTTTTTTGTCTATGCCCTAAAAAATTTTGAATTTGCAGACTATACCCACTTTCAAAACATTCTCCAGACTATGCCTACTTTGGGCCTCCAGCATTCAGAGGCCCCACGGGAAATTAAGCTGGAGTTCAAGTTAACGAGCACAAAAAAAAAAAAAAAAATTCTGGATTTTGTCTTGAACGCCTGCAGACAGAACACTAGTGTCCAGAACGTGTGCATATATATATACACCAGTAAAGAGCTCACGCCTTGTTTTGGGCTGAAATTGTTATTTCTTATAATAATTTTTTAAGATAAATATGTAATGGGCCTTATATTGAGAAAATTGATATAGGCCTTAAATATTAATGGGCTGAGACATTAACATCAATGGGCATTAAAGTAAATCAATGGTTCTGATCTATCTAAGAAAATGATCAACGACTCATGTGGGTGGATAGCCCTTTCATATCATTTTTTCCGATATGCTTTTTATAGTAAGGATTATTCATCTTATTGCAAAATATGAACCATCATTATTCGTACCAAACTACCAATAAATATATTTTTTATTATTCGGCTTCTTCCCTGAGCCAATGAGAAACTTCACTTGTCTAATCTGCTAGGGAAAGAAAGAAAGAAGAGAAGGAATAAATCTCAGCATAGAATGCATCTATATCAGCCAAGGAGCATATTAGGTTCTCCAATCTCCATTTTACTTGTATATAGAGGTTGCAAAATCTGACCTGACCCGGAAAATCCGTTTGACCTGTCCAACCTGATTACCAACCCGAGTTTCAGAGAAAGTCAAATTTACCTGAACCCGACCTGACCCGACCTGAACCCGACCCGAGTTTCAAGAAAAGTCAAACTGACCCGATCCAATCCGGCCCGACCCGACAATCTGTCACCTCTACTTGTACAGTTGTTTTTCTGGAAGTAATTGGCCGTATATGGTTGGCTTTGGTGGGATTAATAACAGCCAACCATCCGTTTGTTAAAGGCTTAAACCTACTTGTGGTCTTAATTTTTCCTTCTTGTCATCAATCAAACTTCATTTGACATTTTAATTTTATTTCTTGTCAAAATTACGTGTTATTTCAATTCGGAACTTCGCTATTATAATGAGAAAACTGCATTTTACAAAAAAATATATTGACCCAATAATATAAAATGAGGAAAATTTACTTGTAATTAAATTTACCTGTTTCAAACATGAAAACCCTGTAAATTGGCAACCCAACATCACAAATTGTTGGTGCCGGTGGGTCGGTGATAGGCCTCTTGCAAGTTTGTTTGTTGGCTTCAACTGCACATTACAGTGTCGCTTTCCTTAAGGCTTAATCGTTCCCACTAGGTATCAGCTGGTGTGCAAGCGGGTACAACGAATAGCCTCTCAGGATACTAAAGCCCGTCTGACGGCGTCTGCACAAACGAAATCAGACCTGAAAAGCGTCGGAGATTTGACAAGATTATTGGATACTTGTTACAAATCTCGCAAGCAATTTGTACCAAGTCGATCTAGTAGAAATTAACAAGAAACAAAGACACTTGTGTTGATTTGAAACTGTACAAATTTTGGATTATGAATTTTCATATCATCAATCACCAACTATGTATGCATATTTATAATAATTCCAAAAACCACCATATTAATGTCGGTTTTATATACTAAATCAAATTGGATTTGTATTTCATGTCGGTTATAACATGCCAATCGACTTTCCATATATATGTTTCATATATATATAACATATATATATAACATATATATATAACATTTAGATTATATTGTATGCCATGTGGGCATGTTATTCATGCCGAAATCAAATTCAATTCGATTTGTATATCATGCCGACATACAGAGTCGGTTTATGATATGTCATGGTTATTCTAAATTTAATTATCTTATAATTAATCTATATGTAAGATAATTTAAATTTGTTTCATGACAACACAAGTATCAAATATTCTTATTAATTTTTCAAGATAAAATACACCTATTTTAAAAACAAAAAATTATTTTGAAAATTCTCCGACACAAATGTTGGATGATCAGAATCCACAACACAAGTTTGAGTATATCTTGTTTGCATATATACAACATATATACGTTGAAGGGACCATCACCATATACAAACGCAGGTGAATTTTTTTGATATTTTAGGCAGTCCTCTACCCTCTAGATACTCTTGAATTTTTGGCCGTGTGATGTATTTTCTCCAATGTTATCGTTGCGCATGTGGTTCAGTTTGATTTAGAAAAACATGTAAAGTCCACCCTATAAAGTAGGCTACCCATCCACCCTCTCTCACAATCTGACACACCCACATGCATCTATGTGCTTATCACAGTTGAATAAATGTTCACTAGAAATTGTAATGTATATGTTTATTAGAAAATGATATATTTTAATCGAAAAGTCATAATTAATGTACACTTGAAAAATCATATTTGTTCATTACAAATACGGTGGACTGGTGCACAGATAAAATGATGGTCTATAGTTATTACTCTTTGATTTACAAGCACATTAATTAATGTGGCACCCCAATATCTCCAGTTTGGCATGGTCTCACTCTCACTTAATTGATCCCACAACCCCCTCTCCAATATACACATACATATTTTTCCATTCTATAAATACTGTTCTTGATTCTTATCTATGATCAAACACAAGTAAACTCTGAGTTTAACTAAACCAACAAGCCTAAAATTCAATTAGTAGAGAGCTTTGCATTTATCAGCATGGCTATTTTCATATACCAAATCATCCTCCTTTGCCTTGCTGTTCTTCTGTTCATGAAACTGTTTGTATCTCGTAATGACGAAAACATGAACAAGAAGCTCCCACCGAGTCCCCCGGCACTTCCGGTGATCGGTCATCTCCATCTTTTCATGAAGAAACCCCTCCACAAAGCTCTGGCATCGATATCTGACCAATACGGCCCAGCCATATTCCTCAAATTCGGTTATCGTAGTAATATCCTTGTCATCTCGTCTCGCTCCCTGGCCGAGCAGTGTTTCACCACCAATGACATTGCTTTCTTTAACCGGCTCCGGTTGCCGTCTTTCAAACAAGCCACATTCAATTATGATCACATTGCTGCTGCCAACTATGGACCACATTGGCGCCATGTTCGTCAGGTTGCGGCTACGGAGGTCCTTTCTACGCGGAGGCTAAAAGAAAGCTCTGATGTCAGAGTCAAGGAGGTTCGCGACATGGCACGCCGCCTTTTCCATACATGGAATTCTTCTTCCGGATCAAAAGGTTTGAGTTATTTTGAGAAAGTTGATCTTAAGGCTAAGCTTTTTGAGTTGTCACTTAACGTGATAATGACAATGATTGCCGGTAAGAGATTCTACGGAGATAACATCGAGGATTTGGAAGAGACGAAGCAGTTCAGAGAGGTGGTCGAGGAGTTCTTTTCCTTGGCTGTTGCTACAAATGCCGAGGACTTCATGCCTATTTTGAAGTTTTTTGGCATGGCAACAGCGACCAAGAAGCTTAATCGTATTGCGGAGTTGAACAGAGAAATGACCCAAAAGCTCATTGACGAGCATCGGAGAGGAGGAACACAGAAGAAAAAAACCATGATTGCAAATTTGCTAGAGCTGCAGAAGGACAATCCTGAGAAATACAGTGACAGAATCATCCAGATTATAATAGTGGTGAGTAACTTCAAATCGATGTTTTTTTTTTTTTTTTTGAGTGGTTCTGCTATGGATCAGATGAACAGCCTTTCATTTTGAATTGAGCGGTTGTTATCAAATATTTCTTTTTAAATTGTGTCTAAAAGACATATCGCGACCATCCGACTATAAAAATTGAACGGCCCATATTTCATCTGATCTATAGCAGAATTAGCCTTTTTTTTTTGTCAGTTTTGCAGTTAGAAGTAACAACTTAGAGACTAAAAGATTAGACATACATTACTAAGTAATATATTTGCCCTTTCCTTCTAAATGGCTTTGCCAACTCCTTACAGAGCTTACTGCAAGCTGGAACTGATACCACATCCAACACACTAGAATGGGCAATGACTCTTTTATTAAACAATCCCGGCGTACTCAAGAAGGCATTGACTGAAATCGATACACATGTGGGGAACAAACGGCTCATACAAGAGTCCGATATGCCAAACCTGCCGTACCTCCACTGCATCATCAACGAGGTTCTTCGTCTCTATCCCGGTGCCCCACTCCTCATACCACATAAATCTCGAGAAAGCGTTACAATCGCGGGGTATGAAATTCCAGCACGTACATTGCTTCTAGTCAATGCTTACAAAATTCACAGAGATCCGAGCCTGTGGGACGAGCCGACCAAGTTCATGCCTGAGAGGTTTGAAGGCGACAAGATGGAAGCAAAGAAGATGATACCGTTTGGGATGGGGCGGAGAAGGTGCCCAGGAGAAGGCCTAGCGATTCAGGAAATTGCACTTACTTTAGGGACCTTCATTCAGTGCTTTGATTGGCAGAGGGTTGGAGATGAGCTGATAGACATGAGTGAAGGCTCCGGCTTGACTCTTCCGAAGGCTGTTCCGCTCGAAGCCATGTATCATCCCCGCCAAGTCATGATGGATGTCATCTCTACCGTATAATTATAAGTGAGACTGCCAATTCTACATGTTGTTTGGTTTATATCTGTTTAGTAATTTGCTTGCTCATACATGATAGAAGCATTGGTAGTGTGTTGAAATATGTTTAATTCTATGTGCTCAGCACTCAGCTTGTATGTAACAGAAAGAAACATAGAGAGGATTTTACATTTTTCTCTGTCACACCTGGTACATTCCCATGACCTAAGTGGCTCTCTACTAATGGAGTAATATTTCCAATAGAATTTGCAATTTCAGAATACGTTAATCTATTGTTCATGTATAAAATAACATATATTCTAAATAACTCAATTATTGTATATAATAAAAAAATAATAGTATTTTATCATCGTTTCAGTAGCCATCAAGACAGGAGAAGTTTATCCTCATTTCAATAGTTCTTTGAAATTTAATTTCATATATAGACATTGATGTAACACTAAAAATTAATGGCTATTTCATCCAATTAGTTGTCCTTTTAACAAGTCAACCTTTGAACCACAATTGATGCCTCTGTGTAGCTCAATCTAAGGTCATGTCATCTTCACACAATAACAGCCCCTTATTTTGCAACTTCCGTTAGTAAAATTTGAAGTTATTAGAGCTGGGACCACGTTTTCCAATTAAGCTCCACCACTGGCTGGCCGAATTCATATCCCCTGTTGTACTGCATCATGCAGTTCACAGTGTCAGCCGTTGGATCGTCTCGAGATTCATGCTAGTGCGGATCTCGAGACGATCCAACGGCTGACATTGTGAACTGCACAAAGCTAGCTTTACATTACATTGTATATATTGTGGTTTCAATTTTCTTTCATAGTTTAATTTTCTATACCAGCTAGCTAGATTTGGTTCAAGTGTTTGTGAAAACTAAATTTGAACTAGTAATGTCATTCCATCCTCCAGCCTCCAGGTGTGTACAGAACTTTATCCCTCAAAGTCCTTGTATTAGACTAATCGGGTGGTAATCTTGTATTATCAAGATTGTAGTTAACCTACTCCTTTGCTCAATCAATGAGTTAGCGTTCACTAAGATTAGTTCATTTTAGTTCGGTTTGAATATTCTTAGGTATTTCTTTTCAAGGTCCCAGTCCAGTTTGGCTTGATCATAAATTGAAGTCCCATCGATCGTCGGCATCAGTAATTTACTTCTGATCTGAATATCATAACCAAGTCAGTGGAGTAATGCTACCATTACTAGCTTCAATGTCAGTCTTGATCGGAACTTAATGAGCTGGGGTCAGAAGCTTAATATCTATCTGGTAATCAGAACTCAATAAGCCACTCATATCGATAGCTGCGCTGCTTCTAAATTTCTCTTTTTAAATTATAAGAAGAGGACTCTAGAGAGTTGCCCATTACACTCATGAGAAAAAGAATGGAGCTTTTTTATCACTTGCTCACTGTTCACTTCCTACTCTTAAGTGTTTTTTCATTTCCACTTCAAGCTGAAACACCCGGCAGTAAAACCGATATATCAGCACTTCTAGCCTTTAAGTTGCAAATATCCGGTGACCCATTTGGAGTTTTGTCCTCATGGAACGAGTCGCTTCACCATTGCAAATGGCCAGGGGTCCTTTGCGGCCGGCGACATCCTGACAGAGTCACTGCTCTTGTTCTTGGTTCGAAAGGATTATCAGGTTCTGTATCTCCCTCCTTAGCAAATCTCACGTTTCTTCAAAAGATCAATCTATCTGATAACAATCTTCAAGGGAAAATTCCAATTGAGCTTGGATATTTGCATCGATTAAATTTGTTAAACATGAGCAATAATTTACTTGAAGGTGGCATCCCGTCGACTCTTGGTAATTGTACCAAACTAGAACAAATATCTATAAACCATAATAATCTACAAGGAGCCATCCCATCTAACCTTGTGCAATGCAAAGAACTCAAAATGATAAGTTTTCGACATAACTTTCTCGTAGGGGGCATACCTCCTGAGTTTGGCTTTCTCCAAAAGCTCTATTACATGGGGCTGCAAACGAATAATCTGAGAGGATCCATACCATCTACCTTAGGCAACCTCAGTAGCCTACAATATATTTTCCTTGATGAAAATCGGTTAAGTGGTTCCATCCCCAGTGAACTTGGGAAGCTTAAAAAGCTTCGATTTTTTTCTGTTTATGATAATAGCATTTCGGGTGAAATTCCACACTCCCTGTGCAACATATCAACAATAGTTGCCTTGTATTTTGGTGCTAACCAGCTCAAAGGATCTCTCCCTTTGGATATAGGCGATGCTTTCCCAAATATGTTCTATCTGTCACTATTTGAAAATCAGCTCCATGGGCAAATTCCACCATCCATATTCAATTGCTCTGCTCTATCTGGTATCGAGGGGTATTCAAATTATTTCAGTGGCATTATACCAGCTACCATAGGAAACTTACAAAGTCTTCAACGTTTTCTTGTTGGTGACAATAAATTAGAGGCCAGAACAAATTATGAATGGAAATTCGTTGATGCTTTAAGCAATTGTACATCTTTACGAAGGTTGGATCTCGGAAGTAACAAACTCCAAGGAACGATGCCTAGTTCTCTTGCAAACCTTTCTACTAGCCTTCTTGATGTAAGAGGAAATCCCATGCTTTGTGGTGGAGTGCCTGAATTGCATTTGCCACAATGCCCGCCAAAATCTCCAATACGGAGTCATCATTTTCATCAGAACATTATGCTCATAAGTTCCATTATCAGTTCATTTATTGGTTTGGCAATTGCCATCTGGCTACTGGCAACTTGCTATCCTAGAAAAACATCTCACAACAATGAGCAATCTGCAAATAGAGTATTAAAATATGAGTTGTCACATTTTTCATTCAACGATCTTCTCAAAGCCACTGAAATTTTCTCTTTGGAAAATCTAATTGGAGTCAGCTCTTTTGGAAAAGTGTACAAAGTTCTTATGAACTTTGAAAATGTAACAACAGTTGCAGTGAAGGTGCTAAACCTTGGCGGACTAGGAGCTTCTAAAAGCTTCTTTCTGAATGTGAGATGCTAAAAAGTGTCAGACATAGGAACCTCATCAAGGTACTATCAAGCATAGACCACCAAGGTAATGATTTCAAGGCTTTAGTGTTTGAGTACATACCGTATGGTAGCTTAGAAGCTTGGTTACATCCAAATCCATCTATTGATCCTCTACCTAGAAGCCTCAACCTTTTCCAAAGGTTGAACATTGCAATCGATGTCGCAACAGCACTGGATTATCTTAATTCCCATGGACCCATACCCATTGTACATTGTGACATAAAACCTAGCAATGTACATTTAGATAATGACATGATAGCAAAAGTGAGTGATTTTGGACTGGCGAGGTTCTTGGTTGATTCTGAGACCCTACATTTTCAATCAATGACAAGCACTAGTGGAATCAAAGGTTCTATTGGATATATTCCTCCAGGTAATGTCAAGCTTTTGTGTGCATCCTTAGTAAATCTCTGTTTTTTTATAATTATTTTGATTGTTTTCAGTCTATATATAAGAATTTGGGCAAATCTGCTTTACTGTTAACACAGAAATGTGTTAATTGAAAATAATTTGTTTATTGGTCGAATTCTTGTGGTTTATATAACCTTCTTAAACCTTGTACAAAACGATGTATATTTGTTCATCTTTGTTGAACTTTGTTAAGAAAAAAAGGTTGCGTGTTATATTGAGGCTATTTTATTATGAAACCGTATCTCTATTGTGAAAGTTTTTAAAATCGTTTTTGAACTTCTCAATGTGTCTTCATATACCATTTACTTGAAAATTGAATTATATATATATTTTTTAAATATTTTAAAATGCAACTTCTTTAAGTGGTCCGTAATGATTTAATCAAGCGAGGATTAGAAGGACTCAAAACTAGTATAGAAAATCTAAAATTATATAAAATTTGTATAGAAAATCTAAAATTATATAAAATTTGATATACAAGTAAAAGTGTGTATGATTTGTTGAGAGGCTTGAACATGACTATCGAAATTTTCAAAATAGAGATACAGAGATTTGAAACAATCCGTACTATGCAAGTACTATATATAGTCTCAATATATTTCATTACTTCTTAATTATGTAAAGTCAGGGGGCATCTAATATTAGACCACAATATATATTTTGTTGTCTAGAGTATGGGATGGGTGGTCGGCCATCTGTAGAAGGCGATGTATATAGCTACGGCATTCTTCTTATCGAGATGTTCACTGGAGTGCGCCCCACCGACGAGCGATTTGGATATGGTTTGAGCCTTCACAAGCATGTTGAGATGGCTTTGCCTGAACATATCATGGACGTGGTTGATTCCAGATTGTTCTCGATAACAGACGGGGAAGGCATCACCTGCACCTAAATGTGTCTACGGTTGTTTGGTTGCAGTACTTCGTTGCGGGCTTTTGTGCTCTAAAGAGTCACCACAAGAGCGTATTACTATCCAGGATGTTCTCAAGGAGCTGGACTCTGCACGTAAGAAGCTTATGATCAGGCCTTAGAAAAAATAAGAAGAGGATTAAATGAAGGCATTAATACGGTTTAGCCCCTTGCCTTCACATATTAGCTGCAAACAATATCATTGTGACAAGTAATTAAGATTATTTTCCTTTTTTTTTTTTTGAGAAGTACGATTAATGTTGCATCGTTTATATGTTGGATTATTTTTTTGTATGTCTCAAGGAACATGCGTCGTGAGTGTTAATTTTAGTGCGTATGTTTATGCTAAGTGCCTTTGCATCAGAGCTCTGCACCTGAAGTCCCAAACAGAGCACAAGGAAGCTGGCAATCCTGACCCATTCACATCATGAGCATCAAACACTTGTTCCTGCATCGCCATTGTTACATCCATATCTATACTCCAGAAAGAGGGGTAACACTCGAAGCATCTCAACTATGCCACATCATCAACATTATTAACCATTGATTTTGTTTAAATCTTTTCATTTACATTGATCCAATGGTTTATATGTATCCTCTCTCCCCATTTAATAAGATGAATGTAATATGTCTAAGACAAAATTTAACCATTAAAATGGTCCAACATTTATGTGCTATTATTTATAAATTATTACATTACTATTATTCATATTATTGTTATTATTATTATTATTATTAAGGGCCCCTACCATTAATCACATAAAAAAATTCAATATGTTGTTCATTCTTTAAAATAAAAATTTTGAATTTATAAGTTTTATTGTTTAATTGATATCATATATATTTGAGGCGAAGCCCGAGTTCCAGCTCTAGGATATAAAATAGGCCATTGGAAAGAGTAATTCTTAGTAAATCGGAACATAGAAAATGACAAATGCTAGGCTATATAAGTAAACAGCTAATGGAAAAGAAAACGAAAAACAGAAAAAGAAACAGACCATCTAAGTTCTTATTGAACCGTATGTTCAGGTCATGTTCAGATAATTTGACTGAGAGGTAAATCCCCATTACAATTTTTCTCAAGCCATGGGCCGACCTCATTTACATCATTACATGGGTTGTGTTAGTTCAGGCCCAACCAACTTTCACACGACAAATATTTTTTTGACTCGCCTCTCTAAGTGCCTGCCCATATATATTGTCAACTTCATTTCCCAATTTCCATGTTTACACGTGCAAACGAACTAATACAACCCATAATCTTCCTGCTGTTCATTAAGAATAGGTTTCGACATGTATGCATTAAGCTGTGCTATATATGGGGCACCAACTTATCCTGCAGGATTGTACAGATGAAGCTTACATGCATGCAGGGTTTTATTAACTCATGGCTTTTACTGTTTAAGTTTTGACCATAAACAATATGAGATCAACTGCTAGAATAAATTGCCTTACAAGGACTATCAATTACTAACAACAGAACTACAATATATATACACACCGGTACAATTTGACAGCCTTTCAAGCCCAGCAATTACTTACCAGAATATATAACCAATCGATCGAACTGCAGCTGCAACGAATTATTTACTAATAACCTTAATTATATGATCAAGATATAATACTAACACCACTACCATTATACAAATTAAGTAATTACACCCAATTACCTACCTACACGTACGGTTAGTTTATAGTAATCTTACACGGCAACAATGATGAACCGGGCAAGCTCTCTCCTTCCCGTAAGGGTTCCTTTTCACAAGCCACCAGCCTGAAAACAGCTGAACCCGAAAACCGACTACACCTTTGCTTCAAGTCTCCGAAACTAGCTCCCAGAACCGTCTCCACCCACTCGCATATCGTTCTTCTGTCTTCTGCAGCGAGTATTTGCTCCATTGCATCGATTTCTATCTCCAATTGACAACTCCCAGGACCAAACTTCTCACAAAAGACCCTATTCACGTTCCACAACACCTCATCGGCCAAGGCATTGTAGTTGAAGGCATTAAACTCAACCTTCTGGTCAAGTTTTTCAAACACTTCTTCCATCCAGATATCAGAATCATCTTCTGATGTTAAATTATTTTCTGGTTCATCTCTTGATTCATCGATCGGTAGGTTCAAGTCGAGCCCTAAGTGAGGCCTTTTGGGGGATCCATAGGAAGTATCACTCTTGCGCTTGGCTGACTCACCTCTCCGAGTCAACACCACCCTTCCACTCGATGCATTCCCAAACAACACATTGACCGACTCCATTACAATCTTCATATTTCGGCCTTGTGCTGACAGAATATTATCCTCGGAAAAATTGGAACTTTTATTGGAAGGCAGTACGCTCTTTCTTCTAGAAGATAAAAGGAATATTCTGCCACCTATACCTATCTCCCTATTGGATGAATTCAGAAGTTTACCATTGTTGAGTGCATTACTTAAACTTCTTTGCTCCAAGAAATCAGCCTTATCCACATTTTCAATATAAACAACTGCAGAGGGCATTCTCACAATTTCACTTGCTATGTAGTCAATGCTCGTCTTCCCATGATTTCTTGCATTGAAGCACATGCTCAGATCGCTCTTGCTCAAATCGACAGATATCAGGTTATCTCTTCTGCCAGATACCATTTCTGCAAGTGCAGTTGCGACCTTTTTCTGCGCAACTTGATCACCACCATGAAACCCTAGCCAAATACCCCGTCGACTCATACTTGGAATAGAGCCAGGATTAGCCCTAGAGCTAATGACGGCGCTAATATGCTTCAACGCCTCCTCCTGACGACCGACACGTTTAAAGAGATCAGCCAAAAATGACTTGTAACTATTTACATCAGGAATACCCACATTCCGACTCGTGCTAACTGGACTTGCATTGAGATTAACCTGGGAGTGCAACCTTGATTTTGGGCTGTCAGTTTTTTCAGGAGGGGGTCCCCGAGGAGTGGCCAAGGCCAGATCAGTTGTGACTGACGTCGCTGATGAAGGAGATGCATGACCTTCAGACCCATTCACGTGGAGTTGTTCGCTCTTCGAGTGCCTTGGTTGGAGCTTTGAGATCAAATCTTCATCTTTCTGATTGTTGCTTGAAGGAAGAGAGACGCTTTGAATGGGACGATTTGGTTTAGGCAGGGTGACCATAGTAGGGCTTTGTGTTACGGGAACAAAGCCAGGGAGCAAGGGATAGTTATTCTCTGGTGTTACTATTCTAGGGGGGTAACTAGTGTGAAGGCGGTGGCAGTAATCAGTCCATTTCTTCTGCAAGTTTGCGATTTTGCCATTCAACACCAACTTGTTATTATCATCTGAAGCCTGCAATGGATGGAAAACAATATTCTTTTCAATGTGCAACAATCAAGTAGGCTGAGCTCACTATGAACTATGCAAGGAAGAAGCACTCATTTTGTATTCATATTTTCCAAATCCACAAAGAATTAATAACTGTCACACTGGTAAAACAGTTCATTTCTGGTACAAAATAACTGCTGAAGTTACTGAATTCTCCACTAATAACTAAGACCAAATGAGTACTCGTTAACGCTTGACTGCAAATTAAGAGCAGAGGAACTTTACCTTCGCAGTATCGCCAAATCCATTGGAAACAGCACCGGAGTTGGATTTCGACATCCAAGACGGCAGATTTGAATGGACTTGGTCTGCAGCCTCCATTGAACTAGCCTTAAGAATGGTCATGGCCTCCTGCTCGTAATTGTAGTTGCAGCTCTGACACCTCGAACCTGGCTGGTACGGGTAGGGGCTGCCCACCACTCCCACTGGCTCAAACGATTCAGGAAAGAAACCCCCAAATGGAACAAAACTGCACCAGAAGAAATTAGAAAAGCACAAGTTAACCCCATATGTTACAAACTGAAAACGAGTAATCTAAAATAGATTAAACATTATCAGTACAATAATAAGAATAATTTAAGAGAATATCACTTTCCAACAAGCAGAGGAGACACATGCAGTACCTGGTCAATTAACTTATCATTTGCATGTGTTTTCAATGATTTGTGTACATTTAAAAGACAGGTAAACAAGTAACAACACATGCCAGTGTTGACTCCTGCGCATAGCAAGAAAATAAAAAAAAACAGACACTACTATAAATAAATAAATCCATACTAAATTAATAAAAGCTGCCTAGTATATATATATCATTTTAGAGAAACATCTTGTGCGTCCATTGAAAAATTATCTATACATCCATAGGCATATAAAGAATGTATCAGGGGGGTTTGACCCCCCACCCCATCCCCATGATTTTCGAATTTGTACACAGGAACGTTAATATGCAGTGTATTTTGTTGGGAGTTTTCATTTCACCCCCCAATAAATTTTGTCCCTCGGCGTCTCAACCCCCCCTAATTTCAAATCCTGGCTCCGCCCCTGAACAGATACATCCGATTTTATAACCTATGGACACTACGGACGGGTATTCTATGGATACCAGGTATTACTCTTAAGTAAAAAAACTATGAACTAACAAACAGAAGGGGTTGATATAAACCTATGAGCTTTGTTGAAGCAGCCAGATGCAGAAGCTCCATTAGACCTTGCAGAAGGAGTAATGGGCAGGATTCGGAGCTCCCAATCCTTGTCCACCAATGGGTACTTGGACAAGAACTTCAAGTAGGTCTCGTAGTTCGCCGACCACCCGATAACCCAAACCCGGCCCCGTTTGAGCTCCAAGACCCTTGAAACCTCCGACACAACCCGGCCTGCCTTCTCCCCCTCGAGCAGCTCGTTCAAGTCGCCAACACTCAGCACCACTCCCGGCCCTGGCACGTCGAGGAACCCGTTGACAACATCCTCGATCCTATCCGCCTCGTTTAATTCCACATCGAACATCCGGATTCCCTCCAATTCCGGCGGAAACAGCGACCAGTTCTGCCGGTTGACGGCCCCGGAGAAATCCCTCGCGGCGTCGCTCGCACCCGCTCCGACGAGCATCGGGTTGTGACCGTTACCGGAATCCCGGGCCATTATCTCCCCGATCTTGCGGCAGTGCTCGTCCCCCGAGCTCGCAACGGACCCGATAAGCTCGTCGGAGCCGTTCGAGAAGCTACAGAGGAACAGAGGAGGGCATCTTCTTGGGAATCTCAGTATGGGAGGCGGAGCGGGCCGCAAAACCGCGAGCTTTATGTCGGAGCTCCGGAACCCGGCCTCCCCGAAAACCCTACTGACGACCGGATCATCGAGAATTGCCAGGATCAGCTGCTGTAACTCCACTTTAACCCCCGAGAAGGAGCTGGAACTGGCGCCGCCGCAGCTCTGGCTCTGCTGCTGGTACAGATGGAAGGTATCCGGGTTCCGCCTCTGGTTCGCCTGCGACCGCTTGATCGCTGCCATGAGGGAGTTCGACACCGGCGGCTCTTCAACAGGGGGTCCGGCCGAGGACGTACCCGACGAGCAGGACGGCAGGCGATCGAGGGCGACGCTGAAGCAGAGCTCGAGGGCCTTGAACTGGAGTCTCGGGGAGTAGGCGGTGCTTCTAGACCTCGAGAGCGCATCGCGGAGGAGGGGAGTGGAGAGGAGGCTGGAGATGAAGTGGAGCGAGGTGGTCTGGGCGTGGGAGCGGCGGCGGGCAGTGGCCACGGCGGCGTCGAGCGCGGCGGAGGCGTCGGGGGTGAGGCAGGCGCGGGCCGCAGTCACCGGAGTAGGCATGGAGGTAAAGAAAGGAGCATGAAAGGGCGAAAGGGTTAAAAAGGGCGGGGAAGGGAAGAAAGAGGGAAGGAAGAGTGTTTGTTATATTTTAATGATTTTTTTTCAGGGCGGGGGGGGAGAAAGGAATAAAAAATGGGGAGGGAGAGGTGGGAATGGGATTAAAAAGGACGGAGGGCGAAGCAGAGAATTAGAGAAGATGGAAATGAAGACTCCCTTGTTGAGAGATGAGATGATGATGATCATCGTCATGGGGAATTCATATCCCCCGCCTGCTGTACTGCATTGTGCAGTTCAGATTGACAGCCGTTGGACGGTCTCGAGATTCGTGCGAGAGCGGATCTCGAGGAGATCCAACGGATGGCGCTGGGAACTGCACGATGCAGCAAGTTAGGGGGGTGAGAAGAGAACTCGGATGATGGGATTGGGAGGTGAAAAGTGGAGACGCGACGGAAAGATGTGGCGGGGCCCGAGCAAAGTTAGTGACTGATGAGTGATAAGAGTCTATAGACTAAGCGATGACATGGGCCGTTGGATGATCTCAAGAATCGGACCTGCACGAATCTCAAAGCAATCCAACAGTCAAGAGATCTGAAATCCGCCCGCCCGCCCGCCCGCCCGCCCGCCCGCTGTGGGCTGTGGTCTGTGGACTCACTCAAGAGAGGATTATTTCAGATCGCCTACCGTATGGCACTGTGTCATGCATCACACAGGCTGTTGGATCGCCTCGAGAGTCGGACTTGCACGGTTATTAAAGCAATCCGACGGTCCGTGTGTTGCATGGCACCATGCAGTATGTTAGGGGGATATGCGCTCCGTCCGACGGCGAGAGCATATAATTGAGCGTATAAATGAAGAGGAGGGATCCATTAACAATCTTGACAATAGTCATCTTTAAAAATTTGTAAAAAATCATAAAAAATCTTAAAAATGAAAAAAAGTTTATGGAAGTTATGCTTGACTTATAGATTGATTATGCTTCCGATTATATTCAATTTAAGCGATATTTGATAGCTCTTTAAAGATCTTTTAATTACAACCGTTAAAAAATGTACAAAATTTTGATAAGGCATCAAATGATGTTCAAATAATTTGAAATTTGAAACACTATCAATCTATAAGTTAAATAATGCATCCATAAAACTTTTTTATTTTTAAGATTTTTTATAATTTTTTACAAATTTTTAAAGATGTTCATTCTTAAGATTATCATAATATGCATTGTCAGTCGATCCCTCCTCGTAAATGAATGATAATGCCGGAATTGAATTGGGGAACGAAATGGAAAGGCTAGCTAGCTATCAGTGCAATGCAGATGCCAATATGCGATGCTCCACCCAGCACTGGCCACTTGGAGGTCGTGGGGGGCCCTGCCTTTTGAGAGTGCTAGTGACCCCTTGATTCACCCACCGGATCTCCTGCTGCACCTGCAACCTCACTCACCTCTGCTCTGTAGTAGATTAATCCCATCAAGCTGACATAATTATTGGAAAATAGTTCCAAATTCCAATTAAATTAACAAAAAAAAAAACAGACATCTACTATGTTAAGTTATTATATGAATTGAGCTGGGTTTTTGGACACCATTTGAAAGAAACATTATTGTTGAATAATTGTGATTTTACTTATTAATTATTTGAGAACATCTAGGTATATATAGGAACTTTTTTGTGTAATCATGTATAATGCAAAATTTTAATTTGAATACTATTATATGTTTTTTTTATATATATATAAGCTTTTCTTTATTTCATAATTCATGGATGGACATTTGGACACAAACTAATTGCGTTGAATTAGAGAAAAAAAAAGTTGGTCGTACTTTTTATTTTACATTTGCTTTTCAATTGTGATTCAGTGCATTATTTAGTGATGTCATATCAAATTGCAAAGTTAAAACCACAAAAAAATAGAATAATTATCTAAAGTTACACGCAATGAGGCGAATATGAAACTTACAATCGAATAATCACGTGACACGATGACTATCATTTTGATTGCCGAATTGATACCTTATACACAATCTTGTAGATAACATGCCACGACAACATTAAGATGAGGTATGAAAACACGATTTTCGTTACAGATATATTTTATAGTATAAAAATTTTGTGTAATTTCTAATATGTAACAAATTCACAATTTTATAACAATGAAACAGTTCAAAAACTCTGTACTCAAATTCCATAAATATTAAACCAAACAAGAATTTGATCTTACCATTACAAAAATCATGTGACATAATAAAAAACTATAGATTCATTAAATTATCATACTTTTTTACTATCTATTTTCCTATCTATTGCTCCTAGACCACTAGATCTTCCTTCTTAACTAGATTAAAATTTGGTAAATTTTATCAAACCTAAAAAAAAAAAATTGACAAAAATAAATGCAATACTATATAATAATTCTATAAATTTCTGTTGGCAAATAATCATCATCCTCAAAAGACTTCATAATTTCATACATAGAAGTCATACATACTACATTGAGGTAACAGAAGATCCAGAAAGGTAAGCAGGGACACGAGACAGACTAATGCAAAATTGCACATACCTTTCTTTCTCCATCCAACACTCTCCCTACACCCAGTTCAAACCAGACAAGATCAACCAACCCACTGTCACCGGGGCCCACCGGACACCCCGCAGGATATTTCCTCGCTCTAGTGGTCCAGGTCGCCAGGGCCGTCCGGTGTACGGCGCGCCGGTTCCAGGTGGGATTCGGATCGGCTGTCAGCTTTCAGGCACTTTTGTCCGGACAATTGTCACATTCTCGGTTGGATTTTGGATCATGGACCCGGCTCTGTACCGCCCTCTAAAGAGCCGGTGTTTGATGGGATTTTTAATAGGGTACGGTGTAAACCGGGAGCAGGGAAGGAGGAGGCGTAGAGCAGTAGCTGTTTTTAGTTTTAACGGTTTGGTTCATAATTAGGAAGAGGACAAATGTTGTAGAGACCTAAAAAAAGATATCAAAATCGATACCACTGTGCTGCGCTGTGTTATTATTCATATTATAGAGACCTGCACTTCTTTTAATTATTGGTTTCAACTGTGCAGTTTATTTTGTAACAGCGTACTAAGATTTATGAGTTGTTCTTCTATGGACAACCATTCGTTCCTAATCGAGCGATTCGGATTTTGCAGATCAAATATCTCTCTCTAATTGTGCTCCAAGAATATACCATAACCATCCGATTCAGACAAATGTACGGTCCATATCTCTTCCAATCCATAAAAAAATTCACCAAGATTATATTATACAAGTAAGTTATAAATACTCCAATGAATTAATCTGAATATCGACGTATTTTTTTTAAGATAAAGATGAGGGTCAAGCCACTCAAATTTAAATGTCTATAAAAGACCCCCCATCCGGGTTTCAAACCCGCGACCTCCCACACGGAGAGCGTTGCCCTTAGTCACTAGACTAAAGGCCGGTTCTTGAATATTGACGCATTTTAACCTGAATATGAATACTAACGCACTCGGTATTTACCGTGCCACCTGTTGTTGCATTACTGGGTGATTGGGAGGAGGATGCTGCATGGAGGTCAACAGCGGATGGATGGATTGCTGATAATTAAGTAACGGGGGAGGGTTGATGCGATTCTAGAGACAAGTGTTAACTGTAGTGTAGTGTGAGAATCCGTGGACAATCTTTAATTCTAAAGCGACACGGACATCTTTCTATGAATAAAAACAATATGAAATGAAAGAAACAATTTTAAAGAATCCATGAGAGTGACAGTGATAGTGCCACTTTTGAGTCATTCTTTAGTTGGTTTAGTCAAAAAAATTTTTTTAATTATATCGCAATTTTTACAGTACTCAGTACATAATAAAGTATTGGTAGATTTAACAAACTTTTATTACAAAATAAAAGTATCTCTTTGAATTAATAAAACTTTATTTAATTAACATGAAATTCTATATTTCTGACTGACGAATTATTACAAAATTTTGGAACCTATAATCAAATAATATGCAAAATTTAACAGAGTGGGTGGGTTAAAGATACTTTCATTTAAATTTATATATAAAACAATAAGGAAAAATAGCAATATATTTTTCTCCATATCCTTGCAACATCTAAAAGTAAAGTTAAATCATTGAATTTGATTTTTAACATGCATTTTCACCTTCTATTTAGTCCTTTAATTGAGCACAAATATTATCAAATAAATTTTATTTATTTCTGTTTATATATTTTACATTATATATATAATATATATTAATGAAAGTAAATATTGAATTACTATTAGCCAAAAAAATAAATAAAAGGTGGTCCGTATAATAATAATGGTGAAAATGCGTATCTGGTATCGCCATCAAACTTTGGGTGCGTCTAATAATTTTGGTGCCCACTTAAAAGAAACTCTTGCATCATCCTTTGCTTTCTTTCTCCCACTCATCAACCATCAAGCAACACAATCTGCACTTGGCCCATAATTTAATAGGAGATGAAGGAAGTAGCCAAAATAAAAATATTTTTATAAATTGCTAAGAATTTTTTTTTTTTAGAAAAGAATAATATTTATTATGGTTTCAAAACATTATTTTTGTGCTTGTTGACAAAGTGATTTCCTAAACACTAAATTTTCAAATGGTGATTTTTTTTCTGTTTAAAAAGTAAGAAAGAATTTGGACGTAATATCTTTATCTTAAGGCTTAATATTATTAGCTCTCGGAGATTTGTTATTCATGTCATTTTTGATAAAAATCATGTGAGTCAAAAAATAAAAAAACTTTTATCAATAAAAATGAGATTGACTTATAGAAATTTAAATATCAAGATATTTTTCTGATTATACTTTAAATTTCGGATACGCTATATATCACAAGATCTTTGCCCCTTAATTAAAATATTGATTGATAATAAAATTTATCTGAAAACGATATCAACGATTGAAATAAAAAAAATAATCATGATCATATCAATTACGTAGATAAATTATAATTTCACAAACAATATTCTTATATTGAAATGGATTGTAGTATAACAAAAGAGTGAACAATTAGGGCGTGTTCAGTTCCATCCCAATTTTACTGTTTCCATGGGAAATAAAAAATTTCTTGAGAGTGAATTTTATATTTCTCTGCTGAATAGTATATTTCCCTTAGAAATAACGTGCGTCCAAACAGGCCCTTAATATTTTCTCTCACGTACGCATGCATTGAATTGTAGTCTTGGTCTTAACATAAATCTACTTTGTATCATCTGCCTTCCAAAGGCAACGATGGATCAAGAGACGTCCGCCTTTTTAACAAAGTTGACCCCGGAAAAAGAGCAGCTTTTTCTCATGTTATCTTTTACATTCTTTTTGTTATTTATTATCAAATGAAGAGGCTCCACAAACCCTGTGGCACTTGGTAACACGAATTTGAAGGGATCAGAATCGGCTGCCATAATTGTGATGGCACCGGGTGCCATAATTTTAATCTGGACGGTTGAGATTAATTTGGACGGTTGAGATTTTATAAATTGGAGGAGGCTTTTTTTGTAGGTCCCACTGTCATAGAAACTATGGCACCCGGTGCCATCACAAACTATGGCAGCGGATACCAATCCAATTTGAAGTACCCTTTTCCGGTAATATATGTATGAGGAGGTGTTCCTTAATTATCTTGATAATCTTGATGATGATGAAACATTTTCAAAAATTTATAGAAATTTATAAAGAATCTTAAAAATGAAAAAGACTTGCGTATGCATTTAGATTGATAGTATTTCAAACTTCAATCAATTTAAATATTGTTCGATGACTTATCAAAATTTTGTGTATTTTTTAAAAGTTCTAATCGTGATCAAACAAGAATTTGTTTTTTTCCTTTGTAAAAAAAATGAGGGTCGAGTCATTCAAATTTAAATGTCTGTAAAAGATCTCTATGTGGGTTTTAAACCTGCAACCTCCGACACGGAGAGAGTTGCCCTTAACCACTAGACCAAAGTTCAATTCTTGTCACGCAAGATATTATTTGTTTCGTTTGAAAAGGAACCTTGATATAATAATATGGAATACTTTGTTAAGGTTTTGTAGGGTACATGGAGGAAAGAAATATCGTAGTTACTTGAAAGCTCTCAAACCACAAAAAACTCAAATTATTTTTCTTTGAAGTGTAATGATTTTTGCCCAACTTAAATAAAAAGGGAAATTTGATAGGTAAGTGTAAAACAGTTACATATGTTCATTTTATGTGATGTGTGAATTTTTCCAATTAATTTTAGTACCTTTTTAACTAGTACAAAATATACAATGATGGCAAATATGAATTAATTTTAACCCACAAATTTTGATGAAATTTATTATTTGCATGTTGAACTAATAATTAATTCCAATGAAGTTATTTTTCATTTAGTATGTTCTGATTATCCAACTTGAGTATGATTAATTCATATATATGGAGTTAGATTACAAGCTATCATGCATAGCATATTGCCATATTGTGATGAAATTTATATGGTATAATTAATCATTGGTATTTGAAAAAGGTCCTTAAAAATGATGTCCTTAAATCTAAGGCACACATAGAATCCACAAAAGGGATGTCCCTGCGTGTAATTCAAGGGATGAATCTTTACATGTTCCAGAAATAGTTGACCTAAACTGTATTAAAAGTTTTTCATAAAGCAAACAATATTTGCTTATATATATATATTTCCATGAAAAACCAAACAAGAAGAAAAAAAAAAATGTCTTTTTCTTTGTGTTTTTTTTTTCCTTCTCAGAAAACCACAAAAAGGGTATAAATTGACAGTGTAAAGGTATCCATAGAAGGAAACGTGTCTCACTAGGAAATGCAGCATGCTATTTCAAGAAAGAGATGTATATATGTTTTTTTTTTTTTTTTTAACAAGGCCCGTAGGCAAACCCTCAATTATCCCCTGCCCAGCCCCTGCTGGGACTTGATTCCGAGTCTCCACAGTGAAAGCCCATGTTACTACCACTAGGCCGTAGCCTCGGTGACAGAGATGTATATATATGTTGAATGAGATTATATTATGCCATTTATTGTGTTGCTATTCATCTCCTACTTTATTTTTATTCTCGAATCCTTTTTAGGACTTTATGTCTTTTCTCTTCTCTTTTTTTTCATCTCTTTTCGTTGATCTTTTAATGGTTCGCAAATTTTTCACGAGATTGATTCTTGATGTTTTGTAGAATACTGTTCTTTTTTTTTTTCTTTTTTTTTTCTCTTTAGTAGTTTTGGAATAAAGCTCATTATTAGATAGTTCCTAGCATTTTTCTCATGGAAGATTTTTACGCATAAAGTTATCACTCATCACAAATAAATTGAGCAAAGAACAAAAAAAATCTATTTGAAGAACTTAATTACTTATGTAATATTTATACAAATATTGAAAATTTAATAAGTATTTATATATTTTTTTATTTTATTCAAGTATTTTCAATGTCTAATATTAATATACACATGAGCAATTCATATCTTATAAATATTTCAATACAGATGGCCGGCATATATCATTAATTCGTAGAAGAAAAAAAAAAAAAACCCAACAAAAGTAGTGCACCAATTAATCATTTTAAGCTCTATTAATCCTTACTATATTTAAAAGCATATTGGGGAAAATGACATGAAAAGGCTATCTTCCCCAAATAAAAAACCTGAGCCGTTGATCATTTTCTTGGATAGATCAGAACCGTTAATATACGTTAATGCCCGTTGATGTTCTCAGCCCGTTAAAACTTAAGGCCCATATAAATTTCCTTAATATAAGATCAATTACATATTGTCTTAAATATTCATTACAAGAAATAACAATTTCAGTTCAAAGCAAGGCGTGGGCTCTTTACCGGTTGTTAACAAATGGAGGTGACAAGATCAAGATGACATGAATATCTGAAGGGCACAGGGGATCAGAAGGGGAAGAAATGGTGGGAAGAATAGAAACCTCCACTTACACTTAGAGCCACAACGGTACAACGCCACAAGCCCACAAGCATCTCTTTCCAGGCTTTAGAATCCAAAAGGCATTTGAGTGGGACGTATATATGGGAACCACCATCCATTTACACCTCCCCCATCTTTTTATCTTTCTCATCTCCCCTTTTTTACCAGAAAAACATTTTATCTTATTGAAAAACTGTTCATACATCTATAAAATGTTAAAAAAAAAAATGTAATAGACAATTTTTCTATTGACGCTAGATATTATTGTTTTTTTTTTTGACAACCTCCTCTCTTATGCCTCTCCAGTTTGCACCCTTTACAGGAAAACGTTAAATCAATCACTTATTAAATCAGCATGATATCATCATCCAGACCATAAAATGAATAAGTTAATTAGTAAGATGGAGTATTATTAATATAACATGCAAATTAATTATTAATGCGCCTCAGTGGTGAGTGACTGAGTGTCTGAGTGAGTGAGTGAGTGCTTTATTAATCTCCATAAATAAAAAAAGGTAATGATAACACTCGTGTATATTATTTTATATGATGAGATATTAGATAGATTTGGCAAAGTGACATGAGAATATATATATATTTAGTGCAAAGTGAATACTCAATACATTTTTATTTTATTCATAACCAACAACACAACAGTCACTCAAAGAGGCCAGCCACGTGGCAGATAACTGAAAAAAAAAATATAATACTTTTATAATTCATTAAAAAAATATATGAGCAAAGTTGGGTTTCCTAGATATGTTAAATTAAGATCTAGAACATATCCTAGGAAAGAATGATTAATTAATTATTAATTAATTAATTAATTAATAAAGAATTAATATATTTTATATTGCATCTTTCTCAAGTTGACTTGATTGTGTTAGGAAGCAGCTCCAAATACTGTTCTATTTTATTTTGTTTTTTCTTGTTCTTTTCTGAAAAAAGATCTTTATTGCTGTGAGTGAAAAGTGGAGGATATCATATCTCATCCCTTGTCTGCTACTATTGCTTGTCAAATGCCATATCTTCAAGCCTAATTTTGTTATTATATGGCCACAAGCCAACAACTTGTGTGTAATCTGTTATCTGTGCAATCTTTTTTTTTTTTTTTTTTTTTTTCAAGGTCTAAAGCCTCAACTCACAAGGAGGCAACCTTTTTGAATAATTATCTTATTAGTTCTATATTAGAGGTCCATTAAAAATCACATAATTCATAAAATTAACACAAAAATATGTACAATTAAATGTCAGTATTTCACCAGGAGAGAATATTAAAAAAAAAATATTGTTGATTTAAAGCAAATTGATCAAATAAATCATAAATGGAAAAGTTGGTAAATATATATATTTTTTTTGGTATATATGTATGCTTTCTAGTTTTATTTGTTTGGTTAAACCATATATACAAACTACAAAAAGTTAAATAATATGCAAAAAAAAAAAAAAAATTATATATACAGGCAAGAGTGAGAGAAGCAGAAGAGGGTGTCATACATAAATGGAACTAAATGACCTAAATTGCTGAAATGGGGGGAGCCCACAAAATGGTGATGTCCCCCTCAAACCCTTCAATTATTGCTCATTGTTCATTGTTCATTGTTCAGTACACCCTTGCTTTTGGCTGATAATGAAAGTCTATTCATCATACCGAAAGGGTTTAAATAATAATATTGTAGGGACCAAACACTACCTCTATTCACCGTTTGACTTTTCTAATTTTAGGGCAAAATGCATACGGTATTTTTTTTTTTTTCCCTTCGTAGGTTATTGGGTTGCTATTTATTTTTATTTTTTTTGTATAGAAGCAGTAAAATAATCAAGAATATTCTTAAACTAAATAAAAGAAGCAGTAAAATAATCAAAATATTTTTTTGTATAGAAGCAGTAAAATAATCAAGATAATTTTTAAAACTAAGTACATAAAATAGTCTAATTAAATGCTCAAGGTAACAGGATTGCATTCATTTTACCTTTAATTTATGAGGTGCATAATTTTTTTTTTTAGATAAAGATGATGATTAAGCTACTCAAATTTAAATGTTTATAAAGGACCTCCGTGTGTGTTTTGAACCTGTGACCTCCTAAACAGAAAATGTTGCTCTTACGAACGGTTGAACTTAAAATTTTAACTCATTTTTCTTCAATAAACCGCCATTTGAGAATTGACAGTAGATCAAATATTGACTGTTTTGGGGCTCTCTTTTTTGTGAAAAACTATTTAATTTGTGGTAATAATTGAAGTACAAATATATATGACCTAACTTTATTACAAAAAATTTCTATAGTTTATGACACACATCAAACATTATAGATGCAAACAGATATCCGAGTGCTCTTAATTATAAATGAATAATTGTTAACATTTTTGCAAGTTAATTTCATAATAATAAGTGCATATATGCCAAGAAGGCCCCAATCATTTAATCTGCCAGATCTAATGTATTATTTATAGGTCAGATGTATAAATTTCCTTGCCCCACATTAGTGTTCAATCAAGTGCATGTTCTTGTATAAGCGTGCTACTGCTTGACTATAACATAACAACAACATATAAATGAGCATGTTCTTTTTATATATATATGTAGCTTGAAATTCAGTAATATATATATGAGGAGGGTTGTAATCCCATAAGTTTTTTGTGCCACAAGGAGTCACAAACTCACTTTTTCATTTATATTTCAAAATTTTGTATTCAAATTTCAAATCAAAACCGTTAATATTATTTATGTTCATGAGGGATGTATGCATATAAAATTTCATCAATTTTGGAATTCATTTTGTACTAGATTAAGTGGCTTAAAAATGAATGGATCTAATTAACTACGATTGCTTGATTCTAATACATTCATCTTTAACCCACTTAATCTAGTACAAAATGAATTCCAAAATTCGTGAAATTTTATATGCATACATCTCTCATGAACATAAATAATATCAACGGTTTAAATTTAAAATTTGAATCCAAAATTTTGAAATATATATGAAAAAGTGAGTTTGTGGTATCTTGTGGCACAAAAAACTTGTGGCATTGGAACATTACTCTATATATATATAGTGAGAATAAATGATGAATTACATAGAGGTTGAGTAAACTAAAAGGTATATGAGAGTAACTTAGAAGAAATGCTATATATACCTTGGTCCCCAACTATATACATATAGCATGATTACCAATTTTTGTCCCATCATGTACAATGCTACTTATAGAACCGTTGTTAAATCTATTTTACCGCAGTCTTTTACTTAAAACCGTTGTTAATATGTACAATTCTACAGTGGTTACTAATTAATACTGCTGTAAAACTGTTTAATTAGCTACGGTTTTTTAGTGAATGACCTAACAGACCGCTGTAATAGGACGTTGTTAAAAGATCTTTTTCTTGTAGTGGTTATTTATGCCCTATATATGTTGTAATTGTATACGTAATACCTAATACGTAATATTTTTCATTAATTATGTATATTATGTTTGTTTAATATATTAGTCTTCTTGGATTGCACTTGTGGCGGCACAATGACTCACACTCTCAAGTCAAAACAAAAATTATAATATAATAAGAAAAAAAAAAAAACATTTCCGAAAGCTGAAAGCACATTCTAAACGCAACACAAATAAAATAACATAAGCACATATATAGCATGGAGAGGTTCTTTATACTATTTGACCCCGTATTTGTTGCAGTGCAATTTTCTGTTGAAAAATTTATTGCCATGACATGCGAGTTGACAATGATGTGTTTGGCAACAATCTTAGTGACATTGCAACTGCCTTTTAGAAGAAAAAAAATACCAAAGAAAATCTAGAAGGATAGGCACAAGCCATAGTACTTACATTAATTATGTAATTAAGTTAATTAATGTCCCAATTAGCTATTGGGCAATTTTGTTTGAGGTCATTGTCAGTGAGCTGTTAATTAATTGGGCCATTTATTCAATTATTTGAGGTCATGATCCACCACAATGGGGCAATACAAAATGAGGCACAGAAGATCCTAACTTGCATTAAAATGGAGTTCTATTTGACACGCACTTCACGGACGCCATTCACACATGGCTATTGTTTTGTAACGCACCAATGTGTAGTCTTATGTGTTGCTAATAAGAAGGCATTAAAGGTTGAAAGAAAATAACTAATAATAAAGATATCTTCTTCATACTACCATACAAGTTTTAATTCAAACATGGTACATTAGTAATCACTGATCCTACAGAAAATTTTTTCTATCAGAACAGGATTTCAGATTGCATTTGGTGAAATCCTACGAAGAGTCCATTATTGATAGGAAAAAAAAAATCCAGTCCAACCTAATTAATATTTTCCTCTAAAAATAAGCATTTTAGAGGAATAAATTCCTATTAAGAATTGCTAGTATAGTCTGCCGAATGGTAAATATAAATTATTTCCTATAGACTCAAATCTTGTAGAAACCTACAGAATTTGTGTCTGCTGAACATGCCTTAAACATGATAAATCTTATAAATATATTTTTCCCATGAGTAATAATAAATTAATAAATGCCCTAATTAAACATGGTAAATCTTACAAATATATTTTTCCCATGAGTATAATAATAAATTAATACTAATAAGTTAATATCTAATAAATAATAAGTTCATAAATGAAGAGGTTCCACATATAAGAATATAGAATGCCATCTCCACAGTAGAACTTGTGTGTGTCTGTTGGGTTGCATCATAGGTCAAGAACGTTGATTGGCCCATGCGGTACGCCGCATGAACCCCAAATAATAATAATAATAATAATAATAATACTACCAGAAAGAATGTTCTCTTTTCTTAATACCCCAAAACCAAAACAAAATAGAGAACCGAAAGGCCAGCAGTCCAGCACTCATGAAGTCATAAAAAAAGGTCACAGTCACACTCACTCACTCACCACCCATAGAAAGGAAGAACACAGAAAAACCAAGCCAAGCCAAACAAAAATATTATTATTATTAGGGAAAGGTGGAAATGGAAAAAGGGGGGATCTTTATAATGTTCGGTATACTTTTTATGAGCTTGTGAGAGGGAAGGGGAAAAGGAGGTTTAGAACATGATAGGGATGGAAATGGCAAATGGGAAATGTCCCACTTGCACTTGCAGCCTCCCCTTTTCCCTGATTTTGATTGATTGGAATCTGATGCTGCCCCTTAATTTCTTCCTTGTGCTCCTCTCTTTGTGGCCTCCCATGTTTGCATATATATATTTAGATATTTTTGTGATTTGTAGAGTATTTGACAAATTATGTACAAAATAAAATTTGAAATTATATTTATTCATTTTAATTTTTGTTAAAAATAAAAAAATTAAAAATATTGTGAAAATAATAATTGAGAAGTGATCCCTCCAAATTAAAAACATGGAACATAGTTTCATAGATAAATAAATAAATGAAGAGTTGTTATGCTTTGGACAGCTAAGCAACCTTTCATTTTAAATCCAACTGTTCTTATTAAACAAATTCTCTTTAATTATATCTAAAAGACATATCGTGACTATCCAATTATAAAAAATGAACTGTCCATATTTCACCCGATCCATAACAGAATTAGCTATAAAATGAAACCAACCAAACAAAAATGGGCCATATATATTCATAAGCCATCATTGTATATATTTGGTGGCAACCTAAATCAACCTATGTTGATGGCAATATATATAAAAGAAGGCGTGACTTTGACTCTCTATTAGCATAATTAAAATCTTGAGAGTGAAACTTTAATCCTCCATTTCCGTTAAAAAGATGTACCCAACTTGAGATAATGTGCACCCACCAATAAGCACATGCTTGGCACCACAAAAACAAAAACTCGCTCTCTTCTTGATTTGTTGAATTGACGGATGAAAAAAGCAGATTTCCGATCGGATGGTCGGGATCGGTTGTCGAACCGATCTCAAAGTACTTCGGTTTTTGTTTACACCAATCTTAATGTACTTCGGTGCTTTTCAACCGTCAGATTAAGAAAAATAGGCTAAAAAGAAAAGCAGGTGATTCCGATCCTGAATGGACTATCTTTCTAGTTGAGAATTTGAGATGGTTTTTATATTTTATAGAGCTAGCCTGTGCTTAATTTTTTTTCTGAATGTTTTCTTTCTTTTAAGTACCTTTTGTGCTCTAAAGGTGTCCTGTCCTGAAACCAGGAAAACTTTTCTGGCAAAGCAACTTTCTAAACATGTATGCATCGGACAAATTATTGATGTAAAGCTAGCTGTGTGGTTCTCCTAAAAAAAAAAAAATTAAAAAATTGTGTGGGTTTTAGAAACATTTTAAATATTTTTAAACATGATTGACAACCAACATTCTAAACATTTTTTTTCTGATTTATTAAAAGAAAAATCTGATTTTCCGATCCGAATTGGCCGATTTTGAATTTGCAAGCCCTATTGATCATGTGCGTTGATTTTCAATGCTATCAACAAGTTAATCTCGTTGTTGATTATTTTAGTAACCACCACTCATTTAATTATGTATGTCCATTAGTTTCTTTAGCATATAGAATTGTCTAAGATTTATTGTAGAATTATTATCACTAGGTTGTCCCCCTGCGCGTCGCGGCGGAGTTGTGGACTCTTTGAAGACATTTGCTGTGATCAACATATGAAAACACTTTGTGGAATAATGAGTTACACATATATTGCTAATTACCAATAAAAAAATCTGTTACATTGCTATAAATATTATGGGGGATATTACATAAAATTTGTTCCTATGATTTCACAATATATATACATATATATAGGCACACTAATTACTTCGAATCATTTGGCATGGAACCTGATATTATATAAAACCTGATCTGATTAGAGATATGTGCAACTCAATCTCAAAAAAACCCTCATATTATCCACATCATTGATATGAAGTCGTAGTACCAACTCATTTGTACTATTAATAGTACTATAGCCTCGCTCTATGTTTGATTCGTTTCTATCTCATATATTTTACAAAAAAAATCAAGGAAAAAAATATATCCACAAAGAAAATATAAAGCAAGGATATGAAAAATTTTGAGTAATACCTAGGTTCCATAGAAAAACCGTCCATAGCGTCCATAGGTTATATTTTTTGATGTATCTGTTACATTTTTTGTGTATCCATTATATTTTTTCTACATCTATGGGCGTATGAACGATTTTTCAATGAACGCAAGATGTTTCTCAAAAATTTCCTTCTATTCCCATAGCATATGTTATTTTTTTATTAGAAAAAAAATACGAACCAAAGGCAAGTATACATTGTGAGTATTTTTTAGGGTAAATTTTTTGGGAGGTTATTAAACTTTACTTCAAATCTATAATTGGTCACTGAACTTCTATGTATTCATTTTTTGTCACTCAACTTTGATATTTATCCAAATTTGGTCACTCCATTAGTTTTTTCATCCAACTTAACGGAAAAAATTAATATGACATCAATTTTAGAGTTTAGATATATATTTTTTCAATGTAAAACTTAAAAAGCAAGAATATAAAGATACAAATTATTTGTTATGAGATCCAACTTTTTCGTGTAGTGCAGGATGTGAACTTTTCGCGTGAGTCAATGCTCACCAGCTAAAACCCACGAAAATGTTTGATGGGCAGTACACGGCCAAGATGTGAGATGAGATTGAGAAGAAGTGCCAAGAAGATACAGATATCTAGAAAGATGTGAGACAATTCAATCATCGACTCAGGCCGCGTGCTTATCCTCTGCCAAATACATATAGGTATCTGCCAATACTGCCTAGCAAATCAATGAGGTGGATAATAGGAGGGTTTTTTTGAGATTGAGTTGCACATATCTCTAATCAGATCTAACGATTGATGTACTGCGCAGTACAGGATATGAACTAATTCTGCCCCATTGTTCTTTCCAAAAAAAAAGAAGCCGCATCATTCAATAAAATAAATATACATATCTGCTAAGATGGTGAGACGAGACGTGCAGTGAAATTTTTTTTTTAATTTTAATATAAGACGAGATGTGCAGTGATTCTATATTTGGTATCCCCGTATTGTTTTGTCTGAGCTTTGATGTTTGATGGGAAGATTGAGATAGAGTTAAAGAAGACAGTACAACTCAAGATAAGAATGAGAAAAAGAGAGTAGACATCTGTTATAAAATTTCAACCTGAGGATGATAGAAGGCGCATCAAGACCATATATTATCGATTGCACGCTTTTTAAATCTTAGAAAACTAAATTCCATCCCATAAACAGTAAAGAAAAGCAAAATTTTTTAAAGATAACCGTGAATCAATAAGAACTGAATATACATACCCACACAAAAATAAATATCAAATATGACCTTGACGGGAGTGTATATACTACATGCGGTTCATAAGTTTTTCCCCCCAAAAATTAAAATTATCAAGACCCAAATAATGAAATAATAGATTTGTCTCTATTTAAGTTTAAATTTTGTTTATTTTAATTTTCTAAACAATGATTGTTGAAATTCTCTGAGACCCAAATAATAGTCACTATTTAAGTTTAATTTTATTTATTTAAATTTTCTAAACAATAATTGTTCAAATAATAGTCACTATTTAAGTTTAATTTTATTTATTTAAATTTTCTAAACAATAATTGTTCAAATTCTTTTGTGAGCCTTTCATAATGCGTTATACATTTTTGTGAGAGCTTCTTATTAAAAGTAATAATTGTTTAAAGATAAAATTTCTATTTTAAATTCTGATCAAACTTTTTTATATTATTTTGCCCATTAATTTATCTGTATGACTCAAAAAATCTTTAATGATCTTGTCTTCATATACGAAATTCAATTATATAATTTATTAAGTTTTAAACATATTATAAATATAATTAAACTATAAATATCTCGTTAATATATGATTATATAATTTAAACAAACAAATTTTATATCACACCATCAATATTATTTACTTTTGATTTTGTTTCACTCTTCATGTACTCACACCAAATGACTTGTGTTTTTTTTCCTCCTCAACAAATAAGATTAATGTGGTGTCTAAAACAAAATTATATTCTTAAAATGGTCCAGCATTTATACGTATATTTATAAATTATTGCATTATTATTATATATCATGTAATCACATCAAAAGATTTAAAAATTATGTTCAACTGTTCAATATAAATATTTCAAACTTATATAAAATTATTTATTTATTTGATATCATTTTTCAAACTGAAACCCGAGTTACAATTCTAGTCTATAATAATTGTACAAATTTCTGGTTGCATGTAGCATGTGTGCTATAGCTAAGGCTATATATGATAATTTTTCTATGTGTGGTTGTATATCCAGTTTCATGGCTATCTGCACACATTTTTCTATAAGAGCATATTGGGCTCTCTCTCCATTCCAAAAACAAATTGACGGAACTAAAACTTGTATTGTCCATCGGATGGTAACATCAAATTGCTCTCAGCTTCAAGTTGCTGAGAGGCCACCAATCTCCCCCCTCATTGGGGGGTATGTATAATATACACTTAATAATAAAACAATAGCTAGGAAAAGCAATATTGAAAATTAAATATATTTGCTCCATTTTTATCTATGAAAAATTAAAGCAATCACATATTGCCATGGACACTGTCGAATTTTGCAGGCTGCAAACAACACTACACTGGACACTAGTAGATGAAAAAAAATAAAATTATGAATAATAAAATTATATAAAATTATTAATTTTTATAATTAATCTCATCCGTTGATTTTGATCCAACGGCCCATACTTGGATAACAGGGTCTTGTTATCTAAAGTTGGATAACAACATATTTGAATTTGGGTCTATTGGGACCTATTTGTCAGCCTATTTATTATAGAGGAGGGATCCATTGACAATTCCCATCTTGACAATCTTGACAATTTGATATTTCAAAAATTTATAAAAAATCATATAAATTCTCAAAAATAGAAAAAATTTTACGGAAGTATTTCTTAACGTATAGATTGATTATATTTTTTGATTATATTCAATTTAAGTTATATTTGATAGTTTTTCAAAGATCTGTTAATTTACAACTGTTAAAAGTTACACAAAATTTTGATAAGCCATCAACGATGTTCAAATTGATTGAAATTTGAAACACCATCAATCTATGAGTTAAATAATGCATCCATAAATCTTTTTTTATTTTTAAGATTTTTTATGAATTTTTATAAAATTTTAAAATGTTCCATTGTCAAGTTTGTCAAAATAAACATCGTCAATAGATCCCTCCTCTTTATTATATCTGTGGAGATCATTGTATAGACATGCTCTAATAATAACTACATAGAACTTCAATCAAAAAAAAAAAAAAAAACTACATAGTACATAGTACATACATACATACACATGCCTGCCCAAACTAGCAGAACATAGATACGCAAAAAAGATGCGGTTCTGTCCGTATCCTTTAATTAAAAGGGGGGCCCTGCCTGCTTTCATCTTTCATGTGCCTTTTATTGTCTTTCGTACGGCTCATGATCATCTCATATCTATCTGGGTGACTGGGTCTGGGCTATTGATTATTCTTTCTTTCTTTTTTTTTTTTTGAGGAAAATTCTTTCTTTCTTTCTTTCTTTCTAATTAACTTTCCTGTGCTCAGTGTGAGCCACCATTTGAAGTGGTGGGTTAGTGCATTTAATTTAATTAGCTATGAATTATTTATTATTAATTATTTGCATTCTATTATCATATTTCCAATAACAATTCTGATTGTTGGTTTGGGTTTTCAATCAAAGAAAAGAAGTACGGATTATAAATTAAGATCGTTCATGTTAAAGTCAGTTGATCTCATGATAATTCTAATTCGAGAAAAAACAAATGAACCCATATGCTAAAACTTGATTACTAGTTTCTTTTTCCCTAAATTTTGAGAATTTCTGTCAAATTATAACCATCATCTTTTAATTTGAGTGAATTGACTCTCATCTTGATCTAAAAAAAAAGACCTGTTAAATTATAACCATTAAAAATATTTTTAAAATTTTAAGAAGCCATCAAACAATGTTCAAATTAATTGAAAGGTCAAAAATATTAGCTCCACTTAAAAAAATCCCTCATAAAAATCCTCCAATAAATTTTCTCATGTTCCACTGCATACACCATTCGTACCTCTCACATGTCCCCAACAGTGATTATATTAAATACTATTTGTGAATATATCAGAGCATTAATACAAAATTTTAGCCGCCTCCCCCCAACTCCAGACCAAAGTGATTATACTAAATATTATTTGTGAGTACATCATATGTAGACGTACTTATGCCAAATTTTAGTGTATCAAAATATTTTTGTTTATATGAGTTTGAAAAGTGATTATACTACACATGGATACTGTATATATTAAGATGAATATCATGAAAAGATAATTTAGAGTGGATAATACTCTTGAAAATGGTTAAGGACGATTTTAAGGGGCGTAGAATAATTTCTCTTGATTAAAATTTGAAACATTTTATAAACTTTTTCCCCCCTTATTAAGATCTTTTAAGATTTTTTTTTTTATTTTTTCAAAAGTGCCATCGTAAAGTTATTAAGATAAACATGACTAATAGATCCACCCTCTTTATAAAGACCATTGTATTTGCTACAAGATGGAAAATTTATAATAGTTGATTGACTATTTGATGTTTTGAAATTATTAGTTTTACAGATCAACTTGAGATCTTGTACTGCTCAAAATCCTCTGGATGTAACCGGTGATTGCATCTTTGTTTGCTATGATCAGTGCACTAGATTCTCAAGTGATGCCATGATTGGTGCTCCAGATTTTCAAGTGATGCTGTCTTTGACTCACCACAATAGATTTGCGCACACAAATTACACGTTCATTTATGTATACTAATAAAGAGTCCACGCCTTACTTTGGGATCGGGATTAGCTGCTTTTAGGGCTTGCTTTGCTTGATCCGACGGTTGAGAAACACCGAAGTACTTTGAGATTGGTGCAACAAATACCGAAATACTTTGAAATCGGTGTAGCAATCGATCCCGACCGTCTAATCGAAAAAGCAAGCTCTGCTTTTCTCAAAAGAAAAGCAATAGATTTTTGTCCCTTGCTTTGTACTGAAATTATTATATCTTATAATAAATGGCCGAAAGCTCATCCATGAGGAAATTGATATGGGCCTTAAATTTTAATGGGCCGGGACATTAATATACGTCAACAGTGGTGATCAATCTAAGTAAACAATCAACGGCTGATATTTCTTCTTTGGGAAAGATAGAACTTTCATGTCAAAAAATTTAATCTTTATTAGGAGTAAGAATATCTACAACTTCGCTAAGGTGTTTCATGAAGCTTTTTTTTATTATTTTTTAGGAAAAAGCTTTATAGTTGTTCAATTCAAATTATATAATATCAATCTTTCAATCTGTATAATTATTAATTTAGCTTACCCACATAAAAATTTAATTGTATCTATATATTTAATAAATTATTTTATTTCATTGCACAGATATAGCTAAGAGGGTTTAAGAAAACTACAAAGGACGAGAAATGAAAATAAAATAATGGACTACTGCTTTAATTTATCTTGACAACAGGACTTTTGAAAATAAAAAAAATCATTAAAAATTCTTAAATGTAGGAAAAAATTTACGGAAGTATTGTTTAACTAATTATATATTAATTATACTTTCATAATATTCAATTTAAATGAAGTTTGATAGCTCTTCAAAGACCCGTTAAATTACAACTGTTAAAAAGAATACAAAATTTTGATGAGCCATCCAACGATGTTCAAATTGATTGAAATTTGAAACACTGTCAACCTATAATTTAAATAAAACATCCATAAATTTTTCATTATTTAAAACTTTTATGATTTTTTTCAAATTTCTAAATATCCCATTATGAAAACTGTCAACAAAAGAATATTTTTAATTCAATTGATCTCTCCTTTTGAATTATACCGTTGCAAAGAGCCAAAAGAGCAACCGTTAATTGTGAATCTCCAAATGTCTACACATAATTATTTTTAGGTTCCACTTGCACTGTAGTTTCCACTTTTATATATGCCCTTGTGCCTTTTTGGTCTAAATTTTCAAAGAACACTCGGAATCAAAATCAAAAGTTAATTCTTGATGGGTTTGAAATCAGAAAAGGTGCAATTATATATTCAACTTTACCTCCTCATGGAGGCAAGTGGTCAAAAAAACATATCTCAACAAATCCACACTCTCACAAAATGCAAACTGATATGCATCATCAACTAAGGTTTAAATATTTTATCCAAATTAATTTTCAAGTTTTTTTTTTTTTTATCACCAAAATATATATGCAGCAGTCCCCACATAATAGTTGTCAAGCAAAATGTGTGGTGGATTTTTGTTCATGGAACTTCACTTTGAAACGAAACTTGGTTGAATAGTATGTTTGAGTTAATCCGATAAATGGCCTCTGAAATATTATTTTTTTCTAATATCTTGACGTTAAAGTTTCAAAAATTAATATATCGATTCATTTTAAAGTACTGTTTTGTTACCATTTGATCCTTAAATTACGAAAGAAACATTTTTAGTTACTTTGTAATATGTAGTAATATAATTAAAGTATGAATAATGAACCAAATGTAGTTCATAATTATTAAATATTAACTAAATTTGAATAAATTATTATTAATCATTTAATGAGAAATTATCTATGTCCCGCTTAACTTTCCCCTTGTCCATCCCCCATACTATATTTGTAATATTCTCTATTTCTCTCTCATGCTCTCATAAAATTTGAGTGACGTTTTTTTTTTATTCTTTATCTTTCTATTATACATGTATGAGTATTTTGCACAGTTCAAGTTGTGAATTGGAACCGGTAAAAGTGATTTGTTGTATTTGGAAAATAATTTTCAACTAAAGATGTATTGGGTGCGGTTAAAAGAGATTTTTAAGGGGTATAGTTATCAACTCCCTTATTTAATATAAGTATTAATTTCTTGTCATCTTGAATTTATTAAAATAACGATTACTTTTTTTTTTTTTCATAAATCTGATAGATATAGTATATGATATGGACATGACAATGATTTTTTTTTTGTTTATCATTATACGACCATTCCAATACAGAGAGAAAATTTTAAAGACTAAAATTTTGACTAAATACCAGATTATATATTTGTAAACTGTTGAGTTTATTTATTTGATCCACTTAATATATTCTCTCTAACAGAAATAAAATACTAAAATTTGCACAGGTGCATACGATAAAAGCATGCACGCATATTATACACACCCTAATACAAAGAGAATACAAATGAGCACATGCTCTCGTAAGATCTGGAAAAAGGACCCCAATAAAATGAAAATTAAAATTTTAAGATATTTATGAGATAAGAAAGAATATACTTTGAGCTCCATTTGAGGGAAATGGAATAAGTTGAATCTTTTTGCCCTTTTCATTCAGTATTTATTAGGAAAATGCTTGGGGTACACCCCTATAGTAGTACCACATATATATATCTCACTACAATTAATCACCAAAAAATGAACACATTTTAATATGGTGAGTTGATAACTGCACCCCTTAAAAAATCTCCTTAATCGCACCCCAATACATTTTTAGTTAAAAATTCTTTTTCAAATACAACAAATCATTTTTACCGGTTGCAATTCACATCTTCAATTGAACAAAACACACATATATATACACAATATAAAGATCAAGAATAAAAAAAATTCACTCAAAATTTATGAGAGTATGAAAAAAAAAAGAAAAAATATTACCAATTTAGTTTGGAGGAAAGTTAAGGGGGCAAAGATAATTTCTGTTTAATATGTACAACCTCCGTTCACAATTAAATGAATTTATACCCTTTACAACTTGTCCCCAATTAAATGAACTTTACCGATTCGATATTCTTTTTCTATTCGTCTCTTGTTTCTCCAATATTATAATTACCCTTTTATTTATATTATTTAATTGAAACATTTATTATGTAATGATTACAAATTGAGGATATAAAAGTAATTTCACTTTTCTACTAATTCCTTTGACTTTTCATAAAAATTCATTTATTCATAGACAGAGGTTGTAGCTAGTAAGGTAAAATATTTAACAAAGAGAGGATACTTCATATTTTTACATTTGTTAGCTGATTTGACATGATGACATGAGATGCACAGTGTGTGTACATTTAGGGGACCAACCCCACTAACCACTGGGCCACCTTGCCTTGCACTATCCATGTAGAGAAAGAAAGAAAGAGGGTGACAAATGGAGGAATGATGGCTTTTAATTTGGATGGTAGAGAGCTTTCAATGGTGTAATGAAATCTGTTTGGTGTTTGAAACTAATTCCACTAAAGGAAACACATTAATGCCACCCGCTTTCATGCATTATTGTTGTTTGTCTAAATCCAGACCATGAATAGTTAACTTCTGTTACAAAATAGTTTGTTTTCAGATTCATAATAGAAGGTTACTATATATGATGAAAATTTATTTGGACCAATAAACACACATGGTTTTATAAGGTTCCATATCCGCTGGGATCTAAAACAGCACTGCGATCTCGTTCCGACGACTGAGGTCTTTTAGGGGTTGTTTTGAAGGGATCTCAACCGTCCAATCTGAATCTCAAGACTCTGCAATCAGATTTGAATCGCAGCTGATTTTAGTGCGTTTTTATAACATCTTAAAATTGGATTTGGGGTCAATGATCACTCATTGTGTTTAACTACAAGCGTACCTGCACGCTGCTGCGGGCAATTTTTAATTCTTATTCAAGCTAAATGGGATGAAAGAATCAAAGACAAGAAGTGGGTTTGTAACTTTAGTAGAGTGAAAAAGTCAGTCAGACACTTCGCCGCCTCGGTTTTGTGTTGAGCCAAAGATGGAGAGGAGTGCAATAGGAAATTGATGCGATGTGAGCCTATCATTATTTGATGGATAGAGATTAATATAGAAGTTAGACTACGACCAACAATAGAAAGTCCAATCCTTAGCTTCTTTTTAAATGAGTATTAATATAGATATAGATGTTTCAAGTCTGAAGAATATGGTGCAATAAAGATGCCAACAGTTGAAGGCAATGAGATCATGAGAGAAGGCAATGAGTGAGTGAGTGGTGGTTTGTCAGGCTTTCTCCCAGGGTCATGGTGTCTGTATTGGCTCATTTTGGCACCAATCAAGCTGCCCTCCATATTTGGGTCTGCCCCCATTTGGGTCTGGTACCGGTCACCTCAAAGTCCCAAACAAACCATGGTATCTGGGCCACACCTACAGAAACCAATCTATCAGATTCAGATCTTGTTTTTATTATTTTCTTTTCATTTTGTTGAAAAAAAAATTAAATAGGTGGATTTTTTTTGTTTTTTGTTTTTTTGGGTTTAAGAGGTGGATGTGGTTGTATATATATTGATTATACTTTAGAAATTGAATTTGATTCATATAATTACTTGATTTACATTTGTAATGGCTGTCACCTGAAGTTAGAGCCCAAAGTTAAGACCAAATTAGTTATTTGAGCTCAAAATAGAGGCATTGAAATTTATTTCACTCTCAAAAGGCAAATACATATTTTTGCAAACATTGTAATAAGGTTCAAATCAAGGTGAAATTTACTTAAAAGTAAAAAAAAAAAAAACTAGGTGCTCCATAATAATTTCTTTCAGGCGCCAAGCAGCTCATAATCTGTCAGGGATAAATAGTTTTGAGATCCCCCATATTAGTTTACTAAATTTTCTCAAGAACAGAAAAAAAAAATTATCAAGTGAAACATTTTCTTTTACTTATTTGCTGCTGTTCTAATTTACAACAAATTACATATCAAAATGGGGGGAAAAAAAAATACCAAGGGAGAGAGAGGAGTTCAATAATAATAATAATTCATGTTTGGGCTTCCTTGCTTGCATGAACTGGGCCTGGGCCTTATTTGGGCCTAGACATACATCTCCAATGGTCAAGATATTTTCATTTTTTGCCGTTTTCTGTTCCTATAAAATGTCTTAAAGATCACTTAAGAATTTATTGTATGTGTAGAATTTAGGCAAGTGTTAATTAACAAGATAGTCATTTTGATTTTATTTTCAGAATTGCATTATTTTGTTTTTCATTTTGACTACTTCTGTTCCATATGCTCAGTCAAAACTGTAACAGATCAATTGTTGTTTTGAGCTTTGCTATGAAGATTTTACTGAATTTTAAGCAGCACATACAAGGTCTACAATTGAATCCAGCAAGTGTTTCCTTGTTCATGTAATATATACAAACACACAGTAACTCCGGCGAGGGGAAGAACAAAATCTTAAAAAAGTAACAAAAATGCACCAAGTTCAAATGAAGCAAAAATGGTGTTTTACAACACAAACAATATTACAGCCGAAGGAGACATGTCTAATAGAGACACCAAACCTTGTGAGTAAATGAAAACCACACCTTATGCCAATTCACATCAGAGGTTGTATCCTATATACATATATCGCTGTCTATTGAGTGTTATCGACTTATCGCCCCTTCGAAAAATCTGCCAGAACTCACACAAGTTTGAAGCGCACAAGAAGTCGTACAGACTTGTATACAGAACCCTTTTTGTCGTACAAAGGAACTGCACGGATGCCGGGCCTGAGTTCTGAAACCGGCAAACATGTCTGGCCTCCAAAATCGTGCTTTTCCGACATGTTGTAGTCCTTGACTTCGATTCTAAGTATCGCCAATTCAGGCACTCTTAGCGGGAACGAGAATTCCTCGTCCCAGACCGGAACCCAGTTATCTTCTATAACTTTTGTTTTCTTCCTCAATATGTCAGCGGGCACACCCTCAATTGCTATCTGTTCATATAACAGAGAAGATTTAACTCCTTGTAATTAAACTATTTCTTACATTTATCTGTTTCTTTCATGTATGACAGGAGGTTTGGAGCACGTTCTTATTATCTTAGACAACAATCTAAAGTTCATTTCCGTTCTTCATGGTGAAGTTCTTTCAGCAACCTCAATTATTTCAATAGAAAAAGAGAATAATTTTAGGGACCCTGAAAGTGCCAATCATGTAGAAACTTAAATAGACATGAATCAGGAGTCGATACCTTGGTGTAAAAGTCAGGAGGGGAATAGGTATCAAAATGTGTTTTGCTGAAATCCATTCGCCAACCATCACCCATGTAAACCTTCACCTGTTTGCCATTATATTGATAAAATTAAGTTTATAACCATCTTAAGGAAAGTGAAATCAGACTTGCTGCTCAATTTTTTAGCAGTAAATTCACATCATTCTGGCCATTTCTTACATCAATTTAACTCTTTGTATGGATAAGCTTTTTAATAGGAAACATTATAAAAACATGTTTGGTCCTTTCACCATGAAATATGTATGAATATATTCAATGAGCTTTCTGTTATATGTTATGACTTCATGTTCATACAGGTATATTAGATTTCACAAATGAAATATACCTTCAGAGTTTGTTTCACTGGCAATGGAACAGAAGGGTCAAAAACTTCACCGTTTGGACCCACATTCATCAGGAAATCAGGCTTTCTGACATAACCACAACCACCATTGGCTTTAAAAAATCCTTGCATTATTCTAAGTTGTTTTCCATGTCCCTGTTTGTATATGCATAAACAATATTACATCAACATGAAACATTCAGAAAATAGAATCTCAGATGAGATAGCATTACTCTTTACTGTAGTAGAGTACCTAAAAAGTGCCGCCTTACATAGGGAACTATGAAAAATTAAGATCATAGCATATAATTGCAATATGTTCTAATTAATATTTCTCCACATTTTGTATGTACACCATTTGACTACTTAGCAGTAGAGGTGGCAAAATCTGACCCGACCCGAAAAACCCACCCGACCCGAAGCCAACCTGACCCGGAAAAATGCAGGCAGGCGTCAACCCGATACCTGACCCGATTCGACCCAAACCCGACCCGACCAGATATTTCCCATTTGGTCAAACTGACCCGACCCGACAATCTGCCAACTCTACTTAGCAGACGCATTTTGGGACCTAAAGTGATGATTCTAGATAAGTATCTGAACTAGTATTCATCATAGTCGGTAAGTATTTGTGTTTTTGTGGGGTTAAGCTCTATGTTTGTGTGAGCATGTGCGGAAAGAGAGAGAGAGAGGAACATACCTGCGTGTTGAAAGCGACCATCTGTGCACCATGTGTCCATGCGAGCATCGGCTTGTAGTTTGTAGATCTGACCCGTGTGCCCTTTGGGTACACTCTCAGAAGGTTTCTCTGTGTGAACCTGTGTTGTTCACCAACAACCACAAGTCATAAACACAAATCTGCAGCACCTTGCATTTTAACCGTCATATTATTATTTTTGCATCCGCAGAAAAGCATGTCTGGTTTCTACTATATTTTTGTTTTGGGTTTTCCAACTGACAATGTTATAATTATTTTTTGAAAAAAGAACCCTCAGTAGCTGAGTAACATTTTGCAACCTGAGCTTCCAATGGATGGTCGATACTTAAAATTTTGTTTGATTGACCTACAAACAGAAGCCTTCTTAGAATACCTGATTACATCAGCACTGTGGGAGGTACAGGCCTTGATAAGTTTCTGTTCACCGAAGCTGACGCGCCTGACACGAGCCAGGTCGATTTGGAGGGCATCCTTTATCGAGCCTTTACATTTGCCAGCCTGGATAGCTATCAGCTTTCTATACTGATTCGCTGTGTCTTTTCCAAATTTTGGGTATTCTTCTTCCTCCTCATCTGATTCCTCTTCATCCTATATGGTTCATGTATAACCGTTAGAAATGATAAATTATGCATATAAGAAGCAAGGGAGAAAAACTTCAGTTGAACAGAACAAGTAATTGGTATGTTTATGTAGGTTTTATCGAAGTTTTAAGTTTTTCCTCTTGATACATGTCAAAATTTTGACAGCCATAAAAAGACTTAAATTCATACCTTATCGTAAGATGCTTCGGACTTGGAATCTGACATGTCCTTCCCACAGGCCTCTTCTGCCAGTACATCTGAATATCTTTCAGTTGTCACATTGCCACTGGAACCTTTTTGCGATCCACTCCTTTTATTATCCTTGGATTCGAGGTACTCTTTGGGAGGTTTTGTGGAGACGATTATCCTGTTCTTCAGATCTTCAGGAGAGGGAAACTCCTTCATAGGTTCGTCACTGGGGATATACAACATATCTCCGAATGTGTCCTTGATCATCTACATTATACCAGAAAACATCTATAATGCATATGTACCTTCTTAACTAAAGAGGAATACAAAAGAAAATAGTTGAAGTGATTACCTCAGCTACTTTGGCTTGGAGATCGGGTGTGAGGTGATCTTCAAGAGTAATTACAAGAGGATATGGAGTGGTACAAAAGGCATACTCTTTAATTGACCTTAAGCATTTAATCATTTCTACCGGAGAAGTCAGTGTCCTTCACAGGGAAAAAAAAATTAGGGGTAAGAATTACCGATCAATAAAAAATGGGTAACCATATTTCTTAGTAAAATGGATGAACAGATGCACAACTAGAAGTGTAGAGTTCAGTAAGTATTGCATTGCATCACTTTTTGTATTTATCTTACTTTTATTGTTAATCTGTTCACTATTGCTTCATCAAATGATATTTTCAGTTTTCACCTGTTATTTCACCTTTTGTTTTGCTTTCAGAAGTTTGGTACGTGTTGATTAATATATATACAAAGATTGTTAGAGACAAAGTATGATGAAAACAAATCCACTTTTCTGGAAAAATAAGCATTTTTTTTCCTTTCAAGAAAGAAATAATTTAGAGACCAAAAGGGCTTCCAGAAAATGGCTAACAAATACCTTCCATGAAGAATATCAACATTATCTTTGGTAGAATTAGGCCACATATCGAGTTCGATGACTCTGACACCTTTCTGTAGTGCTTTAATGATTGGAGCATCACTACAATCACTACTTAACTGGTTTCCCGTTAAATATGAATTGTGCCCCGTAAATACGTAATAATGCGATATAGGAAGCGTCATGTCTTGGTGTACCTGAATATAAAATGCAAGATATCATTATGACTGAGAAATCAAAATTTAAAGGAGTGATCTATGCCAGGTTTAATTCTGGTATGAGGTTTGTACTACTACAAGGTCAGTCTATCAACCCTAAAGGGTAAGATCGGGTATCTGATAAAGTTTCTAAGACATGTGTAAGTATGAAACCAGATCAATAGGTACCAGTATTATAATAATTAGCTCCAACTATGCCTTCCATTCCTTATTTTCCCAAGGATCCAATGAGACAAATTTTGGAATGCCATCTACTTCCGTAGTTTTTCTAAGGTAAAATCCTACCATACCTTTTTGTGAGTCTATGCAAATGGTACCCACAATAAAAAGACACCGATTTCTAAAACCTGGGCCATTCATATTGATCCGATGGCCCGTTTTAACTATGGCACAATCCTGCCATAATTTTTTTATGGCAGCAGATGGGGACCAACCCATTTTGGTGGTACCAGATATCAATAACACATTGGCTAATCACATAGAAAATCATCTATTAGTCAAATTGAAAATACAAAAGTTGAATAGTAATTATGCATTTTTGGTTTATGCTACACTTTTAAGTTCAGTATTGTAATATGATGAAATCCAATTTCATCAGTAATTAAGGCAACATTAAAAGTGTGGGCAATTCCATGCACTGATATTTCTCAAGTACAAAAACCTTTCAAGATAAAAAAAACATCAACCGCATGAACTTTTGAAGCATGTACTTTGGAGTACCATATATAGCATTCAACAGTTTATTTGTCAATTGGAATTCAAATTTTTTAGTATGTGGTCGCTCATATCTAACTAGAAATTGCAATTACATTTAATTAGTTCTTAAACCAATCCAATTTGAAAACTCAAAAATAACTCAACAGAAGTACCAGTATGTCCAGTACCATCAGTACCAAACATGGTATCAGAAACAACCACAGTAAACCGCTACATTATGCAAAATTTTCCTACTGGTACCATACTCACTCACTACCATTCTGATAATGATAATACTTTCTAATTCTATCAATTATTAATCAGTGTACATTGGCTTGAAATCAATGGCTAAGCACAAAGTGACCAAGTTATGTAACTAATTAAATCTGCATCAACAAACAGTAAAAAAAAAAAAAAAAAAAACAGAAACTGAGATGAGAAGGTTGAAATTTGAAATGACAAAACTAACCTCATGTTTGATGGGTGGATTGAAGTCAATGGAGAACAGGAAATGGTAAAACTCCTCAATGCTCAAGAAATTGGGAGCAACATGTTTGACCATCTTCTCCAAGTAATGCTTGGGACCCGTTGTTGCGGCATCAACACCCCGAAATTTCTCCATGATCCTGGTAACCTCAGCCGAGCTGACTCCCTTCTCCCCCTGTGACTCCACAAGGAACCTCCTCAACCCCTCGGCACTGATTGTGGGTCCCCCTCCATTGCCCACCCCGTCGGCGTATGCCTCGAACACCATCCGCACATCGTCGGGCGGCTGCACCTCGGCGATCTTGAACTTTCTTGTGAAGCAGAAGCAGCTGTAGGTTGACATGGCCATTGCTGGGACTGAACAAGCTTGTGATCAATTCAATCAATTCAATGGTGATCGGTCTGAATTGATCTGAATTGGCTTTGTGGGTCAATGCAAATATGCAATGTTTGCAAATTTGAAATGCAGGATCAAGTGGAATTGTGTTAGTTTGTTGTTGGGTACTTGTTGAAACTGTGGAATGGGGTGTTGTGGGGTTGACTTGACTTTGGTACCGGTAAGTACTGGTAAAGTTGTTATCTTTGCCTTGTTTTGATCCTTCTGTTAAATTAATTCTCTCTGTCAGTGAGAGATAACAACAAGGGAAGAAGAAGAAGAAGAGGAAGAAGAAGTGTGAGAGTGAGATAACAATGGATCAATGGAGAATTTGGAGAATGGTTGATTGGTGGTAACTTGCAAGTATTAATGTGAGAAGTATTAGGTGAAGAAAGAGGAATTAAAAGGGGAATTAATTGATGGGGGAGTAAAGAGAGAGGTAGAGAGGTTTAGGTAAAAGAAGAATTAAAGATGGTCATAAAATAATATTATCATGGAGCACAATGACAATGCAAAGAGATGATGCATGGCATGCTGCATCTAATCTTTATCTAAGTAGTAGCCAAAAGCATATGCAAGCAAGTAAATTATATGAAAATGATTAGAAAAGTATGGAGAAAAGAAGATGAAAAAGAAAAGAAAAGAAAAGGTGTGAGCGTGAAGATCGACGTAGCAAGGTGATGGAAATCAAATCAAATGCCAACCAAGTTACCAACGTGATGACACGAACAAACAGAACAACGCGACCTTTGACCCCAACAGAGACAAAGGAACGGTGTTTTGGGAACATGATACGCAGGCAAGAGTTCGGACCGAACTCTTTTAGTTCGGACCGAAAATAAATTTTTCGGGACAGAACAGAATTTCGGTCCGAAATTAACTGTTTCGGTCCGAAATTCTGTCAGTCGGTTCAGATAGCGTATTTTGGAATTTTGTTGCATTCTTAGACAGTTTTAATTGTTTCTTTCTTTGTTTTTCTTGAGGAGGGTTATTTCTATTTTTTCTTATATAAGCAAACTCAAGCCCTTTGGGCAGGACTAGTTGTTATTTTATCAAAGTTTATCAAAACCTTAGAATTCTGTGTGAATTCTTTCAAAATCTTTCGAGTTCTTTCTTGTTCGTCGCTTGTCGTCTCCTACCGTTCGTGCATCAGTTGGTATCAGAGCAACCAGGTTGATGGCGGATGTGTACCGTGGTCGTGGTAGAAGTTGGGGCCGTAGTCGGGGTCGTGGAGTCGATCTTGAAGACAAAGAGTCGCCTAACCACCATCGAGACCAGCGGGATCTAAAGATTGCAACAATGAGAAGACGAATCCGAGAGTTAGAGCGCCAACTCGCAGAGGCAAGGATGGGCTCTACCAATGGAGAAGAAGAGGAGGAGTCATATTCCTTCGACTCTTCTGCAGGAGGCGATGATGATGAGGAATTCAGCCCGTGGGGGATTCCGAATCAAGGGCGAAATCACAGGCTTCATCATGAGCCCGATCAGCCCTTTGAAAACCTTGGGATGGAGATTGAAGTTCCGGCGTTTGACAGTCAATCTCGTCCTGATGACAGTGAAGGTATGAATTTTGATTCTCCGCCAATTTTTGATGACTATCCCGAAGAGAATGAGGATGTCCAAATCGTTGTTGGCGAATCCCAATCAGAAATTATACCTTTTACAAATTGTCCAACCTTTAGTAATTACCTTGTGTATGATGTGTCGCTGTCCGGAAATTGCACGGCGATTGCTACAAGTATCATAAACTTGGAGGCATGTTTCGTATCAACCAAAGCGGTTTCGAAAGAGTTAAAAAATGAGAATTTCATTGAGATCAAAATATCAAATCATGGTTACAGAGATCCCTTTTTTAAACCGAGAAAAGAACCGACAACTACAAGTTTCAAGAGTTTGTTTGATCCGATCTTGGCGGAAGCCGAAAATTTTGTTGATTTGTTATGGAGTATGTTGAACAAACAAGTTGTACCTCTACATAATGATTTGGTGTTGGTTCTCACGTTGTATAACTTACAAGAAGTCTACAAAGACAAAACTCGAGGACGAGTTTTTTTCTTAGAGAGGGAGAATGATGCAGATAGAGGGGTCTGCCCCAGCACTGATCAGATTGATATGTTGTGGTATTTCGACCATAACGTCCTCAATATAGGTCCAAATGAGGTGATTCAAAATGCTATAGAAAGATAGCGAAAAGAGCTACAACTTTCATGTTTTGAGTTTTCTCATATTCAGAAGGCATCCCACTCGAAATGGCAAATTAATACAACATGGTCATGATGCGCTGGAATAATTTCGGTCCGAAATTATTTATTTCGGTCCGAAATAAATAGTTATGAAACAGAACAGAATTTCGGTCCGAAATGATCCATTTCGGTCCGAAATATTTCCAGACAGTTATGGATGGCGTCTTTTAGGCTTTCTTTGCATTTTTTAGATATTTTTTGACTGTTTTTGTTTTATGTTTATTTTTAGGGTTCAGTTTTGTTTTCCTATATAAGTAGACTCATGCCCTTTAGGCAGAGGTAGTTGTTTTTATGTATCTAATATCCAGAAAATGAATTCTGTGTGAATTCTCAATCGAATTCTGTGTGAATTCCCAAAATCTCTCGTGTTTCTCGTACTTCCAATTTGCTTGCTGTTCACCCCCCTACCGTCCCTGCATCAGTTGGTATCAGAGCCATCAAACTCTAGGGATGAAGATCGACCTACCGGAATTCGATGGTAAATCTCACCCCGATGAGTTTATTGATTGGTTGCACACCGTCGAACGGGTTTTCGATGTGAAGACTCTGACCGACGAGCAGAAAGTGAAGTTAGTAGCCATTAAATTGAGGAAGCACGCCTCGATTTGGTGGGAGCACGTGAAAACTAGGCGTGCCCGGGAAGGGAAGCCTAAGATTCGGAGTTGGAGTAAGATGAAGAAGAAACTGATGGCCAAGTTCTTACCTACCCAATACCGTCAGGAGGCTTTCATCGAGTATCACAATCTCAAGCAAAGAGGTATGTCGGTGGAGCAGTATACCAATGAGTTCGACATGTTGCGGATGCGATGCGATATTGTCGAGGAGGACGAACAGATCGTTGCTCGGTATTTGGCCGGGTTGAAACCAGAAATCTCCGATGTGGTGTATCTACAACAGTATTACTCGTATGATGATGTGTGTAGATTGGCCTTGAAGGTCGAGTCGCAACAGAGGAGAAAGGGCGTCAGTCAACCGAGGTACCAAAACCGTTTCTCGGGCGCCGAGACTAGCAAGCGAGCACCTCCCTCCAACCTTAAACCCGCAACTTCAACAACCCAAACTCCAAGCCCCAAACTCCAAGCCGAGAAAGGACAAACCAGTCGGGGAGGCTCTATGGCCAACCGGCGGTGCTTTAAGTGTCAAGGGCTCGGACACTTGGCGGCCGATTGTCCGAACCGGCAGATCGTTATGCTAGTTGAGGAGGATGTGGACCCGGTATATGACGAGTATGACGAGGGTCTTGAGGATCATCAGGCAGCCGATGAGGAGGTCATCTATGCCGATTCAGGTGAATCCTTGGTGGTCAGACGCGCGTTAAGCGCGACAGTCCATGAAGACGAGTCGTGGTTGAGGCACAACATCTTTCATACCAAATGCACCAGCAGCGGCAAGGTATGCAACGTGATCATTGATGGGGGCAGTTGCGAGAATGTGGTGTCTAACACGATGGTGGAGAAACTTGGACTCAAAACCGAGGACCACCCACAACCCTACAAGTTGACGTGGTTCAAGAAGGGTAACGAGGTAAAAGTGTCAAAGCGGTGCCTCGTGAAATTTTCGATTGGGAGGAAATATACCGATGAGGTTTGGTGCGATGTGGTACCTATGGACGCATGTCACATCCTGTTGGGTAGGCCGTGGCAGTTTGATCGAAGGACGAAGCATGACGGCCATAGGAACACCTATACGTTTCAGAAGGACGGTGTTACCATTACCCTCGGTCCTTCGGACTTGAGGAAGGAGCCCAAGAGCCAATTACTGTCGCGCTCGGAGTTTCAGAGCGAGGTGGGGCAGACGGATGAGGTGTTTGCCTTGGTGGTGACTGAGGCTAATGATGACGGTCCCAAACTTCCACCGCGGGTCCGATCGTTGATCGAAGAATTTGCTGATGTTGCACCGACAGAATTGCCATCCGGATTGCCACCCATGCGCGACATCCAGCATTGCATTGACTTCGTGCCAGGGGCGGTCATTCCTCATAGAGCCGCTTATCGCATGAGCCCCAAAGAGCACGAGGAATTGCAGAGGCAAGTGCACGAGTTGTTGAGCAAGGGGTACGTGGAGGAGAGTATGAGCCCGTGCGCGGTGCCCGCGTTGTTGGTACCGAAGAAAGATGGCTCGTGGAGAATGTGCATCGACAGCCGCGCCGTTAACAAGATCACCATCAAGTACCGTTTTCCTATACCGCGGTTTGATGATCTAATTGACCAATTGCATGGGGCGACAATCTTTTCCAAGATTGATTTGCGGAGCGGGTATCACCAAATCCGGATTCGGCCCGGAGATGAATGGAAGACGGCATTCAAGACTCGAGACGGTCTCTACGAGTGGAGGGTGATGCCGTTCGGGTTGTCCAATGCGCCAAGCACCTTCATGCGCTTGATGAATCAGGTCTTTCGTGCTTTTATTGGTCAATTCGTGGTGGTTTATTTTGATGATATTTTGGTGTACAGCTCTTCGGAGGAGCAACACTTACAACACTTGCGCCAAGTCTTTGAAGTTTTGCGGGAGCAGAAGTTGTATGCCAACACAAAGAAGTGTCACTTCCTCACCGACGAGGTAACGTTTCTCGGATACATAGTGTCCAAGGAGGGCATTCGGATGGACCCGGCGAAGGTGGAGGCAATTACCGGATGGCCAACACCGACGAGCATCCATGATGTCCGGAGCTTTCACGGCTTAGCCTCATTCTACCGACGGTTCATTCGCAACTTTAGCACCATCATCGCACCCATCACCGACTGCACCAAAGGCGGCAAATACACTTGGACCAGGGAGGCCGAAGATGCGTTTCAGTTGCTAAAGAAAAAGGTAACTGAGGCACCCGTTCTAATTTTGCCGGATTTTGAGGAAGTCTTTGAGGTTCACTGTGACGCGTCGGGTGTGGGTATTGGTGGCGTGTTGAGTCAAAAGAATAGACCCGTGGCGTTTTTTAGCGAGAAGTTGAACGATGTCAAGGTCAAGTACTCGACTTATGACAAGGAGTTCTATGCCATTGTCCGAAGCCTCGAGTATTGGCGCCACTACCTCATTTCCAAGGAGTTTGTTCTATACTCTGATCATGAGGCATTGAAATACATCAATGGGCAACACAAGTTGAAGCCGAGGCATGCCAAGTGGGTCGAATTCTTACAAGCGTTCAGTTTTTCCATCAAGCACAAGGCGGGGGTGCTGAATAACGTGGCGGACGCGCTAAGTCGGAGGTATGCTCTCATCTCGACCATGCGCGTGCAAGTGGTTGGGTTCGATGCGTTCAAGGAGATGTACGCGGACGATCCCGACTTTGGAGATATTTGGCGGAAATGTGAGTCTCGTCCCTTTCAGCAGTTTGTTCAACAAGGAGGCTTTCTTTTCAAAGGTAACCGGCTGTGTATTCCTAAATGTTCTTTGAGGGAGTCGGTTATGACTGAGGGACATGCAGGAGGCCTTGCGGGTCATTTTGGGGTTGATAAAACCTTGGCATGGCTTCAAGATCAGTTCTATTGGCCGAGAATGGAGCGAGATGTGGCTCGATTTGTGGGGAAGTGCAGGATATGCCGAGTGGCTAAGACTCGGGGATCTAATGCGGGTTTGTATCAACCTCTACCCGTTCCAATGGCCCCATGGGAAGATGTCAGTCTCGATTTTGTTCTCGGGTTACCCCGGACACAAAGGAACAAGGATTCGATCATGGTGGTGGTGGATCGGTTCTCCAAGATGGCGCATTTCATCGCTTGCAATAAAACTTTTGATGCATCGCAGGTAGCCCGTTTATTTTTGCAGGAAATTGTCCGGTTGCATGGCGTGCCCAAAACCATAACCTCGGATCGAGATGTGAAGTTCGTGAGTCATTTTTGGCGCACTCTTTGGCGGAAGATGGGCACTAAATTGCAGTTCAGCTCTTCTCACCATCCCCAAACCGATGGCCAAACCGAGGTGGTCAACCGAAGTCTAGGAAATCTGTTGAGAAGCCTAGTTGGAGACAGTCCACGCCAATGGGATCTCGCCTTGTCACAAGCAGAGTTTGCATACAATAGATCGCGAAGTCGGACCACTGGCAAGAGTCCCTTTGAGGTTGTCTATGGATCCAATCCAATCACACCCCTAGAGCTCACGCCGTTGCCTGTCGACAAGCAATTCAGTGGCGATGCCGAGGAGCGTGCCGAGCACATTAAACAGGTACATTCCCAAGTCCGTACTCAGATTGAGAAGTCAAACAAGAAGTATAAAGAGCGTGTGGACAGGCGCCGCAAGAGGGTGGTATTTAAGGCCGGCGATTTGGTATGGGTTCATCTCAGGAAAGCACGATTTCCTACAGGCCGGCATGGCAAGCTCCAACCTCGGGCCGATGGACCATTTCGGGTGTTGGAGAGGATCAATGACAATGCTTACAAGATTGATCTCCCGGGGGAGTATAATGTGTCGGCCACCTTCAACGTGGCGGATCTATCGCCATACATTACCGACACTGAGGGTGAGTCGTCAGTGGATGATGAGGCGAATGATGACGTGGCAGATTCGAGGGCGAATCTTTTTTCTAGCGGGGGAGAATGATACGCAGGCAAGAGTTCGGACCGAACTCTTTTAGTTCGGACCGAAAATAAATTTTTCGGGACAGAACAGAATTTCGGTCCGAAATTAACTGTTTCGGTCCGAAATTCTGTCAGTCGGTTCAGATAGCGTATTTTGGAATTTTGTTGCATTCTTAGACAGTTTTAATTGTTTCTTTCTTTGTTTTTCTTGAGGAGGGTTATTTCTATTTTTTCTTATATAAGCAAACTCAAGCCCTTTGGGCAGGACTAGTTGTTATTTTATCAAAGTTTATCAAAACCTTAGAATTCTGTGTGAATTCTTTCAAAATCTTTCGAGTTCTTTCTTGTTCGTCGCTTGTCGTCTCCTACCGTTCGTGCATCAGAACAGGCAGAGAGGATGTCTCACTGAGATGTGGGCTCCACTTGTCGGATCAAGAGGAGAGACTATAGTATAGAGGAATTTGACTTTGCTTCAGGATATAACAGGACTCTATTGTTGGAATCTGGACCGTTGGATTGAAATCAATGGATGCGATTGATTTAAAGAGAGTTTTATGGAATCTAAACTAGACCGATCGGGTCTGTCTGTCTTGATCTAACGGTCTGAATTGGAATAACATAGTCATGTTATTCTCTATTGTGGACTTGAGGAATTTGTGTTGGGTGAAGCATTAACATAAGAGCATCTCCATCCGAGATAGTGTCAAAACTGTCAAAAGGGCAATTCCGTAAGAAAAATCAAGGTTTTGACAGTCGCTCCAATTTTGCATAAAAACGCTTCCATCCCAGACGGTCGCTCGCTGTCAAAGAGATACGCGCCGATCAGAAAATTAGTTTATTTTGCGCCACTTTCATGCGCAGTCAGCCCAATTGAATGGAACTGCCCAATTAAATGAAACATATAATTTGATGCGCAGTCCGTCCAATTAAATGAAAAATTGCTTAATTAAAGAAGCTGGGTAGTTTCTTTTTTATTATTATTATTATTTTACGGTCAATGTACAAGTATATATTTCCATATTGAATGAAACACATAAATCAAATGAATCAAACATTTACTAAAATCAAATTAATACAAAGACACTCTTCTTCAAAACTACTATACTATAACAAGTGTATGAATTAAATAAAAATTACAAACATCTAATTAAAACATCATTCATAGATCATCTCTTCTCCAAAATGGTTCCAAATCTCTTCCACCAAATCCGCTTGTAGTCGATAATTTGGACCAGCACCAGTCTCCAGGAATAGTTTAAAGCATAACAACTCTGCATTTAATCAACATAATATAAAGAACTTACTTTTAATTGCTATGGCGGTGCTCTGACCAATTGAACTACAATCACAGAAATGCTAGTCTGTGACCATACGAACATATGACCATTAATAACCATGTATTTGCAAAGTTAGTTTGCTACCATCCTAAATGACAGTATGATACCAATGTCTGAACTCAACAACTTTCAGTTCTCTCACCTTTTGCTTTAAGTTAATTTGCCATTTTGAAAAATAAAGATCAAAAAGAATCAAAACTATTGAAAGAGTAAACAATCCTAACCTGAGTTGAAATACCAGCATGGTCAGCTCCTTGAACCCAAAGAGCAGGTCTTCCTTTCATAATAAAAAAATACACCGATGACTTTAGAAACAAATGAGTTCAAGGTTAGTGATTTAGACACCAATATGAGCATGCGCATTAGATTGATTTCGCTCTAATGAAATACTGAAACTATACTAGATAGTAGCTCCACACCGGTTATTGCTGGTGCTTGTTAAAATTTTCATTTAAGGGGCTTGGTAGTGTACAAAAATTCATCATCCATCCCAACCAATCTGTTAACACAACTGAATTAGCAAAAAACTGGTACAAATCAAGAGTATCAGAGATAGAGCCTTATTAAGATTCAATCAAACAACTCTAGAAATGGCAAACAGTTATGAAACCAGAAGGCCACAGGAGAAGACGTGATCCGAGCAGCCATCAGATCGCTAGTCGCCATCGTCCAATCGAAGCTCGTCGCCATCGTTCGATCGAAGCTCGTGCCCATCAGATCGCCGGTTACGGTCAGCAGTGCTGGTAGTCGCGAGAGCGAGACCAGCACTTCCGGATAGAGAAGACGGGATTCGAGCCGCCGCCGCTGTAGCTGGAGCAATCACTGAGACGAAGAAGGATCATGACTCGCGGACGACGGCGGAAGGTCAGAGGGCGGAGGTCGGCGGGAAGAGAGGGAGAATTCGGAAGAGAGAGTGGGAAAGAGACGAAGGTCTTTTTTTTCTTTTATTTTTTCGTTCGGTTCGAACCGTTCGCTCCGTATTTTGGCTGTCAAGCGGACTGTCAAAACTTGACAGCGGTCAAGTTTAGACAGTGTCTTGACAGTCTCTCCATCCCAGAAATCTAATTTGACAACTGTCAAATTGTGTTTTGACAGTGGGATGGAGATGCTCTAAGAGACCAGGTCTAGATGGGAAATTGGAGTTGAGAAAGGCTACGTGTAAACAAGAATTGATTGCACGGCGCGCTTTACAGCGTTCTACTTTAGAATTTAGATTAGTGTGTTGCCATATATAATTGCTGCTCCACAAGTCTTTCCTTCAATACTTCCAAGCAAACCCTTAATTGAGAAGGCATCCACTTATACAATAAAAATTTAACAAAATATTACAAAAAATATTAAAAATTTATATAAAGTCTTGAAAATATACAAACATATTCATGTACTTATATGGATTGATTGTGTAACTTTCGTTCGATCTGAGAGTTACTTGATATTTTATTAATGACCATTAAGTTTGTATGGTAATTAAAACGGTCTAAATTTAATAATTCTCGGTGAAGTATCAAATGTCTAAATTTAATGGTTCATGATGAAGTATATCAAATGATACTCGAATTGAATAAAATTTAAAATGCAATCGATTTATAAATAAATATGTTTATATATAAAATATTTTCCACTTTTAAGATATTTTTTATGAACTTATATGTTTAAATATGGGAAACATGTTGCGTCCACAGAATGGACACATCCACACTCACATGTTGTTACCAATGGGACTCATGTGGTCCACTTGTCAGTGAATGTTGTCAAACTCTATGGATCAAATCCATATGGACGGTAGGTTACACTCTTTAAATATAATATTTGTGTCAAATTTTTGTTGGGTAAATATGGATCACTCCTCTACATAATTACATATATTAAATCATTAATTAATGGAGTAGAAGTTTGTACAAACTCACATGACACATGACACATGTATGTCTATGTCGACGAACGTTCCATTCAATTCATTAAAAAAGAACTCACATCTGCAAGGGACAGGATCTTTATACGCCTTTCTACTGTTATGTTGACGTGACAGACGCTTGTTCTTACTTACGTAGTATACAGTACGAAAAGAATGTGAATAATATTAGTGGCTTAGTGCTCCCAGCATAAGATTCTTCCTTATATTTATTTACCCTTCTTTATTTTATTCTATTCTATTCTTTGGCTGATTGTATTCATAGTTTGTGATTTGTAAATGGATTCATTATGGTTAGCTTTCCATGCTAATTGCAACAAATATGACACCAAAATATATCCTGTCTAAATGTAACGCCACCAAGATGATTGATTCCAAAAGGCAATTAATTACGTGTTTTCTGGCTGGCGGTGTGTTTTTAAAATTAATTTGTTTCTTTCAAATTTTATAATTTTTGTACCACAAAAAACAGCTTCGATCCCAATAAAATTCTAGTAAAAACGGACATATACTTATTTTACAATCCAAATTTTCTTTCTACCTAATCTTTAGCTTTTCTAAAATTCTCAAAAACTAATTATCTTTCATCTAATAACAAAGTTAATACTGTCAACCTTTCAAAAACATATCCCTCCATCAATACTCTTAGTTGTATTTAAAATATGTGAGTTCTCTTATATATTGATTGTCGTACTTCAGTAATGCAAATTTTTAATTAAAGAGAAAATATTGATCCCACTATTTAGTTAATTATGAGATTAACTAGAGGTGCATGACAAATTGTCGGGTCAGGTTGGGTCGGGTCAGTTTGACCGAATGAAAATGTCGTATCTGGTCAGGTCGGGTATCGGGTTTACGGCTACCGACATTTTTTTAGGTCGGGTCGGGCGGGTTTTTCCGGTCTGGTCAAATTTTACACCTTTATTCTGGCCGAGTCATCTCAGGTTTCGGGGTTGTACCGGTTCAAGTCAGTTTGAATTTCATTGAAACACGGGTCAGGTTTGAGTCGTATCGGGTTCGGGTCAGTTTGAATTTCCCTGATACATGGGTCAGGTTCAGGTCGATTCGGTCGGGTCCGGTAGAAATTATTAAACTCATGCCATTTTTTTTTTGTCTAACTAAAATCCATATTTGGTATTTTATTTTATTAATTTAATATTAAAATTCATTTTTTTACATTAAAACATTGAGAATGATTAACTAATTAAGTTTTTTTTTTACTTAATCAAGTATGCAATTGACTCTCAATCTAATATCTATTTTGTAAAATATATATATAAATTATATATTATGACAATTGTTTTTATCTTTTGAATCATGAATTAGCCCCTCTAGATCCTATTCGAGCTGTTCGGCAGAGAGGGATCAATGCGGCTCAAGCCTCCTCAACGCTTTGATCCTCCTTGATTCGTCTGAACACGTGCTCATTAGTGCAGATCAAAAACCCCTTCTTAAGCCTCTTATGCTGCCTGCCTTGATCCCTGCCCGGATTCTTAAAGAAGGGGAACCCATGGCTCAAGCCTCCTCAGCACTTTTGTATGGATCAAGGCATCCGAACGTGAACTCCTTAGTGCGGATCAATTTTAAAATGTTTTGGAACCATGAACTATCCACCCCCAGATCAAACCTGTTAGTAGAGGTGGCAAAACCCGACCCGACCTGTGTTTTAGGGAAAGTCAAACTGATCCGACCCGACCCGTGTTTCAGGACAGACTGACTCGACCCCCACCCGAACCCGTGTTTCAGGGAAAGTCAGACGACCAGACCCGAAAAAACCCGCTCGACCCGACCCTACCCGAAAACGATCTGACTTGAAAAAATTCCGACAGCCGGCAGCCGGCAACCGTCAACCTGATTCTCGACCCGACCTGAACCCAACCCGAAAAATGAGTGAACCAGTCTCATGTAATTATGTAATTTTAATGCAATTAATGATTTCTATTGACAAGGAAAATTGAACCATGAGAAACGTGTTGAAGTAGTAACACATAAAATATCACCACTAAGAAATCACTTTGCGGTCAGTTTGGAGGTGCATCTCAATCTCACGCGTCAAAATTCAATATTTTCATGTCAAAAAGAAGAAAAAGAAAATTCGTCATATATATCTGTTCTGGAATACTTCAAAAGGTAGCATCATTAATTAGCATTATCGTTGGGAATTTCCACAGAGAAGCTGATTCTCCGTAATTACGATGTTCCCATTTTGTAATTTAATTTACTATCCGATTTGTTTAATTAACTTAACGGATAATTAAACATAGATATTACATGTTTCACAGTCATATATATATAGCTCTACCAAATAAACGTAGATTTTCATTTTGATTGATTAATTAGACGACTTGCTCACACCTATCCAAGACTAATGACATGCATGAAACATTTTATTTGACGCACAGTAACATCTCATAGATATTGATATTACAGATGATTTACTTTTCTAATTGGATAATGATACTGATGCTTATTCCCAATTTCAAAAAGCATTTCCATGATGTTAATCAATATTTACCTGTGAAGTTGAGTGTGGTATTTATTCTAACTTATCATCCTACCCTTCAATTATATATCAGAGTCGTTGTTTATTTTTTCTTTTTTCCCGTGCTTGCTCACAAATCTATTTTTATAATACTAGTAAAAAGTTTATGCCTTGCTTTGGGCTGAAATTAGTGGCGGATCTAGGATTGATCAGAAGGGAGTGCCGGATGGGTCAATTCATATATAATATTATAAAGAAATAGTGCGCGTTGTGGTCACTTTGGAGTTCAAAGTCAATATTATGTTTTACAAAAAGAAGAGGAATATTTGTAATTAGCTAGCCGATTTCATTAATTAATATATCTGTAAACATCATCTGCATGTACAATTCACCAAACCTCTTTCTTCACGGATTATTATAGAAGTGCATCTCAGATTTCATTTTGGTTTGACAAAGTGCAAAAAGATTGGACATCATATCATTTCATTATTATTATTATAATAACAATAATAATAATAATAATAATAATAATAATAATAATAATAATAATAATAATAATAATAATAATAATAATAATAATAATAATAATAATAATAATAATAATAATAATAATAACAACAACAACAACAATAACAATAATAATAATAATAATAATAATAATAATAATAATAATAATAATAATTATTATTATTATTATTATTATTATTACTTATTATTATTATTATTATTATTATTATTATTATTATTATGATTATTATTATTATTATGATGATGATGATGATGATGATGATGATGATGATTATTTATTTATTTTTTTGAGATTTAACGCTGATAATACCTTTTCATTTGTTTCATCTCAATATTCATTTCATTGTTTGTTCAAACTTTTAAAGTAAAAAATTGTGGGAGGGACTAAAGAATAAGCTCTTAAATAATCTCCTCTCAAAGGCCCAGTTTTCATGATCCAACTACTGTTTTTCTGGGCCTAAAACGCCACTCACAGTACTTCCAAATACTAAGCCCATAATGCAAGTCTTCGGAAAAAGAGAGCCAGAAAGAAAGAAAGAAAGAATATCCCTTTTTCTTATCAGTTATCAAGATGAAATTTTTTTTTGTCTATCCCTGAAAAAAAAAAAATCTTAATACTATCCATCTTTTCAAACAAATCTTGAAACTATCTTTATTTTACATGCGGTCACGGTCACAATTCAAAGTGACTACAGCTGTCAGAAGCATTGGCCGGGTGAATGCAGCGGTCAGACAGATGTCTAACTAATTTTACACAAATTATTCCGAACTGACCGCTGTAGTCACTTTGACTTGTAACCGTGACCCCCGGTAAAATAGGAATAGTTTCGAGATTTATTTGAAAAGAGGGATAGTATTAAGATTTGTTTTTTTGAGGGATAGACAAAAAGATTTTTCGTTATCAGATAGATAGAGAGGGTTTCATTTCACAAAGGTTTCTTTTTTCCTTCCTACCAGAACACACTCTCAACCACCCATTTCTCCATTCTCTTCCCTGTCAATTCCACCAATTTTCCTTGATCTTTCCCTGTTCATCATGGCAAATTCTGTCAGGATCTTGTCTGATGACCATCTGGTTTCTATAAGAAATCTGCATTGGATGAAAACCGGCTCATCATTGGTTGGTTCCGGTTTCACTCCCCCGCCGGGCTTTATCCGAATTGGCCGGGTTGTTAGACCATGTATTGTGAGCTCTTATCTGAGAGCTGCCAGTGGGTTTTCTGGCATCGTACTGTCTCCGGTCGCACTGAGACGAAAGAAGAGAGGTAATATATATGAGTACTATTATACAAAACCTTTTTTTGGAAAATTCTTGCTGATTGTATTGTATCGGTTTGATGAGACCAAAGAAAGTGAAAGAAAGTTAGATTTGAGATTATGGGTATGGTGTAAAAATACCAACTAATTGTTTGGTTTGGTGAATTGATTAATTAGTGCAGCATGGGAATTGCGTGTTCTTCCATTGACCGAGGACAATGTGGAGATGGTGTTGGACGAGGTGCGGCCGAGCCTGATGGCTGACGGCGGCAATGTCGCGTTGCACGAGATAGACGGGTTGGTGGTGGTGCTGAAATTGCAGGGGGCCTGCGGGTCGTGCCCCAGCTCCACCATGACACTCAAGATGGGCATCGAGACGAGGCTAAGAGATAAGATTCCGGAGATCGAGGCGGTCGAGCAGATTGTCGATACCGAAACGGGGCTCGAGCTCAATGCCGAAAATGTTGACAAGGTTGGAAATTTAGTCTGAATTTATAGTTTTAGTGTTCGACAGATGCTTGTTGGATCGTAACGGAAACCTGTTTGTCTTGCCAGTAAGATATATACAGTAGTGCTGTTTGCTTTCTCGGTTTCTCCTAAATTGAGCTATTAGATTTGGCATAATGCCAACGAAATTCTTGTTGTCGTACGAGCAAGATACAGTACACTATTGGGTATTTTCTCTAAATTTATTACCTATAACTTGGTCTAATGAGCCAGCCCCGATCAAGTGTCGGTGCCTTGATTTCTGTTTAAGCTTCAACTGCGAACTGAGTAACTAATTCTGTTTGTGCTACCTTTCAATCGAGAAATTATTGATTGCACAACTAGAGACGATAAAATCACAAAAGAGTGGAAATATTTTTTACTGCTGGAGGGTACTTGTTTTGTTAGTTACCTGGTACCACAGTACATCAGTGTTGAGATTTAGAGATGCAGAAGTGAAAGTGATGGACAGAAAATTTATTTCTTATGTCTTGGATTTATATTACAAAATGCACACAGAATGCTTCTATATATTACTATTATGATGGTTATTTGTGCCTGTTTTATCGGCTATCTAGACTATTAAATTACACTGTAAGAGACAGTGAATGGAAATGACAGAAATAACCCCAATGAGCCTGAGACCCTAAATTCTTTCTTTTCCCTATTTAATCGAATTTCTCAGCAATCATGGTTAAATGTAGACTGACCTATTATGAAATTCAGCCTGAATTGGTACTCCTACGTACGTTAAGAGTAATTGGTTGACAGTACTAATTCGGCAAAATGGTACGAAGAATGCAATAACATGCAATTCTTGTGTCATCTTTTGTAGGTTCTGGATGAAATCAAGCCGTATCTTTCTGGCACAGGGGGAGGTACCTTGGAGCTAGTTCAAATAAATGGTTACGTGGTTCAAGTTCGAATCGCCGGCCCAGCTGCTGGAGTAATGACAGTAAGAGTTGCTGTAACGCAGAAACTAAGGGAAAAGATCCCTTCAATTGGAGCTGTTCAATTAACTGAGTAGCAACACAGAAATCTCTCCAAATGCATGTAAAGGTAATAACTGTAAATCTGACGGTGGGTTGAAATTTGGCAACTGTACATGTACTGGTTCATGTGGGAACTTCCAAGTATAGAAACTTCAGATCAAGTTTATTATTAAATTTCAGTATTTCAGTGTTGCCAAGCAGAAATGCAGAGAGCATCAGTGAAAAACTTATTTACCAGAATCACCCATCTTCTCATGCTTCACATGGCATGAGTAGAATATCGATATACTTCCAAAGTTCTGATCTTGTACAATTTTTTTCTTTGAAATATCATCTCCTGATGTATTAAAGGCACTCAAATTGTGAATCATACTGGATATATCTTCTCTATATCTCTTTCTATGACCAAAATGCTTCAAAGCCCCTGAAGTTCTCTCTGAACAAAACACGGACGTGCCTCTACAAATTGAGTCGATTGGTTTGTAATTGCAACACGTCCAATAGACAAGTCATAGGCTATCGATGACCAAGTAATTCTTCCACTTTGGACCCAAATCTTACCATTCCTTTCTTTTTTTTATTTTTATTTCCGTATAAATGAAAGATAAATTGAGAGCTAGCTTATCACCACTCTCACAAGGATAAGCTATCTCCCGAATTATATCTCATTCATCCCGATACCAAAAACACCCTGAGTAACATACATCACAACACATTATCAATGCTTACAGCATATACCAGCAAACAAATAACTAAAGAGTAATTGAACCTAAACAACATGTAGATTTCGCAGCCTCGCTTATAATGATAAGGTAGAAATAACATCCATCATCACATGGCGGGGGCGATACATGGCTTCGAGTGGAACAGCCTTTGGAAGAGTCAAGCCCGAACCTTCACTCGTGTCTATCAGTTCATCTCCAATCCTCTTCCATTCAAAGCATTGGATGAAGGTCCCTACTGTAAGTGCGAATTCACGAATCGCTAGGCCTTCTCCCGGGCACCTTCTCCTCCCCATGCCAAACGGTATCATCTTCTTAACTTCGGCCTTGTTGCCTTTGAATCTCTCTGGCATGAATTTGTTCGGTTCGTCCCATAGGCTCGGGTCTCTGTGAATTTTGTAAGCATTGACTAAAAGCACCGTGCGTGCTGGAATTTCGTACCCACCGATGGAAACACATTCTCGAGATTTATGTGGTACGAGAAGTGGGCCAGCAGGATATAGACGAAGGACCTCGTTCATGATGCAGTGGAGATATGGCAGGTTTGGCATATCGGATTCTTGTATGAGCCGTTTGTTACCGACATGTGCATCGATTTCGGCCACTGCCTTCTTGATAACGTCAGGATTGTTGAATAAAAGAGTCATTGCCCATTCTAGTGTATTGGATGTGGTATCAGTTCCTGCTTGCAGCAAACTCTGTAAAGAAGTTGGCAAAGTCATTTAGCAAAAATGGACAAATATTTATTACTTATTTATCAATGTATTTATGTTGTAACTTCTAAATTCTAACTACAGAACTGAAAAATTAACAAACCATCAATTGTAGTTACTCACCACTATTATAATCTGGATGATTCTATCACTGTATTTTTCCGGGTTGTCCTTCTGTAGCTCTAGCAAATTTGCAATCCTGGATTTTTTCTCCTGAGTTCCCACTCTTCGATGCTCGTCAATGAGCTTTTGAGTCATTTCTTTGTTCAACTCGGCTATATGATTAAGCTTCTTGGTCGCTTTTGCCATGCCGAGGAACTTCAAAAACGGCATGGCATCCTCAACATTTGTAGCACTGGCCAAGGAGAAGAACTCCTCGACTGTCTCCCTGAACTGTTTTGTCTCTTCCAAATCCTCAATGTTATCTCCGTAGAATCTTTTGCCGGCAAGCATTGTCATTAGAATATTAAGTGACAACTCAAAAAGCTTTGCCTTGAGGTCGACTTTCTGAAAGTAACTCAAACCGTTTGATCCAGCAGAAGAATTCCAAGAACGGAAGAGTCGGCGGGCCATATCGCGAACTTCCCTGACCCTGACGTCTGAGAATTCGTTTAGCCTCTTTGGAGAGAGAACCTCTGTAACTGCAATCTGACGAACATTGCGCCAGTGTTGTCCATAGTTGGCAGTAGCAATGTGACCGTAGTTGAATGTGGCTTCCCTAAAAGATGGTAACCGGAATCGGTTAAAAAAAGCAATGTCATTTGTCGTGAAACACTGCTCGGCCAATGTGCGACAGGAGATGACGAGAACTTTAACACGGGAATCAAATTTGAGAAATATGACTGGGCCATATTTGTCAGATAATGAAGCCAGAGCTTTGTGAAGGGGTTTCTTGATGAGGAGATGGACATGACCGAGCAGCGGAAGTGCTGGCGGACTCGGCGGGAGCTTTTTGTTCATGTCGTCTTTAGTAGAACTAGTAAACAGTTTGATGAACATAAGAACAGCAAGGGAAAGCAGAATGACTGGATAAATGGAAATGGCCATGGTGACCAATGAGAAGCTCTACTAATCGGGTTTTAGATCGGTGGTTTAGTATATTAAACTGCGAGTTTACTTGTGCTTGATCATAGATTCGAATCCGAACCGAGTGCTTTATAGGAGTACGGAATCGATTCGGGGGGTTGCGTAAGATCAATTTAGTGAGAGTGAGACTGTTTCATGAACTTCCCTTTTTGAGTGCCTACATTAATGAGCTTGTAAACCAAACTGAAAGAACATGCAGAATGATGAGATTGGAGAAAGTACATCACATGAGCAACAAAATCAGCTGCATGTGGTGACTACAGGAGTGCCTAATCAATGAAACTGAAGATCAAATTATCTTGATACAGTGATGATATGTTCTATATATATATATATAGAGTTTGCCGTACAAAAATTGGATATGGATACTCAAAACGTGTGTTGTTAGGATTACATAGAGAAATGAAATGAAATTTATATATATATTTTTTAGTTAAACTAATAAATGATTTATTAAATTCAGTTAAAGATCGCTATTTAATTTGCACATGCAATTAATTCTAATATTTAATCTCCAAACCGTATATCATAAAAAAAAAAAGATTGCAAAATATGTATAATTTGTAGATGAAGTTTAAGGAAGTTTATAGCTACAAATTTGTTTTATAAGATCCGTAATAATTACTGAGTCACATTAGCAATTAAACCCAGTTTGTATATCTCTCTCAGTTAACTGGTAAACTGGGGCACATTAGCAATTAAAGCAGGAATTAATCAAGGTTAATATATCATAATGTGGCATGTATAACATGCAGAAAGGAAAGTTAGGCCCTGAAAATAGTCTTTAACAAGAAATTTAATATGCAAATAGACATTTTTAGCATTTCTAACAGTCAAAAGCAAGAAAGCAAGAGCTTTCTTTCAGTTCTTTGTTGGATTAATGGGACAGACTTAGAGCAGCTATAGCTTCCTAATATTAACAGGCAAGGCTTAACGGCATGATTAGAAGGCCTTGGCAGAACCTACTTCGATATATGCCGGTAATTCACTGATGCATATATGGCTGAACAATAAGACTATATATATACAAGCGAATTTTACAAAGCTTTTCAGCATTTTCAGCAAATCTTGATGCAGAACCTTCATGCTGTCATCTCAAGTGTCACATCTTATTTGTGCTCTAGCATGACACCTGATCTGAATTTATAGCATACGTACTGCTCTAATATCCGAGAGAGATGATGTGTTGAACCAGAATGTTAACTAGAATCCTGTTTGCTGCTATCACAAGAAATAATAATAATAATTACTATCTGCGGTTAATTAGTGAGTTAATGGATAAGAACAATAGGTCATGTACTCATGATTCAAGTTTAATTCCTTGAGACATACAAAAGAACAATCAAACATATATCCAAATTACTAATGATGCTGTTTACAACATTCCTATATAATTAAGACCAAAAAAGGTCTTTCAAATAAAATCCTTGAGCCCCTTGCAACAAATATTTGACAATACGATAAATTGCCACAAAAGCCACACACACAGACACACACACAAACCCACCCAAATTTACACAATACTACAACCAGGTCCCCTTGATAATCTTCAGATTCTTTTTCTGTCTCTATGGCATGAATGCAAGCCTCTTTCGTGCCGAGTCCAGCTCCTCGAGAACATCTTTGATAGTCATGCGCTCTTGTGGCGAATCTTTGGAGCACAAAAGCCCGCATTGAAGTACACAAACCAAACAACCAAAGACATTTTCAGGTGCATATGAGTTGTCTTCCCCGTCTATTTGTGAGAACAGCTTAGAATCAACAGTGTCCATGATATGTTCAGGAAAAGACATCTCGACATGCTTGCGAAGGCTCAAGTCATACTGGAATCTACCATCTGTGGGGCTTAGACCAGTGAACATCTCGAGAAGAAAAATGCCGTAGCTATATATATCGCCTTCGATCGAAGGGCAACCGACCATCCCATACTCTAAACAACAAATTACATTTACAAACTAAAATTAGGACCTCTTTGACTTGACTTGATAAATATAATTCAGTTTTTTTATTTTTTAAAATTCACCTTTGCATGACCAGTTGACCACACATCGCATGTACAAGTACATTATTTAAATAATAAATTATATTAGTTGAGGCTGATTGATAGTAAAAAACAAAATTGTTCATATATATAGACTTAAACTGTGTAAATAAAAAAAGATATTTGTTATATAGGCGCAATCATTAATAAAAATGAAATTCTAAAAAAAAAAATCTAAATATTACCTAGAGGAATATATCCAATGGAACCTTTAATTCCATCTGTGCTTGTCATTGATGGCAAATGCAGGCTATCTGAACGAAACAAGAACCTCGCCAGCCCAAAATCACTAACTTTTGCTCTCATGTCTTCATCTAAAAGTACATTGCTGGGTTTAAGGTCACAATGCACGATTGGCTTAGGTCCATGGGAGTGAAGATAATCTAGTGCATTTGCAACATCAATTGCGATGTTTAACCTTCGGAAAAGATTGAGGTTTCTGGCTGGTAGGTTGATGCATGGATTTGGATGTAACCAAGCTTCTAAGCTACCATATGGCATGTACTCAAATACTAAAGCCTTAAATTCCTTACCTTGGTTGTCTATGCTTGAGCACAAACTGAGTACTCTGATAAGATTTCTGTGTCTCACATTTCTCAGTATCTCACATTCTGACAAGAAGCTTTTTGAAGCTCCATGTCTCTCAAGGTTTAGCACCTTCACCGCAACGGTTGTTACATTCTCAAATTCCATATAAGCCTTGTACACTTTTCCAAAGGAACCTTCCCCAATTAGATTCTTCAAAGAGAAGTTTTCAGTGGCTTTGAGAATGTCACTGTACGAAATATGTTTCAGCTCGTGTTTTAATACCCTGTCTATGAAATGTTGATTGTTGTGAAACCTTTTTCTGGAATAACAATTTACTAACAATCCGATGATAAAGGTCAAACAAATAATAGAGCTTACAATAGAACTTATAAGCACAATTTTCTCATGAAAATGATGACTTTGTGTTGAAGATTTTGAAGTACATTGTGGCAAATGCAGTTGAGGTACTCGACCACAAAGCATAGGATTCCCTCTTACATCAAGACTAGTAATATTCATAAAAGTACCTTCGTTTGGTATTTCTCCGTCAAAATTGTTGAAAGATATATTAAGATACCGCAACTTTATTTGATCGATGAAGTCGGGAACTTGACCAGATAAAGAGTTATTAGAGACATCAAGTACTTGCAAACCTCCTAGGTTGCTAAAGGTAGAAGGAATTGTTCCTTGAAATTGATTATTATCAAGGTAAAGGGACTGAAGTAATTGACATCCACCAATTGTGCTAGGAATCTCTCCAAATATTTTGTTATTTGAGAGGCGAATCGATAGTAGGTTTTTCAGGTTACCAATTTCTGGTGGCAAGATGTCAGTTAGATAATTGTGTGACATGTCCAAGCTGACCGAAAGAGAAGTTAAGCCCATGATTTCTTTTGGAATTTTTCCAGTCAGCTTATTATTAGATAAATTTAAGAGCTCTAGAACTCGCACGTTAGCTAATTTTGTAGGTATACTCCCTTCAAATTCATTATCATTTAAGTATAGTTTGGTCATCTGTGTGAGATTACCAAAAGTTGACGGGATTTCTCCAGACAGTGAGTTAGCGGCTACATCTAGTATCCCTAATTTGAAAAGATTTCCAAGTGCTTCTGAAATAGTGCCATTGAGAAGCATGTTGCCAAGTTGAAGGGTACCTAGGTTAGTGAGCTTTCTGAGTTCTATTGGTATGCTCCCATAGATTGGATTATTATTAATTGACAGCTCAAGAAGGCCAGTAGAAAGGTTTGCAAGAGAACTAGGCATCGTTCCTTGGAGTTTGTTACTTCCAAGATCCAACCTTCGTAAAGATGTACAATTGCTTAAAGCGTCAATGAATTTCCATTCATAATTTGTTCTGGCCTCTAATTTATTGTCAGCAACAAGAAAACGTTGAAGACTTTGTAAGTTTCCTATGGTAGCTGGTATAATGCCACTGAAATAATTTGAATTCAACTCGACAGTAGACAGAGCAGAGCAATTGGATATGGACGGTGGAATTTGCCCGTGGAGCTGATTTTCAAGTAGTAACAGATGGACAAGATTCGGGAAAGCATCGCCTATATTTAAAGGGAGAGATCCTTTAAGCTGGTTAGCAGCGAAGTACAAGGCATTTATTGTTGATATGTTGTAAAGGGAGTTTGGAATTTCACCTGAAATGTTATTATCATAAATAGAAAACTGCTGAAGGTTTTCAAGCTTCCCAAGTTCATCAGGGATGGAACCACTTAACCTATTTTCATCAAGAAAAAGGAGTAGTAGGTTACTGAGATTGCCTAAGGTGGATGGAATAGAACCTGTCAGATTATTCCTTTGCAGCTCCATGTTATTGAGTTTTTGGAGAAAGCCAAACTCAGGAGGTATGCCCCCTATGAGAAAGTTTCTTCTGAAACTTATCAGTGTGAGTTCTTTACATTGCGCAAGGTTAGAGGGGATGCCTCCTTGTAGATTATTATAGTTTATAGATATTTTTTCTAGTTTGGAACAATTACCAAGAGTCGACGGGATGCCACCTTCAAGTAAATTATAGCTCATGTTTAACAAACGTAATCGGTGCAAATATCCAAGCTCAATTGGAATTTTCCCTTGAAGATTGTTATTAGATAGATTGATCTTTTGAAGAAACGTGAGATTTCCTAAGGAGGGAGTAACAGAACCTGATAATCCTTTGGAACCAAGAAGAAGCGCAGTGACTCTATCAGGATGTCACCGGCCACAAAGGACCCCTTGCCATTTGCAATAGTGAAGCGACTCGTTCCATGAGGGCAAAACTCCAAATGGGTCACCCGATATTTGAGACTTGAAGGCTAAAAGCGCTGATATATCGGTGTTACTGCCGGGTGTTTCAGCTTGAAGTAGAAATGAAAAAACACTTAAGAGTAGGAAGTGAACAGTGAGCAAGTGATAAAAAAGCTCCATTCTTTTTCTCATGAGCGTAAACTTGTAATGTGCAACTCTCTAATGGAGTACTCTTCTTATAATTGGAAAAGAGAAATTTAGATGAAGCAGGTAGCAAAGTCCTCTCGAGAAAAGCCTGCTAGCGATATGTGTGGCTCGTTGACTTCTGATTACCAGACAGATATTAAACTTCTGACCCCATCTCATTAAGTTCTGATCAAGACCGATATTGAAGATAGTAGTGGTAGCATAACTCCACTGACTTATGAAATTCAAATCAGAAATAAATTACTGATGCCGATGATGAGACTTCAATTCAGGACCAAGCCAAATTGGACTGGGACCTTGAAAAGAAATATCTAAGAATATTCAAATCGAACTTAAATGTACTAATCTTAGTGAACACTTAACTCATTTTTTGACCAAAGGATTAGGTTAACTACAATCTATAATTATAATTAAAGTTGGTATGCAGTCGATATATTTGTCATAAACAGAGTCATAGATGCCAAATCTTTCATTGTCAAGGTGTCAGCTTCGCAAGTGTGTGTGTATACACGATTATTTCTTTATTTTTATGAGTCGATTTCACACAATGCCCAGCCCGAGCCAGCTCGCATAGTTTACAACCCTATTTAAATTGCTCAAAAATAGTAAATTTTTGTATCTATAAGATTTTGATATAAATAATCTATTGAGTCATATATAAATTAAAATTTGGAGGTGTATGCATTGACGGAATGATTCCATGACACTAGCTTTACTCAAAAAGCATATGTTAAGCACTGCCTCAAAATAACAATTGTAATCGAGCATATAATATCTAGCTTGCTAGTAACCAAATGTTATTTTTTTTTTTTGGAAAAAAATTTAGCTGTGCTAGTTTGAAAACTTGGAAGGGCCTACTAGTGCAATCAAATATTAGTGGCCACACGCCTCGGGCCCTCGGGGGTGGGATTGTCGGAGGGTTGCTGTGACGCCTCTGACCGTCCAATGTCGAGGGAGCATATGTCGAACGTCTTTTTTTATTAACATTAAAATTTAACTTTGTATTATATTTTGATTATTCAAAAAAAATTTGGGGGACATGCACAGCTCATAGGCGTACACTTCGCATGAAGATATGTACAAGAAAGTCTGATTAATCAATCGGAATACTCCCTATGCATGTTCCTTGAGATGTAGAAAAGAATATTAATCCAACATATAAAGAAATTAAGTAGCATTAATCCAAGTATTTATCACAACGACATTGTTTACAATTGACATTCCTATCTGAGTCCAAAAGGTTGAGCAGAGAATATTAGTGCAGAGTCTAGCTTCTTTAAAAAAGACCAGCTAAAATATATACATAAGCCAATAGATAAATTTCAAGATTCTTTCATGTCTCTAAAGCCTAATCAAAAGCTTCTTTCGAGCAGAGACCAGCTCCTTGAGAACATCTTGAATAGTAATGCGCTCTTGTGGTGAATCCTCGGAGCACGAAAGCCCACATTGAAGAACTGAAACCAAACAACCATTCACATTTTCAGGTGCATACATGTGGTTTTCTCCACCAGTTTGTGAGAACAATTTGGAATCAACCACATCCATGATTTGTTCAGGTAAAGCCATCTCAACATGCTTGCGAAGGTCCAAACCATATCCGAATCTCTCATCGGTAGGGCTTACTCCAGTGAACATCTCAATGAGGAGAATGCCGTAGCTATATACATCGCCTTCCAGTGATGGCCGGCCACCCATCCCATACTCTAAAATAAATTTCATTTGCAGTCTAAAATTAGGTTATCTTTAGCTTAATAGATGTAATTAATCATTTCTTTGTTTTACCAAATAAACATGCATGACTACACATTGTATGTAAATGGTATAGTAGTTTGTTTAATTTTAAAAGTATTTCAGTCAAGTGAGGATTATTTTCTTTTATGTTGACTGTAAAATCAAAATTGCCCAAACAAATTTTACATATTTAAACTATGTAAATACAAGGAGATCTGATACTGATGCAAACTTAATTAAATGTAAGGGAATATGACCCAAGACCCCCCCAAACTATTGGCTTGTGACTAGTTGACCCCCGAACTTTTAATTGTGACAAACAACCCCCCGAACTATGCATCTTGTAACAAATGACCCCCCAACTCTTAATTTGTCATCTAATACTCAATTATAATGTATGAAATGACCAATATACCCCCATATGCTTGTTATGCAATATTTAAAATATTTATGTTTATATTTATGATGTTAATTTACAAAAGAAAAATTATTAATTATTCTGAAAATAATAGGTAATATAATAAATGTTGAAAATACAAAATTGATCATATTTTATTTATATGAAACTAATAATATAATGAATTAAAAATATTAATTAATTTAACTTGATGTTTACAAAACAAATCATATTTTTTCAATCTAAGTATATTACGTAGCTATATAAAAATTAAATAAATACATATGAAATAAAATAATATTATAAAAATTTTAATGTGCTTATTAAATTATATTACTATGATAATTAACAATGAATTTTTTTTTACAAATAAGTACTTCATAAACATAATTATGTCAAATATTGTACACATAAGCAAACAAGATTATATTGGTAATTTCATATCTTATAATTGAGTATTAGATGACAAATTAAGAGCTAGGGGGTCATTTGTCACAAGATGTATAGTTCGGGGGGTGTTTGTCAAAATTAAAAGTTCGGGGGCCAACTAGTCACAAACCAATAGTTTGGGGGGGCCTTGGGTCATATTCCCTAAATGTAAATAGCTGACAATTTGATATTACCTGGAGGTATATATCCAATAGAACCTTTAATTCCAACAGTACTTGTCATTGATTGAAAATGCAGGGTATCTGAGTGAAGTAAGAATCTCGCCAGTCCAAAATCACCCACTTTTGCGATCATGCCATCATCTAAAAGTACATTGCTGGGTTTTAGATCACAATGTACAATTGGTGTGGGTCCATGGGAATGAAGATAATCTAGTGCAGTTGCAACATCAATTGCGATGTTTAACCTTTCCGAAAGGTTTAGGCTTCTAGCCAGCAGATCAAAGTTTGAATTTGGATGCAACCAAGCTTCTAAGCTACCATATGGCATGTACTCAAACACTAAAGCCTTGAAATCCTTACCTTGGTGGTCTATGCTTGAGCATGAACTCAGTACTTTAATAAGATTTCGGTGTCTCACATTTCTGAGTGTCTCACATTCAGAAAAGAAACTTCTAAAAGCTCCATATATCTCAAGATTTAGCACCTTCACTGCAACAATGGTTTCATTCTGAAAGCTCATAACAGCTTTGTACACATTTCCAAAGGAGCCTCCCCCAATAAGATTCTCCAAAGAAAAATTTTCAGTGGCTTTGAGAAGATCGTTGTATGAAACATGTGCCAATTCATGTTTTAAAACACTATCAGTAGATTGTTGATTGTTGTCAAATATTTTTCTAGAACAACAAGTAACCAATAGCCAGATGACAACAACCAAACCAATAACAAAACTGACAATAGAACTTATAAGCATAATGTTCCAATGAAAATGGTGATTCCTTGTTGGAGATTTCGATGGGCATTGTGGCAAATTCAACTTAGGTACTCCACCACAGAGCATGGGATTTCCTCTTACATCAAGACTGGTACCATTCATAAAAATGCCTGTTTTGGGTAGTTCTCCCTCAAAGTTGTTGAAAGAAATATTCAAATATTGCAAGTTCATTTTACCAATGAATTCAAGAACTTGACCGGAGAGAGAATTATTGGATAAATCAAGTACTTGCAAACCTCTTAGGTTGCTCAAGGTGGACGGAATCGTTCCTTGAAATAGATTACTATCAAGATAGAGGTCTTGTAGTAATTGACATCCGCCGACTGTATTAGGAATCTCTCCAATTAGTTTGTTATTTGAGAGGCGAATTGATTGTAGGTTTTTTAGGTTACCAATCTCTGGTGGCAAGATGTAAGTTAGATAATTGTGTGACAAGTCTAAACTGATAGAAAGAGAAGGTAGGGTCATGATTTCTTTGGGAATTTCACCGGTCAGCCTATTATTTGATAAATTTAAGATCTCTAGATATTGCATGTTAACTAACTCGGATGGTATACTCCCTTCAAATGTATTATCATTTAAGAATAGTTGGGTCAATTGTGTGAGATTACCAAAATTTTGTGGGATTTGTCCGGATAGTGAGTTAAATGATACATCAAATATCTCTAATTTGAAAAGATCTCCAATTTTTTCTGAAATAATGCCACTGAGAAGCATGTTGTTAAGTAAAAGGAAACCAAGGTTAGTGAGCTTTGAAAGCTCAATTGGTATGCTTCCAGAAATTGGATTATAAGAAATATTGAGCCCAAGAAGGCTAGTAGAAAGGTTTGCAAAGGAATTGGGCATTATTCCTTGGAGTTGGTTACCACTGAGGTCTAAGAAATGTAAATATGTACAATTAGCTAAAGAATCAATGAAGCTCCATTCATAACGTGTCTTGGCCTCTAGATTATTTCCACCAACATTAAAAAAGATAAGACTATTCAAGTTTCCAATGGTAGATGGTATTATGTCACTAAAATAATTATAACTCAAATCCACATTATAAAGAGTAGAACAATTGGTTATGGACGGAGGGATTTGTCCACTGAGTTGGTTCCCATATAGCGATAAAACTTGCAGATTTGGCATTGCATTGCCTATATTAAATGGGACAGTTCCTTTGAGATAATTATCTCCAACTCCCAAAACAACCATTGTTGATATATTGTAAAGAGAGAGAGGTATTTCACCCGAAATGCTATTATCAAAAATAATGAACCACTGAAGGTTTTCCAGCTTCCCAAGTGCATTGGGGATGAAACCACTTAACCTATTTATGGAAAGATCTAGAATAATTATGTTATTGAGATTACCTAAGGTAGACGGCATTGAGCCGCTCAATAAATTTTGATAGAGATATAAAAACAACAAATTAGTGAGGTTGCCCAAGACAGGTGGGATGTGTCCATTAAGATTATTATAGTGAAGATAGAGATCCGATAGCTTAGTAAGATTGCCTAATGTAAAAGAGATGGGACCATCAAAGTTATTTGAATAAAGCGCGAGATATAATAGATTAGTAAGTTTTCCTAAACTATCTGGAATGTTACCACCTAGATTATTTCGACCAAGATAAAGGTATTCTAGGCTACTAAGGTTCCCTAAGGCAGAAGGTATGAATCCCGTGAGGTTATTCCCAGCTAGTGCAAAGTAATAGAGCTTGGGGAGAAGGTCGAACTCTGAAGGTATGCCTCCTATGAGAAAATTATTTGCAAGATTAATATGTTTTAATTTCTTGCATTGCATTAGATCAGATGGGATGGTTCCATGGAGATTGTTATTAGAAAGTGAAATAAATTCTAGTTTGGAAAGATTGCCAAAAATAGATTGAATGCTACCATCGAGATAATTCATGCTCAAGTTGACAAAACGTAGCCTATGCAAATATCCCAACTCAACTGGGATTTTTCCTTGAAAATGGTTATTAGAGAGTCCGATCCTTTGCAGAAATGTGAGGTTTGCTATAGAGGGGGAAATGGAACCTGATAAATTTTGCGATTCAAGAATGAGAGCAGTCACTCTATCAGGATGGTGCTGTCCACAAAAGACCCCTTTCCATTTGCAATAGTGAAGTGACTCATTCCATGACGACAAGACTCCAAGTGGGTCACTGGATATTTGAGACTTGAAGGAGAGAAGTGCTGATTTATCAGTTTTACTACTGGGCACTTCGGCATGAATTACGAATGAGAAAACACTTGTGAGGAGAAAGGGAATAGTGAACAAGTGATAAGAAAGCTCCATTATTTTTGCCATGAGTGTAATGTGCTACACTATATAACACAGTGCTCTTCTTATAGTTTGTTTAGAAATGGTTAGAAGTAAGAAGCCATATATAGTGTAAGATTCTATGGAGAATCTGTACTGCAAGTTTCCGTGAATGGTTCATTGATTTGCATTAAGACTGAAGTTTACTGGAAATTTCACTGACTAGAGTGATGCTACAATGTACCACATTTTTTTAATAGAAAAAACTTAATTTTGTTTGAACCATTGGATTACAAGAGGTCAATTTGGTAACCATAATATATCGGTTGTCTTAAAATTTGAAAGGATCCTGTGATTGCGTAAAACTCTTTATTATTTCCTCATTTCGATTTTCTCTTTGGTTCTCAATTTCCTAGTAATTGCTTTCTCCATTTTTTTGTGTTTGTATATAGACAAACCAGAACGTAATCCCATGTATATGGCATTTGTAATTTATGTACATATAATATGACATGTATTATTAAGACATCTAGGTAATATTAACAAACTAAGATAGATCTGAATTCATGAGCAATGTAACTAACAATTAACTTTTACAGTGTTATTATTATTTTGAAGTCATTCTAAAGCAATTCTAAAACATATACTTAGAAAACTAAAAAATTAGGAAAGTTTATTATAGAGAATTTAATGAGAACAGTAAATAAAAAATTTCGATATGTTTAAATACAATTTTTGAGTTAGAAGTACAGGAGCCCTCCGTGTTACTAAGAATTCTTACTCTTGTTAATTATTCACGTAAAATTTTCATTTAAATTATTTCTGATGTGGACATATTAGGTAGTCAACTGTAAATTACCTGCAGTTTTGCAAGAAGACAAGAAGTTTAAAATTACCTACAACCTGCAGTGATGCCAAGGTGCCAGCTCACTGGATTGAAGATCACTAGATCAGCATATATATAATTTAGAGTCTACAAATTAATTACACTTAAATCAATGCAAGTGCTTACACCAACCCAGACTGCAAACAGATGTCATCAATGATGGAGATAGCAAGATATATCATATAATTATAATGCTACATCCGGGTTGGTTTGGTCCTAGGGTAACCAAACCAGATTGTAACAGAACCAATATGCAGATTGACTGTCAGAATAATTATTCTTTCTTTATGTTTGGTATAGTTCGCATTCATTGATGGAATCACAAAAAATTAATTAAGGTGGAAAGGATTTATCAGAAAATTTCAAGAGGATATCGAGCTTCAAATGCACATTTAATATTTGATTTAAATTATCCATAATTTAGAAGATGACGAGGGGTCCATCGATAGTGTTTATCTTGAAAATTTAAAATGCTCACTGTAATTTACAAAATCAAAGACTAGAAAATTTGCAATTGAACACAACGAAATAAAGGACTACTTATTACAGGTAAGTCTAATACTAAGGTAAAAATAGATTAGTTATTCACACAAAACCGATCTTATTTTTACGGAAGTAACAAAAAAAAAAAAAAAAAAAACGGCCATATACTTCTATTTAAAGTTTTTTATTTTTATATCCAGATCATATATTTGAGACTTTTCTTGGCGTTAGAATTGTTTTTTTTTTATCCTTTCAAAATTTCTTGCTGAAAAATCAATATGATTCCATTTTTGTTCGAAAATGATTGAGAGTACGGCTGGTCGGCCTCCCAGGTAATCTAGGGTTTCAAGGAGAGTAAGAGATAGAAGAGACCCAAAATTTCTTGAAACTAAGTATATTCTCGCTCTCAAATGTCTTTTATATGGTATCAAATATAAGAAAACATAGATACATGACTCGTAGGTCTAATATATAATTCGAACCATATTTTAACAACTTCCACTTTAGACCGAATTATGTCAAAAACAAACTAAACATAAGCTAATCTAAACAAACTACGAAAACCATAAAAATACAACTAGTAAATGTTAGCAACTAACTAGCACAACGCTAAAAACAAACATATATAAAATGGGCTCAAACACTAAGTCAAAACATAACAACCTAAACAAACTCCACCTCATATCATACACCCTTTCATTTCACGAGGGGATTATTTCTGTTTTTCAATGTACACAAGTCATTGAAAAACATGCAAATGATAAATCAATTTGACCAGATCCTGCATGCATCATCTTTGCTTCCTAATTTCATTTGGTACAGTTAATTTGTATCGTTCATTCGGGAGTTTCTTCTCTGAAACCGTTGAGCCAGTGGGAGTAGTAGTTATCAACAACAGTTCGTACCAGTACAAGCCCGGTGCAAGGTGCCAGCGCCCCAAAGTCAAATAGCCCTGGAGATACCCTCATGATCACTTCACTTATCTGTAAACAACTCTTTAAGTACTTTTTACCAAATGCTTCCCTAATACGACTAAGCTTGTGCGGACCACTCCCTTCAATCCTCTCGGTCGGACATGGACAACTACCTCGTTTTGCTTTGGTAGTAATTCATGCAAACTTATTAGTTTATGGTATAAAAAAATGTGATGTACATGAGCATAAGAACATAAATAAGTGTAAATGAATATGATTGCCGTATCTAGCTGAGTCAAAAACTTTCGGCAACTTTTTTCATATTTGTGAAACGTTAATATTTTATTTCTCAATTTCTTTGTATGTACTAGTAATTATGGGGATAAAAAAAAGATAAAGACTTAACTATACATAAAAATAAAAAGCCAAATAAATCAAATAATATAAGATTGAAAGTTTATACATAATTTAAACTAAGAGAGTCCAGCTTCTTTCTTGCAGTGACCAACTAAAAAACTTAATTCAGCACCCTTACTAATCTTATATATTGTTGTTTTCTAAGACCTGTACAGAATTAAGCTTCTTTCTAGCCAACTCTAGCTCCTTGAGAACATCTTGGACAGCAATTCGCTCTTGTGGTGACTCTTTGGAGCACAAAAGTCCACATCGAAGTACTAAAACCAAACAACCATGAACTTTTCCAGGTGCAAACATGATGTCTTCCCCATCAGTTTGCCTGAACAATTTGGAATCAACCACGTCCATGATCTGTTCAGGCAAAGCCATCTCAACATGATTGCGTAGGCTCATAGCATATCCAAACCTCTCATCTGTTAGGCTTACTCCAGTAAACATCTCGATGAGAAGGATGCCGTAGCTATATACATCGCCTACTACTGATGGCCGACCACCCATCCCATACTCTGACAACAAAATAAATGCATTATTTGCAGTCTAAAATTGGGTCCTCTTTGACTTTTTATAATAAAATATAGTGAGAATATTGTACTATGCATATAACATACTATACTATTTTGTCCTATGAATCTGCATCTTTATTTTCAAAATTTTTATAATCAATCAAGACCACTCAAAATGATTTTCGTAAGCAATTTTACCTGTATACCAAATTTTATATTTTATATTTTATTTTCTATTTTTAGATATATTTAATATCGCTTGATTAAAATATTATGAACATCTAATGAAGATACGTACCATACATTTTAAAATATTCAATAATAAATAAAATTTTGTTTAAAAGTAATATTGCATAAAGATTATATTAAGTGAATCAGGTTGATTATAAATATATATTTTGAAAAGAACATACAGGTCTATATTATAGAAAATTTGTCCTATACATGCACAGTGTAATTAATAGCCTCACCCATATAGATACAACACAACACTTTTATTTTCCCTCTTAACAAATACAAAGTAAACGACCCCATGACATTAGTACAAGGTAGAGATAGGTACTTAAATCACAAGTATTTCAGTCAAGGCTGAATATAATTTTCCATTAATGTTGGGGATAAAAAAAGATAAAGACTTGACTATACATAAAAATAAAAAGCCAAATAAATCAAATAATATAAGATTGAAAGTTTATACATAATTTAAACTAAGAGAGTCCAGCATCTTTCTTGCAGTGACCAACTAAAAAACTTAATTCAGCACCCTTACTAATCTTATATATTGTTGTTTTCTAAGACCTGTACAGAATTAAGCTTCTTTCTAGCCAACTCTAGCTGCTTGACAACATCTCGAACAGCAATGCGCTCTTGTGGTGACTCTTTGGAGCACAAAAGTCCACATTGAAGTACTAAAACCAAACAACCATGAACATTTTCAGGTGCAAACATGATGTCTTCCCCATCAGTTTGCGAGAACAATTTGGAATCAACCACGTCCACGATATGTTCAGGTAAAGCCATCTCAACATGATTGCGTAGGCTCAAACCATATCCGAATCTGTCATCTGTTGGGCTTACTCCAGTAAACATTTCGATGAGTAGGATGCCGTAGCTATATACATCGCCTTCTACTGATGGCCGACCACCCATCCCATACTCTAGACAACAAAATAAAGCATCATTTGCAGTTTGAAATTTGGTCCTCTTTGACTTTTTGTAATAAAATATAGTGAGAATATTATACTATGCATATTACATACTATACTATTATGTCCTATGATCTGCATCTTTATTTTCAAATTCTATATAGTCAATCCAAACAACTCAAAATGATTTATATAAGCAATTTTTCTTGTATACCAAATTTTATATTTTTAGATATATAAAATATCGCTTGATTCAAATATTATGAACATCTAATGAAGACACGTTTTAAAATATATATTCAATAATAAATATTTTTTTACAAGTAATATTGCATAAAGATTATATTTAGTTGATCAGATTGATTATAATTTATAAATATATATTTTGAAAAGAACATACAGGTCTATATTATAGAAAATTTGTCCTATGCATGCACAGTGTAATAGCCTCACCCATATAGATACAATACGACATTTTTATTTTTCATTTTAACAAATACAACGTAAACGACCTCATGACATTAGTACAAGGTAGAAATAGATACTTAAATCACAAGTATTTCAGTCAAGGCTGAATATAATTTTCTATTAACATATTTTGTCTTAATAATAAAATCAAATTTGATAATTGCTATTAAAGAAATTATAATAAAAGAGGTCTACCATGAATGCAAACAAAAACTTAGTATTACCTGGAGGAATATATCCAATAGAACCTTTGATTTCACTAGACCTTGTCATTGATTGAAAATGCATTTCAGGGTCAACCAAGAACTTCGCCAGTCCGAAATCTCCCACTTTTGCTATCATGTCATTATCTAAAAGCACATTGCTAGGTTTCAAGTCACAATGTACAATTGGTATGGGCCCATGAGAATGGAGATAATCTAGCGCACTCGCAACATCAATTGCAATGTTTAACCTTTGGAAAAGGTTAAGGCTTCTAAATTGGGGATCAATGGATGGATTTGGATGCAACCAAGCTTCTAAGCTACCATAAGGCATGTATTCAAACACTAAAGCCTTGAAATCGTTACCTTGGTGGTCTATGCTTGAACATGAACTCAGCACTTTGATGAGGTTCCGGTGTCTCACATTTTTTAGTATGTCACATTCAGAAAAGAAGCTTCTAGAAGCTCCAAGCCTCTCAAGGTTTAGCACCTTCACTGCAATGGTTGTTACATCCTCAAAGCTCATAATAGCTTTGTACACTTTTCCAAAAGAGCCAGCTCCAATTAGATTCCCCAGAGAGAAATTTTCAGTGGCTTTGAGAAGGTCATTGTACGAAACATGTGACAGCTCATATTTTAATACTCTATCTGTAGATTGCTGATTGTTATGAGATGTTTTTCTAGAATAGCAAGTTACGAATAGCCAAATGGCAATTGCCAATCCAACAAATGAACTGACAATGGAACTTATGAGCATAATGTTCTTGTGAAAATGATGACTTTGTGATGGAGATATTGATGTGCATCGTGGCAAATGCAATTCAGGTACTCCGCCACAAAGCATGGGATTTCCTCTAACATCAAGACCGGCGAGGTTCATAAAAATGCCTTCTCTTGGTAATGCTCCTTCGAAATTGTTGAAAGAAATATTCAGATACCGTAGGTTCATTCGACTGATAAATTTAGGAACTTCACCGGAGAGGGAATTATTAGATATATCAAGTACTTGCAAGCCTTTTAGGTTGCTCAAGGTGGATGGAATTGATCCTTGAAATAGATTATTGTTAAGATAAATGGCTTCAAGTAATTGACAATCGCTAATTGTGCTTGGAATCTCCCCGAGTAATTTGTTATTTGAGAGGACAATCGATTGCAGGTTTTTCAAGTTTCGAATTTCTGGAGGCAAGATGTCAGTTAGATAATTGTGTGACAAGTCCAGACTGACAGAAAGAGAAGTAAGGCCCATGATCTCTTTTGGAATTCTTCCCGTCAGTTTATTATTTGATAGATTTAAGATGTTTAAGACTTGCATGTTACCTAATTCTGATGGTATACTCCCTTCAAATTCATTATTATTTAGGAGTAGTTGAGTCATTTCTATGAGTTTACCAAAAGTTGGTGGGATTTCACCTGATAGCGAGTTAAATGAGACATCTAATATTCCTAATTTGGAAAGATTTGCGATTTCCATGGGAACAGTGCCACTGAGATGCATGTTGGATAGTAGAAGTGCACCAAGGTTCTCGAGTTTTTGGAGCTCTACTGGTATGCTGCCAGAAATTGGATTTTAAGAAATAGCGATCCCAAAAAGGCTAGTAGAAAGGTTTCCCACAGAACTAGGTATCACTCCTTGAAGTTGGTTACTAAGAAGATCTAAATAATGTAAATATGTACAATTGGTTAGAGCATCGATGAATCTCCATTCATGATGTGTCTTGGCCTTTAGATTATTTCCACCGACGAGAAAATATTGAAGTAATTTTAAGTTTCCAACGGTAGATGGTATTATACCACTAAAATAATTTGCACCTAGGTCGACTTCAAATAGAGCAGAGCAATTGGATATGGATGGTGGGATATGTCCGCTGAGTTGATTCATAGGTAGTAACAAAACTCGCAATTTTGGGAAAGCATCACCAATGTCCAAAGGGAGAGTTCCTTTGATCTGGTTAAAACTAAGTTGCAAGTAAACCATTGTTGATATATTGTAAAGAGAGCGTGGTATTTCACCCGAAATGTTACAATCATAAATATTGAACCACTCAAGGTTTTGAAGCAAACCGAGTGCATCAGGGATGAAACCATTTAACATATTGTAGGAAAGATCTATAATTTCTATGGTATTGAGATTACCCAAAGTAGACGGGATTGCACCTGTTAATTTGTTGTTGTAGAGAGTAAGAGCTAATAAATTAGTAAGGTTACCTAAGACGGGCGGGATGTGTCCATCAAAGCTATTTCGGTGAAGATAGAGATTTGATAGCTTAATAAGATTGCCTAGTATAAGAGGGATTGGACCATCAAAGTTATTTACATGAAGCCAGAGTTGAGATAAGTTGGTAAGTTTGCCTAAACTATCTGGAATGTGACCACCTAGATTATTTTCATTAAGATAAAGATATTTTAGGCTACTAAGGTAGCCTATGGCAGAAGGTATGAATCCTGTGAGGTTATTCACTTCCAATCCTAAGTTATAAAGCTTGGGAAAAAGGCTGAACTCTGAAGGTATGCCTCCAATGAGAAAGTTGTTCCCCAAACTGAGTTTTTTGAGTTCTTTGCATTGCACAAGGTTGGTTGGGATGTTTCCATGGAGATTATTGTGTTTCAAAGAAATAACTTCTAATTTGGAACAATTACCAAACGTAAGCGGAATACCACCTTCAAGAATATTAAAACTCATGTCTACATAATGTAGCCTATGCAAATATCCAAGTTCAACAGGAATTTTCCCTTCTAGATGATTGTCAGAGAAATTGATCTTTTGGAGAAACGTAAGGTTCGCCAAGGAGGGAGATATATAACCTGATAATCTCTTAGAGCCAAGGACAAGAGCAGTGACTCGATCAGGATGTCGCCGGCCACAGAGGACCCCTTGCCACTTGCAATAGTGAAGCGACTCGTTCCACGACGACAAGACTCCAAGTGGGTCACCAGATATTTGAGACTTAAAGGAGAGAAGTGATGATATATCAGTTGTTTCACTAGGTTTTTCGGCTGAAACCTGAATTGAGAAAACACTTGTGGAGAAGACGAGAATAGTGAGCAAGCGATAAGAAAGCTCCATTGTCATTGCCATGAGTGCAACGGGCTACAGTATCAACAGGGTTCTCTCTTTATAATCTAAAGGAGTGGATAGATTTAAAAAGTTGTAGCGTATGATCCTATCGAAATGAGCCTACTAGCGATATGAGTGGCTAATAATATTCCCTTTCTGGACTGATATTAAAATTCTGACCCCTGCTTTACGTTCTAAGTTCCAATGGCTAATAATTTTCAAGTCTGATTGACTGATGCCAATGGGATTTGAATTCCAGACCAAGCCGATTGGGTTTTTGACAAGAAGTACCGAAGAATATTCAAATCGAAATTAGATGAAACAAATTTTAGTGGACACTTATCTCATTGATTGATCGAAGGAGTATACTTCGTTACTATCAAGTATGTTAAAGTGGTATACATGCCAAATCTTTCACTCGAAGCTGTCAGCTTCATGTGTATTATTTCTAGGATACATCTAACATTCAATATTCCTATTACAACCAACGGTTTGGTCTCATCATAATACATCTAACATTCAATATTCTTTTTACAACAAATGGTTTGGTCTCATCACGATACATCTAACATTCAATATTCTTCTTATAACCAATAGATTGGTCTCATCACGATACATCTAACATTCAATATTCTATTTACAAAAATACTCGTATTCCAAATTCCCAACTACCAAACTTTTAGTTTGTTGATCATTCACATAAAATTTTCTGTTAATTTGTTTCTGATGTCGATAGACAGATCGATAATATAGTTTCTCGTTGCATTTTTGCAGGAAGTAAGGAAAAGTAAACATTATCAGCCGTGATGTGAGCTCATTGGAATAACGATCATATTTATTATACCTTTAATCAAACAAATTCGCACCATCAAAGCAATTTAGTTCCTATATACTTCTCTATGCATTCTTCCAAACAGCTTTTTATACTGTGTTGACGAAATTACCCCTGGTTGCTATCACACAATTGAGCCCGGCATACAGTAATATATGCGTGTTGAGCTTGAGCAAGAATACTCGAGACATTTTCCACTGGGTTTAGATTGAGAGAGAGGGAGACTGGATGGAGCTATGTACAGAGGTGCTCATAGCTTGACAGGGATTAGATGGAGAGAGTGAGGGAAGTGTTGGGAAGGACTAGTTGAACACTGTTTGGAAGAAACAAGAAGTATCATCAATGTGATGCTGCCAAAGCAGCACCTGCTTTAAAATTGGGATCTCATTGCATTCTTGCAGGAAGAAATGAAAAGTAAAAATCACCATGATGAGATCGACTTGTTGTCAGCTCATTGGAATGAAGAGCGTGCATATATATTACAACTTAATTTCCTTGCACAAATTGGCATTGACAGTTTAGCACCATTCCAAGCAATTTTATTCCTGAATGCTTCTCTGCAGCATCTGTACAAACAAAATCTAGCAAATTAGATGGTTAAAACTTAAAAAATATAGATATTGCTAATTAATTACACTAAAGATGCAAGAGCTAGATTATACCCACCTAACTACAAACAGATGGACATACATGCGACACCCTGTAACACCCCGGTACGGGGCGCTACGGTTCAGTATCTTGTGCATCCATCCGACGGTCCGTCAACCTACTACTGTGATCGGAATGAATTTTAAGTGAGAATTGATTTTATTTCAATAGAATAGAATAGAGTGAAAATGATTTGGAATTGAAGTTTTGTGATCGGATACTCAATTTTATTGACAAGAATTCATTGTTCCATAATTTGAATCAATCCATAATGTTTGATATATTACAATGGCTGCCATTGTACTTATTAGCTAGTGTTTAGTAAATACAATGATTTTGAAGATGGTATTTGTCCTTATCCAAAGCCATTAACAAATACAACGAATCTGTCATTTTTGTAGCCGTACTCGGTACTCGAACCAGATTTCTTTTTTTTTTTTTTTGACATCCAGTACTCGAATTGGATGAGAAGATGGAGACGAGAGGGATAAACATGTCTTTTCAGCGTTGTTGCTCCAATTCTCGCCAAATGATAGTGTTTTGGGCAAGACTTTTTGACAGGATTTGGAGCTCCCAAAATCCCATGAATTCAATTCTCTTGTGCTTTAATTTTTCGTTCCGATCAGAAAGAAGAGACGAATTCTAATTTCATTTCTAGTTTTATAAGGGTGGAGTTCATTCCAATCACGGTATACGTCGCCAACAAAAAGAAAGGAAAATAACAAACGGAGTCAGCTAAAAAGCTCAGTAACCGGTTATTTAACAACGCGCTTCTCTATGACAAGTTTTAAAAACAAAATACTTTACAGATGCAATATTTAGAAATAAAACTAAGCATGCCATGCAATGCATTTATCGCAACACATATATATATATACAATATCAGGCTACTGAATTTTAAGAAAAATTATCGATTAAAAACATTTAAATCTGTCTCGTATTGAACCGAGGTTTAGTTATGTCCAATTAAATACATTCCTTTTTAAAAATAATCTATCCCGTATGTCACACCGTCCGTTCCCTTACCCGACTAGTATGGGCACCGTAAAGGGACGTTCACTTAAGTACTTAAATTCCGTAATAATGGGAATATAATCGCGATATAATATCCGACCATTTGTATATTCCCGTAATGACATTTATAATTGCCGGTCTCTCAGATCAGTACACCGTCATTTACAGGAATCATTTTCTGGCCTTTCTGGCGATTCCATGTACCGAACTATAAGACCGACGATCGGGCTCGATAAATACACCGTCATAAATCCCACAAAATCCCAAACCCTTTTGCATGCACATAAAAGAAATACCATGACAAACCAATTTTATGCATAAATCCCTTTCTCATGTCACAAACCCTTTTCCAAAAAAAACACTTTCCATGCACATAACAAATTCACATTTTTAACATCGAATCACATGCACAAACTAATTAACATTAAGAATTAAAAATAACAATTAACTACTAAACAGTAAATCGAGTCATAGAAAAGTCCGGTTACCTGATACATAACGATTCCCAATTCACGACTTGATTTGCTATAACACTAGAATCAATCCCAAACGATCCAGAATTGATAATTGGACAGCAATGTTCTAACTGATATCCTGCTGCATGCAAGCACAACAATATGGAGCAACAGATAGTCATTTTATTTTTTTGTTTCTTTGTTCTTTAATTTCCATGTAGTAAAGTTGGACTACAGCACAAAGTCCCAGTACATTTCAAGATTCCTTTGCTTTAATATATACTTCAGATTCAATCGGTATTCATTTTCTGAATTTTCCTTTAATTTGGTCATGTTAATTAATGGTTGAAGACAGGTCTCAACAGCCAAGCACAACACACCTTTTTCTTTTTAAATGATTTATATAATGGATTTCCTAGTTTAATTAGATCATCAACTAGTTAATCAATGAGAGCTAGGTTCTTAAGAATATTAAGTATACACGGTCAGATCAACTTTCGACTTATTCCTTATATGATATACATATCATTCCATCCTTAAGTTCAATTCATTAAATTCAACTTACGTACAAATATGATTTACCGTGCATATATGTCTGGAAGATCATGCCACACATGCATCGATTATTCCAAGTTAGTGGTATAATTTGCTTAGCAAACCGTTCTTGTCTATTCATAACTCTCGCTTGCTTGTTGGATTTTCTTTCACGGAGACAAGTATGCACACAGGGCGATTGATCGAACACCTGGCGTGCATGTATTGTGTTGCACGGCTTAGACTCCAACAAGGGGTGGTGCTTGTGGTTAGGAGGAAGAGGGGCAGCAGGCAGGTTGGGGCAACGCCGGTGTGGTGCTGCTGGTGACGTCGCCGGCCAGAGGAGGAGGGGCGGCAGGGGTGGCTGTGGCAAGTGAAGGCCGGGTGTGAGTTTGGTGCTGGTTTGGTTGAGGGCTAAGGAGGTCGGGTGGGAAGGAGGAAGAGGAAAGAGGGGCGGCGCAGGTGTGTTGGCTGCCGACCGGCGTTGGGGTGGTGGCTGGCCGGCGTTGGGGTGGTGCTGCTGTTGGCTGCGTCTGCTAGAGAAGGGTGGCGGAGTAGAGGCAGGGGGTGGGGGAGAAAGGGAAGGGAGGGAGGAGGAGAGGTGGTGGCGACGTCAGCGGGTCGCCAGCGCAGTCAGGAAGAGGAGGGCGACGCCAGCGTGGCGGTGGGGGCTTGGTTGCGGGGCCAGATTTGGGGGCTGTTGGAGTCGAGAGTAGAAAGGGAGAAGGGAAGGGAACTGGGGTTCATGGATGGAGAAGAGAAAGAAGAAGCAGAGGAGAGGAGATGTTTGGATGGGATCCAATGTGGTCAGAGGTGCATTCATTCGCATTGCATTTCGATTTTCTTACAGTTATCACTAGTTTTCGTTGAGCAATTTAATTTAATGCAGTCTTTTTAATTAGTTCAATGTTTGATACCTTTAATCAATTTTTTAATCAATATTAATTACTTGTTACATATTATAATTGTTGAAATGATTTTTAATTTCCTTGTTCCTACAAGTAATTGCTCAAAACCATTGTTAACTTCAATTGTTTTCTTAGAAAAAATTAGGGAAATCTTAATTGCTATTTACCATATTCCTTCATTCTTTTATTATTTTGGCAATAAGTTTTTGATTAAAATATTTTTGTATTTGTCAAAGATTTGGAGATGTCACACACCCGGTCTGGTACCAGTTTAATTTACAAAACGAGATTATTGCAGAATCCGTTGAGCCCATTAGCTTCATCAATTTAATTATCCATTCCCTCGACTCACAAGTACGTAGATATGGACCGTGGATGATCGATGCCAAATTTGACAAGTTTAATTACATTGAAGAAGCACAATGTGCTCGACAGCAGCACCACCGGCGCCTTACCGTCCCTCTCTATTCTCTATCCCATTCCATCTTCCATCCATACCAGATGAAGGTGCATGTGAGACTGCAAAGCTTGCACAAGTACACTAGCAGTCCAGCATCACAACCTTCTTCTGTCTCCATTCTTACACTCATTCATTTCACGAGGGGATTTATTTGTCTTTCAATGTGCACAAATCATTGCGACACATGCAAATGATGAATCAATCTACCAGCAGGTACTTCATTTATCATTTTTGCTTTCTAATTTCTTTTTGATACAGTTAATTTGTTCCACTAATTTGGGGGTTCCTTCTCTGAAACAGTTGAGCCAGTGGGAGTAGTGATCAACAGTTCGTACCAGTACCAACCTGGTACAAGGTGTCAGCGCACCAAAGTCTTATCCCTGAGCAACTCTAACTGTTAACCAAGTGCTTCCCTAAGACGACTGAGCTCGTGCGGACCACTCCTTTGGCCCTCTTGGCTGGACCAACAATCCCTTCAATCCTCTTGGCCGGATCTGGACAATTACCTAGTTTTGCTTTTGGGAGTAGTTCATACAAACTTATTAATTATTATGAAAACCAAATCGAAGAGTACCGGAAAATGTGATGTACATGAACATAAGAACATTAATTATTGTAAATGAATATGATTTCGGTAGGTGAGTCGAAAACTTTTTGCAACTTTTTTCAAAATTGTGGAACGTTAATATTTTATTTCAAAATTCTTTCTATGTACTAGTAATTATGGGTATAAAAAAAAAAAGATAAAGACAACATAAATAAAAATAAAAAGGCAATAGATCAAATAATATAGGATTGAAAGTTTATACAGAATTTAAACTAAAAGAGTCCAGCTTCTTTCTTGCAGAGAGCAACTAAAAAACTTTATTAAGCATCCTAACTAATCTTATATATTGTTGTTTTCTAAGGCCTGTTCACAAGCTTCTTTCTAGCCAACTCTAGCTCCTTGAGAACATCTCGAACAATAATGCGCTCTTGTGGTAACTCTTTGGAGCACAAAAGTCCACATCGAAGTACTAAAACCAAACAACCATGAACATTTTCAGGTGCAAACATGATGTCTTCCCCGTCAATTCGCGAGAACAATTTGGAATCAACCACGTCCATGATATGTTCAGGAAAAGCCATCTCAACATGCTTGCGAAGGCTCAAACCATATCCAAATCTCTCATCGGTGGGGCGCACACCAGTGAACATCTCGATAAGAAGAATGCCATAGCTATATACATCGCCTTCTACAGATGGCCGACCACCCATCCCATACTCTAGACAACATATTCATAGCCTTAAATTAGGTCCTCTTTGACTATACCTAATAAACATAATTCATATTTGTTTATATTTTTTATTTATATATATTATTTTATTTTATTACAAAATTTAACATACATGACCACACATTGTAATAGTTTCTACAAGTAGTTCATTAAAATCACAAGTATTCTATTCAAAGCAGAATAGTGTTTTTTTTATGTTATTTCTTTTGTGTCATTAAAATGAAAATTGTTTTCTTTTGTAAAGACTTAAATTACAAAAATAAAAAGTGCTTTGTTGTGGATGTGCACTAAATAAAATGTTCTCGTAAAAGTTTGATATTACCTGGAGGAATATATCCAATAGAACCTTTAATTCCATCAGTGCTTGCCATTGCTTGAAAATTCAAGGTATCAGAATGAATCAAGAACTTCGCTAGTCCGAAATCACCCACTTTTGCTGTCATATCACTATCTAGAAGCACATTACTGGGTTTTAGATCACAATGCACAATCGGTATGGGTCCACAGGTATGGAGATAATCTAGTGCAGTTGCAACATCAATTGCGATGTTTAATCTTTGGAGAAGGCTTAGGCTTCTAGTTGGCGGATCAATGCCTGGTGTTGGGTGCAACCAAGCTTCTAAACTACCATATGGCATGTACTCAAACAACAAAGCCTTGAAATCGTTACCTTGATGGTCTATGCTTGAGCACGAACTCAGCACTTTAATAAGATTTCAGTGTCTCACATTTCTAAGTATCTCACATTCAGAAAAGAAACTTCTAGAAGCTCCATGTCTCTAAAGGTTTAGCACCTTCACTGCAATGGCGGCTACATTCTCAAAGCTCATGGTAGTCTTGTACACTTTTCCAAATGAGCCTTGTCCAATTAAATTTTCCATAGAGAAACTTTCAGTGGCTCTGAGAAGGTCATTGTATGAGACGTGTTTAAAAAAATGTCTCAATACTCTGTATGCAGATTGTTGATTATTGTGAGACCTTTTTCTAAAATAGCAAGTTATCATTAGCCATATCACAATGATCAAACCAATAATTGAACTGACAATAGAACTAATGAGCACAATATTCCTGTGAAAATTATGACTATGTGTCAGAGATTTTGAAGTGCATCGAGGCAAATGCAATTCAGGTACTCCACCACAAAGCATCGGATTTCCTCTTATATCTATACTGGTAACATTCGTAAAAATCCCTTCACTTGGCAATTCTCCTTCGAAATTGTTGAAAGAAATATTCATATATTGTAGGTTCATTTGACCAATAAATTCAGGAACTTGGCCAGAGAAAGAATTATTTGACAAATCAAGTACATGCAAACCTTTCAAGTTGTTCAGGGTAGATGGAATCGTTCCTTGAAATTGATTATTGTTAAGATAAATGGCTTCAAGTAATTGACAATCGCCAATTGTGCTTGGAATCTCCCCGAGTAATTTGTTATTTGAGAGGATAATCGATTGCAGGTTTTTCAAGTTTTGAACTTCTGGTGGCAGGATGTTTGTTAGATAATTGTGTGACAAGTCCAGGCTAATAGAAAGAGAAGGTAGGTCTATGATTTCTTTAGGAATTTTACCGGACAACTTATTATTTGATAAATTTAAGAGCTCAAGTATTTTCATGTTAACTAATTGTGGTGGTATACTACCTTCAAATGCATTATGATTTAGCAGTAGTTGGGTCATCAGTGTGAGATTACCAAATGTGTGTGGAACTTGGCCTGATAGTGAATTGGTTGATACATCAAAATACCCTAATTTGTTAAGATTTCCTATTTCTTCTGGAATAGTACCACTTAAAAGCATGTTGTCAAGTTGAAGAAGAACTAGGTTAGTGAGTTTAAAGAGCTCTTTTGGTATACTCCCGCTAATTGGATTAAAAGAAATATTAAGCCAAGTAAGGCGAGTAGAAAGGTTAGCCATGGACCTGGGCATTACTCCTTGGAGTTGGTTACTGCTGAGGTCTATGGCTTGTAAATATGTACAATTGGCTAAGGAATCAATGAATTTCCATTCATAACGTGTCTTGGCCTTTAGATTATTTACAACAACAACAAAACTGTTAAGACCTTTTAAGTTTCCAATGGTTGATGGTATTATGCCACTGAAATAATTTAAACTCAAGTCAATACCAAATAGAGACGAACAATTGGTTATGGATGGTGGAATCTGTCCAGTGAATTGATTTCCATATAGCGACAAAAATTGTATATTTGGGAATGCATCGCCTATATTAAAAGGGAGAGTTCCTTTGAGTTGGTTATTACCAAGTTCCAAGTTAACTAGTGTGGAGATATTGTAAAGGGAGTGTGGTATTTCACCGGAAATGATATTATCATATATAACAAGCCACTCAAGATTTTCAAGCTTCCCAAGTGCATCGGGGATGAAACCACTTAGCTTATTATCAAAAAGACCAAGTTTAGTTAGTCTGCTTAGGTTGCCTAGGTTGGAAGGTATGGATCCTGTCAAACTATTCATATATAGTCCCAAGTATTGAAGGTTTTGGAAAAGGCCGAACTCAGGAGGTATGCGGCCTACAAGAAAATTGTTTCCCACATCTATTATTTTTAGCTTCTGGCATTGCATTAGGTCAGATAGGATGGTTCCTTGGAGATTGTTACTAAAAACCGAAATGACTTCTAGTCTAGAACAATTACCAAGTGTAAACATAATGTCACTTTCAAGAAAATTATTGCTCATGTTTATATAACGTAGCCTATGCAAATACCCGAGCTCAATTGGAATTTTCCCTTGAAGATGGTTGTCAGAGAGACTGATTTTTTGAAGAAATGTGAGATTTGCTAAATAGGGAGATATAGAACCTGACAATTGTTTAGAGTCTAGGACAAGGGCAGTAACTCTGTCAGGATGGTGTCGGCCGCAATGAACGCCTTGCCATTGGCAATGATGAACTGACTTGTTCCATGAGGAGAAGACTCCAAGTGGATCACCAAATATTTGAGACTTAAAGGTGAGGAGTGCTGATACATCAGTTTCACTATTGTGTAGTACTTTGGCCTGAATTGGGAATGAGAAAATACTTGTGAGGAGGAAGTGAATAGTGAGCAAGTGATAAGAAAGCTCCATGTTTTTTGCCAGTGTGATGGGCTACTCTATGAACTAGAGCTCTTCTTATAATTTGAAAAGAGATCAATATTTTGAAGCTGTTAGCGTAAGGTTACCAAATTCCAATTATGATTGATAAGGACTGGAAAACTTAATGACAAATTATTCCACTTTCTTGACTGATATTAAACTTCTGACCCTGGATGGTTCCAATGCAAATGTCGACCTCTAGGCGGCTTTTATCTCACAATCAAAGTCAAATGGAATTGAATTGCTGATATCGACAATGGGAATATGGGATATATATGAATTCCAACTTCTGACTGGGGATGGTTTGGAACTTTGGATCAAAAGTCAGCCTTAGCCTTGGCGGCTTTCATATTATACTCTATTTTTGGACCCCGTTTTTGCTTTCAAGTTTTTGCATATTGATTAGAAATATTCTCAATTATTTCGTTTGGAAACTTCGGGTCCCACCTAGAGTCAAAACCTTCTTCTAGCTGCTCTTACATGATCAACTATTTACTGTAGATAATCTGGTAAAGCGGGGATGGCCACCGGCTACACAGAATTGCACACAATGCTCGGCTGCAGTATTAGAAACATCAGCACATCTTTTCCTTCACTGCCCATATACTACACAACTGCTACGAAGGCTACAATTTAACACAGGGCAGGGTAATATATGTTTAAATAATAAACTTAATTTGTGTAATAAAGTGATGTAAATTAATAAGAATATAGTAGAAAATATTAAAGTACAACAGCAGCCAGCAACAGTCTGTATTTTGGTGCGAATTTATGAAGACATTTGAAGGAGCAAACATTGGTTGTTTTTTGGAAGTCTACTTTCTATTGGTTCAAATTCAAGGGCGGTTGGAGCTCTCTACATAGAGTACTGCAGTTTTAGTTGAGGGGTCAGTTGAAACAGGGTTGTTCTGTATTCTCTCTTTAACTACGAATTTCTAAAGTTTTTTGTTGTTTTAGACTTTGAAAGGAGATGTAATATGTTGTTATGAGATATAAGAAAGAAACAAAAGTCTATAATACAAAGAAAGCTTGTTTCATCTATTCTCTTATCTCAAAGTCTTGTTAATTCACCACTCTCTCTATTTATCTAAGTTAACAATATATATCTACAATGCCTGGCACAACAATGTCACGGTGGACAAGGAGGCAATATGGTTGGCAATGATCTGGACGATATAGAAGGAACGCTGCAAGTTGCAACCACGTCTTCGGGGGACAACAGAGACCCATCCGAATACTACACACAGGGACGTTCAAGACCTTTCTAGCCCATGGGATAGGGCTTACATCCCAATACTACTGGGCTTGACCTCGACAACTACCTCTTTTGCTTTGGGAGTACTTCATACAAACTTTCTTTTATGAAAATCAAATTTAAGAGTATAAGAAAATGTGATGTACAAGAACATAAGAACATTTATAAGTGCAAATGAGTATGGTTGTCGTACGTACGTGAGTCAAAAACTTTGTGCAACTCCTTTAATTCGGATTTGAGAAAAGATAATATTTTAATTATTTCTGAATTTGTTTCTATGCGTTAGTAATTACGAGGATAAAAAAATTAAAGATAAAGATTCAACTATAAAAACAATAATAAAAGGCAATAGATTGAATATTATAAGATGGAAACTTTATACAGATGTTAAACTAAAAGCGTCCAGCCTCTTTCTTGCAGAGACCAACTATAAGATTTAATTAAGCCTCCAATTGATCTTTTTTTTGTTTGAAAACTTGCAACAGTGGCTGCCAAGTATAATTAGCATTAAATAAATATAAAATACAACCAACACTCTACATCCACAACCTCTAATCAACCACATCTAAACAACCTAACATCTCCACATCGACCTAAACAATACAACATCTCCATGTTGATTACATTCAACCAACATAACCTTGACATGAACCACATCAAACAACATAACATCCAAAACAAACACTAAAATCAAACAAAATATAATAAAAGAGTGCGGCCAGCAAACATCAACCTTCTAATCCTTCTTCCTTCTCTGATTTGAACTATCGAAACGATGAAATCAGTAACCGATCCCATAATGAATCTTGACAGCGGCTGCCAAGTTCTTGTACCTCCCTACCAAGAGCAGGTTAGAAAACACCGGTGACCAATTATCAGAGCGCACAATAGCCCACCATCGAAGAACAAAAAATTCTTTAGGCATTTTTTTTTCCCGCCGGGATTTAGGTGGGCGTGAGGGGAGGCTGGCGTTGACCTCTCCCACCATGAACATTTTCAGGTGCAAACATGATGTCTTCCCCATCAGTTTGCGAGAACAATTTGGAATCTACCACGTCCATGATATGTTCAGGTAAAGCCATATCAACATGATTGCATAGGCTCAAACCATATCCAAATCTCTCGTCGGTGGGGCGCACTCCAGTGAACATCTCGATAAGAAGAATGCCGTAGCTAAATACATCGCCTTCTACCGATGGCTGACCACCCATCCCATACTCTGGAAAACAAAATAAATGCATTATTTGCAGTCTAAACTTTGGTCCTCTTTGACTTTTTGTAATAAAATATAGTGAGAATATTATACTATGCATATTACATACTATACTATTCTGTTCTATGAATCTGCATCTTTATTTTCAAAATTTTTATAGTCAATCCACCACTCAAAATGATCTTCATAAGCAATTTTTTTATTTTATTTTCTATTTTTAGATATATTAAATATGACTTGATTAAAATATTATGAACTTCTAATGAAGATACATTTTTAAAATATCAATAATAAATAAAATTTTGTTTACAAGTAATATTGCATAAAGATTATATTAAGTGGATCAGATTGATTATAAATATATATTTTGAAAAGAACATACAGGTCTATATTATAGAAAATTTGTCCTGCATGCACAGTCTAATAGCCTCACCCATATAGATACAACACAACATTTTTATTTTCCCTTTTTACAAATACAATGTAAACGATCCCATGACATTAGTACAAGGTAGAAATAGGTACTTAAATCACAAGTATTTCAGTCAAGGTTGAATATAATTTTCTATTAACATACTTGTGTCTTAATAATAAAATCAAATTTAATTTGATCAAATTGCTATTAAAACAATTATGATAAAAGAGGTTTGCTATGAATACAAACAAAAGCTTAGTATTACCTGGAGGAATATATCCAATAGAACCTTTGATTCCGCTAATGCTTGGCATTGATTGAAAATGTAGGGTATCAGAGTCAAACAAGAACCTCGCCAGCCCAAAATCGCCCACTTTTGTTGTCATGTCATTATCCAAAAGTACATTGCTAGGTTTTAGGTCACAATGTACAATTGGTATGTTCCCATGGGAATGGAGATACTCTAGTGCAGTCGCAATGTCAATTGCAATGTTCAACCTTCGAAGAAGGTTAAGGCTTATAGGTGGAGGCTCAATGGTAGGATTTGGATGCAACCAAGCTTCCAAGCTACCGTATGGCATGTATTCAAACACTAAAGCCTTGAAATCCTCACCTTGGTGATCCGTGCTTGAGCATGCACTCAACACTTTGATGAGGTTCCGGTGTCTCACATTTTTTAGTATGTCACATTCAGAATAGAAGCTTCTAGAAGCTCCAAGCCTCTCAAGGTTTAGCACCTTCACTGCAACGGTTGTTATATTCTCCAAGCTCATAACAGCTTTGTACACTTTTCCAAAAGAGCCAGCTCCAATTAGATTCCCCAAAGAGAAATTTTCAGTGGCTTTGAGAAGGTCATTGTACGAAACATGTGACATCTCATATTTTGATACTCTATCTGTAGATTGCTGATTGTTGCGAGATGTTTTTCTAGAATAGCACGTTACGAATAGCCAGATGGCAATTGCCAATCCAATAAATGAACTGACAATGGAACTTATGAGCATAATGTTTTGATGAAAATGATGACTCTGTGCTGGAGATATTGATGTGCATCGTGGCAAATGCAATTCAGGTACTCCACCACAAAGCATGGGATTTCCTCTAACATCAGGACTGGCAAGGTTCATAAAAATGCCTTCTCTTGGTAATTCTCCTTCGAAATTGTTGAAAGAAATATTCAAATACCGTAGGTTCATTCGACCGATAAATTTAGGAACTTGACCGGAGAGGGAATTATTAGATATATCAAGTACTTGCAAGCCTTTTAGGTTGCTCAAGGTGGATGGAATAGTTCCTTGAAATAGATTATTGTTAAGATAAATGGCTTCAAGTAATTGACAATAGCCAATTGTGCTTGGAATCTCCCCGAGTAATTTGTTATTTGAGAGGACAATCGATTGCAGGTTTTTCAAGTTTCGAACTTCTGGTGGCAAGATGTCAGTTAGAAAATTGTGTGACAAGTCCAGACTGACAGAAAGAGAAGTAAGGCCCATGATTTCTTTTGGAATTCTTCCTGTCAGTTTATTATTTGATAGATTTAAGATGTTTAAGATTTGCATGTTACCTAATTCTGATGGTATACTCCCTTCAAATTCTTTATCATTTAGGAGTAGTTGAGTCATTTCTGTGAGTTTACCAAAAGTTGGTGAGATTTCACCTGATAGTGAGTTAAATGATACATCTAATATTCCTAATTTGGAAAGATTTCCGATTTTGTCTGAAATAGTTCCATTGAGATGCATGTTGAACAGTAGAAGGGCACCCAGGTTACCGAGTTTCTGGAGCTCTACTGGTATGCTGCCAGAAATTGGATTATAAGAAATATTGAGCCCAAAAAGGCTAGTAGAAAGGTTTGCCATAGAAATAGGTATCATTCCTTGAAGTTGGTTGCTACTAAGATCTAATAATTGTAAATATGTACAATTGGTTAAAGCATCAAAGAATCTCCAATCATGATGTGTCTTGGCCTCTAGATTATTACTACTGACGAGAAAGTATTCAAGTAATTTTAAGTTTCCAATGGTAGATGGTATTATACCACTGAAATAATTTGCAGTCAAGTCGACAACATATAGAGCAGAACAATTGGATATGGATGGTGGGATTTGTCCACTGAAATGGTTTCCACTTAGTGACAAAAATTGCAAATTTGGGAAAGCATTGCCTATATCAATAGGGAGAGTTCCTTCAAGCGGGTTAGGACCAAGTTGCAAAGATACCATTGTTGATATATTGTAAAAGGAACGCGGTATTTCACCCGAAATGCTATTATTGTTAATAACAAATCATTGAAGGTTTTCAAGCTTCCCAAGTTCATCAGGGATGAAACCACTTAATTCATTTTCAAAAAGCCCAAGGCGAATTAGACTACTAAGGTTACCTAAGGTGGAAGGTATGGATCCTGTCAGACTATTCGTATATAGTCCCAAGTGTAGGAGCTTTTGGAAAAAACCGAACTCTGGAGGTATGCCTCCTATTAGGAAGTTGTTTCCAATATCAATATGTGTAAGTTCTTTGCATTGCGTTAGGTCAGATGGGATGGTCCCATTGAGTTTGTTACTATAAAGTGAAATAAATTCTAGTTTGGAACAATTACTAAGAGTCGACGGAATGCCACCTTCAAGAAAATTGTTGCTCATGTTTACATAACGTAGCCTACGCAAATATCCAAGCTCAGTTGGAATTTTTCCCTGAAGATAATTGTCAGAGAGATCAATCTTTTGAAGAAAAGTGAGATTTGCAAAGGAGGGGGATATAGAACCTGACAATTGTTTAGAGTCTAGAACAAGTGCAGTAACTCTGTCAGGATGGTGTCGGCCGCAATGAACGCCTTGCCATTGGCAATGATGAAGTGACTTGTTCCATGAGGACAAGATTCCAAGTGGATCACCAGATATTTGAGATTTAAAGGTGAGAAGTGCTGATACATCAGTTTCACTATTGTGTAGTACTTCGGCATGAATTGGAAATTTGAAAATACTTGTGAGGAGGTGAAGAGTGAGCAAGTAATAAGAAAACTCCATGATTTTTGCCAGTGTGATGGGCTACTCTACAACTGAGTGCCCTTTATATATAATTTGAAAGAGAAATAGCTAGCGACCACCCATTTTATCTATCCATTTTATCTATCCACCGGTCCACTGTATTTGTAATTAACAAATAGTATTTTTCAGTGAACATTTATAACTTTCCGATCAACATATATCATTTTCTCGTAAACAGACACATTACGGTTTCCAGTAAACATTTATGCAACTGTAACAAGGCACGTGTATGTGGGTGTGTCAGATTGAGAGAGAGAGTGGATCGGTGGCCTACTTTATAGGATGGACTTTACATGTTTTCCTAATTTGAAAAGAGATATTTTGAAGAAGCTGTTAGGGTAAGGTTATCAAATTCTGATTGTGACTGATAAGGACTGAAAAACTTGATGACAAAATATTTCAACTTTCTTGACTGATTTCATATTAAACTTCTGACCTTTGGATGGTTTTGATGCAAATGTCGACAATCTCTAGGCGGCTTTTATCTTACAATTAAAGTCAAATGGATTTGAATTGCTGATACTGACAATGGGATATGTGAACTACAACTTCTGACCCAGGATGGTTTCGATGCTAAAGTCAATCTTAAGCTAGGCAGCTTTCATATTATAATTTGTGTTAATTTGGACTCTGTTTTGCTTTCAAGTTTCCGCAGACTAATTAGTAATATTAAAAAAAAAAATTAAATCACGGATACCGACTGCATTAAAAAAAAAAAAAAGAACCTATCAATGTGCAAATCCGAATTAAATGAAATAGATCCTAGTAATTAAGTATTTAACTCATTGATTGCTGAAAGTAGATATTTGCATTATCAATATGTATTTGGATAACTCAAAAGTTTCTTTAATTGAATTTCACAATAAGGGTGCAGCTTCAGGTGTTGGCAAGGCTGCATCGTGCTTGTGAAAGTTCAAGTGCCATATGGTGTAGTTTCAGATGAAAGCTTGACTTCAGGTGAACCGTAATTAGCAGTTCCTGAAAACAGAGGCAAGTTTAAATTATCTCAGACACTTGACAGAAGACGAACTTGGTCGATAAAATTTAAACAAAACACAATAAAATTAAGCTATGCTTTGTTTTCTATGTCATTATTTTTATAAAACTATATATATAGATTTTGGTGCATTTTGTATAGTTTTCAATGCTTCAATTTAGTATATTAGAACAATCTTTTGTTCTTTTTGGTCAAAAACTATATACCAATTACTGATTTTAAATTTTTATTTTTTTATTTAAGGAATAAGTAAATAAAATGAAATAAATTATATATAAAAGGAGCTTTTGATCCGATTTGGGCAAATTTGGGCTGCTTCATCTAATTCAATTTATTCAACAGACAAGTTTAGTGATTCTAGCTGGGCCCTAATTGATCTAGATAATTTTTTTTTTTTGGTTTTTTGATATCCAATTGATCTAGTTAATTAACATTCTAAAATGTAAATTACAATTTTGTCGACCGAATATGTTGGATCTGTTTAAGTGTTTTGTGAGACAGGATCTGTCTCTTTTGTGCAGAAGCTAGAGATGTGTACTTGAATGCAGTTCCCGGCCCACTATATATTATGTTACAATTAATGCTAGACGAGAAATTTAATGAACCATATGGACCTTAAGTTGTTTACAAATAAATGTTCTTAATAAAATGGATTTTTATTATATTATTAAGAAAAGAGTTCTATTTTGGACCTTGATCCCTAAAATACTGTGTTTGGTTCAATTTGGTTCCTGAACTATTGCATTTGTCCATAAACTATTTTTAGTTTAAATTGGTCTTTGAACTATTACATTTGGTTCCTATTACTCCGTATGTAATTTACTTCCATTTATGCTAACTGATTATTTATGAACTAATTTTGGCATCAATAAGTATAAACTAAAGTACAATTGGAGGAGCAATATGAACTAAATTATAAATTTAGGGATCAATTTGAACAAAGAAAAATAGTTTAAGAACCAATTTGAACCAAATGTAACAGTTCAGGAACCAATTTGAACTAAAAAAATAGTTTAGAGATCAATTTAAACGAAATACAATAGTTCAGGTGCCAAAATTAGATAGGGTATTAAGGAATAAATGTTAACAAACTGGGTATCATCACTTAATTAGAGTACGATTAAAGTATATATATGCATCAATTAACAAGGCAGGTTGGTTTGGTTGGTTGACCCTTTTTGATCTTTCAATAAATTATATAATTAGTATTTAAAGCTCTTATAAATATTGTGGCTTATGATGTTAAGTTCTAACGTCATCGGTTCAAACGTCATCAAACATAATAATTTGAGAACTTTAAACATTCGTTAGAGTTCCAATTTCCAAGAAGACAATGTATGTATATATATAGTCGTTTCATTAATTGTTTCATAATTGTACAATGTTTCTATATATCGGTTTGAACTTGAAGAGGTGGTCCAAATTAAGACTGCAAGCACAAACACTGAGAGTCTGAGACGCATGTTCCATATTTTTCCAAGGCACCACACATTCATCTTCCTTCCACCTTGCTTTTACACGGCTATTGGGAGTACATACAGTCACTACTGGTGGATATATTGCACATGTGAAATGCGTACAAAATATCATGTCTGGTTCCGGAAAAAAAAATGGAAGGAAAATGGGTTACACGAAGAGTGCTGTAGTTTATAATTAAACTATATCATGTTAGCATATAAAATGATGAGTAATATAGGGTGAGATTAAGTTTGCATTGAGTTTAAGTTCAAAAATATGTGAAAGCACTTCCAAATTAATTTAAATTATATGGCTCATGAGATTCTTTATTATATCAAAAATCTTATATATGTAATACAATAATTTTCCAATTTTTGAAAACTTTAGTTGTCTTGGATTTTGTAAAATCGATATATACAAATATAAATATTGAATATATCATCAATATTGTTAATTACTCTTACCATATACTAGTAAAGAGCCCACGCCTTGCTTTGAGCTGAAATTGTTATTTCTTATAATAAATTTTTAAGAAAATATGTAATGAGTTTTAAATTGAGAAAATTGATATGGGCCTTAAGTTTTAATGGGTTGAGACATTAAAGTATGTCAATGGTGGTGATTAATCTAAGTAAACAATCAACGGCTGAGATTTATTCCTTGGGGAAGATAGAACTTTCATGTCAAAAAATTCAATCTCCTTTTATTAGGAGTAAGGATATATAACAATTACTTAGAAATTTTCAAAAATAAAATTTTTTTCCAATCCCACATTAACCAACTACTAAGTATCAAAGCATAATCATTCCAATCACACATTAACCAACTACTAAGTATCAAATGATAAAAATTTTCTCTTTTGTTGCTCTTTCACTTCATCTTTTGTTCCCATACGTTCTCTGAACAATTTTAAGATAATATTTATGTGATTTAGTAGTGATTCAAGTAGATGATTTAATTTATGATTTGCGTTATTGAACTTAATACTACAATGTTTCAAGTTAATACGTTAATTGTTTCAAGATAATTTGTTAATGTTTCAATTTGCATATATTTTACATTATAACTGGTGTATATCTGTTTTGGTATCTGTATATCTGGACCGATATTTTAGAGTCTACAAATTAATTACACTTAAATTAATGCAAGTGCTTACACCAACCCAGACTGCAAACAGATGTCATCAATGATGGAGATAGCAAGATATATCATATTATCATGCTACATCCGCGTTGGTCCTAGGGTAACCAAACCAGATTGTAACAGAACCAATATGCAGATTGACTGTCAGAATAATTATTCTTTCTTTATGTTTGGTATATATAGTTCGCATTCATTGATGGAATCACAGAAAATTAATTAAGGTGGAAAGGATTTATCAGAAAATTTCAAGAGGATATCGAGCTTCAAATGCACATTTAATATTTGATTTAGATTATCCATAATTTAGAAGATGACGAGGGATCGATCATTGATAGTCATGTTTATCTTGACAATTTAAAATGCTCACTCTAGTTTACAAAATCAATAAAGACTAGAAAATTTGCAATTAAACACAACGAAATAAAGGACTACTTATTACAGGTAAGTCTAATACCAAGGTAAAAATAGATTAGTTATTCACGCAAAACCGATCTTATTTTTACGGAAGTAACAAAAAAAAAAAAAAAAAAACGGCCATTTACTTCTATTTAAAGTTTTTTATTTTTATATCTAGATCATACATTTGAGACTTTTCTTGGCGTTAGAATTTTTTTTTTTTTTTATCCTTTCGAAATTTCTTGCTGAAAAATCGATATGATTCCATTTTTGTTACGAAAATGATTGAGAATACGGCTGGTCGGTCTCCCAAGTAATCTAGGGTTTCAAGGAGAGTAAGAGATAGAAGAGACTCAAAATTTCTTGAAACTAAGTATATTCTCGCTCTCAAATGTCTTTTATATGGTATCAAATATAAGAAAACATAGATACATGACTCGTAGGTCTAATATATAATTCGAACCATATTTTAACAACTTCCACTTTAAACCGAATTATATCAAAAACAAACTAAACATAAGCTAATCTAAACAAACTACGAAAACCATAAAAATACAACTAGTAAATGCTAGCAACTGAACTAGCACAACGCTAAAAACAAACATATATAAAATGGGCTCAAACACTAAGTCAAAACATAACAACCTAAACAAACTCCACCTCATATCATACACCCTTTAATTTCACGAGGGGATTATTTCTGTTTTTCAATGTACACAAGTCATTGAAAAACATGCAAATGATAAATCAATTTGACCAGATCCTGCATGCATCGTCTTTGCTTCCTAATTTCATTTGGTACAGTTAATTTGTATTTTTCATTCGGGAGTTTCTTCTCTGAAACCGTTGAGCCAGTGGGAGTAGTAGTTATCAACAACAGTTCGTACCAGTACAAACCCGGTGATGTACATGAGCATAAGAACATAAATAAGTGTAAATGAATATGATTGCCGTATCTAGGTGAGTCGAAAACTTTCGGCAACTTTTTTCATATTTGTGAAACGTTAATATTTTATTTCTCAATTTCTTTGTATGTACTAGTAATTATGGGGATAAAAAAAAGATAAAGACTTAACTATACATAAAAATAAAAAGCCAAATAGATCAAATAATATAAGATCGAAAGTTTATACATAATTTAAACTAAGAGAGTCCAGCTTCTTTCTTGCAGTGACCAACTACAAAACTTAATTAAGCACCCTAACTAATCTTGGGTATGTTTGGATGATACAAGAATAGACTGTTCCCGAGATTAGCAATGCTATTCCAATTCTGGTACAATCCAAACAACAAACTTGTTTTTCAGATTAGTCTAGATTAGAGCTATTCCGCTGTTCTTGCAAATAGATGGAATTGTAAGAACAACTAGTTAGGAATTGCTAAAAGAATCTTTTATCCCAATAAAATATTGTTTATTTCTTAAAGTATTCCTTCTTTCTCTCACCTCTTGCTTTTTTCCACGAAAGAGAAAGTGACAAACAACGAAACTGGGTGAGTTCTGCTTTTGTGTTTCAATTGTAAATCTCCATCACTAGAGTTTGAAATTGGCAATGTCGATACTGGTTTTGCTCTCTCCACATTCTGAGCAATCTTTAGAGATCTCAATCGATTATCATCTGCTATCTCATCTGGTTTTCCTCTACCCAACATGCCTTCTTTTATGGTTGGGAAAGAAAAGAGTGAAAGGAGGACACATGGCATCGTCCATGGACCATGGTGGTGCGGCTGGTGCCTCTCCAAGGAAGATACAAAAATTTTGAGCATATACCAGTTGATATAAATCAATAGCAATTTTTCAATCCTTGATTTCGAAAAAATAAAACATTTCACCATACCCAGTTGTTTTTTGTTTAAAAAATTGATGTGTTTGGATTAGTTTTTGTTTAAATAAATTTTAGTACTAATATTTAATATCTCAATTAATCATCAAAATAACTAATTAAAATAAGAGTCCCATTCAAAACAAAAATAAATAATACTTGGTTGATGAAAAAAAGAAAATAATCATTATTTCATTGATTCCATCTCTCACTATTCAAAACATACCATCCAAACAATATTTTCATAATTTGAAATAGCACCACAATTTTACTATCCTCATCCCAATCCTTAATTTTATTAATCTCATTTACTATTTTCAATTCCTCTATTCTTTACAAATCTTTGCACGATCCAAACGTACCCCTTATATATTGTTGTTTTCTAAGGCCTGTACAGAATTAAGCTTCTTTCTAGCCAACTCTAGCTCCTTGAGAACATCTCGAATAGCAATGCGCTCTTGTGGTGAATCTTTGGAGCACAAAAGCCCACATCGAAGTACTAAAACCAAACAACCATGAACATTTTCAGGTGCAAACATGATGTCTTCCCCATCAGTTTGCCTGAACAATTTGGAATCAAGCACGTCCATGATCTGTTCAGGCAAAGCCATCTCAACATGCTTGCGAAGGCTCAAACCATATCCAAATCTCTCGTCGGTGGGCCGCACTCCAGTAAACATCTCGATAAGAAGAATGCCGTAGCTATATACATCGCCTTCTACAGATGGCCGACCACCCATCCCATACTCTAGACAACATATTCACAACCTAAAATTAGGTCACACATCGTAATAGTTTGTACAAGTAGTTTATTAAACAAGTATTAGTCAAGGCAGAATAGTGTTTTTTTTTTAATATTTTTCTTTTGTGTTATTAAAATGAAAATTATTTTCTTTTGTTCTTAAAGACTTAAATTACATAAATATAAAAAGAGCTTTGTTGTGGTTGTGCACTTAATAAAATGTTCTCATAAAAGTTTGATATTACCTAGAGGAATATATCCAATAGAACCTTTAATTCCATCAGTGCTTGCTGTTGCTCGAAAATTCAAGGTATCAGAACGAATCAAGAACCTTGCCAGTCCAAAATCACCCACTTTTGCTATCATATCACTATCTAGAAGCACATTGCTGGGTTTTAGATCACAATGCACAATCGGTATAGGTCCACAGGTATGGAGATAATCTAGTGCAGTTGCAACATCAATTGCGATGTTTAATCTTTGGAGAAGGTTTAGGCTTCTAGCTGGCGGATCAATGCCTGGTGTTGGGTGCAACCAAGCTTCTAAACTACCATATGGCATGTACTCAAACAACAAAGCCTTGAAATCGTTACCTTGATGGTCTATGCTTGAGCATGAACTCAGCACTTTAATAAGATTTCGGTGTCTCACATTTCTAAGTATCTCACATTCAGAAAAGAAACTTCTAGAAGCTCCATGTCTCTGAAGGTTTAGCACCTTCACTGCAATGGTGGTTACATTCTCAAAGCTCATGGTAGTCTTGTACACTTTTCCAAATGAGTCTTGTCCAATTAAATTTTCCATAGAGAAATTTTCTGTGGCTCTGAGAAGGTCATTGTATGAGTCGTGTTCTCAATACCCTGTGTGCAGATTGTTGATTATTGTGAGACCTTTTTCTAAAATAGCAAGTTATCATTAGCCATATCACAACGATCAAACCAATAATTGAACTGACAATAGAACTTATGAGCACAATAGTCCTGTGAAAATTATGACTATGTGTCGGAGATTTTGAAGTGCATCGAGGCAAATGTAATTCAGGTACTCCACCACAAAGCATAGGATTTCCTCTTACATCTATACGAGTAACATTCGTAAAAATCCCTTCACTTGGCAATTCTCCTTCAAAATTGTTGAAATAAATATTTAGATATTGTAGGTTCATTTGACCAATAAATTCAGGAACTTGGCCAGAGAAAGAATTGTTTGACAAATCAAGTGATTGCAAACCTTTCAAGTTGCTCAAGGTAGATGGAATCGTTCCTTGAAATTGATTATTATTAAGAAAAAGGGACTGGAGTAATTCACATCCTCCAATTGTGCTCGGAATCTCTCCAACTAATTTGTTATTTGAGAGAAATATTGATTGTAAGTCATTTAAGTTACCAATTTCTGGTGACAAGATGTTAGTTAGATAATTGTGTGACAAATCCAAGCTGATAGAAAGAGAAGGTAGGTCAAGGATTTCTTTCGGAATTTTACCGGTCAACTTATTATTTAATAAATTTAAGATCTCCAGTGTATGCATTTTAATTAACTCAGGTGGTATACTCCCATCAAATGCATTATCATTTAGAAATAGTTGGGTCATCTGTTTGAGATTACCAAAGATTTGTGGGATTTGACCTGATAGTAAATTAGCTGACACATCTAATATCCCTAATTTGGAAAGATTACTGAGTTCTTCTGAAAGAGTGCCACTCAGAAGCATGTTGGATAGTAAAAGGGTATTTAAGTTAGCAAGCTTTTGCAGTTCTGTTGGAATGCTCCCATAAATAGGATTATTAGAAATGGAGAGCTCTTGAAGGTTAGTGGAAAGGTTGGCTATAGAACTAGGCATCAATCCTTGGAATTGATTATTATCAAGATATAAATCTGTTAAATATGTACAATTGCCTAAAGCATCAATGAACCTCCAATCATGATGTGTCTTGGCCTCTAGTTTATTATCTCCAACAGTAAGATATTGTAAATTCTTTAAGTTTCCAATGGATGAAGGTATTGTACCGCTGAAATAATTTAAAGTCAACTGAACAAAACTTAGAGCAGAGCAATTGGATATGGATGGTGGGATTTGTCCGTTGAGTTGATTTTCAAATAGCGATAACGATTCAAGATTTGGGAAAGCATCGCCTATATTAAAAGGAATAGTTCCTTCAAGCTGATTAGCACCAAGTACCAACAATACCATTGTTGATATATTGTAAAGGGAGTGCGGGATTTCACCCGAAATGCTATTATCATAGATATCAAATTCCTGAAGGTTTTCAAGCTTCCCATTTTCGTAAGGGATTGTACCACTTAATTCATTTTGGTTAAGAGTAAGTTGTAATAGATTAGTAAGGTTGGCTAAACCGGGTGGGATGTGTCCTTTAAGACTATTCTGGCCAAGTTGGAGATATTGTAGCTTTTTAAGGTTGCTTAATGTAAGAGGGATTGGACCATGAAAGTTATTTTGATTAAGATAAAGAGCTAATAGGTTATTAAGTTTGCCTAAACTATCTGGAATGTAACCCCCAAGATTATTTTGATCAAGGTATAGGTATATTAGGTTACTAAGGTTGCCTAAGGCAGAAGGCACGGATCCGGTAAGGTTATTCACATATAGTCCCAATAATTGGAGCTTGGGGAGAAGGGCTAACTCTGAAGGTATTCCTCCTGTGAGGAAGTTATTTCCAAGATCAATTTGTGTAAGTTCTTTGCATTGCATTAGGTCTGATGGGATAGTTCCTTGGAGATTGTTACTAAAAATTGAAATAGTTTCTAGTTTGGAACAATTACCGAGAGTAACCGGAATGCCACTTTCAAGAAAATTGTTGCTCATGTTTACATAACGCAGCCTGCGCAGATATCCCAGCTCGGTTGGAATTTTTCCTCGAAGATTATTGTCAGAGAGATCAATCTTTTGAAGAAAAGAGAGATTTGTCAAGGAGGGAGATATAGAACCTGACAATGTTTAGAGTCTAGAACAAGTGTAGTAACTCTGTCAGGATGGAGTCGGCCGGAATGAACGCCTTGCCATTGACAGTGATGAAGTGACTTGTTCCATGAGGACAAGACTCCAAGTGGATCACCAGATATTTGAGATTTAAAGGTGAGAAGTGCTGATACATCAGTTTCACTATTGTGTAGTACCTTGGCGTGAATTGGGAATGAGAAAATACTTGTGAGGAGGAAGTGAACAGTGAGCAATTGATAAGAAAGCTCCATGATTTTTGCCTGTGTGATGGGCTACTCTACAACTGAGTGCCCTTTATATAATTTGAAAGAGTAATAGCTAGCGACCACCCATTTTATCTATCTATCGGTCTACTGTATCCTTACTAATAATAAAAGCATATTGGAAAAAAATGACATGAAAGGGCTATCCTTATATCTGACCCGTTGATCATTTTCTTCGATAGATCAGAACCGTTGATGTACGTTAATGCCCATTGACGTTCTCAGCCTATTAAAATTAAGGCCTATATATATTATCTCAAATTAAGGCCCATTACATATTATCTTAAAAGTTTATTATAAGAAATAATAATTTCAGCCCAAAGCAAGGAGTTGGCTTTTTACTAGTTTGTAATAAACAAATAGCATTTTTTAGTGAACATTTATAACTTTCCGATCAACATATATCATTTTCTAGTAAACAGATACATTACGGTTTCCAGTGAACATTTATGTAACTATGACAAGCACATGCATGTGGGTGTGTCAGATTGAGAGAGAGGGTGGATGGGTAGCTTACTTTATAGGGTGGACTTCACCTGTTTTCCTAATTTGAAAAGAGATATTTTGAAGAAGCTGTTAGGGTAAGGTTATCAAATTATGATTGTGACTGATAAGGACTGAAAAACTTGATGACAAAATATTTCAACTTTCTTGTCTGATATTAAGCTTCTGACCCTTTGTATGGTTTTTAACTTTTTATGCAAATGTCAAACCTAGCTCTAGGCGGCTTTTATCTTACAATCAAAGTCAAACGGATTTGAATTGCTGATACTGACAATGCAAAAGTTAAGCTTAGCCTAGGCGGCTTTCATATTATAATCTGTGTTTGGACCCTGTTTTGCTTTCAAGTTTTTGCAGACTAACTGGTAACATTTCAAATCAAAATTAAATTACTGATACCGACATGATATTGACAAAAAAAGAACCAAATAATATTTAAATGGAAATTAAATAAAATGGATCCTAGTAAGCATTTAGCTAATTGATTGCTGAAAGTAGATATTTTAATTACCTGACTGTTTGTCTTAATATAACAGAGAGATTTTAAATATATATTTGGCTAACTCAAAAGATTCTTCAATTGAGTTTGACAGTAAGGGTGCAGCTTCAGGTGTTGGCAAGGCTGCATCATGCTTGTGAAGGTTCAAGTGCCATATGGTGTAGTTTAATTCAGATGCCGTTAGATGATCTTAGGATTCGTGCTAGCACAGGTCTTGAGATGATCTAACAGCCCACGTTCTGCGCTACACTTTGCAGCACTTTGCAGTGCTACCGAGGATTTGGAATCGCTCGACTTCAGGTGAACCGTAAGTTAGCAGTTCCTGAAAACAGAGGCAAGTTTAAATTATCTCAGACACTTGGCAGAAGACGATCGAACTTGGTCAATCTGGGTCTTGTATTTAAACCTTACTAATATGTCATTCTTGTCAATAAAAATTAAGCTATGCTTTCTATGTCATTTATCTTATATAAATTATACCATTTTGTACTATTAATAGTACTGTTGTCTCACTCTTTATATCAATTTGGTACGTCTTTTGTATAGTTTTCAATGCTTCAGTTTAGTATATTAGAACAATCTGTTGTTCTTTTTGGTCAAAAACTATGTACAAGTTACTGATTTTTTTTATTTTTATTTAAGTAAATAAAATAAAATAAATCCTTACTCCTAATAAAAGGAGATTGGATTTTTTGATATGAAAGTTTTATCTTCCTCAAAGAAGAAATCTCAGTCGTGGATTGTTTACTTAGATTGATTACCGCATTGACATACATTAATATCCCGGCCATTAAAATTTAAGGTCCATATTATTTTTCTTAGAATTGATGAGTTTTTGGCCCTTTATTATAAGATATAATAATTTCAGCCCAAGCAACGCGTGAGCTCTTTACTAGTTATATATATAAAAAGAGCTTTTGATCCGATTGGGCCAATTCGGGCTGCTTCATCTAATTCAATTTATTCAACAGACAAGTTTAGTGATTCTAGCTGGGCCCTAATTGATCTAGTTAATTACCATACTAAAATGTACATTACAATCTTGCCGACCGAAGATGTTGGATCTGTTTCAAGTGTTTTGTGAGACAAACCTGTCTCTTTTGTTCAGAAGCTAGAGATGCATGTGTACTTGAATGCAGTTCACAACTATTATGTTACAACTTACAATTAATGCTAGACGAGAAATTCAATGTAATATATGGGCCTTAAGTTGTTAACAAATAAATGTTCTTAATAAAATGGATTTTTATTATATTATTAAGAGAAAAGTTCTATTTTAATTGGACCTTGATCCCTAAATTATTGTGTTTGGTTCAATTTGATTCCTGAATACTATTGCATTTGTCCATAAACTATTTTTAGTTTAAATTGGTCTTTGAACTATTATATTTGGTTCCTATTACGCTGTATGTACTTTACTTCTATTTATGCTAACTGATTATTTATTAACTAATTTTGGTATTAATAAGTATAAAAACTAAAGTACTTGGGAGGAGCAATTAATATGAACTAATAAATTTAAGGATTAATTTGAACAAAAAATAGTTTAAGGACCAATTTGAACCAAATGCAATAGTTTAGGGACTAAAATCATATAGGGTATTAAGAAATAAATGTTAATAAACTGGGTATCACCAAGTGATGATACCCAATTTTACACTAATTAATTAGGTTACAATTCAAATATATATGCATCAATTAACAAGGCAGGTTGGTAATTAGGTTGGTTGGCCGTTTTTTCTCTTAATTAATTATTATTGTTAGTATTTAAAGCTCTCATAAATATTGTGACTTATGATGTTAAGTGCTAACGTCATCGGTTCAAACGTCATCAACATGATAATTTGAGAAGAACTTTTAACATTCGTTAGAGTTCCAATTTCCAAGAGGCAAGAAGACATCAGACAGATAATGCATATATAGTCGTCGTTTCATTGTTTCATAATTGTACAATGTTTCTATATATCTATTTGAACTTGAAGAGGTGGTCCAAAGACTCCAAGCACAAACACTGAGAGTCTGAGACGCATGTTCCATGTTTTTCAAGGCACCACACATCTTCCTTCCACCTTGCTTTTACACGGCTATTAGGAGTACAGTCACTACTGGTACGTGTGGATGCACATGCGAAATGCGTACAAAAATATCATGTTTGGTTCCGGAAAAAAAGGAAGGAAAATGGGTTACACGAAAAGTGCTGTTTATAATTAAACTATATCAAGTTAGCATATAAAATGATGAGTAATATACAGTGAGTTTAAGTTTACGGAGAGTTAAATTCAAAATCATGAGAAATATACATTTGATTTATACTAGATATCTAGTTGCGGCTCAACTCTTTCCTGTTCATAAAGCACTGTTCATGGGCCCCTCCAGTACTATTCATGGGGGCTCACATATTACCCAATTTAGGAACTATAATGACTCATTAGATTCTTTATATCAAAATTTTATGGAATACAATAATTTTGCATTTTTGAAAACTTTAAGTTACTTGTCTTGGATTTTGTAAAATCGATACATATATATAAACCAAATTTTTGCAATCCCACATTGACCAACTATCAAGTATCAAAGTATCATCATCCCTAAGAGCTAAGGTGTCTAGCCGAACATGGCTAGAACACAAGCAACAGATAAGCGAAAGAGTATTAAGCTGATAGTAACAACAACAAGCAAACATCAACAACTCAAAAAATAAAAATATAAAATGGAGTTGAAAATGGCTTTTATGCTCTCTGGACTCGTCTCCTCTCGTCTTCTGCACTGTCAGATGCATCCACCGAAGAGCGTGACCTAGGGTTAGGGTTGCTGGCCGCACAACCCAACTTTGCCTCCTTCCCCCCCTTTCTTCTTAGTTCGGCTCGCCTCCCTTTTTATTGAGAAGTGTGCTCTATATCTTCCATTTTAGTAGAGCCGAAGCCTTCATAGCAGAATCTTCCATATTCAACTATACTTGGACCAAGTGAACTAGTACACGGACTGGGTGTCGTTGAATTGCAGAAATCAGTCGGTCCAAGTGTGGGTGCTCCAGTCTTCAGTGAGCACTCAGACCGAGCCAATTCTCTGTCGATCCGAGTGCTGATGCTCTAGGGTTTCAAATGCTCCTTTCTTCGCTCCAAATGCTTCATTTTGCTTCAAGGCACCTGAAACATCAACAAAACAAAAAGTAAAACGAAAACAAATAAAAACCTAAATAAAATTCAATGCATGCACATTATTTATATTGTATACATAAAATGACCAAAATAATGTGCATGCATTGCATTTTATTTAGATTTTTATTTGTTTTCGTTTTACTTTTTGTTTTGTTGATTGTTTCCTTGAACTGCTTTGTCTCTTCTGAATCCTCGATATTATCTCCGTAGAATCTTTTGCCGGCAAGCATTGTCATTAGAATATCTCTTTCTTTAAAGAAAAGTAGAAGAAATTGAAGACTCTACATCCTGCCACATCATATTTTACAAACTGCAATTTTACTCCTGTTGTTACGCATCCCTTCGCTTTCTCAAAAGGGCTGGATTATATATATGATTTACACTTCACTTTTGGATGCATCCCGTCAATTATTAAATAATAATAATAAAAAAAATCAATAGGCGGCTCTTTCACCGTCCTCATCATCGATGTAATCTTCTCTTCTTATCTTTCTCTCTTTTTTTTTTGGCCATGTGAGCGTGCTATATCTTATAATTTTCTCACTGTCTCTATATTTGCTTCTCTTTTATTACATCTGTAGAGTTTTGTTTTAGTTTTTTATTTAATTCTATTTTCGTTTCCATCTGTATCGCTCTCTGACTGCTGACAATTTCGTTCAATCCAGATGCTTTGAAACTTAATCTGATTGGAATGTATTACTATTTTTCAACTGCTCCCTTTAATCAAGGCCCATCGCCATTCAAATTTGCAGTAATTTTACTCCTATTCTTAAGCGGGTTCTCCCATTTCCACTGTGAAATATGTGAACTCCCAATTCAATACCTTTAATATATATGCTGCCGTTAGTAGGTCTAATTAGTTACCAAATTAAGCTTCTACTTACTAGACTATTTTATTAATTTACTGTATTATGCTCAATTTGGTCCTCACGAAATGGTATTTTACCATATGTACTTGAAATCGAATTAGAAGTTTTGTAAATTAATTCAATTGAATCGTAAATTTCAGTTTTCCAATTATTGCAGTCATGTATTCCTATCTTCTTTTGTTGTTTGCCTAGATTATAATTTACGTCTCAGTAAATGCGCATTAAGTATTTTGCAATAATTAAGGGCACTCAGGCACTCTACATTAACCTCTCATATTGCATCAATCATTAGTAATTTGTAAAATTACTCGGCCTTTAAATTAAGTTCATTTCATGGCAGCGTGTAATGTTTTTTCATTGTACCGGATTATTTTGTCAGTGGTCTGTTTACATTACATTGAAATATTGAATGAAACTTTGCATGCCGTATTGCATTCCATTATTGTGATATGATCGTATCTAGCTATGACAACTCAATATTATTTTAGCCATTTTTTTTTCCTTTTTATGCTGAGCCCGTTGTGGTGCATGAGAGAGAATTAAATTGATTATGATTTCAATTATCCTTTAAGTTTCATTATCTATTAGTTTTATTTATTTTATTTTGTTTTCTCAGGATGAAGAATAAAAGCAAACAGGAAAAAAAAGTTAAAAAGGCTTTCATTGAAGATGTAAGAGTTGGATGGCATCAGCCCTAACACTAAGACATGCATCGGACTTTTTTCTATATTCTCTGATGAAAAGGTTAATTCTGATAACATCAATATTTCTGTAATTTTAATCTTATCAAAATTTATTAAGAAAAAATATTGCAGTTTTTGGCTTACAAACATAATTGATAATGACATATTATACTCAAGTACTGTAGGGAAACCTAATACATTCAAGAACATGAGTTAGACTATTATACTAACGTTAGTATTTAGGTCCGAATGCTAACACCTCAAAATTAATGTTATCGTGTCCAAAATTAAGATTTATGGTGTTCAATAAATTCTTTATATAAAAATATTGGGGAATACAAAAAAATTTTATTTTTACAATTTTCTAAGTATTTGTTTTGAATTTTAGAAAATAACTCATAAATATTAATAAAATATTGATCTTTGTACATACTATTTTAAAAAATGCAAAACAAATGCTTAGAAAACTCTAAAAATAAAAATTTTTTCTATTTCCCAATATTTTTATATAAAGAATTTATTTAGTACTATAAATCTTAATTTCGAACACAATAATATTAATTTTTAGGCGTTAGCATTTAACGTTAGTATGATAGTCTAACTCTAAGAACATACAAGGACTGTTTATGAATTCTTTAATATTAATATATACATTATTTTCATAAATTAACATTAATATATACATTATTTTCTACAAGAATTTAATTTCCAACATATGCAATAGTTATGTTTTGTGGAGCAAGTGAATTGATAGCAGGAAACAAAATTCTTCTCGCGTATGTTACGTAAAATTGGAAAAAGATATGTATGTTCACTTCTTTATAGTTTAATTATTCTCATCTTATCTATAACAATTTGTTTACATATGAAATGGTATGAATTGTGAAATAACTATTATGACCTATTCTTTAACTAATATGAAAATACATAGGTGAAAAGGCTACAATTATTTTGAGGGGAAAAGAAGCAGAAAATGTGGGCAACTATCTCAGGCAAATTGAAGCTGCAATTGTAAAGGCAATCTTTATTGTAAACTCCTTAACTGTGCAATTCATGGTAAACTTTTTTTAACATCTTAAAATACAATAATTTGAACGCAACATTTAAATAGGATCATGAAGTTCTCTTAATTGTAGGACCCATTTCTATTTGCCAAAAGTAATATGCGTTGTTAAATGGTGTCTTAATTTTTCACTGGATGAATTTTCTTCTTAAAAAAAAAAGTTATATTAAATATACAGAAATATGCATTTTAAAATGAACTAATGAAAAAAATTAACTTCAAAAACATTATTTATTTTTTGGACCCCGGGCATTGCACGGGTCTAACGCTAGTTAAGTGACAATTCGAAAAGCTTTGCCGTTAGGTCGACTTTCTAAAAATAACTCAACAGTTTGTATTGGAAAATATTAAGCCTAATTAAATAAAATTAAATAAATAAATAAAGTTAGAAAGATCAAACAGTGATTTGATGAACTTGTCGACTGCACAATCTTCTAAATAACATCCATTCATAGTCGAAGATTATCGAAACATAGTTGAGCATCGAAGCGCACCCGTAATGATACGAGTACTAACTTTAGAGAAGTATTTGCCCCACATGATGCAGTGGATTCATGGCAATCTCCTCCCAAGATACTTCGACTCCTGCCTCCATTGATGCGGTGCACCCTGCATAAGGAACGAATCCGAATTTGATTGCAACAATAGCTTAAAGATTTGTTGGGATATAATATTTATTCTCATATATATATATAGTATATTGAGCTGAATATACTTTTCTGCTTACAATCTTTTCTCATCTCAATTGTACTTCATATAATTTATATGCTAGTTTGTATATATAGATTGAGGAGTACTTGGCTCCCACGTATAATAATTAAATGACATTGATTGTGAATTAGGAGTCACTAAGTTAAAATGGGCTGGACAATTTACAGGTGACCAATGGTCTAATTTCATGACCGTGTAAAGCTTAATTAATTCCGTGTAAATCTAATCTTATACAACGGCTCCAAATATTAATTCATTTATTCCAATTAATATTTGATTTTGACCATGATTTATTAGTATGACCCGGTCAAGTCATCAACTCTTTATAACAAATAACGTCATTGTTATGTATTGTTAAAATATTTAAGACACTTATATGACAATCTTAAAATCTAAGAAATATATTAAATATATCTAACAGTTTGATCCAGCAGAGGAATTCCAAGAATGGAAGAGTCGGCGGGCCATATCGCGAACCTCCCTGACCCTGACGTCTGAGAATTCGTTTAGCCTCTTTGGAGAGAGAACCTCTGTAACTGCAATCTGATGAACATTGCGCCAGTGTGGTCCATAGTTGGCAGTAGCGATGTGACCGTAGTTGAATGTGGCTTCTCTAAAAGATGGTAACCGGAATCGGTTAAAAAAAGCAATGTCGTATGTAGTGAAACACTGCTCGGCCAATGTGCGACAGGAGATAACTAGGACATTGACACGGGAATCTAATTTGAGAAATATGACCGGGCCATATCGGTCAGATAACGAAGCCAGAGTTTTGTGTAGGGGTTTCTTGATGAGGAGATGGACATGACCGAGCAGCGGAAGTGCTGGGGGACTCGGCGGGAGCTTTTTGTTCATGTCGTCTTTAGCAGAATTAGTAAACAGTTTGATGAACATAAGAACAGCAAGGAAAGCAGAATGCTTTGATAAATGAAAATGGCCATGGTGACCAATGAGAGGCTCTACTAATCGGGTTTTACTTGTTCTTGATCATAGATACGAGTCCGAACGGTGTGCTTTATAGGAGCGCGGGATCGATTCGGGGGTTGCGTACGTAAGATCAATTTAGTGAGAGTGAGACTGTTTCATGAACTTAATTTCCTTTTTGAGTGCCTACATTAATGAGCTTGAGAACCAAACTGAAAGAACATGCAGAATTATGATATTGGGGAAAATGTATCACATGAGCAACAAAATCAACTGCATGTGGTGACTACAGGAGTGCCTAATCAATGAAACTGAAGATCAAATTAGCTTGATACAGTGATGATATGTTCTATATATATATATGGATAAATATAACTTGCCACAAACAATGCCTCCAAAACACCCCAATGCACTTGGGAAAAATTTACAAAAATATCTCTCTTTTCAGAAAATTTTACAGAAATATCCTTTATTTCTAAGGAAATTTACAAAATTACCCTATCATGAAAATTTTTTACAAAAATGACGCTCACAATCTTACAAAAATATACCTCCGCCCCACAAAATTTTACAAAAATGACCCCCCTTATCCATATGCCACCTCATCACAGGGTTGTGGGGGCAAAGTTGTGGCATAATATCATTGTCCATATATGGATATGCCGTACACAAATTGGATATGGATACTCAAAACGTGTGTTGTATGGATTACATAGAGAAATGAAATGAAATTTATATATATATTTTTTAGTTAAACTAATAAATGATTTATTAAATTCAGTTAAAGATCGCTATTTAATTACACATGCAACAAATTCTAATAATTAATCAACAAACAGTATATCATAAAATAAGATTGCAGAATATGTATAAATTGTAGATGAAGTTTAAGAAAGTTCATTGCTACAGATTTGTTTTATAAGATCCGTAATAATTACCGAGTCACATTAGCAATTAAACCCAGTTTGTATATCTCTCTCAGTTAATTGGTAAACTGGGGCACATTAGCAATTAAAGCAGGAATTAATCAAGGTTAATATCATAATGTGGCATGTATAACATGCAGAAAGGAAAGTTAGGCCCAGAAAATAGTCTCTAACAAGAAAATTAATATGCAATAGACATTTTAAGCATTTCTAACAGTCAAAAGCAAGAAAGCAAGAGTTTTCTTTCAGTTCTTTGTTGTATTAATGGGACAGACTTAAAGCAGCTATAGCATCCTAATATTCACAGGCAAGGCTTAACAGCATGATTAGAAGGCCTTGACAGAACCTACTTCGATGTATGCCGGTAACTCACTGATGGATGCATATATGCTGAACAATAAGACTATATGCAAGCGACGGATTTTACAAAGCTTTTCAGCATTTTCAGCAAATCTTGATGCAGAACCTTCATGCTGTCATCTCAAGTTGTCACATCTTATTTGTGCTCTAGCATGACACCTGATCTGAATTTATCGCATACGTACTGCTCTAATATCCGAGAGAGATGATGTGTTGAACCAGAATGTTAACTAGAATCCTGTTTGCTGCGCTGGCAACTCGCAAGAAATAATAATAATTACTATCTGCGGTTAGTGAGTTGATGGATAAGACAACTAGCTCTAAGGTGAAGGTGGTTAGCATGAAGATGTACAAAAACTCAGATAAGATCAATAGGTCATGTACTCATGATTCATGTTCTTAAAACATATATCCGAATTACTAATGATACTGTTTACAACATTCCTATATAATCGAGACCAAAAAAAGGTCTTTCAAATAAAATCCTTGAGCCCCTTGCAACAAATATTTTACAATACGATCAAGATAAATTGCCACAAAAGCCCCACACACAAACCCACAAAACCCACCCAAATTTACACAATACTACAACCAGGTCCCCTTGATAATCTTCAGATTCTTTTTCTGTCTCTATGGCATGAATGCAAGCCTCTTTCTGTTGAAGTGCCACAGAAGATCTGATATTCTGAATATCAGAAGAGAAGATGGCATGCAATCTGGAGAGGAGATGGAGGCGTATCTGAGTTGATACAGTTGTACCAGCATGATATTGTTTCCTTATAGAATTCCTTGTAAAACCAGAAAAAAAGACTAATTATAGTATATAATTTAGGGCAGATTAATTTTCTCTTATTCTGTGTATTGATCCGCAAGTGTATAAGAGAGGAACAGATTGTAAAAGAATTATTAAGAAGAAATAAAATTAAGGGAAAAGGGTTGGGAGGGAGTCTTGTGTTCTTATCTTTCTCAGTTTTTTATCATGGTATCAGAGCAGTTCTGAATCCTTTGAGAGAATAAGAGTCCAATTTCTGTCCTTGACCGAAAACAATGGCAGGAGAGAACACCGCTGCCCTTCTAGAAAAACTAACCCAACTCATAACCATACAGCAAAACCAAATCATCTCCCTACAACAAAATACACAACCATCAACTGCAACCGTAGTTGAGTCACCAATACACCCAAACCCAATCTCCACAAAGTTGGACAACACAAATTATACCCTTTGGTCTCAGGCAGTGCGGCTATATGTGAAAGGCCGTGACAAAATGAAGCATCTCACCGACAACCCTCCTCCACCAGCAGATGCTCTGTTCGGAAAGTGGGACATTGATGATTCGATAGTTAAGGGATGGTTGATTAACTCTCTAGACTCAAAGCTACAGAGTACCTTCATCCAGTACCCAACTGCAAAAGAAGTGTGGGATGCAATTGCTACCACCTTCTATGATGGAAATGACAAAGCTCAAGTGTATAATCTGAACAAGAAGGTAACTCGTCTCAAGCAATTGGGTAGAACTGTAGAGGACTATTACCATGAACTCCAAGGGTTATGGCGTGAAATTGATTATCGCCGTCCTAATCCTATGAACCATCCAGAGGATATCACAAAGTTCAACGAGTTTGTTCAAGAGACCCGAGTTTACACATTTCTTGATGGTCTAGATGACCGACTGGACAGCGTGAGAGCTGTCATTCTACAGATGGCTTCCTTTCCAACAATAGAACAAGCGTATGCAATAGTGAGGCGAGAAACTTCACGGCAGGTTGTCATGCTGAACGGAGAAGAGGGGATCAGTAGCTCTATTGCCATGGTGACTCGAGGATATAAACATCCTGAGGTAAACTTTGCTTCAAATAAATATCTCTCTAAACTAGAAAAATCAAAGTTGAAATGTAATCACTGTGGTGGAACGGGACACTTGAAAGAAGGGTGTTTCAAATTGATTGGATACCCTGACTGGTATCATGAGAAGCGAGCAAAACAACAAGGTGAAAAACAGAAAGGAAAAGCAAATCTGACAACGGGTGCAAGTGCTGGCATGCTTGGTCTGAACCATACTGGGCAGCAACAAGTGCAAGAAGGCCGAGACCTGATCAATGCAAGTCGCAATTGGACCGAGGTCACAAACCAGGGAGGTTCATCCAATTCTGGACCCAGTCAAGCACACCTAGTTTGAGCTGAAAATCCGGGATCTGTAGGATTTGTGTCACAAACTGAAGCAACAGGTAAACATGGTGATCAAGGTATGAAATCATTTTCTGACAAGAACTTAAATAGTTGGATTATTGATTCAGGAGCAACAGATCATATGACTTTTTCAAAACATGATCTGGTTAACATGAGAAAACCCATAAGAGATGTGATTTTAAATGCTAATGGAGTCGGATACCCAGTAGAAAGCACAGGGGATGTGCATTTGTCAGGAACTCTTAGCCTTAAGGATACCTTACTGGTGCCATCCTTGTCTACCAAGCTTCTTTCTGTTGGACAATTAACTGATGAATTGAACTGTGTTGCTCTCATGTTTCCTAATTACTGTCTATTTCAGGATATCCTCACGAAGGAGATCATTGGCCGTGGTACTAAAAAGGGTCGTTTGTATCATTTAGAAGAGCTGAAGATTGGAAGAACAAATGCAGTCCGTGGAAACTCAAGTTCAGAAAAACAAATTTGGACTTGGCATCGGCGATTAGGGCACCCATCTTTCAGCTATATGGAAAAACTATTACCCCGTTTGTTTTCTGGTTTAGATAAATCCTTATTTTCTTGTGAAACTTGCATAAAAGCAAAAAGTCATCATGTTTCATATCCAATTAGTAGTAATAAAAGTGTTGCCCCTTTTGAATTAATTCATTCTGATGTCTGGGGACCTTCCCCCATAACTTCAATTTATGGGTATAAATGGTTTGTTTTGTTCATTGATGATTGTACTCGAATGACTTGGGTATATCTACTGAAAGGAAAGGATGAGGTATCTGTCGTTTTTAAAGGTTTTTATAATATGGTAAAAAATCAATTTGGCAAGGGGATTAAATTTTTTAGAAGCGATAATGGGGGTGAGTTTGTAAATGGAGTTCTTAGTGAGTTTTTTGTTGAGAAAGGCATAATTCATGAGACAACATGTGTTGGAACTCCACAACAGAATGGGTTGGCCGAGAGGAAAAATAGGCATATCCTTGAAACAGCGAGGGCTTTGTTATTTGAAAATGGAGTACCATCAGTGCATTGGGATAGCACTGTTAGTATGGCAGTGTATGTGATTAATCGGTTACCAACCAAAGCAAATAATTTTCAAACTCCTCTAAAAACACTCAATACCTTTGTGCAAATACCTTCGGTACAGAGCATACCTCCAAAAATATTTGGTTGTGTTGCCTATGTCCATATTCCAAAATAGCAAAGAACAAAAATTGAACCTCATGCAGTTAAGTGTGTGTCATTAGGAGTTGGGGTGCATAAAAAAGGGTATAAATGCTATGATCCAATTCGGAAGAAATGGTATGTTACCATGGATGTAACTTCTATTGAAACTCAATCCTTTTTTTCCACATATTCACCTCAGGGGGAGAGTACAAGTGAGCGCGAATATTCTGAACAGGTTATGCAAGTTTTACAATATCCGAATTCAAGTAGCTTGAAACCAGTGGTAGGTTCAAATTTAGATCGGGGTCTCGTCTGCTCAAACCAGAATCAGACTTGTTCAAAGTCGAACTCAAAGTCGGATCCAGTCAACCATGATGAACCTAACCCAGATCATGATCCAGAGGGGTTGCTTAATGGGGAGCACGATCCATTCAACCATATGGGTAGCCAATGCCCAGACAAACCTGAGTCGGATCAGAACACGCAACAGAATGTGTTTAAAAGAGACCATAGCAGAAAAATCTGGATGAAAACAAATGAAGAAATGATACAAATGAACCAACTACCACAAGGGCCTGGATCTCTTGAGGATAACTCGCAGGTAAGTGCCTCTAATTATACCTTACCTCCTAGAAAAAATAGAGGGAAACCCCCAGATCGGTATGTCCCGGAAGATGGAACAAGTATTGGTGTAAAATATCCAATGGCAAACTATACAAGTACTAAGAATTTGAACCAGCCTTTAAAAAACTTTAGTGAAAAAAATAGTGTCCTTAGATGTACCAAAAACTGTTGAGGAGGCTTTAAAAGATCCAAAATGGGTACATGCCATGGATTTAGAAATGGAGGCTTTGAATAAAAATGGAACCTGGTCTTTGGTAGAGTTACCAAAAGAGAAAAAACCGGTCGGATGTAAGTGGGTTTATACAATAAAGTTTGGTGCTGACGGTGAAGTTGAAAGATATAAAGCTAGATTAGTTGCAAAGGGATATACCCAAACATATGGAATTGACTTTCAGGAAACTTTCTCTCCAGTTGCTAAACTTAACACTATTCGAGTTTTACTGTCTCTTGCAGCAAATCTAGATTGGCCACTACATCAATTCGATGTGAAGAATGCCTTTTTACATGGCGATTTGAAGGAAGAAATTTACATGGAACCTCCACCTGGGTACATAAACTCGGACTCAAAACGAGTAGTGTGCAAATTGAATAAGGCATTGTATGGCCTCAAACAGTCACCTCGGGCATGGTTTGGTCATTTCTGCAATGCTATGAAAAATTATGACTTTGAACAGAGTGACTCTGATCATACTCTTTTTTTTTAAGAGACGCCAAGAAAAACTAACCATTTTGATAATATACGTGGATGATATGATCATTACAGGGAATGACAAGGATGAAATACAAAGGCTTGAAGAGAGACTTTCGAAGGAGTTTGAGATGAAGAACTTAGGAGGTCTCAAGTATTTTCTGGGAATTGAAGTAATGAGATCGAATCAAGGTATCACTCTTTCTCAAAGAAAATACAGTTTGGATTTGCTAGCAGAGGTTGGGATGCTAAATTGCAAGCCAGCAGATACGCCAGTAATTCAGAACATTAAGTTAGAAGAACATCCAGAGCAGGTCCCCGCGAACAAAGAAAGATATCAAAGGTTAGTTGGAAAGCTGATATATTTATCGCATACTAGACCTGATATAGCATATGCTGTGAGTCTAGTTAGTCAGTTTATGCATAACCCGAGCGAAGAACACATGGAGGCTGTTATGAGAATAATTAGATACTTGAAGGGAACTCCAGGGAAAGGGATTCAATTCCTAAAGAATGGACATCTTGATATAATGGGATACACAGACGCTGATTGGGCTGGTAATGTTACTGACAGGAGGTCAACTTCAGGTTACTTCATATTCGTAGGAGGAAATCTGGTTACCTGGAGAAGCAAGAAACAAAACACTGTTGCACTGTCTAGCGCTGAATCCGAGTTAAAAGGGCTAGTTAAATAAGTGTGTGAACTCTTGTGGCTCAGAAAATTAATGACTGAAATTGGCTATCCGCCAACTAAAGAGATGGACCTCTTATGTGACAACAAGGCAACAATAGATATTTGTCACAACCCAGTTCAGCATGATCGAACAAAACATGTGGGAGTGAACAGACATTTTCTTCGTGAAAATATTGAGGCTAGAATAATTCAGATGTCATATGTGCTGTCAGAAAAACAGCTTGCCGATATTCTCACCAAGGCAACCTCAAGTAAGATGTTCCATGGCACTTTGAGCAAGTTGGCTATGACAGATCCATACATACCAACTTGAGGGGGAGTGTTGAAGTGCCACAGAAGATCTGATATTCTGAATATCAGAAGAGAAGATGGCATGCAATCTGGAGAGGAGATGGAGGCGTATCTGAGTTGATACAGTTGTACCAGCATGATATTGTTTCCTTATAGAATTCCTTGTAAAACCAGAAAAAAGACTAATTATAGTATATAATTTAGGGCAGATTAATTTTCTCTTATTCTGTGTATTGATCCGCAAGTGTATAAGAGAGGAACAGATTGTAAAAGAATTATTAAGAAGAAATAAAATTAAGGGAAAAGGGTTGGGAGGGAGTCTTGTGTTCTTATCTTTCTCAGTTTTTTATCACTTTCGTGCCGAGTCCAGCTCCTCGAGAACATCTTTGATAGTCATGCGCTCTTGTGGCGACTCTTTGGAGCACAAAAGCCCGCATTGAAGTACACAAACCAAACAACCAAAGACATTTTCAGGTGCATACGAGTTGTCTTCCCCATCTATTTGTGAGAATTACATCTTAGAATCAACAATATCCATGATATGTTCAGGAAAAGACATCTCGACATGCTTGCGAAGGCTCAAGTCATACTGGAATCTACCATCTGTGGGGCTTAGACCAGTGAACATCTCGAGAAGAAAAATGCCGTAGCTATATATATCGCCTTCTATCGATGGGCAACCGACCATCCCATACTCTAAACAACAAATTACATTTACAAACTAAAATTAGGACCTCTTTGACTTGACTTGATAAATATAATTCAGTTTTTTTTTTATTTTTTAAAATTCACCTTTGCATGACCAGTTGACCACACATCGCATGTACAAGTATATCATTTAAATCACAAATTATATATTGAGGCTGATTGATAGTAAAAAACAAAATTGTTCATATAGACTTAAATTGTGTAAATAAAAAAGATATTTGTTATATAAGCGCACTCAATAATAAAAATGAAATTCTAAAAAAGAAATAATGTAAATATTACCTAGAGGAATATATCCAATGGAACCTTTAATTCCATCTGTGCTTGTCATTGATGGCAAATGCAGGTTATCAGAATGAACCAAGAACCTCGCCAGCCCAAAGTCACTAACTTTTGCTCTCATGTCTTCATCTAAAAGTACATTGCCGGGTTTAAGGTCACAATGCACGATTGGTTTAGGTCCATGGGAGTGAAGATAATCTAGCGCATTTGCAACATCAATTGCGATGTTTAACCTTCAGAAAAGGTTGAGGTTTCTGGCTGGTAGATTGATGCATGGATTTGGATGCAACCAAGCTTCTAAGCTACCATATGGCATGTACCCAAATAGTAGAGCCTTGAATTCCTTACCTTGGCCATCTATGCTTGAGCACGAACTAAGCACTCTGATAAGATTTCGGTGTCTCACATTCTGAAAAGAAGCTTTTAGAAGCTCCATGTCTCTCAAGGTTTAGCACCTTCACCGCTATGGTTGTTACATTCTCAAATTTCATAACTGCCTTGTACACTTTTCCAAAGGAACCTTCTCCAATTAGATTCTTCGAAGAGAAGTTTTCAGTGGCTTTGAGAATGTCATTGTACGAAACATGTTTCAGCTCATGTTTCAATACCCTGTCTATGGAATGCTGATTATTTTGAGACCTTTTTCTAGAATAACATTTTACCAATAGTCCGATGATGAAGGCCAAACAAACAATAGAGCTTACAATAGAACTTATAAGCACAATTTTCTCATGAAAATGATGACTTTGTGTTGGAGATTTTGAAGTACATTGTGGCAAATGCAGTTGAGGTACTCGACCACAAAGCATAGGATTCCCTCTTACATCAAGACTGGTAATATTCATAAAAGTACCTTCGCTTGGTATTTCCCCTCAAAATTGTTGAAAGATATATTAAGATACCGCAACTTTATTTGATCGATGAAGTCGGGAACTTGACCAGATAAAGAGTTATTAGAGACATCAAGTACCTGCAAACCTCCTAGGTTGCTAAAGGTAGAAGGAATTGTTCCTTGAAATTGATTATTATCAAGGTAAAGGGACTGAAGTAATTGACATCCACCAATTGTGCTAGGAATCTCTCCAAATATTTTGTTATTTGAGAGGTGAATCGATAGTAGGCTTTTCAGGTTACCAATTTCTGGTGGCAAGATGTCAGTTAGATAATTGTGTGACATGTCCAAGCTGACCGAAAGAGAAGGTAAGCCCATGATTTCTTTTGGAATTTTTCCAGTCAGCTTATTATTAGATAAATTTAAAAGCTCTAGAACTCGTATGTTAGCTAATTCTGTAGGTATACTCCCTTCAAATTCATTATCATTTAGGTATAGTTTGGTCATCTGTGTGAGATTACCAAAAGTTGATGGGATTTGCCCAGACAGTGAGTTAGCTGCTACATCTAGGATCCCTAATTTGAAAAGGTTTCCAAGCGTTAAATAGTGCCATTGAGAAGCATGTTGCCAAGTTGAAGGGTACCTAGGTTAGTGAGCTTTCCGAGTTCTATTGGTATGCTCCCATAGATTGGATTATTATTAATTGAGAGCTCAAGAAGGCCAGTAGAAAGGTTTGCAAGAGAACTCGGCATTGTTCCTTGGAGTTTGTTACTTCCGAGATCCAACCTTCGTAAAGATGTACAATTGCTTAAAGCATCAATGAATTTCCATTCATAATTTGTCTTGGCCTCTAGTTTATTGTCACCAACAAGAAAACGTTGAAGACGTTGTAAGTTTCCTATGGTAGCTGGTATAATGCCACTGAAATAATTTGAATACCCCTCGATACCAGATAGAGAAGAGCAATTGAATATGGATGGTGGAATTTGCCCGTGGAGCTGATTTTGAAATAGTGACAGATAGAACATATTTGGGAAAGCATCGCCTATATCCAAAGGGAGAGATCCTTTGAGCTGGTTAGCACCAAAGAACAAGGCATTTATTGTTGATATGTTGTAAAGGGAGTCTGGAATTTCACCAGAAATGCTATTATCATAAATAGAAAACTGCTGAAGGTTTTCAAGCTTCCCAAGTTCATCGGGGATGAAACCACTTAACCTATTTTCATCAAGAAAAAGGACTAGTAGGTTACTGAGATTGCCTAAGGTGGATGGTATGGAACCTGTCAGATTATTTCTTTGCAGCTCCAAGTAATCGAGTTTTTGGAGGAAGCCAAACTCAGGAGGTATGCCCCCTATGAGAAAGTTTCTTCTGAAACTTATTAGTGTGAGTTCTTTGCATTGCGCAAGGTTAGAGGGGATGCCTCCTTGTAGATTATTATAGTTTATAGATATTTTTTCTAGTTTGGAACAATTACCAAGAGTCGACGGGATGCCACCTTCAAGTAAATTATAGCTCATGTTTAATACACGTAGTCTATGCAAATATCCAAGCTCAATTGGAATTTTCCCTTGATGATGGTTGTTGGATAAATTGATCTTTTGAAGAAACGTGAGATTTCCTAAGGAGGGACATACAGAACCTAATAATCCTTTGACACCAAGAACAAGAGCGCACTGAGTCTGTCAGGATGTCGCCGGCCAAAGGACCCCTGGCCATTTGCAGTGGTGAAGTGACTCATTCCATGAGGACAAAACTCCAAATGGGTCACCCAATATTTGAGACTTAAAGGCTAGAAGTGCTGATATATCGGTTTTACTGCCGGGTGTTTCAGCTTGAAGTGGAAATGAGAAAACACTTAAGAGTAGGATGTGAATAGTGAGCAAGTGATAAAAAAGCTCCATATTTTTTTGTCATGAGTGTAATGGGCAACTCTCTAACAGAGTGATTTTCTTATAATTGAAAAAGAGAAATTTAGAAGAAGCTGGAGGTAGGATGAAGTCCTCTCGAGACAAGCCCGCTAGCGATACGAGTGGCTCGTGGAGTGCTGATTACCAGACATATATTAAGCTTCTGACCCCAGCTCATTAAGTTCTGATCAAGACTGATATTGAAGCTAGTAGTGGTAGCGTAACTCCACTGACTTATGATATTCAAATCATAAGTAAATTACTGATGCCGACAATCGATGGGACTTCCATTTGGGACCAAGCCAAATTGGACTGGGACCTTGAAAAGAAAATAACTAATTGATCCAGATCATACACAAATCGATTACAAGATAGACATCACATTGACATACTATAATCATTCAACCTGACCCATGAATCAATAAACAAATTAGTTTTTTTAAACCCATCAATGTCAAATATCAAGCTTCGGATTAATAATGCAGCTTATGATCGAACACACCTCAACATATTATGTATTGTTCAACATAAGCTTAACATGGAAGCAAATTGACATCTGAAATTAATAGCTCAGTCGAATTATCCATCCTTGTAGAGGTAGAGGAAGAAAATTCAATAGCAAGAACTTAAATAATCATACTACATACTCATAAAATTACTAAAATGCTCCGTGAAGAAAATAAAACCTGTCAATTAGACCAAAATGCCAGACTTGAAAAGAAGGAACTTAGAGATAGAAAGTGAGAACGGAAGAGCTAGAGTGGAGCTGGCGGAGTTGTACGAACAAATTCGTCCATCAGAGAGAACAAAAGAACAGAACAACGTCAGAAGAAGGAATGGAGAGCTGAGACTGCCTGAGACTCCCACTCAGAGTCAGACTCAGTCCGCTCTTCATCTCAGAAGAGGGAATCGGAGGCGCCCGAGAGAACTAGTGTATCAGACCAAATAGGTGGCTACTTAAACTCACCAACTGCAGAATCATCTCTGCGTTATCACTTGTGGGCAGGACTACGAATCTACGGTCACATATTAAATCTTATCAAAAATTTTGATTTATATGGCTCAATAAATTATTTATATCAAAATCTTAACATGCAAATAAGTTTCAATTTTAGATGTTTTTAAGTATTTATTTCAGATTTTTCAATATTAACTATACATTATTAATATAATAATCAATGTTTCATATGTAACTTGTAAAAAAATAGAAATAAATACTTAAAAATCTCTAAAAAAGAAATTTTTTTTGCATGCCACATGATTTTGATATAAAAAACTTATTGAGCCATATAAATTAAAATTTGAATATGGTTTGATGTGTTTATGGTGTTACCGTGAACTTAAGAACACCGTAGTTTTACTCATATCATATATATAGAATTAGGCTACGGTAATATGCATATCACGGTTTTACCGTGCTATGCGGTCCATATCTGAGTTTTTAGTGTCCAAATAGTCGATCCGAACCGTTCAACTTGATCTCTATATCAAAATATACTAGGAAACCAAATTTTACAATTTTTAGAATTATTTTGCTATTTTTAATGATGGTGAGAAAATTGTTATTTTGTATGAACCAAAATTCTTGAATCTAGCCATTTTCTCCCTATCACTAAAAATAGCAAAAAAATTTTAAAAATTGTAAAATTTGGTTTCCTAGTATATTTTGATATAGAGATCAAGTTGAACGGTTCGAATTGACTATTTAGACACCGAAAACTCAGATAGGGACCGCATAGCACGGTAAAACCGTGATATACATATTATTGTAGCCGGACTCCATATATATATATATATATATATATACTAGTAGTCGACCCGCGCCATGCAGCGGGCTTCTTTATTGTATGTCCTTTTAATTCGTAAACTTGCTTATTTAAGATATTATTGCATGTCCTTTTAATCTGTTACTCGGTTACTCCCCAAAACTATCTACCATTTTCTTGAAGGCTCTACAACTATGTAGTCATGATATTTGATGAAGATTTCCCAAGCGCAATCCAAATGAAGGGGCATAATAATACTATTATTGTTCCTTTTTTTTTTTTTCTTTTGTTGAAATTGAGTAAAAGGTATTAAGTAATTTGGCACCTCTAGATCCTTGAAACTCCACAGGAATCATGATCCCTCTATTATTTGTATCCGACATAATATAATATTTTTATCTCAGTTTCATGAAGTATTCCACTTTACGTTTTTTTAAGAAAAAAACTGTGACAATATAATTATATTTCTCCCAATTGTTATTTACAAAAATGAGTTGGATTTTAGAAATAGATATGTATACATACAAATGAAGACATTAACATAGTTCCAATATATGTACGATATCGGTCTTATCAAAATGCATTGGATTATTGTAAAATATTTTTCCCTACTGAAGCTAATTAATTAATAAAAAAAATTACGATATGCGTCTCAATTGTTATAATATGAACATTATAGTCTTCTTGTATAAATTTTCGTTGCAGCTCACAGGCCAATCATCTAATCAAAATTCTCCATATTCCAGAAATTCCTAACACAGAGTATATAAGCCCACACGCTCGTATCCTCCTTGTAAATTCAAAAGTTCACTCGTTATCGTAGGAGCTCAAAACAAAAACATACCACCCACTCAAAAAACCAACAAGGTAATGGCATCCATTTCAATTTATGCGCTGCTGCAAATCAACATTTGGCACTTGTTTTGTCAGGAAAGTGATGTAACTGGCAAAAACAGCTCCACCTTCATAGTTACTTTACGCATGTAACTATGCCAGCTAACAAACACATATAATGCAGCCACTTACAATCCAAAAGAAAATATCAATTGAGCATTTGGGAAATAATAGACCACATAAGTGAATGATCATACAATACAAGGTTCCAGTACAAATTCAAAAGATGATATCTAAGTAAAATACATGATCCCAGCAGTTCAATTTTTAGATTAAAAGTAATGTTCTTATCTAGAATAGAAGAACTTGCCTACATAATTAAAAACCCAAATTCACTGCTCAGAATATGCCAGAGAGCAGGTTTGCAGCGGTAGAAAGTGCTGTACCGGTGATTGCTGCTTGAACAATCTGCTCGTGAGAAGCACGCTCTGATGTCAGAGCAACAGCCACGCTAGTAACGGCACCAGCCACCGCACTGTTCTTCTGTTCCAAGTACAAGACAACAAAAACACAATATCAATTTTTGTCGAAACTGTGCCAAGTAAACATATGTCAACAGCCAACACTGAAGAAAAAAAAAATCAAGTTCCTGTATTACCCAGTCATGAGTTCCTCGAACCTCCCTGAGACCATATGTCAAGCCTGAGTACATTCCAACTGCTAATCCTGCAAAATACAGGCTTATTTTTTTTTAAGCAGCATGCAACAGCCTACTTAATCAGTCATAAAAGGAGTTTGCACAAAAAAAATGTAAAAGGGGGAAATGGGTACATCATTAATTTCTCTACAGTCATTTCCTTCTACTCTATTTTGCAAAATATAGACTTCATATTTCATAATATGGAAAAATACATCAAAAAAAGAAGAAAAAGAAGAAGGAAATACCCCAGCAGCTCTGACAAAGCTCTCGGCGATGCGATTGAGGAGGGGGTGGCTGGGGTCGAAGAGCCAGCCATCGTCCAGCGCCTTCAGTTGGTCGGTCACGGTGCGGGTCTCCAAGTCCCTGTTGCTCATCTTCATCACTATTACTTCTTCCTTCCTTCCTCTAACAAGTGTATGTAATTGTGCCAGAAAAAGAACCTGTGGTGACTCACAATTATATTTCACAGATGATCGTTCACGCACAGCAGCATTTTTACCACCATAACCTGCATGTTTTGAAAGGAACCAACTGGCACACATACCCGGATGACTAAAATTAGAAGGAACAAAAGAAAAATAAAATCATAACTACTTCCCTTCAACCTGCACCAAGAATCTCTCATAAGTAATCCATATCAAATTGAGATATCGTTTCACCAAAATTGAGTCTTAAGAGCCAAAAAGTTAAAAAATAATCAGGTTTGTTGTTATCAGAACTTTTATAAGGAAGATTTCTGCACCAAGAACTTTTTAGTACAGACCCGATTTGCCTCGCCCCGCCGCTGCTCGCCCCGGCCTCGCCCCCCCGCTGCTCGCCATGGCCTTCATCTACGACATGCTCGACTCTGTCTCCCCTTCCCCCACTCGCTACATGTCCAAAGTCAGTGTCGATTCCTCCTACTTGATCTCACATCGTCCTGTCATCTATGCTCTCGCAAGAGGAGAGAATAATGAGAGAATAAGAGAAAGGGTAAAGAATAAGAGAAGAATGAAAGAGAGAGAAAGAGGGATTCTTTTACCTCGTCGTGACGGAGAAGGAGAGAGGCGCAACAAGCACTCAGGGTCAGGCTGAGGCTGGGATCGGTGCCGAGCGGAGTGGTTCGAGGCTAGATCACCTGCGAGAGAGGCCGAGTGAGGTTTTTTTGGGCGGAGAGGGGCGCGAGGGTAGAACGGGAGCGATATCGGAGCGGAGAGTTGTTTTAACTGAGAGGCGAAAATGAGCGAAAAACAGCGGCTAAACTGGAGAAGAGAGAATCGAGGATCGCGAGTGATTTTCAACCGTAGATGGATGACATACTTCAAATTGAACGGCGATTAATGTAATTGGTAAGAACAAACAAAAATTAAGGATCCATTCCTTAGGTGCTTTTAAAAGTAGGGAGATATGACTATACGATATATAAATCGCCACAAAGCCACATACACATAATTGTACACAATACTACAACTAAATATACTGGCACCCATAATATAATAATATTCTAGATTCTTTTTCTCGGTTTCTATGCCTTAGATATAAGCTTCTTTTGTGCAGTGTCCAACTCTTTGAGAACATCTTTGATAGTAAGGCGCTCTTGCGGCAATTCTTTGGAGCACAGAAGCCCACATCGAAATACTAAATCCAAACAACCATAGATATTTTCAGGTGCATATGAGTTGCCATCCCCATCAGTTTGTGTGAACAATTTGGGATCAACTATGTCCATGATATGTTCGGGCAAAGACATCTCAACATGTTTGTGAAGGCTCAAACCACATCCAAATCTCTCATCGGTGGGGTTCACTCCAGTGAACATCTCAAGTAGAAGAATGCCATAGCTATATACATCGCCTTCTACCGCTAGCCGACCAACCAGTCCATACTCTAGATAACAAATTACAGTCACAGTAAGAAAAAAATCTGGTCCTTTTAATTTGAATTTACTTAATATATATAATTCAATTTTTTCTTTTATAAAATCAACATGCATGATGACACATCGTATGTACAAAGTACTTGTAGTTTATGCAACTCACAGTACTTTGTACGGCAGAATATTATTTTCTTTTGTTTTAATAGTATAAAATCAATATTGTTTAAACAATTCTTAAAGACTCAACCATCAAAATAGAAAAGAGTTTTGCTATGTGTACATTAATAATGTATATATCTCTCACAAAGCTTGATATTACCTGGAGGAATATATCCAATAGAACCTTTAATTCCATCGGTTCTTGTCATTGAATGATATTGCATGGTATTAGATTGCACCAAAAACCTTGCCAATCCAAAATCACCCACTTTTGCTGTCATGTCGCCATCTAAAAGTACATTGCTGGGTTTTAAGTCACAATGTACAATTGGTAAGGGCCCATGGGAATGAAGGTAATCTAGTGCAGTTGCGACATCAATTGCGATGTTTATTCTTTGGAAAAAGTTCAGGTTCCTAGCTGGTCGATCAATGCATGAATTTGGATGCAACCAATCTTCTAAGCTTCCATATGGCATGTACTCAAACACTAAAGCCTTGAAATCCTGACCTTGGTGATCTATGCTTGAGCACGAGCTGAGCACTTTAATAAGGTTTCGGTGTCTCACATTTCTAAGTATCTCACATTCTGAAAAGAAGCTTCTAGAAGCTCCATGTCTCTCAAGATTTAGCACCTTCACTGCAACTCTTGTTACATTTCCAAAGCTCATAACAGCTTTGTACACTTTTCCAAAGGAGCCGCCTCCAATAAGATTCTCCGAAGAGAAATTTTCAGTGGCTTTGAGAAGGTCATTGTATGAAACATGTTTCAACTCGTGTTTTAATACTCTATTTGTATTTGTTGATTGTAGGGAGACCCTTTTCTACAATAATAAGTTACCAATATCCCTATTGTAATGGCCAAACCAATAGCAGAAGTTATGAGCAAAATTTTCCAATGAAAATGATGACTATGTGTTGTAGACTTTAAAGTGCATTGCGGTAAATGCAATTCTGGTAATCCACCACAAAGCATTGTATTCCCTCTTACATCAAGATCGGTAACATTGACAAAAATGCCTTCTCTTGGTAGTTCTCCCTCAAAATTGTTGAAAGAAATATTCAGATATTGTAGGTTCATTTGACCGATAAATTCAGGAACTTGACCGGTGAGAGAATTATTTGAGACATCAAGTATTTGTAGACCTCTTAATTTGCTCAATGTATCTGGAATTGTTCCTTGAAATAAATTATTATCAAGATAAAGGGTCTGAAGTGATTGGCATCCACCAATTGTGTTAGGAATCTCTCCAACTAATTTGTTATTTGAGAGGCGAATTGATTGTAAGTTTTGTAAGTTACCAATTTCTGATGGCAAGCTATCAGTTAGATAATTGTGTGACATGTCCAATGTGATGGAAAGAGAAGATATGCTCATGATTTCTTTGGAAATTTTACCAGTCAGCTTATTATTTGACAAATTTAGGAGTTCGAGTTGTTTCATGTTAATAAATTTTGGCGGTATACTCCCTTCAAATGCATTATCATTTAAGAATAATTGGGTCATCTGTGTGAAATTACCAAAAGTTGGCGGGATTTGACCTGATAGTGAGTTAACCGATAAATCTAAGAACTCTAATTTGGAAAGATTTCCGATTTCTTCCGGAATGGTGCCACTAAGAAGCATGTTGGATAATAGAAGATTAGTAAGGTTAGAGTCCTTTTGGAGCTCTGTTGGTATGGACCCAGATATTTGATTATTAGAAATTGAGAGCCAAATAAGGTTAGCAGAAAGGTTTGCCATAGAACTGGGCATTACACCTTGGAGTTGGTTACTGCTAATATCCATGTATTGTAAATATGTACAATTAGTTAAAGTATCAATGAATCTCCATTCATTATGTGTCCTAGCCTCTAGATTGTTTCCACCGACAAGAAAGTATTGAAGTCCTTTTAAGTTTCCTATGGTAGATGGTATTATGCCACTGAAAAAATTTAAAGTTAACTCGAAATCATACAAAGCAGAACAATTGGTTATGGATGGTGGGATATGTCCGCTGAGTTGATTCTCACTTAGTGACAAAAATTGAAGATGCGGGAACGCATCACCAATGTCCACAGGGAGAGTTCCTTTGATCTGGTTAAGACCAAGTTCCACGAGAACCATTGTTGATATGTTGTAAAAAGAGCGTGGTATTTCACCCGAAATGTTATTATCAAAAATTGAAAACCACTGAAGGTTTTCAAGCAAACCGAGTGCGTCAGGGATGAAACCATTTAACATATTCTGGGAAAGATCTAGAACTTCTATGGTATTGAGATTACCCAAAGTAGACGGGATTGCACCAGTTAATTTGTTTTTGTAGAGAGTAAGAGCTAATAAATTAGTAAGGTTACCCAAGACAGGCGGGATGTGCCCATCAAGGCTATTTTGGTGAAGATAGAGATTTGATAGCTTAATAAGATTGCCTAATGTAAGAGGGATTGGACCATCAAAGTTATTTACATGAAGCCAGAGATGAGATAAGTTAGTAAGTTTGCCTATACTATCTGGAATGTAACCACCTAGATTATTTTCATTAAGATAAAGATATTTTAGGCTACTAAGGTAGCCTAAGGCAGAAGGTACGAGTCCCGTGAGGTTATTCACATCCAATCCCAAGTAATAGAGCTTGGGGAAAAGGCTGAACTCTGAAGGTATGCCTCCAATGAGAAAGTTGTTCCCCAAAATGAGTTTTTGGAGTTCTTTGCATTGCACAAGGTTGGTTGGGATGGTTCCATGGATATTATTGTGTTTCAAAGAAATAACTTCTAATTTGGAACAATTACCAAATGTAGGCGGAATACCACCTTCAAGAATATTATAACTCATGTCTACATAGCGTAGCCTATGCAAATAACCCAGCTCAATTGGAATTTTCCCTTGAAGATGGTTGTCGGATAGATTGATCTTTTGAAGAAACGTTAGATTTGCTAAGGAGGGAGATACAGAACCTGATAATCCTTTGGAACCAAGAACGAGAGCAGTGACTCTGTCGGGATGTTGCCGCCCACAGAGGACCCCTTGCCATTTGCAATAGTGAAGTGACTCGTTCCATGAGGACAAGACTCCAAGTGGGTCACCGGATATTTGAGACTTGAAGGAGACAAGTGCTGATATATCAGTTTTACTACTGGGTACTTCGGCGTGAATTACAAATGAGAAAACACTTGTGAGGAGAAGGGAAATAGTGAACAAGTGATAATTAGAAAGCTCCATTATCTTTGCCATGAGTGTTATGGGCTACACTATAACACGGTGCTCTTCTTATATAATTTAAAAATAGATGGTTAGAAGTAAGAAGTCGTTGCATAAGATTTTATAGAGATGTTGTACTGCAAATTTCTGTGAGTGGCTCATTGAGTTTGGACTAGAGAAACATTTTGCTCCATTGAAAAACTGTCTATACATTTATAGACGTGTACGAAATGTAACAGATACATCCCAAAATATAACTTATGGGCGCTATAGACAGCTTTTCTGTGGACACTATAGGTATTACTCATTTGATTAAGACCAGGGGCGGATCTAAGGGGGGTGCCAGGGGGCGCCCCGGCCCCCCTTCGCCGGGTAGAAGTTGTTGAACCCCGGTTTTTTTTAGTTTAACTCAAGTTTATATATGGTGTAAATTTATGTTAATTTGATGCCAAAATTTTTTTTTTTTTTTTTATATCAAACATAGACAATGGTTAACAAATTAAATACTTTGTTACTTAAGTATACAATTAACTCTTAATCATAATTATTTTGTTGAACATATATAAAAGTCATATATTATAATAGTTATTTTTTTGTCGTTTTAACTATGAACTGGCATCTCTAACCCCGTTTTGGATTAAACCTTAGAATATTGGAACCATGACCGTCTCCCCGGCCTCCCTTTCACATTGATCCTAGATCCACCCCTGATTAAGACTGATGTTGACTGGAAATTCACTGACTAGCAAAATTACAATTTCCAGACTTGATGTTAAACTTGTGGCCACTGCTTTACTCTTTGGTCTCTAGTCTCTAGTCTCTAGTCTCTAGTCTCTACTGACTAATAATATTCAAATCAAAATTAAATTACTGATAGCGATAATTGGACTGGGTCTTTGACAAGAAATATACCTATGAATAATCAAATCGAGGTTAAGTGAAATAAATCTCAGTGAACACTTAAAGTAATATGCAGATTAATTGTCCAAATAGCTTTTCTTATATTTGGTATAGTTTGTATTAATTTATTGATGCAATCACATTTAATTAAAGGTGGAGAATATTTATCTGCAGAAAGTTCCAAGAGAATATCGAGCTTCAAATGCACATTTTTAATTACTATCTGGTTTAGATTGTGCACAATTAATCCTTATTTTGACAATTCAAATTGCTCACTATATATATAGTTCACAAAAACAAAACAAAAGTTTGCAATCAATTAAACCGCAAAACCAAATGTAGGACTACTTAGTACAGGTTAATTAGTTTTAATTATTGTCGAAAAACATAACAGAAGTGAACTAATACTAATGTAAAAATAGATTTGTTCACAAATTACAACCGATCTTATTTCTCCGAAAGTAAGAAAAAAGGGAATAAACATTATTTTTCGTTCCTCTTTTCTTTCGTACTCGGATCATACACTTGAAACTTCTCTTGGCGTTAGAATTGCTAGGTCTTCTTAGTTCTTATCCTTTCGAAATTTTCTTGCTGAAAAATCGATATATGGGACCCATTTACATTGCGCGCTGATGACTTGCTTTAATAGAAAAGAAAGTTCATTTGGACGTATTGTTTAGAATTCCGGATTGGAATTTGTGGAAAAAAAGGTCCATCTGACTGTCATTTTATTACTTCTATTCATCAATCAGTCGGCATAACTTAAGAAAATCCCGGAGGAGTTAGGACTGACTGTTACTTCGTAAGTCGTTACTTCTTTCATTTGCGCACTAGTCATTCACTGTACGTTGAAGTCTTTGGAATACGACTCATCAAAAGGAAATTAATTATTACGCAAATATGAAAGTATCCATTGAGAATGTCATCTTGACAATAGTATTTTTAAAAATAAAAAAAAATCATAATGATGCTCAAAAATAAAAAAGTGTATGGAAATATTGTTTAACTTATTGATTGATTATGTTTCTGATTATACTCAATTTAAGTAACATTTGATGACTCTTTAAAGACCCATTAAATTATGATCGTTTTAAAGTGCATAAAATATTCATAAGCCATCAAACGATGTTCAAATTGATTGAAATTTGAAACACTATTAATCTATAAATTAATTAATACATTCATAATTTTTTATTTTTATGATTTTTATAAATATTTTCAAATATTTCAAAAGTACTATTGTCAAAATTATCATGAATTAATTGTGATGGCCGACCAAATTGAAATGTATAAGAAAATGTGATGTACAGGAACATAAGAACATTAACAATTGTTAATGAATATGGTTGCCGTAGGTGAGTCAAAAACTTTGTGTACTTTTTTTGAATTTGTGAAATGTTAATATTTTATATCTGAATTTCTTTGTATGTACTAGTAATTATGGGAATAAAAAAAGATAAAAATTTAACTATAAATGGCAGTAGCTCGAATAATATAAGATTGAAACTTTATACAGAAGTTAAACTAAAAGAGTCCAGCCTCTTTCTTGCATAGACCAACTATGAGATTTAATTAAGCCCCCCTAATTGATTTTCTATACTGTTTTTCCCCTACGGCCTGCTCAGAAGCTTATTTCTAGCCAACTCTAGCTCCTTGAGAACATCTTGAACAGCAATGCGCTCTTGTGGTGACTCTTTAGAGCACAAAAGTCCACATCGAAGTACTAAAACCAAACAACCATCAACATTTTCAGGTGCAAACATGATGTCTTCCCCATCAGTTTGCGAGAACAATTTGGAATCAACAACGTCCATGATTTGTTCAGGCATAGCCATCTCAACATGCTTGCGAAGGCTCAAACCATATCCAAATCGTTCGTCGGTGGGGCGCACTCCAGTGAACATCTCGATAAGAAGAATGCCGTAGCTATATACATCGCCTTCTACTGTTGGCCGACCACCCATCCCATACTCTAAATTACATTTTGCAGTCTGAAATTAGATCCTCTTTGACTTAATAAATGTAATTCCTTATTTCTTTTTTTTACCCAATTAATATGCATGACTACACATTGTACGCTAAAGGTACAGTAGTTTAATCTAAAAAGTACTTCAGTCGAGTTATGATATTTTTCTTTTGTGTTAATGTTAACAGTAAAATAAAATTGGATGCAAACTTAATAACATGCATGACTACACATTTTAAATAAAGCGTGACAATTTGATATTACCTGGAGGTATATATCCGATAGAACCTTTAATTCCACTGGTGCTTGTCATTGATTGAAAATGCAAGGTATTAGAGTGAACTAAAAACCTCGCCAGTCCAAAATCACCCACTTTTGCTATAATGCCATCATCTAAAAGTACATTGCTGGGTTTTAGGTCACAATGTACAATTGGTGTGGGTCCATGGGAATGAAGATAATCTAGTGCAGTTGCAACATCAATGGCGATGTTTAACCTTTCAGAAAGGTTGAGGCTTCTAGCCAGCGGATCAATGTTTGAATTTGGATGCAACCAAGCTTCTAAGCTACCATATGGCATGTATTCAAACACTAAAGCCTTGAAATCCTTACCTTGGTGGTCTATGCTTGAGCATGAACTCAGTACTTTAATAATGTTTCGGTGTCTCACATTTCTAAGTATCTCACATTCAGAAAAGAAACTTCTAATAGCTCCATATCTCTCAAGATTTAGCACCTTCACTACAACAATAGTTTCAATCTCAAAGCTCATAACAGCTTTGTACACTTTTCCAAAGGAGCCTTCCCCAATTAGATTCTCAAAAGAAAAATTGTCGGTGGCTTTGAGAAGATCATTGTATGAAACATGTGCCAATTCATGTTTTAAAACTCTATCAGTAGATTGTTGATTGTTGTCACATATTTTTCTAGAACAACAAGTCACCAATAGCCAGATGACAACAACCAAACCAATAACAAAACTGACAATAGAACTTATAAGCATAATGTTTCGATGAAAATGGTGATTCCATGTTGGAGATTTTGATGGGCATTGTGGCAAATTCAACTTAGGTACTCCACCACATAGCATGGGATTTCCTCTTACATCAAGACCGGTAACGTTCATAAAAATGCCTATTCTAGGTAGTTCTCCCTCAAAGTTGTTGAAAGAAATATTCAAATATTGCAAGTTCATTCTGCCAATGAATTCAAGAACTTGACCGGAGAGCGAATTATTGGATAAATCAAGTACTTGCAAACCTCTTAGGTTGCTCAAGGTGGATGGAATTGTTCCTTGAAATAGATTACTATCAAGATAGAGGTCTTGTAGTAATTGACATCCGCCAATTGTATTAGGAATCTCTCCAATTAGTTTGTTATTTGAGAGGCGAATCGATTGTAGGTTTTTTAGGTTACCAATTTCTGGTGGCAAGATGTAAGTTAGATAATTGTGTGACAAGTCTAAACTGATGGTAAGAGAAGGTAGGGTCATGATTTCTTTGGGAATTTCACCGGTCAGCCTATTATTTGACAAATTTAAGATCTCTAGATATTGCATGTTAACTAACTCGGATGGTATACTCCCTTCAAATGTATTATCATTTAAGAATAGTTGGGTCAATTGTGTGAGATTACCAAAATTTTGTGGGATTTGTCCGGATAGTGAGTTAAATGATACATCAAATATCTCTAATTTGAAAAGATCTCCAACTTTTTCTGAAATAATGCCACTGAGAAACATGTTGTTAAGTAAAAGGAAACCAAGGTTGGTGAGCTTTGAAAGCTCAGTTGGTATGCTTCCAAAAATTGGATTATAAGAAATATTGAGTCCAAGAAGGCTAGTAGAAAGGTTTGCAATGGAATTAGGCATTGTTCCTTGGAGTTGGTTACCACTAAGGTCTAAGAATTGTAAATATGTACAATTGGCTAAGGAATCAATGAAGCTCCATTCATAACGTGTCTTGGCCTCTAGATTATTTCCGCTTACAATAAAATAGATAAGACTATTCAAGTTTCCAATGGTAGATGGTATTCTGTCACTAAAATAATTATCACTCAAATCCAAATTATATAGAGCAGAACAATTGGTTATGGACGGTGGGATTTGTCCATTGAGTTGGTTCTCGTATACCGATAAATATTGCATATTTGGAATAGCATTGCCTATATCAAATGGGACAGTTCCTTTGAGATAATTATCTCCAACATCCAAAACAACCATTGTCGATATATTGTAAAGAGAGAGAGGTATTTCACCCGAAATGCTATTATGAGAAATAATAAAATACTCAAGGTTTTCCAGCTTTCCAAACGCATTGTGCATGAAACCACTTAACATATTTATGGAGAGATCTAGAGTATTTATGTTATTGAGGTTACCTAAGGTAGACGGGATTGAGCCGCTGAATGAGTTTTGATAAAGATTTACTATCCACAAATTAGTGAGGTTGCCCAAGACGGGTGGGATGTGTCCATTAAGATTATTATAGTGAAGATAGAGATTCGATAGCTTAGTAAGATTGCCTAATGTAAAAGAGATGGGACCACCAAAGTTATTCTGATGAAGCCAGAGATCTATTAGGTTAGTTAGTTTGCCTAAACTATCTGGAATGTTACCACCTAGATTATTTTGACTAAGATAAAGGTATTCTAGGCTACTAAGGTTCCCTAAGGCAGAAGGTATGAATCCCGTGAGGTTATTCCCGTATAGTCCCAAGCCAAGAAGCTCGGTAAAAAGGCTGAACTCTGAAGGGATGGCTCCTATGAGGAAGTTATCTCCAAGATCAATTTTTTTTTAGCCTTTTGCATTGCCCAAGGCTGGATGGGATGACTCCATGTAGATTATTGTTTCTTAGTGAAATATATTCTAGTTTGGAACAATTATCAAGAGTAGAGGGAATGCTACCTTCAAGAAAATTCACGCTCATGTTTACAATACGTAACCTATGCAAATATCCAAGCTCATTCGGAATTTTCCCTTGTAGATGATTGTCAGAGAGATTGATCTTTTGGAGAAATGTGAGATTTGCTAAGGAGGGAGATATAAAGCCTGATAATTTCTTAGAGCCAAGGACAAGAGCAGTGACTCGATCAGGATGTCGCCGACCACAAAGGACCCCTGGCCATTTGCAATAGTGAAGTGACTCATTCCATGAGGACAAAACTCCAAGTGGGTCACCCGTTATTTGAGACTTGAAGGCTAGAAGTGCTGATATATCGGTTTTACTGCTGGGTGTTTCAGATTGAAGTGGAAATGAGAAAACACTTGTGAGGAGAAGGGAAATAGTGAACAAGTGATAAGAAGGCTCCATTATTTTTGCTATGAGTGTTATGGGCTACACTATAACATAGTGCTCTTCTTATATAATTTAAAAAGAGACAGTTAGAAGTTAGAAGCCGTAGGCCTAGAGGTGGCAAATCGGGCGGGTGGGTCGGGTTCTGATTGGGCAAATCGGGCGGGCGGGTCAATTATTATATTAATTTTTTTTGGATCGTATGTTTATTTGAATTAAATTGCATGCTATTTGATTTCGGGTCTGGTCGGGTTGGATCTGTTTATCTTTCTGAAAAATGTCGGGTCGGGTTTTGCCACCTTTAGCCGTAGCATAAGATTCTATGAAGATGCTGTACTGCAAGTTTCTGTGAGTGGCTCATTGAGTTTGGATTAGAGAAACATTTTGTGTCTATTGAAAAACAGTCCATACATCCATAGACGTGTATGAAACATAACGGATATATATATCCCGAAATGTTATTTATGGGCGCTACAGATGGCTTTTTTTATGGACGCTAGGTATTACTCTTTGGATTAAGACTGATGTTGACTGGAAATTCACTGACTAGCAAAATTCCAATATCTAGACTAGACTTGATATTAAACTTCTGACCCCTGCTTTACTCTATGGTCTCTACTGACTAATAATATTCAAATCAAAATTAAATTACTGATAGCGATAATTGGACTGGGTCTTTGACAAGAAATACCTATGAATAATCAAATCGAGGTTAAGTGAAATAAATCTCAGTGAACACTTAAGTAGAGGTGGCAGATTGTGGGGTTAGGTAGGGTCGGATTCGGGTCCAGGTCGAATCGGGTCAGTTTGACCAAATGGAAATGTCGGGTCAGGCCGGGCCAGTTTTTCGGGTCTGGTCAGATTTTGTACCTCTATTCCCGGGTTATCTCAGGTTTTGGATCGGGTCGGGCAAGTTTTTCGGGTCGGGTCAGATTTTGCCACCTCTACACTTAACTCATTGATTGATGAAAGTAGGATACTTAAATTACTAGCTATATATATCTAGAATGATAAAGTGGCTAGCTGAAATAGTTGTTACAGAAAAAAGGGCATACACTTTATATTTCGTTCGATCCTCTTTTCTTTCGTATTCAGATCGTACATTTGAGACTTCTCTTGGCGTTAGATTGCTTGTTCGTCTTAGTTCTTATTCTTTCGATATTTTCTTGCTGAAAAATCGATATATGGGTCTATTTTCATTGCGTGAAGACCGGGCTGATGACTTGCTTTAATAGAAAAAGAAAGTTTGGACGTATTGTTTAGAATTCCGGATTGGAATTTGTGGGGATCAAGTCCATCTGACTGTCATTTTATTACCTTTTCCATCAATCAGTCGACATAACAAAATCCCGTCGGACTGACTGTTACTCTGTTTGTAAGTCGTTACTTCTTGGAATTTTCCAAGAGTCGTAGCTACCGTCCACCGTTAATACGATTCACCGTGCCACCGTCACGTGATTTTTTTTTTTTTTTCACTGCCACGTTGTTAAGTGTTTACTGGATTTTATATTGTTAAATGTTTAGTGCAGTCTGTTAAATGTATACTGGATTATGTTAAATGTTTACTGGATCCCGCAAGTTGCAACCTTTAAAAAAAAATTATCAAAAAGAAAAATCACGTGCGGTGGCACGGTGGATCAATTTTAACGGTGGCCGCTAGCTTTTCTCCATTTTCCAAGTCTCCTGATTTTAACTATCAGTACGTCCACACATACACAAAATTTGTAACTCTTATCTCAAATTGTATAACACGTAACTCAAATTTTATAACAATGTGAATATGTAGACATTAATATGAGGATACTAGATGTGACCCTTACTTCTTTCATTTGCTCACTAGTCATTCATTGTTGTAGTCTTTGGTACGACTCATCAAAAGGGAATTATTACGCAAATATAAAAGTATCCATTGACAATGCCATCTTGACAAAAGTATTTTTAAAAATAAAAGAAAATATGCTCAAAAATAAAAAAAGTGTATGGAAATATTATTTAAGATATTGATTGATTATGTTTCTGATTATATTCAATTTAAGATATATTTGATGGCTATTTAAAGACCATTAAATTATGATCGTTATAAAGTGCATAAAATATTGATAAGCCATCAAACGATGTTCAAATTGATTGAAATTTGAAACATTATTAATCTATAATTAACTAATACATCCATAATTTTTTATTTTTACGATTTTTATAAATATTTTCAAATATTTCAAAAGTACCATCGTCAAGATTGTCATGAATCATGATGGGTGACCAAATTGAAATGTATAAGAAAATGTGACGTACAAGAACATAAGAACATTAATAAGTGTTAATGCATATGGTTGCCGTATGTGAGTCAAAAACTTTGTGTACTATTTTTGAATTTGTGAAATGTTAATATTTTATATCTGAATTTCTTTGTATGTACTAGTAATTATGGGGATAAAAAAAAAGAAAAAAAAATTTAACTATATATATATAAAAATAAAATGGCAATAGATCGAATAATATAATATTGAAAGTTTGTACAGAAGTTACACTAAAACTAAATAGAGTCCAGTCTCTTTCTTGCAGAGACCAACTATAGAATTTAATTAAGAACCCTAATCGATTTTCTATATATATATATTTTTTTTCTAAGGCCTGATCAGAAGATTCTTTCTAGCTGACTCAAGCTCCTTGAGAACATCTCGAACAATAATGCGCTCTTGTGGTGACTCTTTGGAGCACAAAAGTCCACATCGAAGTACTAAAACCAAACAACCATGAACATTTTCTGGTGCAAACATGATGTCTTCCCCATCAGTTTGCGAGAACAATTTGGAATCAACCACGCCCATGATATGTTCAGTCAAAGCCATCCCAACATGCTTGCGAAGGCTCAAACCATATCCAAATCGCTCGTCGGTGGGGCGCACTCCAGTGAACATCTCGATAAGAAGAATGCCGTAGCTATATACATCGCCTTCTACAGATGGCCGACCACCCATCCCATACTCTGGACAACAAAATAAATGCATTATTTGCAGTCTAAAATTTGGTCCTCATTGACACTTTTTAATAAAATATAGTGAGAATATTATACTATGCAAATTACATACTATACTATTCTGTCCTACGAATCTGCATCTTTATTTTCAAAATTTTTATTGTCAATCCAGGCCACTCAAAATGATTTTCGTAAGCAATTTTACCTGTATACCAAATATTTTATTTTATTTTATTTTCTATTTTTAGATATATTAAACATCGCTTGATTAAAATATTATGAACATCTAATGAAGATACGTTTTAAAATATTCAATAATAAATAAAAATTTTGTTTACAAGTAATATTGCATAAATAAATATTATATTAAGTGGATCAGATTGATTATAAATATATATTTTGAAAAGAACATACAGGTCTATATTATAGAAAATTTGTTCTATGCATGCATAGTCTAATAGCCTCACCCGTATAGATACTACACAACATTTTTATTTTCCCTTTTAACAAATACAACGTAAACGACCCCATGACATTAGTACAAGGTAGAAATAGGTACTTAAATCACAAGTATTTCAGTCAAGGCTGAATATAATTTTCTATTAACATATTTTTTTGTCTTAATAATAAAATCAAATTTGATCAAATTGCTATTCTTATAGACATAAACAATTAAAATAAAAGAGGTTTGCTATGAATGCAAACAAAAGCTTAGTATTACCTGGAGGAATATATCCAATAGAACCTTTTATTCCGCTAATGCTTGTCATTGATTGAAAATGTTGAGTATCAGAGTCAAACAAGAACCTCGCTAGCCCAAAATCGCCCACTTTTGCTATCATGTAATTATCCAAAAGTACATTGCTAGGTTTTAGGTCACAATGTACAATTGGTACGTTCCCATGGGAATGGAGATAATCTAGTGCAGTTGCAATGTCGATTGCAATGTTCAACCTTCGAAGAAGGTTAAGGCTTATAGGTGGAGGCTCAATGGTAGGATTTGGATGCAACCAAGCTTCCAAGCTACCGTATGGCATGTATTCAAACACTAAAGCCTTGAAATCGTCACCTTGGTGGTCCATGCTTGAGCATGCACTCAACACTTTGATAAGGTTTCGGTTTCTCACATTTCTTAGTATCTCACATTCAAAACAGAAACTTCTAGATGCCCCATGTCTCTCAAGGTTTAACACCTTAACTGCAACTATTGTTACATTCTCAAAGCTCATAACAGCTTTGTACACTTTTCCAAAAGAGCCAGCTCCAATTAGATTCTCCAAAGAGAAATTTTCAGTGGCTTTGAGAAGGTCATTGTATGAAACATGTGACGGCTCATATTTTAATATTCTATCTGTAGATTGCTGATTGTTGTGAGATGTTTTTCTTGAATAGCAAGTTATGAATAGCCAGATGGCAATTGCCAATCCAATAAATGAACTGACAATGAAACTTATGAGCATAATGTTCTGATGAAAATGATGACTCCGTGCTGGAGATTTTGATGTGCATCGTGGCAAATGCAATTCAGGTACTCTGCCACAAAGCATGGGATTTCCTCTTACATCAAGACCGGTAAGGTTCATAAAAATGCCTTCTCTTGGTAATTCTCCTTCGAAATTGTTGAAGGAAATATTCAGATACAGGAGGTTCATTCGACCGATAAATTCAGGAACTTGACCGGAGAGAATTATTGGAGATATCAAGTACTTGCAAACCTTTTAAGTTGCTCAAGATGGATGGAATAGTTCCTTGAAATAGATTATTGTTGAGATAAATGGCTTCAAGTAATTGACAATCGCCAATTGCGCTTGGAATTTCCCCAAGTAATTTGTTATTTGAGAGCACAATCGATTGCAGGTTTTTCATGTTTTGAACTTCTGGTGGCAAGATGTCAGTTAGATAATTGTGTGACAATTCCAGGCTGATGGAAAGAGAATTTAGGCTCATGATTTCTTTTGGAATTCTTCTTGTCAGTTTATTATTTGATAAATTTAAGATGTTTAGGATTTGCATGTTTAGTAATTCTGATGGTATATTCCCTTCAAATATATTATCATTTAGTAATAGTTGAGTCATTTTTGTGAGTTCACCGAAAGTTGGTGGAATTTCACCCCATAGCGAGTTAAATGATACATCTAATAATCCTAATTTGGAAAGATTTCCGATTTTTTCTGAAGCAATGCCATTGAGATGCATGTTGAATAGTAGAAGGGCACCTAGGTTACTGAGTTTTTGGAGCTCTACTGGTATGCTCCCAGAAATTGGATTACAAGAAATATTGAGCCCAAAAAGGCCAGTAGAAAGGTTTGCCACAGAACTAGGTATCACTCCTTGAAGTTGGTTATTACTAAGATCCAATAATTGTAAATATGAACAGTTCGTTAAAGCATCAATGAATCTCCATTCATGATGTGTTTTAGCCTCAAGATTATTTCCACTGACGAAAAAATATTGAAGTAATTTTAAGTTTCCAATGGTAGATGGTATTATACCACTGAAATAATTTGCAGTTAGGTCGACAATATATAAAGCAGAGCAATTGGATATGGATGGTGGGATATGTCCACTGAAATGATTTCCACTTGGTATCAAAATTTGCAGATTTGGGAAAGCATTGCCTATATCAATAGGGAGAGTTCCTTCAAGCGGGTTAGGACCAAGTTGCAAAGAAACCATTGTTGATATATTGTAAAAGGAACGCGGTATTTCACCCGAAATGCTATTATTGTTAATAACAAACCACTGGAGGGTTTCAAGCTTCCCAAGTTCATCAGGGATGAAACCAGTTAATTCATTTTCAAAAAGCCCAAGGTGAATTAGACTACTAAGGTTACCTAAGGTGGAAGGTATGGATCCTGTCAGACTATTCGTATATAGTCCCAAGTGTAGGAGCTTTTGGAAAAGACCGAACTCTGGAGGTATGCCTCCTATTAGGAAGTTGTTTCCAATATCAATATGTTTAAGTTCTTTGCATTGCATTAGGTCAGATGGGATGGTCCCATTGAGTTTGTTACTATAAAGTGAAATAAATTCTAGTTTGGAACAATTACTAAGAGTCGACGGACTGCCACCTTCAAGAAAATTGTTGCTCATGTTTACATAACGTAGCCTACGCAAATATCCAAGCTTAGTTGGAATTTTTCCCTGAAGATGATTGTCAAAGAGATCAATCTTTTGAAGAAAAGTGAGATTTGCAAAGGAGGGAGATATAGAACCTGACAATTGTTTAGAGTCTAGAACAAGTGCAGTAACTCTGTCAGGATGGTGTCGGCCGCAATGAACGCCTTGCCATTGGCAATGATGAAGTGACTTATTCCATGAGGACAAGATTCCAAGTGGATCACGAGATATTTGAGATTTAAAGGTGAGAAGTGCTGATACATCAGTTTCACTATTGTGTAGTACTTTGGCATGAATTGGAAATTTGAAAATACTTGTGAGGAGGTGAAGAGTGAGCAAGTAATAAGAAAGCTCCATGATTTTTGCCAGTGTGATGGGCTACTCTACAACTGAGTGCCCTTTATATATAATTTGAAAGAGTAATAGCTAGCAACCACCCATTTTATCTATCCACCGGTCCACTGTATTTGTAATTAACAAATAGTATTTTTCAGTAAACATTTATAACTTTCCGATCAACATATATCATTTTCTAGTAAACAGACACATTACGGTTTCTAATAAACATTTATGCAACTGTAACAGCACATGGATGTGGTTGTGTCAAATTGAGAGAGAAAGTGGATGGGTGGCCTACTTTATAGGGTGAACTTTACATGTTTTCCAAATTTGAAAAGAGATATTTTGAAGAAGCTGTTAGGGTAAGGTTATCAAATTCTGATTGTGACTGATAAGGACTGAAAAACTTGATGACAAAATATTTCAACTTTCTTGACTGATTTCATATTGAACTTCTGACCTTCGGATGGTTTTGATGCAAATGTCGACAATCTCTAGGCGGCTTTTATCTTACAATTAAAGTCAAATGGATTTGAATTGCTGATACTGACAATGGGATATGTGAACTACAACTTCTGACCCAGGATGGTTTCGATGCTAAAGTCAATCTTAAGCTAGGCAGCTTTCATATTATAATTTGTGTTAATTTGGAGTCTGTTTTGCTTTCAAGTTTCCGCAGACTAATTAGTGATATTAAAAAAAAAAAATTAAATCACGGATACCGACTGCATTAAAAAAAAATAAAAAAAGAACCTATCAATGTGCAAATCGGAATTAAATGAAATAGATCCTAGTAATTAAGTATTTAACTCATTGATTGCTGAAAGTAGATAGTTTCATTATCAATATGTATTTGGATAACTCAAAAGTTTCTTTAATTGAGTTTGACAATAAGGGTGCAGCTTCAGGTGTTGGCAAGGCTGCATCATGCTTGTGAAGGTTCAAGTGCCATATGGTGTAGTTTCAGATGAAAGCTTGACTTCAGGTGAACCGTAATTAGCAGTTCCTGAAAACCGAGGCAAGTTTAAATTATCTCACACACTTGACAGAAGACGAACTTGGTCGATAAAATTTAAACAAAACACAATAAAATTAAGCTATGCTTTGTTTTCTATGTCATTATTTTTATAGAACTATATATATATATATAGATTTTGGTGCATTTTGTATAGTTTTCAATGCTTCAATTTAGTGTATTAGAACAATCTTTTATTTTTTTTTTTGGTCAAAAACTATATACAAATTACAAATTTTATAATTTTTTTTTATTTTAATTTAAGTAAAAAATAAATTATATATAAAAGCAGCTTCTTATCCGATTGGGCCAATTTGGGCTGCTTCATCTAATTCAATTTATTCAACAGACAAGTTTAGTGATTCTATCTGGGCCCTAATTGATCTAGTTAATTACCATACTAAAATGTACATTACAATCTTGTCGGCCGAAGATGTTGGATCTGTTTCAAGTGTTTTGTGAGACAGACCTGTCTCTTTTGTTCAGAAGCTAGAGATGCATGTGTACTTGAATGCAGTTGCCGGCCCACTATACATTATGTTACAATTAATGCTAGACGAGAAATTTAATGAACCATATGGACCTTAAAGTTGTTTACAAATTAATGTTCTTAATAAAATGGATTTTTATTATATTATTAAGAAAAGAGTTCTATTTTGGACCTTGATCCCTAAATTACTGTGTTTGGTTCAATTTGGTTCCTGAACTATTGCATTTGTCCATAAACTATTTTTAGTTTAAATTGGTCTTTGAACTATTACATTTGGTTCCTATTACTCCGTATGTAATTTACTTCCATTTATGCTAACTGATTATTTATGAACTAATTTTGGCATCAATAAGTATAAACTAAAGTACAATTGGAGGAGCAATATGAACTAAATTATAAATTTAGGGATCAATTTGAACAAAGAAAAATAGTTTCAGGACCAATGTGAACCAAATGTAACAGTTCAGGAACCAATTTGAACTAAAAAAAATAGTTTAGAGATCAATTTAAACGAAATACAATACTTCAGGTAACAAAATCAGATAGGGTATCAAGGAATAAATGTTAACAAACTGGTTATCATCACTTAATTAGAGTACAATTAAGTGATGATACCGGCCAATTGTACCCTAACGAAGTGAAGATACCCAATTGTACCCTAATTAATTAGGGTACAATTTTTTTTTAATGCAATTAGGGTACAATTAAAGTATATATATGCATCAATTAACAAGGCAGGTTGGTTTGGTTTGTTGGCCCTTTTTGATCTTTTAATAAATTTTATAATTAGTATTTAAAGCTCTTGTAAATATTGTGTCTTATGATGTTAAGTTCTAACGTCATCGGTTCAAACGTCATCAAACATAATAATTTGAGAACTTTAAACATTCGTTAGAGTTCCAATTTCCAAGAAGACAATGTATGTATATATAGTCGTTTCATTAATTGTTTCATAATTGTACAATGTTTCTATATATCTGTTTGAACTTGAAGAGGTGGTCCAAATTAAGACTCCAAGCACAAACACTGAGAGTCTGAGACGCATGTTCCATGTTTTCCAAGGCACCACACATCTTTTCCTTCCACCTTGCTTTTACACGGCTATTGGGAGTACATACAGTCACTACTGGTGGATATATATTGCACATGCGAAATGCGTACAAAAATATCATTTTAGGTTCCGGAAAAAATGGAAGGAAAATAAATGGGTACACGAAGAGTGCTGTGCATAATTAAATTATATCAAGTTAGCATATGAAATTAATGATGAGTAATATAGGGTGAGCTTAAGTTTACAGAGAGTTTTAAGTTTAAAATCATGCGAAAACACTTTCAGATTTAGATTAATTATATGGGTCATTAGATTCTTTATTATATCAAAAATCTTATATATGTAATACAATAATTTTCCAATTTTTGGAAACTTTAGTTGTCTTGGATTTTGTAAAATCGATATATACAAATATAAATATTGAATATATCATCAATATTGTTAATTACTCTTACCATATACTAGTAAAGAGCCCACGCCTTGCTTTGAGCTGAAATTGTTATTTCTTATAATAAATTTTTAAAAAAATATGTAATGAGTTTTAAATTGAGAAAATTGATATGGGCCTTAAGTTTTAATGGGTTGAGACATTAAAGTATGTCAATGGTGGTGATCAATCTAAGTAAACAATCAACGGCTGAGATTTATTCCTTGGGGAAGATAGAACTTTCATGTCAAAAAATATTCAATCTCCTTTTATTAGGAGTAAGGATATATAACAATTACTTAGAAAGTTTCAAAAATAAATTTTTTTTCCAATCCCACATTAACCAACTACTAAGTATCAAAGCATAATCATTCCAATCACACATTAACCAACTACTAAGTATCAAATGATAAAATTTTCTCTTTTGTTGCTCTTTCACTTCATCTTTTGTTCCCATACCTTCTCTGAACAACTTTAAGATAATATTTATGTGATTTAGTAGTGATTCAAATAGATGATTTAATTTATGATTTGCGTTATTGAACTTAATACTACAATGTTTCAAGTTAATACGTTAATTGTTTCAAGATAATTTGTTAATGTTTCAATTTGGATATATTTTACATTATAACTGGTATATATCTGTTTTGGTATCTGTATATCTGGACCGATATTTTAGAGTCTACAAATTAATTACACTTAAATTAATGCAAGTGCTTACACCAACCCAGACTGCAAACAGATGTCATCAATGATGGAGATAGCAAGATATATCATATTATCATGCTACATCCGCGTTGGTCCTAGGGTAACCAAACCAGATTGTAACAGAACCAATATGCAGATTGACTGTCAGAATAATTATTCTTTCTTTATGTTTGGTATATATAGTTCGCATTCATTGATGGAATCACAGAAAATTAATTAAGGTGGAAAGGATTTATCAGAAAATTTCAAGAGGATATCGAGCTTCAAATGCACATTTAATATTTGATTTAGATTATCCATAATTTAGAAGATGACGAGGGATCGATCATTGATAGTCATGTTTATCTTGACAATTTAAAATGCTCACTCTAGTTTACAAAATCAATAAAGACTAGAAAATTTGCAATTAAACACAACGAAATAAAGGACTACTTATTACAGGTAAGTCTAATACCAAGGTAAAAATAGATTAGTTATTCACACAAAACCGATCTTATTTTTACGGAAGTAACAAAAAAAAAAAAAAAAAAAAACGGCCATATACTTCTATTTAAAGTTTTTTATTTTTATATCTAGATCATACATTTGAGACTTTTCTTGGCGTTAGAATTGTTTGTTTTTTTTTTTATCCTTTCGAAATTTCTTGCTGAAAAATCGATATGATTCCATTTTTGTTACGAAAATGATTGAGAGTACGGCTGGTCGGTCTCCCAGGTAATCTAGGGCTTCAAGGAGAGTAAGAGATAGAAGAGACTCAAAATTTCTTGAAACTAAGTATATTCTCGCTCTCAAAGGTCTTTTATATGGTATCAAATATAAGAAAACATAGATACATGACTCGTAGGTCTAATGTATAATTCGAACCATATTTTAACAACTTCCACTTTAGACTGAACTATATCAAAAACAAACTAAACATAAGCTAATCTAAACAAACTACGAAAACCATAAAAATACAACTAGTAAATGCTAGCAACTGAACTAGCACAACGCTAAAAACAAACATATATAAAATGGGCTCAAACACTAAGTCAAAACATAACAACCTAAACAAACTCCACCTCATATCATACACCCTTTCATTTCACGAGGGGATTATTTCTGTTTTTCAATGTACACAAGTCATTGAAAAACATGCAAATGATAAATCAATTTGACCAGATCCTGCATGCATCGTCTTTGCTTCCTAATTTCATTTGGTACAGTTAATTTGTATTGTTCATTCGGGAGTTTCTTCTCTGAAACCGTTGAGCCAGTGGGAGTAGTAGTTATCAACAACAGTTCGTACCAGTACAAGCCCGGTGCAAGGTGACAGCGCCCCAAAGTCAAATAGCCCTGGAGATACCCTCATGATCACTTCACTTATCCGTAAACAACTCTTAATTAAGTACTTTTAACCAAATGCTTCCCTAAGACGACTAAGCTTGTGCGGACCACTCCCTTCAATCCTCTCGGTCGGACCTGGACAACTACCTCGTTTTGCTTTGGTAGTAATTCATGCAAACTTATTAGTTTTATAGTATAAGAAAATGTGATGTACATGAGCATAAGAACATAAATAAGTGTAAATGACTATGATTGCCGCATCTAGGTGAGTCGAAAACTTTCGGCAACTTTTTTCATATTTGTGAAACGTTAATATTTTATTTCTCAATTTCTTTGTACGTACTAGTAATTATGGGGATAAAAAAAAGATAAAGACTTAACTATACATAAAAATAAAAAGCCAAATAGATCAAATAATATAAGATTGAAAGTTTATACATAATTTAAACTAAGAGAGTCCAGCTTCTTTCTTGCAGTGACCAACTACAAAACTTAATTAAGCACCCTAACTAATCTTGGGTATGTTTGGATGATACAAGAATAGACTGTTCCCGAGATTAGCAATGCTATTCCAATTCTGGTACAATCCAAACAACAAACTTGTTTTTCGGATTAGTCCAGATTAGAGCTATTCCGCTGTTCTTGCAAATAGATGGAATTGTAAGAACAACTAGTTAGGAATTGCTAAAAGAATCTTTTATCCCAATAAAATATTGTTTATTTCTTAAAGTATTCCTTCTTTCTCTCACCTCTTGCTTTTTTCCACGAAAGAGAAAGTGACAAACAACGAAACTGGGTGAGTTCTGCTTTTGTGTTTCAATTGTAAATCTCCATCACTAGAGTTTGAAATTGGCAATGTCGATACTGGTTTTGCTCTCTCCACATTCTGAGCAATCTTTAGAGATCTCAATCGATTATCATCTGCTATCTCATCTGGTTTTCCTCTACCCAACATGCCTTCTTTTATGGTTGAGAAAGAAAAGAGTGAAAGGAGGACACATGGCATCGTCCATGGACCATGGTGGTGCGGCTGGTGCCTCTCCAAGGAAGATACAAAAATTTTGAGCATATACCAGTTGATATAAATCAATAGCAATTTTTCAATCCTTGATTTCGAAAAAATAAATCTTTGCACGATCCAAACGTACCCCAATCCTTAATTTTATTAATCTCATTTACTATTCTCAATTCCTCTATTCTTTACAAATCTTTGCACGATCCAAACGTACCCCTTATATATTGTTGTTTTCTAAGGCCTGTACAGAATTAAGCTTCTTTCTAGCCAACTCTAGCTCCTTGACAACATCTCGAATAGCAATGCGCTCTTGTGGTGACTCTTTGGAGCACAAAAGCCCACATCGAAGTACTAAAACCAAACAACCATGAACATTTTCAGGTGCAAACATGATGTCTTCCCCATCAGTTTGCCTGAACAATTTGGAATCAAGCACGTCCATGATCTGTTCAGGCAAAGCCATCTCAACATGCTTGCGAAGGCTCAAACCATATCCAAATCTCTCGTCGGTGGGCCGCACTCCAGTAAACATCTCGATAAGAAGAATGCCGTAGCTATATACATCGCCTTCTACAGATGGCCGACCACCCATCCCATACTCTAGACAACATATTCACAACCTAAAATTAGGTCACACATCGTAATAGTTTGTACAAGTAGTTTATTAAACAAGTATTAGTCAAGGCAGAATAGTGTTTTTTTTTTAATATTTTTCTTTTGTGTTATTAAAATGAAAATTATTTTCTTTTGTTCTTAAAGACTTAAATTACATAAATATAAAAAGAGCTTTGTTGTGGTTGTGCACTTAATAAAATGTTCTCATAAAAGTTTGATATTACCTAGAGGAATATATCCAATAGAACCTTTAATTCCATCAGTGCTTGCTGTTGCTCGAAAATTCAAGGTATCAGAACGAATCAAGAACCTTGCCAGTCCAAAATCACCCACTTTTGCTATCATATCACTATCTAGAAGCACATTGCTGGGTTTTAGATCACAATGCACAATCGGTATAGGTCCACAGGTATGGAGATAATCTAGTGCAGTTGCAACATCAATTGCGATGTTTAATCTTTGGAGAAGGTTTAGGCTTCTAGCTGGCGGATCAATGCCTGGTGTTGGGTGCAACCAAGCTTCTAAACTACCATATGGCATGTACTCAAACAACAAAGCCTTGAAATCGTTACCTTGATGGTCTATGCTTGAGCATGAACTCAGCACTTTAATAAGATTTCGGTGTCTCACATTTCTAAGTATCTCACATTCAGAAAAGAAACTTCTAGAAGCTCCATGTCTCTGAAGGTTTAGCACCTTCACTGCAATGGTGGTTACATTCTCAAAGCTCATGGTAGTCTTGTACACTTTTCCAAATGAGCCTTGTCCAATTAAATTTTCCATAGAGAAATTTTCTGTGGCTATGAGAAGGTCATTGTATGAGACGTGTTTCAACTCATGTCTCAATACCCTGTGTGCAGATTGTTGATTATTGTGAGACCTTTTTCTAAAATAGCAAGTTATCATTAGCCATATCACAATGATCAAATCAATAATTGAACTGACAATAGAACTTATGAGCACAATAGTCCTGTGAAAATTATGACTATGTGTCGGACATTATGAAGTGCATCGAGGCAAATGTAATTCAGGTACTCCACCACAAAGCATAGGATTTCCTCTTACATCTATATGGGTAACACTCGTAAAAATCCCTTCACTTGGCAATTCTCCTTCAAAATTGTTGAAAGAAATATTTAGATATTGTAGGTTCATTTGACCAATAAATTCGGGAACTTGGCCAGAGAAAGAATTGTTTGACAAATCAAGTGATTGCAAACCTTTCAAGTTGCTCAAGGTAGATGGAATCGTTCCTTGAAATTGATTATTATTAAGAAAAAGGGACTGGAGTAATTCACATCCTCCAATTGTGCTCGGAATCTCTCCAACTAATTTGTTATTTGAGAGAAATATTGATTGTAAGTCATTTAAGTTACCAATTTCTGGTGACAAGATGTTAGTTAGATAATTGTGTGACAAATCCAAGCTGATAGAAAGAGAAGGTAGGTCAAGGATTTCTTTCGGAATTTTACCGGTCAACTTATTATTTGATAAATTTAGGATCTCCAGTGTATGCATTTTAATTAACTCAGGTGGTATACTCCCATCAAATGCATTATCATTTAGAAATAGTTGGGTCATCTGTTTGAGATTACCAAAGGTTTGTGGGATTTGACCTGATAGTAAATTAGCTGACACATCTAATATCCCTAATTTGGAAAGATTACCGAGTTCTTCTGAAATAGTGCCACTCAGAAGCATGTTGGATAGTAAAAGGGTATTTAAGTTAGCAAGCTTTTGCAGTTCTGTTGGAATGCTCCCATAAATAGGATTATTAGAAATGGAGAGCTCTTGAAGGTTAGTGGAAAGGTTGGCTATAGAACTAGGCATCAATCCTTGGAATTGATTATTATCAAGATATAAATCTGTTAAATATGTACAATTGCCTAAAGCATCAATGAACCTCCAATCATGATGTGTCTTGGCCTCTAGTTTATTATCTCCAACAGTAAGATATTGTAAATTCTTTAAGTTTCCAATGGATGAAGGTATTGTACCGCTGAAATAATTTAAAGTCAACTGAACAAAACTTAGAGCAGAGCAATTGGATATGGATGGTGGGATTTGTCCGTTGAGTTGATTTTCAAATAGCGATAACGATTCAAGATTTGGGAAAGCATCGCCTATATTAAAAGGAATAGTTCCTTCAAGCTGATTAGCACCAAGTACCAACAATACCATTGTTGATATATTGTAAAGGGAGTGCGGGATTTCACCCGAAATGCTATTATCATAGATATCAAATTCCTGAAGGTTTTCAAGCTTCCCAATTTCGTAAGGGATTGTACCACTTAATTCATTTTGGTTAAGAGTAAGTTGTAATAGATTAGTAAGGTTGGCTAAACCGGATGGGATGTGTCCTTTAAGACTATTCTGGTCAAGTTGGAGATATTGTAGCTTTTTAAGGTTGCTTAATGTAAGAGGGATTGGACCATGAAAGTTATTTTGATTAAGATAAAGAGCTAATAGGTTATTAAGTTTGCCTAAACTATCTGGAATGTAACCCCCAAGATTATTTTGATCAAGGTATAGGTATATTAGGTTACTAAGGTTGCCTAAGGCAGAAGGCACGGATCCGGTAAGGTTATTCACATATAGTCCCAATAATTGGAGCTTGGGGAGAAGGGCTAACTCTGAAGGTATTCCTCCTGTGAGGAAGTTATTTCCAAGATCAATTTGTGTAAGTTCTTTGCATTGCATTAGGTCTGATGGGATGGTTCCATGGAGGTTGTTACTAAAAATTGAAATAGTTTCTAGTTTGGAACAATTACCGAGAGTAACCGGAATGCCACTTTCAAGAAAATTGTTGCTCATGTTTACATAACGCAGCCTGCGCAGATATCCCAACTCGGTTGGAATTTTTCCTCGAAGATTATTGTCAGAGAGATCAATCTTTTGAAGAAAAGAGAGATTTGTCAAGGAGGGAGATATAGAACCTGACAATTGTTTAGAGTCTAGAACAAGTGTAGTAACTCTGTCAGGATGGAGTCGGCCGCAATGAACGCCTTGCCATTGACAGTGATGAAGTGACTTGTTCCATGAGGACAAGACTCCAAGTGGATCACCAGATATTTGAGATTTAAAGGTGAGAAGTGCTGATACATCAGTTTCACTATTGTGTAGTACCTTGGCGTGAATTGGGAATGAGAAAATACTTGTGAGGAGGAAGTGAACAGTGAGCAATTGATAAGAAAGCTCCATGATTTTTGCCTGTGTGATGGGCTACTCTACAACTGAGTGCCCTTTATATAATTTGAAAGAGTAATAGCTAGCGACTACCCATTTTATCTATCTATCGGTCCACTGTATCTTTACTAATAATAAAAGCCTATTGGAAAAAATGACATGAAAGGGTTATCCTTATATCTGAGCCGTTAATCATTTTCTTCGATAGATCAGAACCGTTGATGTACGTTAATGCCCATTGACATTCTCAGCCCATTAAAATTAAGGCCTATATAAATTATCTCAAATTAAGGCCCATTACATATTATCTTAAAAGTTTATTATAAGAAATAATAATTTCAGCCCAAAGTAAGGAGTAGACTTTTTACTAGTTTGTAATAAACAAATAGCATTTTTTAGTGAACATTTATAACTTTCCAATCAACATATATCATTTTCTAGTAAACAGATATATTACAGTTTCCAGTGAACATTTATGTAACTGTGACAAGCACATGCATGTGGGTGTGTCAGATTGAGAGAGAGGGTGGATGGGTTGCTTACTTTATAGTGTGGACTTTACCTGTTTTCCTAATTTGAAAAGAGATATTTTGAAGAAGCTGTTAGGGTAAGGTTATCAAATTTTGATTATGACTGATAAGGACTGAAAAACTTAATGACAAAATATTTCAACTTTCTTATCTGATATTAAGCTTCTGACCCTTTGTATGGTTTTTAACTTTTTATGCAAATGTCAATTGTCCAGGCGGCTTTTATCTTACAATCAAAGTCAAACGGATTTGAATTGCTGATACTGACAATGCAAAAGTCAAGCTTAGCCTAGTGGCTTTCATATTATAATCTGTGTTTGGACCCTGTTTTGCTTTCACGTTTTTGCAGACTAACTGGTAACATTTCAAATCAAAATTAAATTACTGATACCGACATGATATTGACAACAAAAAGAACCTAATAATATTTAAATCGAAATTAAATAAAATGGATCCTAGTAAGCATTTAGCTAATTGATTGCTGAAAATAGATAATTTAATTATCTAACTGTTTGTCTTAATTTAATTAACAGAGTTATCGTCAATATGTTTTTGGATAACTCGGAAGATTCTTTAATTGAGTTTAACAATAAGGGTGCTTCAGGTGTTGGCAAGGCTGCATCGTGCTTGTGAAGGTTCAAGTGCCATATGGTGTAGTTTAATTCAGATGCCGTTAGATGATCTTAGGATTCGTGCTAGCACAGATCTCAAGATAATCTGACGGCCCACATTCTGCGCTACACTTTGCAGCGCTACAGAGGATATGGAATCGCTCGACTTCAGGTGAACGGTTAGCAGTTCCTGAAAACAATGGCAAGTTTAATTTATCTCAGACACTTGACAGAATACGAACTTGGTCGATCTGGGCCTTGTATTTAAACCTTACTAATATGTCATTCTTGTCAATAAAAATTAAGCTATGCTTTCTATGTCATTTATCTTATATAAATTATACCATTTCATACTATTAATAATATACCGTTGTCTCACTCTTTATATCAATTTGGTACGTCTTTTGTATAGCTTTCATTGCTTCAGTTTAGTATATTAGAACAATCTGTTGTTCTTTTTGATCAAAAACCATGTACAAGTTACTGATTTTTTTATTTTTATTTAAGTAAATAAAATAAAAAATAAATCCTTACTCCTAATAAAAGGAGATTGGATTTTTTGATATGAAAGTTCTATCTTCCTCAAAGAAGAAATCTCAGCTGTTGATTATTTACTTAGATTGATTACCGTCGTTGACGTACATTAATGTCCTGGCCCATTAAAATTTAAGTCCATATTAATTTTCTCATAATGGATGAGTTTTCGGCCCTTTATTATATGATATAATAATTTCAGCCCAAGCGACGCGTGAGCTCTTAACTAGTTATATATAGAAAAGGAGCTTCTGATCCGATTGGGCCAATTTGGGCTGCTTCATCTAATTCAATTCATTCAACAGACAAGTTTAGTGATTCTAGATGGGCCCTAATTGATCTAGTTAATTACCATACTAAAATGTACATTACAATCTTGTCGGCCGACCGAAGATGTTGGATCTGTTTCAAGTGTTTTGTGAGACAGACCTGTCTCTTTTGTTCAGAAGCTAGAGATGTGTACGTGAATGCAGTTCCCGGCCCACTATACATTATGTTACAATTAATGCTAGACGAGAAATTTAATGAACCATATGGACCTTAAGTTGTTTACAAATAAATGTTGTTAATAAAATGGATTTTTATTATATTATTAAGAAAAGAGTTCTATTTTGGACCTTGATCCCTAAATTACTGTGTTTGGTTCAATTTGGTTCCTGAACTATTGCATTTGTCTATAAACTATTTTTAGTTTAAATTGGTCTTTGAATTATTACATTTGGTTCCTATTACTCCGTATGTAATTTACTTCCATTTATGCTAACTGATTATTTATGAACTAATTTTGGCATCAATAAGTATAAACTAAAGTACAATTGGAGGAGCAATATGAACTAAATTATAAATTTAGGGATCAATTTGAACAAAGAAAAATAGTTTAAGGACCAATTTGAACCAAATGTAACAGTTCAGGAACCAATTTGAACTAAAAAATAGTTTAGAGATCAATTTAAACGAAATACAATAGTTCAGGTGCCAAAATCAGATAGGGTATTAAGGAATAAATGTTAACAAACTGGGTATCATCACTTAATTAGAGTACGATTAAAGTATATATATGCATCAATTAACAAGGCAGGTTGGTTTGGTTGGTTGACCCTTTTTGATCTTTTAATAAATTTTATAATTAGTATTTAAAGCTCTTATAAATATTGTGGCTTATGATGTTAAGTTCTAACGTCATCGGTTCAAACGTCATCAAACATAATAATTTGAGAACTTTAAACATTCGTTAGAGTTCCAATTTCCAAGAAGAGACAATGTATGTATATATAGTCGTTTCATTGTTTCATAATTGTATAATGTTTCTATATATCTGTTTGAACTTGAAGAGGTGGTCCAAATTAAGACTCCAGGCACAAACACTACTGAGAGTCTGAGACGCATGTTCCATGTTTTTCCAAGGCACCACACATCTTCCTTCCACCTTGCTTTTACACGGCTATTGGGAGTACATACAGTCACTACTGGTGGATATATTGCACATGCGAAATGCGTACAAAATATCATGTCTGGTTGCGGAAAAAAAATGGAAGGAAAATGGGTTACACGAAGAGTGCTGTAGTTCATAATTAAACTATATCAAGTTAGCATATAAAATGATGAGTAATATAGGGTGAGATTAAGTTTGCATTGAGTTTAAGTTCAAAAATATGTGAAAGCACTTCCAAATTAATTTAAATTATATGGCTCATTAGATTCTTTATTATATAACAATCTTATATATGTAATACAATAATTTTCCAATTTTTGAAAACTTTAGTTGTCTTGAATTTTGTAAAATCGATATATACAAATATAAATATTGAATATATCATCAATACTGTTAATTACTCTTACCATATACTAGTAAAGAGCCCACGCCTTGCTTTGAGCTGAAACTGTTATTTCTTATAATAAATTTTTAAGAAAGTATGTAATGAGTTTTAAATTGAGAAAATTGATATGGGCCTTAAGTTTTAATGGGTTGAGACATTAAAGTATGTCAATGGTGGTGATCAATCTAAGTAAACAATCAACGATTGAGATTTATTCCTTGGGGAAGATAGAACTTTCATGTCAAAAAATATTCAATCTCCTTTTATTAGGAGTAAGGATATATAACAATTACTTAGAAATTTTCAAAAATAAAAATTTTTTGCAATCCCACATTAACCAACTACTAATATCTCCATAAAAAACTTCAATATTTCATATCCCTAGCTTCATATATTTTTAATATCAAATTTGTCAAAACTCTCACATCTGTCCAACTCCAAATCATATATATGATATATGATCTTTTAATTGAAATTAGTAATTGTGTTTTGATATTTTTTTTCCGTGTTACCTTACAGTTAACCAAGTATGAAAAAACTACAAATAGAAGTTAAAAAAAAAAAAAAAAGACAGACAACGACCTGTTTTAACTTGAATGTCTACTTCACAAAAAAAAAAAAAAAAAGAAGACAACGACCTGTTTTAAAACTACTGAGTGCATGTAAGAAACATATTGAATGTCTACTTCAAAAAAAAAAAAAAAGAAACATATTGAATGATAAATATTGACCAAATCATAGACCAAGATCTTAATAGCGACAAATGTTCTAAGCAAAACAAATTAACAAAATCCAAAATCACTATGTGAAAATTTTGACGCTATATAAGCACATAGAGCTAGACTATTATACTAACGTTAGCATTTCGGAATGAAATGCCAACGCCTCAAATTTGATGTTATCGTGTCCGAAATCACGATTTTATGGTGCTCAATAAATGCTTTATATAAAAATATTGGGGAATACAAAAATTTTTCATTTTTAGAGTTTTTTAAGTATTTGTTTTGTATTTTTGAAAATAGCATGTACAAACATCAATATTTTATTAATATTTATAAGCTCTTTTATAAAATTCAAAACAAATACTTAGAAAACTCTAAAAATAAAAATTTTTTGTAATTCCCAATATTTTCATATAAAGAATTTATTGAGCACCATAAATCGTGATTTCGGATACGATAACACAAAATTTGAGGCGTTAGCATTTCGGTCCGAAATGCTAACGTTAGTATAATAATCCAACTCTAAGTACATAATAAAAAAAAGCACGATATTTGGACATATAGGAGAGTTTTTCAAAATTGAAGGATAAATTGGGGGGAGATATATAAAATTCTTTCATTTTCTTTTTTAAAGAAATTAGGAAGAATCAATTAGCTGAGAAATTTTCATCAAACACAAACGGGAGAAATGCATCATATTTCTTTTAAGCACGATTATGCCAAACAAAGTGTATATATATATATATATATATATATATATATATATATATATATATATATGTCTAAAATGAGTCACGACTCACGGGCTGCTTCATGAGTTGGGATCCAAAAACATATTAAATCACCTTCAAATTTTGATTTATATGGCTCAATAAATTCTTCATATCAAAATCTTATAGCACGCAAAAAATTTTCATTTTTGGAGATTTGTAAGTATAATTTGTTTGAGATTTTTTAAAAGTGACTACACAATATTAATAAAATAATTAATGAAAAATCTCGAACAAATACTTAAAAATCTCCAAAAATGAAAATTTTTTGCGTGCTATAAGATTTTGGTATGAAGAATTTATTAAGCCATATAAATCGAAATTTGGAGGTGATTTGATATGTTTTTAAATCCTGACTCATGAAGCAGCCCATAAGTTATGACTCATTTTAGAAATTCTATATATATATATATATATATATAGGTAGCAAAATTCTCTCCAGAAAAGAACTTGTTCAAATTGAATTGGAACCCATTGGCCATCAGGCGGTTTTGCTATTCACCTCAGCTAGCCAGAAATATAGATTGGAATATAGAATGGAATGCATATATAGTTTGGAATATATATAGAATATTGGAATATAGATTGCTATTCAAATATATAGATTGGAATGCATGAGAATATTAATAGCCGTCAGGTGATTTTGCAATCATAGTTTACGCTCAAACCAGATGACCCCAGCTGGGCAGTCAGCATACAATAAGTGTCAGCATACAATTAAGTACCAATCTTGGGATTTGTATCTGCTACCATTATTTTCAATGGTAGGATGCTACCATTGTCAATAACATTGGGACCCACAAAAAAGAAAAAAACCCCTATTACTAAATCTGGGCCGTTTAAATACATTCAATGGCCATCATAAAGGATGGCAGGGTCCTGCCATTAGAATTAATGGTAGCAGATACGGACCCCCAATCTTGCAGCTGTATATATGTGTACGATCGTCCACGATAAAAAAAAAAGGTATAAATTTTAATGGCTAATTTTGCTATGAATTGCATGAAATATGGACTGTTCATTTTTCATAATTGGATGGTCGCGATATGTCTTTTAGATGTAATTAAAGAAACATGTTTGATAATTAAGAACTGCTTGATTCAAAATGAAAGATATATACGTTGCTTAGCCGATCCATAGCAGAACCACTCAATTTTAATTCATACAAAGACTAAAGTTTTAATTAATACAATAAGCTTATATATATTGTCCTTGATGGCATATATAATTATGAACACGGTAATGACAATTAATATATTTTAATTAGCCACCTACCTAACAGAGACAAACCCCAATATATATATAGTAATTAGTTTTCGTGCATGGTTGCATGTGTCAAATAGAGACAGGAGTACAAATCGTACAATTAATCAACTATATTCTGCGTAAAATTAAATCTAAATTAAACGATTCTAGATTATTCATTGTGCCTGCAACCTGCATGCATGCATGATATTGTGTAATCTAATCTGCCAACTAAGTATAATTTGATTCTAGAATATTGTTTTGCATATAAATAACACAATGGAAAAATGGCTGCTGATATATATATAAATTCGTTTCTAAAGGAATACGTATCATAGACAAGACAACAACAATCTGTTTTTTTTTCTAGGATAAGAAAAATTCAGATCCAAAGTTTAAGAACACGTGAGTCGTGAGAACATTTTAATTAATAATGAATGAGGAGGCATCGTTGACAACTCAATCGACACAAGTCGACATCGTCGATCTTCCGCATTAGATTCTGTTTTGTATGAAATACCACTAAAAGTGGTGGTTCTTTGAGCAACTCAACTATGTCACATCATTAATATTATTTATTATTAATTTTATTTAAACTTTTGATCCTTTTTGATCCAATGGCTTACATGTTTCTCTCTTTATTAAATAAACAAGATATATATGATACATATAAGATAAAATTTACCACTTAAAATGGTGCAAACAACATGAATTTATAGTTATTATTTATAACATTTTTACATTATTATTATTATTCATATCAAAAGATTCGAAAATTAGATTGAAATTTTGCTTAATATAAATATATAAATATTATTCAAGGTGATATCCCCAAAATATATATGTGTACAATTTACTGAGTTTTGGACCTTCAAGATGACCAGAATGATGTGCATGCATTGCATTTTGTTTAGGTTTTCGTTTGTTTTCGTTTTACTGTTGATGTTTCAGATGCTTTGGAACAAAATGAAGTATTTGGAGCGAAGAAAGGAGCATTTGAAGCCCTGGAGCACCTGCACTCGGATCAGTAGAGAATTGGCTCAGTCCGAGTGCTCACTGAAGACTGGAGCACACACACTCGGACCGACTGACTCTTTATATGGTCCAAGTGCTACTGAGATTTTTGCAATTCAACTGCACTCAGTCCGTGTACTAGCTAGTTAACTTGGTCCGAGTACAGTTGAATATGAAAGGTTCTGCTATGAAGGCTTCGGCTCTACTGAAATGGAAGGTATAGAGCACGCTTCTCTATAAAAGGGAGGCGAGCCGAACTAAGAAGGAAGGCTGGAAGGAGGCAGAGTTGGGTTGTGCGGCCAGCAACCCTAACCCTAGGTCACGCTCTTCGGTGGATGCATCTGACAGCACAGAGGAGGAGAGAAGACAAGTCCAGAGAGCACAAAAGCTATTTTCAACTCCATTTTATATTTTTATCTTTTGAGTTGTTGATGTTGCTTGTTGTTGTTACTATCATAGTGACAAGATTCACGAATTATTCGTTTTTCAGCTCATGACGAACAGAACGCCGTATTATGACAATTCCCGAATTATTCATTTAATACACGAATTATTCACGTATAAAACGAATTTTACGAATAATATGAGATTTATTCGTAATAATTCGGCAGCTTTCGATTTGAATTTCGACTTGGTAAATTGTGTTGGGCCGTTGTGTCTGAGACTCTGAGCAGAAATTGTGCCTCTAAAAAAAAAAGACTCTAAGCAGAATTAAAGGACACCACGTGAAGATGCCATATAGCCATATAGGTCTCCTATTGTCTTTCAAATCAATATTTTGTTCCCTATTATTTATTGTTTCATATTAAATCTTTAATGGGATTGTCTGTGGCTCACGGTTTATAGTCACAGATCATAATACTTCTCATTGTTTTTATGATTTTATATTTATGATAAAATAATACAATTTTAATTTATTATAATAATGAAAATGAATAATTCCCGAATTATACACGAATTATTTCTGAATCCCTAATTTTTGACCTCGCCGAACGTTTCCCGCACATATCATTTGTTACTATGGTTACTATAAGCTTGGTACTCTTTTTGATGTTGTTGATGTTGCTTGCTGTTGTTACTATAAGCTTGGTACTCTTTTTGATTATTTGTTGTTTGTGTTCTAGCCATGTCTTGCTAGACGGCTTAGCTCTTAGGAATGATTATGCTTTGATAATATGAAATTTTGCTGTGTCCTCCAACTGAGGTCGACTGCAACCAAAACACTGGAGATTTACAGTACTCTAGTACTACTGCAGAATGAATATATATCAGAAGGAATTTATACTTGATATATTCAAGCAAACCTTATCCTGTTGACCCTTATCCCTGATAATAATTAAAGAGAGTACTATTTAGATATATTTGGATGCACTTGGCAGGAATGAGATCCTCCAAGTTAACTTAAAAATTAAGTTTGCCCGTACAGTAATTTTATAGAGGGTTTCATAAATTTTAAACACTGACCGTCTTGGCTGTCCTGACCAAGATCTGAAACCAGCAGTCCAAATCTGTTCACGAATCAACTCAAATTTTGAGTTAACTTAGAGGATACTGACTCCACTTGGCAGACTGTACTAGGTAATGAAAACGTCGATTTGGAAAAGGTTTAAACTACACTAATACTCATTGTTTCAAATTTACAGAAACCTATATATATATAGAATGTATTTTGTTAAGAAACTTAATTAGACAAGGATATATATTGTTTTAAATTTTCAAAGTATTTTTTATTATCGAAAAATTACTTTAATTTTGGTACATTTTCCATGCAACTTCAAAAAATCTTAAAAAAGTTAATTAGTTTGAAATTCTAATTAAGAATGGGAAAAAAAATTGGTAAACCGCAGTGTTTCAAAATGTAAATTGTGTTTCAATTTAAACTGGCCATTTGAGTTATAGGTTTTGAGATATGGTCATTACGCTTTGCAAACTAATAAAATATGTTTTTTTTTTAATTAAAGTGAAAAATGGAGAACAAGCTTTTTTGAGTAAAGTATATCCTAATATTATACAAATTAAATTAAGAGACCATTGTCAATTATTTGTCATACGAGATGATGAATTTGCAGATCACTAAATATCAACACAGCCTTAAGATTGATTACTTTAGAGTTAATTGATTAGTATTACTTTTTAAGGTTTTTTTTTTGGCATTTAATAATCTATAATAATATGCACTAATTAATATCGATCGTTGGTTCTGATTTTAGGAAACATTATTCTATTTTTATTTTGGCTTAGATATATATATAGTTTATGCAACAATCTAGGTTGGATTTTCTCTAAAATAGGTAAGGTTAACGCCGCACTTCGCAACCATGTGATTCTATTTTTTTGATCAAATGAACTTTTATTTCACAAAAAACAATTTAGCGAATTATTGAACCAAAAATGTTGAAGATGAAAAAAAAAATTAAATAAAAAACATGTTGATTATATAATGACATAACTTTTAATAGGAAACTCTCCACAAATTGTAAGCTAAATTTGCAAAGTTTGTAAAGATCTGCAAGCCGGTTACAATAAAAATACGGCAAAATATTTTGGGTGGAGCAAGCAATAGAAGGAAATCTTAAAAAATGCTCTTTTTGTGTGGTATTATCCTTGGTTGCCCTGTGGTCTAGATCAATATGAAAAATAACTTCATGCCATGGCTCTTACAATATATAGTTAATTTGTTTATTTTGACCTTTTAACAAATTAATCCAAAATAAAAGGATCATAAAATAAAAGGTCTAAGTGAATAATGATCTATAGATATCGGATGCAACGCTTACAATAAAACAAAGGTGAGTTTAGATTGTCAAAGAATAGCACTTTAATCAAATTAGTAAGCTATTTTTAGCTTTTGCATGATCCAAACACATAACCACTAATCCGAATTAGTGATAATAGCTACTAATTAATCTGCTATTCTTTGTAAAACATGGATTAGCTACTATTTTTTCAACCATCCATCACTATTCTAAACAACATTTTGACTATTCCAAATAGCATCATATTTCTACTATTCTTTAGCTAATAAAAAATTCACTATTTTTTTACTAATCTCATCCACTATTCTCTATTCTACTATTATTTCACTAATTATTACACAATCCAAACGTACCCCTAGATGATGTGGCCTATTTGAGAGGCCAGGAATGTATGAGTGATCTGATCCATAGATTGTGGATCCAACGCTTATAAAAGTGACTATACAATAATAAAATGATCAATGTTTTATACACTATTTAAAAAAATTATTTTTTTTTGTATTTTATACCTTTTTGATATAAATAATTAAGAGAAAAGTTCGATTTTGGTCCCTAAACTATTACATTTGGTTTAAATTGGTCCTTGAACTCTTTTTTTATTCAAATTGGTCCTTGAACTATTGGATTTGGTTCAAATTGGTCCTTAAACTACTTTTTTGTTCAATTTGATCCCTGAACTATATGGGATGATTGGTAGTATATATACTCATAATTTTACTTCTATTTATGCTAACTGATATAGTTTAGGAATGAATTTTAGTATCAATTAGTATAAACAAAAGTACCTGAGAGGGATTATATGTACCATACCTATAAGTTTAAAGATAAATTTGAACCAAAAAAATAGTTCAATGACTAATTTGAACCAAATGCAATAGTTCAGAGACCAAAATCGAACTTTTCTCAATAATTAATTGAACTATATAAATTAAAACTTGAAAATGATTTGATATATTTTTAGAGATTCGGCACTCACCGAAAGTTTTCGTGAGTTTAAGCTCACAGTATATCTACTCTATAATATGCATAATTTACTCTATTATTTGTAATTTGTTGCATTCGCCTTGTCTCCAAATTAATAAAACACATATATTTGTTATTAATTACTACGACCCTAATTAACCGATAATTCCATGCCCATGCATGCGCGCACCATGTCTATAGAACCATCACTTAAGAATCTCACAAGATGTATGCATCAGTGCATATTGAAAAATGCCATCATCAGGCCTCACGCAAAGTGAACTGGTTTAACTTATGTCCCACGTGTCTTTTTTCCCAGATTATCATTTTGCACGTGGCGTACTGTGTACGCTCACTAATCACTATTTAATTAGCACCTAGCTAGCTAGTACGTTATCCTTATATTCCATTATTAATTGTGTATCAATTATATATAAAATTAAGGATTCGATCGAGTACAATGTTTACCCCAATTATATATGGAGGTTATTGAAGAAAATTAGAATATAAATGGAAAGATTTTGTTGTCTATGATAATACGGTTGTTGTCTTTAAGCTTACCCTATCCTAAATCTCCGAATTTACAGCAATATATATATAAGCATATCCTTGAATTTAATTAACAAAATTCATAAATTCAAGGTTCATAAATTCAAGAATATGTTCATATCTTGGTTCATAAGAAAATTTGATTATACATATATTGTAAATCGAATAAAAACGTTGTTTTAAAAAGTAATTTTCCATAAGAGTTTTCATATTAACAGTCCACACATACACAAAATTTGTAACTCTTATATATCTCAAATTGTATAACACCTAACTCAAATTTTGTAACAACGTGTAAATCGAATAAAAACGTTGTTTTAGAAAGTAATTTTCCATGTGAGTTTTCATATTAACAGTCCACACATACACAAAATTTGTAACTCTTATCTCAAATTATATAACACCTAACTCAAATTTTGTAACAACATGGATACGTGGACACTAATTCTGAAGACACTGGATATTACCCTTTTAGAAATGTAGAGCAAAGGAATCTTATAGTGGTGACCTTTCACTCTCCTATAAAAGCACAACGTCCTTGAAGACAACAAATATACACCACATCTCTCCAACACCTTCAAACAGAACCCCAACTCCTTAACCCTAATATCATCCTCCTACCCTTCAAAAAAAAAAAAAAAAAGACCCAAAAATATCTTCCTCCTATATATATATCCTTTCTAACAATGGTTTATTCACTGAACAAGGGATGGCCGGAGCCTGTCGTGCCGGTCCAGTCAATATCTAACAGCGGCATCACAAAGATCCCCGAAAAATATATTAAGGCTCCTATCGACCGCCCTTCACTCGAATCCTTGGAGGCCAAAGTCGAAACCGATCTCTGCATACCGGTGATCGATATCGGTGGCCTCTTAAGCAGTTCATATCTGACCGACAAAGTCGTGCGCGAGATATCGCATGCATGCAAAACCTGGGGATTCTTTCAAGTGGTGAACCACAACATCGCACCGTATGTGGTTGAAAATATGAGGGAGGTGTGGAGAGAGTTCTTCTATTCGCCAATGGCGGCGAAGAGGATGTATGCGAATGATCCTAACATGTACGAGGGGTACGGTAGTCGTGTCGGGGTCGACAAAGCGGCGGTCTTGGATTGGGGTGATTACTTCTTCTTGCACCTACTTCCAGAGTCGGCAAAACACCTCGATAAGTGGCCGGAGATGCCCCCAAATTTAAGGTAAATTAATTATATGTGATTAATATAGAATTAGTAATAAATAAATCATGTCACTGATATCAACTTCAAAATTAAGTTGATCACAGATAATATAAACACCATAAATAGGATGCAGTTTAATTTCTCTTACTCATGTAGGGGTCTCTTTGTGTGTATGAACTTGCATGCATACATGGATTCTTCTTTGAAAAACTTCCATCTAGTAAATGTAATGAAACACATGCTAATTAATAATTCTCTCTGAACACAATTTTTACTAAATAAATCACCTCTAATGTGGTAGTAAATTTGAGTGTAATTAATCTCTCAATTAATTATTTGTTGTATTTACTAGTCCAACTTTGTTAAATTTCGTCCATCTATATATTATTGTTTAATTTCAAGCAATAGATTGATTACAAATCCTAAAATTTAATTTATTTTATTTTAATTTTGTGCATATCGCTAGATAATCGTTGGAAATTAATCTTCTGATAAGTCATGAATATTAATTCGATAATTAATTTCCATTGTTTTTCTTCACATGAAATATAAGATGAGGATTGTACAACAAATATATAGGAATATGAGATATTGTTTCTTGTTTTACATGGTTTGCTTAATACAATCATTCCTTGTTTTGCATAATGAAACTAGGTCATCATGATTACTGAAAACTTGCTTCACATAAAATATACATGCAGGGAGATCACCGAGAAGTATGGTGAAGAGGTCATGAATCTCTGTAAGGTGCTGATCAAGGCGATATCGACAAGCTTAGGTTTGGATGAGGGGTACATGTTGAGGTCCTTTGGAGGAGAAGAAATCGCGGGGGCTCTTCGAGTAAATTACTATCCGAAATGCCCTCAACCCGAGCTAACACTCGGCTTGTCACCGCACTCCGATCCGGGCGTCGTAACGGTACTTCTGGCTGATGAACATGTTAAGGGTTGCCAAGTGAAGAATGGTGATACATGGGTTGATATTAAGCCATTAAAGGGTGCATTTATAGTCAATATAGGTGACCAAATTCAAGTAAGTTTTTTTTTTAAAAAAAATATTTGTCATGTTATTTCTTAATTTTTTGTTTATTTTCATTCCTTGCAGTACTTTGAATGAATACAGGTTTATATGTTTGAACCATACTCAAGAGTATGAATAATAGATGCATGGTAGAATACATAAAAATAGAACACTAAAGAAATTACATAATTAAAATAATTTTGAGATGGTGAAAAAAAATTAAAAAAAAAGATGCTCTAGAATAAATTAAAATGAAGAAGCTCAATTAGATATTAGTTACCAAATAATAATACAACTCACATAATTGCTTGTTCTCCACATTATTGTTTTCCAAATGGTTCTTATTGTTTACTTAATTTTTTATTTTTTTTTTGAAAATTGTCCACTGGAGCCTCATCCTAAAACTAAATCCATTTGAATGTGAATAAGATAAAAAGAAATTATTAAAAATAGTTAGACGATATAGTTCTTGCAATTGTTGTAATGCAATTTTAAATTTGTAAATTAAAAAAAAAAAAAAAAACATTTATGTGCAGGACATTCAATTGAGAAGATATGCTTGCTTATAATTCTTTGTTATCTGCCAGAATGCAATGAATGCTAGATATAGTGCAAATTTGTTTTTATCATAAAAGAAACAAATGCTGGCTAGATCGATCGATATACTCAATTACAAAATAGATATAATCCAAGAAATGCATGCATATAATGTTAATTACTATTATTCAAAAATGCAATAACAAAATAACAAATAAATAAATTTGCAATTTTCTACTAACATTATTATCATGTATATATCAAAATATCAAAATACTTAAAATTTGAAGCTGTTTTTTTTTTGTTTTTCTAATAGGTGTTAAGCAATGCAACCTACAAGAGCGTGGAGCACCGCGTGCTGGCAAACTCCGAGTCGGAGCGGTTCTCCTTTGCGTTCTTCTGCAACCCGAAGGGGGACATGGCGATCGGGTCAGCGCCGGAGCTCGTAAGGCCCCCGTGCAAGCCGCACTATGAACCGATCCCGTTCGATCAGTACCGGCTCCATGTTCGCACCCGAGGCCCCCTTGGAAAGTCGCACATCGATTCGCTTAAAGCTACTTAGTTTGAGGCATATATGTGCAAATTGCCCAGTTCTTTTTTTTTTAGCAGGGAAAATAAATTAAGTGCCCTGAAATTAAATAAATAATTTGTTATATTATATATATGTTTAAACTTTGCCAGTATATATAATTATATATATATTACAAGTAATGACCATATATAAAGAGAATATATATATATATATATTTCTGGAATTTGTGAGAATTGATGAACATTAAATATTAATGTTTAATTGCTTAATTGCCAGTATATATATATACAAGTAATGACAAATGATTCTCATATGATTAACAGATTAATATATGTATTTACTTAACCTATATATTAATCTTGAAGTACCTGATCCCTGAAAATTAATGCACATGGAAAATATGTGTATGTGGAGAATACGAAAGCATTTCATATATAATTATATATATGTATATATATATATATAAGTCGTGTATACGTGATTCTCTTTCACTCAGCATCTCAGCAGTCAGCATCGCATATATATATATATAGTCAAAGATATATACGCGACACATGCATGATTTCCATTTCGTATATGTACTTATGCTCAATTAATGGTCTATAACTCGATCGGTTCTTCCTAAAAGCACACATGCATGTATACTATTATTGTATTGAATCATTGTTGTATATATATATATAATGACGCACTCTGGCGCCATTCGATCGATCTGAGAAAGCAACTGTCCGTGCACACGATATACATGTCCTTACTATATAGTATATATAAAAGCATATCGGAAAAAATGACATGAAATGGTTATCTTCCCCAAATAAGAAACCTAAGCCGTTAATCATTTTTTTGGACAGATCAAAACTGTTGATGTACGTTAATGTTCATTGACGTTCTCAGCCCATTAAAATTAAAGGCCCATATAAATTATCTCAATATAAGGCCCATTACATATTATCTTAAAAGTTTATTATAAGAAATAACAATTTCAGCCCAAAGCAAGGCGTGGGCTTTTTACTAGTAATTAAGAATGTAAAATATATAAAAAAAATATAATATTAACAAGTTATCTTGATAAATTAATGTGTAAACCTAAAACGCTTTAGTATTAAGTTGAATAATATACAAATCATAAAATTACAAAATCCAATCACTATTAAATACATAAATATTATCTTAAAATTGTGTGGGATCGATCAAAAAGAAGTGAAAGAGCAACAAAAAAAAGTTTAGTGTGATCAGTTGTGTTTTATTTTTATCTCATTAAGTTTCAGATTAACTTTATAGCGTTATTTACTCGAATCACAAATTAAGAATAGATCCTTGTGTGGACATTGTTTTCAATTTTTTTTCAATTGATATTCATATTATGCTCGAATCACAAATCAACATTGGATCCTTGTGGACTTTGTTTTTCAAATTAATACTCGTGTCACTATATATGATCAATTAATCTAGGTATATATACAACCATAACCAATCCTTTCTTTTTTTCGGTAGAGAAAATGCTAAAATAATTTATGAGAAATTAATCAAAACGACAAGTACGTATGAATGCACATCTAGTTCTTATATATATTTCTCAGTTCTCACGGCGTTTTTAAATTAGTGATGTGACTTCTTCTGATTTTGTTGGCATGCATGGTTTGATTTTTTTGCACGTAGTGTGAAAGAGTTGGAACATTATAATTACGCGTGTTGATAAATATACTCAAAGATGTAACCTACTAATTAATAAATTTGTGAAATTTGTTTTGTAGAAAACTTTATAGGTGTACTGGTGTGTTACATATGTAAAACTGCTCCAAATATAGATAAATAAAGTACCCTCATATAATAATTAGTCATATAATAATTCAATTGAAATATGAAATGACAAAAGTATCCTCATACATTTGTAAGATAATATTTAAAATGCTCATGGTTCATTAATTCATAATTTATAAAGAGATAATAACTATTTAATCATATAAGTACCTAATTAAAAATTTATATTACATAATACATTGTCGCCTTTTATATTATATTATATGATATATTTTTATTTTTATAAATGATTTAATCTTTATAACGATTATATTTATAGACAAAGTTAAAAGCGATAAAAAAAAAATTTGTACATGTAATTACAATTTCAAATATTAAATTAGTTTTTTCATAAATTATTTGCTATCAGCACAATCAAATAAACAAAATCTATTAATTTTAATTAGTTATGTAACTATTTAAATTATTAATTTAATTATTTATGTAATGATATGTTTAATAATAAAAATAATGCATCCAATAAATATACAAGGGTATTTTGGTCATTTCATATTTCAAATGAATTATTATATAGCTAATTAATGGTTGAGGGGGCAAATTGTCACATATTCATAGTTTGGGGGTGCATTTGTCTAAAATAAAAGTTCGGGGGCCTCTGGAGTCATTATCCCTTTTTTTAATAAAGAAGAACAAATTTAATATCTCCCTATATATATACAGATATTTACCCTGCTCAAAATGAAATCATCCCTATCAAATGAGAATTGGAATTCCAGTTTTTTTAAATTCCTTGCTCAAAATGAAAGAAACAAATAAGAATTGAATTCATTTGACATGATTTGGAGAGAAATTTTCCCCTAAAATTTTTCCATGAAAATTGATGGTATTTGACATGATTTCATTTTGGTGGAGAAATCCCATTTCACACTACCAAATATGCCCTCCTTTGTATGGAATGAAAACATTCTTCTTTCTTGTTTCAAGGATAAACATGTCATGTTATATAAAATGAAATCACTTTCTATTGTATTTGAATCATTTTGAGCATGAAAAAGAAAAGATTGCAATCTCTATTCTAGTTTTCTGTTGAACACAAAAAATCAATTCACAATTTTTTCTATTCATATCATCTCTATTGAAATCAATTGAACTCTACAAGCAATTTATTTTGAACAGGGTAATTATATTCCAGTACGTAGGACAGCAACACATCAACTGATCAAATTCAACAAGCAAAAATAAATGCCACATGCAGCAACCTAAGACTGAACAAAGCCAAGCATTCATAAATAAATAGACTAAAGGAGGTTACTGTTGCCTAATTAACTCGTATATTAATTCGTCTACAGTATATAGGACTCCTTAGTCCTTCCTTCCCCATTAATTATTAATTATTAATAGGTTTGTAGTTGATTAATTAAAGAATTAAAACATGATCATAAAATGTGTGTGCAGTATGCATCAGTGTCAAATCAGATGTGATCATGTGTTTGAACTTTGAAATATGAAATAAGACAATTAATCAATGATGATTTTGAAGTATATATGAGTGTATGACAGTGATTACATGCAACGATGAGAAAAACGATGTACTTTAGTTTACTGTGTTTTAATTAATTTGATCCAATTTCTTAGACGTACAATGGGGAAAACTGGTTTATGTTGTGTCTGCATCTTCTTTTCCGTTGGAGCAATTTTAATCAGGAACAATAAAAAAAAAAAAAAGATTACTATATAATGAGTAATACTTAGAAAAACTGTCTATAGTATTTATAGGTTACATCTTCTTTTCCATAGAAAAATTGTTCATAGTGTTTACAGGTCACATTTCAGGATATATTTGTTACATTTCGAAGTGTATTTGTTACATTCCGTACACATTTATGGATGTATAGATGGTTTTTCAATGAACGCAAGATGTTTCTCTACTATAATCTATGGATGCAATTTTTATTCTTTTTTACGATGAGAGGTGAGAAAGCCGTGTAACTTAGGGCTGTATTTGGCAATAGAATAAACAAGGAGATAAAATTATCCCGAGATAAACTCTATCTCACATTATCCCTATATTTTGTAAACATGTTTGGTAACACTTTTGGAGATAGAAGAGAGATAAGATTATTAAAAAAAGAAATAAATTACTTTTTCATACTTGAGAGAGAGAACTGGTTGGAGATAAGAGTTATCACCACTATTTGTGGTGATAAGAGTTGGAGATAAAATTGGGAGAGAAATTGTTATCTCACTTTAACCCCATGAAAACATTAAACGTTTGATTGAGATAATAGAGAGATAGGCATTTATCCCCCACTTATCTTGCAACCAAACGGGGGCTAGTAGGTCAGAAATATACAGGCCATAAAAGCCTTGTTTGTACAGAAAATCCAATCAGAGCAAATCCTGCATATGTACTAGGCTAAAGCAACCTTGAAATGCATCATCTCTAAAAAAAAAAAAAAAAAACCTTGAAATGCATGGTTGATACAAACACAACAGGCTAAGAGATTGCAAACAGCTTTGTCGAAATCAATGAAAGAATTGGGCACATGAGGATCTTAAATTCTGGTTCAAGGAATCCAATGACAAGAGAACCAAAGAATTTTCTTGATTCATTTTATTACTGTTTAGTGAGGAAGTTAAAGCTTTAATCTTATTAGGACTACTTTGAATTTTGTAAGGAGAAGATATTATATATTGCAACTTAATTTTGTTCTTTATTTTTTCTCATATTAATTTCTGCTTTAAATGAATAGGGTGCACTTCCCCCTGGCATAATTCAAAGTCTCATCTCATTCATCCGAAGGAATACTTAATTAACAAATACCCAATTTCATAAAGAAAAAGTATCAAATTCTCAAAGCAAAAAAGACACCAACAATGGGTTTAACTGGCTTTCTTTATTTTTCTCAATTTCAGAAAAGACATGAAGATGTCTTTATTTATTTACATACACTAAATATTCCAGCAATTTCATCATGCTAATTTTCTCATAAAAGGAAAGAAAAAAAAAAAAAAAAGATGAACATTTATATTTTTTTGGATAACAGATCAGAAACAAAGTAAACTAAACTATATCTACTAAATAACTAGGCCATTTCCATTCTTTGTCTTCTTCAGTATGAATCCGATCATATGTCGAATCCCTCCGTTGATCGATCTGCCTCCTGCACAAATTAAGGAAACTTGAAAAAATGATCTGATAGAATCATAGAAGTGAATTAGGAATTTAGAAAATCAAAAGTCAAGTCACGAACTCTCTTAGCGGTTGCGACGTTTCAGCGTATTCTTGAAATCTCATCTGTAATGCAACTCCTGCAACGAAAAATATATAGTGTCGAATAAATGGTATATATAGAGTGTTATTAACTATAACATATAGTCTTGTGCTGCTAAAAAGTGTCTTAAACAACAAAAAAATTAAATAAAAAATAAGAAAATACTTACATATATTGTAAGAAGTACCAAATTTGCTTCTGGGAAGGACTTGATCGTGCCGATATCTTCCCAGTAACCTTTGAATAGGTATGCCTACATATTAAATTGTGTCAGAGAAAAGAAATATGGATAATAAAAAGTATCTTTCACATAATATTTCAAAAGGTGAAATACCTTGGCAATGCATCTCTTTGCTGCTTGCGGTATGATCTCGGAGCCAAAATCATTGGCAGCAGCGAAACAGTACCACCTGACCTTGCAAGAAAATCTACATCAGTTATGTACCAGTTTAACAGTCAATTTAGTTTAACTGACACCATTAAGATGAGGTTTAACTGTTCTAAATTGGATTTCATTAACCATGAGGGCAAGCCAGTAACCGACCGGCAAAGGTAATCAGTACTTACCAGAGCTCCAATTGCCACCAAAAAAAAAAAAAGAAAAAAAAGAAAAAAAAAAGAAAAAAAGAAAGAGATAAAAGGAAAGAATGGCATACCTGAGCAGGTTCAAGAATGGCGTCTTTCGAGCTTCGTCTATTGGTAGCCCCAACAGAGTCGTATCCACAGGCTAAGAAAAGACAATAAACATAAGCAACGAGGACATAAGAAGAACATACAGAAATTTTAAGTGAAAAACTTTGGACAGTTCGTAATCGTTTGTCGAGTAGTTAAAGTTACTTACCATTGACTTCAGATCATCATCATCTCCTTTCGGCTTCTCGCTGAAGGAGACCACTCTGCCAGTATTATCGATCTTCATAAGACCGAAATCCGAAGCTCGACTACTAGTAAATAAAATAAAATAATGAAGTTAGTGAAAGTCAACAAATAAAAAAAATGATCCTGCATACACTTCTATTATATGTAAGTAACAAATTACTCATCTACAAGTACCTGTAATTTATAGGAAGACATGATGTTCTAATATCTGTGTCACTTTGAAAAAAATTCTGCATGCAACAAACAAGAAGACAGTGTGAATTTCAAAGTTTGTCGAAATGCTGATGACAATACAGACATTTGTAATTTTAATTTACCAGAGAGAAGTCTTTATAATCCATTCGATTCAGATGATCACCCGATAAGATCAGAATGTCATCAATTTCATTTGCTTTTACAATCTTCATGCGTCGTACCAGTAAACAGTTAACCAAATGAGATGACGAAAGAATAATAAAATTCAAAGAAATGGAATGAGTGCATACCTCTACAAAGCCATTGGCAATGTCTGCACTGTTACTGAAGCTGTCGGTTTGGGGAATTTGCCGATTCAAAGATGCTGAATTGATTTGGGTGAGAATGTATGCTTTAGCAATACCGCTATTGGTGCAATTGCTCATTGGTACATTACACACCGCCGACCGGCACCTACTACACAAGGAAATAAAATTATGACTCAAATACACTTGATACTTAATTATATTACATTGGCTTGTATTTGTATACAATTACACCGGTATAAGAAATCTTACAGCAGATTTTGCACTTCTCTTTGTAAGTGGAACGAGGTGCGTCCGAGCCGCACCACTGAGTATACTATAATCGACAGGACTGGTCTAATATATTTGTTTCTTCAAACCTATACCTTCAAACTAGGCACCAAAAAACCAGAATTCAATTAGAAAAAAAATGACATAGAGGGTAAATTGACAAACAAATTTATGTGCAGATTCTAAAGACTAAAAAGTCCGAAAACAGTGATTGACAAAAAAACCAGAAAAGCAGGAAAATTGGATAGAAAAGGAAACATCTTTGAGATACATCCTAAACATCCTCCCCGATACACTCAATGATCAAGTAATGTTATTATGTTACTTAATCTAGCTTGCTTCTTTTGTTATGCCAATGCAAGAAACAACTAACAACAACTGCCTGATCAATTTGAATTCTGAAGAGTTCTGAACCTGAACATGTTGCAGTGGTCAAGTTCTAAATTAAGCAGGTGTGTGTACCACTACACCTTGACCACTAGTGTTCTGTATTGTACATCATCATATCTATTATTGGGCTTTATTGGGCTTCTCAGGAAAAATAATATTGGGCCGGCCCATAATATTGGGCTGCTTCAGATTTTTTCTGTTGGAGGCGTAGTTACTAGAAAAATTAAAATTGGGTCTATTTTCTGGCAAATTGGAGAAAGATGGCAAAGTTTCTTACTTTTTTATTTTGTAAAAAATTTGGGAACTTTGTTTTTTCTTTTTATTTTCATTCTGATCACCTTCAATTGTGACTGAGCTCAAGGATGAATCTCCCACTTCTGGTGACAGCGAGACGAGGAGAGGCATGTGGAAGCGCCGGTAGCTCCATTCACCATCTTCAGGTAAGTTCTAGCTTTGATTATCAGTTCCTACTCAATGGTTCCTCTCTGGTACTCTATCACTCTACACCCACACTGAGATGTGGTGAAAGTTTTTGAAAAGGAACGCGCTTTGGTTTTGATCTCTAACCTATAGGTTCAGAATTTCAGGGATGATGGAATACATAAGTTACTTTCCAAGCAGTACAATGAATATATCAAAAAAAAAAAAAAAAACTCCTCCATCAAATATATCGAACAAAATGGAGTATATTTTAACTTTATTATATAATACTTATTTAAGGACAGCATTTGTTACATTTAAAGCAGTACATCGAATATATCGAAGGAAATTGACGACTTTTTTTCTTGTTTAGTTCTGTACTTCAATGCAGTACATGAGTTACATCCAAAGCAGCGCATCAAATATATCGAAGAAAATACAGTACATGATTTTCTTCATTATTATTGAACTTTCATTGATTTATTCTGATTTCACATAGTTAAGAATTTTTTTGCAATAAATTATTTCCTGTAATATTTATCAATTTTAATCAATACAATGCTTACATTCAGTGTGCTACATCGAGGATATCGAAGGACATAAAGACTCCAATCCTTACCAGAAACAAACCCTCAAAAAATATTCATATGGAAAGTTAAGCCATCTAGCGAGTTAAGAAACAATCTACAACTCAATAAGTTGCATTTTAGAGCGCTACAGGCAATGCAGTTTTATCCTTTGAGAAAGTTTTGAGATGAACATACTCACAATTCTGTCTTCATACCAAACTTTACTACGTTTTTTTTATGAAACGGTTCTCACCTAACAGTGCATACTACGCCCACTGAAATTAACACAAAACTAATTAATAACGGGATATAGTATTTTTACCAGCACACATTATTCCACAAAATTTGCCTATAAATTCATCCATCCTCCCCCTTCTCTTGCTCACATTCGTTCTAATTCCCATCCTCCCTCCTCCTAGGGTAGGGAGAAAATCTCATACCAAACAAATTCCCTATATAAATCTCAACAAAATTCTAGTCTAAGTTATCTTCCTACTCCAAAATTTGCAAGGTATGGTTCTCTAGTTTTTTTTTTTTTTTTTTTTCCAAAATTTAGCTCTCTTGGGTTTGATAATTTAACAAATTAAAGAGATATCTTGTGCAAGATCTTGCCCAGCCAAGCTAACGATTAAGCTTATAAACTATGTTGATTCAGGTGACGTGATCAGTTTCGAACAATCTCTCGAGGTGCTGGTTGTGATTACAAAACAGTCATCTCTTTACAAGGAAAAAATAACGACAGATTTAAGGTATTTATTTCCTTTTCTTTCATTTTATTTCAGCTCACTACAACACATGAGCTTTCACTAAGGTACCGCAAACTCTACATGCGGTTCAAGTGCAGGATTCTATGTAAAATCGAGTAGAATTCCATAGGTTAACTTGAATAAGACAGCTGATTAGAGAACAAAACTCAATTACAAAGCTGTGTACCAATTGGTGCTTAATTAGAATTAGCTTAGTGAATGTACCTAGAATTAAATGAACCTCACCCGACAGTTTGCGTTATTCTATATAGTAAGCAAATCTATTTTCTCATATCTAAACTATTCTTACATGACTATAGTCTTATAGACATGCTAATAGTAACTATTTTGACTAAAAAAAAAGTAACAATTGGGGCACAATCATATAGCAAATAGCCAAATTCTAATTGGATAACTCTAAGCTACATTCTTTCCATCAAAATCTCTTTTTTTTTTTTTCTTAAAAAAAAAAAAGATTCAATCTTGCAGCCCCAAATCCATCATTCCTCAATTCCTGAACCTATAGGTTAGAGATCAAAACCAAAGCGCGATCCTTTTCAATTTTCACGACATCTCAGTGGAATTAGACTACCAGAGGGTATAACCAAGAGTGCTAGAATATATAGAAACTGATCATAATCGAAGCTAAAAAGGAACCTGAAGATGGTGAATGGGAGCTACCAGCGCTTCCACTTGCTTAGCCTCATCTCGGTGTCAGCAATCCTTGGTTGATTGGAAGATGGAGATGAAAGGTCGAGCAATTGGGAACCAGAATTGAAAGTGATCAGAATGAAAATAAAAAGAAGAAAAAAAGTTCCCAAATTGGTTGTAAAAAAGTAAAAAACTTACCATCTTCTCCAATTTTAAATCTGAAGCAGCCCAATATTATGGGCCAGCCCAATATTATTTTTCCCTGAGAAGCCCAAAAAAGCCCAATATGATGTACAGTACAGAACACAAGGAGTCATGGGCCAGAGATTCCCAATTTCTGGGTCAAGATACGATATAGTGGTACACACACCTGCTTAGTTTAGAACTTGACCACTGCAAGTTCTGCAACATGTTCAGGTTCAGAACTCTTCAGAATTCAAATTGATCAGGCAGTTGTTGTTAGTTGTTTCTTGCATTGGCATCACAAAAGAAGCAAGCTAGATTAAGTAACATAATAACATTACTTGATCATTGAGTGTATCGGGGAGGATGTTTAGGATGTATCTCAAAGATGTTTCCTTTTCTATCCAATTTTCCTGCTTTTCTGGTTTTTTTGTCAATGTCTGTTTTCAGACTTTTTAGTCATTATAATCTGCAAATAAATTTGTTTGTCAATTTACCCTCTATGTCATTTTTTCTAATTGAATTCTGGTTTTTTGGTACCTAGTTTGAAGGTATAGATTTGAAGAAACAAATATATTAGACCAGTCCTGTCGATTATAGTATACTCAGTGGCGCGGCTCGGACGCACCTCGTTCCACTTACAAAGAGAAGTGCAAAATCTGCTGTAAGATTTCTTATACCGGTGTAATTGTATACAAATACAAGCCAATGTAATATAATTAAGTATCAAGTGTATTTGAGTCATAATTTTATTTCCTTGTGTAGTAGGTGCCGGTCGGCTAGAGGTGGCAAAAGTTGACCCAACCGAAATAGTCCGCCTGATAAATCCGATAACCGAACCCGACTCTGATTTGTTAACTTATGAAAAATGAATCAACCGAACCCGTAATTGACCGAATCCGAAAATATCCGAATCCGAAAAAAACCCGCAAATATTAAGAATCTGAATACAAATTATCCGAACCGAAGCGATCCGTTACCCTGTAAAAACCCAAATCCGAAGTGATCCGGATTCATGTGACCCTAAACCGATAATTATCCGAATCTGAATCAACCCGAACCGAGAGTGATTAATATCCGAGATGTGATAAAAGTATGAATTAATTGTTTAGTAACATTATTACTTATGAAATAAGCTCACATATACAATAGCCAAATCTGTTGTGATATTTTAGACATTTGTTTGAATTTAAGATTCGTAAACCCAAATAAAGACCCGTTAAGACCCGAAAAGGTATGATTTGAATCATATATTTATAATATTATATGTAAAAGTTATCAGAGGGATCGATAAATTAATAAGTTAACCCGAATAAAGACAAAACCCGACCCGCTCAATTTGTATTCGGAACCCGCACCTCAAATATCCGTAACCCATATAGGCGCGATTAGGAAGAATCCGGCACCTGAACCAACCCGTATCCAGATTGGCCCGAAAACCAATAAGATCCGAACCCGCAAATCCGAGCAATATAGTTGTCCCGACCCGTCTTTGTACCGAACCCGAATTTAATCGATCCGACACAATCCGAATCCGATACCTACCTGAATCCGAAAGCAAACTGAATCTTAGTTTATCCGACCCAAATACAACCCGACCCGCCCGATTTGCCAGGTCTACGGTCGGCGGTGTGTAATGTACCAATGAGCAATTGCACCAGTAGCGGTATTGCTAAAGCATACATCCTCACCCAAATCAATTCGGCATCTTTGAATCATCAAATTTCCCAAACCGACAGCTTCAGCAACGCTGCGGACTTCGCTGATGGCTTTGCGGAGGTATGCATCCATTTCACTTCTTCGAATTTTACTATTCTTTCGTCATCTCATTTGGATAACTTTTACTGGTACGATGCATGCAGGTTGCAACAGCAAATGAAATTGATGACATTCTGATCTTATCGGGTGATCATCTAAATCGAATGGATTATAAAGATTTCTCTCAGGTAAATTAAAATTACAAATGTGTGCATTGTCAATCAGCATTTCGACAAACTTTGAAATTCACACTGTCTTCTTGTTTGTTGCATGCAGAATTTTTTTCAAAGTGACACAGATATCAGAATATCATATCTGCCTATAAATTACAGGTACTTGTAGATGAGTAATTTGTTACTTACATATAATAGAAGTGTATGCAGGATCATTTTTTATTTGTTGACTTTCACTAACTTCATGATTTTTTTAAATTTTTTTTGGAATAGTAGTCGAGCTTCGGATTTCGGTCTTATGAAGATCGATAATACTGGCAGAGTGGTCTCCTTTAGCGAGAAGCCAAAAGGAGATTGGAGCTCTGGTAAGTACTGATTACCTTTGCCGGTCTCGGTTACTGTCTTGCCCTCGTGGTTACTAAAATCCAACTTAGACCAATTAAACCTCATCTTAATATAACCCCAATGGTGCCAGTTAAACTAAATTGACTGTTAAACTGGTACCTAACTGACGTAGGTAATGTTTCTCTGCTGCCAATGATTTTGGCTCCGAGATCATACCGCAAGCAGCAAAGGGATGCATTGCCAAGGTACATTTCACCCTTTGAAATATTATGTGAAAAATACTTTTTATTATCCATATTTCTTTTCTCTGACACATTTTAATATGTAGGCATACCTATTCAAAGGTTACTGGGAAGATATCGGCACGATCAAATCCTTCCCAGAAGCAAATTTGGTACTACTTACAATATATGCAAGTATTTTCTTATTTTTTTTTAAGCCACTTTTTAGCAGCATAAGACTATATGTTATAGTTAATAATACTCTATATATATCATTTATTTGACGCTATTTTTCGCTGCAGGAGTTGCATTACAGATGAGATTTCAAGAATACACTGAAACGTCGCAACCGCTAAGTGTTCGTTACTCGACTTTTGATTTTCTGAATTCCTAATTCACTTCTATGAGATCATTATTTTCAACTTTCCTTAATTTGTACAGGAGGCAGATCGATTAACGGAGGGATTCGACATATGATCGGATTCATACTGAAGAAGTCGAAGAATGAAGATGACCTAGTTATTTGAGTAGATATAGTTTAGTTTTGTTACTCTGTTATCCAAAAAAATATAAATGTTCATCTTTTTTTTTTTTCCCTTCCTTTTATGAGAAAATTAGCATGATGAAATTGCTGGAATATTTAGTGTGTATGTAAATAAATAAAGATGTCTTCATGTCTTTTTTGAAATTGAGAAAAATAAAGAAAGCCAGATAAACCCATTGTTGGTGTCTTCTTTGCTTTGAGAATTTGTTAGTTTTTCTTTATGAAATTGGGAATTTGTTAATTAAGTATTCCTTCTGATGAATGAGATGAGACTTTGAATTATGCCAGGGGGAAGTGCAACCTATTCATTTAAAGCAGAAATTAATATGAAAAAAAATAAAGAACAAATTTAAGTTGCAATAATATCTTCTCCTTACAAAATTCAAAGTAGTCCTACTGGGGTTGTTCGGCAAGGTAGTTGGCTTAAATATTTAAGCCTCACTAAGTCACACTCATTCGAAAAAAGAAAAAGGCTTAAGAAAACTTAAGCTTTAAGCCATGGGTATTGCTTCCTTAGAAATCCGGGCAAGGCTTAAGCCCCGGTCAAAAGGAGGCTTAAGGAGAAACTTTTAATCCGTGCTAAGGAGCTTGTGTTCGGAAGGATTAAGAGACTAAGGAAGCTAAAGGAAGTCTAAAGAGGCCGGCGCTGCCGAATGGCCCCACTAAGATTAAAGCTTTAACTTCCTCACTAAACAGTAATAAAATGAATTAAGAAAATTCTTTGGTTCTCATGTCATTGGATTCCTTGAACCAGAATTTAAGATCCTCATGGGCCCAATTCTTTCATTGATTTAACTCCTAACAAAGCTGTTTGCAATCTCTTAGCCTGTTGTGTTTGTATCAACCATGCATTTCAAGGATTTTTTTTTTTTTTTTTGAGATATCAGCATTTCAAGGTTGCTTTAGCCTAGTACATATGCAGGATTTGCTCTGATTGGATTTTTCTGTACAAACAAGGCTTTTATGGCCTGTATATTTCTGACCTACTAGCCTCCGTTTGGTTGCAAGATAAGTGGGGGATAAATGCCTCTCTCTATTATCTCAACCAAATGTTTAATGTTTTCATGGGGTTAAAGTGAGATATCATTTTCTCTCCCAATTTTATCTCCAACTCTTATCACCACAAATAGTGGTGATAACTCTTATCTCCAACCAGTTCTCTCTCTCAAGTATGAAAAGGTAATTTATTTCTTTTTTTAATAATCTTATCTCTCTTCTATCTCCAAAAGTGTTACCAAACATGTTACAAAATATAGGGATAAGGTGAGATAGAGTTTATCTCGAAATAATTTTATCTCCTTGTTTATCGTATTGCCAAACGCAGCCCTAAGTTGCACGGCTTTATCACCTCTCATTGTAAAAAAGAATAAAAATTGCATCCATAGATTATAGTAGAGAAACATCTTGCGTTAATTGAAAAACCATCCATACATCCATAGATGTATACGGAATGTAACAAATACATTTCGAAATGTAACAAATACATCCTGAAATGTAACATGTGAACACTATGAACAATTTTTCTATGGAAAAGAAGATGTAACCTATAAATACTATAGACAGTTTTTCTAAGTATTACTCATTATATAGTAATCTTTTTTTTTTTTTTTTTTTTTTGTCCTGATTAAAATTGCTCCAACGGAAAAGAAGATGCAGACACAACATAAACCAGTTTTCCCCATTGTACGTCTAAGAAATTGGATCAAATTAATTAAAACACAGTAAACTAAAGTACATCGTTTTTCTCATCGTTGTAATCACTGTCATACACTCATATATACTTCAAAATCATCATTGATTAATTGTCTTATTTCATATTTCAAAGTTCAAACACGTGATCACATCTGATTTGACACTGATGCATACTGCACACACATTTTATGATCATGTTTTAGTTCATTAATTAATCAACTACAAACCTATTAATAATTAATGGGGAAGGAAGGACTAAGGAGTCCTATATACTGTAGACGAATTAATATACGAGTTAATTAGGCAACAGTAACCTCCTTTAGTCTATTTATTTATGAATGCTTGGCTTTGTTCAGTCTTAGGTTGCTGCATGTGGCATTTATTTTTGCTTGTTGAATTTGATCAGTTGATGTGTTGCTGTCCTACGTACTGGAATATAATTACCCTGTTCAAAATAAATTGCTTGTAGAGTTCAATTGATTTCAATAGAGATGATATGAATAGAAAAAATTGTGAATTGATTTTTTGTGTTCAACAGAAAACTAGAATAGAGATTGCAATCTTTTCTTTTTCATGCTCAAAATGATTCAAATACAATAGAAAGTGATTTCATTTTATATAACATGACATGTTTATCCTTGAAACAAGAAAGAAGAATGTTTTCATTCCATACAAAGGAGGGCATATTTGGTAGTGTGAAATGGGATTTCTCCACCAAAATGAAATCATGTCAAATACCATTAATTTTCATTGGAAAATTTTAGGGGAAAATTTCTCTCCAAATCATGTCAAATGAATTCAATTCTTATTTGTTTCTTTCATTTTGAGCAAGGAATTTAAAAAAACTGAAATTCCAATTCTCATTTGATAGGGATGATTTCATTTTGAGCAGGGTAAATATCTGTATATATATAGGGAGATATTAAATTTGTTCTTCTTTATTAAAAAAAGGGATAATGACTCCAGAGGCCCCGAACTTTTATTTTAGACAAATGCACCCCCAAACTATGAATATGTGACAATTTGCCCCCTCAACCATTAATTAGCTATATAATAATTCATTTGAAATATGAAATGACCAAAATACCCTTGTATATTTATTGGATGCATTATTTTTATTATTAAACATATAATTACATAAATAATTAAATTAATAATTTAAATAGTTACATAACTAATTAAAATTAATAGATTTTGTTTATTTGATTGTGCTGATAGCAAATAATTTATGAAAAAACTAATTTAATATTTGAAATTGTAATTACATGTACAAATTTTTTTTATCGCTTTTAACTTTGTCTATAAATATAATCGTTATAAAGATTAAATCATTTATAAAAATAAAAATATATCATATAATATAAAAGGCGACAATGTATTATGTAATATAAATTTTTAATTAGGTACTTATATGATTAAATAGTTATTATCTCTTTATAAATTATGAATTAATGAACCATGAGCATTTTAAATATTATCTTACAAATGTATGAGGATACTTTTGTCATTTCATATTTCAATTGAATTATTATATGACTAATTAATGGTCGAGGGGACAAATTGTCACAAAATCATAGTTTGGGGGGCTATTTGTCTAAAATAAAAGTCCGGGGACCAACTTGTCACAAGGTAAAAGTTCGAGGGCCTCTCGAGTCATATTCCCTAAAAAAAATTGAAATATGTTGCTTCCCCAAGTCATTTGTCCTTCTTTAATAAATCTCTATTGATACTACCATTTTTACCACAAGTCAACATATATTTATAACTTACATATATTATTTTTAATTATGGAAAGATAAATAGAATAAAATTTTATGTCATTTTGAAGCAGCCTTCATTTATATTTAGTTCGTCATGTAATTTTGTTCTGTATTAATATTTATAAAAAAAAAAAAAGTTATGTTCTTTTTGATACAAAGGTTTGTTCATGATTTACCAAAAAAAAAGAAGAAAAAAAAAAAAAGATAAGGATAGACGTATATACTGCCATTTATAATAAAAATATGTACTAAGCAGTTCAACAACGCTATATTTGTTACTTTTAGAATTGATAAATTTATAAAGATAATAGACTAAAAAAATGTATAAATGGTAATATAGAATTGAAGCTTGCCCATATATAATCGTAGAATAAATTAATATTCCATTAATTACGAAACCAAAAAAAAAAACAAAAGACAATCTGCAATGTGCAGCACACTAATCATGGTTTAATACAAGCATAACAAAGAGCCCTTAATTTGCTTATTACCACTTAATTGCTCACTACTAATTAACCTATCATCTGTCCTGTGTGATAATTTTGTAAATTTTCAACTACCCATTACCATTTATTTGGAGCTGAAAATTGACACCAGGAATTTAATTAAGTCAATCAATCTTTGTAGAGTTCACTCATGGTGGAGTTTTGCTGTTAATTCAGGGTCAGATTGGTAATAAACAACCTCCCCAACATCACTAACAAAATGATCAACTCTTAAACTCCTCATTAGTACCCCAAATAGGTGCACTGGTAATGGGCCTGATTTCTCTGGCTCCCTGTAGTATTTCCCAATCACCGGTTTAGCTGCTTTTGTCTGACAAATAATTGTGAATAATTCAGTATAATTACTATATCATCTATCTTGGTAATATTATTACAATAAAAAAAGAGTAATAGGCAGAGTCCATCTTATATTGATGTACACTTATTTACTGTATTTTAATTACAGATATCATTGTTCAGTTAATATATGTCTCTTCGATTAATAGATGTTATTTTCTAATTAACAAATATAAAATTGTTTTCAGTTAATATTCATTGAGCTGTGACAAGCAAATTGGTGTACGTAGGTGTGTCAGACTGTAAAAGAGAATGTATGGTGACCTAATTTTATAGGTGGACAATATACATGTTTTCCTAAACCAAAAAAAAAATCTGAGGTTTATGAAGAAAAAGAGAATTATAAGAGAAACTTACAGCCTCAACCAAGTGATAATGGGGGATTTGAGGGAAGAGGTGGTGAATGACATGAGTGCCAATGTCATGGTGGATGTTGTTTATCCATCCATAGTCCCTGTCCACTGTTGTCAGAGCGCCTCTAAGATAGCTCCATTCCTAACATTTATATTTAAATTAGTCAATAATATATCTATATGATTTATAAATGATTAATTTTTGTAATGGTAATAGGCATTCAATTATTAATGTATCATTAATTTAAATGAAAATAGTCAATCAATCTTCAAATTTATTCAGATAGATATACAATTTGTGTTAACTAACATGTTACTTTTATGTTTGAAGTATCTCTTTTTTTTTTTTTAACAATGGATGTAACAGTTGTTACAGAACTATATCGTCAATATAATATATTAACTATTCCTTCATAACAGCATGAATTGTTAGTTTTATATATGCAATTTAATCCCATTTATATAATTCAAAAAAAAATCCATTGGAGATTTATTTATACAAAACATAAATAAATAAATATATAAATGAGGCTCACATTGCCACGATACCAAGGAAGATTAGGCTGGCCATGATGATGCAAGTAGGTCACCAGATCAATCCACATGATAAAAACCTACATATCAAAAATACAATATTACAACCTTTTTTATAAATAAGAGAAACCCAAAAAATATATATATATATATTTAAATATTTAAATATTTAAATAAATAAAATTGAATTAATTAATTGATTAATTAATTAATAAAGAAAAACAAAGAAAGGATGGTGCATGGATGGTGCATACAAGGTAGGGAACGCCATAGAGCTTGAGCACCGGAACAAGGCCTACGGTGCAGGAGAGGGCGAGGAGCAGTGTTAGCATGATGGACCAGCAGAAGGTGGAGGTCATAACCTCGGACTTCTCGTTCGGACTGAATAAGTCACTGCTTGGACTGAAGTGGGATCCGCTCTTCCCTGGGCTCCTACGCCACTACAAAGTGCAAACAATAACATATATGTTACCATATGTATTATAACTCGGAAGCTGCTAGCGCGCGTCCGGATCTGCGCTGCAGATCTGACGGTGCCTCAAACTCGGGATCCGTGAAAAGCACTGAGCTCGGGATAGCGCACGTCGCAGATCCGGAACTCATGTATTATAGGGGTTTTTGAAGGATTCTCGTTTTAACTATCCACACATTTATACGTTTATACATATGCAGGATTTGTAACTTTTATTTTAAATTGTGTCGCCCTTGATTCAAATTTTGTAACATGCTCAACACTTGATAAGCAAAATACGAAGTGGTATTTATGCCACAATTATTGTTTGTTAAAGTTGGTTATTAATTGTTTCTTTTTTTTAATTAAATTGAATCCTTTGTTGCTAGAGAACCAATTTTATAAATTTTAAAACTGGAAATGGAAATTAATAAATTATATGTGTTATTGTCAATAAAACTTTATTGGTGTATATTTGTTCAAATAAAAGGTTTGAAGACAGAAAATCATTTATACTTACCAGATAAACAGGGTATGCAAAGAGAGGCAATGGAAAGGTGAACCGCATCTTCTTTGTGCTATGCTCCAAATCTTTGTATCTCTTCTCTGTTAACTGTTCAAAAATTGGCAGAGGAAATGAGTTAGCATTTTTTACCAATTGGTATCTATATTATATTTATACTCTTATGTTCATTTAAATTTCTTCTTTCCATGTTTTTTACAAGCGATTTTTTAAAAAAAAAATTATATTATTTGGGAGGTGATAATTGCCCCCCTTAAAAATTTCCCTTATCTATCCCCAATACATTTTTATTTGAAAAATTCTTTTAAAATGTAACAAATACTTTTGATGGTCAAAATGCATATTCGTAATTATGCAAAAAAAAAAAAAAAAAAATCATACATACATGATGGAAAAAGAAATTGTGAAAAAAAAATTCACTCAAAAATTGAGAGAAAATGAGAGAATATTATGCAATTTAAGAGGGGGGTGGATAAGGGGAAAGTTAAGGGGACAGAGATAACTTCTCATATTATTTTTAACTTCATTTATATGTAAGATGAAAAGGTAAAAAAAGTAGAAATTTAAAGTCATGGTTTTGATTCATTTATTTAAATGGCTCTTGTTTTCTTCTCCACTATAAACTTTAGAAGATATATAAACTCCTCTACATATCATATAACAACAAATCAATGTGCCTCATTCTATATTTTGAAATTAAGAAAATAAATTAATCAGCAACTAACAAAGGATCTTTGCAGAGCTTAATCAGCCCAAACAAAAACAAGAAAATAATAAAGCATGTCTTCAATTATATCTTTCTTCAATATATTTTTTTTTAAATTAAGAATATAAATTAATCATTTTTTTTTTTTTTTGAGGAAATGCCCATGGGCTAATTAATCAGTAACAAATTAAGGATCTTTGCAGATTTATAATTAATCAGCCCAAACAAAAACAAGAAAATAAAAAAGCATGTCTTCAATTTTTTTTTTTATTAAGAATATAAATTAATCATTTTTTTTTTTTTGAGGAAATGCCCATGGGCTAATTAATCAGTAACAAATTAAGGATCTTTGCAGATTTATAATTAATCAGCCCAAACAAAAAAAAGAAAATAATAAAGCATGTCTTCAATTATGTCTTTCTTCAATTTTTTTTTTTTTTGAAATTAAGAATATAAATTAATCAGTTTTTTTTTTTGTGAGGAAATGCCAATGGGCTAATTAATCAGTAACAAAATAAGGATCTTTGCAGATTTATTAATCAGCCAAAACCAAAACAATAAAACAATAAATCATGTCTTCAAATTTTTTTTCTTTGAAATTAAGAATATTAATCAGTAATAAATTAAGGATTTTCCTCAAAAAAAAAAATTAAGGATCTTTGCAGATTTATTAATTATTAATCAGCCCAAACAAAAACAATAAAACAATAAAGCATGTCTCCAATTATATATATCTTTCTTTCGGACAATGATACCATACCACAAACTTTGCTCCCACGACCCTATGATGAGGTGGCATATGAGTCGGGTGGGTTATATTTGTAAAATTTTCAGGTCAGAGGGTTATTTTTGTAAAATTTTTAGGGTTATTTTTTGTAAATAGTTTTCCAGATATAGTTAATTTTGTAAATATTCTTTGGAAAAAGGGATATTTCTGTAAATTTGTCTGAAAAAAGAGATATTTTTTTGTAAATATTTGTCATGTCATCGTATAGTGCCCCGTGAATGTCCTCTACTACGCAGTACGGTACGGCGCAGACGGACGACCTTTAGATTATAGGGTTTTTGGAGATTGTAGCTAGCACGAATCTTAAAGCGATCGGATGGCTCACCTACTGTGCCGTAAGGTACTGCATAGTAGGTGATAGCAATTGGTATAGTGCTAGGGGCAATATAAGGGGTAAGATTTTTTTTTCCCTTTCTTAAAGTTGCATGTTGTTCGCTGTCGTACGCATAGTAACAACTTATATGTTCGGGAAACGTTCGGCGAGCTCAAAAATTCGTGATTCGGGAATTATTCGGATATAATTCGGAAAAAGTTCGGATTTATATAATATTAATTTTACTAATTGTAGTGCAATTTTTTTTAATAAATCAATTCAAATCACATTAAAAATAACAATACATAACCACTTAAGCTTTAAATTCAGGGCCACAGAAGATCATGATAAATATATTTATTATTATAATACAAAGTTGCAAACTGTTGATGGAGAGGAAAGGTAATGACGTGTGTGCTTCAATCAGAAAAAAAAAAAAAAGAAAAAAAAAAGTACTGACGTACTGTGTGTGCTTCACGAGTCTTGAGATGTGTGCACACAGCACATTCCCCCAATACGCAGAGAGCCATGTGATTTCCAGTAGATAAAGCTTAAGAAACGTGGGAAGGTAAAGTTCTGAGTATAGGATTTAAAACCTTGTATACGAATTATTCCGAATAATACGCGTTTTATTCGTAAAATTCGTATTTTTCGCGAATAATTCGCGTATAAGCCGAATAATTCGCGAAAGGTCGATTTATTCGCTGTTCTGTTCGTCTATAGTGTAAAAACGAATAATTCGCGAATAATTCGCGAATTATTCGCGAACCTTGTTACTATGGTCGTACGTACCCAACTTATGCAATTGCACAGAGCATCTTTGCCTGCAATACGTGAAATCAAATCACCCTCACGTGGTCAATTTACAGTGCTCGTCAGAGAGGGCTCCCAAAATATAATACTCACAAAAAGGGCTCCCAAAATATCTCCGTAGTGTACCGCTTTATTATTATTATTATAAACTTGGATTTATTCGTTTTGGTGTTTTGTGTACGTACAGAGAATCCTTTTTTTTTTTATATATATACTGGTATATGGATACCTGATCTTTGTCTTTGTCGACAATTAAACAAAGGGACTTGGCGTAGATACCCGAAAAATGATATCAAAATCGATACTTATTAATATTTATATTAAATTGGTTAGTATTTAAGATATTTGTATAGTGTACACTACACTATCCTATCATATCCTGTATAAAATAAGTAGCATACTAAAATTATTAATATTAATAATATTTTATTAATATAAATACTAATACAATTAGTTTCACTTTTGATATCTCTATTTCCTGTATAAAATAAGTAGTATACTAAAATTATTAATATTAATAATATTTTATTAATATGAATAATACAATTAGTTTCACTTTTAATATCTCTGTGACATTTTTCTTGAAAAAAATTAATAGCTTAGCCTTCATGTCTTGAAAAATATAAATCATTTCCGTTTTAATAGGCTTAAGTGCTGATTGTTGAATGGTGTCTAAATTTAAGAGTGCTGCCTAGCATCCAAAGACTGTTCATAGAGATTGAAAGTTACAAACTAGGTGTAACAGTTATAAAATTGGATACAACTGTTACAAAATTTGTACAGACCTATAAACACAGTTATTTTAGTGGATGCATGATGTGTCGTAAATTTAATTATTTCTTGAGGTGTGACCGTGTGTGGGACCCACATTTGTAGATCTAAAGCAGCATCCAACAAAAAAATCATCAGATTTTGATTAAAAATATAAGATGCTCTGTTCCATGTATGTGTCCTACTAAATAAAGTTCATCCACAGATCAGGAGGCAAATGCTAACATGTTATTTCCCTTTTGAGTACTTTTAAATCCAAAAAGATACTTTGTTACATACAGCAAGTAGGTTTTCTTTTCCCTTTTTTAACAAACAGGTAGAGAATTGTAAATTGAATTCCTAATTATCACAACAATCAACTTTTGCTTGTTGAAGTATAATTATAAGAGGAGGATCAACAATTATTATTTTGACCATCTTTACAATTGAAATTCAAATAAATTTTTATAAAAATTTTAAGTTAAAAATTTAACTTGTAAATTTATTCTTGAATTTGAGACTATTTGGGTATAATATGATAGCTCATCCAAAGTTTGTACAATTTTGAGTGGTTCAAATTTTATCAGCTTCATTAAAGCACCAAACATATTTAAGTTGCTTCAAATTTTAAAATGTAGTCCACCCATAACCTCCACTACATTTTTAAATTTTCCAATTTTACCATTTTGTAAATGATTTTCTCAATTTTTTTAGAACACTCATTGTTAATTATGTTTTCAAGCTAAAGATTCTCAAGGACCCCTCCTAAATTTAGAAACCCAATTAATTAAAAAAAGTTCAAAATAAAATATAAAAAGAGGTCTGACCGGATGCCATGACTCATCCCTCTCCACATGACCATGGTTCTGATGGTGGGTTCTATGGCTGATTCTCCTATTACCATAAATTAAATCATCATCAGTTTCTTAATCAATAATAATCAACATCATCCATTACTTTTTTCTTTTTGTTTTTTTTTACAAAAAAAAATTGAATTTCATTTCACCATTTCTATTTTTTTTGGGGGAAATTAAAAGAGTAATATTACAAGTTTACAACATGTACCAATTAGCAAAGAAGTTTTTTTTTTTTTTTTTTTTAAGAATATATTAGCAAAGAAGTTATTTGGAAACAGAATAAAAAGCAAAGAAAGAAAAATAGAATAAAGGTAAAGGAGGGGGATATGATACGGACCACCCATGATAAGGCACCAAGATGGCGGTGTGCAGCATATGCCCCACAACGTTATTCAGCGTTGCGTTGTCTGAGAAGCTCCCATGCCCACTGCATCACATATAATTAATCTGTATAATTCAATATTTAATGTCTATATATACAACAATATTAATACAATATAGATCATAACTATTGTGATAATATTTGTATTTTGCTCCGAAATGTTAAAATTATAATTTCGGACGTGATAAAATTATAATTTAGACCGTTAGCATTTCAGAGCAAAGTGCAAACGTTTTCATATTAGTCTAGCTCTACTGTATATATTAAATATATAATCATTGATTGGAGCAAAATTGAATAAAATTTAAAAATAGAAATTAATCAAATGTATAACTATATATTTATATCTCCTCAAAAAAATGTATAAGTATATATATAATTATATATATGCATGCTAATTAGTAATTAATAACAACATATAAATTTAGTAATTACCAATCATGGCCAAGAACAAAGAGAGCCCAGAACATGGTGCCCTGAGCAAACCAGTAGAGAGGCCAGAGGGCGGCTACGTCCCAGCCTCGGCCGTCGAGCCACAACGCGGCGGCAGCGAGCGCCGCGATCACGACCAAATCCCTAACCACGTAGCTCATCGACCGCCAGGGCGACTTGACCCAGCAGTGCGCCGGTATGGCCGCACGTATCTCGCCGATCCTGAACGGTGGGGGCGCGCCAGGGTCGAACCCCGCGCGCCCCCGCTGATCATGATCTTCCTCCAACGCCTTGCGGTACGACTCGTGTTGATGTTTGATCTTCTGCGGCGGCGCCCCGGGGCAGCTGGTGCCCCAGAGCCACTGCCGGAAATGGATGAACGGCGCCTTGGCACGGGACAACGGAGCCCATAGCTTTGTAGACATGGCGCCAGACACCACCTCGATCTGACGATCTCTCTCTTTATATAGCAACTTTTTCTTTTCGTTCTATGTCAGTCTTAGATCTGCCGAGGTTTAATTTTGGTGAGGAGATGAACTGCTTTGCTTGGGTATTTATATATGTTGCGAGCAGAGGCTCGAGAGAGCCGACCTAAGTTTAGACCTATACCCTTCGTTTGGCAATGGAGTAAAAGTATAGTAAAATTGATTTAAAGTGTTTTAAGTCACCAAACGAAAGTGATTTAAGTTATAATAAATTAATGTAGCTATATAGATGTAGTAAACAAAATCACCAATATTTCACATCTTTTACACATAACATCTTTACTTCATCTATTTATTTCACTACCACCAAACACCACTGATTTAAGGTGATTATAACGTTTTACTCCGCTTTAACTTACTACACTTGTCAAACGGAGATACCATGGAAATGTAAATGTAAAGAATTAATAAAAGATGCTTATAATTTAGTAACATTATTTATTTATGCGAGGTTAAAGAATAATTAAGTGCTAATAAATTATAAATAATTCAGCTGGCCCTTTTATGCATGCATGCTAATTAATTATTCGGAATTTTACTTAATCAGTATAACAGGAAAAACATATCAAATTATATAAAAAAAATAAAAAAAAAAATTGATTTGTATGTGCCTTTACAACTTTCTTTATATCAAAGTTGGTGGCTACAACTTTTTTTTTCAAAATCTGAAGTTTTTGTTTTGTATTTTTTTTTTGTAAGTGTTTGTGAGTAAACCTGCGGTGCTTCTTTATAGGAGCACGGAGCTAGCCTCCATACTCTTAATTAGGAATATAGATTTATTTTGCTTAATATATATCATCTTACATTGAAAATCTAAAAAAATAAAAAGGAAAATGTTCCGGAGATACTCTAATCGATACCAAAATGGATACCATATAAAGTTAACCTAACGTTAATCTGAAACATGCTGCAATTAAAACGAAATATCTGTAAAATTAATTTGAAACCTAATGAGATTAAAATAAAACACAAATTATATTATTTTTGTTATTGCTTTTTCACTTCATCTTGCTTCCGCATACATGTTCTCTTAACAACTTTAAGGATTTAATAGTGATTCAAGTAGATGATTTAATTTACAATTTGTGTTATTCAACTTAATACTAAAACGCTTCAAGTTAATACATTAATTGTTTCAAGATAACGTGTTATTGTTTCAATTTTAGATATATTTTATATTATAACTTGATATCTATTTTGGCCATCTATTTTGGTATCCGTATATCTAGACCGCAATAAAAAAAAAAAAAACTTCATAAGCCATAAGATTTTAATACAAGGATATTGAGATGTACAAACTAAAATTTAGAAGTCAATTAGACTTTTTTTTTGTGTTAAGCCCGTAGAAGATCTTCATAAGCTTAAGTACATATATAGTATTTATACTCTTCTATCATCTGGTCAGCTTCTAAGTGTTTTCAATCATAACAAAAATTACTCTCCAACAAATTCCTCACAAATGTTCATTAATATATATTGTGAGAAATAATGTGCAGGAAAGAATTCTTCATAAAATTGTTTTATAGCTGATCAAATATCTCCCTCCGATAAAGAACTTATAATATATAATGTTTCATGAAAAACAAATATAATAGGTACCTCTAAATATATTTATATTCATAACAGACCTTTAATAAGTACCTCTAAATATATTTATATTCTTAGCCTTGGTTTAATTTCCGTGTTATATGCTCTAGTAGGCTTAGTTATTGTTGAATGATGTCAAAAAATCAATTATTTTTTTTATGAGGTGTGGGACCTACATTGTGGATTCCCAAAAAAAAAAAAAGTCCAAAAGTTGTCAGATTTTAATAATATATATATAAGGAGTTTGACTATTACAGTAACGTTAGCATTTCGGACTGAAATGCTAACGGCTTAAAATTGTTGTTATCGCGTCTGAAATTACGATTTATGGTGCTCAATAAATTCTTTATATGGAAATATTGGGGAATACAAAATTTTTTTATTTTTAGAGTTTTCTAAGTATTTGTTTTGAATTTTAGAAAATAGCTCATAAATATTAATAAAATATTGATGTTTGTACATGCTATTTTCAAAAATGTAAAACAAATACTTAGAAAATTTTAAAAATGGAAAATTTTTGTATTCTCCAATATTTCATATAAAGAATTTTATTGAGCACCATAAATCATGATTTCGGATACGATAACAACAATTCTGAGGCGTTAGCATTTCGCACCGAAATGCTAACGTTACTATAATAGTCTAGCTCTATATATAAGATCTGCTTTCAGGGACGGATCTAAGAAATTTTTAAGCCTGGGCACAAATCGTCTAATATATGAAACAATGAGCTCTATTATATTGTATTTTGCTTGGCAAATCATTAAGCCCGGGCACAACAACTACAAATGTAAATAAGTATTGTTTAATATAAATGAAAAATTAGTACTAATCAATATATTTCAAAAATCAAGCCCGGATACAGGACTAGGCTTGCCCATACTTAGGTCCGCCCCTGTCTGCTTTCCATGTCGCCTACCAAAGTTCATCTATGGTTTAGGAGGCAAATTATTTTTTGTATATAAAGTTTGGAAGGACCCAATCTACAGTAGCTCCAAAAGGATCTGGACCGTGTATGATCACCAGACTGGATATCTGCACCGTATAAAGATATAGCGGTACTGTTTGGTACTGTTATTTAAACAGTACTCAGCAGTAACCCAATTTCGTCCATTGAATCCAATCAATTCCGATCTGATTATTTTCCAAAAAATTCCCCTTCTTTCTCCCTGATCGGTCCCTTCTCATTTCTAGAATTCATCGGACGCGGAAGTGCGGAACCCATAAACCCTCCCTCCGACCATTGTTGTCGGTGGTTTTTGAGAGATTGTGGGAGTCTCTTCCGTCAGTCAGTCACAGCAGGGCTCCGTTCTCCGCAGAATCCTCCGTCCGGTGATTCATTTAGTTCTCGCCGTTGACCTAAACCTTTAGTTCTACCCCCTCTACTCATCAGTCGGTAGCTGAAGAGATAAAGGGTGGCTCGTCTTACCCTTTCTCCCACAGTCATCAAGGTCTCGATTGTCCTCTGCTCCACAATATCCACTCTATCAAGTAAGCACTCTCATATGCATATATGAGGAAAAAAAATTGAAGCAAATTTGTCAGTATCTTTGAGGAAAAAGTTGAGAGACAAATTCGTAGGTAATTATCTATGTATAAATTAAGCCAAATAGTATATAAAGCAAGACACACTGAATCACCAAGGTCAAATCGTTTTGGTAATTCTGAAAAATTAATTAAGCTCAAAGCATTGTAGTAGTTAATGTTGGATGATAATTGATTTACTATCTAGATACATTGTCTTTCAAAGAATACTAGATATCTAGTTGCAGCTCCGCCGCAACTCTTTCCTGGTGGAACTGGGAAATTGCCTTGTAGGTTTGGAGTACGTCAAATGATTGTTAAATTTTTGGTGATCTTTTATTTGTGAGGTAGTTTCTTTGTAAATAATATTTTTTTTAAGAGTTACTTGTGTATGTTACTTTAATTGGTTTTTTGAGGTGAATTAATGGTAATAGATAACTGGTTGTGCCTCCAGCACAACCCTGAATATTGTGCAACAGAGGCATACTCCTTTATAATATGTGAGAATATTAATTTATTAATTATTGTAACATGATTTGTGTGCAATTAACTTAATGAAATGAGCATATTCTGATTGCTACAAAAACTTAATTCACCTATATTTGTGCTATGCGAGCATACTTTATTGTTCATTCAAATTGCGGTACATAGCAAACTTAACAATACTAAAAAGAAAAAAAAAAGCAAAAGAAAAGAAAAAAAAAAAAAGTGGAACGCAATTTTGGAAGAAACAATATCCAAAATGGAATTAAGTCTAAGTCGCTCAAATAGAGTGAATCATGTATTGTTCGTCTTTACATGTACGTTAACAACATTGCAAAATCTTAATCTCGTCTAACCCAAATAAAATGTTTAATATATACAACATTACAATATCTTAAGCAGTAGAAAAAAAAAAATCTACCACAGTTAGGTAAGTACCCGTTTAACAGTACAATTTGTAAAGAACATAAGGGAATGACATCAATTGGTCAACTTAATGAAAACAGGGAATAATTTTTCAAATTTTCAAATTCAATGAAATTTGAAACAACACCACTCTATAATCTTAAAAAAAAATTTGTCTACAAGTTTGAAACAATACCAGCAAAACTATCTAGACCCCATGCGATCAAGATCCAACAATCAATAACCAATGGATCATTTTGGGGAAAAAAAAAAAAAGAAGTTACTGTTCGTAAAGCACTGTTCATGGCCCCACCAATACTATTCATGGGGCCCACACATGAACTATAATATCATTTAAAATTTGGAACTTGACAAGGTTATGTATAGTAATGATATAGAATAAGTTTTATGGAAGTGGTATCGGTTAAACTGGTACCACCTGACTATGTAATTATGACATTAAACCAGCTTTATGGGAAATAACAATCAATTGCTTACCAATTACCAGTAAAAATAAGGAGCTTTACAAATAGGGAAAATTGTCAAAATGCCACCACAAAATATCAAGTTTGTTGAAATGCCATCTCAAAATTTTGACTTGCCAAAATGCCATCCCAAAACAGTGCTAATGGCCAAAATGCCACTTATACAATATAATCAATTAAAAAATAAACTATTTTCACTAAAGACTAAAATACCCATCAAATTTCCATCTCCGGTCTCCCGTCATTTTGCTACTGAAACTGTTGGACGAAATGAAACTAAACCTAGGCACATTCTTCTCCTCTTTAGTGCTCCGCCTATCTCCTCCGATCAACCTTTTCATTTTGATCCTGTGTGAAGATTTTGCTGCTCCATTAGTTCTTCAACGAAACTGTTGGTCTCCAAGAAAAAATTGCGACTTCACTTCAGTACTAGGCTACTAGCTAGAATTGTTTTATTTTCTCAATTTTTGACGGGATGCAACTATGACTGTGCAGTCTGTACTCGCATGAGATAAATTTGTGACTTCATTTAATTTTTTTAATTTATTACTTTGTGCTGGACGATTGGAAAGGGGAGCTCACTTGACTCGGCTGCACTTGACCACATCGACTGAGTTGACGACACCGAGTGTTGTGGCCGGCAACTCATACATGGATGAGAAGGAAAAGCGGCTTCTTATGAGCGAAGTGCGTAGGGCTGGCTCTGGGAATGAACTTCTGATCATATCAAAAAGGGGTGAGTCTGATCCTCCAATTGATTTAGCTCAAGGAAGAATGACGGGAAATAAAGAAAGAAATTGGGGGTTGGGGGGTGGGGGGGCTTTGTCAGAGAGGGAACCAAAAGCATTAATGCACTAGTACAAGGGTAAAAGCGGGAATACGAAAATACAACCCCTTGAAATACTGCAATTTGTCCTCCTTTTTATTAAACAAGTATAAATTTATTAAAAAATGACATTTTGGCAATTAAAACTGTTTTGGGATGGCATTTTGGCAAGTCAAAATTTTGGAAGGGCATTTTGACAAACTCAACATTTTGTAGTGGCATTTTGACAATTTTCCCTTACAAATAACAATCAATTTAATTTTCTGAGTTTGATTTCCTTTGAAATGTAATGCAGAGATGTTTGTTGCTTTATTTCTTAGTGCTAATATAATATTTCCCTTTTAAGTTTTAAGTACTTATTTATTTTTAAAAAAGGTTATTTTGTTACACCAAGTTGGCTTTTTTCCCCCATTTTTACAAAGAGGTAGAAAAATGAAAACTGAGTTCCTAATTATCCCAAAAATCAACTTTAGCTTGTTGTATTATTACAATCCCAAAATGTTACATTTGTTTAAGTATAATCAAAAACCTAATTAAAAATTAATGCTCTGATCAGATGCACAAGTCTATGGGTGGGTTTGGATGGTGCAAAGATTAGTGTAAGAGTAGTGATATTTGGGTTAGTGACTAGGAGTAGTGTGAAGTTAGTGCCAACTCGAAAAGCGTGTGAGTAGAGCTAACTTTTTACTATCCGGATTAGTGAAATTGTTGTTTGGATGGTAACTTTTGAATAGTGATGAAAAAATGAATAAACTAATGAACCATATCATTTTTTTTTCTTTTCAAGTAACTCATAATTTTTATTATGGCCCGTTTACATACATTGTAGTATATATTAATCTAGTATGTCAATATACTTGCACTATGAGAATTTTTTTTAAAATATGTTAAGCAATTTAAATATTTAATTATTGTAATATTGCACTTGCATTCATTCATTGATATGTTGGGTCCTTGTGTTGTCTTCTTTTGTATGCATCTTCGTGGGGAGAGAGAAGATAAGCAAATGAATTATAAAAACAAAAGTGCAATATTTTATTATTTGTATAGTCCTCAGGAGTAGCTACTCCACGAAACCACCGTTTCGTTGGTTTAGCTGAGTAGTTCTACTCGACAGCCAACCAAAAAAACTATTCCATATTTGAATGCCACCAAGAGCTAGATTAGTGGCACTACTCTAAAAGTACAATTAATCTTGACAATCCAAACACACCCTATATATCTAGCTCCTGATGACCATAAATCTAATGGTGGTCCTATGGCTGAGATTCTCCTATCGGCATAATTTAAATTCATCAACATTTGGTTTCTTTAATTAGTCAACATGTATTAATCAACATGTATCATGGAATATTACTCTAAGAAGTCATTTGGGAAACCTAAATAAAAGGAAAAGGGTCCAGATATACAGATACTAAAGTACATATCAAAAAAAGGTACCAAGTTATAATATAAAATATATCTAAATTAAAATATTTACAAATTATCTTAAAACAGTAACGTGTTAACCCGAAACATTTTATTTTAGTATTAAATTGAATAAAACAAATTAATTTATAATATTAATACTTCAATCACTATTAGTCACGTAAATATTACTTTAAAGTTGTCGAGAGAACATGTAAAACTAAGAAGAAATGAAAAGGTAAAAAAAGAGAAATTAATGTAATTTGTGTTTCATTTTCATCTCATTAAGTTTCAAATTAATTTTATATTGTTTCATTTTAATTTTAATTGTAGCATGTGTTATACTAATGTCTATATATTAACTTCACATCGTGATATCAATTTTGATATGGACATTTTACAAGTATGGTAGTTGTGATATTGGTTCGGAATGAAATCTCCTGCCCCTCGGTGGGTAGGAATTTCCAGCCAACTATGCGTTTGGCCAATCTGAGATTGACACATGGCATATAGTATGTGTCTAATTAAATAGGTGTAACGGAAATGGATTCCTCATGAGCTGTGAATGATACCTTTTCCGTTAAGCAGCTTTTTTATTATTATTAAGTGCTCATTATTTAGGGTCGGGTTGGGTCAGGACGGGTCGGTTCGGGTATCGGGTTGACGTCTGTCAGATATAAATGATGGTTATATATATAGATATTTTCAATATTTTTTCTTTTGTAAGTTTTATTTGCTCGCTTATTTTGTTTTTTCAAAATTATATGTCTATTTTATCCTTAATTTGGTAACACAATATTTATTGTTACTAGTGAATAGAAGTGACAAAATCTGACCCGACCCGAAAAACCCGCCCGATCCGACCCGAGTTTCATGGAAAGTCAAACTGACCGGAACCCAACCCGACTCGACCCGTGTTCCAGGAAAAGTGAGACTAACCTGAACCCGACCCGTGTTTCATGGAAAGTCAAACTGACCCGAACCCGACCCGACCCGACCCGACCCGTGTTTCAGGGAAAGTCAGACTGACCCGAACCCGACCCGACCCGGGAATAGAGGTGCAAAATCTAACCAAACCCAAAAAACCTGCCCGACCCAAAAAAATGCTGACAGACTTCAACCCGATACTCGACCCGCCCCAACCTGAACCCAACCCGACCCGAAATAATTAGCACTTAATAATAATAAAAAAGCTGCTTAACGGAGAAGGTGTCATTCACAGCTCATGAGGAATCCAATTCCGTTACACCTATTTAATTAGACACACAGTGTTTTAAAAAAACCCGAGAGGTCTGAACCCGACCCGAGAAATTCGGGGAAAATGGACCGACCGACCCGACCCGGGCGTCTGACCAGGGCAACCCGAGAGGACCGGGAGGCACGGTCCTCGCAAGAGTAGGTATCCATGTTCCCAGAAAAATTCCCGTGGAAACCCGACCCGGGGCAACCCGAGACCCGACCCTACCCGTCCCGGGGTACCGGGGCAACCCGGGACCCGACCCTACCCAACCCGGGGCAACCCGGGATCCGACTCTACCTGACCCGGGGTACCAGGGTAATAATCCGAGGTAACCCGACTTGGTTTCAACTTTTCCCGCCTATGTTAACAACTAATATAATATTATTTAAATTTTATTTTCAAGAAGAATTTTTGTTTTACAACAAATATAATTATTAAATTTTTTTTCTGATTTTCTATGTTATTTTTTCGGTATAAATAATATTATTTTAAATTTTTTGTTTTTAATATAAAAATACTTTTTCCTAACTTTTAATAATATAATATAATATATATTTAAATTGATTAAAACAAATAATCTAATTTTAATTATTTCTCATTTTCTTAAGTATATTTTTCGATTTTTGTAGTGCAAAATAGGTATATTATATTTTTTTGTTTTGTTTTCTTATTTTTTTTGACATATAACTCCGGGATCGGGCAACCCGGACCGGGAAACCCGGACAACCCGGGAAGGACGGTCCTAGGCTAGGTCCAATCTCCTTCCCTCAAAATTTTCCCGAGGTTTCCCGAACCGGGAAACCTGTGGACCGGGGCGGGTTTGGACCGACCCGGAACTTTTTTAAATCACTATAGACACATAGTATGTGCCATGTGTCAATCTTGGATTGGCCAAACAAGGCTGGAAATTCCTGCCCACTGGGGGGCAGGAGATTTCATTCCTCCTATATATATATATGGCTAATGATTCTCCTATCAGCATAGTTTAAATCAACATTTCGATTTCGATGCTTAATTAATAATTAGTCAACATGTATCATGCACGTACGATTACTCCAAGAAGTCATGATATGGAAACCAAACCGGAATAAAAAGGGAAAAAATATGGGTCCTATGACTGTTTGGCATAATTTAAATAATCATTTCGTTGCTTAATTAATTAGTCAACATCTATATCTAAACTATATTATAAAGCATGTAAATATTAGACCCGTCCATTTTTTTCTTCTTCTTTAAACTTTTGTAATACCCAAATTGCCCTATATCAAACGATTAAGATTAAATTTAACTAATCCAATGACCTGGGTTGCGTCCATTTCTACATATTCTTCTCAATTTTGTTTCCAATGTGAACGCTCTCCCCATTTCTACATTAATGATCTGAATATTTTAGTATTAAATTGGATAAAACAAATTATAAATTTATAATATTACTACTTAGTCACTATTAGTCATATAAATATATTACTTTAAAGTTGCCGAGATAACATGTAAAACGAAAAGAAATGAAAAGGCAAAAGAAGAGAAATTAATGTTATTTATGTTTCATTTTAATCTCATTGAGTTTCAAATTAACTTTATATTGTTTCACTTTAATTGCAGCATATTTTATACTAATGTCTATATATATTAACTTTACATGATGATATCAATTTTGATATGATATCAATTTCGATATGGACATTTTATAAGTATGGTTGTAATGGTCCTATCTATAATATATATGGCTGATGATTCTCCTATCAGCATAATTAAAATCAACATTTGGGTTTCGATGCTTAATTAATAATTAGTCAACATGTATCATGCACGTACGATTACTCCAAGAAGTCATATATATGGAAACCAAACCATAATAAAAAGGGAAAAAATATGGGTCCAATGACTGTTTGTCATAATTTAAATCATCATTTCGTTGCTTAATTAATTAGTCAACATCTATATTATACTATATTATAAAGTACGTAAGTATTGGACCCGTCCATTTTTTTTTTTCTTCTTCAAACTTTCGTAATACCCAAATTGCACAATTTTTTTTAAAATCGAAATTGTAAAAAAAAAATTTAGGAAAGTAGTAAGATTACTTCCAAAATTACACTCAATGGATAAACCCGAATATCAAATTCGGTTTCTTCAAACCGAATTTGATATTCGGTACGGTTTTTTTTTTTTGTTAACCACACCCGTTTTCACCCACACCCTGCCACACGGATCCGTACCGAATTTGATATTCGGTTCCGAATATCAAATTCGGTATGGGTTTATGTATTTATTTTTTTGCCTCCCCCCCTCTCTTCTCTTCTCCCCCTCTCCCTCTTCTCTCCCCCACCCGACCCCCATCTCCCTCTTCTCTCCCACCCGAATATTTTTTTTCCGGGATCCGCTTTGTGGCCAACCCCAAACCAAAAAAAAAAAAAAACCTGTACCTAATTTGATATTCGGATCTATCTATTGAGTATAATTTCGGGAGTAATCTTACTACTTTCCTAAATTATTTTTTTACAATTTTGATTTTAAAAAAAAATTGCAAATTGCGCGCCCTACATCAAACGATTAAGATTAAATTTAACTAATCCAATGACCTGGGTTGCGTCCATTTCTACATATTCTTCTCTATTTTGTTTCCAATGTAAGCGCTATCCCCATTTGAAAGGATTTTGCTTGCCTTCTTTTTCCCTCTCCAAATTCTAACCCAAAAATATACACAACCCCTTACATAGCACGAGTTGTCTGCTAGTCTGTATAAGTATATATCATGCAAGAGTACGTACTCCAAGAAGTTGTTTAGTAACTTAAAAGAAATTAAGAAAATGATGATAATAATAATAATAATGTAAGAGGATATGATACGGACCACCCATGATAAGGCACCAAAATGGCAGTGTGAAGCATGTACCCCACAATGTTAATTTAGGTTGCATTGTTGAGAAGATCCCATGCCCACCGCATCATAATATCATATTAATTTAAGCAATTCATATTAATGTAATAATGTCTAATTTCACATATAAATTTGGCTCTACCTTAGAAAGTTGTTTAAGTTTATATAAAAATTGTTTCAATATATATATTCGATGCATAATATAGTAACTATGTAATAATCAAAATAAGAACTCAAAAGGATCAAAATTTGCAGAAAAGCAGGAAACAAAATTTAAGCGGATAAAAAAAAAAAAAAGAATCAATTGAAGCGAAATTAAAAGAAAATGATTTCATGGCATAGTTACAAAATAATTTTCATAGAAGACATTTTCTCAATTAGTAGTAAACCCACGACTTATTTTGGACTAAAATTATTATATCTTATAATAAAAGGGCTTTATATATGTTGCGAGCAGAGGCCCAAGCGAGCCGACCTAAGTTTAGACATATATATAGAGTTTTGCTAAAATGAGTCATGACTCACGGGCTGTTCCGTGAGTCAGAATCCAAAAACATATCAAATCACCTCCAAATTTCAATTTATATGGCTCAATAAATTCTTCATATCAAAATCTTATAGCACACAAAAAATTTTCATTTTTGGAGATTTTTAAGTATTTATTCTAGATGGTTTAAAATGATACATAAAACATTGATTATTTTATTAATATTGTATAGTCACTTTTAAAAGAATCTATAACAAATACTTAAAAATCTCCAAAAATGAAAATTTTTTGCGTGCTATAAGATTTTGATATGAATAATTTATTGAGCTATATAAATTGAAATTTGGAGATGATTTGATATGTTTTTGGATCCTGACTCATGGAGCAGCCCGTGAGTCATGACTCATTTTAGCAAAATTCTATATATATATATATATAGAGTCCTGCTACGGTGCTTCCATAAGCATTTCAGACCGAAATGCTTATGGTCCGATTTTGAAAATTCGTCGCTGAAATTTTGATTCAAATAGCTCATAATAATCTTGACATAATCATATATATAACAAAACTGCGTTTTTGTTATGCGCTCATATCTCAACAACCGTAACTCCGATGGCCGATCCGATTGGACTGGTGCATTATGCATATCAACAACTCATTGGATACTAACTTTTACTATTTTTGGAGATTCCTAACTATTTTTAATAATTTTTGAAAGATAGTCAAAAAATAATAAGAAAATAATCTATTTGAACACATATTCGGGGTCGTTTTTTCAAAAATCGTTACTAATAGTTAGGAATCTCCAAAAATAGTAAAAATTAGTATCCGATGAGTTTTCGATACGTAAAATACACCGGTCCAATCGGATCGGCCATCGGAGTTATGGTTGCTGAGATACGAACGCATAATACGGAGGCCAGTTTGTTATGCAAAACACGGTAACCCAACTATATATATATATATACTGTGTAAATGTAAACAATTCAAGATGTGTATATATATAATTCAGTAATTTTATTTATGCGACGTTACAGAATAAGTGCTGAATAAATAAATAATTGAGCTGGCCCTCCTTCTGATTATTCGGAATTTTTTTCAGGATAATTGAATAAATATATACTATATATGAGGAGTAATATGCGGTGATCTGTATAATAGCAAAAACATATCAAATTATATATAAAAAAAATTGATTTGTATGTGCCTTTACAACTTTCTTTATATCAAAGTTGGTGGGTACAACTTTTTTTTTTTTTTTCAAAATTTGAAGTTTTTGTTGTATTTTTTTTTGTAAGTGTTTGTGAGTAAACCTGCGGTGCTTCTTTATAGGAGCACGGAGCCTCCATACTCTTAATTAGGAGTATAGATATATTTTGCTTAATATATCATCTTACATTGAAAATCTAAAAAAATAAAAAGGAAAATGTCCGGAGATACACAATCGATATCAAAATAGATACCATATAAAGTTAATCCAATGTTAATCTGAAACATGCTGCAACTAAAAGGATTTAATAGTGACTCAAGTAGATGATTTAATTTACGATTTATGTTATTCAACTTAATACTAAAACACTTCAAGTTAATGCATTAATTGTTTTAAGATAACTTGTTAATGTTTCAATTTTAGATATATTTTACAGTATAACTTGATATCTGTTTTGGTATCTATTTTGGTATCGGTATATCTGGACCGAAATAAAAAAAAAAAATTCAAAAGCCATAAGATTTTAATACAAGGATATTGAGATGTACAAACTAAAATTTAGAAGTCATTTAGACTTTTTTTTTTTTGTGTTAAGCCCGTAGAAAATCTTCATGAGCTTAAGTACATATATAGTATTTATACTCTTCTATCATCTGATCAGTTTCTAAGTATTTTCAATCATAACAAAAATATATCTTTCCAACAATTCCGCACAAATTTTCATTAATATTGTGAGAAAATTTGCAGGAAAGGTTTTCCATATATAAAATTGTTTATAGCTGATATATATGATATATCTGATATATATCTCCCTCCGATATAGAACTTAGAATATATAATATTTCATGAATAACAAATATAATAGATATAAATATAGAGTGATGCTATTGCGCTTTGTAAAGGCAATGGCTAACGTGTTTCGGTATCATATTTCCTAAACCGTAGCTCGAATGATCAATCCAAATTGCTTAACATAATCTTAGTATTGGGATATGGTTGCATACCAAATTTTTTTATTTTTAGAGTTCTCTAACTATTTTTTTGGATTTTTGAAAAATGATCCATTTTATATACAATTTTTTGTGCATTTTCTCTACAACTTTCACAATTCCAAAAACATAGTAAAAAAAAAAAAAGTATTAAAAAAAATTTTGGTATAGAACTAGGTTTCAATATTAAGATTATAGTGAGCAACTTGAATTGATCATTTGAACTACAGTATTAAGATATCGGGCCGAAACGCACTACCTCCCTGCGCTTTACAAAACGCAATAACCCCACTCTATAAATATATTTATATTATTACCAGATCTTTAATAGGCAATTAAAAAAAAATAACATATATCTTAGCCTTGGTTTAAATATATAAATAATTTCCGTGTTATACTCTAGTAGGCTTAGTTATTGTTGAATGATGTCAAAAAATCATTTATTTTTCATCAGGTGTGGGACCTACATTGTAGATTCCCAAAAAAAAAAAAAAAGGCACTCCAAAAGTTGTCAGATTTTGATAATATATAAGATCTGCCTTTCCATGTCGCCTGCTAAAGTTCATCCATGGATTAGGAGGCAAATGCTAATTATTTACTATTTTCCCTTCAAGTACTTTTTAATTCAAAGAAAGTTTTTTTGTTCCAGCAAGGCTTTTTTTTTTCCCTCATTTTTACAAACAGAAAGAGGTAGAAAAATGTAAATTAACTGAGTTCCTAGTTATTATTCCAAAATCAACTTTGGCTTGTTGTATTACAATCCCAAAAGGTTTTTTTTTTTTTTTGGAGTGGTAGGCAAATTGCCAACCAATAATTTCATTAAACAAACAATCCCAAAATGCTACATTTGTTGAAGTATAATAAAATACCTAAGTAAAAAATTCAAGATCTAATCAGATGCATATATAAGTCTATCTAGCTCCTGATGACCATAAATTAATCTAATGGTGGTCCTATGGCTGATGATGCTCCTATCAGTATAATTTAAATCAGCATTTGGTTTCTTTAGTCAACATGTATTAATCAACATGTATCATGGAATATTACTCTAAGAAATCATTTGGAAACCTAAATAAAAAGGAAAAGGGTCCAGATACCAAAACAGGTACCGAGCTATAATATAAAATATGAGTAAATCTAGTGTGCTCCTAGGAGCACGGAGGCCTCCCGTGCTCCTAACTCAAAAATCATACTAAACCATTATGAAATTTTGATTTATCATTCTCATTAAATTATTTATATCAAAATCTCTTAGGATACAAAAATTTTCTATTTTTTGAGTTTCTTAAGTATATGTTTTGGAATTTTTTAGAATGACCTCAAAATAATAATAAAATAATATATAAAATTATGTCATCTTTAAAAAATACAAAACAAATACTTAAAAATCTCAAAAAATGGAAAATTTTTGTATCATATGATATTTTGATATAAAGAATTTAATGAGACCTATAAACCAAAATTTTGAGATGGTTTAGTATGATTTTTGAGTTAGGAGCACGAGAGGCCTCCGTGCTCCTAGGAGCACCATAGTTTTACTCTATAAAATATATCTAAATTAAAATATTAACAAATTATCTTAAAACATTAATGTGTTATCTGAATATTTTAGTATTAAATTGAATAAAACAAATTATAAATTTATAATATTGCTACTTAGTCACTATTAGTCACATAAATATATTACTTTAAAGTTGCCGAGAGAACATGTAAAACGAAGAAGAAATGAAAAAGCAAAATAAGAGAAATTAATGTTATTTATGTTTCATTTTAATCTCATTGAGTTTCAAATTAACTTTATATTGTTTCATTTTAGATGCAGCATGTTTTATACTAATGTCTATATATTAACTTTACATGGTGATATCAATTTTGATATGGACATTTTATAAGTATGGTTGTAATGGTCCTATCTATAATATATACTGCTGATGATTCTCCTATCAGCATAATTAAAATCAACATTTGGATTTCGATGCTTAATTAAGAATTAGTCAACATGTATCATGCACGTACGATTACTTCAAGAAGTCATGATATGGAAACCAAACCAGAATAAAAAGGGAAAAAATTATGGGTCCTATGACTGTTTGGCATAATTTAAATCATCATTTCGTTGCTTAATTAATTAGTCAACATCTATATCTATACTATATTATAAAGCACGTAAGTATTGGACTCGTCCATTTTTTTTTCTTCTTCTTCAAACTTTCATAATACCCAAATTGCCCTGCATCAAACGATTAAGATTAAATTTAACTAATCCAATGATCTGGGCAGGTTGCGTCTATTTCTACATATTCTTCTCTATTTTATTTCCAACGTGAGCGCTATCCCATTTAGAAGGATTTTGCTTACCTTCTTTTTCCCTTTCCAAATTCCAACCCAAAAATAATACACAACCCCGTGCATAGCACAAGTTGTCTGCTAGTCTATATAAGTATATATCATGCCAGAGTACGTACTCCAAGAAGTTGTTTAGTAACTTAAAAGAAATTAAGAAAATGATAATAATAATAATGTAAGAGGATATGATACGGACCACCCATGATAAGGCACCAAAATGGCAGTGTGAAGCATGTACCCCCACAATGTTAATTTAGGTTGCATTGTTGAGAAGATCCCATGCCCACTGTATCAAATATCATATTTACTTGAGCAATTCATATTAATGTCTAAGTCTAATTTTACATATAAATTTGGCTCCACCCAATTTTAGAAAGTTGTTTAAGTTTATATAAAATTTGGTTCAATATGCTCCGTGCATATATAATATAGTAACTATGTAACTATCAAAGTACAAGCACTTAAAAGGATCAACATTGGCTGTTAAAAAAGCAGGAAACAAAATTTAATTATGCGGATAAAAAAAAGGAAGATCAATGGTAACGAAATTAAAAGAAATGACTTGATGGCATACTTACGAAAATAATTTTCATAGAAGACATTTTCTCAATTACTAGTAAAGAGGACATGTCTCACTTTAGGCTAAAATTATTATATCTTACAATAAAGTGCCGAAAGCTTATCTCTTATGAGGAAACTGATATGGATCTTAAACTTTAATGGGCCGGGACATTAATGTACGTCAACGGTAGTTATCAATCTAAGTAAACAATCAACGGCTGATGTTTCTTCTTTTGGGGAGAAGATCACATGCCCACCGCATCAAAATATCATACTAATTTGAGCAATTCATTAATGTACGTTAATGTATGTCAACGATAGAACTTTCATATCAAAAAACTCAATCTCCTTTTATTAGGAGTAATAAGGATATAGGTTTTAGTTTTTATAAGGGTTAAATTTGGAAAAAGGTTGCATGGTAGGGCAACTTCCCATGCACCGTGCCAACTGCCAATGCATGGCTATATATGCGTGACATGCAATTTTGTATGGGACAATGATACTGTGCCATAAATTTTGCCCCCATAACCCTATAATGGGGTGGCATGTTGGTTGGGTGGATCATTTTTGTAAAACTTTTAGGGTCGGAGGGTTATTTTTGTAAAATTATTAGGGTCATTTTTGTAAAAGTTTTTCAGATATGGACAATTTTGTTAATGTTCTTTAGAAAAAGAGATATTTTTGTAAATTTGTCTAAAAAAGAGATATTTGTAAATATTTGCCATGTCATCATATGGTGCTAGAGGCAATGTAAGGGGCTATATATATTTTTCCTTTTGTGTGTATGATATGATGCCCTCAAATCGTTCCAACGGAGAGGATATATAACAAGTTGGTACTCAATATAAGTTAAAGAAACTTAATTAAGGGCAGGTTGACAGTAAAAGGTGGATTGGGATCCAAAGCAATCTGTCTCATCTTCTGTCTGCACGGAGATCATTTATCTATATATTATTGTACTCTGAATCTCTGATTACTGATTACTAATTACTAATTACTAATTACTACATCACAAAAGGGAACAGATATGTAGATGGCAGAAGTGATATCAAAACTGATACCGACTGTATTAGCTAGTATTTATGTTATATAGATTTGTATTCAAGTTAATTGATTATAAAGTATTCAACTTATTTGTATAATTTATTTCAGTATATTTTAATTACAAAGTAACTTATATTGTAAAACCAATAATTTGAATACAAAGCCTATCAGTCGTTCCCTCTCTAATCCTTACTCCTAATAAAAACATATTGGATTTTTTGATATGAAAGTTCTATCTTCCTCAAATAAGAAATCTCAGCCGTTGATTGTATATTTTGATTGATCACCACCGTTGAGGTACATTAATATTCCGGCCCATTAAAATTTAAGGTCCATATCAGTTTCCTTAGAAGGGATGAGCTTTCAGTTCTTTATTATAAGATATAATAATTTCAGCCCAAAGCAAGACGTGGGCTCTTTACTAGTTTATATAATGTATCTCGGTATATTTTACAAAGTTACACAGTAAAACCAATAATTTGAATACAAAGCCTATTAGTCGTTCCCTCTCTAATAAATAATAAATACAACAAAGAAATTGAAGGAAGAGTATGGAAGAGCACCGAAATTAAGAAAAAAAAAAGTTTGTCATGCATTGGACCAGTTTCGTGTTATGATTAAAGACGTTAGATTTTGGGTAAGGCAGATGCCATGTCGTGACTTTGTGTAATATGGCATTTCCTATGCTTCATCGTTAAAGGGAAATGCTTTAAAGTGCAACTCCAAAATTGATTCCTCAAATGCCTAATTTCACTGGTGGATTTCAGATCCCACATGTGCATGTTAATAATTTTATAATGACTGCATGGCTCTTTAAAAAAAAAAATTATAAATTAGCAAATGAATCGTTACAATGCTACTTATTTTTGTACAATGCATTGTATATATTATACAGATAACTTTTTCAACACCATATGAGTTAATTAATGTGAATATTAGCTTCTTTAATATGAATTCTAATACAATCAGTATCGGTTTTGATATCCTTTCTAGTCCCTTTGTATCAATTCCCACTTTACAAATAAAATCTATACTCTAGAAAGAGGGTTTAGCACTTTAAGCACCTCAACTATGTCACATCATCAACATTATTAACCATTGATTTTGTTTAAATCTCTTCATCTACTTTGATCCAATGGTTTATATGTATTCTCTCTCCCGATTTAATAAGATGAATGTAATATGTCTAAGACAAAATTTAACTCTTTTAATGGTCCAACATCTATTTTCTACTCGGGCTTCGCCCCGAAATATGATAACAAAAAAATAATAAAGCTTATAAAATAAAAATATTTATTTTAAAAAAATAAAACATAATTTTAAAATTTTTTATGTGAATAATGATGATGAACATAATGTGTAATTTAAATAGCACATAAATGTTAGACCACTTTAAGGATTAAATTTTGTTTTAGACATATCATATCATCTTATTAAATAGAGAGAGAATAAATATAAACCATTGGATCAAAGTAGATGAAGAGATTTAAACAAAATCAATGGTTAATAATATTGATGATGTGGCATAGTTTATAGATTATTTATAATTATTATATTTTATTATGAGGAGGGATCCAATAATCATGGACCGTGGTGACCATTTCACTATTTAAATATAAATTGACAAATTTAAACCGTTAGATGTATTCTAAATCATAAATAATATATACATAAAAATGATAAAGTTTTAACATCGTTTCATTAGTCATCAAGAGAGGAGAGAAAATCATAAAATTTTGAACCGTCAACTTTTGTTAATGCTTGATGCATATGTAAATAAAATCAAAATGATATAATTTTTTGTATACTGATAAAACATGATATATACAACACATTCTATCAATTAGTTTTGTCATTTAACAGTTTAAATTGTAGTTATTTCATATTTAATTTCACGGTCACCGATCAGTCACAAAAGACATGGTTATTTGATCCTTCCTCTATTATTATTATTATTATTATTATTATTATTATTATTATTATTACTACTACTACTACTACTACTACTACTAGAGCTGTGAATCGGGCTTCGCCCCGAAAAAATAATAACATAAATTAACAAATATTAAAAATAAATATATATTTTTCATAAATATATTTTATTAGATAAATATTAGACTTAATATATTTTTAGCTACATCTCAATTTATATAAAAGAATATAAAGAGTTGTAAATATTTTGAGTCTTAAATTGTTCTTTAGATACATCATGATACTATCTCTTTAATAAAAAAAATTAAATTGAGTCATTTTTTTTTAAAAAAAAAAAGTGGGTAAACCCACCAGTTTCATTAAGAAACTAGTAAATTGAATGCCACAAATCCCCAGCATTCATAGGGAATTGACGTCCTAATAGAATCTAAATGTCTACTTAAGATCTAAACATGCATCAACCATAACCAACTTACATCCAACTATCCAAAATAACATCGACACATCTTAATAGACCATCTAACATATCAGGGTACTTAAAGTCAGGAACCCAAAACAAAAAGATAGCAATTACTAGTAGTATAATTGGCTCTCATCTTCCATTAACCTGCACAAGAAAACAATCAAACTTATCATGAAAACAGAACTCAATCATTTGCTTAAATCTCCTCGACGCCATACAACAGATCCTCCGGCAAAGCCATATTTGGAGTAGGTGATTCCTCCTCCTCTCTTAGCTGCAAAGGCAAATTCAAAGTATTTAATGGTAAGACTAATTGTACTTGTGAATATATTCCACCTTTATCCTTTTGACACCAATATAAAGCTAAGTGTATAATAGAGTATCCTATTGCCCTAAGAGATCTGATTTGTTTTTGTCTAAAGATTATATTATTTCTTTCAATCCAAATACTTCTTAAAACAGCACCTCTAACTATCTCTATGACCTTACTATTTTTCAAAGAAGAGTATGAATTGAGTCATTTGATTAAGATAAATGAAGAGAGAGAAATAAAATCAATAATTGTGGTGAATGATGATGTGGCATAGCTAAAAAGCTTGGAAGTTTACTCCTCTTTCTAGAGTATGAATTATTATTATTATTATTATTATATTATTATTATTATTATTATTATTATTATTATTATCATTATTATCATTATCATCATCATCATTATTATTATTATTGTTATTATTATTATTATTATTATTATTATTATTATTATTATTATTATTATTAGTACTACTACTATTATTATTACTATTATTATTATTATTATTATTAATCACATCAAAAATTCAATATGTTGTTTATTTTTTTAAAATAAATATTTTGAATTTATAAGCTTTATTATTTATTTGATATCATATTTCGGGGCGAAGCCGAGTTTCAGCTCTAGTCTAATTAAAAGATGGAACCATTCTCTCAATCCCCAAGTTATTAGTATGAAGAAAATTAATCTGATTGCAAATAATCTAATCACATGTCTACTATAATAGACGGTCACGATCCAGACAGGTACATACGTGACGCTTTTGTTTTGTGCATACAATAATAGTGCTTCTATATATGTTGGTTTTGAGAGTTTAATACGTGTTTAGTTTTCATGAAACTCTAATTAAAGACTTTGTTAATTTATAAAGGAAGGGCAGCCTAACAAGCAAATTAAATAAATGGTTATTTGTAATTTTATTTCGTGCAAACGATAACCTCGCATTTAAGGTGTGCTATATATATATATATATATATATATATATATATATATATATAGTAAAACTAGTGTGCTCCTAGGAGCACGGAGGCCTTCCGTGCTCCTAACTCAAAAATCATACTAAATCATCATGAAATTTTGATTTATCATTCTCATTAAATTCTTTATATAAAAAATCTCTTAGGATACAAAAATTTTCCATTTTTTGAGTTTCTTAAGTATATGTTTTGGAATTTTTTAGAATGACATCAAAATAATAATAAAATAATATATAAAACTATGTCATTTTTAAAAAATACAAAACAAATACTTAAAAATCTCAAAAAATGGAAAATTTTTGTATCCTATGATATCTAGATATAAAGAATTTTATGAGACCCATAAATCAAAATTTCGAGATGGTTTAGTATGATTTTTGAATTAGAAGCACGGGAAGTCTCCGTACTCCTAGGAGCACCATAGTTTTACTATATATATATAATTAAATCTATATGTTGAAAGGAAAAAATGTTGGGCAACTATAGGTTATGTATCACATGTATGTATAATTTATTAATTTAGGTAAGTCCTCAATTAATTGTTCCAAGAATAAAATATGAAAAAAAAAGAAAAAACTGATTTTAGTTGGACCAAAGAGATAACTAGTTGACATATTCATACGTGCATAAAAAAGCATGGATATTAATTTGACATTTACAAACGTAAAATTAAAGAGATGATACATAGGCAAATACTAAAAATGATACCAAAATCATTTTGGTACTATTTATTTTTTATAGGGCCCAATAGGTCAGTCTTTGGGCTCAAGACCAAACACGCATCTTCTGGGTCACAGACAGATCGGCCCAAGTGACACACCTTCGCCCTGGAAGGAAGGAGACCCGTGATTGGAGGTAATCACAGAGATCTTGCCTTATTTTGACCTTCCTTGCTATGTGATGGATCCTGGGCTCCAACCTATAAAGTGGGCTCCGGGATGCTTAGTAAAAGAGGGACTTAAGCTTATAGGATAGATACTTACTCAATACTCTGTGTAACTCTCAGACTTGTAATATCGTTGGTTTTCGGTCCTTGTTACCCGAATACCGAATCCCATCAATTTTAGTATCCATGTTACATGAATTGATTTTTTTTTTTTTTTTTTTTTTGAAAATGCGTTACATGAATTGATATTTACATTAACTTATTTAGTCAAACAAATTACTTTGTATAGTGAAGGTCAATTCATTTAATATGAATGCAAACTTGTATGATATATATTTTTGGTATCTCTATAACATTAATCTTTCATAAAAATTGATGCATCGCATTCATATCTGCATTTTACCATACTTGTACCTTGTTTTTGGCCTAAAATTCCTAAGTTCATGTGCATTTTAGTGTTAGGATGTTTAGATTCCAGTTACTTGTTTACTTTTATCCATATTTCAGGTAAATCGGGATTTTGGTATCATTTGGACGCAATTCGGAGCATTAAAGAGCAAGTTGGTGCTGGAACGAACTTCCTGCGGGCTGCAAGCCCGCGGCTGCGCAGTTTCCTGTTTCTGCCGCCTTTTTGCCTATTTAAAACTGTTCTCTTAGACGTTTTTGGCATCTTACCTTCTTCCATTCACCCTAGCCGCCAAAGGAGAGTCTGTTCTTGCTTTGTTCATCATCTTTCGAGGAGATTTAGCGAGGATTCCTGGGAGAAGTTGAAGATCGAAGCGATTCTAGTTCTTCTTCGGTTCTTTTGCATCATGAACTCTTTTATTTCTTTGTTTTCTTTGTTCTCTCTCGCCATGAGAGAGTAGATCTTTAGTTTCTAGGGTTTATGATGAAACTTGCTGTTATAGATTGATTGTAAATATGTTTTACTTGAGTTGCTTTTAGTTTGCTTGCGTTTTCATTATATCGTGCTTGTGTCTTTGCTTGTTCGTCTGGTAAACCTACGGATTAGGCCAAATCCGGGGTGGTTATTAATATTGTTTGGCTAAGAATTGTCATTTGCACTATTTGGATTGATTGCTTGCCGTCCAAGAGTATCCCAAAGGAGAAATTGCGGTTTGACGAAAGTCGAACCGAGTCCTCGTATAAAAAGTAAACTAAATGTAGGTTTAGAAATAAATCTTTGAATTTCTATTGAATTGGAATTGTTAGAAGTATTAACATATGAGAATTGAGGAACTTGTACAATGACTGGTTTGAATAGGAATTTGTAACTCAAGTTAGAACGCCGAACCAGAAACTTCGCTGCTTTCTGTTAGTTGCCTGCGGACCGCAAGAGACATCCTGCGGCCCGCAAGCACCTGTAGAAAGTGTAAGATAGAGGTTACGACTTACGACATTGTTTGTGACCCGCAGGAGACATTCTGCGGCCAGCAGACAGTGTTGAAGTCTCTAACCAACTCCCTGCGACCTGCAAGAGACATCCTGCGGACCGCAAGCAATTGATCCAGACAACATTTTGATTCAAAAGACCCTAGGAACGTTTGTTTAGCATTTGTTTGACCTCGTTATTTACTGTTTAAGAATTGTTACTGTTTAGGAACCAAATCTTGACAACCCCCCTCCCATTACAAAAAGACCAAAAACATTTCTGTTGGTACTTGGAATTGCATTTAGAGTTAGTTTAGAATTAATTCCGTCCTTGTGGTTCGACCCCGACTGTACTACACGAGATCATACGCTTGCGATCGAGTGTTTGCTTAGGGTATTTAAAAGTCTATACTCTTTTGAGTGATCAAAATATTAATCATATTTGTCAAAAAAAAAAAAAATTGATATATGAACTTCAGACTTGTTACTTAGTAGATATGAATATGCCAATATGATGATGAATTTGGTATATCTGTGAAGTGAAATCCCCTTTCAAATTAAGAATATGATGCCGAGATAAAAAAACAAACTTCTTATCTTATTAATTGTCACATAATTATAATTTGTACACCCCTAGAAAGATCTAATTAAGATAAACTATTTAATTAGACATGTACAGCGTTCAAGAACACTGTAATTACTAAAGTACAGAATAGCTAGGCAAGCAATTTGTTATAAATTTGTTCATGATAAAACCACCTTTAAATCTTAAAGCTGCCGACAGGATTAATTAGTTACCTTATTGTTTTTGGACGAAAGGAATCAGAATTTTGCTTGTTCTTTCTTGCTTTCTCACTGACTTTCGAAAAGGAACATAATGCAGTCTGAAAACATAACAAAATGCTGTATAACAGTATGCGTGTAGTACAAATATTCTGAACCGTGTTAGTTATCGGAATCATCGTTTACTGTACGGTTAGATTAATATTGATAAATGTAATGTAATATATAATATAATATGTTGTTTTTTTTTATGAAGCAATATAATATGTTATTCAATTAGTGCATTGATTATAGGGTGACCTTTCATACAATTTCAATACTACATAGACTATTAAATTGGCCAATAATTTTATTTCTTGGACCGTAAAAACTCTAAGATTCCAATTTGATAACTTGTATTCATCACAAAATGCCCAATATGTAAATGAAAATTTAAATTTTAAACAATGGAGAAATCGTCAAACTAACCATTAAAAATACATGATGGGTATCTAACTTCAAATAAGCCTGATAGTGATAGTGCCTGTTATTTGATTGTGACAGTACTTGCCAAAATATAGCAACATTGTCAAACTGTCAAAAGTTCATTTATTTCTGAAATCTTCACTTTTGTGATTTATTTAATTATTAGGCCTGTTGAACAAAATGGGCCTTCATCAAATGTTCAACGGATTTGTCACCAAACTAGATTTGCAAGTTCCAATCCAACACACCACCTCCTTTTTCTTTTCTTTTTTTTTTGTTTTTTTTGTTCTTTCTTTTGAAAGGTTGGCAGCAATTGGCAACTATATCCTTACTATATATAAAAGCATATTAAAAAAAATGACATGAAAAATTTATCTTCCTCAAATAAGAAACCTGAACATTTTCTTGTATAGATCAGAACCATTGACATACGTTAATGCCCGTTGCATACTCGGCCCATTAAAATTTAAGACACATATAAATTGTCTCTATTTAAGGCCCGTTACATATTATCTTAAAAATTTATTATAAGAAATAATAATTTCAGCCCAAAACAAAGCATGGGCTTTTTACTAGTACTGATAAATGAGAACAAATTGCACACCATCTCCCTTGTTTAATGCTTTACAAGAAGAACTTGAGCTCAAAACCATGAATTAGGTCCCTAAAAATCCGAGTGCTCATCCCCTGACTTACTGCATTGTGCAGTTCACAACGTCAACTATTTAATCATCTCGACATCCGTACTAGCACGATCACGAGACAACCCAACAGCTGATGTTGTGAACTGCACAATGCAGTACAGCAGGGGATAAGAATTCCTAAAATACCATGGGTGCAGCAGACTAGCAGTTCACAATTTTTACTTTCTAAAAAGGAAACTTCAAAAGAGACACCTAAAAACCTTATTTCACAATAGTTTCCCGCACAACTAATTTTACATCCAAATTAAGCGCAGCCATCGAATAACGATTGTCAATCTAACCGAAACACTTCACTATTTAAAATTAAATTAAGCCCGAGGAAAGGGCATGCAGCTTCCCGAAATCAGCCAAATTCTTTATCTCCTCCTCGCCTCCAACCAACTTCCCTCCAACAAAAACCTACATTGAAACTATTCTGTCAAACAAAATAAAAGGAAAAAAAAAAAAAGGTTTCCTACTGACATAAACAAATAAAGTAATTAAACTCAATTAAGTTGAAGAACCTGGGGGCATGTAGCAGCACTGAAACCATCACATAAGCACTCTTGCAGACCTGAGTGGCATTCTTCGATCAGATCCACTGTCACAAAGTCAAGCCCGTGGGAAATCAAGAGACCCAAAACAGTTGTAGAGGCATAATACTCCAGGTCATGTTCTTTCTTTGCCTCCCGGGGCGGACCATGGATGAAAACCACCATGTTGTGCTCTTTCAGGAGCTGTTTAATGAGCTCCTCCGGTGTTTGCCGTTGCCCCGGTACTAGGCGTAACTTCATTGGCGGAGCTGCCCAGACATCGTTCTTGGACGCATTGCCGGGAGGGATTTGCCCTGTCGATGAAATATGCTCTCCTATCCAGGTATTGAATGCATCCCGGAGGTCGTCGAGTTCAGGCTTTTTACCGGTCGGACCCACCTGCACGTGACAATTACTTTATGCAAGTCAAGAAGCAATGTTGCAATTTTATCAATCAGATTGCTTTCACCACACACTGAATTAGAATACAAGCAGCTAGGCCACGACCAAACTGTTATTTGCTGATTTATGGGTTTAGGATCAGCTAGGCTAATATTGGTAATAAGAGACTATTAACCAAGAAATAAATACTGCATATACTGCAAAACAACTTGAAGAACAGCATGCCACACCAGTAAGACTGTTAAGTTAGTTTACAGATAGAAGTATGTACTGAAAATGTGACTGCTATTTATCTTTTCTGGTGCACAAGCTGCTCGGGTTTCATGCCCATGCTGGGGTCTCATTGGGCTCGGTGTTGAACTTTTGGTCGATTGAAATAACCAAGTTTGATAGGATTGGATCCATCAGGTTTTCTTTGGACACCAGATACAAACCAATTCCTGCATTTATACTACATATTGAAGATTGCACAGTATGGAAATGTATTTTCATATGGCTCTGCTTGGTTTTCATTTCAATCCTACCTCGCTTAATACTATAGGCTTCGTTGTCCTTGTTGTTCTTTGATGGAAATGTAAGCATTTCACAAAACAAGATTTTTTGTCAGAATAATCCAAGAGAACATTCAGCCCACAAAAAGAATGAACTACAATATCTTCGAAAGTTCAAATCTTTGTATTCCACATACAAAATTATTTCCAAAAGGAACATAAGAGGCCGGTAATTAACCACAATTATGCCCAATCATGTTCCATTGCCAAATTACCAGTGATTCAATTCAAGCATCCAATACAAAATTCACAACACATTATCTTAAAGGACGTTACTTCCATGCTCACACCCAGATAATTTTATCGGTCAGAGATAATCTCATAACGGGTAATATACTAATATTTATTTATAATCGTCAGATCGAAAAGAAAATTTATTTGGTGGGAGTATTGGAGTAAAATTCTGTCTTTAAATTACTCCCAAAAGAAACCCAAAAGTAACAAAAAGGGGGAGACCCACAACCTTAACAGAGGAGCACATCTCGGGGACCAACCGCCGGTGCCGCATGACGCTATTGGAGATGCTCCGGGATGTCCCAATGAACTGCAGCTCCCCAGTGGAGTCATAGACCCCATAAACACCCGGCCCAGCGGGGATCCTCTCGTCCAGCTGCTCCCCCAGGTCCCGGGGGATCGGAATCGGCTCCGCCTCCGAGAGCTTCCGGATTGCGGCGCATGCTAACTGCAGGTGGTGCCGGTGGAGTTGGGTCTTGAAATTGGAGTTGGGTATGGAGAGGGAAGTGTTGTAGAGGGGTCTGGAAGGAGGGGAGAAGGAGAGGGTTTGCCTTGGGGAGAAGAGGTGCGATGGAGTCGCCATTGTTACTGACTGACTTCGGTTGTAACGCTGCCGCAACAAATGAAGTGTTGGATTGTCTCGAGATCCGTGTCAGCTCGGATCTCGTGACGATCCAACGGCTGACGTTGTGAACTGCACGATGCAGCAAGTCGGGGGATGGGCCGTGGGCCGTGTTTTGTTTCTTAACATTTTTTAGGACGTTAGTTTTATGTTGAGACCCAGATAATTTTATCGGTTAGAGATGAATCAAATAATGATTAATATTTATTTATAATCATTAGATCGAAAAGAAAATTTTTTTTGTGGGGGTATTGGAGTAAAATTCCATTTTTTATATTTATTACTTCAGTTTGGGCTGCAATGATAATGATAAAATGGACCAGACTTGATATTTCAATTGAGAAATTATCTTTGCCCTCTTAACTACACCCCTCATCCATCCTCCAAACTAAATTGATAATATTTTCTCTTTTTTTCTCATACTCTCATAAATTTTGAGTGAATTTTTTTTATTCTTGATCTTTCTATTGTATATATATAAGTGTTTTGTTCGATTGAGGATGTGAATTGCAACCGGTAAAAGTGATTTGTATTTGAAAAATAATTTTTAACTAAAAAATGTGTTGGGTTCGGTTAAGTGGGTTTTTAAGAGGTGCACTTATCAACTTCCATTTCAATTTGGGCCAATTTTTTTTTTTTTTTGAGAATAAATTTGGGCCATTATTAGTTGTATTGTATTTAGGTGTCAGTCAAGTTTTGGAGCACTGCTTTGTTTTTGTTTTGAGAAACACATTGCGTCTATTGACAAATTGTCCATACTATCCATACATTAATAAATGTATAGAGAAATAAATACATTCCGAAATGAAACCATAAACGCTATAGACAATTTTTCTATGGACGCTAGATATTACTATTTTGTATTAAATTGTCTGATTAGAGCAGTCAGTCAGGTATTACAAAGAGGGTAAATTGGCGTTGTAAAAAGGGTATCCAGATATGAAATGAACTCATTTTTTCCTCTTTTCCAAGTTATTTCCCTTTCACAAATTCAAATCCAAACATCAACCAAAAATACAACAAAAATCCAGAGATTAAATACAGAATACAGAATTCAGTTTCTCAACCTTGGGTCATTACATTCACAATATAAATGCAGTCCAAATCTTAACAATTTATTAAACAGACAAACAGGCAGCAGATTCTATCATTGTTTAAATTAAAATCGAGCCTTAAGAATCTGATTACAGATCATAAGCTCATATAATACTAATGAAAACAAAAATGATAATTAATTAAGGTTCTACAAAACAACCTCACATTTTCTGGTACAAACAACATGTTTTTTATTTATATTCAAAACCAACAAAAATAAGGAAGTGGAATTATATTTGCAGAGCTGCCTTGAGCTCTCCTTTCTCAGCCAAATCAGTAACGATATCGCACCCGCCGACCAGTTCGCCTCCCGCAAACACTTGTGGAAACGTCGGCCAGTTGCTGTAATTCTTCAATTTCTCTCTGAGTCCGAAATTGTGTTCCTCATCCAGCACATCTACCGAGACAAAATCGACTCCATGTGATTCCAGGATGCCGACAACCTTCTGCGAGAAGCCGCACTGCGGTGCCCGTCTTGACCCCTTGATGAAAGCCACTACTTTATGCTCTTTAACAAGCCGGTCAATCAATTCTTCTAATGGAACGGTAAGGCTGACATGCCGGCCTGGAGTCAAGCGGAGGTCAGGTGGTGCCCCTATCCAGGTGTAGTTTCCCGGTAAATTGCCCGGAGGTGGGTTGCTGGTTGCTGCAATGTGCTCTTCGATCCAGGATTTCCATGCAGATTGGAGCACCGTTCGATCTGGCGTGGCCGTGGCTGCCGGACCTACCTGCAGATATCCAAATTTCATATTCAGGAAAAGGCATATAGTATATAGGCACACAAAAAAGTTAATGCAAGCAAGCATTCAAAAACTGAAAAACATATATTGATCTTTATGTGTTAGCTGCCCCCTTTCGGTCTCCCACCAAAATGCATTTGATGTATGTAATACATGACAACATATTTTTGGACCTGGTCTCCAACGGAAAACGCCGACAAGCTCTCATTCAGAATAAAGGATCATATAATAGTTTTGATCTATATTTTTCCTCTGGACTAGCTTACTAAATTGTCCCCGGTAATTCTTTGGATTGCCTATAAGGAATTAAAAGATCCTCTGACTTCACTGTCTTAGTAACATAAAGCTAGCAAATTATAAGCCCTCATTGAGAATCTAATGGAATTACTGTTTTCACTCTTCAACAATCAGCAATTGGGAAGGATTCTGATTTTCAGGAAACTTTGCAATTCAGACAAATCAAAATTGCAAGCAAGCACGCCTCGGCGATTTTTCTGCTAAGACCATGAATTTACTACAATTGGGTCAATCAATTAAGAAATTTCACCAATTTAGGAAGGACATACATCTGTTCTTGCTTCCCTGCTACAAAATAACATTCATATCCGCATAGGCTCTACTTAGAATAGATACATTTGTACAGGAACCGACATCAAGTTTTGAACTTGAAGCATATTCTACACTGTATTAGAAAACGAGTAATATCTAACGTCCATAGATTACATTTCGGAATGTATCTGTTACATTTCGATATATATATATCTGTTATATTATTTGTATGTCTGTTAAAGCAATGAAAGCAAATTCAAAATTGAGCCAATCCGATCACCTTAACGGAGGAGCATATCTCAGCCGGAACACTCTTCCTATGCTTCTCGATACTGGCAGCGATATTCCGAGAGATACCAACAAACTGGAGCTCACCCTTCACATCATAGACAGCGTAAACCCCGGCACCGTCGGGAATGCTCGGGTCCAGTCCCTCCGGCGCCTTCGCAATGCTCACGGGCTCCGCTTCCGACAGCTTCCTGATGGAGGCGCGCACTCTGTAACACCGCCTGTGGTGGTAAGAGTGTGATTTAATTAAAGTTGTGGGGAGGGAGAGGGAGAAGGAGAGGGATTTGAGGGAGGAGGGTGGGAAGGAGGAATAGGAGGAGGAGAAAGGGATGTTGGGTTTCTTTGGGGAGGGGAGTGGGGGAGGGATGGAGAGGTTGAAGCGGGAGATTTGAGCTGAAGATGCTGCTGCCATGGCTGCTGTGGTAAAGTGAGCTTTCTATGCTTGGATTGGATTGATTGTTTTCTCTCTTTCTCAGTGAAAGGAGAAGAGGATGAAGAAGGGGAGGAGACGAGACAGAATTCATATCCCCTGCTGTACTGCATTATGCAGTTCACAGTGGCAGCCATTGGATTGCCTCGAGATTCGTTCCAGCTCGGATCCCGAGACGATCCAGCGGCTGACGTCGTGAACTGCACGATGCAGTAAGTCAGGGGACGCGCGAGGATGTTAACTCATATCCCCTGCTGTACTGCATTACGCAGTTCACAGCGCCAGCCATTGGATTGCATTGAGATTCGTCCTAGCGCGGATCTCAAGACGATCCAGCGGCTGACGTCGTGAACTGCACAATGCCGTAAGTGATGGATAAGTTGCATTTTTGGACCGGATTGGGGAATGTTTTCGGCCCAATTAGAATTCCTGCTATTGGAATTGTGGGCCTTCGAAATCGATACTTTATATAAACAACAAATAGGAGCTCATACTTTTATTTTTGGGCCGGATTGGGGAATGTTTTCGGCCCAGTTAGGGATCAAGGCATTGTGGGCCCTCAAAGAGCTCTCATATATAAACAGCAAATAGGTGTTCATACTTAATTGATACTTTATATTATTCAAATCCAATTGTGAAATATTGTGCCAAACAGAAAATAGCTATTCGAATGGCTCTAAAAAATTGTTAATCCGTTATTCCTCCTATTTGGTCGTATAGCGGAATAACTATTCGAATAGCTCTAAAAATATTTATCACAATACTATTCCAATTGTCATTTGTCGAACAATATTTCCACTATCCGAATAGCTCTAAACATCACTATTCTTTTTACTCTTCCAACAATCACTAATCCATTTTTACTAATCGGATAGCACTATTCTATTGCTTATTCCTTAATTTGCCAAACGGACCCGTAAATGATATGAACCCTGGAATATGCTGCATGGGGACATGAGCTACGAAGGCAAGTAAAGTGCCAAAATGATTTTAATGATGATCTTACTTTACCCGTTTTACGGCTGGAGATTTAATTACCTGTGGAATTGGATTACTCGTTTTACTGTCGAAATGTCTAGTTTATGATTTTCCACTCTATCAAATGAGTACATATATAGAAGCCTCGAGTCTCACAGTAAAACGAGAGACAATATTTCGAATGTAAAACGAGAACTACATATAAACGAACGAGAGAACAAGTTGGATTCTAATCCATTCATTTAGATTGAATAGAGAGGTCAATTTAGCTGACGTGATATATCTGTTCATTAGAAAACGATTTAAATATATATATATATTTTTTTTGTTATAATAGAAGGGAATAGATGTTTCTACTCAACGATATGTGCTTTTTCCGATCATATACATGGTAATAACATTTTTTCAAAAATTGAAGTCTATGTCTATGCAAATGTATTTATTTTCAATGTAGCCTAGGCAGACATGATCGCATGAACATAATTTTTAAGTGGGAGTAGAAAAGACTTTTGTATATCTTGCCTAATTAATTTGGTAAAATTTATCAAATACATTGATCCAATTGTAGTAACTTCGTGAGAGCCGCATAGTCTCTTTCAATTTTTTTTTCCTTCAAATTTTGTGAGTTTACTCAAAACCAAAACCAAAATCAAAATCCTTCACTGAGGTCCTAATAATTTGTTAGCATTTCTTTAGTATAAGACAAGGGTTTTTTTGGTATACTTTCCCTTAATATTTTTTTCTACATACGATTTCAATATACTTTTAATGGTTGTAATGGCATCATCACGAGTTTAATGTTTCCTTCTTTCAATCCCGAAATGGGTGTTCTGGTAAATTTGTACCAAGAAAAAAATGGAAAGAACCTCCTGCCCCCTAATCACGCTTAGCCACTTTAATAATATCTTTAATCACTCTAATTTGGTACTTTTGAAAGAAATTATTATATATCACATATGAACCAATCAAACGTATATATATTCATCCATTTTATACAAAAATAGCATTTGAATTGATTGTGATCAAACCTAGTCCAAAATTGCTAAATTTTTTCTACACGAAACTTAAGGTCGAAATTTGTTGTGGAGAAAATTTATATTATTGATGATGAGTGATATTATTTTGAAAACGTCTGTATTTTGTTCCGAAATGCTTACGACTCATATTAGACTTTGCGATGTCCGGAATTTTGATTTATGGTTCCATTAAATTCACCATATGCAAGAAAGCTCTTAGATGATCTCAAATTTAGTCCTTTGCTTTTAATCATTTTCTCTTGGATAATCTCCAAGACTAAAAGTGTTGACTACTATATTGGTGGTATTGTATTGGTTTTTTGGTTTGTCGCTTCATTATGGATGGTATGTGCCTTTCTTATACCTCTCTTACACTTTGTTGCATCTCTATTCCATCTCTAATGATATTCTTATAACTTTCAGTGTTTACTAATTCAGTTTGGCAAACTTGATAGTATGACAGCTTTACAAGGATGTTTGTTGAATATGTACTCTATAGAGACAGGTATCATTGGATTTCGGTCTTGAATAAGTTCCAATTCCTTGGAGAGCATTACACAGTACATCGCAACTTGACAAGTGACGCATTTGCGCATGCAATGTGCATCCACCCCAACGTTTCAGAGATGTTGGCCACATACAACTCTGTGTACCGATTTGACAATTATATGTAAGTATGCTCTTAAGTCAAAAGAGGGACTTTTTATCTAGTAAAGATTTAAATAACAAGAAGATAGCAAAATCATAACAAAATCAGCCAACAATTTAAAAGTAAAGTAGGTTTTCATTTGACAATTCAAAATACAAATTAACATTTTTTCATGCTCCAAAACACAGCAACAACCAACAATCCAAAAGCCAAAATGTTTCGAATTGACAATTTAAAACACCAACATTTTTGCGTACTCCAAATCATATCAACATCTTTCTGGGTTAAAACTAAATAAAAAATCAGGTAAATCATTTGAACTTCTTAAGTATCCTCCCAAGTAGACTGGCCCTGGATGCCGAAGCTGCGCGATACGAGCATCTCCATATTCCAACACAAATTCAGCATGTTGCGGAACATAATACCCATCAGCTTGCTCTGGAGGAGGGGCAACACCATCCGGAAGATTGATCCCATGACCCGTCAAACTATAAAACTCATTACTGCTTAAGCCACTATCCCAAAGCCACTTGAGTACATAGATCAGACAACTCACAATCATTACCTGAAATATTACAAGGGTCTGCATGTTCGAATTCGAGATGGGATTTACTTTATAGATATTTAATTTGAGTAACTTCATCCTCATCTTTATCTAAAAAAAAAATATTACATGTTAGGTCTCTTCCAAATGGACATAACTCCTATCAATTATGTGACAACATTATCAATACAACTTCAAATTTGATTTTTCCTATAAAAAAATTTATGTCTAGTGACTTAGTATGTTGTCGTGCAATTATGAAAATGACACTATTTTGTGGTCAACTCAACCAAAATAACATATAGAATATGTTATTTTAAGGCAATGACACAAAAAATGAACTTCATATATATCTATGGCATCAAGAAAACTTACTTTATGTTAGGATGTATTGTGTGGTGTATTATTTCTGTTTTATTTTTTTTTTTTTACCGTGATGTTTTGTACATAACTATGTATTATCTTTGATTTATTACTTTATACAATCTTTTAAGCCATTGCTAATTTTTTTTTAGAAAAAAAAACCTACATGTTTAGTACTTCCTCACTGTAGCGCAAGGAGCATGCTGTTGGATCTCAATCTCTTCTAATTGATTTCTATGTCATTGAATAATTGAAATGGATTGTTGCAAGGCACAGTGCTTGTTAGTACTTCCTCACTTTATGTTAGGCACGGTGCTTGTAGACTGGGCCTGGATACCCGAAGCTGTGCGATACGAACATTTCCATATGCTATCACAAGTACAGCATGTTGCTAGACGTCATACCCATCAAATGGCTCCGGAAGACAGACAACACCATCCGGAGGATGGATCCCATGAACAATGAAACTATGAATCTAAGTACTGCTCAAATCACCATCCCAAAGAGAACGATCAAACTGACTGTGTACACACCTATACGCAAACCCGCGGTGGTGGTCACCCAACAAATGAGAAGAAAGCTCCAGCTTTGTCTGAAACCTAATCTCGAAAACATACAAAAATATCAAAAAATGACAACTTGATAAACAATCATTATACTAACAATTCTAATCAGCAAACCTAAAAGAGAACTAATTGAATTAAAAATGACTAAAATTGAATTTAGTGCAACCTATCACCCTAAACATATAGATAATTAAGCAAATCAAAAGACTGAAGCAATGCATTCAAAATTCTCTAAAGTCTATACAAAAGAATAATCGGGTCAAATGGATCGGGTCCAGGTGTTAGTGCAAGAACTTATCTATTTACTTAAGAAAAAAAAATAGATTTATTTTTTCATACTCATACTTAACACTATTTTTTCACTTAAATTCTATAAATAAATAGAAAGAATGTATTTATTTTACCCAAAAGATGATAAAAAAAACAAATGACAAATTACGAATATGTTGTGACAGTAATTGCATTTGTGCTTGTGGGCACTGTGCACCTGTTTTCTCCTTCATCTCTTCTCAATTTACAGCATTTTGATGTATAGACTTCTTCAAGAGAGACTTTGAAATAAGTTATCATCTCAATCTGAGAACAAGGTAGCTCCCATCTTTTTGTACCAAGAAAGAACAACTCTAGACTTAGAAAAACTTTGTGTGAGATCTAATCTCCCTTAGCTCCATACTCTCCTTCACAAAATAAGTTCAAAATAATTCTACAAGCAAATTAATTAATTAATATAGACGATAGATTAAAGACCTTTTTCATCGTTTTTTTAAAAAAAAAAGTATGTTACGGTCTCTTTGAAATTGATCTAGTAAACAAATCGATGTCAATTTTTTTTATTTGTAATACTATTTTTCTTGAGCTACACAAAGTACTGAACAAATCTTTTTCTTGATAAAACTATTTTAGAGGAGAATTGTTGAACGATCAACCTACTAATTATTTAAATAAATCCATTTCAAAAGTTCTTAAAAACTATATCCAGCATTAGTCCAACTTAATTAAGTCCCTTTTTTTATTTATTAACTCCCTACAAGATCGACTAATATTATTGACACGTGTTCGAACAAAGAGAATTAGCCAACACAACAATAGTTGAGTGATTGCAAACTAGATTGACTGGCTAGTCAAGTCCTTTTCGACATTTATTACGTTAGCAACAAAGATTTTTTTTTTTTTTTTTTTTTGAGAGAGTGAGCCCACCTGTCTTATGAATCTAGAGGTGGCAGATTCCTGGGTCGAGTCAGGTCTGGTTCGGGTTCGGGTCGGGCCGGGTCAGTTTGACTAACTGGAAATGTCGGGTCAGGTCGGGTATTGGGTTGACGTCTGCTAGCATTTTTTCGGGTCGGGGTCGGATCGGGTCTCACTTTCCCTGGAACACGGGTTGGGTTCGGGTCAGTCTCACTTTCTCTGAAACACGGGTTCGGGTCGGGTCAGGTTAGATTCGGGTCAGTTTGACTTTCTCTAAAACTCGGATCGGGTCGGGTGAGATTTCGCCACCTCTATATGAATCAAGTGTAAGGACATTTAATTTGATCGTCTATTTATGATTCTGGCCTTGTGTTGTAACCTTAAACATCATTTATAGATCAGGTATGTGTTTCCCTCTTGCCAAATCACAATATCGCATTTATTAATTAAAAGATAACTAACGCCGCAACCCCACTGCCTATGGAACGCCACAACCCCACAGCCTATGGAACGATATTTTTGGTGATATTGTTTTTACTTATCTAATATAAATATTGTTGTCTAATGTTTATCCGTAATGTTGCTGAGCAATAAGAATTGCAGCGAAGAAACAATGGCCGTATTGAGTACATAATATTGAAAATAACATTTATTATAATTATTAATATATATACTTAAGAGTTAAGACCACCGCAGAAAACAACAGCTTGGAAATTGAAAAATTACAGCAGACTCGATGAAAGAAGACAGAAGGACAATTGTTGAAAGAAACATTAATGACGTATGAAATAAGAAAGGTTAATTCTCCTATAGATTAGATAAAATACGGGACGTTTATTTTTCATAATTGGGTGGTGACATATCTTTTAGATATAATTAGATGAAGATGTTTGATAAGAACCGCTCGATTCAAAATGAAAGGTTGCTTAGCCAGTCATAGAAAAACAACTCAATAAGAAAAGAGTATGAGCACAATAGCAACAACCAATCTAGATCAAGACCACTATAATACAAATAGTTACACATCCGACGGATAAGAGCACCAAAGATCCAACAACACCATAATAGTAAATCCCTGACCCAAATTCTCAAAGTCAGTTCAATACACTCAGAAAAGGGTTCTAAAAATAGTCATGATACGCGTGGAGTGTATAGGCTTTTACCCTAAATAATACAATCAATCGCAAGCGTACGATATTATGCAATATAGTCGGGATCGTATCCACAGGGACGGTACTAAATTTAGACAGATCTTTGTTCACAATTCTAATCCTAAAAGTAACCGATTCGTAACCAATTTGGGGGGGGTTTGTTTGAAGTTGGTTGGTTCCTAAATTATTAAAAAGCAGTAAAAGACTCTAAAACAATTATGAGACAAACGTTCCTAGGGTTTTCAGAATCAGTTTGATGTTTGGACTAACTGCCTGCGTTCCGCACGCGAGAGGGTGCGAACCGCAAGATGTACAAATTTGTGGTTCTCTGTCTGTTCCTTGCTTGGTATGGTTCGCACCTGTCACCAATGCGATCCGCAGGGAACAGATCAGAGTCAGTTCAAGCTCAGTTTCTATTGTTGATCAAAGTTACCGATCCCCAACTAACCCAAAGCAATTACAAGTCCCTCAACTCTCGTTTGTTGGCACTTTTAAATACTTTTAGATCAATTCGAAATCTTTAGATTATCTCTAACCTAGACCCAATTTGCTTTCGATCACAGGTACGGTTTAACTCACGTTATAACCACAACTTCTCCTCTCGGATACTATTGGACAACAAGTTATCTACCCAAATAGTGCAAGTATTGAATCTCTATCAATTGACGTTAAGTTTTCCAACTAGACTATGCCCAATCCACAGGTCTATCAAAATAGGGTGAACTACTACAAGTGCACTCTCATGCAATTAGCAATTCTGGCCTAAGAAGATGTAAATCTACCAACTAGATACGAACATACATCCACAGGATCATATCAAAGAACAAGAAAACAATTCAAGCACAATTATGAATAAGCTCAAAGCAAATATGAAAATAACTTCAATGCATAAACGTTAAAAGCAAGTATTCAATTAATCCATACATACAAACATCATCCTAAACCCCAAGAACAAAGGCGACTACTCACGCCTTGACATGACTAAACAGCAAAATAAAATAAGGGAAAAGAAAGAACCGATCGAGCTTAGGAATAGGCGAGTAACCAACTCCTTCACCTTGGCGGCGATGAACTCCTCCCTTCACAAAACTAGACTCTCAACTAAACAATGACTATTGACTAAACTAATCTCAACACATGAGACCTACACAAGACTTGACAAGATGAGAGTACCCCCAAGGGGTCTCTTTTATATGAGAAGATGTCTCAGTTTTAGGTGTTCCACTTCTGGTTCCTTGGGGCGCAAGTATGGAAGAATTAGATCGCCAGTAATAAACGCGCCAGAAAATAGGTGTTCTGATCTGTTTTTAGCATGGTACGGTCCGCAGAAATAGGAGTGCGGTCCGTACTTAGAAGTCCAAAGAGAGCTCAGCCTTGAAATAGCATGTCTGTTGCTTAAATTGGCTCTCTGCGCGTTTACTTGATTTAGATATGGCGGCTGTGAGTCGGCACGTCTGAATGGGCTGCGTTTTGGGCTCATTGCGTTCCGCACCTGATGGAGTACGGTCCGCAGGCCTACTGGGCTGGGCTCCAGTGGTTGTGCTTATTGCTCCTTTGCTCTAAATCTGGCCCGTTTTAGCTCCAAAAACTCTGTTTCTCTGTAAATTGGGCCAAAAACACAGAAGTAACTAATTTCTAGGCAATCTTCTAATAAATGCTAATGAACTTAGGATTTTGGTACAAAAACTAGGTGCAAGTCTGGTTAAAATGCAGATATGAAATAGGTGCATCAAATCTCCCCAAGCTCAAACCCTTGCTTGTCCTCAAGCAATTACTTAAACCTAAGAACAGACTGTACCTAGACTCATTCCCAAATTCCCAAGTAATGCAAATGAAAGACTTTGTGTTTATGTTTAACTTAAGATTTATGAACAAGTTTAAACTAAGCTTTATCAACAATTGGGAAAAATTACTTCATAAGATATGTGTTATAATAAGTAACCAAGACGAGCGACTCTTGTTCCATGAAACAAATAAGACAATTGTACTTTTTCGGACCTAGATCTTTCAATCAAACTACAAAGTGGTTATTTAAGCTTTGCTCATCCCACGTGAACAACTTTCTCGTTCTATTCAACTCCATAGACTTTGAAATGCCTTATTTTATTTGTGTTTGGGGAATGAAGCTCGAATCAGTCCGGATGAAAAATTAAAGGGTACACAACTCCGAACTGAACGCAACTCCAACCTTTTGTGAATTTGAGACATTCTAGAATCCAATCAATCCAGATGGAAAAAATAAAGGGTACACTCGTCCGAATCAACCGCGATCCTAAAAGCCTCTTATTTGATTTGATTTTCCGCTGCTCAAGACTTATCTCGTCATTTATGAACATTTACGGATTTAATTATTTTTATTTGACATTCAAGCTATGACATTCCACTTTGCCAGACCCATGTTCACATGAAATCAACAAAACCAAAAGAATTTCCTTTTTCATTCTCAATCAGATTTTCGGTTTACTACTTTTTCCAATTAAAACTTACTTAATTCGTGTAACTAGCCACTTCAGAACAAGAATTACCGACTATAACAAATATCTCATGAAGTTATCCTACTCAATTTTTAATAAAACAAAATTTAAAAACACCCAAAAATCTTGAATTTAACACCTACTCAAAATTTTTCATAAATGCAATGCATGAAAATTCGAAAAATTGGACTAAAAAATGCATGAACTCTACAATCAAGTTTACTCTATTCTCCCTCCCCAAGCTAATCCTTGCACTGCCCTCAGTGCTTAGAACTTAGATATGGAAATAAATGAGAGAAAGAAAGAATACGACCTGATGGACTAGCTATGCTCCGTAGACGTCATGGAGACTCCCCAAGCTGATTTGAACTATGCCTTTTCTGCTGACTGAACGGGGTCAGTTGGTATTGATTGCGGACCGTAAGGCGTCCCATGCGGATCGCAGTCAGCTGCCAGAACCTCGTTTCCTCGTGATTTCGAGCTCTAATTCTTGATGTTTCCTTGGGTTGACTCATGGACTACATAAACAAAACTAAAAATACCTTATGCAACATTAGGATGAAACTTGTTTGTATGGACTAATTGATACTATCTAAACTAACCCAAACTACTTTATTCGTACTTGGGTTGCCTCCCAAGAAGCGCTACGTTTTTGGTCCCGAGCTCGACCCCTAAACTACCTAAATTATTAATGAAAATACCTGACCTGATGCCAAGCTATGCGCGGTGGGGACCTGTCTGTCTCGTACCTGGTTACACCTTCCTGCGGACCGTGCCTGGTTGAGTACGAACCGCAGTCAGTTGCTGTGACTGAGTGCGGAACAGATGGTTCTGCTTGCGTCTGAAAAATCGACTGTCTGTCTGGAGGTTCAGCATGGTGCGGAACGCATGTGGTGAGCTGCGAACCGCAGTATGTGTCATCTGCTGCTTCTTCTGTCTCGGGCTGAAGTGTCAGTTGTGTCTCAGCCCTTCCTCCTTCCTTATGCGGAACGCATGTAGTGAGCTGCGAACCGCGTGATGCATGTACCAACTGATCCTGCAGAGGAGACTCGTCATCTTCTCGCACCTCATGGACTCCATCCTCAATAACGTCCAATCGGCAGCAGTCTTCGGAATAGTCGGGGTATTGCATCGCTTTTTCAACTTGGAATTGAACCTTGTCATTTCCAACGTACATCGTCAACGTGCCATCTCGTGTGTTGATAACGGTACCGGCGGTTCTTAAGAAAGGTCGCCCTAAGATGATCGGCACATGATTGTCTTCCTTCATGTCTATCACAACAAAATCTCCAGGAACAAAAAATTGCCCAACTCGAACGGGTATGTCTTCAACAATGCCCAACGGCTTGCGCGTGGTGGTATCGGCAAGTTGGATCGTCATGCGAGTCGGTTTAAGATCTCCAACTCCGATTCTTTGAAACACCGTGTAAGGCATGAGACTCACGCTTGCACCCAAATCGCATAGTGCTTTCTTTATGTTAGCCTTCCCGATAGTACATGGGATTGTGAATTTGCCCGGATCCCCAAGTTTAGGAGGTAACTCACGACTTATGACTGCGCTTACTTCATGATTGAGTTGTATCCTCTTGCAATCTTTGAGACTCCTCTTGTTGGACAAGATGTCTTTCAAGAACTTGGCGTATGAAGGCATTTGCATGAGAGCGTCGGTGAATGGAATTGAGATTGTGAGTTGTTTTAGTACCTCCAAAAACTTGGAAAATTGCTCATCCAATCGATGTTTGGCGAGTCTTTGTGGAAAAGGAACAGGCGGCTGATAAGGCAGTGGTGTCTCTGTTGCTTTGCCTTTGTCCTTTGCTGAGGTGGCACGTGAAACAGGATTGGTATTCTGGTCAGTTTTGTCTTCTGTTTCATCATCCTGCGGACTGTACTCTCGTGAGTGCGGACCGCAAGCTGTGTCGGTTGGGCCTGACTGCTTCGGTCGCGAAGTCGGTTGGGTCGTGCTCTTCTCTGTTTCTGCTAACCGAGGGATGTGCGGACCGTATACAAAAGGGTGCGGTTCGCACTCTGCTCTGTCTGAAGCGGTTTTCGTAGTTTTCTGAGCGGTTTCGGCATCAGCTGGTCCCTTGATACTCAGGTCAGGTTCCTCTGGCATTGGAGGGTCTGTGTATTGCGTGCCGCTCCTCAAGATATGTATAGCCTTTACTTCGCCGTTTGGATTAATCGGTTGACTCGGAAGCTTACCCGTGCCCGTCGAGCTTATGCTCGCATTAGTGTCTCCTCCCGCTAGTCTAGCCAACTTCTCATTCATGGCTTGCATTTGTTCAAAGATCATTTGATTCATCTTGATTTGCTCTTGCATGAAGGTGTTGACCTCGGGTGGTACGTGTGGTTCTTGTTGGGGATGCGTGTTTGGGTGTCGGTATAAGTCGTTCGGCGGGGTATTGCGATTCTGGTTTTGGTTTTGGAAGTGGTTGTTGCTGTAGAAGTTACGGTTTCCACTTCCTTGACCTGGTTGATACTGGGTCCCTTGGTTCTGATACCTCTGAGGAGGGGTGTACGACTGTGCGAACGGAGGCTTTGGGTAGAAGGGTGGCTCATTGTTGATCGAGTTGACTTGTCCTCTAACCTCGGGTTGACGCAAGGGGCAGTTTTCGTAGTCATGAGATTCTCCACAAAGAGTACAAGATTGGACTTGCACGGCATTAGTGGTGGCCTTTTGCTTGTCAACTTGTAATTGAAGGGCGTCTAGTTTAGCTTGCATCAAAGCGAGTTGATCGACTTCATAACGTCCCTTTTGACCTCTGATTTGCTCACAGTTGGACCATTGTTGTTGCTTTGCCAACTTGTCAAATAACTCCAAGATTTCATGTGGCTCATTGTCAATGATAGACCCACCTGCACCATAATCAACCAAAACACGACTTTGTGAAGTTAAACCATCATAAAATGCATCAACCAACATCCAATCAGTAAAGTTATGGTGAGGACAAGATTGTCTCAATTGGTTAAATCTATCCCAAGCATCGCTCAATGATTCATCATACCCTTGTTTGAAAGATGAAATTTGTGCCCTAACTTTAGCAGTTCTCCTAACAGGGTAGTATTTTTCAATGAATTGTTTAGATAATTCGGCCCAGGTACCAATTGAGCCTGTGGGAAGAGAATTAAACCATGTTCGTGCTCTGTCTCGTAGGGAGAACGGAAACAGAGCCAGTCGGACGTAATCTGGACTTGCCATAATGTTCTTTACGGTTCTGCAACATTGGAGAAAGTTGTTGATGTGATCGTGTGGGTTCTCCGACTCCAAGCCGTGAAAACAACTTTGTTGGATGAGATTGACTACCCCTGAGCCAAAGTTAGGAGGATCCCCAACTATGTCAGGAAGTACTATAGGTCCTTGTGCATCGTCAACTTTGGGGATGTGGAAATCCCTTAGAGTACGTGGCATGTGACGCTGTGCTTCTTCTTCTTCCTCTCTCCTTTGTCTTGCTTCCCGCTGTAGTCGTTCGACCTCTGTCTGAAGCCTTTGCCTTTCGGTAGCAGCTTCTTGCAATGCAAGCCTTGTTGCTTCGTCTGCCATGTCTTGCGGACCGTGAGCAGTGGAGTGCGGACCGCAGGAAGAGTCTCTGATCGACAGCTGCTGGAAAGTTGTGGTCAGGTCGGTCGGAACTGAGGTTGGGGTGTCTTCTGGTTGTAGTCTTGGATATTGAACACCACTTCTCAGCTTGTAGTCACCAACCGGCAGTAGTCGGTCCAGCTTCTGTCACCTGTAACAAAAGAAAAAGAAAACTAAAAAAAAAAAAAAAAAAGGGTTAGAAATAGAAAAGAAAATAAAGAAAAGTCTAGAAATAGTGTTGCCGTCCCCGGCAACGGCGCCAAAAAGCTTGATACGCGTGGAGTGTATAGGCTTTTACCCTAAATAATACAATCAATCGCAAGCGTACGATATTATGCAATATAGTCGGGATCGTATCCACAGGGACGGTACTAAATTTAGACAGATCTTTGTTCACAATTCTAATCCTAAAAGTAACCGATTCGTAACCAATTTGGGGGGGGTTTGTTTGAAGTTGGTTGGTTCCTAAATTATTAAAAAGCAGTAAAAGACTCTAAAACAATTATGAGACAAACGTTCCTAGGGTTTTCAGAATCAGTTTGATGTTTGGACTAACTGCCTGCGTTCCGCACGCGAGAGGGTGCGAACCGCAAGATGTACAAATTTGTGGTTCTCTGTCTGTTCCTTGCTTGGTATGGTTCGCACCTGTCACCAATGCGATCCGCAGGGAACAGATCAGAGTCAGTTCAAGCTCAGTTTCTATTGTTGATCAAAGTTACCGATCCCCAACTAACCCAAAGCAATTACAAGTCCCTCAACTCTCGTTTGTTGGCACTTTTAAATACTTTTAGATCAATTCGAAATCTTTAGATTATCTCTAACCTAGACCCAATTTGCTTTCGATCACAGGTACGGTTTAACTCACGTTATAACCACAACTTCTCCTCTCGGATACAATTGGACAACAAGTTATCTACCCAAATAGTGCAAGTATTGAATCTCTATCAATTGACGTTAAGTTTTCCAACTAGACTATGCCCAATCCACAGGTCTATCAAAATAGGGTGAACTACTACAAGTGCACTCTCATGCAATTAGCAATTCTGGCCTAAGAAGATGTAAATCTACCAACTAGATACGAACATACATCCACAGGATCATATCAAAGAACAAGAAAACAATTCAAGCACAATTATGAATAAGCTCAAAGCAAATATGAAAATAACTTCAATGCATAAACGTTAAAAGCAAGTATTCAATTAATCCATACATACAAACATCATCCTAAACCCCAAGAACAAAGGCGACTACTCACGCCTTGACATGACTAAACAGCAAAATAAAATAAGGGAAAAGAAAGAACCGATCGAGCTTAGGAATAGGCGAGTAACCAACTCCTTCACCTTGGCGGCGATGAACTCCTCCCTTCACAAAACTAGACTCTCAACTAAACAATGACTATTGACTAAACTAATCTCAACACATGAGACCTACACAAGACTTGACAAGATGAGAGTACCCCCAAGGGGTCTCTTTTATATGAGAAGATGTCTCAGTTTTAGGTGTTCCACTTCTGGTTCCTTGGGGCGCAAGTATGGAAGAATTAGATCGCCAGTAATAAACGCGCCAGAAAATAGGTGTTCTGATCTGTTTTTAGCATGGTACGGTCCGCAGAAATAGGAGTGCGGTCCGTACTTAGAAGTCCAAAGAGAGCTCAGCCTTGAAATAGCATGTCTGTTGCTTAAATTGGCTCTCTGCGCGTTTACTTGATTTAGATATGGCGGCTGTGAGTCGGCACGTCTGAATGGGCTGCGTTTTGGGCTCATTGCGTTCCGCACCTGATGGAGTACGGTCCGCAGGCCTACTGGGCTGGGCTCCAGTGGTTGTGCTTATTGCTCCTTTGCTCTAAATCTGGCCCGTTTTAGCTCCAAAAACTCTGTTTCTCTGTAAATTGGGCCAAAAACACAGAAGTAACTAATTTCTAGGCAATCTTCTAATAAATGCTAATGAACTTAGGATTTTGGTACAAAAACTAGGTGCAAGTCTGGTTAAAATGCAGATATGAAATAGGTGCATCAAGTCACATAGACCGAAGCCCACGAAAAGCACCCAAAACATGGATGAAAGGCGGACCAAAAATTTAATGAAGAATCAAGAGTAAACAAAGCCGAAACAACGACAATTGCATAAAGCTACAAAGGCAACAAAGAAATGGTGCGGAAACCAAACATACACCACAAAAGAAGACTAAAGACCTGTAAAGAGTAAGTTGACAACTTGAGCAAACACCATGCACAACCAAAAAAAATATATAATATCAACGGGAGAAGTTGATGCAGAGCAAAACACGGAGAAGAGACCGATCCAAATCAGACGGACAAGAAGGAACAATCACACTATTCATTCGTGCACTCTTTATTTCGATTTTCAATTGAGGTTTTCTAATGTTTGGCTCAATTGCTCGAAGAAGATAAATGCCTTAGTTTGATTGCTCATATAGGCATAAGCATATGCCACTGGACCATTGCTATTAGAGGTGGCAGAACCCGACCCGACCCGACTCGAAATTTTTCAGATAGTCAAACGGACCCGATTCGACCCGACATGATCCGAACCCGACCCGATCCGAGATCAAATAGCATCCAATCCAACTCAAATCAACATACAATCCAAAAAAAGTAGATATTAAAATTGACCCGACCCTACCCGCCCATCACCTGGCCCGACCTGACTCGAGATATTCTAGAAGGTCAAACTGACCCACCCGACCCGAACCCGAACCCGACCCGCCCGCCAGATTTGCCACATCTAATTGCTATGTTACAAATAGAGTAAAGATACAAAAAAATTATATTAAATCACTTTCAAATTTCGATTTATATGACTCAATAAATTATTCATATCAAAATCATATAGGATACAAAATTTTTTCATATTTGGAAATTTTTAAACATTTGTTTGAGATTTTTTAAAAGTGACTATACAATGTTAATAAAATAATCAATGTTTTATGTATAACTTTTAAAAAACTCAAACAAATGCTTAAAATTTTCAAAAAATAAAATTTTTTATATCCCATATGATTTTGATATATAGAATTTATTGAGGCATATGAGATTAGTGAAATGGACAGCTTCATTTTAATATTAATTGAAATAAGATTTTGATTTTATGATGGAAAGATGGGAGCACACTAGCTTTGACAGGCAAAACTAAATAAAGACAAATGTGTAAACTATATCCTTAATGTAGATAAATAAAATCGATATTGGTGAAAACAAATAGTTAGATGTTAACATCTCACATGCATTATAACAAATCAGTATATCTAACTTTCCATTGCGTGCTAGCTAAATTACCATGGATTAGGAGAGAACCAAACTGCCTTCATCGGAAGTAGACCACTTGTATCCTTTGCAAAGTACTTTATTCTCTTATCACTCATGTCATAAACACCACAATCATGAGGCATCTTCTTGCGAAATGGTCTTCCATCATCCGTAAAATATATGCAATTCCCCTTACATTTAGGGTACAAATTCGAGTCCAAGCACAAGGTTCGATTGCAACCAACAAACAGTATTCGATTAGGTAGACTTTCCAATTGTTCCCATGTTTTTCGTACCGGTTCGCGCGACCGGTGGCTCTGAAACCTTTCACTGCAAAAATACTGGTAGCGGGCTTGTTGCTTCTCTACTAACTTGTAAACCATGAAACCAATTGTTTTCGGAGAAAATGTAACTCCTGTTGGTTTTGAGAATCTAACAATCAACAATAGCTCTCGAGATAATTCGTCTTCAACAAGATAACAGTAATAATAATAAGAAATATCTCGCTCGCACGACATCACTGCAATCGGGTTCACGCTTGTAACAGGAGTTGTTTCAACAGCAAAAAGGGTGCCAACATGGTTAACCACATATAAGATACCTTTGTATTGTATAACATCTGTGATGTTTGGTACCGCCAGATTGATGTCCTTCCATTTATCATCTTTAATGCTAGAAACATACATCAACCTATTGAACATTGTGAGTGCAACAATTTTGCAGTTGCTAGGTGACTCAGGTACTTCCCCGACCCTAGAGGATACGATAACGATCTTCTCAATATGATGAAAAGATCTCGTTCGCCAACCCATCGGTGACTCTGGAAAGGTCGATAAGGATGGCAAGGGTATCTTTACCTTAGTGACAGGATTCACGAGCTGGATTTCGTTGTTGTCTTTAGTATCGATGGTGGCCAACCAACCTCTCCAGCTTCCGCATATCCATTTGTCAGTTATCCCCGGTACACGAACTTTGTTCACCTTCCTTTTCGAGATGTTATAGAAATAGTGTGTGTCGCCTTTTTCGCCATACGGCTGCAGCATCATAGGAAGGGCAATCTTCTTTGGCAATCGATGGAGGAACGGGAGGCTGTTTCTTGGATCGGAATCGGATCTTAGATCACGAACAATTGAGTGCCATTTCTTGCAAACAGTGATTACATTCACATAATCTTTTGTTGTGTAAACTCTACTAAGAACTTCTCGCAAAATGTCATCTGGAAGCTCAATTAGAAACCTTATAGCAGTGCCCTACATAATTAAGAGGCTCATTATATAAAAAAAAAAAAAAAAAAAAAAAAAAAAAAAAAAACAGAAACAGAAACAAAAGAAAGTTCAAATCCATATATATATATACAGACCTGATGATTTGAAAACACATCTTCTTCATTCCAACAAGCGAACGAGTTAATTACGATCTTGTTGATCCTACTTTTGATTAGGTCTTTGAAATTGTGAATGTCCTTCATTCTCTTGTAATTAGAGAAATTAACAAAACACGTTAATGTGGTGTGTGATCACTTGTCTTTTTTTTTCTCTCTTCTTAAACGTTCTTAGGTAATTAAGCTATTAATTAATACTTAAAGCAAATTAATGCTTTCAATATATAGACTGGTGCTATTATTAGATCATGTTCGGATGGATGACAACAACTAATAAAAGAGAATGATTTAATTAGTAGTTACAGCATCGATCATATGTTATGACGTTGCTGTTGGTACCGATATATGAGTATACATAGCTACTGTGAGTTTAAACTTACGGAGCCCTTTCTTGAGTGCAACTTAAAAAATATATCAAATTATTTTAAAAGTTTGATTTATCTGGCATAAATTATTAATTATATCAAAAGTTCAAAACCTTAAAGGATGCATACATTTTTTATTTGTAAAAACCTTAGGAATACATAATATCCCATATATAAACCCATATACAAACTAATATCTTGCCTGTGCGTTGCAACGGGTCTTATTTAATAAAATTTCTAGATATTAATATTTTTATTATTTTTATAACTAAATAAAATAATTCCTAACTAAAACGTTAAGATTTGAAGTCATTTTGTTTATTAGTTTTTAATAAGAACAATGTTTAATGTAAAGAAACTAAAAAAAATATACAACATTAAAATGATATTGTAACAGATGACACATTTAATTTAATTTATTTTATCTTATTATTTCTGAATTAATTAATTTAGTAACCAAATCTAATATAAGATTTGCGCTATTTTTGGAACTTATATAATTTTGATATATGTTATATGTATAACGGGTACCTAAAAATGTTAATCCATAATGAAATGTCTAAGTGAATAATTATTCTTGACTTTTGATTCTAAGTCATATAATTTCGTAATTATAAACTTTTCATTTTAATTAAAACTAACAGCTAGCACATGACGCATTAATTGTCCCTCTAGCCTATATGTGACTAAAAATCAATTTAATTCAAACATGCATGGTCGCCGAGGCCAGTATCCCATATGCGGATACGCGTTTTTTTTTTTTTTTTTCTCTTTTAGAAAAGACAACCCAAAGATCAAAACATCAAAATTAGATAATCAACGGTAAAGATTAACACAGATTGATATATCTGATGGCCGAAAATTAATTTGGACAAATAGCCATTTCAATTTCCAAACCAACTCCTCCTTTTATAAGTAGTAAGGATTTGATATAAAGAAGTTACATAGCCATATAAATTAAAATTTGAATGTGATTTGATATGTTTTTGTATGTCACTTACACATAGGCTCTTCAAGCATAAGCTCACGTAGGTTACATGCATGAATATGGATTATAAAATGTCAACGTAATGCTATTACAAAATATTTCTAGTGATCCATGCATGAATATGAATATGCATTTTATTTACAAAATTTTACATAATACAAAAAATTATGTAACTGACAAAGGAATATGCGGAAGAAAATGTGAGCTGGACCTTGTAAATCATCCCAAACAAAATCAATTCTCATTTGTTTTTTGCTTTTTTTTATTATTTTGAGCAAGAGATTTAAAAAACTATAATTCTATTTCTCATTTGATAGGGTGTGATTTCATTTTGAAAAGGGTATAAATTTTTTGGGAATGGAAATGAAGTGGGCACGGATTAACAACTCAGTTTCCATCGATTACTATTCATTAAATTGCTCGATGTTTAGATCATTCATTTATAATTAAGCAATTCATATCCTCTACAGCGCTGCCCAGTATCCGTCCATTCTATTAGATAGTGCTTTGAGATTAGTGTATATCATTTTTAAAGCTCCCCTAAAAATCTACATCGTTGGTGGGCTCCGTAAATTATAGCGCACATGTGATAAGCATGCATTCATAATACATCACATTTTTAAATATATATGTATATAAGAGTGATCCGCAGGATTTCAGATCTCCTAACATATGGTACAGTGCGCGCCATGCAGCACGTGAGTTGTTGGATCTCCTATCACCATACTGCATGGCACCGTGCTATATGTTATCAGATCTCCTAACATATGGTACAGTGCGCGCCATGCAGCACATGAGCCGTTAGATCTCCTATCACCATACTGCATGGCACCGTGCTATATATTATCAGATCTCCTAACATATGGTACGGTACACGCCATGCAGCACATGAGCCGTTGGATCTCCTATCACCATACTGCATGGCACCGTGCGATATGTTTCAGGATAAGCACTCGATCCATTCATAGTGTTCCGAGTTCTGACGAAAAGAATTGGCCAACACAACAACAATTGATTGCAGACTAGATCGATGCATGGATTGAGCCATCGATATCTGCTGAGATCCAAAATCGATCTCAGAGTCTTGAGATTCCGATCCGACCGTTCTCGAGAACCCCGAGATCCGGACTCAGCAGATACAGACCCTGAGAATCATCGGATCATGATCTCAGGATACCGACCCTAGATCGAGTAGTCAAGTCGTTTTCCGTTTCTATTATTCGATTGACTCACAACAAAAATCAAAATACGAGGAGGAAAACAAGTACACCTGTCTGACTCCTCAAAAAAAAAAAAGTACACCTGTCTGTATGTATCAACTATCAAGTCAAGTGTAACTGTGTAACTGGACATTTGGTCGTCTATTATAAATGATTCTGGCCCGCATGATTTTTAAGTCACTTAACGTCATTTATAGATCGCATATTTGTTTCCCTCATGTCAAATCACTATATTGCATTTATTGAAATGACAAGAGTAAACATATCTCAAAAGAACATATTAAATTAATCACCTCCGAATTTCAATATATATGTATGGCTGAATAAATTATTTATATCAAAATCTCGATATATAAATCTTAATTACTAGAAAAAAAATTTTCAATTTTACAAAGTTTTAAAGTATTTGTTGGAGAATTTTAAAAATGACTATGCAATATTAATAAATCAAAAAATAGAAGTGATTTGATATAAATAATATTTTGAGCCGTATAAATAGAAATTTAGAAGTGATTTAATATATATTGGAAGTTTGCTCATGGAAAGGATCAATGGGTTTAACTTTAAAGCTCACATTATCTTTACTCGAAAAAAAAAAATGTTTAGTTGAAAGCAAGACAATGCCTACGGTGGTTCTCCATAGTCGTAAACATATGCCCCTGTAATGTTATAATTTGTAAATTACTATTATTATTCATATCCATTCTTAATAAAATTGTAATTCAAAAATATATTTGTTGCTTATTTCTTTTTGAAGAAAATGAGGGGAAAAAAAGATGACAGCCATACCGATAAAAAAACAAAAGATAAAATGCATCATTTTTTAATGCGAGGTGTGCATATTCAATTAATGTTGAATATTCTGAGTCCGGAATGAGGAATTGAATTTTTATTAAACAATTCGAAACGAAACAAATGCAAAAGTCACAATCCTACTAATTTTAGCTTAAAAAAATCACTTGCCCGTCTCCATCCAAACACGGCGAGCTGGTTCCGGGCGGTGCGGTTCTGCCCGCTCTTGTCCCCTTTGACCGCTGTTTGTTCTTCTATTTTCCTCAAAGCTGTTTAAGAGTAAGCAGTGGCGGACCTTGGATAGAAATTAAGAGGGAGGCCAATTTTATTACCATGAAGAGAGAACATTGAGCTATGAAGATTTGTATACAAAAAATTTGACTGTAAACAATTAAAAGGTCAACTAATGAAAGAAGGGGCTGATAATAACAAATGAGTCAAAATTCTATGAAATCACACCTTATTGTTAAGATAAATTTTTTTGGACGGCGGTGGGGAGGGGAGGGGCACTACCCCTTTGATCTACATAAAGGTCCGCCCTTGAGAGTAAGGTTCTAATGCTACAAGTTTTGTGTGCCACAAAGTCTCTTTTTTATTTATATTTTAAAATAAAAAATATTGATCTTATTAATTTATACTCATTAAAGATGTATTAGTAAAGAGAGCTCACGCGTTACTTTGGGCTGAAATTATTATTTATTGTAATAATTTTCTTAAGAAAATTGATATGAGCTCAAATTTTAATGGGCCGAGACATTAACGTATGTTAACGATGGTGATCAATCTAAGTAAAAAATCAATGGTTGAGATTCTGTCTTTGAGGAAAATAGAACTTCCATGTCAAAAAAATCTAATCTCATTTCATTAGTAGTAAGGATGTATATAAAATTTCATGGTTTTTCAAGCTTATTCGGTACAAGATCAAGTGGTTTAAAGATAAATGTATTAAAATTTATCAATTATGATTGACTAAATTCATTCATTTTTAAACCGCTTCATCTAGTACTAAATGAGTTCTAAAAATCATGAAATTATATATGCATATGCCTTTCATGAGTATAAATAAGATCAACGGTTTTGATCTAAAACTTGAATGAAAAGTCTTGAAATATAAATGAAAAAGAGATTTTGTAGCATCCTGTGGCACACAAAACTTGTGGCATTAGAACTTGCTCAATTAATAAATCACCTTTCTTTTTTCATTCTATATTGATTGTATTTCAAATTTTATTTAATTTGAGTGCATTTCATACTCTATCAAGAAAACAAGAATGATTAAATTAAATCATTACAAAAAAAAATAATAATAAACTGCATCATTTATGTGACTTGTGAATAATCGAAAATAGTGTGCATTAAATTAAATGTCGCATATATATAACATAAAAATATAACAGTATATATGTAACATAGAAATTGTAACCAAATCAATTTGTATTAAACAAATGCACAAGTCACAATAATCCTACTAATTTTAGATTTAAAAAATCACTCCCTGTCTCCATCCAAAAGTTCCAAACACGGTGAGCTGTGTCCGGGCGGTGCGGTTCTGCCCTTCCTTGCCACTTTAACTGCTGTTCGTTTGTTCTTCTATTCTATTTTGCTCAAATTAATTAATAAATAAATCACCCTTCTCTTTCCATTCTATTCTTTTCACTATTATTCAGGATAAACCCAATTATTAGGAGATGATAATTGCCCTCCTTAAGAATCCCCTTATCCATCCCCAAATAATTTTTAGTTGATAACTCTTTTTCAAATGCAACAAATCAGGGACGAAGCCAGGATTTTATCATTAGGGGGCCAAAAAGGTGGTGTCGCAAAAAATATTTTTTAAAATTAAAATTGTTCCATATTAATTATTACACAGTCAAAACTATTAGGTTTTATTACAAATACAATCAACATAATTGAAGTCATTGTACTTATGATTCCATTATTGAACGGAATTAGCAATCCGAAATTAGAATTAGATAGCACTACAAAATTATAGAAATATCTATTACTACATTGATGAAAAGTAAGCTCATATATTATATAATTTATATTAAGGAGGACCTATATTTAACATCTCAACATATTTAACCTAAAATGGTATACTAATTTTTTTTTAACCTAAAATAGCATACTAAAATTTTTTTCAAGAATCAATCATGCAAAATACTCGTAAATGTACAATAAAAAAATAAATTAAGAATAAGAAAATTCACTTAAATTTTATGAGAGTATAAGAAAGAGAGAATATTACAAATTTAGCTTGGGAGATGGATAAGCGCAAATTTTAGGGGGACAAGAATAATTTCTCTTATTATAATTCTGCCAATAAACAACTACATATCCCCCAACTCTGCTCCCAATTTCATTCTACACCGTCTGACAGGGGTACCCCACTGCCCATTCCTTTAATGGGTCCCATGTGTCAGTGACATTTGGGGCAGCATTATAAGGCAAAAAAGGATATTATTAATCATCGCGCTGAATGAATAATAATTAATTTCCTGTTCGATTCTTTTTCTTTTCTTCTCAAGTCGTGGCATTTCTCCCCGAGTCTCAATTCAATCCGATTCTTCTATAATAAAGCGGATAGTGGATCCTGGATTCAGGATCGTAGATATTTCTTTCTTCTCCACCCCAAAAAAAGGTACTCTCTTTTTCTTCCTTCCAGCTTTATCTTTGTTATAATCTTTTTTATGGCTAGGGTTTGTTGGTAGAAAGTTGTGAGCTTTTATGAATGTTTAATGGCGGATTTGTGGGTTAATTTTGTGGGTTTGACTTGTTGGGTTCGTATGATTTGGCGCGAATACAACAAATTTGGTTTTGGGTATTTAGAATTGCCCACATTCTCATTTGGGTTTTCAGGATTTTATCTTGTATTGTTGGATTGGATTGAATTGAATTCGTTTTGTGGGGGTTCGATTTTGGCCCCCATTCAGTTCAAGGAGGCGAGCTGAGCAGAATTAGTGCTTTCTGATTGATAGGATTAAAACTAGGTTTGGTGAATGTAATATAGAATTTTGCATGCTTACATTGAATTGGTAATGGAATTGATGTGCTGCAAATATATGAATTGCCTTTGTTTCATAAGTTTTGGTTGGGTATGTGAATTTTGAACATCCATTGTTCTAGATTTCAATGTCTCTGGTAAAATACATTTTTACTGTTGAATTGGACATAGGAAGATTATAAGCTTTTATGCCGTGGTTCACTGATTGATAGCTGGATTGCTTTGATCAATAATACCCTCGAATCTGAAAGCCGAAATTGAGATTTTGTGTATATAAATATGGACTTATTTCGCTGAATTTGTTGTTTGTTTGCAGATGGAAGGAGACAATTCTGAGCAGTCTCATACCATAGACATTACTGTTGAAGAGAATTCCAAAACATCTGAAAGCGCCAAAGTTTGTACCGGCGGAGCATGCGACCTCTCCAATTCGGCCTCGGCCACTACAGAGAGGGACACCTCTATGAGAAAACTAGGACTGGCAATAGTGCTGTGTGTAATCTTCATGACTGTTGAGGTGGTCGGCGGTATCAAGGCCAACAGTCTGGCTATCCTGACGGATGCGGCTCATCTGTTGACTGACGTGGCGGCCTTTGCTATCTCCCTGTTCTCTCTCTGGGCCGCTGGCTGGGAAGCAACGCCGCGCCAATCCTATGGTTTCTTCAGGATAGAAATTCTTGGTGCTTTGGTTTCTATTCAAACTATATGGCTTCTAACGGGTATTTTGATATATGAGGCTGTGCAGAGGCTTCTTTATGAAAGTGGTGAGGTTAAAGGTCTGCTAATGTTTGGGGTCGCTGCCTTTGGCTTGGTAGTTAATGTCATAATGGCAGTTTTATTAGGGCACGATCACGGGCACGGCCATGGACACGGTCATGGGCACGGTCACGGCCATGGACATGACCATGGTGACGAGCATGATCATGATCATGACCATGATCACGGGAGTCTGGATGAACATGAGCACGAGGTCCACACCCATGATCACGATGGCATTACTGTCACAACACATCACCATGGTCATAGCCACTCCCAGAAAGATGTTAGCGAGCCTTTGCTGAGGAACAAAAAAGAGAAAAAGAAGAGGAATATAAATGTGCACAGTGCCTACTTGCATGTGCTCGGTGATTCGATACAAAGTGTGGGTGTCATGATCAGTGGGGCCGTCATCTGGTACAAGCCTGAGTGGAAGATTCTCGACCTTTTTTGTACACTGATTTTCTCAGTAATTGTGCTCATCACAACAATCAAGATGCTCAGGGATATTCTGGAGGTGTTAATGGAAAGCACGCCAAGAGAGATAGATGCAACCAAGCTTGAAGAGGGCCTTTGCCAATTGGAAGGTGTAGTTGCTGTGCACGAGTTGCATATATGGGCAATCACTGTAGGTAAGGTGTTGCTTGCATGTCATGTTACGATTACTCAGGATGCAAATGCCGATGTGGTGCTTGATAAGGTGATTGGGTACATCAAACGGGAGTTCAATATCAGCCATGTCACTATTCAGATAGAGAGACAGTAGACGCTTTGTTGAGCCTTTAGCCGATGTATAATTTCGTAGGTTTCATGGTCTGTAACCGATGCATCATTGTCTGTATCTTTTGTGGTTCTTCGTTTATTTCTCCTTATACTTTTTCCGTTAGCAGCTTCATATAATGGAATGGTAGAACGCGTACTAGTGGCAATGCTGTATCAGTCAATATATGCAATATTCGTTTCGTTCTTTTTTTTCTGATTGTAATCAGTAACAATTTTTTTGTTCTTTCGAGTTATTTGCTTTTTGAGATTCAAATAGGAAAGTTATATCTCAAGTTGATTCCATTATGAGTAATCTATAATTACATAATGCTATTGCCCATACTGCTGCTGTTTCCCTTTACCCTGCAAGATGTCAGGAATTGCCTCTGATTTTTTACAGATGAGGATTATACATTGAAATAAGTTTGTTTTTGATACATATGCATCTATATTGGTATTGTATGTTAAAGAGTAGTCTAGGTAGTTTCTGTTAATCCATACTCCTTTTTTTCGAAATTTATACCTTTGGAAAAAATAAAGAAAAATAAGCTGGAAATGAAGCAATATGCATACATATGAGTGTAGAATATCACCCACATAAAAAGGAACCAAATGTTTTATCTGTTAAAATGCATAAAATCAAAACTGATTTGGATTCCTACAGCAATTCATTGTGAATATAGCCCAAATATATACTGGTAATCTATCTCCAAGCCTGTACATAGAACTTGAAGCTTGACACATTAAAAGTTTAAAACCATATTTGCCTATATGTAATGTGACATGAATAATGATCATGATAATCTGACCTTGTTTCCAGCCCAAATTTGATTTTGGGCCACTTAAAATTGCATAAAGTCAAAATTGCTGGGGATTCCTGGAGCAATTCATTGTGAATATAGCCTATAGCCCAAATCCATACTGATAATCTATCTCCAAGCCTGTACATAGAACTTGAAGCTTGACACATTAAAACCATACATGTGACATGAACAAAATTCATAAAAATCTGACCTTGTTTGCAGCCCAAATTTAATTTTGGGCCACTCAGAAATCAGTATTGGGCTGGATATATCAGTTACTACATCCTGAAACAACCCATTGTTGCATTTCTGTGGTTTTCAACCAGTGGGTGCAGTGGTTTGGGAAGGCTGTTTGCCTGTTTGGTTTGAATTTGTGGGTTTCTGTGGGTGGTTTTGGTTCTATTTTTTTACAACCTTGTGAGTAGTCATGCCAGGTGGCACTTGACCCCAACCACACTGCACTTCATCTCCTCTTATATAGGCATGGAAAAATAGCAGCCAACACAACCTGACATACACTGATACACACACTGCTTCTCTTGTGTTTAAGTGTTAATTCCCTCTCTTCCATACCTCTCGGTTCCAAGATTCCCAGGTAAATATATTTTTTTGGTGAATTGTTATATGGATTGAAAGAGATATGGATCGTTTATTTGTCTAAATCGAATGGTTACGATACGATATATTTTTGGAGTACAAGTAAAGAGTGATACCTGATCTATGAAGCTTGAATCGTTTGATTAAAAATGAACAGTTGTCCACAAACGAACAACTCGATTTTTTATTTTTTTTTATATACACCTCCAATTTATAATACTTAATTATTATGAGTCCTTTTATTTGTTAATGTCTGATGTCTGATTGAGGCATTTGTCATATCTTGGTACCACTTTTTTTTTTGTCTTCTGAACTCGGTACCGAATTAGTTTCAGGAAGAGAATTTGGTACCAAATACCAACTGCCTACACTTGGCAGCACACAAACAATAAATTGCGCCCACAGACAGAAGTCCAAACCCACAGCAGTAATTCTGTATTGCCCAACGTTTTACAACTGGGTTTACTTTTCTTCCAGTTTGCATGCCTCAAATTACCTTTTTGCCCCAACCCCAAACCCACATTTGTGCCCAAGACCATCCAAATTGTGCCAAGTAATTTGAAAATGAGTAATACCTAGTGTCCATAGAATATTTGTCCATAGCATCCATATGTTACAAAAGCAGATATATTTGTTACAAAATCGGATGTATTTGTTATATTCTGAGTGTGTTTATAGACATATAGACATATTTTCGATGGATGCAAGATGTTTCTCTTTGAAAATTATTTTTTTAAGAAATAATACATAATCCAGGGCATTATTTTTTTAAGAAATTTGAAAATTATAAAATACAATGTGCCTATATGTAAGCCTTCCTTATAGTGTACATTTGTCACTTTTAGTAACAGTACAAGTGTTTAACCAGCAATGCAGGCTGGCAACACCTTCATCACGCGCCATGTGGCGAGCCCGGCGGTCAGGATGGCTCCGCAGAAGAGGCAATGCCGGGTGGCAGCAGTGCTAACAGCGCCACCACTTCGCCATAACGTGACACATTCGCTTCCACCGGAGAAGGCTGAGGTGTTCAAGTCACTGGAAGGATGGGCCAAGGAATCGCTGCTGCCTCTTTTGAAGCCGGTCGAGGATTGCTGGCAGCCGACCGATTTCTTGCCCGATTCGAGCAAATCCACTGATGAATTCCAGGAGGAGGTAATGTATCATGTCTGAATGATGATTAATTATCTATGCAATGTATGTTGTGTGACACCATGATCATGATGAATTCAAATTTTGAAATTCAAGCAGAGAAATGTTGTCTAAATTTTAGATTAATTTTGGAAAAATAGTATCTGATCCAGACTTCTCCGGCACGGTAATGCGAATAATCTGTAGGTTCGAGCGTTGCGGGAAAGGACTAATGAATTGCCAGATGAGTACTTTGTGGTGCTTGTGGGGGACATGATAACCGAGGAGGCATTGCCGACATATCAGACCATGATCAACACACTCGATGGGGTTAAAGACGAGACCGGGGCCAGTTCGAGCCCGTGGGCTGTGTGGACCCGGACATGGACTGCAGAAGAAAACCGGCATGGAGATTTGCTCGGGAAGTACCTGTACTTGTCGGGTCGGGTTGACATGCGTATGGTAGAAAAGACAGTTCAGTACCTAATTGGATCAGGAATGGTATGTCGAATACTGATAGTGTGTACCAGTATCTTGTATTTAATTAATACTGAGCTTGTTTATTCAGAAACTTCATGCGTCCATTGATGGACAGTCCATAGAAGTTACACTGTGAGTGTAACTGTTACATCTGGGCCCATATAGGGTCTACTTGTCATACTGTTTGTTACTTCTATGGACTATCCATCGATGAACAGTAGGTCTTACTGATTGTTTATTTTGATGTTTGACATTAATTTCAGTTTTTATATGTTGATTAAATATTTTGATTTCTGTTACCAGGATCCAGGCACTGAGAACAACCCATATCTGGGTTTCGTGTACACGTCGTTTCAGGAGCGAGCTACTGCAGTTTCTCACGGCAACACTGCCAGGATGGCAGTCGGTGCTGGCGACATAACTCTTGCCCGTGCTTGTGGTACAATCGCCGCAGACGAGAAGCGGCATGAGCGTGCGTACCAAGCCATCATTGAACAATTGTTGTACCTTGATACTGACACCGCCATGCTGGCCATTGCTGACATGATGCACAAGAAGATCACCATGCCCGCACATCTCATGCAGGTACATACGTACCGACTGATTTTTAATAACTTAATATTAAATCATATATCACTTTTAGAGTGGTTATGCTATGGATCGGCTAAGCACCATTTCATTTTGAATCGAACGGTTATTATCAAGCGCATCTCTTCTTTAATTGTATCTAAAATTCATGTTGTGACCATCAGATTATGAAAAATGAATATTTCATTCGATCCATAACATAATTAGCCTCACTCTTAAGTACTCCGGTACATTGTCTATGTTCTAACTTCTAAACTAAGATATAAACACATAATTCAAAACAATGCTTACACAGTCACACTGTATAATAACTGTTTATTTGGATAATTAATAGGATGGAAAAGACCCAAATCTGTTTGAGCACTACTCATCGGTGGCGCAACGGCTAGGTGTGTACACTGTGAAAGACTATGCAGACATTGTGGAGCATCTGGTTAACAGATGGAGGCTGGAGTACCTGCAAGATGGGCTGAGCAGTGAGGGCAGGCGAGCCCGGGACTTCGTCTGCGGGCTCCCTCAGAGGATGAGGAGGATGCAGGAGAAGTTCGAGGATCGGGCCCGGAAGAACCGGGGCGTTTCGAATGGGCCCGACACCGTTCCTTTTAGCTGGGTCTTTGGTAGGCAGGTTAAGGTGTAGGTTTTTTGGTGATTGTGTTTGACATTTGGATAATAATTAATTTAACTTTTGAATTTTACTTCAATGATCTTAGTATATTAATTTTCTTTTGGTCAAATGATTATATATGAATATTGTTGAATATTGAATTTATCTGTAACTGATAAAATTATTTAGGTGTGATTATGGAAGTAACCTCTTTTCAACTTTTGAACTACAACAATTTGGGACTTACTATGAGTGTTTTTTAAGTAAATTTAATTGTCTAGTGCTCAACTGCAGTGTACATGTGATTAATGGAAGTACATAGTGCATTTTTTTTTTGTCATGTTGTTAGGTTCGGATATTAATTATAGGAAAATGCTATGGGGATACCGCAAAAAATACTGTCGCGGATACCATTAAACATTGACTGCCAATAAAAAATGTGATAAGTTGAATATTTAGGAGGTTAAGGTGAATATTTAGGAGGATAAGCTGAATAGTTAGGAAGTGTAATGCTGCAAGTTAAATTAAGAGTAGTTTTTGTTGGCTGTAAAGCAAAATGTGTTAAGTGTAATGCTGCAATTAGGTTTTTATTATGTGGAGTTTTTATTGGTTGTCAAGTAAAATGTGTTAATTTGAATATTTAGGAGGTTAAGGTGAATATTTAGGTTTAGTTGAATTGCTCAAAGATCATGGTATCCCCGACGGTATCCTTTGTGGTATCCGAATATCTGGACTGATTATAAGCCAACCATAATTAAGCTGAGTGTAATTGGATCAAAATTTCTATTAATGTATGTATTATGTTCTAATGAATTAACTCAGCTCATTATTTATACAAATATATATATATAGCATCTAATAATACAGTTGAATGTAAGATCTAGTACTTTAATTTGTTTCGAGAAAATAGGTACTCAAAACATATTTGACATTTCAGATCTGGGTATATGGGTCACAATATAAGCAGATTAGACCTTTATATTCTTATAAAGCTTACAATATAATTTACTAAATGTAACATATATAACAGCGTTGAAAATTAAAATAGTGACTCTATTTTAGTTAGTAATCTATTCAAATTTTAGAGAAAAATCTTACTTTTTTTATTCATGAAACCTTTCAATAAATTTCTGGTGGAAATTGGATATTATTTTTATATTTAACTATTTATTTTTTGCTAAGTATGGGAAATTGTAAATTAGATATTACAATTCTTTTTTTCGGCAAATGGTCTAGTAGACCAAGTGGTAGCTAACTGGGATGACTTCCAAGAGGTCATAGATTCAATCCTCTATGGGCACAAATATCTCCTAAAAAGAAATGGGAGATGATGGAAAATATCCACTTAATCTAAAAAAAAGATATTACAATTTTTTTGCTGACGTTTTTGTATTCTAAACTGAAAATAAAAGATAATAAATGGAAACTAAAATGTTGATTTGTAATAAAACGAACGAGTTTTTGAGACGGTTTCGTTTTTTACATTTATTTTAATCTCTATTATTTTCGTAAATTAATTATGGAAAGGTGTGTTAGCATTGGTATTGGGTGACGAGCTTGAATCGGATAGTATTTTTTTTAGATAAAGATGAGTGTTAAATCACTCAAATTTAAATGTTTATAAAATACTTTTTAACCAGGTTTCGAACTCGCGACCTCCTATACAGAGAGCGTTGCGCTTAGTTAATAGACCAAAGTCTGGTTCTTAAATCAGATAGTACTTAAATTTAGAAGGATAGTTAAATCGATATGGTAGCAATTACAATTCACAATACTGGATTTATTTCTAATTTAGTACTTGAAAATAATAACATAAATTCTGACTGTATTACTATTTACAATTGAACAGGTTATTTATGGACAAAAAATATAATAAAACGTCTGTAATTTTTATAACCAAGTATGTTACTACTATAATTATAAATCTATATTTGTTATTCCTAAAAAAAATGGGAGATGGCAGAAAATAAATATCCAGTTAAATTTAAAAAAAATAAATCTATATTTATTCGTATCCTAAGAGCATCTCCAACAGACTCTCTAAAAATGGATCCCAATATACCTATATTGGGTGT